>OX451741.1:1002619518-1004053396 GCA_948472305.1 Vicia faba
GACTATCAAGCTCTTGTTCAACACTTTTTTCCCTTAAGAAAAAGATGTCTAGTTCCATATGCTTGGTCCTAGCATGTAGAATAGGATTGTGTGATAATGACACAGTGCTGAGATTGTCACATAGCAGGATAGGTGTAGTAAATGGCATCTTGAGCTCAGTAAGCAGTGACTGTATCCATAACACTTTTGCAGCAGAATTAGCAAGGCTCATGTACTCTGCCTCTGTAATAGACCTTACAACTAAGGTCTATTTCTTGGACCACCAAGAAACAAGATTAGGTCCAAGAAAAATGCAGGAACCTGAGGTGGATTTCCTATCATCAGGATCTGCTCCCCAGTCAGCATTAGAAAATGCTGCAATGGAAAGGGGAACTTGAGTGTTAGCAGCCTACAGATGCAGCCCATGACAGAGAGTCTCTTTAAGGTACCTGAGAATCCTTTTAACAGCAGCCCAGTGGCTTTCAAGAGGATTAGACAGAAACTGGAAAGCTTTGTTAATTGCATAACTGATTTCAGGCCTAGTAATCGTGGCATACTACAGTGCCCCAACAATTGACCTATAGAAAGTAGGATCCTGCACCACATCTGTGCCATGTTTGGTAAGCTTAAGACTGGATATCATGGGGGTAGGAACACCATTAGCCTCACTAAGATTAGACTTGACCAGGAGATATTTTAGATATTTTGTCTGAGACAAAAACAAGAATCTATCCTTTAAGTGTGATACCTCAATACCCAGAAAGTACTCCAATTCTCTTAGCTGTTTAAGTGCAAACTGAGCATGCAGTTTATTGACCAGTTCCTGAATATGCTGTGCAGAATTTCCAGTTACAATTATAGCATCCACATATACTAAAATAATAATAGTATATGAGGGTGTGACAAGGGTAAAAAGAGATGGATCACATCTGTTAGGGGAAAAACCAAACCCCTTTAGGGATAAAGTTAGTTTCTCAAACCAGGCTCTAGGAGCTTATTTAAGCCCATAGATGGCTTTGTTCAATTTGCAAAAAAGAGAGGCATCACTGGAAATTTCAAAAGCCATGAGGCTGCATCATATACACTTCCTCCTCAAGTGTGCCATTGAGGAAGGAATTATTCACATCCAATTGTGTGATATGCCACCTCTTGTAGATAGCTATAGTGAGCACAATTCTAACATTTACAGGCTTAACCACAGGTGAGAATGTCTCAGTAAAATCAAAGCCCTGTTGCTGGTGGAAACTCTTGGCAACTAGTCTTGCTTTGTACTTGTTAAGGGTTCCATCAGGGTTTTGTTTTACCTTGAACACCCATTTGTTCCCTACGGCCTTCCTATGAGGATGCAAACTGGTTAAAGTCCAGGTGTTATTTTTCAAGAGAGCCTGATATTCATCAGTTATAGCAACTTTCCAATGGGGATCTTTTAAGGAAGCTTTATAAGATGTGGGCTCCAGTTCAATGAGAAGAAGGGTGGGATGCTGTCTGGGTTGTACTATGACATTCTTCCTCCTAGTGGTCATAGGATGCACGTTGTTAGGGTGTAAAGGTGGCAAAGAAGAATTATCTGCAAGGACATCAGACGCAGATAAATCAGATGCAGAGCCAGAGACAAAGGGCTCAGATATAGGTGCTAGAGAGTTAGAATTGGAGCTTACTGAAGTCTTGTTGTTGGTATGAGCAGGTGATATGGGACTAGAAAGAGAAGCTGGCTCAGGGATGATAGAAACTGAGGGATGAACAATGATGGGACCCTGATGGAAGTGAGGAGGCTGTGAGATTTGAGAGAGACTGGTGGGAAATGGTGGGGATAGAGGGATAGAAGAAACAGAAGGAGCTTCAGTAGTCACACTCTTGGAATAGGGAAACCTAGCTTCATTAAACACTACATCTTTAAAAATTTAGATTCTACCATTGGAAGCTAGGCACTTGTACCCTTTGTGATTGGAAGAATATCCAAGGAAAGTGCATTCTTGTGAGTGAAAATTGAACTTATTGGTAGAATAAGGTCTGAGGTAAGGGTATCAGGCACACCCAAAAACCTTGAGAAACCTGTAATCAGGGGCACATCCATACAACATGAAATAAGGAGTTTTCATGGCTAGAAGAGGGGTGAGCATTCTGTTGATTAGATAAGTGGCAGTGAGGCAGGCATGATCCCAGAATTACAAGGGAAGACTTGCTTGAGACAACAAAGTCAGCCCTGTTTCAACAACATGTCTGTGCTTTCTTTCCACAGTTCCATTTTGATGATGGGTGTGAGGGCAAGCAAGTCTGTGTGCAATGCCCTTGGTGAGAAATAACTTGGTGAGAGACTGAAACTCTCCTCCACCATCAGTCTGAACTGATTTTATAGCAGTTCTAAACTGTACCTCTATATCAGTGATGAAGTGTGTGATGCTGTGCAATACATCAGACTTTAACTTGAGAGGGAATACCCATGTATATTTAGAAAAAGAATCTACACAAGTCAACAAGTATTTATATCCACATGTTGAAGTCATAGGGGCTGGACCCCATATATCCAAAAAGAGTAAATCAAAAGATTGATTATAAGTTGTGTGTGAAAGTGTACTAGGCAGCCTATGCACTTTTCCTAGGCAGAAGGGAATACATAAATCCAAGGGAGACTTGTGTGGCACCGGAACATTGAGAGATTCCAGAGTTGACTTGAGCACTTCATGGTGAGGATGCCCCAGCCTATTGTGCCATAAGTTGTAAGTAGATGCTGAAGTAGAAATTGAACCATTGGTGATATGATTTATTGAAGGCAAAGGTTGGAAAGGATCAAAGGAGTAAATACCATCTTTATTCACCACACCCTGCAACAACACTTCATTGGCCTGTGTTTTGACAAAACACCTGTCAGCATGGAACTCAAAATAAACACAGTTATCCTTGGCAAACTTGCTGACATACATGAGATTCTTAGTGATAGCTGGCACAAGTAATAGGTGATTGAGTGTAAGAGTGGTGTGCGTGTGCAGAGGTGAGACAAAGGTAGTTGGGCCAATAGAAGTTATTAGGAGTCCTTGCCCATTTCCAAGCAAGACCTGATCAGTACCAAGGAGTGTCATGCTTTCAGACATATAGGTAGCATTATTGGTAACATGGTGAGTTGCTCCTGAATCAGGATACCAAACTTGAGAAAGTTGACCAACAGCAGCTGCACTCGCATCTGTACCTGTACCAATGAAATAAGCTTATGGTTGTTGTGCAGGTTTTACAAGAAACCCTGGTGGTGGTCCTCTTAGAGCTGGTGTAAGCCACTGATTAGGAGTAGGAGTAGGAGCAGTTCACTATGATTAAGCAGGCATATGCATAGCTAGAGCACTTTGAGTCCACTGATTCCAGTTCTGATACTGAGGGTGTGACACCTGAGCTTGTGACCACATGTTAGGTATCATTGATGTGTGTCTATGATAGCACACACTAGCATCATGTCCTATCTTATGACAAATCTGACACTGCACCTTGTATCTTCCACCAGAACTGCCACCTCTGCCCTTGTAGGCTCCACTTCCACCATGAAAACCTCCATGTGAATCACCATAGCCAGTCACAGGACCATACGTAGCTTGAACTGAAGAATATTGAGCAGTCTCTATCGCATTTGCATTCACAGCAGGTGTAGTCTGAGCTACTTTGATATAAATAGGTTCAACAACCACACTCTTCTCAGTCTTCTCTAGTTTCGCTTCATGAGAAAGAAGCATAGATTCAGCTTCATTGATAGGACAAAGATGAGGCATGTACTGGATGATTGAAGTTAGGGCATTGCACTCCTCTGGTAAACCATCAAGAATAGCTTCAATTTGATCACGATGCGAAATCGGATCGTCAATTAACTCAAGCACGTCCACAATTTTTTAAATACGAGCAAGATACTCTGTAATCGTTTTCTCCCATTTCTTAATCCATTTGAGCTTCAAACGAAGTTGGCGCGACTTCACATTTTTGTGCGTGAACATGTATTTGTAAATCTCATCCCAAATCTGATGAGAATGCACACAATGAACAACACGAGGAATAACAGAGTCAGACAAAGTGGTGAGAAGCCACGTGAACAAGAGCGAGTCCTGTTGCTCCCAAGAGACATACGCTGGATTTTCTGCATTGTTCTCACGATCTGCTTCAGTGAGATAGTATTGAGGAACGATAGGACTCACCAGAAGACGATGAAGTTTGTGCGTTCTGATGATCCCTTCGACTTGTTGTTTCCATGAACGAAAGTTGTTCTCATCGAGTTTCGGAGTAATTTGATGCACAAACGTCTTGAACGCGTTCTTCACGTTGAGCGCCATCGTCGCCGGTGTTACACCGGTCGTGTTCTCAGACTCACCATTGAAAGACATGCCAAGGGTCGAGCTTAAGCTATGGATACCATGTTAGAAATGTAGAAACAGTTGAAAGGAAGAAGAAAGAGAAAGAAAGTAAGAGAGAGAAAGTGGATCTAAATGCTAACATAATTGTATATCTTATTACAATAGAGGACAAGACTGAGTTATATACTTAGAACAGTGATATTACAATATTACCCTTTCTACTATTGATGTATATATTCTAATATCGATGAATCCCTTGGTTCGAGGATGATTTGCAATGGAAGTAAGGTTCCTTGAGATATCCATGCGAGATGAGCATGAACTCGGTGATCTGCGTCGATAACAACAGAGATTAGTTGAGAGAACATTGATAAAGACGGACAAAACCGTGAGTCACAATGTTGAGACTGTGATACGGTAGCCAGAACCGGGACGTGTTTCCCTATTTTTTTAAGGAATTTGCTGGTTTGCGTTTTGCGTTTGTGTTTGCAAAATGTCGCGGTAAGCAAGAGTCGCCACCGTCTTTTATTTTATCCAACAAGGAAAGGAAAAAAGCACAGAAAAATTCCTTTTTCGAGATATTTCTGAGTACGGGGGGTAGATTATAGAAAGGGAAGGTATTAGCACCCTTTCTATCTGTAGTTATCTACGGGCTCTTAGGTACTTGCTCATCATTTTCAAAATTGTTTTCATTGTGTTTGTGGGCTTTGAAAAGTTTTTATTTTAACTTCAATTTAACTCTTGCTTCTGTCATCAAGAGTGTAATAAAGTGTTTTTGAAAACTTGTTTGTAAAGGATTTTAAGTGTGCAAATTTTTGTTTGGATTGAGCAAGTACTTAAGAACTAATCTACCTACTCGAAAAAAGAATCGTTCTATGTTCGTTTCCTTTAGAAAATACTATCCCACTATTAGTGAGTAGGTAGCACCATCGTTGGATTTTGAGGGTCAATTCGAAAGGGACGTACGGTCACTAAAGCAATGTTAGGACGTCTTAGTAATAACCCTAATGTCTTAGATCATTTATCTGAGGCAACAATATCCGAGGCAACTTTTCCGAGGCAACTTTGATCTTGGGATAAAAGGACGACCACTAAAACATCCTATACTCAATGACCGTTTATCGAAGGCAACCAAGTGGGAGTGTACCCTAGGAGTGCGCATGTGCGAGTGATTCAATTTCGGATTATTTATCTTTGCACATGTTTAGGGTTATCTAACTGTTTTAAGATTAAACATACATTCTTATCATGCAAACCCTAATTATTCACATATCTAGCAGTTAAATATTTGCGGAAATTAAAATGCGGAATTTAAACTAAGCTATTACAAGGCTTCGGGTATTTACATAGCCAAAAAACAAACCATTTGAAATTAAAAAGCGGTAAAAGTAAATAAATGTCCTAATTAAATTATTACAAACTGTGAGCAGATACAATAATTGGGCAAAATAAAGCGCGCGATTGAAAATTAGATCGACGAGAAATTAGGGTTTTGACCCTTCTATCCTAATTAAAAAGAAAAAATGTTTTTTTGTTGTTTTTAATATTTTCTTAAAAAGATTAGGTTTTTAGAATTAAATGCAAAATTAATTAGTTATTAAATTAATTAATGAAAATAATTAAATGACATATTTTTGGGTTTTTGTTATTTTAGGAAATAAAATAAAATAATTAAGTTAGTAATAAAAACCTATTTATTCTAATTAATTTTAATTATTTTCAAAAAGAGTTAAAATTGTCTAAATTAATAAACCTAATTAAATCAATTAATTTATTTTATAAAAAATAAGATCTAGACCTAATTTGTGAAAAATAATATTTTTGTGGTTTTTTGATAAAAAAGAAAATTAATTTGATTGGTTAGTAAATAAATAAATAAATTAATTAATGAAATATAAAAAAGAAAGGAATAAGAGATGGGCCTGAATTAGCAATTCCAGGAGGTGTAAAAAGCAATTCTGAGCCCAACAATTGTGAGATCCGTTTGACTTCTTGATTCCAGTGCATATGAGTTTGACTTGGCTTATGGTGTTCCTTCCTGGATGGCCATCAGATTTGGCCATCCATCCACTTGGCATTCCAGATCTTGAGGGAGTATGATGGGCATTAGGCTCATACGCGCATTGGATTTCCTGCAAGAAAATATGAAAATAACAAATGCTGGAGGCAGGGGTCGAACCCCTGACCTCCAGCCTTCCAATGCCTTAAGCGCTGCCTGGCTACCACTGGGCCACTTTGCTTTTGTTATACATATAATGGAAAATAATAATAATATATAAAACAAAGATTTATTGGAAATAATAAAAAAAATGCACGCAGAAATTTGAATGGGCCAATTAGGTGGAGCCACGCCATCGTCTTCCTTCCCTCTCTGTGGCTAAAAGTTGGAGAACCTATACCTACGGACAACGTCCGTTGCTACAGGCCCGTGCGTTCTCAAAATCTTCCATGGGCCATGGAAATAACATCTAATTCCATGGTTGGACTCGTCTTGTCCTCCTGAACCTAAAGGTACCATTCATGAAGGCCAATTTTCTCTGCATTCAAAAACCCTAATTCGGAGCTTCGAAACCTAGCTATGGTGAAATCGTGTATATGCCATAAAAATGAAATTAAATGATGCAGCAAGTTTGCATATTTTCTATAGATCAAGAATGTACAATTAATTCATCCTAACAATGCCTATATTATGAGATTCGAATTCAAGAACAGGGCTATGTCGTGAGCGACTTACAGAGCTTTTTGGGGCTTGAAAATGCTTGGTTTCAATGGCTTTAGCTTGCTGAGAGTCCCAGGAGTCGATTGAGATAGGCAAAGAGTCTTGAGGATGCCTCTAAGTGAAAATTCGATCTCACACTTTTCTTGCTTTTTTTTCAGTTTTGGTTTTGCCTCTTGCGTCTGCTCTAACTTGTTTTTAGGTCTGGCCTCGTTCTATATGTACCAAGGAATAGATTAGGGTTCCAAAACTGATCCAAATCTTCCTCCTTCAATGATTTTTGATTTGATTTGATTCACTTTCAATATCATTCCAAAAATAACTTTTTTTCAATCTTTTTGTCCACTCTAATTCCTTGCACAAATTTGAATGATGCTAGCTATGTAATAAGACCTGAAACAATCACAAAATCTTTGGTTTTCAATGTTTTTGATTTTATATGATTTGTTTTGATTTAAATTGAATTAATTCAAATAAAAATCAAAATAAATAATAAAAATAAGATATGGACAAGTGGCAAAGGCTAGAGCTCGTGGGATATGTTGCCAACTCAAAACAAGTGAAAAGGATTGGGCCCATTTGGCAAAATTTGATGTTTTAGGGATAGTTGACTTTTGGCAATTTTGCAAAAAAGATCAACTTCACCAATGCATAACTTCCTCAATTTTGACTCTTTGGAGGTGTTCTTGGACTTTTTAGAAAGCTTGTGATGTCCTCTAAGCAATTATTTTGGTCTAATATCAATTTGATATTCCATGATCATGTATGAAGCTTTGACAAAAAAGGTGTTTTTGTTGACTTTTCAAAATGACCTATAATGTCCAAATTCATATCTTCTTGTGAGTGCATATTTTGAACTTGGGAGCTGAAGATAGATTGTAGGGAATTGCATCCTATTTAAAATGAGCTTTGGATGGGTCATTTATCATAAAGTATGAGAAAGTTATGCTTGGTCAAAGTTGAGTTGACTTTTCCTACAAAACCCTAATTTAGCAACTTTTGAGTCTTGATGAATTATGAGCAATCCTTGATGAATCATGATCAACCCTTGATCAAATGATGAAATAAACTTTAAAATGAGGATGTTGGCCAAAAATCTTGCAGTTTGACTGTATGTGGGCCACAATTGACTTTTGCCCTATCATAGTCAATTTTTGGGCCTTTGAGCAATTGACTGAGCAAACTTCCTCTGCAAAGCTTGAAACTTGACATGGATGATCCTGAGAACATATTAGGACACTGGTGAGAATTTGGGATCACTTGTACTCAAGTATCTTGATGCAACATGAAACCCTAATTTGAGGTAGACTGCCTTAGGAGAGAGCTTGTCTGGCCAACCCTTGGACTACCTTGAGTAACTTGGGGATCTTTCGTGAAATGTTTTGAGAAATATGAGAGGGCAAATTTTGGGGTACAACAGAGACGAATGGAGGTTGAGAATTTGAGATATAGGAGACAAGGCCGTGGTGCTTTGATGGCATGTGTAGCGGTAGAAATGTTCAAGACTAAGCCATTGGATTGACTAGACTTATACAAATCAAAATCAAAATCGCCACTGCGCTTAATCGTTTCCAAAGGAATGGGAAAAGAGCGAATAACCCAAAAAGAGGGGGAAAGATTCAAGGTAAGGGGGTTGGTTATGCAAAGGTAAGGTATTATCACCCTAAACATCTACGGTACACCACAGGAACCTCTTTGTAAAATCTGTATATTTTGGCTATGAAGCATGTTGTATAAAATAGATGGTGGAGGTGAGAAAAGAAATAAATTTATTATTTTTGCACCCGCTTCGATTGCGAACCTTTAGTGCCTACGTACCACCGTTTCGTGCAATAGAGGATCAGGGTACCCATAGTTCCTCTTTTTTTAAAAGATTTTAAAAAAAATGTGTTAGTTAATTTTATGAGATAAAATGTCATCGTCATTGTCCGTGTGGAAAACATACCTACTACCTGCAATCATGAGAAAGGAGAATTTGCATCATCTCAAAGTGGAGGATATGGCTTGGATTTTAAAATCAACAATGTCTCACTCAACACCCAAGTGGAAAATATATCTCTTCACTACATATTGTAGAAGTATAGTTGTTTGCATCACTACAAGGATTGACAAGAGTTCGATCTTTTTTTGAGAAAAGTTTAAAGTTAAAAGCCAAAGCGGAAAAATGGTTTGAAATGAGATTGATTGACTTTTAGTCTTATCACAAAAAGGATGTCAAAGTATTATTAAGTTTATTGGAGTTTATTTATGAAAATGTTTGAAAATGCATGGACCTAAGTCCAAGTTTATTATGAAAGTGGTTCAAGTTTAAAACAAGAAGGGTTTTCAAAAGGAGGGAGAAGATTTTTGAAATTAAAGAAGATGGGAGGTGAATAAGAGGCTATCCTAAAGCATAAGGTAAAAGCTAGGGATAAGAACCATCTAACCAATAAGAAGCCAATACTTGACACTATGAGCCAAGATAGAATTCCAATTCTTTGGATTTAAACCAAACAAGCAAAAATACTAGACCTCTTGAGAGAACCAAACTTCAAGTGTATTAAGTCTTCACAAAAATTGAGCAGAGTAACAGCTGTATACGGGTGAATTCCAGATTATAAACAAAGGGTGTAATCACAATAACTTGCACACAAAATAAACAAACAACCCAATATCTTGAGGTAAACCTCAAGAGCTCCAGACAAAATAATCAGATAAGATCACAAGGTCTCCAATCATAGACCAAGGTTTCTAATCCTAAGTCCAAAAAGTCCAATGCTCCATAATTCTATGGGTAGTAACCAAATAGTCCAAGTATCATTAAAGAATTTTAGGGTTTATGTTGATTATTAAGTGTCTTTAAAAGAAAAGAAAAGCTCAAGTAAGCAAAATAAAAAATGACAAGAATATAAAGGGGCTCAAGTGAGAAAAGATGAAAAATAGCATGAAATGTAAATGCTAAAAGTAAATGGTGCATAAAGTAAAGGACATAAAATAAAAACACAAAATAAAATCAATTATTAGTGATTAGTGGTTAGTTGGATGATAATCTTGAAACTTGCATTTGGAACTCATTAGAGGATTGGTAGAACCAAAGCCTCCACACAACAAGTTGCATTTGCTTTTTGTCAATTATATCATCCATTTGGAATCCTTATGAGTATCATTTAATGATCAATGATGTTTAAGTGATCCGCGTTGATAAAAGGTGTTATAGATCCATTAGAGAATTGGTAGAACCAAAGCCTCCACACAATGAATCTCAAGGTTATTGGATCAAAGAGATCAAATTAACATACTTGGGCTTGCAAACATAAGTTTGGGCCACAAATGATCATTTATTCGAATCGGGACAAAATTTAGCGCTATGTTAAGCAATCGTAAGTGGACTTATATAGAAGTCGAACCTATTTTGAGGCCGGTCAATAGCAATCTATGCACCATTTGTTTTGAGACATGATATAGAGATCATGCTCCAACAACATTTAGTGCAATAAGAATTGGATGAGATGAAGAGGGGTGGGAGAGAATATACAAACCACTTTTGGATTAAATTTAATCATACTATTATAAAATCACTCATCCATTTTTGTGGAGTTAGACTCAACACCATGGATCCAATGATGTTAATAAAGTTCATGATAAAAAATTTAACCCAAGATCAGCCAGAAAATAATCACAAAATAATATTACATTTTAATATATAAAAAAAGGTTTAAAAATAATGTTTAAAAATAGAAATAAAAGAGAAAAAATGTCAACTATGTTCAAATTAATCAGTAAATAAAAAAGTAAGACTATGGAAAAATCATAAATGAACTAAAATAATTTTATAAATTTTTTGGTAATTTTTTAAAGTCAGAAACAATTTTAAAATTTAAAGAAATGGGTGAAATAAACCAAAAATGATAAAAAAAATAGAAAAATCAGAAACAAAAATAAAATAAGGTCACCAATATTTGTCACAATATCATTGGATCATTCCATAATTTTTTCAGAATTTAAAAATGCATAAAAGTATTTTTAAACATTTAAAAGAATTCCAATAAAGTGTAGATTTATAAAAAATACCAAAACACAAAATTAAATTGTGAAAAAATAAAAATCAGAAAGAGAATAATCAAAAATATTTTTCATAACTTTTTCAAATTTTTTGGACTAAAAATGATTTTTTGAAGTTTAAAACAATTAAATATAAAAAATCAGAAAAGAAAATAAAAGTAAAAAATATGTGGACCATTGGATGAGAGTCAAAATGCGTTAGTAATCAAATCCAAGGGATCTGGCGCACTGTGCATATCATGGTCATTAGCGAATAAAGCACTGAATCAGAAATAAAATCAGAATTCAAAAATAACAAGTGGCGTGCCATCATTGGTTGGAAGATGACACGTTGGTCATCTTCAACCTCCAGACAATGTGAATTGCATGTCTCTTAAATTGTAAAATTAGAAGCTCAGACCTATGCCATTCGCTTCGTCTCTTCAAGACGAAGACAACCACATCCCCGTGCTAAATTTATATAAAATGTAGCTCAAGCAATTTGGAAAGAAAGTTTTGAAAATGGATTTGAAATTTCATGGTCAAAACGTGTTTCCAGTAAGAAGTAAGTGTTGCGACTAGAACTAGGGAAATGAGAGCATAACAATGATATCAAAGTTTTGAAGAATTGATGAAGGAATATACCTATTGAAGTTGAGTTGCAGAGCTCTGAAACAGGACTTCTATGGAGCAATATAGGGCACGATTCTTGAATGTAATTATATGGTTAGCTTCAGGGAAGATCAAGGAAGGTGAATTGATGAAAAAATTGGATTGAAAAAGGCTTGAGAATAGATTTCGAAGTTGCTGAATTCTTAGTTAGGGAACAAGTTTGGCAGGGTGATTCTGGCTATCCAAGCTTTTGAAAACAAATGGGATAGTTCATGTATTTATAGGAGAAGCAAATGGGATCAAAAGGAAGAGTGAATGATGCATTTTGGAGGGAATTCGTGCAAACCTGATGCACGATTAAAGTGTGATCTAGTTTTCACCAAAACTCATCCAATCCTTGCGTTTTGAGGTGCTAAACAAATCTGGAACTTCACTAAACATGTTTAGAGGAAAAAACGTGTGGAAAACTTGTGATCAGAGGCCACATTATGGATTTCAAAATTTTGTCTTGGTGGGAAATTCAGTTTCAAAGTGCCAACTTCTGACCAATGGCATTTTTAACTCAAGGGGTCTTAGGGCATGATTCTTGATGCTTTAGAAATGTGAGGTTTCAAGCTTTGCAGTGAAAAAAGAATGGAATCAAATGGATGCTTGAGGTGAAAGTTGTGTTGAGTCAAAGTTGAGGAAAAAGGGTTGACTTTCCATACTTAGAAATATTTCAAATTTTTCTTCAAAAGTGACCTATAATGTCTTGCATCCAAACATAACCTTCCACTTAGAATTTTCTCTTGACCAAAGAAGATGGAATGAAGTAGATCTCTTGATTGACATTTTGAAACTTGAACCGTTCATAATCTCCAAAAATTGAGAAAGTTATGACTTGTTGAAGTTGGCAAAATTTCATAAAATGACCTATAATCTTTAGTATCCTTAAGGCAACTTCCATCCATTTTCTCACTTTTCACATAAAAGAAGGCATAAAGTTCAAATCTTCAAGATCATTATGGAAAAATAATTGGATCAAGGTGATAAAATTGGCCAAGTAATGATCATTTGATGTCAAACTTGAAAAATTGGGGGTTCATCTAGAGGACTTGTAATCTTTCTTCATCATCAAGTTTCTTCCACATGAAAACTCCTTGGAACTTTTGAAGTGATTTGTTTATATCCCTTTAAAGAGAAGGATGTCTTTGGAATCACTCAAAAATACCAAATGATGGGCAAGATATACTCCTTTGAAGTTCAAAACCCTAGCTCCTAGATTAAGAAACATGTCTTGAGGAACTTTGACAATTTTGAACAAACTTCTTGTACCAAAACAAATGATTTGTAAATATAAGATGTTGAAGATGATAATAACAACTCATAGCAACCAAAACCACTTCCATATCTTGATAATTGAGAAAAATATGCACTTGTGACCAATGGGAACAAGACCTTGTCCAACCATGACTATTTTTCAATCAACCCCTTGTACTTTTTGGATCAAATCTTGATAACTTGGAAATTAGTGAACCAAAATAACATTGCCATGCCATCCTTCAAAAACAACTTCAATGGTGAGGTTTGAACTTCTCAAGCTTCATTGACTAGGTCATGGAAATAAACTCGTGAACCCATGGATCAACTTGCCAAGCCACATTGCCTTATCTGCATTGTTGACAAGTAAGACAAAACAACATTGCATTTTATTAATTAAAAGGGAAGTCAAACAAAACATGAATGATTACACAAGAAAAAAAAAAGTCAAGGTGCTTGGTGATTCCTCAAAGAGCAAAGCTAAAGATGGGGAGGAGAGCCAAAAGCCCTAATGTGATCTTGTTGTGATTGAATCAATATGGTATGGTGAAGGGATCTTAGGGGCAAAAATTGGGGTACAACAGCTGCCCTTATTTAAGTTTCTTCTATCCGGAGATACGAAGGTTAAAAATATTCGTGTCGACGCGATCAAAGATACTTATTTTTGGTCAAACCCTATTTTTGGTCCTAAGATGCCATGCAATGCTTATGAATATGAGTGCACATTGACAAATCCAAAGGGACGCAAAACACCACTGGGGATGTAAAATAAATAAAGAAACAAGAGAGCGACCCAACCAGGAAAATAAATCACTGGTGGATCAAAAGATCCGACTCAGAGAGGACGGGAGAAAGGGCAAAGGATACACCAACTCCTACTGGAGGTAAAGCTACCAACGTTTACAGAAGGTAGAAGGAAAAGAAATAACAACACTGACGTTCACTGATGGTGAGCTACCAACATTCACTGAAGCTGGAAGGAAAAGAAATATCATAGCATCATCGTTCACTGACGATGAACTACCAATGTTCACTGAGGGTAGCAAAAAGATAACATTCATCGACGTTCACTGCCAATGACCTACCAACTTTCACTGAAGGTAGAAAGAGAATATATCATAGCATCGACGTTCACTGACGATGAACTACCAACGTTCACTGAGGGTAGAAAAAAGATAACAATCACCGATGTTCACTACCAATGACCTACCAACTTTCATTGAAGGTAGAAAGATAATAATCATAGCACCGCCGTTCACTGACGATGAACTACCAACATTCATTGAGGGTAGCAAAAAGATAACAAACACCAACTTTCACTAATGGTGATCTACCAACTTTCACTGAAGGTAGAAAAAGAATATATCATAGCACCACCGTTCACTAAAGATGAACTACCAACGTTCACTGAGGGTAGCAAAAAGATAACAAACACCAACTTTCACTAATGGTGATCTACCAACTTTCACTGAAGGTAGAAAGAGAATATATCATAACACTGTCGTTCACTAACGATGAACTACCAACATTCATTGAAGGTAACAAAAAGATAACAAGCTTCCCTAAAATTCTGGCATTTCACCTAGAAAGGGTCTCAACTTCTTCTTTAACCGAGGCACTCTGCCTGGAAAGGGTAATATGTAATCCATCTCAAATAAAGAGACTACCACTTGCGAAGATTTCACAGCGAGCTGATTCTACAAATTTGAAAGTCTTGCCATCCACTGGCGTAAACTGACGACGGACTGCAAACTATCCACTCAAAGAGGCCTGCTACTTGTTGTCATGGAGGATTGTAAAAAGAAATGACTTTATGGGGATAGGAATATGGCTTCCTGGGGAAAGAAATATGAATTCCCGGGGAAAGAAATATGACTTCCTAGGGAAGTGCCACGATATTCCTGCCGAGGAGATAAAGTCTTCTCGTGTAAAATAAATGCACAAACCAAAACTCGAAGCTTTCAAAAATCCAAAGTAAATAACATTGTTGTGGAACCACAGATTCAAACCAGAAATAAACTGGGATGAAACAATTAACCAAAATACATCCTTTGAGAAATAAACTCAAGAGGGAAAACCAAATCCATCCAAACAAGAAGCTGTACAGGAAGGATAAAGAAAAAGACTTCCATGAGGGACAACTCCATGGGGACATTGAAAGAATATACGCTTTCTGATTAAGGCCAACACTCTATTGAAGAGAGGACAACGTAACTCTGCAAAACAGGGTGATATGTCAACAAAAATATTAAAAAATGTCAATGAATAATGATTTGCCAATTTTAGCTATGCATGATGTATGTATGAATGTATGAGTGTTATCGTGCGTATGCTGACAAAACAGATATACAACACTCGGAGTAACTAGGCAAAACCAACTCGGGCACGAACAACACTCGGCTAAACCACATCCAGGATGATCATTCCAAGAAAAAGTAAAGTTTAGCTGAGGAAACAAAACCTACTGCCTGCTTTAGCTTTACTGGGGAGAAACATAATCTGGGAGTAAACAAAATAAAGTGACAGAATAGTACAGATACAGGGATAAAACATCCTTCTTTAGGCTTCTTTGGGGAAACAAATGTTTTCAAAAGTAACACTTCTACTGGGGATTGTAAAACCAGTCTCAAGTAAAGCTGATGGACACCAAATCATCGAAACATTCACTTGAGAATTCAGGCCTACTTCATTGGGGAGGTTAACACCACATCCTCAAAGGGAGAACTACAATACGTTCTTCACTAGAGAAACCAGGGTCATGCGTTCTTCAAGAGTGATTATGGTACCAACTTCTCAGGAAAAAGAACTTCCATTAGACCGAACGAAAACTTCACTGGAGAAATCTCGGATTGAGACTTCACATCATGAAAACTCAGAAAAGAGGAGAAATGGATCCAAACTTGACCGAGGATACTGGAGTCACGAACCCAATACGGAGAATCATCCTGAGTAAACCTTCCCGAGGGGAACAAAAACTTCTTAAAACAAACTGGAGTTTGTCCATTCCCGGGATCACCATTTTATTGTTTTTTTTTTCGCATCACAATTTCTAAAGTAAAAGCAAATTGTAAATTCTTTTTGAAAAATCGATTTTGTTAATTAATATTTTTGCTTTGAAAGTTATTATCAATAATAAATGGAGTCTTTGCAAGATAAATAAAATAAGAAATACAAAGAATTGGGTAAAAGCTCAAATTTCATTAATAGAATGGTAGTCTGCGAATGGTGAGACTCCATAGATAATTACAAAGTTCAGAAAATGGTAATATATAATGGAAAAGATACATTGAGATACAATGACCACTATCCTCTCTAACAACTTTTGAAATCCTGAGCAGCAACTTCTGTTGAAGTTGTGATGAGAATCCGAGAAGATTGTTTCTCCAATGATCAAGTCTTGTCTGATGTAGTTACTTGCCAAGAAAGTCCCTAACTTTTGCCTAAACCGCCCTTGCGGGTTTTCAGCTTAGCGGAAAATTTATTCAGTTTGTCTCTAATTTTTGCCTAGACCGTCCTTTCGGTTTTCGGCATACCGAGACGCTCTTTTTTGCCTAAGCCTCCCTTTCGTGTTTTCAACTTAGCGAGCTGTTCTTTTATTTCTTCAGGCGAAGTATTTCTTGACTGCATCAGCATTCATGGGATGTGGGAACTCCTCACCATCCATAGTTTCAAGAATTAATGCACCGCCAGAGAAGACTTTCTTGATAACATATGGGCTTTCAAAGTTTGGAGTCCACTTGCCCCTAGAATCAGTGTTGAAAGACATGATCTTCCTGAGCACGAGGTCGCCTTCTCTGAATTTACGAGGTTTTACCTTCTTATAAAAAGCTTTCTTCATCCTTTTTTGATATAACTGTCCATGACATAAAGCTGTCATCCTCTTCTCTTTGATCAAATTCAATTGTTCAAACCGGTTTTGGACCCATTCAGCCTCTGACAACTTGGTTTCCATTATCACACACAAATAGGGAATCTCAACCTCGACCGGGAGTACAGCTTCTATTCCATACACCAGGGAGAATGGGGTTGCTCCTGTTGAAGTGCGGATATATGTTCGATATCCATGCAAAGCAAAAGGGAGCATTTCATGCCAATCCTTATAAGTAACAGCCATTTTCTGGATAATCTTCTTGATATTCTTATTAGCAGCTTCAACAGCCCCATTCATCTTTGGCCTGTACAGAGAGGAATTATGATGGACAATCTTGAATTCTTTGTACAGTTCTGTCATCATTTTATTGTTCAAATTCGAGCCATTGTCGGTGATAATTCTGCTCGACACACCATACCGACATATAAGATTATTCTTGATGAAGCGCACAACCACCTTCTTAGTAACATTGGCATATGAAGTAGCTTCCAACCACTTGGTGAAGTAACCAATTGCTACCAAGATAAAACGGTGTCCGTTCGAAGCTTTGGGTTCTATCATCCCAATCATGTCAATACCCCACATAGAGAAAGGCTAGGGGAGGAAATCAGATTGAGAAGTGTCGGAGACACATGGACCTTGTCCGCATAAATCTGGCATTTATGACACTTCTTTGCAAATTTATAACAATCAGATTCCATTGTCAGCCAATAGTAACTTGCCCTTAGCATCTTTTTAGCCATCGAATGTCCATTGGCATGAGTGCCAAATGAACCTTCATGAACCTCATGCATCAACATGTCTGCTTCATATCTATCCACACATCTGAGCAATACCATGTCATAATTTCTTTTATACAACACATTTTCACTGAGGAAGAAACTTCCAGCCAATCTTCTCAGTGTCTTTATATCTTTCTCCGATGCACCGATCGGGTATTCTTGAGTGTGAAGAAAATGCTTGATATCATGATACCAAGGTTTTTCATTTTCTACCTCCTCTGTTGTAAACACATGAGCGAGCCTATCCAGTCGTCGAACCATAATTTGAGGTATATCATTCCAAGTATTAACTTGGTACATAGAAGCCAGAGTTTCCAGAGCATCCGCCATCTGATTTTCATCTCTAGAAATGTGATGGAATTCAACTTTATTGAAAAAGGGTAACAATCTTCTAGGATAATATTTGTAAGGGATCAAGCTGGGGTGACGAGTATCCCATTTTCTTTAATCTGATTTATTACCAAAGCTGAATCACCATACACATCTAAATTTTTAATTTTGAGATCAATAGCTTCTTCGAGACCCATGATGCAAGCCTCATATTCTGCCATATTATTAGTACAATCGAATGTTAACCTTGCAGTAAAAGGAATGTGCGATCCATGTGGAGTGACAACCACAACACCAAATCCTTTACCATAAGCATTCACAGCTCCATCAAATATCAAACTCCAACGAGATTCAGGATCAGGACCTTCCTTAGGCAATGGTCCCTCACAATCTTTCACTTTCAGGAACAACACATCCTCATCGGGGAATTCATATTCTACAGACTGATGGTCCTCCATTGGTTGGTGAGCAAGATAATCTGCCAACACACTTATTTTAATAGCTTTTTGAGTGCGGTATTCGATATCATATTCTGATAGCAACATCTTCCAGCGGGCAACTCTCCCAGTAAGAGCAGGCTTTTCAAAAATGTACTTGATTGGATCCATTTTGGAGATCAACCAAGTAGTGTGATTCAACATATATTGTCGCAAACGCTTTACCGCCCAGGCCAAAGCACAACATGTCTTTTCCAGCATGGAATACCGCGACTCACAATCAGTGAATTTTTTACTGAGATGATAAATGGCGAACTCCTTCTTCCCTGTTTCATCTTGTTGTCCCAGAATACAACCCATGGAATTATCTAACACTGTCAGATACATAATCAACGGTCTTCCTTCGACAGGAGGGAGCAAGATAGGAGGTTCAAGCAGATATTCTTTAATACTTTCGAATTCCCTTTGGCAGTCATTCGTCCATACACAACCTTGATATTTATTTAACAACTTAAAGATCGGTTCACATGTTGCAGTCATGTGGGAAATTAATCTGGAAATATAATTCAAACGCCTGAGGAAACCTCTGACTTGCTTTTTAGTTTTTGGCGCTGGCATCTCTTGAATTGCTTTGACTTTATCAGGGTCAACTTCAATTACTTTCTGGCTAACAATGAAACCTAACAATTTTCCTGATCGAACACCGAAGGTGCATTTATTTGGATTCAAGTGGAGACGATACTTCCTCAAACGCTGAAACAACTTCAACAAATCTTCTACATGCCCTTCTTCATTCTGGGATTTGGAAATCATATCATCAACATATACTTCGATTTCCTTGTGCATCAGATCATGGAATAGGATTGTCATAGCGCTCTGGTACGTTACACCAACATTCTTCAACCCGAAGGGCATCACTCTATAACAGAATGTTCCCTAGGGTGTGATAAACGTTATTTTTTCCATATCCTTCGGAGCCATTCTTATTTGATTATACCCGGAAAATCCTTCCATGAATGAGAATACTTTGAATTTTTCTGTGATATCCACTAACATATCAATGTGTGGCAATGGAAAATCATCTTTTGGACCAGCTTTATTTAGATCTCTGTAATCTACGCACATGCGGACTTTTCCGTCTTTTTTGGTACTGCGACAATATTGGAAATCCATTGAGGATACACTGACGTCACAAGAAAACCAGCATTAATATGCTTTAGAACCTCCTCTATGATCTTCACTGCCATATTTGGGTGAGTTCTTCTCAACTTCTGTTTGATTGGCGGACACTCTCACTTCAGCGGAAAAAGGTGCTCTACAATATATATATCTAGACCAGGCATATCTTGGTAAGACCAAGCAAAAATATACACATACTCTTTCAACATCTCAATTAACCTACTCTTCACATCAGGATGCAGTAATGCTCCGATCTTGACTTCCTTCAGATCTCCTTCTGAACCCAAATTGATTACTTCCAATGGCTCTTTATATGGCTGAATGGTATTTTCCTCGTGCTCAAGCAACAGTGAGACCTCTTATGGAATCTCATCATAGTCTTCTTCTTCGGACCCATACACAGGACATTCAATGTTGGGAAAGGGTGCAGGGTCATTGTATTCAATGGGTTTTTTTTAATTAATCTGCACATATGATTTATGATTGCTTTTAGAAACTGACACATATAACAAGTGATCATGCATATTGAATTTCAATTATTATTTATTTTGAAAGGTTTTTTCTAAGTACCATTTTCCAAGAAAAATAAAAAAATAAAAACACAATTTGGGAAACAAAGACAACTTTTATTATTGATTTTAAAAGTCACATCAAACAGATAAGCCCATACAATACTTTCACCTTGGGCAGAGTGAAAGATTTTAAAAAAGATTAACAAAAACAAATTACTTAGAAACATGTATGCAAGAGGGAACATCGATGGTGATCCAGTTTTGAACCCTAACTCCGTGCGTCACATAATTCGGCATTTCCTACTCCGCTTCATCTTCTACAATGGCATTAATCCCGGAAACTGTTGGATGAAGATAACCCCCGATGCGGAAGATGTCTTGATACTTGCTTGCGGAAGACCTCGGCTTCATGCCCTTACCTTTGTCATTCTTCAAAGAGAACCCCAGGCCAGCTCTATTCTTGTTCACAGGTGGATCCATAATCCGTCCCCACACTTCACTATGACCCTTACATACAACCTACTGCGCATCCTTAAGTGAAACCATTGAATTATCATTTCCTCTTATACTGTCGATGGATAAGGCTTGGAACTGGGTTCCAACAACAGCTTCATCCGCCTCCACAATGTTGAAAGAGGACAAATGAGATATCAATAATGCTTGTCCCCCATTTATGATCACTACTTTCCCTTCATGTACAAACATCAATTTTGGGTGTAAAGTTGAAGTGACAGCCCCTTCCTTATGAATCCACGGCCGTCCCAACAAACAGCTATAAGCGGGAACAATGTCCATGACCTGGAAAGTAATCTGAAACAAATGTGGTCCTATATGAATATGCAAGTCCACTTCACCAATAACAGATTTCCTTGATCCATCGAACGCTTTCACAATGATGCCACTCGGGCGCATAGGCGTTCCTTGATATTTCAACTTCATAAGCATACTCCTCGGTATAACATTCAACGCGGATCCATTATCAATCAACACATTGGATAGTGAATCATTCTTGCAGTTCATAGAGATGTGGGGGGCCAAGTTGTGATTCCTTCCTTCATCTGGTAACTCATCATCGCGGAAACTCAAGTTATTACATGACATAATGTTCCCTATTACACTGCTGAATTGGTCTATTGGCATATCACTTTCCACAAAAGCTTGGTCCAATACCCTCATCAAGGATTCTCTGTGAGCAGAAGAGTTCATCAATAAAGCTAAGATAGATATTTTTGAAGGAGTCTGCAATAGCTGATCTACAATTTTGTAGTCGCTCATCTTGATTATCTTCAAAATATCATCCACTTCTTTCTCTAACGCAACCCCACTAGTCTCACCCGTAGCCTTCTTGGGTTCAACATTCTCAACAATTTTCTTTCCATCACTAACATCTCTTCGAACAACTGGTGCAAACACACGACTGCTGCGGGTTACCATGATATTATCAACAATATTCCCAACATCAAGCATTGGCTGGATGGGAACTTCCACTCCATCCTCTAAGATTGTAGCGTTGTATTTGTAAGGCACAGCCTTATCTGATTTGTAGGGGATAGGACCCGGCAAACTAATCATCAATGGGGTAACAAATGGCTTGTTATAATATTCAACTTCAAGATGGGAGGGTGCCCCAAAACAAGGTACAATGATGTTTACCCCTTCTTCAACACAATCCGTCATTATTGATTCATTTCTAGAAAATAAATCCTCATTTGAGGAGAAGCACTCATCTGCGGAGGCATATTCTTCATCTGACCCTTCTTCAGTCAAACAAACCTCAACCATATCAACTTCATGGTAATCATCCCTTTGACTTGTAACCTTGATAATTCCATTGTCTAACAACAACTGAACACCCTTCTTCACGATTGAACATCCTCGGAAATCTCGACAGCAAACTCAGTAAGATCCATATTGGTGTTCCACCTGGCCAGCCATATGGCAGAAGGTAGCATGCAATTGCACAAGGTCTTCATTCATATACTCTACATCAAAAATTATAAATTCTCCAGGACATCCAGAAACCATATTCACCTCCTCTTCATACTCTGCCCTAGGCCTGATTATATAGATTAGGCCCTCATCCATCATCTCTTGTAAATCAGCCTTTATCTTATCGCAACCCTGTATATCTATACTGCAAATAGCACAACCGGCATGGTCATGTGTATAATAGCTAAATTCACAAAGGTCTGCATGCATTTTCACTAAATCTCATCTAACCAGATTAATATAAAAAATTCGGAAGTCGCCTGGACAACCGGTCACCATATTCATAGCATTTACTCCCCCATGCTTGGGTAGAGGATTGTCTTTCACATTAGGTCCCACATCCTTGAAAGATAGAACACCAGACTTTACCAACTTCTTCACCTCAGTCTTCAAAGGATAACAATTCCTAACATTATGCCCTGGTGCTCCCTGATGAAAAGCACATGTTTGGTCTGCTTTGTAATACCAAGGCAGTGGTGATGGTACGAAGGGAGGTGGTCGGGTCTGAACCAACTTCTTCTGAATCAATGCCAGCAGTAACTCTGTATAGCTCATAGGAATAGGGTCATAACTCTCCCTTCTCTGATTATACCCTTGATTCCCCTGTTGGGACGGTCTCTGATAAGCAACAGTAGTTGGAGTGACACCCATAACTGGAGTAACTGAGGCGAATTGCTGATGACACTGATAATTCCTTCTAAGGGTATTAACCCTCCTCTCTTGCATAACAGCATTTGCATCCCCTTCCTTCTTCTTGGTAAACCCATAAGATGGTTTCTTCACACCTCCAGAACTTTCACTCTTTGTTAAACGACCCTCTCTTACAGCCTCCTCTAAGCGGATACCCATTCCTACCATTTCAGTAAAATCATTTGGCACACTAGCTACCATCCTCTCGTAGTAGAAACCACCCAGCATTTTTAAGAAAATATTAGTCATCTCCTTCTCTTCCATGGGAGAAATCACTTGGGCGGCTACCTCACGTAATATCTGTGCATACTCTTTGAACGATTCTCTGTCTTTCTGAACCATGACCCTGAGTTGATCACAGTCAGGCGCCATGTCCATGTTGTACTTGTATTGTTTGATGAATGCTTCCCCCAAATCATTGAAAGTATGGATATTGGCGTTGTCCAAACTTATATACCACTTCAACGCAGCACCGGTCAAACTATCCTGAAAAAAGTGAATCAGCAGACGTTGATCATCAGTATGGGTAGACATTCTCCTCCCGTACATTACTAGGTGAGCACGAGGGAAAGTGTTTCCTTTATACTTCTCAAACTCCGGGACCTTAAACTTAACAAGTATCTTAACATTCGGGACAAAGCATAACTCATTCACATTCTGCCCAAATAGCTCTTTTCCCCTGAGGGCCTTCATCTCTCTTTGCATCTTGTCAAACTGCTCTTGAAAATCATCCATTCCGTCATAAAGACCCAAGTCTTCACTCGGTGGAGGGAAAGGACGACACACATCATCATTAACAAACAGAACCATATTCACCGAAGGAGGCGCAGCAGGAGCAGCATGCACCACAGGAGGTGCCGGAGTAACAATAGTCTGAACAATCAGAGTATCTTGAGGACCAAGATTGAAACCTTCAGGTGTAAAATTCTCTGGCATTCCCCATGGATAACCTTGAGGCATGTGATTCTGAATAACAACTAGAGTAGCAGATGCGGGAAAAATCGGAGCTTCAGTAGTTGCCCTTGTTGGTTTAGGTTAGACACTCGGTGGATGATTTTGAGTAGCCACCAGAGCTTCCATCAGAGTAGTCATATTAGCCATGCAGGCTTTCAAAGCAGAAACCTCCTCGCGTAGCTCGCGATTCTCTTGTTCTAAGTTGTCCATCTTCTTTCTGAGATTAGCCCGAGTGTTGTAGTGGTGAGTCAGCTTGCTGAACGAAGTAAAGAAGCTTGGTAAGACACCTGGATATGCATAACAAGTGCAAGAAATATGTGCAATATGATGCATGATATGTAATGCACATGATTTTATTTAATATTTCAAGGGATTTAAAATTTATGGACATATTACAAATATCAAAGTAATAATGCATTTGAAATACTGAAATTTTTTATTATAACAACTCCAAAATGGATTAAAAGTTTCAATGATCCCAAGTACAAGATGAAAATAAAATCTAAAATCCTGAGAAGTAAAACTGATGGAGATCACTCTATACGCTGACGCTTCACTGTGAGCCTGGCAATCTGAGCCTTCAATATCTGGTTTTCTTCTGCATACCTGGTGGCAACCTTCTTCCAATCACCTAAATCAGGAAGTGAGTGATCAACATCCGATTGAGGCTTAGGAGAAAATAAATACCCTTGCCTCTCCATAGTCTCTACCGCTCGACTCTCAAGGTTCTCAATCAAGTCTTCTTTCTCTTTCAAGTTTTCTCTATAGGAAATATCTAAAGTTTGGCACTTATTCTTCCAAGCGTCCTTTTCCTGTTGCATCCTGTTGTACCCCAAAATTTTCCCTCTCATATATCCCAAGACATTGCAAGAATAATCTCCAATGGCTCAAGATTGCTCAAGAGTTGGACAATCAAGTCACCTCCTAAGGCAGTCAATCTCAAATTAGGGTTTTGTGTTGCACCAAGGTCCTTGCATCAAAATTACCTCAAGTTCTCCCCAATTTCCTAATATGTTCTCAAGTTCATCCATGTCAAATTTCAAGCCTTGCAGAGGAAATTTGGTCAACCAATTGCTCAAGAGGGCCAAAAATCGACTCTGCTAGGGCAAAAGTCAACTGTGACCTACAAATAGTCAAACTTCAAGATTTTCTGTCAACATTCTCATTTTGAAGGATATTTCATCATTTTATCAAGGGTTGATAATGATTCATTAAGGATTGCTCAAAATTCATCAAGATTCAAAAGTTGCTAAATTAGGGTTTTGTAGGAAAAGTCAACTCAACTTTGACCAAGCATAACTTTCTCATACTTTATGAGAAATGACCCATCCAAAGCTCATTTTGAATAGGATGCAATTTCCTACAATCCATATTCATCCCCCAAGATCAAGAAATGCACTCACAAAAAGTTACAAATTTGGACATTATAGGTCATTTTTGAAAGTCAACAAAAACACCTTTTTTTCCAAAGCTTATAACTTGAGAATGGAATATCAAAATGAGATGCGAACAAAAGTTTTGGTTAGAGGACATCTCAAGGTTTCTAAAAAGTCCAAGAACACCTCCAAAAGTTCAAAATTGAAGAAGTTATGCATTGTTGAAGTTGGGCATTTTTCCAAAATTGCCAAAAGTCAACTATCCCCAAAACTTCAAATTTTTTCAAATGGGCCCACTTTTTTCCACTTGATTTGATCTTTTCACACTACACACGTGTCCTAGCTTCAGCCTTGTGTCCATTTATTAATTTTTCTATTTTATTTGATTTTTATTGAATTAATTCATTTTAAATTAATTTAAATCCAAATAAAATCTAAATATTGATAACTTAGGATCTTTTTGATTGATATAGGTCTTAATTGTCATCATGGACATGATCAAATCCGAATCAAGCCATATCATGAACAAAAGATGGAATTTGGACAATTTTGGAAGCTTTTTAATGGTGAATCAAATCACATCTTCAAACATCAATGCATAAAGATTCAAAGTCCAAAACTTGACCTAATTGATTCCATGTTACATATACAACACAAAGGCACGAGAATTGGAGGTTAGAAGCTGACAAATCACAAGAATCAAACTTGAAAAAATTGCAAAAAAGCTTGAAATTGTAATATGCCTTAGAGGTGCTTTCAACACGAAATCTCAACACTATTCTCTTGCTGGACATCCACTGAGTGAGAAGCAATCAAAAATCAAGCTCTCTCCTCTCCTCAATCGCGCTGTAAGTCCCTCTGAAAACCGCTTGCATTTGAAATCGCATATCATTATTCTTGCACTTTTGGCAAAATCTTTACACAATCATGCTTATCGTTCCATTTAGAAACTTTTTGCATTATTGAATTGCATTTTCATGGCCTGTAACCCCCTAACCGATTCTAGGGTTCTTGGTTCTTTGTTTTTGGGCATTTTATTTGCAGGTAAAATTGATGCAATCAATGGGCATAGACATGATCAGTGGAAGGAGACGAGCACAGCCATGTGTTTGGAATTAATTTCCATGGCCTAGAGAAGATTTTAGGAGGGACATACAGATTTAGCTGCGGATAAGAATTCGCAGGTAAATAACCAGGTCCAACAAATAAGACGCTGACGTGTCTCCCTCCCATTGGTTGTTTCTAACATTGCGCGCTTTTTATTTCTTTTCTGATCCATTGATTTGTCTTTATTTTATTATTATTAATTCCTAATACACTAACAAATGAAACACATTGGCTCAGTGGAAAAAGCGTGTATGCATTGGCTTGCAGGACCTGGATTCGAATCCCAGGTCCCCAACATATTTGTGGTATTTTTCTTCCAGGTATTCTAATGCAAGGCCAAGCGTGTGGTTTACCATACACCACCATTCCAATGCTTTCCAGATGGCCCCAGGCCAGATCTGGTGGTCCATATTGGAGGTCCATCATAAGACCAAGTCAAAGGCATACAGGGAATCATGGAAAGTCAACCAGGCTTGCAGCAAATGGGCCAAAAAATTGCTGATCTCACCCCCTGATCAGGCCCAGAACCCCTTGGTTATTTCTTTCTTTTATTTGTTTATTTATTGTTTATTGTTATTTTTATTTTCTAACTAACCAATTAAAATCTTTTTCTCATAAAATCAAAAACACAAAAATATATTTTATTTATTAAAATTAAATTCAGTATTTTATTTTTGTAAATAAATATTAATTGAATTAACTTAGTTTTAATTAGGTATAACTTTAATATTTTTGCAATAATTAAAATTAATGTAGAAAATTAGGTTTTTATTAACTTTAATCAAATTTATTTTATTTCCTTAAATATCAAAAATCCAAAAATATTTTAATCAATTAATTAGTTTATTAATTTAATTATTAACTTAGATCTAATTTCTTTTTAATCCAAAAATAACAAAAAAAACACTTTTCTTTCAAAAAAGGGTCAAAACCCTAAAAAATGCGCCCGATTTAATTTTCTCGCACGCGATACATTTTACTATATTGATGTAATTGTTTCCCAGAATGTAATAGTTTAATAGGACCTTTACTATTTTTTATCGCTTTATTTACTTTCCGCATTTTAATTTCAAGGGTTGTTTTTGGAGATGTAAATACCTGACGCCTTGTAATAATTAGATTTAATTTCCGCAATTTAATTTCTGCAACTTATAAACTGTTAGATGATTGATAATAGGGAATGCATGACAATATCAAACGTTCGAACCTAAAATTAACGTAGATAACCATTGACATGTACAAAGATAAAATTAACCGAAATAACACATTCGCACATGCGCACTCTTAGGGTACACTTCACTTGGTTGCCTTCGAACGTGGTCATCGAGTATAGGAAGTTTTAGAGGTATCCCTCTTGTCCAAAGATCATAGTTTCCTCGAAACGGTTACCTCAGAAAAATGATCTAAGACATTAGGGTTACCGCTAAGGCGTCCTAACATTGCTTTAGTGACCACACGTCCCTTAATCGAACTGACCCTTAAAACTCCAACGACGGTGCTACCTACTCATCAATAGTCGGATAGCATTGTCTAAAGGACATTAGCACAGATTGATTCCTTTTTCGAGTAGGTAGATGGTTCTTAAGTACTTGCTCTTTCAAAACAAAACAAAAACTTTTCGCACTTACACCTTTCAAACAAAAACTTCTTTCAAACCCACAAACACAAAGAAAAGCAAATTTTGAAAACACTTTCAGCAAGTACCTAAGAGCCCGTGGATAACCACGGATAGAAAGGGTGCTAACACCTTCCCTTTCTATAATTTACCCCCCGGAACCGAGAAACATCTCGAAAAAGGAATTTTTTTGTGCTTTTTTCCTTTCCTTATTGGATAAAATAAAAGACGGTGGAGACTCTTGCTTACCGCGACATTTTGCGAAAACAAACGCAAAACGCGAACCAAAATTCCAAAAAACAGTCAGTTCTTTCCCACCGTATCACAGAACTGGCGACTCTGCTGGGGAACTTAATAAGTGGGGTATACCTTAAGAATAGATCATTGTGTTTTCAATTGTTTGCTTTGTATGCTTTATATTTGTGGGCTTGTATCGGAGTTACTATAGATCCTAACCCGGATCTGGGGTTACCCTTTAGGTAAGTAGCAATAAACTGTGAGGGAACTGTACGGTGTAGACCGATACGGTTGAAGCAGTAGCTACGTTGGTGTGGCACTTTAGATTGTACCGATATCCCTTGTGTTAGAACGAGGAGAATATGGGTCATCTAAGGGGTCATTAAGCACCAATTGACCTTAGAACCTTTAAATTGACCAACTTGGCCATAGAACAGTAGTCGTATGCTACACTCATTGAGACTAAACTCTCGCGATGATTCCGGCCGCAAGAAAAGGTTGCTAAACTGGAATTATGACCGATTGAGGGTAGTCAGTGATATTGAGATCCTCTAGAACCCGGTTACTATTTTTAGGACAGGTTTAAACCAACTGAACTGAAAGAGGGTAGTACCTAAGCTCCTTGCCAGCCTGAAATCTAAGGGCTCTCTGTGTGACTTGTGTGCCTTTACCATGTTTGCTATTTGTGGATACTTGTGATGTGCCTTCTATCATGACATCATGACATCATAACATTGCATACATCTTGCACTGGACTAACCTATTTCAAAGGCATGAGGGATTCATCTTTGTTCTGTTTTGTAGGTCATGATGCCTATGCGTAGGAATACCATCCGGATCAACTTTGTCCAGGTTCCCACTATGCTTAATGGTTTGATTGCAAAGATGCCTGATACTACTTCCTTCCTCAGGAGACATGGGTATCTTCTCAGTTTGGTTACCTCCAAATTAGACAAACAAATGATGAGTGTTTTGGTCCAATTCTATGATCCATTGTACCATTGCTTTACTTTTCAAGATTACCAGTTGGTTCCCACCTTAGAAGAGTTCCCTGATCTGCTCAGTATCTCTATTCTGGAGCAGACCCCGTTTACTGGTTGGGAGAAGATTCTTAGGCCCGAAGAGATTGCTGCAGCCCTTCATTTGACCAAGGATGAAGTAATGGCTAATTGGGAAACTAGAAGTGGAGCAAAGGGCTTTCTGACTAAGTTTTTGGTTGGAAAGGCTAATTATTTCTGGGATAGTCTGGACTTCAAGGCATTCGAGGATATTCTGGCTCTTCTGATATATGGCTTAGTTTTGTTTCCGAACTCTGACTCTTTTGTTGATGTGAATGCGGTGAAAATCTTCATCTCTCGTAATCCTGTACCCACTCTCTTGGGTGATATTCTTCATCAGCTCTATGCTCGTACTTCCCGAAAGCGGGGGACCTTGATGTGTTGTGCTCCGTTATTGGTGAGGTGGTTTATTTCGCATCTCCCCAAGTCAGTGCTGAAGAATAAAGAAGGCATGGGCTGGGCTTATAGGGTTATGTCTCTTTCTCATAATGACATTATCTGGACTCTCAAGGGTATGGATGAGGAGGCTATCATTGATCGCTGTGGGGAGTATCCCAATGTTCCACTGTTAGGAACCCATGGAGGAATTTCTTACAATCCGTGCTTGGCCTTACGTCAGTTTGGGAGAGCCAAGAGAGAAGGACCTCATGAGCTGTTAATGCCTAGTATCATCTTTGATTTTCAAGGGGACAGCGACGAGCAACGTCGCAGATTCATAAGGGCTTGGGATAGAGTTCATAGATCTGATCCACATGAGCTGGGTCTAAAGACTTCATTTCCAATTGAGCCATATCTCAGATGGTTCTGTACCCGTTCCCAAAAGCTGGGTATGCCATATGAAGCCGTCCGGCCTATCATTGTTGAAATTGCTAATGAAGAAGGGGTTCTTCTGACCATCCTCCATCCTTACATGCCCACTGACATTGGGGCACTGAAGAGATCTTGGATGCAGCTGAGAGAGGAATGGGATGCTTACCGAGAGAAGTTCAACGAGCAAGAGAAAAAGATCCAGAGGTTGACTAGGCAGCTGGAGAACAAGCGGATTCTTAATGACTATGTCCGCACCGACAAGAAGAGACCATGGGAGCACTGATTGACCTTTGATTGTTTCTTTTCCAGTTTTTATTTACTTTTCAGTATTTCCATTCTTGTAACGCCCTGAGGGCATCAATTGAACAATTTGAATTCCAAAGTTTATCTAATAAAGTGTGTTTCCTTTCTTGTTTACAAATTTGAATCTCCCGATTGTCTTTGAAATCATAATCAGACGCATTTCATCCCATGCACTTCATAATAGGTACTCATTATAGGTCTCTTATCTTCTTCGCTGTTTATTTCAGCACTCATCATGTCTGCTGAACCTTCAACTGAGCAAGCAATCAAGGCCCTACAGGCCCAGAATGCCCAATTCCAAGAGTTGTTCATGAATCTAGCTAAGGGTCAGCAAGACTTGAAGACCCTGATTCTGAAAGAGAAGAAGAAGAAGAAGAAGAGGACAATCCTATTTAACACAGGGCACATGTTTGGAAACAGGCTACAGAATAAAGTTGATCTGACCACCTCATCTGGAGGGAAAGATAGTCAGGAGGAAAGGAGGGCTCCTAGCCCTGTGGTCTCTGACAACGAGACGGACTTCGATGAAGAACAGTATCCTCCTGCTGAGGATAGATACAAGCAACTGGAAGACTGGTTGAGTGCTATGGAAGTTCAGAAAGTTCCTGGTATGGACTTTGGTGATCTAGGTCTATCATCTGGGGTAATGATTCCCCACAAGTTCAAGGCACCAGCCTTTTCTAAGTATGACGGAGTTTCTTGTCCGAAGCTGCACCTACGGTCATATATGAGGAAGATTCAGCCGTACACTGCTGATAAAAACCTATGGATCCATTTCTTTCAAGACAGTCTCTCAGAGACTCAGCTTGAGTGGTTCTATCAGTTGGACGGAGCCGGTATTCGCAGTTGGGAAGATTTGGCTACTGCTTTCTACAGGCAGTATCAATACAACTGCGACCTCGCTCCCACGCGTACCCAACTCTAGGGTATGTCAATGGGAACGAGTGAAGGATTAAAATATTATGCTCAGAAGTGGAGGGACCTTGTTGGTAGAGTGCAACCACCCTTGGCTGATCGGGAGCTTATGGACATGTTTCTGGGGACCTTGTCCGGTCCATTTTTCAACCACTTAATTGGAAGCTCTTCATATGGGTTTACAGAGCTTATTTTGACCGGTGAGAGGATTGAGGCTGGTATTAAGGCCGGTAAGATACATAAGGGTGCCTCATCAAGCACCAAGAAGAAGCCCTTTAAGAAAGAGTCCAGTGCTATCTACAGTACGAGAAGACAGAATAGACCTGAACACCGCCAAGCTGTTAATGCGGTTGTTATTTCAAAACCTGCTAGTGCTCCACAACACAACAATCAACAGAAGGATGAGAGACCTCAAAGGCAATTCACCCGTCTCAACATGACTTTATCTCAGATTCTACCACAGTTGCTAAAGACCAATCTGGTGAAATCCAAATACAACATCACCGAAGTATAACTCTAATGCCCGCTGTGCTTATCACTCTGATAGCCCGGGGCATAATACAGATGACTGTTGGACTTTGAAGAATAAGATACAAGACTTAATTGATGCGAAGGAGATTGAGTTCGAGGCGCCCGAGAGGCCTAATGTTGTGACTGCTCTTATGCCCAAGCATGGAGTAAATGCTATAGATGAAGACTCATTTGTGGTTTCTGTGAATGATATTGCTACCCCTTTGATTACTGTGAAGAAGAACCTTTTGCTAGCTGGTTTATTTCCGGGCTGTGACGAAGGTTGCTGTATGTGTGCTGTTATACCTACCGGTTGCCATCTCTTAAAGTCAGGTGTCCAACGCTTGATGGATAGTAAAGAAATTCTGTTTGAGAAGACCGTTGTTCCTCTAGTTTATACTGAAGAAGTTGCCATTATCACCATTTTCGACAATTCTTCCAAGGCTCCCTCGAGGAAGCCTGTTAGAATTACATCTGTTCCAAGAATCGCACCTGTGATCATCACTGTTCCGGGGCCCATCCCCTATACCTCTGATAAAGCTGTCCCTTGGCACTATGGGGTTGATGTTTATTTTCATGGAGTTAAGCCAGAGTTGGATGCTGATACTGACATCAACAATATTGTTGGACCTGCTAAAGTCACCCGCAGCGGAAGACTTTTCTCACCTGATATCTCTCCACCAACTGCCCGAAGACCTGTTGTTATTACACCTGCCAGTGTACCGACTAGCATTCCTGTTCAAGTTCCTATTCTTACCCCTGTCGCCGATTCATCTGACACTCGGGGAAAAGGGATCACCACTGATGTGCCTGCCCAGACGGAGGCACCAAAGACGATTACTGTTGAAGCTTCTAAACAAGAGATGGAAGAGATTCTGAAAATTATTAAAAAGAGTGACTACAATGTAGTTGAACAGCTGGGGCAAACCCCGTCCAAGATTTCTATGTTGTCACTGTTGTTGTGCTCAGAAGCCCATGCCAAGGCTCTGATTACCTTCTTGAAGACTGCCCACGTACCACAAGAGACGTCAGCTGATCAGTTTACAGATTGCATGGCCAATTTGACTACTGATAATGGGTTGGGTTTCTCTGACGCCGACTTGACCGCTAAGGGGAAGAATCACAATGATGCCCTGCATGTCTCCATCGAATGCAGGGGCACTACTCTTGCACATGTATTGGTGGATACTGGTTCCTCGTTGAACGTCTTGCCTAAGAAAGCTCTAGACCGGTTGGATTGTGAAGGGTTGGAGCTGAAACCAAGCAACATTGTCGTCAGGGCCTTTGATGGGTCTAAAATAATGGTACATGGAGAGGTTGATATCCCGATCAAGGTTGGTTCTCAGGTCTTCAACTCTACATTCTATGTGATGGATATTCGGCCATCTTATTCTTGTTTGCTGGGTCGCCCATGGATCCACAAAGCTGGGGCCGTAACCTCGACGCTCCACCAGAAACTGAAGTACCCGGTCAAAGGGAAGATTGTGACAGTAAAAGGAGAGGAAGAGTACATGGTTAACCACCTCAACTCATTCTGATATGTAGAGATGGATGGGGAGTTCATTGAGACCCCATTCCAGCATTTTGAAGAGGTTCCCCAAACACTGGCGTCAGCTGAGACTGTTGTTGAAGACTCTCCTATGAAGATGGCTTCCTTAAAGGATGCCCGGACTGTTGTCGAGAAAGGTGGGTGTGCAAATTGGGGCCGACTCCCTGATTTTACACAGAAGACTAACAAGTTTGGTTTGGGTTTCACTGCAGAAGCTCAAAGGGCTGTTCGGAATGCACGGATCGGAAGACCTACTGTGTTCATCAGCAACTCGGGGGTGAATGCCATTGAAGACGATGTAGAAGAGTCTGAGTTCGACAGTTGAATCTATCCTACGACTGACGATGGACCAAGCAACTAGACAACAAAGGACTTCATCCCTATTACTTTTGTTACCCAGTAATGAAACTTTTTGTTTTGAATCTGTAACAGACAATGTTTTAAAACTTTATGGCCCGGTGTCTTACCCGGGGCACTGTGGCTTCATTTGTGAGGGCTTTATGTGTGTCATTTTCATATATCATTAATAAAAGCATTGGACGTTTCTTGCATTTCAGATTTTGCGCTCCTTTGTTTTTCTTTATTATATATTGCAAAACAGTTGTTTTACACACACTCACATATACAAGTCCACATCCACTCTGGATCTCAGTGGTAATGACTCTGCTACTGCCAGTTATGACTTTGAAAATCCTATCAACTTAGCTGAAGACGAAGGTGAAGATGGTTGCAAAGTTCCTGGTGAAATTGCAAGACTGCTACTCCAAGAGGAGAGGGCCATTCAGCCGCACGAAGAGCCGGTGGAATCAGTGAATCTGGGTACAGATATAGACAAGAAAGAGGTCAAGATCGGTGCAAATCTGGAGCTTAGTGTGAAGCAATGGTTGATTCAGATGCTGCGTGACTACGTCGAGATCTTTGCCTGGTCTTACGAAGATATGCCTAGTTTGGATACTGACATTGTGGTTCACCGCCTGCCTACCAAGGAAGACTGCCCTCCAGTGAAACAGAAGGTCCGCCGAATGCGCCCAGAGATGTCTGAGAAAATCAAGGCTGAAGTTATGAAACAGTTTGACGCCGGTTTTCTAGCAGTGACTTCTTACCCTCAGTGGGTTGCCAATGTGGTTCTTGTGCCGAAGAAGGATGGTAAGGTTCGAATGTGTGTTGACTACAGGGATCTGAACAGGGCAAGCCCCAAAGATGACTTCCCTCTACCTCATATCGATTTTATGGTTGACAACATCGCTCAGCATAAGGTATTCTCCTTTATGGATGGTTTCTCCGGTTATAATCAGATTAAAATGGCTCCCGAAGACATGGAGAAGACAACCTTTGTTACTCAGTGGGGAACCTTTTTCTACAAGGTCATGCCTTTTGGACTGAAGAATGCTGGGGCAACATATCAGCGCGCCATGGTTGCTTTGTTTCATGACATGATCCATCATGAGATTGAAGTATACGTCGACGATATGATTGCAAGGCCCCAAACTGAGGAGGAACACCTTGACCATCTGCAGAAGTTGTTTGACAGGTTGAAGTTGTACAAGCTGAGGTTAAACCCGAACAAGTGCACCTTCGGGGTGAGATCTGGTAAGCTACTGGGTTTCATCGTAAGAGATAAAGGTATTCAAGTGGACCCTGCAAAAGTGAAAGCTATACAGGAGATGCCAACTCCCAGAATAGAGAAAGAAGTCAGAGGCTTTTTGGGACGGTTGAATTACATTGCTCGATTTATCTCGCACCTGACTGCTACTTGTGAGCCAATCTTCAAGCTACTGAAGAAAGATCAAGTGGTACGTTGGAACGATGAATGCCAGGCCGCTTTCGAAAGGATCAAAGAGTATCTCCAAGAGCCACCCATTCTGATGCCACCAGTTGAAGGGAGACCTCTGATCTTATACTTGACAGTACTCGAAAACTAAATGGGGTGTGTGCTGGGTCAACATGACGAGTCTGGCCGAAAAGAGCATGCTATTTATTACCTTAGCAAAAAGTATACCGACTGCGAGACCCGATACTCGTTGCTCGAGAAAACTTGCTGCGCTTTGGCATGGGCTGCTCGCCGGCTTAGACAGTATATGCTGACTCACACTACTCTGTTGATATCAAAGATGGATCCAATCAAGTATATCTTCGAAAAGCCTGCCTTGTCCGGAAGAATAGCGAGATGGCAGATGATCTTGACTGAGTATGACATCCAATATACGACCCAAAAGGCAATCAAGGGAAGTGTGTTGTTAGACCATCTGGCACATCAGGCAGTGAATGATTACTAGTCTATGAACTTTGAATTTCCGGACGAGAATATCATGTTGGTAACTGATTATGAGACACCTGGACCGGATGAAGGACCTGAGGAGGGATCCTGATGGTCTATGTACTTTGATGGAGCTTCGAACGCTTTGGCTAATGGAATTGGCACTGTGATCATATCCCCTAAAGGCTCTCATACTCCGTTTACCGCCCAACTATGTTTCAACTGCACCAACAATATGGTGGAGTATGAAGCATGCATCATGGGTCTTCGAGCAGAAATTGACCTAAGGATTAAGTTTCTGAGTGTCTTCGGAGATTCCGCTCTCGTGATCAGTCAGATCAAAGGCGAGTGGGATACGAAACACCCAAATCTTATCCCTTACAAGGAATATGTATTGACATTGCTTCCCCATTTCGAGGAGATAACCTTTGAACACTTCCCGAGAGAGGAGAATCAGTTGGCGGACACGCTGGCTACAATGTCTTCTATGTTCAAGGTCAATTAGGACAACGAGGCTCCCCGAATCATCATCGAAAGATTGGACGAACCTGCACATTGTTGTGATCTTGAGACTGAAGAGGTAACAGAAAAGCCCTGGTATCATGAAGTGAAGAGGTACCTTGAGGCTCAGGAATACCCCGAGGGTGCATCTATTAATGACAAGAAGTTTTTGAGAAGGTTCGCGGCGAGGTTCTTCATCAGCAGTGGCATTCTTTACAAGCGTAACCATGATTCAACCTTACTGCGATGTGTGGATAAGACTGAAGAAGAAAGAATCATGACGGAGTTACATGAAGGTACTTTCGGAACTTATTCTAGTTGACACACCATGGCAAAGAAAATCCTTCGGGCAAGATATTATTGGTCCACTATGGAAGCCGACTGTTATCAGCATTCTCGGACCTGTCACAAGTGCCAAGTCTATGCTGATAAGGTGCACATACCTCCAGTTCCTCTGAATGTCTTGACGGCACCTTGGCCTTTTGCAATGTGGGGCATTGATATGATCGGCGAGATCAGACCTACGGTATCCAACAGGCATCGCTTCATCCTGGTAGCAATTGATTACTTTACGAAGTGGGTTGAAGCAACTTCCTTTGCTACTGTAACCAAGAATGTCATGGCACGGTTCATTCGGAACAATCTGATTTGTCGATACGGTGTACCAGAGAGGATCATTACAGACAATGGTACCAATCTCAACAACAAGATGATCACTGAGCTCTGCGAGCAATTCAAGATACAACATCACAACTCTTCTCCCTACCGGCCGAAGATGAATGGGGTTGTCGAAGCGGCTAATAAGAACATTAAGAAGATTGTTCAGAAGATGACAGTTACATACAAAGACTGGCACGAGATGTTACCATTTTCTCTTCATGGGTACCGTACCTCAGCACGGACGTCAACAGGGGCAACACCCTATTCCTTGGTATATGGCATGGAGGCAGTCTTGCCCATGGAAGTTCAGATACCCTCTCTCTGAATCATGAAGGATGCAGGTTTGAGAAAAGACGATTGGATTCAGACCCGGCTTGATCAACTGAACATAATCGACGAAAAGAGACTTACTGCTATTTTTCATGGTCAGACGTACCAAAAACGGATGATCAAGGCATTTAACAAGAAAGTCAGACGACAAGAGTATCAAGTTGGGGACCTGGTAATCAAGCGCATTATCTTACCTCAAGGTGATCCCAGGGGCAAATGGACCCCTACTTACGAAGGGCCATTTGTGGTTAAGAACATTTTCTCAGGAGGAGCTATGATTCTAACTACCATGGATGGTGACGACCTTCCTCACCCCGTCAATGCAGACATAGTGAAAAGATACTACGCATGAACAAAGACCCTCTAGGTTGACTGGCCTAGGCAAAAATAAGGGCTTCTCAACGAACTAAAAGGGTTCGGGAAAAAATAAGGGATGAAAAAGAAAAATCTGTACACCCGGCAAGTCGAAAACCTGAAAAGGCTACTTGGGCAAAAAAGGGTATCCCGGTGGACTGAAAACCCGAAAGGGCGGTCCAGGAAAAAATTAGGGATCAAAGCGTAACACTATGTCTCATTGGATCACCTTGTATCCAGACTTCGGTATCAACTATCAAGCTCGGATGGCATTAATCAATCTGATTCATCTTCAACCAATTAGCAAAACGATGAGATGCTCGAGGAAATAAAGGCAATAGCAGAGTTGGAACCCAGTGGGATTATTCACATAGCTGTTTTGTTTAGTTTTTCACAAATTGTATAAATTCTATTTGTTCAACGACGTTCTCTTACTAGGACGTCCACCTCTTGTACAAAAACGCCTATTTACAGGCTAAACTTCAAAATCAATATAATTCATTTTCAAAGAAGTTTCAAACTGTTTTTCTTTTATCTGTTTTGTTTTGCAAAGAACGTCCAATGTTCATTTTTGATATATGCATTTAACATTAATCGCTGCTCATGAATATTTACGTGCGAAACAAAAGACGATTACGGGTAACATCAGAAACAGGGGCAATAAGAATTGTCCGAACTGTACAGTTTCTCTGTCCACCAGGTACAAAGGTATATTCAACTGAAGAATATGGCTAAGGTAATTTCACTCCCCGCAGAGTAAGCAGTAATGATAGCTCTCCCAAGCTGAGACTTGCAACTATGAACGAATCAGCAATGCTCTCCCCAAGCAGAGTTTATCTACCATCAACACTGGAAAGACTTGATATCCCCGACAGTCTTAATATTCCCCAACGGAGTATAAGAATGTTCCCCGACAGAATACAAGATACCACCAGTGGAGTCAAATTTTCCCAGCACGGTCTGAAAAAGCCTTCCCAACGGAGTTGAATCATCATCCCCAGTAGACTCTGGAAGTTTATCCCCAGCGGAGTACAAAATAAATCTCCCCAGCCAAGTTCCAAGGATCATTCCCAGTCAAATTTAGAGGATTATCCCCGCAAAAGCCTAACAAGGTTATTCCCATCAAATTGCAACTGAAAGTTCATCCCCAGCGAAGTTCTTTCCTTTCACAAACAGGTATTCAATCCTCAACAGATTCAGTATCACCAGCAACGGTAATCCATCCCCAGCGGAGTTTATTAGTGGAATCCTCAGCAGAGCATCTCTTACCCACAGAGTAATCTCATCATCAGTTTATTCCACAATGGAGTCATACTCTTTTGCAGGTTTATTCTCGCAATCATCTTCGTACATTATCCCCAGCGAAAGCGAAGAATTTAACTCTTGTCTCCAGCAGCTATCCGAGATTTACTTTCCCCAGCTAAAACATTACATTCCCATACATCATAATACATGCATAAATGCATCATACCACACAATCTCATTTATGTTGAGAACATCATTTCTTGATCCATATCATGCATTGCATATGACTGACCTTTACCCTTTCAGGAAAGATGCAGTTAAATCCTCAACTATATGGAAGACCTTGTCTGGTCCAGTTAAATCGATTCCTAAAGATTTTTCTGATGCCGATCCAGTCAAAGTTAATCCAAGGCCTTCTCTGGTCCAGTCAAATCGATTCCTAAAGATTTTTCTGATGCCGATCCAGTTGAAGTTAATCAAAGGCCTTCTCTGGTCCAGTCAAATCGATTCCTAAATATTTTTCTGATGTCGATCCAGTTGTAGTTATTTAAAGACCTTGTCTGGTCCAGTTAAATCGATTCCTAAAGATTTTTCTGATGTCGATCCAGTCAAAGGCCTTCTCTGGTCCAGTCAAATCGATTCCTAAAGATTTTTCTGATGCCGATCTAGTTGAAGTTAATCCAAGACCTTGTCTGGTCCAGTTGAATCGATTCCTAAAGATTTTTCTGATGCCGATCCAGTCAAAGGCCTTCTCTGGTCCAATCAAATCAATTCCTAAATATTTTTCTGATGCCGATCCAGTTGAAGTTAATCCAAGACCTTCTCTGGTCCAGTCAAATCGATTCCTAAAGATTTTTCTGATGCCAATCCAGTTGAAGTTATTCCAAGAACTTGTCTAGTCCAGTTAAATCGATTCCTAAAGATTTTTCTGATGCCGATCCAGTAAAAGGCCTTCTCTGGTCCAGTCAAATCGATTCCTAAAGATTTTTCTGATGCCGATCCAGTTGAAGTTATTCCAAGACCTTGTCCGGTCCAGTTAAATCGATTCCTAAAGATTTTTCTGATGCCGATCCAGTCAAAGGCCTTCTCTGGTCCAGTCAAATCGATTCCTAAAGATTTTGCTGATGCCGATCTAGTTGAAGTTATTCCAAGACCTTGTCTGGTCCAGTTAAATCGATTCTTAAAGATTTTTTCTATTGCCGACCCAATCAAAGTTAATCAAAGACCTCCTCTGGTTCAGTCAGATCGCCGATAAGATCTCCCTGATTCCTATTCCATTCGAAGTTCAGACCACCTACCAACAATCTCCAAATTGCATCTGTAAGCCCATTCGCGACATCACATTGCTGATACCACTTCATGCGAATGCAAATTTCTGGGCACTCTAGTGTTCAATCATCTTCCACCTTCGGATCACGAAAGGCCCGAAAGCCAATCTATATCCTCAGGTTTAAGAAAATTGAACAGGGGAAAATGTTTTACCCCAAAATTTTCCCTCTCATATTTCCCAAGACATTGCAAGAATAATCTCCAATGGCTCAAGATTGCTCAAGAGTTGGACAATCAAGTCACCTCCTAAGGCAGTCAATCTCAAATTAGGGTTTTGTGTTGCACCAAGGTCCTTGCATCCATATGACCTCAAGTGTTCCCCAATGTCCTAATATGTTCTCAAGTTCATCCATGTCAAATTTCAAGCCTTTCAGAGGAAGTTTGGTCAGCCAATTGCTCAAGAGGGCCAAAAATCGACTGTGCTAGGGCAAAAGTCAACTGTGACCTACAAATAGTCAAACTTCAATATTTTTTGTCAACATTCTCATTTTGAAGGATATTTCATCATTTTATCAAGGGTTGATCATGATTCATTAAGGATTGCTCAAAATTCATCAAGATTCAAAAGTTGCTAAATTAGGGTTTTATTGGAAAAGTCAACTCAACTTTGACCAAGCATAACTTTCTCATACTTTATGAGAAATGACCCATCAAAAGCTAATTTTGAATAGGATGCAATTTCCTACAATCCATCTTCATACCCGAAGATCAAGAAATGCACTCACAAAAAGTTACAAATTTGGACATTATAGGTCATTTTTGAAAGTCAACAAAAACACCTTTTTTTCAAAAGCTTGTAACTTGAGCATGGAATATCAAAATTAGATGAGACCAAACTTTTTGGTTAGAGGACTTCTCAAGGTTTCTAAAAAGTCCAATAACACCTCCAAAAGTTCCAAATTGAAGAAGTTATGCATTGTTGAAGTTAGGCATTTTTCCAAAATTGTCAAAAGTCAACTATCCCAAAAACTTCAAATTTTGTCAAATGGGCCCACTTTTTTCCACTTGATTTGATCTTGTCAAACTACACACGTGTCCTAGCTTCATCCTTGTGTCCATTTATTAATTTTTCTATTTTATTTGATTTTTATTGAATTAATTCATTTTAAATCAATTTAAATCCAAATAAAATCTAAATATTGATAACTTAGGATCTTTTTGATTGGTATAGGTCTTAATTGTCATCATGGACATGATCAAATCCGAATCAAGCCATATCATGAACAAAAGATGGAATTTGGACAATTTTGGAAGCATTTTAATGGTGAATCAAATCACATCTTCAAACATCAATGCATAAAGATTCAAAGTCCAAAACTTGACCTAATTGATTCCATGTTACATATACAACACAAAGGCACGAGAATTGGAGGTTAGAAGCTGACAAATCACAAGAATCAAACTTGAAAAAATTGCAAAAAAGCTTGAAACTGAAATCTGCCTTAGAGGTGCTTTCAACACGAAATCTCAACACTATTCTCTTGTTGGACATCCACTGAGTGAGAAGCAATCAAAATCAAGCTCTCTCCTCTCCTCAATCGCGCTGTAAGTCCCTCTGAAAACCGCTTGGCATTTGAAATCGCATATCATTATTCTTGCACTTTTTTGGAAAAATCTTTACACAATCATGCTTATCGTTCCATTTAGAAGCTTTTTGCATTATTGAATTGCATTTTCATGGCCTGTAACCCCCTAGCCGATTCTAGGGTTCTTGGTTCTTTGTTTTTGGGCATTTTATTTGCAGGTAAAATTGATGCAATCAATGGGCATAGACATGATTAGTGGAAGGAGACGAGCACAACCATGTGTTTGAAATTAATTTCCTTGGCCTAGAGAAGATTTTAGGAGGGACATACGAATTTAGCAGCGGATAAGAATCCGCAGGTAAATAACCAGGTCCAACAAAGAAGACGTTGACGCGTCTCCCTCCCATTGGTTTTTTCAAACATTACGCGCTTTTTATTTCTTTTTTGATCCATTGATTTGTCTTTATTTTATTATTATTAATTCCTAATACACTAACAAATGAAACACATTGGCTCAGTGGCAAAAGCGTGTATGCATTGGCTTGCAGGACCTGGGTTCGAATCCCAGGTCCCCAACATATTTGTTGTATTTTTCTTCCATGTATTCCAATGCAAGGACAAGCGTGTGGTTCATCATACACCACCATTCCAATGCTTGCCAGATGGCCCCAGGCCAGATCTGGTGGTCCATATTAGAGGTCTATCATAAGACCAAGTCAAAGGCATACAGGGAATCATGGAAAGTCAACCAGGCTTACAGCAAATGGGCCAAAAAATTGCTGATCTCACCCCCTGATCAGGCCCAGAACCCCTTGGTTATTTCTTTCTTTTATTTATTTATTTATTGTTTATTGTTATTTTTATTTTCTAACTAACCAATTAAAATCTTTTTCTCATAAAATCAAAAACACAAAAATATATTTTATTTATTAGAATTAAATTCAGTATTTTATTTTTATAAATAAATATTAATTGAATTAACTTAGTTTTAATTAGGTATAACTTTAATATTTTTGCAATAATTAAAATTAATGTAGAAAATTAGGTTTTTATTAACTTTAATGAAATTTATTTTATTTCCTTAAATATCAAAAATCCAAAAATATTTTAATCAATTAATTAGTTTATTAATTTAATTATTAACTTAGATCTAATTTATTTTTAATCCAAAAATAACAAAAAAAACACTTTTCTTTCAAAAAAGGGTCAAAACCCTAAAAAATGTGTCCGATTTAATTTTCTCGCACGCGATCCATTTTACCATATTGATGTAATTGTTTCCCGGAATATAATAGTTTAATAGGACCTTTAATATTTTTTATCTCTTTATTTACTTTCCGCATTTTAATTTCAAGGGTTGTTTTTGGCGATGTAAATACCCGACGCCTTGTAATAATTAGATTTAATTTCCGCAATTTAATTTCTGCAACTTATAAACTGTTAGATGATTTATAATAGGGAATGCATGACAAGATCAAACGTTCGAACCTAAAATCAACGTAGATAACCATTGACATGTACAAAGATAAAATTAACCGAAACAACACATTCGCACATGCGCACTCTTAGGGTACACCTCACTTGGTTGCCTTCGAACATGGTCATCGAGTATAGGAAGTTTTAGAGGTCGCCCTCTTGTCCAAAGATCATAGTTGCCTCAAAACGGTTGCCTCGGAAAAATGATCTAAGACATTAGGGTTACCGCTAAGGCGTCCTAACATTGCTTTAGTGACCACACGTCCCTTAATCGAATTGACCCTTAAAACTCCAACGACGGTGCTACCTACTCATCAATAGTGGGATAGCATTGGCTAAAGGACATTAGCACAAATTGATTCCTTTTTCGAGTAGGTAGATGGTTCTTAAGTACTTGCTCTCTCAAAACAAAACAAAAACTTTTCGCACTTACACCTTTCAAACAAAAACTTCTTTCAAACCCACAAACACAAAGAAAAGAAAAATTTGAAAACACTTTGAGCAAGTACCTAAGAGCCCGTGGATAACCACGGATAGAAAGGGTGCTAACACCTTCCCTTTCTATAATCTACCCCCCGGACCCGAGAAACTGCTCGAAAAAGGAGTTTTTCTGTACTTTTTCCTTTCCTTGTTGGATAAAATAAAAGACGGTGGTGACTCTTGCTTACCGCGACATTTTGCAAAAACAAACGCAAAACGCGAACCAACATTCCAAAAAACAGTCAGTTCTTTCCCACTGTATCACACATCCTGACCAAAGCAAGTCGCAACTATTCTAGATCATCTAATAAGGGAGGAGTGGTCTTCACAAACAAATCAGGCATAGGTGTTTCCTAGGAATACGACATCTTCAACTGGATAGCTCTCGTTTGGACCCACTGAAGATATGGCTCCAAAGAAACAGCACCCCTAGGTCCCAAATCCTTCCTACTCTTCTTATGAATGTGACGTCAGGCCTTCACAATATGCTCCCTAGCTTCCCTATGGTCTTCTCCATCCTTCAGAAAGAAACTACTCAAATGAATACTATTTGGTTTATCCCTCATCGGATAACCAAGCTGTCGTCGTGCAAGAACACGATTATAGTTAATTCCTCCCTTTGTACCAAGAAGAGGTACATTGGGGAAACTACCACAACTGTCAACAATCTCTATATCCTGGTAAGCTCGATGATACCAATCATTATTCGAATGAGTAAGTGCCATGATCTTAGGAGCCCAACGAGGTTCCTTCTTGACATCCCAAAAAGAAACAGACTGAGGCATATGAGAGATAAACCACCGGTACAACATGGGTGTGCAATAGAGAATCATCCCCCCATGATAAGAATTCCGAAGATGAATAGAGTAATAAGCATCACTCAACAATGTAGGAACTAGGTTTCCAATCATGAAGATCCTGATAGCATTAATGTCAACAAACTTGTCCACATTAGGAAATAAGAACAACCCGTAAGCAAGTAGAGCAAAGATGGCCTCAAAAGCGACTGTATTCTTCATCCTAGCAAAGTAACAAGCTTTCTCCAATAAGAACTAAGCTGGTAATCCTCTAATCCCTCCTTTAGTAGTCATATGGGCTTCCACCTAAGACTTCCCCAGATGAATCAAAGAAGCAATCTCATGTGGTTTTGGCTCATCCTCCAAACCAGTAAAAGGAATACGATTGGTAACAGGTAAATCCAACAAATAAGAATACTCCTCCAGTGTAGGCATCAACTGATAGTCAGAAAAAGTAAAGCAATGATACATCGGATCATAGAACTAGACCAAGGTCGAGAGAATACCCTCCTTCATCTTTAGCTTCATGAGAGGAATAATGGATCCATACTTCTTCTGAAAATCTGCAGGACACTCGATCTCGGGAATTAGACTGATTAACTCATCTATCTTGGGATCCTTGAAACTGTACTTCCCGATATTTCTCTTTCCAGAATCCATGGTTAAAAAGTACCTGAGATATTCACAAATGGTCAACCTTTAAATCCCTTGAATATGATCTCTCCAAAATATGCTTATGAGTGCATGGATGCATGATTCAACAATCACACACAAGATCACACATATAGGGTTCATAGGTTCAACGTCACGAGCATGAGGTCGAAGGTACTACCCATAAGGTATTGGTCTAAAAGTTATCACCTGCCAAACAAGGTTCTAGAGGTTCCCAGAGTCTACATCCTTCCTTCCGATATTACCAACTTCCCGATTAACTCAGTAATTAGTAATATTCTCAAGAAAAACTCGTCCAAGCATAGTATCGCGTGACAACTATTTCCGGATTACTCCGTTATAACTTCCTCACTACACCTAAAAGGACAAGATGGGTTAGGTATTCTACGGTCCTTAGTTTCAGCAGGCTCCCAATTCGAAAGCAATATGTCTTCCCGATTACTCGGTAAACGACACTACAGTCAAAGGGGACTCAATTGAGCGGGGGATCTCATGCCTCCTTTTTTGGGATTACTCCCTCAAAGTTAATATGATTATACTGCCCGTCTTATCTTAAAGTTTGCCCAAGTCCGAATATAGGACTTATGAGTAATCACCAAGCACCCTGAAAACCAGGAAAATCCAGACAAACATATATACAACATATAACACAAAAACAATAATAACACATATATAGATATAAACAAAGATAGGCTCAACCCACTTAGGGATGGACCAAAAAGAGGTCAATCTTTCCCTAGTGAAGTTGCCATTTTTCTGTAGCGGTAGAAATGTTCAAGACTAAGCCATTGGATTGACTAGACTTATACAAATCAAAATAACAATCGTCACTGCGCTTTATTGTTTCCAAAGGAATGGGAAAAGAGAGAATAACCCAAAAAGAGGGGGAAAGATTCAAGGTAAGGGGGTTGGTTATGCAAAGGAAAGGTATTAGCACCCTAAACATCTACGGTACTCTGCAGGAACCTCTTTGTAAAATATGTATATTTTGGATATGAAACATGTTGTATAAAATAGATGGTGGAGGTGATAAAAGAAATATATTTATTATTTTTGCACCCGCCGCGGTTGAGAACCTTTAGTGCCTACATACCACCTTTTCGTGCAATAGGGGATCAGGGTACCCGTAGTTCCTCTTTTTTTTTTAATTTAAAAAAAATGTGTTGGTTAATTTTATGAGATAAAACATCATCGTCATTTTCCATGTGGAAAACATACCTACTATCCACAATCATGAGAAAGGAGAATTTGCATCATCTCAAGGTGGAGGATATGGCTTGGATTTTAAAATCAACAATGCCTCACTCAACACCCAAGTGGAAAATATCTCTCTTCACTATATATTATAGAAGTATAGTTGTTTGCATCACTACAAGGATTGACAAGAGTTCGATCTTTTTTTGAGAAAAGTTTTAAGATAAAATCCAAAGTGGAAAAATGGTTTGAAATGAGATTGATTGACTTTTATTCTTCTCACAAAAGGATGTCAAAGTATTATTAAGTTTATTGGAGTTTATTTATGAAAATATTTGAAAATGCATGGACCTAAGTCCAAGTTTATTATGAAAGTGGTTCAAGATTAAATCAAGAAGGGTTTTCAAAAGGAGGGAGAAGATTTTTGAAATTAAAGAAGATGGGAGGTGAGTAAGAGGCTATACTAAAGAATAAGGTAAAAGCTAGGGATAAGAACCATCTAACCAACAAGAAGCCAATACTTAACACTATAAGCCAAGATAGAATTCTCATTCTTTGGATTGAAACCAAATAAGCAAAAATACTAGACCTCTTGAGAGAACCAAACTTCAAGTGTATTAAGTCTTCACAAAAATTAGGCAGAGTAACGGCTGTATACGGGTGAATTCCAGATTACAAACAAAGGGTGTAATCACAATAACCTGCATAAAAAACAAACAAACAACCTAATATCTTGAGGTAAACCTCAAGAGCTCCAGAAAAAATAATCAAATAAGATCACAAGGTCTCCAATCATAGGCCAAGGTTTCTAATCCTAAGTCCAAAAAGTCCAATGCTCCATAATGCCAAGGGTAGTAACCAAATAGTACAAGTATCATTAAAGATTTTTAGGGTTTATATTGATTATTAGGTGTCTTTAAAAGAAAAAGAAAAACTCAAGTGAGCAAAATAAAAAAATGACAAGAATATAAAGGGGCTCAAGTGAGCAAAGATGAAAAATAGCATGAAATATAAATGCTAAAAGTAAATGGTGCATAAAGTAAAGAACATAAAATAAAAACACAAAATAAAATCAATTATTAGTGATTAGTGGTTAGTTAGATGATCATCTTGAAACTTGCATTTGGAACTCATTAGAGGATTGGTAGAACCAAAGCCTCCACACAACAAGTTGCATTTTCTTTTTGTCAAGTATATCATCCATTTGGAATCCTTATGAGTATCATTTAATGATCAACAATGTTTAAGTGATCCGCGTTGACCAAAGGTGTTGTAGATCCATTAGAGGATTGGTAGAACCAAAGCCTCCACACAATGAATCTCAAGGTTATTGGATCAAAGAGATCAAAATAACATACTCGGGCTTGCAAGCATAAGTTTGGGCCACGAATGATCATTTATTCGAATTGGGACAAAATTTAGCGCTATGTTAAGCAATTGTAAATGGACTTATATAGAAGTCGCACCTATTTTGAGGATGGTAAATAACAATCTACGCACCATTTGTTTTGAGACATGATATAGAGATCGTGCTCCAACAACATTTAGTGTAATAAGAAGAGGATGAGATGAAGAAGGGTGGTAGAGAATATACAAACCACTTTTGGATTAAATTTAATGAAACTATTATTAAAATCATTCATCCATTTTTGTGGAGTTAGACTCAACACCATGGATCCAATGATGTTAATAAAGTTCATGATAAAAAATTTAACCCAAGATCAGCCAGAAAATAATCACAAAATAATATTACATTTTAATATATACAAAAAGGTTTAAAAATAATGTTTAAAAATAGAAATAAAAGAGAAAAAATGTCAATGATGTTCAAATTAACCAGGAAATAAAAAATAAGACCATAGAAAAATCATAAATGAACTAAAATAATTTTATAAATTTTTTGGTAATTTTTTAAAGTCAGAAACTATTTTAAAATTTAAAGAAATGGGTGAAATAAACCAAAAATGATAAAAAATAGCAAAGTCAGAAACAAAATAAAATAAGGTCACCAATATTTGTCACAATATCATTGGATTATTCCATAATTTTTTCAGAATTTAAAAATGCATAAAAGTATTTTTAAACATTTAAAACAATTCCAATAAAGTATAAATTTATAAAAAATACCAAAACAAAAAATTAAATTGTGAAAAAATAAAAATCAGAAAGAGAATAATCAAAAATATTTTTAATAATTTTTTCAAATTTTTTGGACTAAAAATGATTTTTCTATGATTTTTTGAAGTTTAAAACAATTAAATATAAAAAATCAGAAAAGAAAATAAAAGTCAAAAATATGTGGACCATTGGATGAGAGTCAAAACGCGTTAGTAATCAAATCCAAGGGATCTGGCGCGTTGTGCATATCATGGTCATTAGCGAATAAAGAACTGAATCAGAAATAAAATCAGAATTCAAAAATAACAAGTGGTGTGCCATCATTGGTTGGAAGATGACACGTTGGTCATCTTCAACCTCCAGACAATGTGAATTGTAGGTCTTTTAAACTATAAAATCAGAAGCTCGGACCTATGCCATTCGCTTCGTCTCTTCAAGACGAAGACAACCACATTCTCGCGCCAAATTTATATAAACTGTAGCTCAAGCAATTTGGAAAGAAAGTTTTGAAAATGGATTTGAAATTTCATGGTCAAAACGTGTTTCTAGTAAGAAGTAAGTGTTGCAACTAGAACCAGGGCAATGAGAGCATCACAATGATATCAAAGTTTTGAAGAATTGATGAAGGAATCTACCTATTGAAGTTGAGTCGCAGAGCTCTGAAACTGGACTTCTATGGAGCAATATAGGGCACGATTCTTGAATGTAATTATATGGTTAGCTTCAGGGAAGATCAAGGAAGGTGAATTGATGAAAAAATTGGATTGAAAAAGGCTTGAGAATAGATTTCGAAGTTACTGAATTCTTAGTTAGGGAACAAGTTTGGCAGTGTGATTTTGGCTATCCAAGCTTCTGAAAATGAATGGGATAGTTCATGTATTTATAGGAGAAGCAAATGGGATCAAAAGGAAGAGTGAATGATGCATTTTGGAGGGAATTCGTGCAAACCTGATGCACGAGTGAAGTGTGATCTAATTTTCACCAAAACTCATCCAATCCTTGCGTTTTGAGGTGCTAAACAAATTTGAAACTTCACTAAACATGTTTAGAGGCAAAAAAGCGTGGAAAACTTGTGATTAGAGGCCATACTATGGATTTCAAAATTCTTACTTGGTGAGAAACTCTGTTTCAAAGTGCCAACTTCTGACCAATGGCATTTTAACCTCAAAGGGTCTTAGGGCATGATTCTTGATGCTTTAGAAAGGTGAGGTTTCAAGCTTTGCAATGAAAAAAAGAATGGAATCAAATGGATGCTTGAGCTAAAATTTGTGTTGAGTCAAAGTTGAGGAAAAAGGGTTGACTTTCCATATTTAGAAATATTTCAAACTTTTCTTCAAAAGTGACCTATAATGTCTTGCATCCAAACATAGCCTTCCTGTTGTACCCCAAAATTTGCCCTCCCTTTTTCTCAACATTTCCCATCACAAAGCTCTTGAAGCTCAAGATCCAGTTAGGGTTTCATCTGCTCAAGACTCCTCCTTGCACTGCTAACCCAAATTAGGGTTTGTGTTTGCACAAAGATATTTTGACCTAAAGTGCCCAAGATGACTTTCTTGCTTCATATTGGCCTCCCAAGTTTATCCATACCAAGTTTCAAGTCTTGATTCCAAGTTTTGCCCAGTCAATTGGACAGTTGACCTAGAAATCAACTGTATTGGGGAAAAAGTCAACTGTGGCCAATTGACAGTCAAATCTCATGAAATTTGATCCACATCAACATTATGAACTCCTAGGAATCATTTGATCAAGTTTGGACCACAATTCCATAAGAAATTTGATCAGATCACCAAAAGGGCAAAATGGTCATTTTTTAGGGTTTTGACTGCACAAAGGCAATTTTTGACTGTTTGACCTAGCCAATGGCAAACCAAGCTCACATATGGACTCAAGGACCCCATGGAATCATCTTGACATGCTCAACAAACTCAAAAGATCCCAAGTACACAAGATTGACAGTTGAATTTCTCAGTCAATTGATCAATTTTGACTGTATACTGAAAAGTCAAACTTTGACTTTTTGGTCAAAATCAAGAGTCAAGATTCATTTTTCATCAAAGTATGCCAAATCATGAAACTTGTTCACCAAGAAATCACAAATTGCAAATTAGGGTTAGAAAATGGAATTTTTCATAACTTAGAATTTTTCTAAGTTATGAAAAACCCTAATTTTTTCCCAACTTTGCCCCACCTTTTCACCAAGATCCATTTGGATTCAAACAAAAGTCAAAACATGAAAGTTGTAGCTTGTTGCATAATCTACAACTTTGATTCACAAAGTTTTCTCATTTGAAGCTTGTATCTCAAGTTACAATTTTTTGAATAAGGGCACTAAACCATTTTTAACTTAGTGAAATTTTAACCTATTTTGACAAGGTTTTCTACCCCACTTCAAGGCCATTTTTCATACCCTTCCACTTGGAATTTCAATTTTCATTTCAAATATGGATTGTATTACACATTCCAAGCTTTCCAAAATGTCCAAGAACTCATCAAACAACCTCATAACTTGAGAGATTCGAATTTCACAAGTTGGCAAAAATTCACTTTTTGTTCTTAACCAAAGCATGTTCATAATCTTGCAATTTGAACTCAGCTTGCTTTAGGCTAGATTACAGGTCCTTAAACCAAGTTACACTCAAGAATTAAATGCAAAACCAATGTGCCAAGTTGTTATTCTAAGCATTTGGACATTACATGATGAACTAACCCTAAACTAGATAAAGTGAACTTTCCATTTTTGCAAAAGCTTGCTTTATGTCCAATTGCAAATCAAGAAGGTACATTGCAAATCTGAATGGCACAAGTTTATGAACATAACACACTGATCAAGAGAGGATTATGCAGCACATTAGGAGGCCCCCTACATGCCTAGAAAGCCAAGTTGCATTTTGTTGCTTAAGTGTGAAGAAAGTCCCATAACTTGTAACAACTTCCATCTCAGCATTAGCACACAAAGAACAAACTGATCAAACACCTTCCAAAGAACATAACCAAGCTGAGACACGACCCTGGCACCTCAAAAACACCCTCCATCTCAGAATCATCCTCAAACTGCAAAAACAGAGTTGCCTCTGCAGTTTGAGTGCCAACTCCCATTTCCCTCGAGCATTCTTACCAAAATCAATTCATACACATTCCCTAGCATGTATGCAAGCTAACCATGACCTAAAACCTGACCTGTAATCCCTCTAACAACTTCCACCATTTTCATTTTTTCCTTTTGCAGTTGAAGTTCCACAGCTCGATACAAGAAGTTTCAAGACAAAGTAAACATTGGAATAGTATCCCTGGACCTCAAGGAAGCTTTTCCAATCATCACCTTGCACTGAAAGTTCCTCATTCTCCAGATAGAAGTTCAACTGAATAGGTAAAATTTTGAACTCGTATCTCTCTTATTATGCATCTTTAGTCTTAAGTTTGTGAAGAAGCAAGGTTCTACTCATAGCCCTGAACATGTACATATCTTTACTTTTCATTTCTTTTGCCTGAGTAGAGAGAATTTGGAGTTTGAAAATGGCAGAAAAACTAGGTCAGAAATTGGGGGAGAAGAAATTCTCCCTCATCTTAGAGAGTTAGGCCAAGTTCTATACATGGTTAAAATTGTCTCTTCATGCTGAACATTTGTTGTGTTATGAGTTTTTGCTAAAAATCCAGGAATCGAGAGTTGGACATTGAAGAACAGGGCGCGCGCATTTTCAAACTTTGTGCTGGAGGTTGAAGACAGTGGCATTGGGCTGGGCTTGTCTTGTGTTCTTTCTTTTCACACCCCATAATTACTCATGAACCCCCTAAGCCCATTTGCCTTATTTTTAATTCTTTTTGACTTTTTTCTTTTTTTTTTGTTTGACTTGTTTATTTTTTCTCAGCATATTAAAATTTTGAAAATATTTTTCTCACCATTTTTTGATTTTTATTTGATTTTATTTGATTTTCCTTTAGTTTATACATAAATACATATATATATTATTATTTAGGACAAATAGGAAAATATGTAAAAACACTTCTATTTTTATTTTTATTTTATATTATCCTCTGAAAATATTTTATATAAAAAATACTATTTTTTTGAAAAAAATTGAATATTACTATTATTTGTATATAATACATATTTAAAATAATATAAGTATACATATATATATATATATATATATATATATATATATATATATATATATATATATATATATATATATATATATATATATATATATATATATATATATATATATATATATATATATATATATATATATATATATATATATATATATATATATATATATATATATATATATATATATATATATATATATATATATATATATATATATATATATATATATATATATATATATATATATATATATATATATATATATATATATATATATATATATATATATATATATATATATATATATATATATATATATATTAATATACTTAGAGTAAAAATACAAAAAAATGTACATATTTTATTTTTTAACATTTAATGCTAAAAAATGCCCTTTTTTACAAATATACCATATTTTATTTTATTTTTGTATGTAATTAATAAATATTATGTGAATTAATTAATTAATATACATTTTGATTAAAATTAGGGTTTTTGCCCTAAAAGTTGAAAACACTCAAAAATAGTACCTTTTTATTTTTCTTATTTTATTTTACATAAACCATACTTTTTTTCATACATATATAAAACTTTCTTTTGCATTTTGCATATTTATTTAATTTCTATTTAATTATGCAATTTATTTACCTTGCAAATATTAAAAAATGATGTAATAATTTAGATTTAAATTCTTGTCTAAATATCCCCCATTTGTAAATTTGTACCCCCCTCCCTATATTATTATGTTGTAATAGAGTAGGAATTTAAATTTCGTACTTTATACGCTTTCTAATTATGCCATGTTAGAATTAGGGTTTGCATGCGAAAAACGATAAAAAATAGTTTGACCTAATACAAGATAAATGAGCATGAAAATAAACAACACATCTCACACCTGCACCCCCTAGGGTATTCCACTTTGTTGCCTTTCAAAAATGGGCCATATTGCATGTTGAATTTCTTTGGGTAAAACAAACAATGAAATGATCATAGTCCCTCAAAATGTTGCCTAAATAAAATGATCAAGTCCCTTTTAAAGAAAATTGCCCAAAGACATTTAACACTATTGCAACTATGGTCTAAACGATGACCCGCGCCTGTCCCTTACATCTCCTAAGACAAGATTGTCCACCAAATGCAATGGTGGAACAAAATTGTCAAAAGGTTTAAAACATGACAAAAGTCTTTGAGAAAACTTTAGGGTAGATAAACTCTTAAGTACTTGCCAACTTTCCAAGAAAACACTTGCCTAATTTCAAAACCCACTTCACAAACACTTTCAAAAATCAACTTTTCAAATCCTTGAAACATCTTTTAAAAGATAAAACACCTTTTGTAAAACATTCGAGTAAAGAATTGTTACAAGGTTAGCCTAATACAAAGGCATCTTTTCAAAACATTTTCAAAGCCACGCACAAAGCACCATTTCAAACAATTGAAAACCAAGGCAAGTTGATCTAAGCAAGTACCTAAGAGCCCATGGATAACCATGGATAGAAGGGGTGCTAATACCTTCCCCTTCTATAATCTACTCCCCGAATCCAAGAAAAATCTCAAAGGTTTTTGCTGTGCTTTTTAAACCTTTCCTTAGGATAAAATAAAAAGTCGGTGGCGACTCTTGCTCAACCGAAACATTTGCGAAAACAAACGCAAAACTCATAGTCAGTTCTCCCACCGTATCACAGAACTGGCGACTCTGCTGGGGATACTTTAAAAGTGGAGTAACCTTAGGGCTTAGATCACCCTCTTGCATGACTAATTGTTTGATTTTGCTTGCTTTATACTTTGGCTCTATTGTTTGGGTTTACAATCCTCCACCCGGATTTTGGGAAACATTCATAGATAGCAATACGTTGTGGAAACTGTGCGGGGTATACCGACACGGTCTAAGAAATAGCTATATTAGTGCAACATATTTGTGAGTACCGGTAACCCTTGAGTTCAATCAAGGAGAGTACGGGGCCGCTGAGTGATGTCACTAAGCACTAATGACCTAGAACCTTACTTGACTATCTTGGCCTTTTATTAGGGGTAGTGAGATGACCGGCTTTGGTGCAGTCCGAAGTTGGTAGATACTCGATACTACACTCATTGAGGATTGTTTTCTTGGAATATTTTGGTCGCTAGTTAAGTGGCTAAACCAAAACAATGAACGCTGAAAACAATCCAGTGATATTGAGCTCCTTAGAACCCGGTTACTATTTATAGGACAGGTTTTTAAGCCAACTACACTCAAGAGGGTACTTACCTATGAAACCCCATGCAAGCCTGAAACTAGGGTTTTGGTGTGAATTGCTTGTACATATGTTTTGTGCATACATCATAAACATCATGAAGCATCATATGCATTCACTAACCATTTCAAGGGTTTGGATCTTCATCTTTGTTCTTGTTTTGTAGGTCATGGAAATTCCTCGCAGAAATACCATTCAAGTCAATCTTGTGAGAATCTCTCCTCAACTCAAGGAGATCACCTCAAGAATTCCGGAAAATTCATCCTTCAGTGAAAGACATGGTAGACTGCTCAGCCTTGTCAACACCAACATTGAAGAAGACATGATGAAAGTGCTATTCCAATTCTTTGACCCTCTTCACCACTGCTTCACCTTCCCTGATTATCAGTTGGTACCCACTTTGGAGGAGTTTTCTCAACTCCTAAGAATCCCTATCCTTAATCAACTACCCTTCAACGGTACGGAAAAGGAACCAAAGCCGGAAGATGTTGCTCGAGCATTACATCTACAACCATCCGACATCAAGGGGCATTGGGAAACCATAAGCGGCGTCAAAGGATTCTTAGCAAAATTCTTGTTGGAAAAGGCACAAGAATGTTGGAATTCATTGGACCTACAAGCTTTCGAAGAGATTGTGGCACTCATTATCTATGGGTTGGTCTTGTTCCCAAATCCTGACCAATTGATAGATGTCAACGCTGTCAAAATCTTCTTGTCCAGAAATCCGATACCAACATTGCTTGGGGACATTCTTCACTCATGTTACACACGAACAATGAGAAAGAGGGGTGTTCTCATGTGCTGTACTCCTATCCTCGCAAGGCGGTTTATTTCGCACCTTCCACAATCTGTCTTGAAGAATGACCAAGGTACAAGGTGGTCCCAACGGTTGATGACTCTTACTCATTCTGATGTGCATTGGTGTTCTCGATCCAGAGAAAATGTCATCATCGTCGATCGTTGCGGAGAATTTCCTAATGTTCCTTTACTTGGAATTAGAGGAGGTATCACCTACAACCCCTGCCTAGCTTTGAGGCAATTTGGATATGCACGGAGGGATGGCCCTCATGACATGTTGATTCCCAGCCTAGTTTTTGACTTCGACAACGATGCGCAAGGACTTCGCCAAAGATTCATCAGAGCTTGGGGAAGACTCAACAAGGTTGATAGCAAGACTCTGGGACACAAGAACTCCATCCCTCTTGAGCCCTATCTCAAGTGGGTGCGAGCCCGAGCCCAAAGTCTAATGATGCCTTATCCTCATGTACTCCCAGTGATTAGAGAGCCCGTCAATGAAGGAGAGGTTCCCTACACCATCCTGCATCCAGACATGCCTACATCGTGGGAGGAAATGCAGAAAAGTTGGATTCAGCTCAAGGAGGAACGGAACACTTTTGAAGCTAGCTACTACGCCAGTGAAAAGAAGGTTCTAGAGCTTACCCGCCGACTCCACGAGCAAGAGGCCCTCAACACCTACATCGCACCAAAGAGGATGCGCAACGTCTTTTTGCCTTAAGAAGTTTATTTTGTAATATTTGGCCCCTGGGGCATTTATGTACTAACAAATTTCTTCTTATTAATATGACGTGCGTTCTTCTTTGTCTGAAACAATTTTGAATGTTCTAAATCCTTGAATGCATTGCATACATAAGCATGCCATTCATCATGTGCATAAGCAGGTCTCACTCCAGGTTTCCTTATCTATCTGCTGTTTATTTCAGTAGGATGGATCTCGAGCAAACAGTCAAAGATCTACAGGCTCAGAATGCACAGTTCCAGCAACTCTTGATGACTTTGGTTAAGAGTCAAGAAGACATCAAGGCTCATTTGGAGAACAAGGACCCAGTGAAGAAGAAAAAGAGGGTCGGAGTGGCTACTTTGGGGAGAAGATTTGACAGAGAAGCTCGGAGAGTGCTTGAATTTCCTCCTACTTCTGATGAGGGGACTAGTAAAAGAGATCGGGTTACGGCACCTTCTGAGTCTGATGCGGAAGAGGAAGAAGTTGAAGAGGATGAAGATTATTCTGACCAGCAGTATCCTCCAGCTGATGACAAATATAAAGGTTTAGAAGACAAATTGGCTGCCATGGAATTGCAAAGGGTACCGGGTTTGGATTTTGAAGACATGGGTTTGGTTGCCGGGATAGTGATTCCCCCGAAATTCAAAGTGCCAGTGTTTGTGAGGTATGATGGGTTGTCCTGTCCCAAAACGCATCTCAGGTCGTATGTGAGAAAGATTCAACCCTATACGGCAGATAAAAACCTCTGGATTCATTTCTTTCAAGACAGCCTGTCGGGAGCTCAGTTGGAATGGTTTTATCAGTTAGAAGGAACCAGTGTCAGAAATTGGGAAGATTTGGCCACCGCTTTCTACAAATAATACCAGTATAATTCCGATCTTGCTCCTACTCGTACCCAACTTCAGGGTATGTCGCTAGGAACAAGTGAGGGATTCAAAGAATATGCACAAAAATGGAGGGATTTGGCTGGCAGGGTGCAGCCTCCTTTAACCGATCGCGAACTCGTTGATATGTTTCTTGGGACCCTATCTGGGCCGTTCTTCAATCATTTAATTGGTAACTCTTCCGCGGGGTTTACCGATTTGATCTTAACAGGCGAAAGAATAGAAGCTGGCATCAAGTCAGGAAAGATTCAGAAGGGTGTTACTGCAAGTGTTGAGAAGAAGCCGTTTAAGAAGGAGACAGCTATGGTATATTCTCAGAGAAGAGCAGGGAAGATGGAGCGTCGGCCAACTGTGGGGGCCGTAATGATTCAAAACACTCCAAGTGAGCAGCCTCGCTATAACCAGACCAGACCAAATCAGCAACGGGTGGAAAGGCCACAACGGCAGTTCACCCGTATTAATATGACTCCGGCGCAAGTGCTTCCCCATCTGTTGAAGTTGAATCTTGCCACCATCAAAGAAGCGCCAAAGAATGTGAACACGTCCTCTCCGCATTATCATGCCGATGCTAAATGCGCCTATCATTCAGACAGTGTTGGACACGACACCAATAATTGTTGGGCACTCAAGCATAAGATCCAAGACCTGATAGAGGCTAAGGAGGTAGAGTTTGACGCTCCAGAGAAACCCAATGTGATATCCGCACCTATGTCGAAGCACGGCCGAAATGTCAATGCTATTGAAGAGGATTTGTATGTTGCCAACGTTAGTGATCTAACTACTCCACTGCTAACCATTAAATTGAATTTGTTGAGGGCCGGGATCTTCCCGGGATGTAAAGAAGACTGTTACTGTTGCCACTCTCTGCCGTTGGATTGTCCGCTATTGAAGAAAGGCATCCAAGGCCTTATAGATAGCCGACAAATTTTGTTCGAAAAAGTTTCTGCTGTTCCAGTTCAAGTCGAAAATGTCTCAATTATAACCATTCACGCCAATCTTTCCGAGGCCGTCAAAAAGCCTGTTAAGATTACACCAGCTGCAAAGTCTATACCTTTGAAGATCACCATGCCAGGGCCTGTGCCCTATGTTTCTGAGAAATCGATACCTTGGAACTATGGTGGTGACATCTATTACCATGGTATCAAGCAAGTTGAAATAGTTGAAGAGAATTCAGACGATGAAGAAGCCAGCATTAGTAACATTGCGGGCACCAGCAAAATCACCAGGAGCGGGAGGATATTTTCTCCAGAGATTGCTCCTCCAAGAGCAGTCTCTGGACCCTCATCAGCTAAAGAAGTCATCCCCGCACCAGTAAAACTCTCCGCTAGAACTCCTTCGATCGCAGAGGTTGTTGTTCCTAATGCTGTCTCTCCTACCATTGTTGATAAAGGAAAGGGAATACAAGACGAGCCCGTCAGGACGAGGGCTCAACCCTTGGAGATTCCAGAAGCTTCCAAGAAAGAAATGGACGAGATTTTGAGGATAATCAAGAGAAGTGACTACGATGTGGTGGAACAGTTGGGGCAAACCCCCTCCAAGATCTCCATGCTGGCACTTTTGCTTTGCTCAGAAGCGCACGCTCAGGCTTTGATTAAGTTTCTGAAGGCAGCTCATGTGCCCCAGGAAACCTCTGCGGACCAATTTCAACATTGCGTGGCTAGCCTGACTGCGGATAATGGATTAGGCTTTTCTGATGCCGACTTAACCCCTAAGGGACGAAACCACAATGATGCGTTGCATATTTCAATCGAGTGTCGCGGAACCACCCTTGCACATGTTTTGGTTGATACCGGTTCATCGCTGAATGTTTTGCCTAAAAAGGCCTTGGACCGGCTAGATTGCGAAGGGTTGGAATTGAAGCCGAGTGATATTGTCGTCAGAGCTTTTGATGGGTCGAAAAGGATGGTCCATGGAGAAGTTGAAATTCCTGTCAAGATAGGTACTGAGGTGTTTAAATCCACTTTCTATGTGATGGACATCCGTCCATCATACTCCTGCCTGTTGGGTAGACCTTGGATTCACCATGCTGGGGCAGTCACCTCCTCCTTGCATCAAATGCTGAAGTATCCTGTAAAGGGAAAAATCATTACTGTTCACGGCGAAGAAGAGTACATGATTAGCCATTTAAATTCCTTCCGGTATGTGGAGGTTGAGGGAGAGTTTATTGAGACTCCGTTTCAACATTTCGAAGAAGTTCTTCCTAAAGTAGTAGTGGTTAAGTTGGCAGCTGAGGCACCAAGACAGATGGCCAGGATGGCATCTCTGGAGGATGCAAGGGCTGCAATTAAAGAGGGGAAAAATTCAGCATGGGGGCAGTTACCCGACTTTCCGCATAAGACTGACAAGTTTGGGTTAGGGTTCACAGCTGCGGGTCAGAAGGCTATGCGCCAGTCAAAGATTGAAAGAGCGTCGGTCAAAATTTCTCCTTACAGAATCAACGCCTTAGAGGATGAAGACAAGGAAAGCAACATCGAAGAGTGGATTTATCCAACTGTCAGAGGAGGGTTGAGCAATTGGGAGGCTAAGGACTTTGTCCCCATCACTTTTATTCATCAGTAATTCATCTATTGAACATTTCCTATTTGGTCTGTAATATTTTACTTTCAAACAATCCGTACACTATCTTTTTCACCTCCTGCCTTGCCCGGGGCATGCAGGTCCACTTTTAAGGGTTTTGACTATTTTTCATATTCATATGCCATGTTTAATGATTCATTGGACGTTTTTCATTTGATAAACTGCTTATGCTCATTTTCTTTTCTTTTTGCATTTTTGTTTAAGGATGGCTATCCCTTACACACACTCACACTCACCAATGCAGGTACCCATCCACTCCGGATTCCATGGGTGACTATTCTGCTATATCTTTCAGTAACCCTGAAGACCTGGTCAATCTAGCCGAGTATGAAGATGACGAAGGTTGTGAAGTACCCGGGGAACTAGCCAGACTTCTGCAACAAGAAGAAAGGGCCATCTTGCCGCATGAAGAGCCATTGGAGACTGTTAACTTGGGAACCGAGGAGAATCGGAAGGAAGTGCAAGTGGGTGCCAACTTGGAACCAAAAGTCAAGGAGCGCTTGGTACAGTTGCTGAATGAGTATGTTGAAATCTTCGCTTGGTCCTATGAAGATATGCCGGGTTTGGATACAGACATCGTGGTTCACCGTCTCCCCACAAGAGAAGACTGTCCACCAATCAAGCAAAAGGTTCGTCGAATGAGGCCTGACATGTCCGAGAAGATCAAAGCGGAAGTAATGAAGCAATTCAACGCTGGCTTTCTGGCTGTTACGTCCTATCCTCAATGGGTCGCTAACATTGTGCCAGTACCAAAGAAAGATGGCAAAGTCAGAATGTGTGTGGACTACCGGGATTTGAATAGGGCCAGCCCTAAAGATGATTTCCCGCTACCTCATATTGACATCTTGATAGACAATACAGCTCAACACAAAGTGTTTTCCTTCATGGATGGATTTTCGGGCTATAATCAAATCAAAATGGCTCCCGAAGATATGGAGAAAACAACTTTTGTCACGCAATGGGGCACTTTCTGTTACAAAGTGATGCCGTTCGGGCTGAAGAACGCAGGGGCAACTTATCAACGCGCCATGGTAGCTTTATTTCATGACATGATACATCATGAGATCGAAGTCTACGTAGACGATATGATAGCTCGATCACAAACAGAGGAAGAGCACCTTGAACATCTGGAAAAGCTGTTCGCCAGGTTAAAAGAGTACAAGTTAAGGCTGAATCCAAGCAAATGCACTTTTGGAGTTAGGTCTGGTAAACTCCTAGGATTCATTGTAAGCAACAAAGGCATTGAAGTCGATCCGGCAAAAGTAAAAGCAATACAAGAGATGCCTGCTCCCCGTACTGAAAAGGAGGTCAGAGGATTCTTGGGGCGCATAAACTATATTGCCAGATTCATCTCACATCTGACTTCTACCTGTGAGCCGATCTTCAAACTCTTGAAGAAAGATCAGGTAGTTGAATGGAACGACGACTGCCAAGCCGCTTTTGATAGAATCAAGGAGTATTTGCTAGAACCTCCTATTCTGATGCCACCTGTCGAAGGAAGACCATTGATCATGTACTTAACTGTCTTGGATAACTCAATGGGGTGTGTTTTGGGCCAGCATGACGAGTCTGGTCGAAAAGAGCACGCTATTTATTACCTTAGCAAAAAGTTTACCGACTGTGAGACTCGCTACTCACTGCTCGAGAAAACTTGCTGCGCTTTGGTACGGGCTGCTCGCCGACTAAGACAGTATATGCTGACTCATACTACCTTGTTGATATCCAAAATGGATCCTATCAAGTATATCTTCGAGAAGCCCGCTTTATCTGGAAGGATAGCCAGATGGCAAATGATCTTGACCGAGTATGACATCCAATACACCACCCAAAAAGCTATAAAAGGGAGTGTATTAGCTGACCATCTGGCTCATCAGGCTATCGAAGACTATCAACCCATGAGATTCGACTTCCCAGACGAGGACATTATGAATTTGGACAACATTAAAGGTGACGGACCGTATGACGGACCTGAAAAGGGATCCCGATGGACCCTGTACTTTGATGGTGCTTCAAACGCACTTGGAAACGGCATCGGCGCAGTACTCATTTCTCCGGAAGGATGCCACACTCCTTTCACGGCCCGACTTTGCTTCAGCTGCACAAACAACATGGCTGAGTATGAAGCTTGCATCTTTGGTCTCAAGGCTGCTATAGACTTGGGGATCAAATCTTTGATCGTATTTGGGGACTCGGCTTTGGTCATCAGCCAGATCAAAGGAGAATGGGATACTAAGCATCCTAATCTTATCCCATACAAAGAACATGTCCTGACATTGTTGCCACGTTTCGAGCAAATTGCCTTCGAGCATTTCCCGCGAGAAGAGAATCAGCTAGCCGATGCTCTAGCCACAATGTCCTCCATGTTTAAACTCAACTGGGATAACGAGGCCCCCCAAATCACCATCAAGCGAATGGATGAACCGGCACATTTCCACGAGATTAATACCGAAGAAGTAGTGGAACAACCTTGGTTCCATGAAATCAAGAGGTATCTCGAGACTAGAGATTATCCTGAAGGAGCTTCCGTAAATGACAAGAAGTTCTTAAGGAAATTCGCTGCTAAGTTTTTCCTGAGCAACGACATCCTTTACAAACGAAGCCATGATTGTGTATTACTCCGATGTGTGGATAAAGCTGAAGCAGAGTTGATCATGACTGATATACACAGCGGCACATTTGGCACTCACTTGAGCGGGCATACAATGGCTAAGAAGATCCTAAGGGCAGGCTATTACTGGTCTACCATGGAAGCTGACTGCCATCAACATTCCCGAACTTGTCACAAATGTCAAGTCTATGCTGACAAAGTTCATATTCCTCTGGTTCCCCTCAACGTCCTGACTGCTCCGTGGCCCTTTGCAATGTGGGGCATTGATATGATTGGAGAGATCAAGCCCACGGCTTCCAACGGACATCGCTTCATCCTGGTTGCCATTGACTACTTCACTAAATGGGTTGAAGCAGCTTCCTTCGCTTCTGTCACTAAAAATGTGGTTGCTCGCTTTATCAAGCAAAATCTCATATGTCGGTATGGCGTTCCAGACAGAATCATCACGGACAACGGTACAAACCTGAATAATACAATGATCACTGCATTATGCGAACAGTTCAAGATTTATCATCACAATTCATCTCCCTATCGGCCGAAGATGAATGGTGTTGTTGAAGCTGCGAACAAAAACATTAAGAAGATTATTCAGAAAATGACAGTCACTTACAAAGACTGGCATGAGATGTTACCGTTTGCGCTGCATGGACACCGTACGACGGCACGTACTTCAACTGGGGCAACCCCATTTTCTTTGGTTTATGGCATGGAAGCTGTCCTGCCTATGGAAGTTCAGATTCCTTCTCTAAGGATTATGAAGGATGCGGGTTTGAATGAAGACGATTGGATGCAGACCCGACTTGATCAACTCAATCTAATCGATGAGAAGCGACTTGCTGCTACATGCCATGGTCAGACGTATCAAAAACGGATGATCAAGGCCTTCAATAAGAAAGTCAGACGTCAAGTGTATCGAGTCGGGGATCTCGTAATCAAGCGAATTATCCTGCCGCAAAGTGATCCCAGGGGCAAATGGACTCCTACATATGAAGGACCATTTGTGATCAAAAGCATATTTTTTGGTGGTGCAATGATCCTGACCACCATGGACGGCGACGATCTGCCGCACCCTGCGAACGCAGACATAGTTAAAAGATACTATGCATAAGATAACCCGACAAGTCGAAAACCCGAAAGGGCGGCTTGGGCAAAAATGGGCACCCCGGTGAACCGAAAACCCGAAAGGGCGGTTCAGGCAAAAATTAGGGATAAAAACAAAAAAATCTGTACTCCCGGCAAGTCGAAAACCCGAAAGGGCGGCTTGGGCAAAAAGGGGTTTCCCGGTGGATCGAAAACCCGAAAGGGCGATTCAGGCAAAAGTTAGGGAATTAAAGCGTATGACTATGTCTCGTCGGATCACTTCAAAGACAATCTCTTCATCAACCAGTTCCAAACTTCTAATCAATCCAGCCATCGTCAAACGAAGCACTGAACGGACAGATATTCAGAGTTGTGAAAGCTATAGCAGAATGGAATCCCATGGAAATATTTCACGTAGCCATCCTTTATTTTGTATAAATTTTTCAATATTTACGACAAAATCCTCTCACTAGGATGATTGTCTCCTTTGTACAAATATACTCAAAGAAAATCAATACAAATACTCTTCCCAAAAATTTGTGTCATTTCCCTTTTCTTTTGCGCTATTTGTTTTATTTTTGAGAAACGTCCAATGTTTTGTTAAATAGGCATATGCATTTGAAACATAATCACTTCCTAAATGAACCTAAGAGAAAGGATTACTGATAGGATGAAGGTATAGATAAATATCTTGACACCCTCTCGAAGGAAACCCCACCAGGAGATTTGGAATCCACATCCCTAGCAAACCCTGAGGTTTATCTCCAGCAAACCCTCGAAGCTTGTCCCCAGTAAGGTTCTGGAAGATATTTCCCCGCAGAGCACGAACGTCTCCCCCGAGTTTTATTCAAAGTTGTTCCTCACAAAGACTTATAACTGGGTTATCCTCAGCTAAACAACCACAGAAGATCGCCCTCGGCAGAATTCTCCCTATCCCCAGCGGAGTTCATCAAGTTCCCCAACCATAACTTATCAATGTAATCCCCGGAGGAGTTTACCTTTGCAAATCCCCAGCCAGAGAATCTTCCAGGGCTCATTTCCCCTCAGAGTTTGAGTTTCAGTATCCCCGGCAGATCTAAAACCTCAAACCTATCCTCAGCGGAGTCAGACTTTTAAACCTTCTCCCCACAGAGTTTTAAGAAGAAAAATCTTGAGTTCCCCAGTGAAATCTCCAGAGATCCTTCTCTCCAGGCTGAAGACTCTCAATCTTACCTCCCCAGCATTAAGTCTACTAGTTTGGCACTCCCCAGTAGAAGACTTCAGGAATTCCCCAGAAGATTGGTATACAACCCAAGCTCCATGTTCCCCAGCAACGACCAAGGATTTATTTTCCCCGGCAGCAGTCAGGATACTTCTATCTTCCGCTATCCCGGATTCATCTATCCGGTGCAGGACATCTCTCCAGCTTACATGCACATCCATTTACATTCATAACACGTAAATATACATTGTATCATGCATCATAGCATTGCATACAACTAACTCTTTGCCTTTTCAGGTAAGATCAGTCGACAGACTAAAATCATTAAAATCTCAAGATTTCTGAAAATAGTTCACGGGTTCTCCAAGTAAACGGATGTTAACCTATCACTTGTTCAGATTCTTCTCAAGACTTCTGAAAACAGTTCATGGATTCTTCCCAACAACGGACGTTAATCTATCAGCTTGTTCAGATGTGCCTTTGAATTTAGTTTACGGACGCTTCCCAACAACGGACGCGGCTCTATTGCTCATTCAAATCTCAAGATTTCTGAAAATAGTTCACGGGTTCTCCAAGTAAACGGATGTTAACCTATCACTTGTTCAGATTCTTCTCAAGACTTCTGAAAACAGTTCATGGATTCTTCCCAACAACGGATGTTAATCTATCAGCTTGTTCAGATTCTTCTCAAGACTTCTGAAAACAGTTCATGGATTCTTCCCAAGTAACGGATGTTAACCTATCAACTTGTTCAGATGCAACTTTCTGAAAACAGCTTACAGGTTCCTCCCAACAACGAATGTCAATCTATTGCTTGTTCAGACCCCCAGTTCTGAGATGGTCCAAAGCCTGGAAACCCTTCTGATACTCTTTTCCAAATGGCATCTTTAAGCCCATCCCCGACAGGTTTCTGTCACTACTCCCGATGGCATCATTAAGCCCATCTCCAAATGGCATCTCTAAGCCCATTCCCGCATCCTGTGCTTTGATGAGTGCAAATTTCCGGGCAATCTAGTGTCCAATCTCCTTTTACCCTCGAGTCACGAAAGGCAAGCCTGCCAATTTAACTCTTCGGATTCAAGAAGATTGAACAGGGGCAACTGTTGTACCCCAAAATTTGCCCTCCCTTTTTCTCAACATTTCCCATCACAAAGCTTTTGAAGCTCAAGATCCAGTTAGGGTTTCATCTGCTCAAGACTCCTCCTTGCACTGCTAACCCAAATTAGGGTTTGTGTTTGCACAAAGATATTTTGACCTAAAGTGCCCAATATGACTTTCTTGCTTCATATTGGCCTCCCAAGTTTATCCATACCAAGTTTCAAGTCTTGATTCCAAGTTTTGCCCAGTCAATTGGACAGTTGACCTAGAAATCAACTGTATTGGGGAAAAAGTCAACTGTGGCCAATTGACAGTCAAATCTCATGAAATTTGATCCACATCAACATTATGAACTCCTAGGAATCATTTGATCAAGTTTGGACCACAATTCCATAAGAAATTTGATCAGATCACCAAAAGGGCAAAATGGTCATTTTTTAGGGTTTTGACTGCACAAAGGCAATTTTTGACTGTTTGACCTAGCCAATGGCAAACCAAGCTCACATATGGACTCAAGGACCCCATGGAATCATCTTGACATGCTCAACAAACTCAAAAGATCCCAAGTACACAAGATTGACAGTTGAATTTCTCAGTCAATTGATCAATTTTGACTGTATACTGAAAAGTCAAACTTTGACTTTTTGGTCAAAATCAAGAGTCAAGATTCATTTTTCATCAAAGTATGCCAAATCATGAAACTTGTTCACCAAGAAATCACAAATTGCAAATTAGGGTTAGAAAATGGAATTTTTCATAACTTAGAATTTTTCTAAGTTATGAAAAACCCTAATTTTTTCCCAACTTTGCCCCACCTTTTCACCAAGATCCATTTGGATTCAAACAAAAGTCAAAACATGAAAGTTGTAGCTTGTTGCATAATCTATAACTTTGATTCACAAAGTTTTCTCATTTGAAGCTTGTATCTCAAGTTACAATTTTTTGAATAAGGGCACTAAACCATTTTTAACTTAGTGAAATTTTAACCTATTTTGACAAGGTTTTCTACCCCACTTCAAGGCCATTTTTCATACCCTTCCACTTGGAATTTCAATTTGCATTTCAAATATGGATTGTAGTACACATTCCAAGCTTTCCAAAATGTCAAAGAACTCATCAAACAACCTCATAACTTGAGAGATTCGAATTTCACAAGTTGGCAAAAATTCACTTTTTGTTCTTAACCAAAGCATGTTCATAATCTTGCAATTTGAACTCAGCTTGCTTTAGGCTAGATTACAGGTCCTTAAACCAAGTTACACTCAATAATTAAATGCAAAACCAATGTGCCAAGTTGTTATTCTAAGCATTTGGACATTACATGATGAACTAACCCTAAACTAGATAAAGTGAACTTTCCATTTTTGCAAAAGCTTGCTTTATGTCCAATTGCAAATCAAGAAGGTACATTGCAAATCTGAATGGCACAAGTTTATGAACATAACACACTGATCAAGAGAGGATTATGCAGCACATTAGGAGGCCCCCTACATGCCTAGAAAGCCAAGTTGCATTTTGTTGCTTAAGTGTGAAGAAAGTCCCATAACTTGTAACAACTTCCATCTCAGCATTAGCACACAAAGAACAAACTGATCAAACACCTTCCAAAGAACATAACCAAGCTGAGACACGACCCTGGCACCTCAAAAACACCCTCCATCTCAGAATCATCCTCAAACTGCAAAAACAGAGTTGCCTCTGCAGTTTGAGTGCCAACTCCCATTTCCCTCGAGCATTCTTACCAAAATCAATTCATACACATTCCCTAGCATGTATGCAAGCTAACCATGACCTAAAACCTGACCTGTAATCCCTCTAACAGCTTCCACCATTTTCATTTTTTCCTTTTGCAGTTGAAGTTCCACAGCTCGATACAAGAAGTTTCAAAACAAAGTAAACATTGGAATAGTATCCCTGGACCTCAAGGAAGCTTTTCCAATCATCACCTTGCACTGAAAGTTCCTCATTCTCCAGATAGAAGTTCAACTGAATAGGTAAAATTTTGAACTCGTATCTCTCTTATTATGCATATTTAGTCTTAAGTTTGTGAAGAAGCAAGGTTCTACTCATAGCCCTGAACATGTACATATCTTTACTTTTCATTTCTTTTGCCTGAGTAGAGAGAATTTGGAGTTTGAAAATGGCAGAAAAACTAGGTCAAAAATTGGGGGAGAAGAAATTCTCCCTCATCTTAGAGAGTTAGGTCAAGTTCTATACATGGTTAAAATCGTCTCTTCATGCTGAACATTTGTTGTGTTATGAGTTTTTGCTAAAAAGCCAGGAATCGAGAGTTGGACATTGAAGAACAGGGCGCGCGCATTTTCAAACTTTGTGCTGGAGGTTGAAGACAGTGGCATTGGGCTGGGCTTGTCTTGTGTTCTTTCTTTTCACACCCCATAATTACTCATGAACCCCCTAAGCCCATTTGCCTTATTTTTAATTCTTTTTGACTTTTTTCTTTTTTTTTTGTTTGACTTGTTTATTTTTTCTCAGCATATTAAAATTTTGAAAATATTTTTCTCACCATTTTTTGATTTTTATTTGATTTTATTTGATTTTCCTTTAGTTTATACATAAATACATATATATATTATTATTTAGGACAAATAGGAAAATATGTAAAAACACTTCTATTTTTATTTTTATTTTATATTATCCTCTGAAAATATTTTATATAAAAAATACTATTTTTTGAAAAAAATTGAATATTACTATTATTTGTATATAATACATATTTAAAATAATATAAGTATACATATATATATATATATATATACATATATATATATATATATATATATATATATATATATATATATATATATATATATATATATATATATATATATATATATATATATATATATATATATATATATATATATATATATATATATATATATATATATATATATATATATATATATATATATATATATATATATATATATATATATATATATATATATTAATATACTTAGAGTAAAAATACAAAAAAATGTACATATTTTATTTTTTAACATTTAATGCTAAAAAATGCCCTTTTTTACAAATATACCATATTTTATTTTATTTTTGTATGTAATTAATAAATATTATGTGAATTAATTAATTAATATACATTTTGATTAAAATTAGGGTTTTTGCCCTAAAAGTTGAAAACACTCAAAAATAGTACCTTTTTATTTTACATAAACCATACTTTTTTTCATACATATATAAAACTTTCTTTTGCATTTTGCATATTTATTTAATTTCTATTTAATTATGCAATTTATTTACCTTGCAAATATTCAAAAATGATGTAATAATTTAGATTTAAATTCTTGTCTAAATATCCCCCATTTGTAAATTTATACCCCCCTCCCTATATTATTATGTTGTAATAGCGTAGGAATTTAAATTTCGCACTTTATACGCTTTCTAATTATGCCATGTTAGAATTAGGGTTTGCATGCGAAAAACGATAAAAAATAGTTTGACCTAATACAAGATAAATGAGCATGAAAATAAACAACATATCTCACACCTGCACCCCCTAGGGTATTCCACTTTGTTGCCTTTCAAAAATGGGCCATATTGCATGTTGAATTTCTTTGGGTAAAACAAACAATGAAATGATCATAGTCCCTCAAAATGTTGCCTAAATAAAATGATCAAGTCCCTTTTAAAGAAAATTACCCAAAGACATTTAACACTATTGCAACTATGGTCTAAACGATGACCCGCGCCTGTCCCTTACATCTCCTAAGGCAAGATTGTCCACCAAATGCAATGGTGGAACAAAATTGTCAAAAGGTTTAAAACATGACAAAAGTCTTTGAGAAAACTTTAGGGTAGATAAACTCTTAAGTACTTGCCAACTTTCCAAGAAAACACTTGCCTAATTTCAAAACCCACTTCACAAACACTTTCAAAAATCAACTTTTCAAATCCTTGAAACATCTTTTAAAAGATAAAACACCTTTTGTAAAACATTCGAGTAAAGAATTGTTACAAGGTTAGCCTAATACAAAGGCATCTTTTCAAAACATTTTCAAAGCCACGCACAAAGCACCATTTCAAACAATTGAAAACCAAGGCAAGTTGATCTAAGCAAGTACCTAAGAGCCCATGGATAACCATGGATAGAAGGGGTGCTAATACCTTCCCCTTCTATAATCTACTCCCCGAATCCAAGAAAAATCTCAAAGGTTTTTGCTGTGCTTTTTAAACCTTTCCTTAGGATAAAATAAAAAGTCGGTGGCGACTCTTGCTCAACCGAAACATTTGCGAAAACAAACGCAAAACTCATAGTCAGTTCTCCCACCGTATCACACTTCCACTTGGAATTTTCTCTTGACCAAAAAAGATGGCATGAAATAGATCTCTTGAATGACATTTTGAAACTTGAACCATTCATAATATCCAAAAATTGAGAAAGTTATGACTTGTTGAAGTTGGCAAAATTTCATAAAATGACCTATAATCTTTAGTATCCTTAAGGAAACTTCCATCCGTTTTATCACTTTGCACATAAAAGAAGGCATAAAGTTCACATCTTCAAGATAATAATGGAAAAATGATGGGCTCAAGGTGATAAAAATTGACCAAGTTATGATCATTCGATGTCAAACTTGAGAAATTAGGGGTTCATCTAGAGGACTTGTAATCTTTCTTCATAATCAAGTTTCTTCCACATGAAAAATACTTGGAACTTTTGAAGTGATTTGTTGATATACCTTTTAAGAGAAGTATTTCTTTGGAATCACTCAAAAATACCAAAAGATGGGCAAGATATACTCCTTTGAAGTTCAAAACCCTAGCTCCTAGATTAAGAAACATGCCTTGAGGAACTTTAACAATTTTGAACAAACTTCTTGTACCAAAACAAATGCTTTGTAAATATAAGTTGTTAAGGATGATAATGAGAACTAATAGCAACCACAACCACTTCCATATCTTGATAATTGAGAGAAATATGCACTTGTGACCAATGGGAACAAGACCTTGGAAATGTAGTGAACCAAAATAACCTTGCCATGCCATCTCTTCTAAAACAACTTCAATGGTGAGGTTTTAACTTCTCAAGCTTCATTGACTAGGACATGGAAATAAACTCATGAATCCATGGATCAACTTGCCAAGCCCCATTGCCTTCATCTGCATTGTTGACAAGTTAGACAAACCAACATTGCATTTTATTAATTAAAAGGAAAGTCAAACAAAACATGAATGATTACACAATAAAAACAAGTCAAGGTGCTTGGTGATTCCTCAAAGAGCAAAGCTAAAGATAAGGATGAGAACCAAAAGCCCTAATGTGATCTTGTTGTGATTGAATCAATATGTTATGGTGAAGGGATCTTAGGGGGGGAAATTGGGGCACAACAACATGGATCGTCGAAGGAGGTTGAGTTCACCACCGATTTGGTTTGAAGATAAGGAGTTTCTCCGCCATTAGAAAGAGATGAGAGGCAGAGGCATCATATTTTGAAGAGGGAGCTGAAACGTTACAAACCATTGAATCCTAGCATTACATATAAAATGCATCGTTCCAATCAGACTTGTTTTATTTCTTTTTGTTTTTTATTAATAAAGGTGATAATAAGAATCTGCTCGTTATTTGGACCGGGTATGGAAAATTTTTCTGGCCCACTGCATTTTTTTTGGCACATGTTGATTTTCTTGGGACAAAAGCACTATTTGGCTAAATTCTGTATGGGCCTTGTGCCTATTGTCTTGATATACCATATCACCCCTGATTCATACATACACCCCCATGGTACTTCTATTTTCGTTGTTAGATTTAGGATTTTTTTTAAAAAATTTTCTATGTGTTTCATGATAAAAAAGTATAAAATCAATAAAAAATTGTTAAAATTTTATTATTATTTGATTTTAGGAATTAAATCCCAATTATCCGATTACTTGAGATTTTGTAATTCACCTTTGCTTGTCGAGATTTAAGTCTTATGCAGGTTTATTATATGGCATGCAGATGTACTTGAGTTTTTGATTGTGATTTATTTTCACATCGACGATGCTTCGACGCTTATTCCAAGCATTTGATTTCAGACTCTTTTCTGTTGCTTGGTGAAGTTTACTCGAAGTTTTATGGGTTTCTCTGCTTTGCTTATTGTGCTACGAACTTTTGTTCGTTTGGTATTTTCTCTTGTTTATCTCATTTCAGCACTTTACTGTTTCTAGATATCATGAGAAGTAGGAAATAAAGAGCGTGCGCTCAAAGTCATTGTTTAAAGACATGTAGTAGAGATTCCTCACTTATTTATTATTTGTGTTTGTACTTGTGTTTGCTTCCTTTGTTGGTGATCGATGATGTCACTCAATTAGAATTGAAATAACAACTTCGATCTTTTGCATGCTCCCCTTAGGACTTTATTGTTTTCTTTTGTTAATGATCAATGATGTCACTCAATTAGAATTGAGATAATAACTTCGATCTTTACATGATCCCCTTAGGATTTTATTCTTTTCCTTTGTTGATGATTGATGATGTCACTAAATTAGAATTGAGATAACAACTTCGGTCTCATTGCATGTTCCCTATAAGATAGTTATCCTTGCCCTTAGATTTTTGGTATGCTAACTTAGGTAGGGATTTCCCTTGTATGCTCTCTTGAGCTTGTTTATTGCTTGTTTTCTTTTCATCCTTGTATATTCCATGTTCCCTTAGGCTTTTAACTATTGTATGCTCCCTTAGGACTTCTCGATTTAACCTTTGGTGGTGATTCCAGATAGACACTAGGATTGCAATCCATGCATGCTAACATAGGGTAGAGATTTCCCTTTCAAAACTCAATCTTAGGATCAATTATTGTATGATAACATCAGGGACATAACTAGATAATCTCCCTTAGATGTTTTTCTTTCTTTTTTCATCCTTGCATTAAGACTAAAACCTTTTTCATGGAAAATGCATAAAAAATCTAACAATTTTCAAATCCTTTTTCAAGGTAAAACACATCAACCAATGCAAGCACTTTTGTGCCTTCAGGCCCATTTATTTCAAACATTTTCAAAAGAACATGTTAATTCACTTATGTGCTGACGTGTGAATCTCTAAGGGTCGAGTTACGGTAGAAGGCGAAATTAATACTGTTTATTAAAAACACAAACCAAATCAAAATATGTGAGCTGAACTACGGTACTCTGGTTCCTTAAAAGGGATAACTAGGAATCTTGTCACGAGGCTCAACAAAGCAAAACTTTGTAAATATTTCCTTCTTTTCCCTGTGTTTTCTTTTGCATGCATTCCCTCTTTGCATTTTGCTTTTAGCCTATAGGCTATAGATTTGAACACACCTTTTGATTATAACAAGAGTGGATACCATAGAGTACTATAGGTGTGTGGGAGGCTAATATCCTCCCCTCGTGTAACAGACTCCCTTACTCGATCTCTCGGTCATTTTATCGTGATTTCACCCTTCTCAGGTTTATTCGATGTTTACCTTTCCCTTCCCGTGAGATAAAAACGTTTGATAGCGACTTCATTGATTTCATCTCGATGATTTGTTCAGCCAGTTGTTTCTGCTGGAGACTTCACTAGGGAGAAATGACTAATTGCTGGTCCATCCCTATTATACCTCAATTCCCCCCCCCCCCTAAGATCTCTCATCATTTCAATGACAACCCAATCACATCAAGATCACACACTAGGGTTTGGTTCATCTTCCTATCTTTAGGTTTGCTCATGTGGGATCACAAAGCACCCTGATTTGTATATCTTGTGTTAATTGAATTTTAACTAACAAATGCAATGTATGTATGTTTGCTCTATGGATATTGGTATTATAGGTGATGGCACAACACATTTCATCAGGATGATTCATAGGTTCATGAGTTTATTTCTATGCTTTATTCAATAAAGCTTCATTGAGATTTAAGATTCATCTTTGTGTGTGTTTCAAGATAAGATGATTTCAAAGTCTACTATGTCTCATCATGTTCTACTTTGCTAAGGAAAGTCAAGAGATGCAAGATTGATTCAAGAAGTTTGACCTAATTTGATAAGTTATTGATTCCTTTATTACAAGTGTATAACTTTCGCAATTTTCAAAATTTGGAAGTGATTATTTTTTCTATGGGTTCTATTTATCATCCAAAACAACTTCTCTTCACATAGAAAAAGAAATTGTGCTATAAATATTGTCAAAAGTTGAAAGGGGTCCCAAGTCATTTTGATGCTTTAAGAGCTAGGGTTTTGAACTTCTAAGGGCTATATCTTGTTCATATTTTGAGATTTTTGAGTGATTCCAAAGACATGTTTCTCTTTAAAGGGTTATTAAAAAATCAATTCAAGAGTTTCAAGAAAATTTTAAATGGAAGATCAGTAATGATTGAGAAAGATTATAACCTATCTAGGTAGACCATCAAATTCTTTTATGTGACTTCAAGGGGTCATAACTTAGTCAATTTTTATCATCTTTAGCTAATTCTTTTTTCACAATGATCTTAAAAATGTTAACTTTAACTCTATTTCTTGTGCTAATCTTGTAAACAATTTGAAGATGCTTTTTGAGTTCAAAAGATTATAGGTCACCTCATGGATTTTCATCAATTTCACAAGATCATAACTTGTTCAATATTTGAAATTTTTGAGTGATATAAGTTTCACAATACTCTTTAGGGCGTCTAATTCAAGCTAGCATCAATGATCAAAGCTCAATTTTTAAGGAAGACCTTGTTTGGAATCAAAATATTATAGGTCATTTTTGAAGAAAAAACTTAGAATTTTTCTAAGTATAAAAGTTAACGCATTTTTCTTGATTTTGACTAAGCATAACTTTCAGCTCAAGCATCCAAATGAATTTTTTCTTGGCACATTATAAAGAGTGTTACACGATCTTTCAAGAATCATCCCATAAAGGTCCATGAGTAGTGAGCTATACATTGTTGAAGTTGTCTCCATGAAATCTATTTTTGTTTCAAGTCATAAATTTTTACCACGAGTAAACATGGATTACAGGTCAAATTACTCAAGATTTAGTAGCTAAACTCATTTAACTAATTATCCAGACATGTTTTGACAAGAATTGCACTTGGTATGAGGTCGTTTTGGGGCATTTCAAGTCAAAAGTTTGGCATGCTCACAGTTGGCTTGGTTTACACGATTTGCTCACAATTTCCCTCGCTTCTCATTATCATTCACTTTCCTATAAATAGAGGGTGCTATATATATATCTCTCTCTCATTTTCTAAAGCTTGGACATCCAAAATCACCCTTATAAACTCTCTTAATAACTCACTTTCTGAGTTTTAGAATTCATCTTTTCTCCACTTTTCAATCTAATTTCTTTGTTGATTCTTCATCCTTGAACTTCAATGAAGCTAACAAAAGAAGAACCAAGCCTTGAGGTGTCCTAAATCGTGCTATCCAAGTCCAATTGCAAAGCAAATTCATCTGACTTTGTTCAAGTAGTTTAAGGCACCAAGTCTTCTAACTCAAATTACTGGAATGGTTTATGATGTTCACTAATGCTTGCTGTTGTACCCCAAAATTTTCCCTTCCATTCTTAAGACAAAATGTTTCAAGATACCTCGTCATGCTCATGAAGGTCTCAAACACTCAAGACTCATCAAGGATTGATCATATGAACTCTCATCCTAAGCAATTGACCTACAACTAAGGTTTTACTTTTCTCAAAAGATATTGGACTTCTAATGCCTCAAGTGGATTTCATGGTTTCTCATACGTATCAAGATACCCTCATACAAAGTTTCAAGCCTTACAAGTTTGCTCATTCAATTGATCAAATGATTGAAAATCAACTGTATTAGACACAAAGTAAACTTTGATCAATCTACAGTCAAACTCAAGATTTTTGGTCAACATCAATATTTTGAAGTCACATTCATCATTTGATCAAGGGTTGATCATGATTCATCAAGAAAAATCAAGATTCATCAAAAGTCAAAGTTACTAAATTAGGGTTTTCTTATGGAGAAGTCAACTAAACTTTAACCAAGCATAACTTTCACATACTTCCTCAGAAATTCCTCAACCAAAGCCTATCTTGAAGTAAATTTAATTCTATACAACTTTGTCTCTATAAGCTCAAGGCCAAAAAATGCTTCATTTGAGAGATATGAGCCAAAACTTTACAGGTCATTTTGAAAGTAAACAAAAATACATCTTTTGTCAAAGCAATTTACATCAAGTTAAAGATTTCAAATGAAAAATGACCAACATGAAAGTTGTAGGAGACATCTTGAGTGTTCAAAAGAATCCAAGATCACCTTCATATGAAAAAAATTGAGAGAGTTATGAGTTGTGAAAGTTGACAAATTTTTGAGAATTGCATGAAACCTAAATTGATCAATTTTGAACTTTTGATCTAATGGACCTAAATTTTGAGGTTCAAAAATGTTTATAATATGTTAAAGGACCTATAATTTAGTCCATGAATAAATTTGTTTTTTTAGTTTATTTATTTAGATTTTTATTCAAATAAATTCAAAATAAATCAAATAAAATATGAAAGCATTGGACTTAGGCGTGTGGACTTTGGTTTTGGATCAGAATTGAAGTCCAAAAAGCTTATGACAACTAAGGAAAACTGTGTGGAGAATATTTGGACATAATCTTCTCAAAATAGAAGTTTTAAAGATGCTTTATTCTTGTTTGATTTGACCATGATTGCATAAGATTCTTTTCATGTTTGTTAACCTAAACATTCTCCTATAAATACACAACACATTCAGACCTCAAGGAAGAATGCTACATCATAGAAGCAACCCTAAAATATTTAAATTTTTAAGAACTAGGGAAAACATAAACCCTTATCTTCAGCCTTTATCAATCAATTCCAAGCATTCCATCAGTCTCCTAAGACCTCCAGGATTCGTTCTGAGTCCTTACTCAAGCTTGAAGCATGCCAAAACTCACCAACCAGGAATGGAGATCTGCCATTATTAGGGAATCTTGAAATATTTTCTTCAAAGCTCACTCTACAAGCATTTTCAAGCCAATACAATGCTACCATTGGATTCTAAAGGGTCAAATTAGGAGGATAGGGTTCATCTTGTGTCTCGATTTTACGTGGTTTGCAAGTTTGATGTTGAAGCTCACTAGAGAATATGACCGGAGCTAGGATTCTGACGCTTCTCTGATCCAGCTATTTTATCATATAATTTTTGATTTGTGTTTGAATAACACAAAACCAGCGTAGCTCAGATGGTTGGAGACGGAGACCAGTGACATGAGAGGCGTGGGTTCGATCCCTAAGTTTTACAATTGTATTTTTACTTTTTCAGGTTTCAACGCAAGATTATTACAAATGGATTCATTCCTTTTCCATGTCACAAACAACCTTATGGCGCAGTGGATAGAAGGGTATAACTTTGAGGATGAGGGCGTGGGTTCAACTCCCACCCCATGCATTTTGTTTTTTTTTTCTATTTTACTAACCCTAGTTTTTATTCCATTTTCTTAATTAATCTACTTTCGAATTAACCATTAACAATCCTTAATTTTTTTTCAAAACCATAACAAATTAGGGTTAGGGTTTTTTAGTTAGTAATTAAATTTTTGACATATTTTTATTTATTAATTAATTAAGTTAATTATCCTTTTTTAATATTAAAATAAATTAGAATTAGGTTTTAATTCATTTTTATTAATACTCAAATTATTTTCTACAAAAAACACCAAAAATATATTTCTCTAACATATAGAATTTTTAGGGCATTTAACATTTTTCTAACATTCTTTTTCTCATTTTTTGCTATTTAAATTCATAGATCAAGTGTATAGGTCGCAGTTTCAATTGTAATAGCGTAGATTTATTTCTCGCATTTTTCTATTATGTATCTACCCCAAAGCCATGTAATAGTGTAGGATTTTACATTCCGCACTTTAACTTTCTGTACATATTTAACTGTTAGTAAGATAGGGTTTGTATGGAAAGACTACTAAAAGGAATATAGATAACCCTAATTTTCAAGATTAAATAACTGAAACTAATACACTTTGCACACTTCACCTCTAGGGTAACCTCTCTTCGTTACCTTACGATGTTATTGGTCACGTACCTTGAAAGTAGGGATACTTTAGCAAAAGACCCTTGATTTAACAATATCATCATTGTCCCTTTCGAATAAAGATCGTAATCCCTGGATGACCCTCTGATTTGCCTATAAAATGATCTAGTCACTTCAATGACCGTACAAGCAAAATGATGATAGTCCCTTCGATAAGTATCCTTACATGTTGCCTTCGATGACCATACGATGACCCTAAGCCTGTCCCTTCTCATCCAATAGATAGGATTACCTACCAAATAATGGTATGGATAATAATATCTCCAAAATATAAGGAAAAGAATAATAAATAATTAGTGGGTAAGAAACCTTGAATGCTTGTTCACAAAATAAACAAAACATTTTTCACATCACACTTTCAAAACAACAAATATTTTCTAAAACACTGTGTGTACATTCTTGAGGACCGACACAAGGATTATTACAAAGTTAGCTTTACATTAGCATTTCAAAAAAATTTCAAACAAGTCACACACGCACAAAGCAAGTTTAAAGTGAGCAAGCAATTAAGAGCCCGTAGATAACTATGAATGTAAAAGGTGTTAACACCTTCCCTTTACATAATTTATCCCCCGAATTCAAAATCTTTAAAAGGTATTTCCTATTTGTTTCACCTTTCCTAATTTTTAGATAAAAGAAAAGCTGATGGCGACTCTTGCTAACCACAACATTTGCGATAAAACTAAAAAAGTCAGTTCTCCCATTGTATTATAGAACTGGCGACTCTGCTGGGGACTTAGTTAAAAAAGAGGGGTTACCTTAGAGTTTAGATCACTTTTACTTTCTTTAATTGTTTGCTTTAAATTTAAGGTCTTGTTTGGGTATTGCTTGTGTGAAATATCCTACACCCGGATCTAGTGATTCCTTAGGCAAGTAGCAATAGATCATAAATATTGTACGACATATACTGACATGGTTAACATGGTAGCTACAGTTAGTGTGACAATTTGGTTTGTACTGATTTTCCTTGTGTTAGTCGAGGATAACATTAGGCTTTCGTGTGGTGTCGTTAACACTAACTTACTTATAGGACTGTAATTGACCCATCTTGGCCATTAGAAAGTAGTGAGATAGCCGGATTTGGTGCAGTCTGAAGTTGGTCAATACTCGAGGCTACGCTCATTGAGATTCGACTTTCAGGATGTTTTGGTGGCAAGCCAATTGCCGTGCTAAAATAAAGCCTGCGAGAAAGATATGTGATATGAGATTTTTAGAACCCGGTTACTATTTTAGGACATGTTAAGCCAACTTAACTTCAGTGGGGAAAGGTATTTACCTATGAACTTCATGCAAGCCTTTAACCTAAGGCTCTTGTATAACTTGTTTGTGTTTGCTACTTATTTAACATTAGTATAATATCATAACTTCATATCATCATGATGTAACATTTTCACTAACCATTTCAAGGACCTAGGGATTATCTTTGTTCTTTGTTGTAGGTTATGGCCTCCGCTCCCAGAAATACTATCTGAATCAACTTTGTAAGGGTACCTTCCAAGCTTAAGGAGTTAGTATCAAAGGTTCATGAAAACTCTCAATTCACCAAGAGGCATGGTTATCTACTCAGTTTGGTTACCTCAGGTTTTGAAGAAGATATGATGATTGTTCAGTTCCAGTTCTTTGATCCCAAGCATCTCTATTTTACCTTCCCAGATTATCAGTTGGTACCCATAATGGAAGAGTTTTCTAAGCTACCTGGAATACCTATTCTTGATCAGACACCTTTCACCAGTTTAGAGAAAGTTCCAAAACCTGAAGTTATTGCAGCAGCCTTACATCTGAAGCGGTAAAACATTGTATTTAATTGGGAAACAAAAAGTGGAGTTAAAGGTCTTCTTGCTAAATTTCTGATAGAGAAGGCTCAGTTGTTTCTAGATGCTTTGAGTTTTCATGATTTTGAGGAGATCTTGGCTCTATTGATCTACGGTTTGGTACTATTCCCTAATCTAGACTAACTCATAGATGTGACACCATCAAAATATTTCTTACTCATAATCCTGTGCCTACTTTGCTTGGAGATATTTTTCACTCTCTTCACACTCATACTATGAGAGAGCGAAGAACTCTCATGTGTTGCATACCTTTACTACCCAGGTGGTTTATTTCGCACCTTCCCCGATCAGTGATGAAGAATGAACAAGGTTTGAAGTGGTCTCGAAGGATGATGTCACTCTCTCATTCAGAAATCTATTGGTGTTCCCAATCTCGGGAGGACATCACTATTATTGACTACTGTTGGAAATTCCCTAATGTGCCACTCCTTGGCATAATGGGAGGTAATACTTACAACCCTTCTCTAGCTCTATGTCAATTTGGTTATGCTCGAAGAAACGGTCCTCATGATATGCTTACCAAGGGTATTGTATTCAATTACGAGAACGATCCTCAAGGTTACCGTCAAAGGTTTAGACGTGCTTGGGGCGTGGTAAATAAGATTGATAACAAGACTTTAGGACAGAAAAAATCCATCCCTTTGGAGCCCTACCTCAGTTGGGTGCAATCTCGTGCTCAATATCTTATAATGCCATATCCTTCTATCCTAACAGTAATTGTGGAGCCTGTTATTGAAGGAGATATTCCTCATACCATTTTTCATCCAGATATGCCTATTGACCTTGAAGAGATATATAAGTCTTAGATTCAATTGAAAGAAGAAAGAGACACCTTTGAGACTCAGTTATATGCTATTGAGAAGAAAATGTTGGAGCTGACAAAACGACTTCACGAAGAGCAGAGCCTTAATGCATATGTCAATAAAAAGAGGAAGCGTCCATGGGAGACACGAGTCTTAGGTATTAGGAGTTCATAATTTATTTCCTTGTAACCCTTTTTGTTTTCATTGTAAGCCTAAGAGGTAGTTACAATTTAAACTTACTAATAAGAGTATTTGTTTCTGTTCCATTTTGATTAACAAATTTAAATCCCACGAGGTCCTTGAAAACATTGCATATGCATCTACATTCCATACATATCATTGCATAACAGGTTTCCAAGACAAGTTCCTCATCTTCTTGCTATTTATTTCAGCAAAAATGGCTCTCGAACAGATAGTCAAAGATCTCCAGGCTCATAATGCTCAGTTCCAAGAGATTTTTCTAAGCTTAGCCAAGGGTCAAGAAGAACTAAAGACGCTCATCGCCAACGAGAAGAAGAAGAAGACAAAGAAACCAATCGAAATCCTTAACATGGGGAGAAAGTTCAGAGGTCCAGTTAAGCGAGCTCAAGATCTTAATATCCCATTGAACGAAGATGACAAACAGGATGAAGATGGTAAGAGTGTTAAAACTGAAAAAAGCAATCATGATTCTGACAAATGTTCTGATGAACAGAAAGAGGATTATTTGGATGAACAATATTCCCCTACTGGTAAGAAGTATAAGTTATTAGAAGAGCGTCTGAAAGCTATAGAGATCCATAAGGTACCTGGCTTGAACTTTGAAGAATTGGATTTAGTCTCAGGAGTCTTCATTCCTCCTAAGTTCAAAACTCCTACCTTTGCTAAGTATGATGGCGTTTCTAGCCCGAAGCTTCATTTGAGATCATATGTTCGGAAAATTCAACCACACATTGCTGACAAGAAATTATGGTTGCATTCATTTCAAGAGAGTATGTCTGGAACACAATTGGAATGGTATTATCAACTCGAAGGTAACAATATCCATACCTGGGAAGATTTGGTTGCAGCTTTCTATAGACAATATCAGTATAATCTGATTTGGCACCAACCCGCATGCAACTATAGAGTATGTCCATGGGTTTTGAGGAAGGCTTTAAAGAGTACGCACATAAATGGAGAGATCTTGCAGGCAGAGTTCAACCTCATTTGGCTGATAGGGAATTGTTTAACATGTTCATGATTACGCTAACAGGTATTTTCTATAATCACGTACTTGGAAGTTCTTTAGCTGGTTTCACTAAAATGATATTAACAGGGGAACATGTTGAGAATGGAATCAGAAGTGGTAAAATTCAGGTGGCTACATCTTCGAATACTGTGAAGAAGTCATACAATGGTAAGCAAGAATCCAATAGTTTGTATGACTAGAAGGGTCTAGTAAAGGTGACCGCCACCAATTTGTGGAGGCAATTATGATTTCCAATTCTTCACCAATGCAACATCAACAACAAGGAAATCAATATAGGCATGATACACCCAGAAGACAATTTTCCAAAATCAACATGCCGTTGTCTCAAGCCTTGCCACACATGTTGAAGATGAAGCTGATTACATTGAAAGAACCTCCTCAGAACCCCAATATTTCTTATCCTAATTACAATCCTAATGTAAGGTGTGCATATCACTCCAACAGTCCTGGACATGACACTAACAACTGTTGGGCATTGAAAAATAAGATTCAATACTTGATTGAAGCTAAAGTAATTGATTTTGAAAGATTTAAAGATGCTGATAGCGATAATGACTCGGTGGCCAATAATGGAAGTTTCTAGTTCATTGGATTTTTATTTGAAAATTCTCTTGTTTTTTCAAACACTTATCTTTATGTCAAACTTTGGTTTTTCCCATTAATGCATTGCATATGTTTGTCTTGAATTAATCCATTCATTATCACTATATTTAAACTATGTTCTTACTTCTTTTTATGATATTCAATTCTCGTTAAAGCTGTAAGCCTTTAGAGAGAGGATGACGAAAACGATACCATAATCTCATACATAATGCTTTTGAATAGACCTTGATGAGGATGTACGGGCATTACTTCAATTCCTAAACAGTGGAGATATAAGGAAGTTAATCCCTAGTCAACACCTTTGAGCCTAAGAAGTAGGAGTTTTATTTTTTCACGCAAATTAAAACCCTTAAACATAACCTGGGGTAGGGTAGTTTCTTAGTTAAATCAGTTGTGAATTCATAAGCTTTACCTTCGTACACGACAAGTAGTGTCGAAGATACCCTTATAAATTGAAAACCGATGATGCTTACCCATAATCATTGAGTCAGGCAGTTATTATCTTTCAAAAGAAAAGCACGCTAATTCAAAACCTGTGAAGGAGACTTAGGAAAAAACTGGGGCATCCCGCTGACTGTAATCTCAAACGAAACAGTTCAGGAAAAAGTTAGGGATAATAAAGTCAAAAATAGGTCATTACAAATCCTCAACAAAAGAAAGATGTTACAAGAAAAATGACTTCCTTCCCAAATAAACTTGCGGTTTTGGAACCATCACCAAAGTATCATTTCTATAATTTCAAATTCTATTGGAACCTAAATTCGTAATTAACTGAGTATAGGACTGAAGAACACCATGGAGAACGGATTGGGTACAAATAAACTTTGAGCCTTTATCCTTTGTTTATTAAACTGCGAACCAGGTCATGTTACAACCCTTAAAATTCCTAACTGAAGCATAGGTTAGTTCGAAAGCATACTGTTACAAAAAGGTATCATGACTCATGTAAGGCTTACTATAAATCCTGAGTTGATATCACATTCTTACAAATTTTGTTTTACTAAAAAAAATTATTTTTAAACTTCAAGACAGACATAAGCTTTGCATTTTAATACCACTGTTTGCATATGACTAAGTCTTTGATAGTAGAGAAATTTGCATGACGAATATTCAATGAATGAAAATCCTCCTAATGGATAGAATTACTTCAGATGATGTGTCAAAGAGAAAGACGCTTCTAGTAACAGGCCTTTCATGAACCCAGTTGGTTATAAATCAAGAGGCATGACATGTTATTGTCCAACTCATTTGTGGCAGTCAAGTTAAGATTCAAAGAATCTCTCAAAAGTGCTGAATAGCCAGAGGAAAATCTCCTTCTGGATCACTTGGGGCATGTTACATTGATCATGAGTTTCAGCAAAAGCCACTATGAATATTGAATCTTCGGTATCACCAAATTGCTTGTCTATGTCAGTAGTATCAGATGGTGTCATCCTGCCGTGACAGTTCTTAGAAAAATACTGAGGAAGGTCAAGACTATCAGAAAGTTGGCAATCAATGGTTGATCAATAACTTCAAGCATCGGGTGTGATAACACGAAAACATATTGCTTTTTAGGTCAAGTTTACACGAGTTATTTGTAAGTTTTTTATCGAATAATATGCATCATGAAGGTATTTTTATTTGTTTCAGGTAAACTATATTTTCCAAGGCATAAGATGGCAAATTAGCTAAAAGGAGCAAAACAAGCTAGGAAATGGCAAGAAGAAAGAAGAAAAGGGCAGTCTGCTAAGAAGCTCACACCAGAAGGGTGTTACGAGCGCAACGCCTAGCGTTACGAACGCAACACCTAGCGAACGCCGTTACGAACGTAACACCCTCGCGTTACGGACGTAACAAAAATCCTAGCTGTTATGAACATAATGAATGCCATTACGAACATAACACTCTAAATACTCAGTCTATGCAGTAAACCACAGAGCGGCCATACGAAGTCCACACGACCTCGTTCCACCAGCCAAGAATTTAGCGCACGTACGAAATTAATGGAAGAAGACAGTTACAACCACGAGCCTATATATATGTTGAAGAATTCACTTTGAAAGGGTCGAAGATTTTGCTACAGAACCATACTTTTTCCTTTCTGCATTATTTTGTTTACTTGCTTTTGAACCATTATAGCCTCTGTAACGTTCAATTTCCAAAAGTGTTAATTCTTTACATCGAAGGATTAACACACTTAGTTTTATATTTAAATTAATCGCAAGGCTACTGTACGAATTCAAGATTACCACAGCAACATAATTACAGGTTTTTTATGAAATTGGTTTTTATTATTCATATGCTATGTTAATTATTTTTATGAACTGTACTTTATGTTGCATGGTTACTAAATACATTATGTCTGGCTAATTTCATTTGTACCGGTATGTGACTCCTAAGCACCGAAGAAATTTGGTGATAACTTGGCTAAAAACTTTTATAAATAATTTCTGGTTTCCAATTTCCATATTTAATTTAACTACCCTTGTCACGAGAGTGAAAGGATATTTAAAACGATTTTGCCACGAGAGTGGGAAATTAATTAAGGCAAGAACCTACCGAGGATCCAAATGAACATCTTACGAAATTCGTTCAATTTACCAACACAGTTATAGCAAATGGTGTTAGTATAGATGCAATAAGATTACGTCTTTTTCCTTTTTCGCTAAGAGATAGAGCTTGGGCTTGGTTGCAATCCTTGCCGTCAAATTCCATCACTACGTGGGAAGGACTTAAGACTGTATTTTTGGCACGATACTTTCCCCCAAGCAAGACTGCTGCATTAAGAGCTCAAATCAACGGATTTAGGTAGAAGGATACTGAATCGCTATTCGATGCATGGGAACGCTACAAAGATATGATGCGAATGTGCCCACATCACGGATTAGAAAACTGGCTGATTATCCACACATTTTATAATGGACTCTTGTACAACACAAGACTCTCTATAGATGCCGCCGCAGGTGGTACACTAATGGACAAGCCTTATGACAAAGCTAACCAACTCATTGAAAATATGGCTCAAAACCATTATCAGTGGGGAGGAGAAAGAACACCCGTGGAGAAAACTCCAACCAAAAGTGGGATGTACGAGATTAGTAGCCTAGATAAAGTTAATGCTAAGGTAGATGCTCTTACCCAAAAGATAGAAAGCTTGACCTTACCTCCTGCAGCCAACGCGGCTTCCGTAACCCCAAACTGCGAAGTTTGTGGAGTTCTTGGTCATGTTGGAACCGAATGTCAAATCCTAGCAGGAATATCAGTTGATCAGGTGAATTACGCTCAAGGTAATCCTTATGCTAATACCTATAACCCTGGTTGGAAAAACCATCCTAACTTCTCGTACAAGAACAATAACGCTTTATATACACCTGGCCAAGCACCCGCTGGACCTCCAGGCTATAAAAAACCCACTGCTAATGTTCCTAACATTCCTAGGAAGTCTAACCTTGAAATTCTAATGGAAAACTTTATCACTAATCAAGCTCAACAAAACAAAGAATTCCTCAATCAAAACGTTCACACCGGTGAACAATTGAAGCTATTAGAAAATAAGGTAGATTCCCTAGCAACTCACAATAAAATGTTAGAAACCCAAATCTCCTAAGTAGCACAACACCAAGCTATTTCTGCCGCACCTGCTGGTACGTTTCCTGGACAACCACAACCCAATCCTAAAGGACATGCTAATGCTATCACATTATGAAGTGGGACAACACTCGATGGACCGGTAGATCCTAGACTCCAAAACCCGACCATGTATCAAAAACTTGAAAAGGAAGCAAAGAAATCGAAAGAACAATCTGAGAATATAAAGGAAGACGCAAACGAGAGCGAAGAGGTTTCAGATAAACCTTACGTACCTCCACCGCCATATAAACCACCAATTCCATACCCTCAAAGACATGCAAAATCCAAAAATGAGGGACAATTCAAGAAATTCGTAGAACTTCTGAAACAATTAAACGTCACTATTACGTTTACAGAAGCTATAACTCAAATTCCGTCATATGCTAAATTCCTAAAAGAAATACTGTCTAATAAGAAAAAAATTGTTGAAAACGAAACCGTTATGCTAACTTCCGAATGTAGCGCCATAATTCAAAATAACATGCCTCCAAAGCTAAAGGATCCTGGTAGTTTCTCCATACCATGTGTAATTGGAAAATCTGTCATAGACAAAGCTCTATGCGATTTAGGAGGAAGTGTTAGTCTAATGCCCTTATCTATTTGCGAGAAGCTCAAACTAGGTGACATGAGACCTACAAAGATGTCCCTACAACTAGCCGATAGATCAGTCAAATTCCTCGTTGGTATGCTAGAAAACATTCCTGTCCGAATAGGACAATTTTACATACCTACTAACTTTATAATAATGGACATAAAGGAAGATTCAAATATGCCCATCATATTAGGAAGGCCATTTTTAGCCACTGCAGGAGCCATTATCGACGTTAAGAAAGGAAAGCTTACCTTCGAGGTAGGAGAAGAAAAAGTAGAATTTATTCTTTCCCAATTCTTCAAAGCCCCTGCTATAGATGACTCATGTTGTTTCCTAGATATTATCGATGAATGTGTCAAAGAACTAGAAAGCCAAGAAGACACTTATTCTGGGATATTGAAAATTCTGACGCCAACTATTTTCGAGGATGATGACTGGAGACGGAAATATCACGATGCCAACCTAAGCGAATATTTCGCCTTAACACCCGATCCTACCCCAACTGATAAGAAAACTGGTATAGAACTTAAAATGTTACCTAAAGATCTAAGGTATGAATTTTTAGATAAAGAACTCGAACAGTCAGTTATAGTCAATGCCAATTTAGGGAAGATCGAAACCGAAAAACTTCTTAATGTGTTAAGAAAGTATCCAACCGTGTTAGGATATAACATATCGGATCTAAAAGGAATAAGTCCTTCTGTCTGTATGCACCGCATTATGCTAGAAGAGGACTGCAAGACTTCTAGAGAACATCAAAGACGAATAAATCTTATCCTAAGTGAAGTCGTAAAGAAAGAAGTGCATAAACTACTAGAGGCAGGCATCATATACCCGATATCAGATAGCAACTGGGTTAGTCCAGTTCACGTAGTACCTAAGAAAGGAGGTGCTACGGTTATAACAAACACAAAAGGAGAATCGGTAGCACAACGTACCTAAACAGGATGGAGAATGTGTATTGATTACATAAAACTAAACAAATCTACGCGCAAGGACCATTTCCCATTACCATTCATAGATCAAATGCTCGAGCGCTTAGCTAAACATTCCCAGTTTTGCTATCTTGACGGATACTCAGGATTCTTCCAAATTCCCATTCATCCTGATGATCAAGAGAAAACTATGTTCACATGCCCCTATGGTACCTTTGCATACCGAAGAATGCCATTTGGACTATGTAATGCACCTGCAACTTTTCAACGATGCATGATGGCAATTTTCACAGACTTTTTGGACGGAATTATGGAAGTATTCATGGACGATTTTTATGTCTGCGGAGAAAGTTTTGACGGATGTTTATCAAATCTTGAGCTGGTACTGAAACACTGTGTCAATGTCAACCTAGTGCTCAACTGGGAAAAATGTCACTTCATGGTGAGACAAGGAATTGTGTTGGGTCACATTGTATCAAACAGAGGGATTGAAGTCGATAAAGCAAAAATCGAAATTATCAAAAACCTTCAACCACCCAAAACAGTTAGAGAAATAAGAAGTTTTCTAGGACACACTGGTTTTTACCGACGTTTTATAAAAGATTTCTCTAAAATCACTAAGCCACTAACTGAACTATTGATGAAAGACACCGAGTTTATTTTCGACGATAAATGCTTAAACGCATTTGAGACACTTAAAGAAGCATTAATTTCAACACCTATAATGCAACCTCTTGATTGGAACCAACCATTTGAAATAATGTGCGATGCGAGCGATTATGCTGTAGGCGCAGTCCTAGGACAACGCAAGGATAAAAAGCTTCACGCTGTTTACTACGCAAGCAGAACACTTGATCCCGCACAAATGAATTACGCCACTACGGAGAAGGAACTATTAGTTGTTGTATTCGCGTTGGACAAATTTCGTTCCTACTTAGTAGGCGCCAAAAATCGTTATTTACACGGATCATGCTGCGATCCGATACTTGCTAAGTAAGAAAGACGCCAAACCAAGACTACTCATATGGATCTTACTCCTGAAGTGGTGAAAAACACAAGAAGGGGGGGTTGAATTGTAAAACTGAAATCTAATGCAATGAACACGATATTTTTATCCTGGTTCGCTTGATCTCAAACTACTCCAGTCCACCCGTCAAGGTGATTTCGCCTCTCTCCAACGAGGTCTTAATCCACTATATTCAACTGAATATTACAGACTGCTTTAACAACTGCTAAAGCCTTCTTGATCCAAACCACAACCCAGTTTGTCAAGGGAACACTTTCTTACAGAGAAATCAAAACTAAGTGTGTGAATGTTTTCTATAAAACTGTATCACAACTGTGATGTATACACAAATTGAAGCTTAGAAACTAGATTGCTAAACAATGATAGAATATCAGAATGTGTGGTTTAGCAAAACTGAGAGAAGGAAGATTTTGATCAGCTTTTATGCGTGTAGAGATTTGGAGAGCATTAGCCATTTCAATCTTCAAAGTCTTGTTTATATAGCACTGAGATGATGAACGTTGGATGCAATATTCTTGATTCAATGCCATTAACAAACTTTCCTTATCGAGCAGATCTTGTCTGGAATGAAGCCGTTGGTATTAATTTGCTTTCAATGCATAGTGCCGTTGCTTACTTAATGCAAGTTCTGGCTTGGCTCATTCTGACTCTGCTTAGCTGCTGATGAACTGTTGTGTTTCTTTATCAGAGTGTTGAGCGCAGTCTTGTTCATCAGGCTTCAGCATGTACGTGAGTTGATCATCTGATTATGACATTTTGATATGGCAACTTCTGATGCTGATGTCTGAAACCAAATTCTGATGTTGAATAGATGTGATTTTGCTTATATCAATCAGAGTATCTGCAAGTCAGAACATAATAATTTTAGGCAGCAGATAGTTCATACATGAATCTTATAAATAATATATCTTTTCACTTTGTTATCATCAAAACTTAAATATAGGGTAGTAGATTCAAACTTTGTTCTAACAATCTCCCCCTTTTTGATGATGACAAAAACTAGATATTTTTAAATGAAAATAACGTGAAAAGGTATCAGAGATATGCATCAGAGTAAGAAGTACAAAGGATAAGGAGTAAAAAGATATCAGAGTTGAGAGATACTCCCCCTGAGTTTATTACTTCCCTTTGATTACAAGTGTTCTTCAGGATCAGATCTTTTTGCCTTTCTTTGAACATCAGAGTATCAGAGTCTTTGACTATCATAAGCTTTATGTCAGAGCAGAGCTTCAGAGCTTTTCTTGTCAGAGCTTTGCTTTGGATCAGAGTATCGGAGCGGATCAGAGCTTCATAGTGATCAGAGTTTCTAGTCTTCAGAGTGTCCAGGAGCTTCCTTGTACCTGTAGACTTTAAGCAGAACAGAAAAAACATTTTCAAGTAATAGAGTTAGAATGTTTGAGAATTTCTGTCTAGTTAGCCGTTATTGTTTAAAATATCATTCTTGTTCTCCCCCTTTTTGTCAGCAATCAAAAAGTGTAAGTGATGTGCTAAAACAGTTAAGATCAGAAAAACTAGTCATATTGAAATGGTTCAGAATCAAAACATGAAAATAGTACAAAACATATTCAAACAGTATATCAGAAAATCAAAAGATAACATGAAAAAGACATGAATGAAAAAAAAGACTAAGGTTGAGGAGGCAAGCGTGTGAACAGGTTCTCCAGCATGGCTTGGATCTTTTCAGCAGTCTCATTCTGCTTGTGCACCATGCTGACAACAGTGTCAATCTTGCTATCCTGCACATCCATTCTTTCTTTCATCTTCTGGTCATTTTCATCCATCCGCTGCTGCAGACGCATGTCATTCAGCCTTAGTTCTTCCAGAGTCTGCCTGTCCAAGGCAGCTTGAGAAGCATCAGAAGCAGAAAGCTTCTGAGAGCTTTCAGCAACATCTTCTGCTTGACTTTCTTCAGCTTGAATGGTCTTGTCTTCTTGTGGTTGCACCTTTGAAGCTGGTTGTTTCTCAGACCAAGGTTCACTATCCAGAGGGAGCACGTCTTCTTTCAGAAGCTGACTTCCAACTTCATTCAGAAGCTTGCTGAAATTCTGTTGTGCCTGTTCATAGTTGATATCCTGCAACTTGAGGGCTTCAGCACGTACCCAAAGTCTGAATTGTGACCAAAGCTGATCAGAAGCAGCTGGGTCAATCATTCCAGGACAGACTTGCTTCAAAGAAGCAATCCATTGCAGCACACCTGTTTCAAAATTCATAATACCAGAGCCAACATCTGGTTGTTTTGGTTTAGGGATGGCTATTTTATGTTTCAGATCAGCAAGACGGTCAAGACTGGTTAAGTCTATGAAAGTCCTGCTGGGGTTTTCAGAGGTTTTCTTGGCAGCTGTTTGTTTTGGAGAGGGAGTTTCAGAATCAGAAATTATGATTGGACTGGGTGGTGTTTTGGGAGTATTTGGTGGTGTAGATTCTGATGAGGATGGCAATTGTGCTAGGGTGATTGTTGTTCCACCTGGCAGCTGGATTGCCAAAGGTGATGGTTGAGGTGAATGAGGTTCAGATGGTTGAGGAGAAGGAGTTTCAGAGTGATGAAACTCTGGTTGAGGTGATGGTGGATTAATTTCTGGTTGAGGAGAGGGAGACGGAATTGCTGGTTGAGGAGAAGTTGTTGGAATTTCTGGTTGTTCATGGATAAGGGGTTCTTCTGGAATGGGTGAAAGTGGTTGTTGTTGTTGTTCTGGTTCTTCAGCAGATTGCTGTTGTTCTGGTTGTGGAGGAGGGACAACTTGTGGTTCAGAGTTTGATTGATCAGAGGTGTGTTGATCAATGTCAGACAGCACTTTGTCAATTGCTGATGTTGTTGAGATTGTTGGTTTGGGATGTTTGGTTCTGGGTCTTCTGAGTTTTAATGCCTCATAAGGGTCCTCTTCTGGTACAGTTTCATCTATGGTAGGGATGGGGATTGAGATTCTATGAGAGGTTTGAGGAGGAATAGATGCTGGAATAGTAGAAGAATTTAAAACAGAAGCAGCAGATAAATTACCTCTTTTCCTGGGTGTCTGCTGGGATGATCCTTCTGATGGTGCCTTCCTCTTCTTCGTCTTCTTCAGAGTCACTTCTTGCTGAGATTGATGCAGAGTTTTGATAATCAGATTTGGATCTGAACCATCTGCCTTGCACACATCCAAGTATCTGAGAACCACCTCTGGTTTGGATTCTATCTCAGAAAATAAAGGAAAGTCACTCAGAGGAACTCTTCTGCTGGTGATATCAGCAATAGGAGTAGCTCTGGGTTCCTTCTGAATATTCTCTATCAGCTTCATCTTCTTCAAGTTCTTTGCGTTCAGAGGTTTCCCAACTGTTGGTTCAATGGTGCTTAGCTCTTGAGCTTCTATCAGATGCTCTATCAGCCTATTCTATGTCAGAATATCTGATATCAACCTTCCAAAGGGTATCCAATCCCTCTTGGTTCTTTCTTCTTCCCTGGTTTCCTTCACACTTGTTCTGAGGTGGTTGAACAGAAAATGAGCCAGATTGATTTTTACCTTCTGATCAATAAAGTAGATCAGAAACTGCTGATCCACATTTATGTAATTAGGTGAACTGGTTGGTTTCCTGTGGTTGAAGCACCCCAGAATTATCTTGGCCCAAACTCTGTAATGATCCTTCATATCTTTGATCTTGCTGCTGGGCACCCCATGAGTGAAAATCCTTGCAGCTATCACACCCACATCAGCACATCTTTCAGCCATGTCCACACAACAGACACCACCGCCACTGTAACCGATTAGCCTTGCAATGTGATCCTCAATGATCACAATCTTCTTCCCCATAACAAAGGAGGTGACTAGATGTGTTGAAGCCTTGGCGTGAATCCAGAATTCCTTGACTAGCATAGGGAATGTTGGTCCAACCAACCTGTCAAAATACCTTTCCCACTTCTGTGCCCTAACTTCTTCAGTTAGGTCAAAACCGTTCTCCTTCAAGCTTCCAAAATCAATGATTAATTCAGAAAGCACTTCAAGATTCTTCACAGGAGTGAAGAGTGTTATGAATGGCACTTGATATTGCTCAGATGATGCTTTCTTCTGAGGACCTGCAGAAGCACTGCTGGAGGTTGCCATGTTCACACTAAAAAGGTTTTGAGAAGAAACTGAGGAAAATAGGTTTTGCAAGAGATGAACACAGAAATATGCAGAAAATGCTTGAGTATTAGTGAGAAAACGTAAAGAATGAGAATGAGAGATTAATGTGTTTAAATAGAGTTTCAAAAATATTTTGAAAAGATAAACGTTTTTAAGAAAGAGAAAAAATCATGATTGCATTTTAAAAGCATGATTACTTTTCATTAAATGCTTGCTGATTTTGGGGGATTTGAGAAAGATACTTAAAAACGGTTACCAGACATGTGTCTCAATGCACCCAATCAGCGCTTTGCCTTCTCAGAAGCGTGCACGCGTTCTGCTTCAGAGATATGCTGATGATTGGATGACACTTGTTTGATGTAGTGATCAGCACGTCTGTCTTTGAGCTTAGACTCTCAGATCTTTAGACTTGCATCTGATACAATCTGCATGTTCTATCTTTCTGAAAGAAGATTGATCAGAAGTTCACAGTAAAACAATTACATTCTGAAGGTAAATATATGGAATTAAAACATTTTCACTCTGGACAAACTTTCATGCTGAGATGTTTCAGAATGAAATTAAACCTATCTTCTGAAAGGGGTTTAGTAAAGATATCAGCCCATTGATGGTCTGTATCTATAAATTTTAAGTTCAAAATACCTTTCTGAATATAGTCCCTAATGAAGTGATGTTTTATTTCTATATGCTTAGCTCTAGAATGTAAAATGGGATTCTTACTTAAGCAAATAGCAGAATTATTATCACAAAGTATAGGAATGTTACTCTCAAAAATCTGGAAGTCTTCAAGCTGACTTTTCATCCAGAGCATTTGTGTGCTACATCCTGCTGCTGCTATGTACTCAGCTTCTACTGTTGATAGTGCAATTGTTGATTGTCTTTTGCTGGACCAAGAGATCAGATTTTCTCCCAGAAACTGGCAGCTTCCAGAAGTACTTTTACGTTCCACTCTGTCTCCAGCAAAATCAGCATCGCAGTAGCCTACTAAGCTGTAATCACTAGATTTTCTATAAAACAAACCCAGATTAGTAGTACCTTTCAGATACTTGAAAATTCGCTTAACAGCTGTTAAGTGAGATTCTCTAGGATCTGATTGGAATCTAGCACAGATACAAACACTGAATAATATGTCAGGTCTTGAAGCAGTCAGATAGAGGAGAGAACCAATCATACCTCTGTAGACTTTCTGTTCTACATTTTTGCTTACCTCTTCTCTTTCCAGAATGCACGTGGGATGCATTGGAATCTTTGATGGCTTACATTATGAGAGGTCAAATTTCTTCAGAAGATCTCTGATGTATTTGCTCTGATGAATGTAAGTTCCCTCTGGAGTTTGATTGATCTGAATTCCTAGAAAGAATTTCAGTTCCCCCATGAGGCTCATCTCAAATTCTGCCTGCATACACTTAGCAAATTTTCTTCCAAGAGAAGGATTAGTAGAACCAAAAATAATATCATCAACATAAATTTGACAGACTAAGATGTCATCCTTAACTGATTTACAGAATAGAGTAGTGTCCACTTTCCCTCTGGTGAATTCATTTTCTAACAGAAAGTTACTTAGCCTTTCATACCAAGCTCTGGGAGCTTGTTTCAGACCATACAATGACTTCTTTAGTTTGAAAATATGTTCTGGATGTTTTGTATTTTCAAAACCAGGGGGTTGGTGTACATAAACTTCTTCTTCTATATAACCATTTAAGAATGCACTTTTGACATCCATCTGATACAGAGTGATGCCTCTAATAACAGCAAATGAAATTAAAAGTCTGATAGATTCTAACCTGGCGACTGGGGCAAAGGTTTCTGTATAGTCTATCCCCTCTTGCTGACTATAACCTTGTGCAACCAGCCGTGCCTTGTTTCTGATGACTTCACCTTGTTCATTTAGCTTGTTTCTGAACACCCATCTTGTTCCAATGACGTTGAATCCTTTTGGTCTGGGAACGAGATCCCATACGTCGTTTCTGGTGAATTGATTCAGCTCTTCTTGCATTGCTAGAATCCATTCATTATCCAGAAGTGCTTCATCAATAGAAGAAGGTTCAATCAGAGACACAAGTCCCATAAGAGTTTCTTCAGAGTTTCTGAAGCTTGCTCTTGTTCTGATTGGATCTTCCTTTCTTCCTAAGATAGTCTCTTCTGGGTGATCCAAGCTGCTTCTGGGTAATCTCTTCTGAGGTTGATCAGCAGCTGTTGTAGGATTGCTAGCAGTGCTCCTTTCAGACGTTGAAGGAATGTCTGTGTTGAGAGCTTCTGATGACTTGTCTTCAGAACCTGTAAATTCAATTTCTATACCTGCAAAAACTTCATTCTGCTTTGACTTTTCAGAGTCAAGCTTATCATCAAAACGAACACTGATTGATTCTTCCACAATCTGTGTTTCTGTATTGTATACTCTGTACCCTCTTGAGCGTTCAGAGTATCCTAACATAATACACTTCTGTGCTTTAGAGTCAAACTTGTTCAAATAATTCTTTGTATTTAATATAAAGCAAGTACATCCAAATGGATGAAAATATGAAATGTTGGGCTTTCTGTTATTCCACAATTCATATGGAGTCTTTTCCAGAATAGGTCTTATTGAGATTCTATTCTGAATGTAGCACGCTGTGTTTATTGCTTCTGCCCAGAAGGTCTTAGCAACGTTTGTCTCATTGATCATGGTTCTGTCCATTTCTTGCAATGTTCTGTTCTTTCGTTCTACAACTCCATTTTGTTGGGGAGTTCTAGGACAAGAGAAATCATGCAGAATGCCTCTGTCATTAAAGAATGACTCAAAATCTTTGTTTTCAAATTCTCCACCATGATCACTTCTGACTTTAACGATTCTAAGATCCTTTTCATTCTGAACTTGGTTACAGAAGGTAACAAACACAGAGTGTGACTCGTCCTTGTGTCTTAAGAACTTTACCCATGTCCATCTGCTATAGTCATCTACGATTACTAACCCATACTTCTTGCCACTGACTGAAGCAGTTTTAACTGGTCCAAATAAGTCAATGTGCAGAAGTTCTAATGGCTTAGAGGTAGAAACAACATTTTTGGATTTAAAAGAAGGTTTTGCAAATTTGCCTTTCTGACATGCTTCACACAGAGCATCTGAATTGAACTTCAAATTAGGAAGTCCTCTGACCAGATTGAGTTTGTTAATCTGAGATATTCTTCTCATACTAACATGCCCCAATCTTCTGTGCCAGATCCACTGCTCGTTGTTAACAGACAGAAGGCATTTTACATTCTGACTTTTTAGTTCAGAAAGTTTGATTTTGTAAATGTTGTTTTTCCTCTTACCATTAAACAGGACAGTCCCATCTTTCTGACTAACAGCTTTACATGATTTTTGATTAAAGATTATATCATAACCGTTATCACTTAATTGACTTATGGATAACAGATTATGCATCAATCCATCTACTAGCAGAACATTATTAATAGAGGGAAGATTTCCATTACCTACAGTTCCAGAGCCAATTATCTTTCCCCTCTGATTGCCTCCAAAGCCAACGTGACCTCCAGGCTTAAGTTCCAGGCTTTGGAACATATGCCTTCTTCCCGTCATGTGTCATGAGCAGCCAGAGTCCAGGTACCATGACTGGTGTTTCTGACTTGCTGCTAAAGATATCTGCAACATGTATAATTTTATCCTTAGGTACCCAGATTTTCTTGGGTCCTGATTTGTTAGTTTTACCAAAACTCTGGTTGAATTTTGGTTTCACAGAGTGCTTACTGCTAGTGTATTTAATATCATGTGTGTGACCATATACAAAATGTGAATTCAGAGGAGTGTGTTTAATGGTTAAGTCCATGACATTCTTTGGTGTAGGAACCTTACCTTGGTATCCTATTCCTTTCCTGCCGTTTCTGCTAACTCCATAGATCATTGAAGCCATTATGCTTCTATCTATGCTTTTAGCTAGGAACTTCTGGAAACTGTGATCATACTCCTTGATGATCTCATCAGCGTTGCTGGGAGTTTCAGAAATTGGTTCCTTCTGAGAGTTTTGTAAAGTATTTTCTAATTTTGAAATCTTATTTCTCAGCTCAGAATTCTCCAATTTGAGACTCTCAGTCTTATTAGAGTCAGATTCAAGATTCCTTTTCAGGTCTCTGAATTTAACTCTAATTTGCTGATACCGTTCCAGAATCTCATTAAGGCTTTCAGCAAGTTCAGCCTTTGTAAAGTTAACAGCAAAGTTAGGAAATACCTCTTCAGTATCTGATTCTGAGTCTGATTCAGAAGCTTCACTATCTTCTGAGATGTTAGCCATGAGAGCTATGTTTTCCCTCTCATCATCTGATTCTGAGTCAGCTTCAGACGAGTCAGAGTCATCCCATATGGCCATGAGACTTTTCTTCTTCTCTCTTCCAAACTTCCTTTTGGGCTTTTCCCTCTGAAGCTTTGGGCAGTCACTCTTATAGTGTCCTTGCTCATTGCACTCATAGCAGATGATGTCCTTGGTGTTTGGCTTTTTGCTACTGGAGGAGCCTTCAGATCTTCTGTATCCAGAGGAAGAATCTGTCCTTCTGTATCTGGAGGAAGACTCGTTCTGATCAGATCTTCTGGGATTCCCGAACTTCCTTTGTCTTTGCTTCCACAGTTGATTTACTCTTCTGGAGAGGAGGGAGAGTTCGTCTTCTTCTGATGAGGATCCATCAGATGTTTCTTCAACTGCCTGCAAAACTTTAGACTCAAATTTTTTGTTAGATTTTAATGCTAAAGGCTTACCTTGCTTCTGAGGCTCATCAGCTTCTAGCTCTATCTCATGACTTCTGAGGGAGCTGATAAGTTCCTCCAGAGTAATTTTGTTGAGATCTTTAGCTAGCTTCAGAGCTGTAACCATAGGTCTCCACTGCTTGGGTAAACTTCTGATGATTTTCTTGACATGGTCAGCAGTAGAGTATCCTTTGTCCAGAACTTTGAGACCAGCTACCAGAATCTGGAATCTAGAGAACATGGTTTCAATGGATTCAGATTCTTCTATTTTGAACGCCTCATACTTCTGAATGAGCGCCAGAGCTTTTGTTTCTTTGACCTGAACGTTGCCCTCATGCGTCATTCTGAGTGAGTCAAAAATATTCTTTGCTGTGTCTCTGTTGGAAATCTTTTCATACTCAGTATAGGAGATGGCGCTGAGGAGGATGGTTCTGGCCTTGTGGTGATTCTTGAAGTCACGCTTTTGTTGATCAGACATTGTTTTTCTATCAATCTTCTGACCGCTTGCATTCACAGGGTGCGTGTATCCATCTGTCACCATATCCCACAGATCAGCATCATGTGCCAGAAAGAAGCTTTCAATTCTGTCTTTCCAGTAATCAAAGTTTTCTCCATCAAAGACTGGAGGTTTGCCGCTGAATCTGTCTCTGTCCTTATTGTTGTCATTGCTGATGTGAGAATTGTTTCCTGCCATTGTGTTTTTCTGACGCTGGATCTTGTACTGACACGGTTAAGTGTTTTAGCTCAGAACCAGGCGCTCTGATGCCAATTGAAGTGGTGAAAAACACAAGAAGGGGGGGTTGAATTGTAAAACTGAAATCTAATGCAATGAACACGATATTTTTATCCTGGTTCATTTGATCTCAAACTACTCCAGTCCACCCGTCAAGGTGATTTCGCCTCTCTCCAACGAGGTCTTAATCCACTATATTCAACTGAATATTACAGACTGCTTTAACAACTGCTAAAGCCTTCTTGATCCAAACCACAACCCGGTTTGTCAAGGGAACACTTTCTTACAGAGAAATCAAAACTAAGTGTGTGAATGTTTTCTACAAAACTGTATCACAACTGTGATGTATACACAAATTGAAGCTTAGAAACTAGATTGCTAAACAATGATAGAATATCAGAATGTGTGGTTTAGCAAAACTGAGAGAAGGAAGATTTTGATCAGCTTTTATGCGTGTAGAGATTTGGAGAGCATTAGCCATTTCAATCTTCAAAGTCTTGTTTATATAGCACTGAGATGATGAACGTTGGATGCAATATTCTTGATTCAATGCCATTAACAAACTTTCCTTATCGAGCAGATCTTGTCTGGAATGAAGCCGTTGGTATTAATTTTCTTTCAATGCATAGTGTCGTTGCTTACTTAATGCAAGTTCTGGCTTGGCTCATTCTGACTCTGCTTAGCTGCTGATAAACTGTTGTGTTTCTTTATCAGAGTGTTGAGCGCAGTCTTGTTCATCAGGCTTCAGCATGTACGTGAGTTGATCATCTGATTCTGACATTCTGATATGGCAACTTCTGATGCTGATGTCTGAAACCAAATTCTGATGCTGAATAGATGTGATTTTGCTTATATCAATCAGAGTATCTGCAAGTCAGAACATAATAATTTTAGGCAGCAGATAGTTCATACATGAATCTTATAAATAATATATCTTTTCACTTTGTTATCATCAAAACTTAAATATAGGGTAATAGATTCAAACTTTGTTCTAACAACTCCTACAAGAGTTTTACTTGGAAATAAAAGACAAAAGGGGAACTGAAAACGTAGTAGCAGACCATTTATCAAGACTTGATGGAATCCAAACCGAGAGTGTTCCCATAAACGAAGATTTCCCATATGAACGCCTTATTGCTAAACTAGAGACAGCTCCTACCGACAATTTATATCAATGCGATGAACATTTAACAACTGCGGTAGTAGAAGCCATCTGTACCAACACCACATTACCATGGTACGCTGATTTTGTTAACTACTTAGCCGCCGGTGTTCTACCACCCGATTAACGTACCAACAGCGGAAGAAATTCTTCCATGATCTTAGACACTACTTTTGGGATGAACCACCACTCTTTAAAAGAGGCGCCGATGGTATCTACCGTCGCTGTGTTCCTAACGATGAAGTGGACGACGTCATTTCTCATTGCCATTCTGCCCCTTATGGTGGACATGCTAGTACTTCGAAAACTTGTGCAAAAATACTTCAAGCTGGTTTTTTTTGCCTACTTTATGGAAAGACGTCCACGTAGCAATTATGAACCGCGATAGATGTCAGTGCACGGGAAATATATCTAGACGTGACAAAATGCTGCAAAAAGGGATTCTCGAAGTCGAAATTTTCGATGTATGGGGAATTGATTTCATAGGACCGTTCCCCGCATCTTTTGGAAGTAAGTATATATTGGTAGCTGTTGACTACGTATCAAAATGGATTGAAGTCGTCGCTGCACCCACAAACGATACACGAGTGGTACTTAAATTATTCAAGAATGTAATCTTCCCACGATTCGGTATACCAAGATTAGTAATTAGTTATGGTGGTTCCCATTTTATCTCTCGAATTTTCGAAAAAGTACTTTCAAAATATGGCGTTAAACATCGCATAGCCACACCATACCATCCTCAAACAAGTGGACAAGTGGAAGTGTCAAATAGGGAAATTAAACAAATCCTTGAGAAAACCGTAGCGACATCCAGAAAGGATTGGTCAACCAAGCTAAATGATGCTCTTTGGGCATATAGGACAGCTTTTAAAACCCATATCGGAGCAACGCCGTTTAAATTAGTTTATGGAAAATCTTGTCATTTGCCAGTAGAATTAGAACATAAAACTTATTGGGCCATTAAAACTCTTAACTTAAATTACAAGACTGCTGGCGAGAAACGAATATTAGATATCCATGAATTAGAAGAATTGCGTTTAGACGCTTATGAAAATGCTAGAATCTATAAGGAGAGAACAAAAAAATAGCATGATAAGCGTATCTCGCGGAAAGAATTTAAGGAAGGAGACATTGTACTCCTATTCAACTCTAGACTGAAACTCTTCCCGGGTAAATTACGTTCCAAGTGGTCAGGACCATTCGAAATTAATAAAGTTTTTCTCAGTGGTGCGATAGAAATTAAAGGAAATTACATCGAACCATTTATAGTCAATGGCCAGCGCTTAAAGCATTATTTTAATGTAAAAAATCTAAACTATTCGGCTTATCTGCAGTTAAGTGAGCCACCTACCCCATAACCTAACTGAATAGGTACTGTCTGTCAAGTCATCGACATAAAACAAAAGCGCTTCATGGGAGGCAACCCATGTATACTTTTAATTATTTTTGTTGTTTTGATATGTTTTTATTTTTTAACTTTGTTTTAATCTTTCAAATTTTTATGTTGCATCCCTTACTCCTTTTTATTTGAACTTCTTTTTCTTTTGATTAACTTCGGCTTTTTGACCTGAAAATACTAACTTAGTTTTTCATACATTTATTAAATATTTTCAGGGTAATTCATTAGCTTTATTTTTTTAGCTCCATGGCACGTATGAACTACATGAACATAACCCTGAGAGGTAGGCATCAGAGAAGGCGCTTTGAGGATCTAGTTGAGCGAGAGATGTGTCCAACCATTTATGCTGATGACCATGCAATGACTGCCTTAGGCATTCGTGAGAGTGTTATGTATCTGCTTAACCAAATAGGTTGGGACGTTGCTCCAATTCGGAGACGCTATTGTACCTACCGTAAGTTGACCCTTGAGTTCTTGAGCACACTAAGCTATCTGCCAAACCATGGGTTAGGTTTCAACTGCGGGCTGATCACCTTCAGACTGTTTAATATGGACTATCTCTACAATCATAGGGAGTTTTCCAATGTGTTAGGATTCCCTAATGGCCCTGATGTTATCACCATGACCCAAGAAGACCTATTGCTAGCTCATGACCTTGATTACTTCTGGGGTAGTATTGCTGGAAACAATCATCCTGAACCAAATGATCTTTACTCGGAGTCCATCCATAACCCTGTTATTAGGTACTTCCATAAAATCATTTCCCACACCCTCTTCGGAAAAGAGCATAATGTTACATCGGTGTCACGTGATGAGCTTTTCATCATGTATTGTGCTTCGCAGAACCGTCCAGTAAATGGTGCCACCTATATGATTGCTAATATGGAATGTATTATCCAAACAGATAATGCACCAATCCTCATAGGTGGGTTAGTTACTATGATCTCCAATGCTATTGGACTCTGAAGACCTATGTTAGGATCAAATCCGCACTATGGGATTAAGCCAATGAATATTGAGTTTTGCTTTAACACTAGCTTCATAGGAAACCTTGGTCCGAATGAATTTGAGCTGCTGATTAACCATGAAACTGTTCACCAATTTGTACTCCAAAATCTTATTACTAGTGACCATAACATAGCAAATTGGCTTTTTAATCTCCATCATCCTCCTACACCGCCTTCGACCCCATCCACTATTGAAATTTATGAAGTCCCAAATACCTCTCCAGCTGCTGAAGAATCCGATCCTGAAACACCACCTGGATACCACCAATCTCCTGACCCATGGGATCAGCCTGTAGTTTCCACTAAGTCTACCTTCCCAGTTCCTGAGATACTACCACCACCTCCACCTGCTGTCACACTCGACTCTTTGAATGCAGAAATAACCGGAATGCGGCATGAGCTTACCTCTTTACATGTGGATTTCCTTGGTTTTATGGATTTGGTAACTGAACAATTGGATTTCATTCACCAATATCTGTTCTCTACTCATCGTGGCTAGGAGTTGTCGTCGTTATGCTAATATGTTTCGTTCTTGCATTTATGTACACAGTGAGGTCACTGTTTAGTATAAGTGTGGGGAAGGAACTTAGTTTTAGTTTTTTATTATTATTCCATGCATTTAGTTATTGTTTGTTTCAAATTCTAAACAATTCTATTAGTTAATGATATTTCAATTATTCATCAAGTTTCAATTTTAATGTCATTATTTTTTCTGTTATTACTGTCAATTTTTACTGTTAGTGATAATATTACTGCTTTACGCTAATATATTCAACTATGCTACTATGTGTTTTTCCATCCCTAATAATATCAAGCGCAACCAATGATGCTAAGGAGAATGGCACGATAATAACAATATGAAAACTATTATTTTTTCCCCATAAACAGAGGTGTTACGAACGTAACACAGCTGTTATGAACGTAACAGACCCTTCCGCGTTACGAACGTAACGCCCTTGCGTTACGAACGTAACAGGGCTAGCTGTTACGAACCAGAAACAAAACAGAAGCGCTACATTCTTTCTTTCTCTCTCAGTTTTCAAACGCAGCCGCACCTCTCACCCATTTTCCAAATTTCTTCACCATACCCATTTTCCAAACTTGCATCCATTCCCATTTAAGAGCAACCATATTTGCATCCTACAAAAAGCTTCACATCGTTCCAACCCATCCCATTCAAACACTCTCTACAAAATCTCTCCCTCGCCACTTTAACAGTAAAACCTTGCTTCAATCAACAAGTTTTCAATGGAGAATAGAGAAGCCGACATGGGTGGAATCATTTTTAGGAATCAAGACGGCGGACACCAAAGGGAGCAATATTTAAAGTTTCACCGTAGGGGAGTCTTGGCCACGAGATATCCCGACAAGGATTGTCTCCACAAATTGGGAATATTTGAGGGAGTGGATTGGCTGCTCCATCTCTCTGGCCTCTCATTCGTATACGTGCAACATCACCCAACGTACCCTAAGCTGACACTCGAGTTCCTTAGTTTGTTCTCGTATTCAACACCGAGTGATGACGGCATGTTCCTCACGGGCACCGTATCTTTCCGTATGTTCAACACCGAATATACGTTAAACCAAGAAAAAATCACGGAGCTACTCAGATTTTCAACCAAGGAAGATGACTCCGAAACGGTGCACCACAAGGTCCCTGTCACCGAATATTGGGCCGTTGTTTTGTTCGAATTGTGGGAGAAACTCACCAATGTCTCGACAAGAAATTGGGATGAATGTCTGGCATATCACGTTCACAACCCCACCACTAGGTACTTCTTCAAGATTCTCTCCAACATCATTTTCGGAAGAGCTAATAGAAACAAAGTCAACTCAAATGAGGTATTTTTCCTTCATTGCTGCTTAGCTGGGAATACCAAGGTAAATGCTACTCCATTTCTTCTTCGTCATTTTGAATCCCTTTGTGCAAGGGGACATCAACCATTTTTGATCGGAGGACTGATAACCACATTAGCTCATGGGCTTAATTTGCAAATCCAACTGGAGACTGTTGATGCTCTACCGCCTCTTCTCATGGATTTAGATAATTGCAAATACATGCGTTTGATTAGGAACCGAGATGATGGAAGGTACAATTTGATGGTGAGGAACAAAATTGTTCCAAGTGTGATTATGCCAAATAGGTTGCTCACAAATGTGGCAAACATGGATAAGTGGATTTATGATTTAAACACCCATGAACCCGACCAAGATTCTCAGATGAATCAAAATCCTCAACATGTTGATGAGGTAGAAGAAGAAATGGATGCACAGCACCAGACCGCACCTCAACAGGATATGCCAAGCACTTCTACTAGGCGCAGAAGAAGGCCTCGTAACCCGACTACTGAAGATCTTTATGAGGCAATGATGGACCAAACCCAAAGGATGACAGACATGAATGCCCAGCTTACCCGCCAATCCCAACAGGTCACGGATATCCAAGCTCAGCAAACTGCAATGATGCAACTCATGCAACAGATGCAACAGCAACAAATTGAACAAGGAGCTAGGCATGAGGCCCGTATGGATACTTTGACGACAGAAATAGGTGGTTTGAGTGTCCGCATGGACGATTTTCAAGACAGCCTGCGCCATCTTGGATTTCCTGGTTTTGATTGAGAGAGAAGAGGTCGTGGAAGAGCCATAGGGAGAGGGCCTGAATGAAGATATCTCCTCCCATCCTTACCTATTTTACCTTATTTCGAAACATTGAGGACAATGTTAGATTTAAGTGTGGGGGAGGAAACTCTATCATTTTATTTTTCTTTCTAGATTAGATTTAATTTTTTCGCATCGTTTTTCCTTTCTTGTACTTTCCCTTCAACAAAACAACTTCATGTACAATTAAATCCTTAATTGCTAAGTTCTTTTTCGTGCATTATTGGAATTCCCCAAACTTTACAATTCTTGAGCCATAACAAATTTTTTTTACGATTATCATACAACGCGATGTTTCCAAATGGCTAGATAAAACCAAATACTCAATTCAGCTTAGGCCATTTAAGGAAGTTTGACAAAATCATTACGGTTCTGACATTTTAGAACTCCACCTTATGAGATGCCATTTTGGGTACTTATTATACCGCCAACCGTGAATTTTACTTTAAATTAGCCCCTAGTAGTTTATCTAGCAGTCGGCACCGTCAAAACACAAACTACGCAAGGAACCGATGAATATAAGTGAATGATCCGAAAGAAGTGAAGATAGAATAGCAATCATTGTCGTGAAATTCCCAAAGTAAGTTAGGTGACCCTCACCCGGTCGTTTAGCTAAAAGGATATAATTCTTGCAAGATAAAGAAAACTTATTGCAAATTGGTTCAGAAGTATCTGGTACTGAACTTGGTAGGGAGGACTACGGACCGATCCCCCGTAATTTACAATTAAGTTATAAAAGAAGGGGTTACCACTTATAAGTTCCAGAACCCCAAGAATCAATAGATCATAGTCGCTAACCAGTTACTTTGCTATGTGCATGTGGAGATAAAGGGCTTAATGTGATTGCGCCTGAATGAACACGGGTGAAATCTAGTTTAAAGGGTTGATTGGTGCTATAACATCATGACTCGGAACGGTTTGCACAATTGGAGTACTCTAATGTCGTCACCGTACCTCTTTTGCATCTAAACCTCTTGGCCTAATCAAAAATTTACAAACTAGCTAGTTTGCGAACATTGTCACGTGTGTTTAATTCGTCGTTTTTATAAACTGCCTTATCTTTTTGCTTGAGGACAAGTAAAGGTTCAAGTGTAGGGGAGTTTGATAACACGAAAACGTATCGCTTTTTAGGTCAAATTTACACGAGTTATTTGTATGTTTTTTATTGAATAATATGCATCACGGAGGTATTTTTATTTGTTTCAGGTAAACTATATTTTCCAAGGCATAAGATGGCAAATTAGCTAAAAGGAGCAAAATAAGCTAGGAAATGGCAAGAAGAAAAAAGAAAAGGGCAGTCTGCTAAGAAGCTCACACCAGAAGGGTGTTACGAGCGCAACGCCTAGCGTTACAAACGCAACACCTAGTGAACGCCGTTACGAACGTAACACCCTCGCGTTACGGACGTAACAAAAATCCTAGTTGTTATGAACGTAATGAATGACATTACGAATGTAACACTCTAAATACTCAGTCTATGCAGTAAACCACGGAGCGGCCACACGAAGTCCACACGACCTCGTTCCACCAGCCAAAAATTTAGCGCACGTACGAAATTAATGGAAGAAGACAGTTACAACCACGAGCCTATATATATGTTGAAGAATTCACTTTGAAAGGGTCGAAGATTTTGCTACAGAACCATACTTTTTCCTTTCTGTATTATTTTGTTTACTTACTTTTGAACCATTATAGCCTCTGTAACATTCAGTTTCCAAAAGTGTTAATTCTTTACATCGAAGGATTAACACACTTAGTTTTATATTTCAATTAATTGCAAGGCTACTGTACGAATTTAAGATTACCACAACAACATAATTACAGGTTTTTTATGCAATTGGTTTTTATTATTCATATGCTATGTTAATTATTTTTATGAACTGTACTTTACGTTGCATGGTTACTAAATACATTATGTCTGGCTAATTTCGTTTGTACCGGTATGTGACTCCTAAGCACCGAAGAAATTAGGTGATAACTTGGCTAAAAACTTTTATAAATAATTTCTGGTTTCCAATTTCCATATTTAATTTAACTACCCTTGTCACGAGAGTGAAAGGATATTTAACACGATTTTGCCACGAGAGTGGGAAATTAATTAATGCAAGAACCTGCATGCGAGAGCTGGGGTTCGACCCAGATAGTGGTAAAGAAACATTAATTTTTAAATACACGATAGTGTTTTAACAAATTAATTAAACTCAAGTCGTTTTCAAAAAGTGTTATTAAATTTAAAGTGCATCCACTAGGTTTAGTAGCATAACTTATTTCATGAACACGAGAGTGTATGTCTCAGGTTTTTAAACAATTCGTTTTTACCGAAATACTCTATATGCCAAGTGATTCACCGAGTTCCTGAAGTCCGACTATCACATACCGGTATAACTATTAGTATTGTTTTTAATTAAAATCTTTTTCCCCTAAAACCAAATATTCATCGCTTAGTTAAACATTTGTAACATTAGATCGTATGCGATTGATCCTCAGTCTTTGTGGGTTCGATAATCATTTAAAACTAGAACGACTAAACTGTATACTTGCAGTTAGTATCCCGATAGACTCATAAAGTCCTGATCAGGGTGCACCAGACTAATTCCAGGGGAAAATGGACTCCCGCATACGAAGGGCCACATATGATCAAGAAAATATTTTCTGACAGTGCTACAACACATACTACCATGAACAATGAAAATTCTCCACACCATGTGAATGCAAACATAGTTAATAATACTACGCATGAAAAAGAGACCCGCTAGGTTGATGACCTAGGAAAAAATAAGGGCATCCCAACAAACTATAAGAGTTTGGTAAAAAATTATGGATATATAAATAAAATTATACACCTGGCAAGTCGAAAACCTGGAAAGGCGGATTGGACAAAAAGGGTATCCCGGTGGACTGAAAACATGAAAAGGCGGTCCAGACAAAAGTTAGGGATTAAAGCGTACCACTATGTCCCGTCATCTCATCACTTGTTTATCAGTAGAAGATTTATCACTCTGATCAACATTTACTAAAGTCTCTAGGAGTTTGGATCATGTTCAAGTTATCTATAACTCCCTACAGAGCAATGTCCATGGAACTATCTCTATAGAGCTATCTTCACGAGCTCATCCCCAAGAGAGAGATATTCCCCAAAAAATCTAATAAGCCCTCAGACAGAAATTGGGACATCTTCCAGAAGTTAACCTTTATATCCCTGATGGATATCTTGACATGATCATCTTCCCCAATAGGTCCCCTATCAGATAAGAAATTTTGATCATTTCCCCAGCATACAATGGAAACTTCTTCAATGCAACCTATGAATTTCCAATCCCTATCAGAGATTATTTCCTTAATGCAGTCTACAGGATATGATTCCCCAAAGGAGTTTATTTCTCCAATACTGCAAATTCCCCGACAAAATTCTCTTCTCCATCCAGATGTCATTCAATGTTGTCCTCCCTAGAAGAGTTGACATCTGTATCTGAAACATGGTCAAATAATGTATCGGAGGATTATCCATCTCTCTTATCCCAGTCAGGGTATATAAGAATCAAATCCTTCAATAAAAATAATGATGAATGATGGAATCTCCTTGAATGCTTCTATCCCCAAGTAGAAGTCGAACATCCCCAGTGGAGTGTCCTCAAACAGAAAGAGGGAATCCCCAGTAAAGTCGTTCTAGAGAAAAGTTGAAGAATTACTTTCTTCATTCCCAGCAACAGTCAGTGATTTAGTTTCTCCAACTAAACATTTCTATACAAAGTTGCCGCTCTCGTCAGTGATATCTTGCATTCATACATCATTTACAAAATATCATAGCATACCCATACAAAACACATTCTCATATATTTTTAGAGCATCATTATACAATGCATTACATACATCATGACATTGCATAAAATGAACTTTGTTTTCTCAGGTTAATTCACAAACAGATAAATATTATCAACATTTTATCATCCTTCAGATACAATCAGCCGACAATTCATTTCGATACTCCTTTAGATGCAGTCAGGAGTAGCCTCATCCCAAAGCATCTTCTAGATACAATTAAAATACGATCTAGATATAGATTCATTTTGATATACATTTCAGTACATCTTCTAGATACAGTTCAGATAGGATCTAGATATAGATTCATTCTGACACTCATGCCAGATTCTCTTCTAGATACAATTCAGATATAATCGAGATATAGATTCGTTCTGATACTCATTCCAGTACATCTTCTAGATACAGTTCAGATACGATCGAGATATAAATTCATTCTGATACTCATTCTAGTATATCTTCTAGATACAGTTCAGACACAATCGAGATATAGATTCATTCTGATACTCATTCCAGTACATCTTCTAGATACAATTCAAATATGATCGAGATATAGATTCATTCTGATACTCATTCCAATACATCTTCTAGATACAGTTCAGATACGATCAAGATATAGATTCATTCTGATACTCATTCTAATACATCTTCTAGATACAGTTCAGATACGATCGAGATATAAATTCATTCTGATACTCATTCCAGTATATCTTCTAGATACAGTTCAGGTACAATCGAGATATAGATTCATTCTGATACTCATTCCAGTACATCTTCTAGATACAATTCAAATATGATCGAGATATAGATTCATTCTGATACTCATTCCAATATATCTTCTAGATACAGTTCAGATACGATCAAGATATAGATTCATTCTGATACTTATTCCAGATTCTCTTCTAGATACAGTTCATATATGATCGAGATATAGATTCATTCTGATACTCACTCCAGTATATCATTCAGATTAAATCAGGTGGAGATTCATTCTGATCCACTTCTCGATATAGTTGGGCATAGACTCATTATAGTATATTTCTCAGATACAATCGGGCAAAGACTCTTTCTGATCCATTTCTAAATACAATCGAGTGTAGACTCAATCCAATACATTATTCAGATACAGTCGGGCAAAGACTCATTCTGATCCATTTCTAGATACAGTCGGGCGTAGACTCATTCTAGTACATTCTTCAGACACAGTTGGGAAAAGACTCATTCTGATCCACTTCTGGATACAATCGGGCATAGACTCATTCAAAAATATTTTTCAGATACAGTCGGGTTAATACTTGTAACACCCTAATTCTACCCCTCGTAATTAATAATAAAATCAGAGTTTCAAAATTTCATCCAAACATAAATTGAGGTATCACATATTCGTATTTTCATCACTTTGCATTATAATGCACATCACAAAAATCAAAAGTCGGATATACCGATTCATCATAAATCATCATATAAACATATGAATATTCACAGCACAGTGAATGTGTTCACAAAATGTACATATCGTCATGTTATCATCAATACATAAAGTTATAAAGTTAAAAGATAATATACATAAACTATCCTATCCAAAATAATAACGTCGCCCATAACCCGAGTGTTACTACTATCAGAGCAGAGCAACTCAAAATAAAGAGACTCGAGCTAATCCTCGTCATCCTCACGGATCACCTGCAAGTTACCAATATAAAGGCAACGGCGAAACAAGTAAAGGGTGAGATACTCCAAAACATATAATTAAAGGCATGATAAAATATATAAATAGTTTTGGAATCATAAATGATATAGGATTAATAAGAATATGTCAACAAATATCAAAATCTCACATACTTTAAAATCATCATTTAGTGTATAAAATCAACACTTTAATTTCATCACATAATCACCATAATCATATCAAAACAAAACATAAACTCCATCGCCATAAACTCATATCGTCGCTTTACCGTCATGTTATATTCATCACTTACTCATCATGAGATCATCACATATATTCACTTTATGTTCAACACAAAAATCATCACAAAACAAAGTATCATATAACATCGCAATTCGTCATAAGCCATCAAATAAAACTCAACGCCAAAAGACTCAAACATAAACATAACCGACTCCATGAGACAAGACTATGTTATGCATGTGGTACCCATCGCTTTGTCCATAATTAGGGACATTTGGCATAAAGCCCATCGTTGCTTTGGCATAAAAGCCCTCGTCGCTTGGCATAAAAGCCCTCGTCGCCAATGCAATGAATGTGACTCGACAACATGACATCACAAACACGACACAACAAACAACATCATCATCGCACATCAAAATTTGGCATAAATCCCATGTCTCCATATTTATCCATATAAGGATAAACATATCATCGCATTATATATCATCAAGCATTCGTTATGAATAAAACGTCGCCAACATCATATTTAATAACATAACAACATCATCAAAAATCACTTAATTCCAAACATGGAAAATTAATCAAACATCAATAATCATTGCAAAAGTCATTCACAATAATCGGCATCAATTATAATCATCAACGTCGCAATCGGATTGTCCATACGCGAATTTAAACCGACTAAAACGCAACCCGCTTTAAATTAACCGTAAATTGACTTATTTCGGGTTGCTACGTTAAAAACTCATAATCTCGAAAAACTAACCTCACCACGACGTTCTACACGTCAAAATTAGCTAGCACGTCAATTTTCATTCAATTCGGAACAACTTGCTCCGTCGCCAAAATTGCCGAAATCAGGAAATCAGAACATAATCGGGTTCCAAATTAAATCGGCTAACTTATATTATATTTGTATTTAATTAATATAATTATTTAATATATTAAATTAAGAAAAGAAAAACAAAACATAAACTAATTTGAAAGAAAATCTGAATCTGCTAGAAAAACCCAAAACAGAGAAATCCAACATTTTCCTCCCTTCACTACTCACCAAAGGGAAGAATGTCCCATTTTGTTAAAGGAAAGGGGCAGACCGTCCCCAAGTTTAATCATCACAAGGAAATTTGGCACTTTGGCTACTTCATTTTCCAATTTACATGAAACTTGCCTAATTACTTATTTGCAACCTGACAGTGTATTCTATTCCAAATCAATATAATTCAATTTCTTTCTTTTCTAAATTTTCATTTCATTTCCAATTTGCCATACATTTCCAAAAACTAAAAAAAAAACCTGCATAATTCTTTTTCTTACATACTGCATAATTATACTTTTACTTAACATACTGCATAATTATACTTTGAATTAATATAACTTCTATTTTCTTTTTAATTCCAATTTAACTAACCTAATACCAATTCAACAACAATTACACCTAATTAACTCTTCTAATTTCTATCACAGATCCTCAATAAAACTCAAAAACCCTAACATCAATTTTTCCCCAAATCCAAAATATTCCAAATCAAACCCTAACTATAAGCATTGGAAAATCAAACCCCTTACCTTAAATGCTTGAATGATTCTTGATGTTTCAACCAACCCAAAACCCAAGCTATGGTGTTCTTCTTCAAATCTAGAACCATAAAGATAATGCCTCCAAATCTTAAGCACAAAAACAACTGCCGCAAGCTCCAAATCATGCGTAGGATAATTCTTCTCATGAATCTTCAATTGCCTAGAAGCATAAGCAACCACTTTGCCATTTTGCATAAGCACACCACCTAAGCCCATCTTAGAACCATCACAATAAACAACAAACGGTTCTTCATGATTAGGTAGAATCAAGATCGGAGTTGTTGTTAACCTTTTCTTCAATTCCACAAAACTTTCTTGACACTTGACATCCAACACAAACGCAGCTCCTTTACAAGTCAACTTTGTCAAAGGAAGCGCCAACTCAGAAAAACCTTCAATGAACCTTCTATAGTAACCATCCAAACCTAAGAAACTTCTAATCTCAATAACAGACTTAGGAGTTTCCCATCTCAACACAACATCAACCTTAGAAGGATCAACTGCAATGCCATTACCAGAAATGGCATGCCCCGAAAAGCTCACTTCACTTAACCAGAACTCGCACTTTGACAACTTAGCATAAAGCTTCTTCTCTCTCATAACTTCTAACACAATACGCAAATGTTCCGCGTGCTCTTCTTCCGATTTAGAATAAACCAGAATATCATCAATGAAAACAACCACGAAGCGATCTAAGTAAGGATGGAAAATGTGATTCATGTACTCCATGAATACTCTCGGTGCATTAGTGACACCGAAAGGCATCACCGAATACTCGTAATGTCCATACCTCGTCCTGAATACAGTTTTCTGAACATCTTCTTCATTTACCCTTATTTGATGGTAACCCGATCTCAAATCAATCTTGCTAAACATGCGAGCGCCAACCAATCGGTCCATCAAATCATCAATTCTAGGAAGTGGATACCTATTCTTGATAGTCACTTTATTCAACTGACGGTAATCAATACAAAGTCTCATGCTACCGTCTTTCTTCTTCACCAATAACATAGAAGCTTCCCACGGCGACACACTTGGCCTAACAAACTTCTTCTTGAGAAAATCTTCTAATTGGCTCTTCAATTCTGATAACTCGGACGCGGACATCCTGTATGGTTCCATATAGATAGGTCTAGTACCAGGGACAAGATCCACAGAAAATTCAACTTCTCTTTCTGGATGTGCACTAGGAATCTCATCAGGGAATACTTCGGGAAAGTCGCACACCACCGGAAAGTTTGCAATCACAACTTGACTCTCCACAGAAAGAGTCGCCATCAACAAGAAAACCAATGCCTCATCTTTCATGAACTCATACAACTGCTTCGTCGACACCATCATATCTTGTTCTTCTTCTACTAAGGAAGAAAACCTTACAGTGTTGTCATAGCAATTGATATGGACATAATTAGATTTCAACCAGTCCATACCTAGAACTACGTCCAACCCGACAAGCGGTAAGCAAACAAGATCCACAACAAAGTCTCTATCAAAGATTGATAAAGGGTAACTTGCACACACAAAAGAAGTAGTAACCGTTCCCTTAGCCAGAACTTCTACCACCATATCTCTATCCAGAGACGACAAAGTGAGACCCAATCTCTTTACACAATCAGTAGCAATAAAACAGTGAGTAGCACCAGTATCAATAATAGTAATAAGAGGAATGCTATTAATTAAACTAGTACCTCGCACAAGACCATCCTCATTTGCCGTCTGAGCACCCAACAAAGCAAACACCTTTCCCGCTCCTTGAGTCCTCTTAGGCTTCTTACATTGAGCACTAATGTGACCTCCCTCGCCACAATTAAAATAGACCACATCCTTATGCCTACAATCACGAGTCATGTGACCCACTTCACCACATCGGAAACATCTCACCTCAACCTCCTTAGCTGTAACATCACTTCGACAAACGTTACTTTTGTGGCCAGGTTTCCCACACTTGTAACAAACAATACTAGCAGGAGCATCTCCCCCACTAGTTCTTCGCCCAAGAAATGCTTTATGTTTTCCTTTACCAGCTGGAGTATCATATGGTTTTCCACGTCTTTGCTGACCTTTATTTCTCTTATCAGACATAATCTTATAATGAGCATTATTGTCATCCTAAAATATCCTACAACTATCAATCAAATCTGAAAAGACACGGATTTTCTGATAACCAACAACTTTCTTAATCTCAGGACGCAAACCATTTTCAAACTTGATGCATTTAGAGAACTCGCCATTCGGCCCATCATAATGCGGATAGAACTTGGCCAACTTAGTGAACCTTGCAGCCTAATCAGTGATAGACATGCTTCCTTTCTTTAATTCAAGGAACTCTATCTCTTTCTTTCCCCGAACATCTTCCGGGTAATACTTCCTCATGAATTCCCTTCGGAAAACTTCCCACGTCACTTCCTCACCAGCAACCTCAAGCCTCTGACGGGTTTCAACCCACCAGTCATCCGCTTTAGCACTTAGTTTATGAGTACCATAATGGATCCTTTGCACAGGAGTGCAATCCATCACACGGAAGATTCTTTCAATCTCCTTCAGCCACGCAAAAGCACCTTTGGGATCATACTTTCCTTGGAAAGTAGGAGGATTCTCTCTTTGGAAGGTTGCCAAACTACGAGACCCAGCGTTCTCGTCAGCATTCGACAGGTTTTGGAAAGCCTGAGCCATTGCCTGCATAGCAGCAACAAGAGCCTCATCATTCCTACCAGTGTTCCTTCCAGCCATAACAACTTCTGCTCAAAACAAAACAAGGATTAGAATCAACAAATAACAATACTTGATTGTTAGACAACAACAAACTCAACAACTTGGCCGGACAGACTGACCTGCTCTGATACCACTAATGTAATACCCCAATTCTACCCCTCGTAATTAATAATAAAATCAGAGTTTCAAAATTTCATCCAAACAGAAATTGAGGTATCACATATTCGTGTTTTCATCACTTTGCATTATAATGCACATCACAAAAATCAAAAGTCGGATATACCGATTCATCATAAATCATCATATAAAAATATTGTGATACGGTGGGAGAACTGACTTGGGATTTTGCGTTTATGTTCGCAAATGTTTCAGTTTAGCAAGAGTCGCCACCGACTTTTTATTTTATCCTAAGGAAAGGTCAAAAAGCACAGGAAAGACCTTTGAGATGTTTTCCTGGGTTCGGGGAGTAGATTATAGAAAGGGAAGGTATTAGCACCCTTTCTATCCATGGTTATCCATGGGCTCTTAGTTACTTGCTTAGATCACTTGCTTTGCATTTTTATTGTTTGAAATGGTGCTTTTCAATTGTTTGAAATGGTGCTTTGTGTGTGATTTTGGAAAATGTTTTGAAAAGAGGCCATCGTTGTGGCAACCTTTGTAATGATTCTTGTTTGAATGTATACAAAGATGTTTTTGTCTTTTGAAAGGTTTTCAATGTTTGAAAGTAGGGTTTTGAAATTGTGTTGTGGAGTGTGTTTTGAAAAGTAGCAAGGATGTTTTTGCAAGCTTGACCAAGTAGCTAAGAGCTATCTACCCTATTTTACTCAAAGATCTTTCTTATGTTTTTAACCCTTTTAACAGTGTTGTTTCACCATTTTATTTGGTGAACAACCTTGTGTTAGGATGTTAACGGGACAGGCGCGGGTCATCGTATAGACTATGATAGCAACAGTGTCAAGTATCTTTGGCAATTTACTTGAGGGACTTGATCATTTTGTTTAGGCAACTCAGATAGCGTCATCGAGGGACTATGATATTTTTGTTTGTTTTTTGTTTTGCCAAAGTACTCAACATGCAACCATGGCCCATTTTTGAAGGCAACAAGTGGATTGTAACCCTAGGGGTGCAAGTGTGCATTGTGTTTGTTTTTTCATGCATATTTATCTTGGATTAGGTCAAGCTTGTTGTTGATTTTATTTGCATACAAACCCTAGGTCTAAACATGACATAATTGAAAGCATTTAAAGGTGCGAGAATTTAAAGCCTACACTATTACAACATGATATAGGGAGGGGGTACAAATTTGAATTGGGGGTATTTGACAAGAAATTAAATTCTAAATTATTACAACCAAATCGAATGTACAAGATACAATATTTACATGTACAATAATTGAAATAAATACAATAAATAAATGTGAATAAAATGTATTATACGAAAATGTTTTTAATATGTAAAAAGTATTTTTTCAATGTGAGAAGTAAAATAAAAAATATCAATTTTAATTATTTTTCCTATTTAGGGCAAGAAACCCTAATTCTTAATAAATAATATTATTTATTAATTATGTGCAATAATATATTAATTTATACAAAAAAATAAAAGTATATTATAAAAAAGATATTTTTGGTCCAAAATAATAATAAAAATGAAAATGTAATATTTTTGTATTTTTGACCTAATTATTTAATAAGATAATATATATATATATATATATATATATATATATATATATATATATATATATATATATATATATATATATATATATATATATATATATATATATATATATATATATATATATATATATATATATATATATATATATATATATATATATATATATATATATATATATATATATATATATATATATATATATATATATATATATATATATATATATATATATATATATATATATATATATATATATATATATATATATATATATATATTAAACATATTAAACATAAAATAAAAATTAACTATTTACAAAAAAAATGAATATTTTCAAGAAAATGTTTTTTAATATAAATAAGTGAAATAAATGAAAATAAGTATATCTTTTGTATTATTTTTGAGTTTTGTTTTAAAAAAGAAAATAGTTTATTTACATATGTATACTTAATAAAATAAAATAAATATCAAATAAATATGAAAAAATATAGAAAATTATTTTTGGCATTTTTTATATTTATACAAAAAATAATAAAGTCAGAATAAAAAATAAAAATGTCAAAAATGATAAATATTAAATAAATGGGCCAGGGGGGTGTAAACACAAAACAGGCGTGTTAAAAGTGAAAACACAACAGGCCCAGCCCACCAGACTTCTTCTTCTTCCTCTTGTTCACAAAATACGCGCTTCTGTGTATCAATGGCTAACTCCTGATTCTTTGATTTTTTGACAAAACTCATAACATGAACATTGTAGAGAATTAAACAACGAATTCAACCATATAAAAAACTTGGATTAACTCTCAAAGACCAGAGAGAATTTCTCTGGCCCTAATTTTTAACCTAGTTTTTTCAGAAAGTTCATAAGTGAAATTCTCCCAGCAGATTAATGTAAATGAAAACTAAGCATATGTATGGCTTCAGGGCTATGAGTACAACATATTTCATTCACAAACCTAAGCCTAATCATTCCTAGATAGGGAGATAGAAGTCCATGAAATACCTGTTTCAGTTGACTTCGAGCTGGACAATGTAGCAACCTTCAATGGTGTTTGAGCTTCTGTTGAGCTTGCCTGAGGTCCAAGGAAGTTTCTCAAATGCTTGGCTTACTTTGAAACAACTTGAATCGTGCTGTAGAACTCAACCTGCAGAGATTTGAAATTAAAATGGCAAAGTGAGTTAGAGGTGTTACAGCTTGCAATGGGGCCTGGGATAGTTCAGGTGAGTTGATTGGAAGGTGTTGGAACTATCATGGGACAAAACGCATGATGGAAATTGGTTGTGGCTTGCAAGATGCAGAACTTGCTCTGTTTTGCAGAAAAATAGTGATTCTGAGTATGAGGAGTTTTTAGTGATGAAAGGGCCGTGTTTTAGGCTTGTTGGGATGTATGGAACTTGTTCACAAAGTTCTTGTAAGCTTGTGTTAACAGATATCAGAGATTGCTTATGTTTTGCCACCTTTCTTCTACTTGAAGCAAGAGAATGGAAATGATGTTATAGCCCTGTACAAACCCTCCTATCATGCTGAAACTTTAGTTCTTGGTTACTGGAATTAGTGGACTTGATCTTGCCTCAAAGATCTGGCCCCCATGCCTCAAGGATTTGGTTTTGACATAATGTGAAATTAGGCAAAAATGGCATTGTTGCTTTTTCCTTTTAAGGCTTAAACTAAAGTATAATGCCCTAATGACCAAGACAATACCTTAATACAATGGATATGCATTAAATTAAGGAGTACAAATTGGTTTTGAGGCCTGTGATGTTGAACCAAGCTAGCTAGATCAGAATTGCAAGTTGTTATGAACATGTATTGGCCATGGACAAAAGTGAGTTTTTGCCAACTTCAAGCATTCAATTCTCTCTAACCACAAGGGTGTTTGAGGAGTTCTTGGACAATTTGGAAATCTTGGAACATGTACTACAATCCATCTTTGTAATGAAACTTGAAACTCCAAGTGGAACTATGTGAAAAATGGCCAAGAAGATGGGTCAAAATCCTGCCTAGATTAGGGCAAATTTTCTCTAAGTTAAAAGTTTTAGGTACCCTTGTTCCAAAACTCATAACTTGAGATACAAGCTTCTTTTGAGAAAACCTTGTGAACCAAAGTAGTAGACTTTGTGATGGACTACAACTTTCATGTTGCAAGTTTTGTTTGAATCAATTTGTATCTTGGTGAAAAAATGGGACAAAGTTAGGGAAAAAAAAGAAAATTTCAGAACTTAGAAAAATTCTAAGTTATGAAATTTTTCCATTTTAAACCCTAATTTGCATTTTTGGGTTTCTTGATGAACAAGTTTCATAATTTTTACATGTATTGATGAAAAATGACCCTTGGAACTTGATTTTGATCAAAAAGTCAATGTTTGACTTTTCAGTAAACAGTCAAATTTTGATCAGTTGACTGGAAAATTCATCTGTCAATCCTATGTATTTGAGATCTTTTGAACTTGTTGAATGGGTCAAGACAATGTCATTGAGTCCTTGAGTCCATATGTGAGCTTGGTTTTCCATTGGTTAGGTCAAACAGTCAAAAATTTCCTTTGTGCAGTCAAAACCCTAAAAATGACCATTTTGCCCTTTTGGTGATCTGATCAAATTTCTTGTGGAATTGTGATCCAAAATTGATCAAATGGTTCATATGAGTTCATAATGTTGATGTGGGTCAAATTTTATGAGGTTTGACTGTCAATTGGCCACAATTGACTTTTTCCCCAATACAGCTGATTTCTAGGTCAACTGTCCAATTGACTGGGCAAAGATTTGAATCAAGGCTTGAAACTTGGTATGGGAAAACTTGTGAACCCAAAATGGAGCATGAAAGTCAATTTGGGTATTGTAGGTCAAAATATCCTTGTGCAAACTCAAACCCTAATTTGGGTTAACAATGCAAGGAGGGGTCTTAAGCAGAGCAAACCCTAGCTTAATCCTGAATTCCAAGAGTCTTGTGATGAAAAAGTGTTGATGAAATAAGAGGGCAAATTTTGGGGTACAACACATATGAATATTCACAGCACAACGGATGTGTTCACAAAATGTACATATCATCATGTTATCATCAATACATAAAGTTATAAAGTCAAAAGATAGTATACATAAACTATCCTATCCAAAATAATAACGTCGCCCAAAACCCGAGTGTTACTACTATCGGAGCAGAGCAACTCAAAATAAAGAGACTTGAGTTAATCCTCGTCATCCTCGCGGATCACCTGCACGTTACCAATATAAAGGCAACGGCGAAACAAGTAAAGTGTGAGATACTCCAAAACATATAATTAAAGGCATGATAAAATATATAAATAGTTTTGGAATCATAAATGATATAGGATTAATAAGAATATGTCAACAAATATCAAAATATCACATACTTTAAAATCATCATTTAGTGTATAAAATCAACACTTTAATTTCATCACATAATCACCATAATCATATCAAAACAAAACATAAACTCCATCGCCATAAACTCATATCGTCGCTTTACCGTCATGTTATATTCATCGCTTACTCATCATGAGATCATCATATATATTCACTTTATGTTCAACACAAAAATCATCACAAAACAAAGTATCATATAACATCGCAATTCGTCATAAGCCATCAAATAAAACTCAACACCAAAAGACTCAAACATAAACATAACCGACTCCATGAGACACGACTATGTTATGCATGTGGTACCCGTCGCTTTGTCCATAATTAGGGACATTGTGCATAAAGCCCATCATCGCTTTGGCATAAAAGCCCCCGTCGCTTGGCATAAAAGCCCTCGTAGCCAATGCAATGTATGTGACTCGACAACACGACATCACAAACACGACACAACAAACAACATCAGCATCGCACATCAAAATTTGGCATAAATCCCACGTCGCCATATTTATCCACATAAGGATAAACATATCATTGCATCATATATCATCAAGCATTCGTTATGAATAAAACGTCGCCAACATCGTATTTGTATTTAATTAATATAATTATTTAATATATTAAATTAAGAAAAGAAAAACAAAACAGAAACTAATTTGAAAGAAAACCTGAATCTGCTAGAAAAAGCCAAAATAGAGAAAATCCAACATTTTCCTCCCTTCACTACTCACCAGAGGGACGAATGTCGCATTTTGATTAAATGGTTCATATGAGTTCATAATGTTGATGTGGGTCAAATTTCACGAGGTTTGACTGTCAATTGGCCACAGTTGACTTTTCCCCCAATACAGTTGATTTCTAGGTTAACTGTCCAATTGACTGGGCAAAGATTTGAATCAAGGCTTGAAACTTGGTATGGGCAAACTTGTGAACCCAACATGGAGCATGAAAGTCAATTTGGGTATTTTAGGTCAAAATATCCTTGTGCAAACTCAAACCCTAATTTGGGTTAACAGTGCAAGGAGGGGTCTTGAGCAGAGCAAACCCTAGCTTGATCCTGAATTCCAAGAGTCTTGTGATGAAAAAGTGTTGATGAAATGAGAGGGGAAATTTTTGGGTGCAACAGTTTCCTCTGTTCAATCTTCTTGAACCTGAAGAGTTAGATTGGCAAGTTTGCCTTTCGCGACTCGAAGGTAAAAGAGGATTGGACACTAGAGTTCTCTTAAATTTGCACTCGTCAAAACATAGGTGCGGGAATGGGCTTAAAGATGCCATTTGGAGATGGCAGAATCTTGCTGGAGATGGGCTTAAAGATGCCATCCAAGAACTTTTGTTGAATTGCAATGATGTAGGCCAAAAGAATGAGTATCAAAATGGAATCTGTGTCTGGAATGCACTTGAACTGTATCTGGAGATTGAGTTTGTATGAGCAAAAGAATGGCATCCGCGTCTGGGGCGTATCTGAGTTGTAACTGTGTTTGAATGTTGAATGAATATCAGAATGACTGCCGTGTCTGGAGTGTATCTGTATTGTATCCGGGTAACTGAGAAATATCTGTGTATGGAGCAACTGTGTGCTGGGGATAAACTCTGAATGAGTGACAGAATGGCAACCATGTCTGTAGCGTATCTAGACTGTATCTGAAGTTGACATCTGTATGAGTAGTAGAATGACCTCCGTGTCTGGAGTGTATCTGTACTGTAACTGGGATCTGAAGTTGAGATATGTATGAGTAGTAGAATGACTTCCGTGTCTGGAGTGTATCTGTACTGTAACTGGGATTTGAATGAATGACAGAATGACTTCCGTGGCGACTGCACTGAGGGAATCAAACCGCTGGTGTAAGGGTCAGAATGGCATCCGTGTTTGGAGCATATCTGAACTTGAGGTTGATAATTGAATCTGAATGAGAGATAGAATGGTCGCCGTGTCTGGAACGTATCTAGTCTGTATCGGATTGCTGAAGTCTAAATGAGTAGTTGAATGACCGCCGTGTCTGGGGTGTATCTGTACTGTATTTGAAATTCCGAATGAGTAATAGAATGACCGCCGTATCTGGGGTCTATCCATATCGTATCTGAATAATTGTTAACGATAGCCTTTTAATCTTATCCTGAAAAGGATAAAATGTTAGCTAAAACACAAAATTTTGCTGCATGATATGTATGATGCAATGAACTGTATTTCACCAATGTTTATGATATATGAATGTAATGGTTATGCATGTAAGCTGAGTAGCCGTCTTGTTGAGGTAGATAAAATTCGGATAGTTGGAGATAACGAAATCTTTGACTGCTGCCGGGGAAAATAAATCCTTGACCAATGCTGAGGATTTGAAGATGAGAAACCCTTGCTGACTGCTTGGGGAATAAGGGAAACTCTAAAAAATCTCTACTGGGGAGTTAAAACCTGGGAGACCTCTGCTGGAGAAATGAGACTGAGAATCTTCAATCTGCTGGGAAATTAATCTGTGGGGAAATGTTCACTATTCTGGCTCCGCTGGGGATAGGATTTTCAGGGTTTTTGGGCTCTACTAGGAATCTTGAAGTTTAACTCCGCTGGGGAAATACTCCAAATTTCAGCTTTGTTGAGGATCCGAATGATGTATCGTAGGGGATTTCTTCTGAAATGGCATAAAGATATCTTCCTACACCTTCAACCTATCATTAATTATCTTTTTTCAATTTCGTTTTATTTGTAAGCAGTGATTATGTTCAAATGCATATGCCTTTTTAACAAAACATTGGACGTTTTCAAATAAAACATAAGTGTAAAAAGAAAAGAAAGGAAAGCAAATTTCTACACTTCGAAGTATATTTGTATTTAACTTTTATGAGTATCTTTATACAAAGGAGACAGACATCCTAGTAAGAGAATGTTGTCGCAAAAATTGGAAAAATTTTAAACAAAAGAAAGATGGCTATGTGTAACAATTCCATGGGATTCCCATTCTGTTATAGCCTTCACAACTCTGAATACCTTGTCCATTTGTTGTTTCGTCCGCCGATGACTAGGTTGATCAGAAGCTCGGAGCTTGTTGATGAAGATATTGTTCATTAAAGTGATCCGACGAGACACAGTCATACACTTTAATTCCCTAACTTTTGCCTGAATCGCCCTTTCGGGTTTTCGATCCACCGAGAAACCCTTTTTTGCCCAAGTCGCCCTTTCGGGTTTTCAACTTGCCGGGTGTACAAATTTTTTTTGTTTTATCCCTAATTTTTTCCTGAATCGCCCTTTCGGGTTTTCGGTTCACCGGGATGCCCATTTTTGCCCAAGTCTCCCTTTCGGGTTTTCAACTTGTCGGGTTGTTTTATGCGTAGTATCTTTTGACTATGTCTGCGTTCATAGGGTGTGGCAAATCGTCGCCGTCCATGGTGGTCAAAATCATTGCCCCACCAGAAAAAATTCTCTTGATCACGAATGGTCCTTCGTAAGTAGGAGTCCATTTGGCCCTGGGATCACTTTGCGGTAAGATGATCCGCTTGATTACAAGATCTCCGACTTGATATATCTGACGCCTGAATTTCTTGTTGAAAGCTTTGATCATCCGTTTTTGATACGTCTGACCATGGCAAACAGCAGTAAGTCACTTCTCGTCGATCAAATTGAGTTGATCAAGCCGGATCTGAATCCAATCGTCTTCACTTAAACCAGCGTCCTTCATAATCCTTAAGGAAGGAATATGAACTTCCATGGGTAGGACAACCTTCATGCCATACACCAAAGAAAATGGCGTTGCCCCTATTGAAGTACGTGCCGTGGTACGATATCCATACAGAGCAAACGGTAATATCTCATGCCAGTCTTTGTAGGTAACTGTCATTTTTTAAATGATCTTCTTAATATTTTTGTTTGCGGCTTCAACAACACCGTTCATCTTCGCCCGATAGGGAGATGAATTGTGATGATAAATCTTGAACTGTTCGCATAGAGCGGTGATCATAGTATTGTTCAGATTTGTACCGTTGTCTGTGATGATCCTGTCGGGGACACCATACCGGCATATGAGGTTCTGCTTGATGAAGCGGGCAACCACATTCTTTGTAACAGAGGCAAAGAAAGTTGCTTCGACCCACTTGGTAAAATAATCAATAGCGACCAAGATAAAGCGATGTCCATTGGACGTCGTGGGCTTGATCTCTCCGATCATGTCAATGCCCCACATTGCAAATGGCCAAGGAGCTGTCAGAACATTGAGAGGAACAAGAGGAATATGTACCTTGTCGGTGTAGACTTGGCATTTGTGGCAGGTACGGTAATGTTGATGACAATCAGCTTCCATGGTAGACCAGTAGTAGCCTGCCCTTAGAATCTTCTTAGCCATCGTATATCCGCTCAAATGGGTGCCAAATGTGCCACTGTGTATCTCAGTCATGATCAACTCTGGTTCAGCTTTGTCCATGCATCGAAGTAAAACACAATCATGGCTGCGTTTATAAAGGATGCCATTGCTTAGGAAGAACTTGACAGCAAATCTCCTTAAGAACTTTTTGTCATTGACGGAAGCTCCTTCGGGGTATTCTCTAGTCTGGAGATACCTTTTGATTTCATGAAACCAGGGTTGTTCCACTACTTCTCCGGTATTAATCTCATGAAAGTGCGCAGGTCCGTCCATTCGCTCGATGGTAATTTGGGGAGCCTCATTATCCCAGTTGAGTTTAAACATGGAAGACATTGTAGCCAGAGCATCTGCTAGCTGATTTTCTTCTCGCGGGAAGTGCTCGAAAGTAATCTGCTCGAAATAAGGCAACAATGTCAGGACATGTTCTTTGTATGGGATAAGATTAGGATGTTTGGTGTCCCACTCTCCTTTGACTTGACTGATAACCAAAGCCGAGTCTCCAAATACGACCAAAGATTTGATCCCCAGGTCTATAGCAGCCTTGAGACCAAAGATGCAAGCTTCATATTCGGCCATGTTGTTGGTACAGCTGAAACAAAGTCGGGCAGTGAAGGGTGTATGGTAACCTTCCGTAGATATGAGTACCGCATCGATACCGTTGCCAAGTGCATTTGAAGCACCATCAAAGTACAGGGTCCATCAGGATCTTTGTTCAGGTCCGTCATACGGTCCGTTACCTTCGATTTTGTCCAAAGTCATGATGTCCTCGTCAGGGAAGTCGAACCTCATAGATTGATAATCTTTGACAGCTTGATGAGCTAGATGGTCAGCTAGTACACTCCCTTTTATAGCTTTTTGGGTAGTATACTGAATGTCATACTCAGTCAGGATCATCTGCCATCTAGCGATTCTTCCAGATAAAGCAGGCTTCTCGAAGATATACTTGATCGGATCCATCTTGGAAGTCAGCAAAGTGGTATGAGTCAACATATACTGCCTTAGCCGGCGAGCAGCCCATACCAAAGCGCAACAAGTTTTCTCGAGAAATGAGTAGCGAGTCTCACAGTCGGTAAACTTTTTGCTAAGGTAATAAATGGCATGCTCTTTTCGGCCAGACTCGTCATGTTGGCCCAGTACGCACCCCATTGAGTTATCCAAAACAGTCAGATACATGATCAACGGTCTTCCTTCGATGAGTGGAATTAGAATAGGAGGTTCTAGTAAGTACTCCTTGATCTTATCAAAAGCAACTTGACAATCATCGTTCCATTCAACTACCTGATCTTTCTTCAACAGTTTGAAAATTGGCTCGCAGGTAGATGTCAGGTGAGAGATGAACCTCGCAATATAGTTCAAGCGTCCTAAGAATCCTTTAACCTCCTTTTCAGTACGGGGGGCAGGCATTTCTTGTATAGCCTTTACTTTAGCAGGATCAACCTCAATACCCTTGTTGCTGACAATAAATCCCAAAAGTTTACCAGACCTAACTCCAAAAGTGCACTTGCTTGGGTTCAGTCTGAGCTTATACACCTTCAACCTGGCAAACAACTTTTGCAAATGTTCAAGGTGCTCTTCTTCTGTCTGTGATTGAGCTATCATGTCGTCTACGTAAACTTTGATCTCATGATGTATCATATCATGAAACAAAGATACCATGGTGCGTTGATAGGTTGCCCCCGTGTTCTTCAGTCCGAACGGTATCACTTTGTAGCAGAAGGTACCCCATTGCGTGAAAAAGGTAGTTTTCTCCATGTCCTCGGGGGCCATTTTAATCTGGTTGTAGCCCGAGAATCCGTCCATGAAGGAAAAAACCTTGTGATGAGTTGTATTGTCAACCAAGATGTCGATATGCGGTAGTGGAAAATCGTCTTTAGGGCTGGCCCTATTCAAATCCCTATAGTCCACACACATTCTGACCTTGCTGTCCTTTTTGGGTACGGGCACAATGTTAGCAACCCATTGTGGATAGGTTGTAACAGCCAGAAAACCAGAATTGAATTGCTTCATTACTTCAGCCTTAATCTTCTCAGACATGCCAGGCCTCATTCGGCGAACCTTTTGCTTGATCGACAGACAATCTTCTCTTGTGGGGAGACGGTGAACCATGATATCGGTGTCTAGCCCTGGCATGTCTTCATAAGACCAAGCAAAGATTTCAACATATTCGTTCAACAACTGCACTAAGCGCTCCTTGACACTTGGTTCCAGGTTGGCACCCACTTTTACTTCCTTCCTGTCTTCCTCTGTCCCTAAGTTGATGGTTTCTAACAGCTCTTCATGAGGCAGAATGGCCCTCTCTTCTTGTTGTAGAAGTCTGGCTAACTCTCCCGGCACTTCACAATCTTCGTCAACTTCGTACTCAGCATGATTGACCAAATCTTCAGAGTTATCGAAGGCTAAAGTAGAATAGTCACCCATGGAATCCGGAGTGGATGGGTACCTGCATTTGTGAGTGTGGATGTGTGCAAGGGATAGCCATCCTTAAACAAACAAAAATGCAAAAGGAAAGAAAATGAACACAACAATTTATAGATGAAAAACGTCCAATGATTCATTAAAACATGGCATATGATTATGAAAAAAATCAAGCCCTTACAAATGGACCTACATGCCCCGGGCAAAGCATGAGGTGAAAATAGTGTACGAATTGTTTTAGTTATTACATACCATAAAAATAGGAAATTGTTCAAAGATAAAATTACTGGTTGATAAAGGTGATAGGAACAAAATCCTTTGCTTCCCAATTGCTCAAACCCCCTTCGACAGTCGGGAATATCCAATCTTCAAAATGGCTCTCCTCATCTTCATCTTCTACAACATTGATTCCATGGTGTGAGATCTTGACGGGTGGTCCTCTAACCTTAGAGTGACGCATAGCCTTTTGTCCTGCAGCAGTAAACCCTAAACCAAACTTGTCCGTCTTATGGGGAAAGTCAGGAAATTGTCCCCATACTGTGTTCTTCCCCTCCTTAATTACAGCCTTTGCGTCCTTGAGAGATGCCATCCTAGCCACATGCTTGGGAATGATAGGTACCTCCACTACTGTCTTCGCGACTGCTACCTCGGGAGAAACTTCCTCAAAATGTTGAAAAGGCATTTCGATGAACTCGCCATCTAACTCCACATATCGAAAGGAATTGAGAGTGACTGATCATGTACTCTTCCTCGCCGTGCACAGTTATGATTTTACCCTTAACAGGATATTTCAACATCTGGTGCAAAGAGGATGTAACTGCCCCGGCATAATGGATCCACGGTCTTCCTAGCAAACATGAGTATGACAGACGGATGCCCATTACATAGAAGGTGGAGTTGAACACTTCGGTGCCTACCTTGATAGGAATATCAACCTCTCCATGAACCATTCTTTTGGAACCATCGAAAGCCCTAACGACGATGTTACTAGGTTTGAGGGTCAAACCTTCGCAATCCAAACGGTCTAAGGCCTTCTTTGGCAGCACATTCAGGGAAGAACCAGTATCAACCAAGACATGGGCGAGAGTGGTTCCTCGGCATTCAACTGAAACATGTAACGCATCATTGTGCTTCCTTCCTTTGGGAGTTAAGTCAGCATCGGAAAAGCCCAGGCCATTGTCAGCAGTAAGACTGGCCACACAATCCTGAAATTGGTCAGCCGAAGTCTCTTGGGGTACATGTGTCGTCTTCAAGAATTTAATCAGGGCCTTAGCATGGGCCTCTGAACAGAGCAGGAGGGCTAACATTGAAATTTTAGAAGGGGTCTGCCCCAGTTGTTCTACAACGTCGTAGTCACTTTTTCTGATTATTTTAAGGATTTCATCCATTTCCTTCTGAGTGGTTTCAGGGATAACCACAGCATGAGCCTTCGTCCTGACAGGCATTTCCAGTATCCCCTTACCCTTGTTGGTATTATCAGCGAATGGTCTTACTTCAGGAGTAACCACTTCTTCAATCACTGGGACTTGCATAGAGGGTCCAACAGGTGCAGAAGCTTTTAAGGGTCCGAAAACTGCTTGAGGAGGAGCAATCTCCGGAGAAAAGATCCGGCCACTGCGGGTTATCTTGCATGTACCCGCGATGTTCCCTATATCAGGGTCTCCTTCAGAAATCTCTTGGACTGTTTCGATTTGTTTGATGTCGTGGTAGAAGATTTCTCCCCCATAGTTCCACGGTATCATTTTGCTTGATTGGTACGGGACAGGTCCCGGCATGGTGATATTTAAAGGTACACATTCAGAGTTGGGTGTAATCCTGACATGCCTTTTGCAAGCCTTGGGAGGATTGTCGGAAATGGTTATGATAGCAATATCGTTGGTTGAAGTATCACAAGTATCAGGAGTAATCGGATTGAAAGTGTTAACAGGGGTTTTCTGGAAAAGTATTTCTTGAGTATCCATCAGGCATTAGACACCTGACTTCAACATTGGACAGTCACCTTGAATGTTCAAACAAAAATAACAGTCTTTACCACAACCAGGAAAGATCCCGGCTCTCAACAAATTTTCTTTAATCACAATCAAAGGAGTCAACAGATTGGCAACATCAGTAACATTGAGGTTTTCCAAAATGGCATGCACATTGTGGCCGTGCTTGGGCATCGGAGCAGATATAACATTAGGCTTCTCAGGAGCATCAAATTCAACCTCTTTGGCGTCAATTAAGTCCTGAATTTTGTTCTTAAGTGCCCAACAATTATTAGTATCGTGCCCAGCACTATCGGAATGGTAAGCACACTTGGCGTTGGAGTGATAGTATGGAGAGGAAGTGTTAGGGGCTTTTGGCGCCTTTTTCAAACTAGTCAGATTCAGCTTCAACAAATGGGGAAGAACCTGTGCAGGTGTCATGTTGATGCGGGTGAACTGCCGTTGTGGCCGTTCTACTCGTTGTTGATTAGGTCTCGACTGATTGTTACGAGGTTGATCATTTGAAGAACTTTGAATCATCACGGCCCCTACAGTTGGCCGACGCTCAGTTCTTCCCAATCCCTTCTGAGAATACATAGCAGATGCTTCCTTCTTGGCTGGGAAAGGTTTTTTAACAGCTGTGGATGCAGAGGCATCCTTTTGAATCTTTCCATTTTTAATACCGGCCTCCACTCTTTTGCCGGTCAGAATCAGTTCAGTAAATCCCGCAGAAGCGCTCCCGATTAGATGGTTAAAGAAGGGGCCAGACAGGGTCCCCAAAAACATGTCAACTCATTCCCTATCTGATAGCGGTGGCTGCACCCTTCCAGCCAGGTCACGCCACTTCTGGGCTTACTCCTTAAACCCTTCATTTGAAGCCATCCCCATACTTTGCAACTGAGTACGAGTGGGTGCCAAATCAGCATTGTACTGATACTGACGATAGAAAGAAGCTGCCAAGTATTCCCAATTTTGAACCTCTGATCTCTCGAGCTGATAAAACCAATCTAACTGAGTGCCAGACAAGCTATCTTGGAAAAAGTGTACCCAGAGGTCTTTATCGGATGAATGTGGTTGGATCTTTCTAACATACGACCTCAAGTGCATCTTAGGGCAAGACAGGCCGTCGTACTTGGCAAATGTTGGCACCTTGAACTTGGGAGGGATAAGAATCCCAGCTACCAACCCCAGTTCCTCAAAATCCAATCCGGGAACCCTCTGCAACTCCATAGCCGCTAATCTGTCTTCAAGGTTCTTATATTTGTCATCCGCTGGTGGATACTGTTGTTTGGAATAGTCCTCATCTTCTTCCTCTTCCTCCTCTTCTACCTCAGACTCAGAAGGTACAGTAACTCCTTTCCCCTTGCCAATCCCTTCGTCAGACGTTGAAGGTAACTCAAGAGTCCTTCTAGAATCTCCCTCAAACCTTCTTCCGAAAGTGGCTACCCCTAGTCTCTTTTTCTTTTTCTTCTCTTTATTCTTCTCTAGCAGAACTTTGAGATCCTCTTGACCTTTTACCAAGGTCATGAGGAGTTGCTGAAATTATGAATTTTGTGCCTGTAGATCTTTTACTGTTTGCTCCAAATCCATCTTGCTGAAATAAACAGCAGAAAGATAAGGAAACCCGACTTGAAGACTTGTTTATGCATATGATGAATGGTATGTTATTCATGTAATGCATTCAAGGGTTCAAAAATTCAAATTTGTTGCAAACAAAAAGAATGCACGTCATATTAAGAAAAGATTTGTTAGTACATAAATGCCCCATGGGCGAAATATTTACAAAATTCTTAATGTAAAAAGACACTGTGAATCCTCTTTGGTGCGATGTAGGTGTTGAGAGTTTCCTCCTCGTGAAGTCGGCGGGTGAGCTCTAAAACCTTCTTCTCACTGGCATAGAAGCTGGCTTCGAAAGTATCTCGTTCTTCTTTGAGTTGGATCCAACTCTTTTGCATTTCCTCCCATGATGTTGGCATGTCAGGATGTAGGATGGTGTATGGAACCTCTCCTTCCGTAACAGGCTCTTTGATCAAGGGGAGAATGTGAGGATATGGCATCATAAGATTCTGGGAGCGGGTTCGTACCCACTTAATGTAAGGCTCAAGGGGGATGGAATTTCTGTGCCCCAGTGTCTTGCTATCCACCTTGTTAGGCATCCTCCAAGCTCTGGTGAACCTTTGTCGAAGTCCTTGCGCATCGTTGTCGAAGTCAAAAACTAGGTCAGGAATCAGCATGTCATGAGGGCCATCCGTCCGGGCATATCCAAATTGTCACAAAGCTAGACAGGGGTTGTAGGTAATGCCTCCCCTAATGCCAAGTAATGGGACATTAGGGAATTCACCACAACGATCAATGATGATGACATTTTCTCTGGACCGAGAACACCAATGTACATCAGAATGTGTGAGGGTCATCAATCGTTGTGACCACCTCAAACCCTGCTCATTCTTCAAAACTGACTGTGGAAGGTGAGAAATAAACCACCTTGCTAGGAGAGGAGTACAACACATGAGAACACCTCTTTTCCTTATTGCTCATGTGTAAAATGAGTGTAGGATGTCAGCAAGCAATGTAGGTATGGGATTCCTGGATATGGAAATCTTGACAGCACTCACATCTATAAGTTGGTCAGGATTTGGGAACAAGACCAACCCATAGATAAGGAGTGCCACAATCTCTTCAAAGGCTTGTAGATCAAGAGAATTCCAACATTCTTGTGCCTTCTCAAACAAAAACTTTGCCAAGAATCCCTTGACACCACTCCTGGTTTCCCAATGCCCTTTGATGTCAGATGGTTCCAAGTGTAATTCTTGAGCAACATCTTCAGGTTTTGGTTCTTTTTCCGTACCGTTGTAGGGTAGTTGATTAAGAATAGGAATTCTCAGGAGTTGAGAAAATTCCTCCAAAGTAGGTACCAACTGATAATCAGGGAATGTGAAACAGTGGGGTAGGGGGTCAAAGAATTGGAAAAGTACTTTTACCATGTCTTCTTCAATGCTGGTGTTGACTAAGTTGAGGAGTCTACCATGTCTTTCACTGAAGAGAGAATTCTCTGGAATCCTGGAAGTAAGCTCCTTGAGTTGAGGAGGGATCCTCGCAAGGTTGATTTGAATTGTTTTCCCGCGAAGAGATTCCATGACCTACAAAACAAGAACAAAGATGAAGATCCAAACCCTTGAAATGGTTAGTGGATGCATATGATGCTTTATGATGTTCATGATGTATGCACAAGCATATGTACAAGCAAGTCACACAAAACCCTAGTTTCAGGCTTGCATGAGGTTTCATAGGTAAGTACCCTCTTGAGTTTAGTTGCCTCAAAACCTGTCCTATAAATAGTAACCGGGTTCTAAGGAGCTCAATATCATTGGATTGTTTTCTATGTTCATTGTTTTGGTTTTGCCACTTAACTAGCGACCAAAATATTCCAAGAAAACAACCCTCAATGAGTGTAGTATCGAGTATCTACCAACTTCGGACTGCACCAAAGCCGGTCATCTCACTACTCCTAATAAAAGGCCAAGATGGTCAAGTAAGGTTCTAGTTCATTAGTGCTTAATGACATCACTAGGCGGCCCCGTATTCTCTTTGATTGACTCAAAGGCTACCGGTACTCACAAATATGTCGCACTAATATAGCTATTGCTTCAACCGTGTCGGTATACCCTGCACAGTTTCCACAACATATTGCTATCTATGAATGTTTCCCAAATCCGGGTGGAGGATTTCAAGCCCAAACAAGAGAACCAAAATGTAAAGCAATCAAAGCAACAATAATCATGCAAAGGGTGATCTAAGCCCTAAGGTTACTCCACTTTTAAAATTTATCCCCAACAGAGTCGCCAGTTCTGTGATACGGTGGGAGAACTGACTTGGGATTTTGCGTTTGTGTTCGCAAATGTTTTGGTTTAGCAAGAGTCGCCACCGACTTTTTATTTTATCCTAAGGAAAGGTCAAAAAGCACAGGAAAGACCTTTGAGAATTTTTCTTGGGTTCGGGGAGTAGATTATAGAAAGGGAAGGTATTAGTACCCTTTCTATCCATGGTTATCCATGGGCTCTTAGTTACTTGCTTAGATCACTTGCTTTGCATTTCTATTGTTTGAAATGGTGCTTTTCAATTGTTTGAAATGGTGCTTTGTGTGTGATTTTGTAAAATGTTTTGAAAAGAGGCCATCGTTTGGGCAACCTTTGTAATGATTCTTGTTTGAATGTATACAAAGATGTTTTTGTCTTTTGAAAGGTTTTAAATGTTTTAAAGTAGGATTTTGAAATTGTGTTGTGGAGTGTGTTTTGAAAAGTAGCAAGGATGTTTTTGCAAGCTTGACCAAGTAGCTAAGAGCTATCTACCCTATTTTACTCAAAGATCTTTCTTATGTTTTTAACCCTTTTAACAGTGAAGTTTCACCATTGTATTTGGTGAACAACCTTGTGTTAGGATGTTAACGGGACAGGCGCGGGTCATCGTATAGACCATGATAGCAACAGTGTCAAGTATCTTTGGCAATTTTCTTTAGGGACTTGATCATTTTGTTTAGGCAACTCAGATAGCGTCATCGAGGGACTATGATCTTTTTGTTTGTTTTTTGTTTTGCCAAAGTACTCAACATGCAACCATGGCCCATTTTTGAAGGCAACAAGTGGATTGTAACCCTAGGGGTGCAAGTGTGCATGTGTTTGTTTTTTCATGCATATTTATCTTGGATTAGGTCAAGCTAGTTGTTGATTTTATTTGCATACAAACCCTAGGTCTAAACATGGCATAATTGAAAGCATTTAAAGGTGCGAGCATTTAAAGGTGCGAGCATTTAAAGCCTACACTATTACAACATGATATAGGGAGGGGGTACAAATATGAATTGGGGGTATTTGACAAGAAATTAAATTCTAAATTATTACAACCAAATCGAATGTACAAGATACAATATTTACATGTACAATAATTGAAATAAATACAATAAATAAATGTGAATAAAATGTATTATGCCAAAATGTTTTTAATATGTAAAAAGTATTTTTTCAATGTGAGAAGTAAAATAAAAAAGATCAATTTTAATTATTTTTCCTATTTAGGGCAAGAAACCCTAATTCTTAATAAATAATATTATTTATTAATTATGTGCAATAATATATTAATTTATACAAAAAAATAAAAGTATATTATAAAAAAGATATTTTTAGTCCAAAATAATAATAAAAATGAAAATGTAATATTTTTGTATTTTTGACCTAATTATTTAATAAGATAAAATATATATATATATATATATATATATATATATATATATATATATATATATATATATATATATATATATATATATATATATATATATATATATATATATATATATATATATATATATATATATATATATATATATATATATATATATATATATATATATATATATATATATATATATATATATATATATATATATATATATATATATATATATATATATATATATATTAAACATATTAAACATAAAATAAAAATTAACTATTTACAAAAAAATGAATATTTTCAAGAAAATGTTTTTTAATATAAATAAGTGAAATAAATGAAAATAAGTATATCTTTTGTATTATTTTTGAGTTTTGTTTTAAAAAGAAAATAGTTTATTTACATATGTATACTTAATAAAATAAAATAAATATCAAATAAATATGAAAAAATATAGAAAATTATTTTTGGCATTTTTTATATTTATACAAAAAATAATAAAGTCAGAATAAAAAATAAAAATGTCAAAAATGATAAATATTAAATAAATGGGTCAGGGGGTGTAAACAGAAAATAAGGGTGTTAAAAGTGAAAACACAACAAGCCCAGCCCACCAGACTTCTTCTTCTTCCTCTTGTTTACAAAACACGCGCTTCTCTGTATCAATGGCTAACTCCTGATTCTTTGATTTTTTGACAAAACTCATAACATGACCATTTTAGATAATTAAACAACGAATTCAACCATATAAAAAACTTGGATTAACTCTCAAAGACCAGAGGGAATTTCTCTGGCCCTAATTTTTAACCTAGTTTTTTCAGAAAGTTCATGAGTGAAATTCTCTCAGCACGATTAATGTAAATGAAAACTAAGCATATGTATGGCTTTAGGACTATGAGTACAACATATTTCATTCACAAACCTAAGCCTAACCATTCCTAGATAGGGAGATAGAAGTCCATGAAATACCTGTTTCAGTTGACATCGAGCTGGACAATGTAGCAACCTTCAATTGTGTTTAAGCTTCTGTTGAGCTTGCATGAGGTCCAAGGAAGCTTCTCCAATGCTTGGCTTGCTTTGAAACAACTTCAATCGTGCTGTAGAAATCAACCTGCAGGGCTTTGAAATGAAAATGGCAGAGTGAGTTTGAGGTGTTACAGCTTGCAATGGGGGCCTGGAATAGTTCAAGTGAGTTGATTGGAAGGTGTTGGAACTATCTTGGGACAAAACGCACGATGGAAATTGGTTGTGGCTTGCAAGATGCAGAACTTGCTCTGTTTTGCAGAAAAATAATGATTCTAAGTATGAGAAGTTTTTAGTGATGAAAGGGTCGTGTTTTAGGATTGTTGGGATGTATGGAACTTGTTCACAAAGTTCTTGTAAGCTTGTGTTAACATATATCAGAGATTGCTTATGTTTCGCCACCTTTCTTCTACTTGAAGCAAGAGAATGGAAATGATGTTATAGCCCTGTACAAGCCCTCCTATCATGCTGCAACTTTTGTTCTTGGTTACTGGAATTAGTGGACTTGATCTTGCCTCAAAGATCTGGCCCCCATGCCTCAAGGATTTGGTTTTGACATAAAGTGAAATTAGGCAAAAATGGCATTGTTGCTTTTTCCTTTTAAGGCTTAAACTAAAGTATAATTCCCTAATGACCAAGACAATACCTTAATACAATGTATATGCATTAAATTAAGGAGTACAAATTGGTTTTGAGGCCTGTAATGTTGAACCAAGCTAGCTAGATAAGAATTGCAAGTTGTTATGAACATGTATTGGCCATAGACAAAAGTGAGTTTTTGCCAACTTCAAGCATTCGATTCTCTCTAACCACAAGGGTGTTTGAGGAGTTCTTGGACAATTTGGAAAGCTTGGAACACGTACTACAATCCATATTTGTAATTCAACTTGAAACTTCAAGTGGAACTATGTGAAAAATGGCCAAGAAGATGGGTCAAAATCCTGCCTAGATTAGGGCAAATTTTCTCTAAGTTAAAAGTTTTAGGTACCCTTGTTCCAAAAATCATAACTTGAGATACATGCTTCTTTTGAGAAAACCTTGTGAACCAAAGTTCTAGACTTTGTGATGGACTAAAACTTTCATGTTGCAAGTTTTGTTTGAATCCATTTGCATCTTGGCGAAAAAATGGGACAAAGTTAGGAAAAAATAAGAAAATTTCATAACTTAGAAAAATTCTAAGTTATGAAATTTTTCCATTTTAAACCCTAATTTGCATTTTTGGGTTTTTTGATGAACATGTTTCATAATTTGACATGTCTTGATGAAAAATGACCCTTGGCACTTGATTTTGACCAAAAAGTCAAAGTTTGACTTTTCAGTAAACAGTCAAATTTTGATCAATTGACTGAAAAATTCATCTGTCAATCCTATGCATTTGAGATCTTTTGAACTTGTTGAATGGGTCAAGACAATGTCATTGATTCCTTGAGTCCATATGTGAGCTTGGTTTTCCATTGGTTGGGTCAAACAGTCAAAAATTGCCTTTGTGCAGTCAAAACCCTAAAAATGACCATTTTGCCCTTTTGGTGATCTGATCAAATTTCTTGTGGAATTGTGATCCAAACTTAATCAAATGGTTCATATGTGTTCATAATGTTGATGTGGGTTAAATTTCATGAGGTTTGACTGTCAATTGGCCACAATTGACTTTTTCCCCAATACAGCTGATTTCTAGGTCAACTGTCCAATTGACTGGGCAAAGATTTGAATCAAGGCTTGAAACTTGGTATGGGTAAACTTGTGAACCCAAAATGGAGCATGAAAGTCAATTTGGATATTTTAGGTCAAAATATCCTTGTGCAAACTCAAACCCTAATTTAGGTTAACAGTGCAAGGAGGGGTCTTGAGCAGAGCAAACCCTAGCTTGATCCTGAATTCCAAGAGTCTTGTGATGAAAAAGTGTTGATGAAATGAGAGAGCAAATTTTGGGGTACAACACATATGAATATTCACAGCACAACGGATGTGTTCACAAAATGTACATATCATCATGTTATCATCAATACATAAAGTTATAAAGTCAAAAGATAGTATAAATAAACTACCCTATCCAAAATAATAACGTCGCCGAAAACCCGAGTGTTACTACTATCGGAGCAGAGCAACTCAAAATAAAGAGACTTGAGTTAATCCTCGTCATCCTCGCGGATCACCTGCACGTTACCAATATAAAGGCAACGGCGAAACAAGTAAAGTGTGAGATACTCCGAAACATATAATTAAAGGCATGATAAAATATATAAATAGTTTTGGAATCATAAATGATATAGAATTAATAAGAATATGTCAACAAATATCAAAATCTCACATACTTTAAAATCATCATTTAGTGTATAAAATCAACACTTTAATTTCATCACATAATCACCATAATCATATCAAAACAAAACATAAACTCCATCGCCATAAACTCATATCTTCGCTTTACCGTCATGTTATATTCATCGCTTACTCATCATGAGATCATCATATATATTCACTTTATGTTCAACACAAAAATCATCACAAAACAAAGTATCATATAACATCGCAATTCGTCATAATCCATCAAATAAAACTCAACGCCAAAAGACTCAAACATAAACATAACCGACTCCATGAGACACGACTATGTTATGCATGTGGTACCCGTCGCTTTGTCCATAATTAGGGACATTTGGCATAAAGCCCATCATCGCTTTGGCATAAAAGCCCTCGTCGCTTGGCATAAAAGCCCTCGTCGTCAATGCAATGTATGTGACTCGACAACACGACATTACAAACACGGCACAACAAACAACATCATCATCGCACATCAAAATTTGGCATAAATCCCATGTCGCCATATTTATCCACATAAGGATAAACATATCATCGCATCATATATCATCAAGCATTTGTTATGAACAAAACGTCGCCAACATTGTATTTAATCACATAACAACATCATCAAAAATCACTTAATTCCAAACATAGAAAATTAATCAAACATCAATAATCGTCGCAAAAGTCATTCACAATAATCGGCATTAATTATAATCATCAACGTCACAATCGGATTGTCCATACGCGACTTAAACCGACTAAAACGCAACCCATTTTAAATTAACCATAAATTGACTTATTTCGGATCGCTACGTTAAAAACTCGCAATCTCGAAAAACTAACCTCACCACGACGTTCTACACGTCAAAATTAGCTAGCACGTCAATTTTCATTCATTTCGGAATAACTTGCTCCGTCGCCGAAATTGCCGAAATCGGGAAATCAGAACATAATCGGGTTCCAAATTAAATCGGCTAACTTATATCATATTTGTATTTAATTAATATAATTATTTAATATATTAAATTAAGAAAAGAAAAACATAACAGAAACTAATTTGAAAGAAAACCTGAATCTGCTAGAAAAAGCCAAAACAGAAAATCCAACATTTTCCTCCCTTCACTGCTCACCAAAGGGACGGATGTCCCATTTTGTTAAAGGAAAGGGGCAGACCGTCCCCAAGTTTAAGCATCACAAGGAAATTTAGCACTTTGGCTACTTTATTTTCCAATTTACATGAAACCTGCCTAATTACTTATTAGCAACCTGACAGTGTATTCTATTCCAAATCAATATAATTTAATTTCTTTCTTTTCTAAATTTTCACTTCATTTCCAATTTTCCATACATTTCCAAAAACTAAAAAAAAAACCTGCATAATTCTTTTTCTTACATACTGCATAATTATACTTTTACTTAACATACTACATAATTATTCTTTGAATTAATATAACTTCTATTTTCTTTTTAATTCCAATTTAACTAACCTAATACTAATTAAACAACAACAACATCTAATTAACTCTTCTAATTTCTATCACAGATCCTCAACAAAACTCAAAAATCCTAACATCAATTTTTCCCCAAATCCAAAATATACCAAATCAAACCCTAACTATAAGCATTGGACAATCAAACACCTTACCTTAAATGCTTGAATGATTCTTGATGTTTCAACCAAACCAAAACCCAAACTATAGTTTTCTTCTTGCTCTTCTCTCTAAGACCTTCTCTAGCTCTCAAAGTCTCTATGTGTGTTTTTGACATAAAACAAGTGTTTGGTTTGGTTTTGGTAGAAGAATAACAAGGCAAAGTTACTAGAATACCCTTCTTGAAATATACTACAAAATAATACTAAATAATATTATTAACTCAAATAATTAAAATAACTCCAAATAATTAAATATCGGTCCGAATAATATTTTACCGAACCGAACGGAATAAAAAACGGACCGAACAAAATAATTACCGGTCCCCCAAAATAAATATTGGACCGAATAAAATAATTACCGGTCCCTCAAAACAAATATCGGACCGAATAAAATAATTAACGGTCCGAATAAAACATCACTAAATATATTAACAGATATAACGGTTAATTTAAATATTCTCGTCGCAAAAATAAACGTCAAACGGTAACTCGAAAATATTAATATAATATAATATTAAATAAAACGGGCCGTTACAACTCTCCACCACTTATAAAAGTTCCGTCCTCGAAATTACCTGACTCGAAAATCTCGGGATATGAATCATGCATCTTGCTTTCCAGCTCTCACGTCGCACTTTCACCAGCTGCTCCTATCCAAACAACTTTAACCAAGGAGATCTCTTTTCCACGAAGAGAATTTATCTCACAATCTTCGATCCTTAACGGCATCGTCTCCACCGTAAGATTGTCTCACACTTGAATATCATTCATCTCAATCACATGTGAAGGATCCGGAACATACTTCCGAAGTTGCGACACATGGAACACATCGTGCAAATTCGAAAGATTTGGCGGTAACGCCACTCTATAAGCCACTTTTCCCACTTTACTAGTAATTTGGTAAGGACCAATAAAGCGAGGAGTTAGCTTCTTCTACTTCAAAGCTCGTCCAACGCCGGTTGTAGGAGTAACTCGCAAAAATACATGATCACCATCTTGAAATTCCAAGTCTTTCCTCCTTTTATCATGATAACTCTTTTGTCGACTTTGAGAAATTCTCATCTTTTCTCTAATCATCTTCACCGTCTTAGTAGTCTCTCTAACCAATTCTGGTCCAAGCACCACACTTTCACCCGACTCATGCCAACACAAAGGAGTTCTACACCTCCGACCATACAAAGCCTCGAACGGCGCCATTCCAATACTAGCATGAAAACTATTGTTATAAGTAAACTCAATCAAAGGAAGATATGTATCCCATGAACCACCATGTTCAAGAATACAAGCATGTAACAAGTCTTCCAATGATTGAATCGTCCTTTCCGCCTGATCATCAATTTAAGGATGATAAGCCGAACTCAACCTCAACTTTGAACCCAAAGCCTCTTGCAAGCTTTTCCAAAATTCAGAAGTAAACCTCGGATCTCTATCCGAAACAATACACAAAGGAATACCATGTAATCTCATAATCACATGCGTATAAATTTCCGCCAACTTCGATACAGGATAAGTGATGTTAATAGGAATAAAGTGAGTCGACTTTGTAAGCCTATCAATGATCACCCAAATCGCATCGTGTCCTCTTGGTATATTCGGTAACCCCGTTACGAAATCCATAGAAATGATATCCAATTTCCATTCTGCAATCTCTAACGGTTGCATCAATCCTGCAGGTTTCTGATGCTCCACTTTAGATTTCTGACAAGTCAAACAAGCATAAACAAACTGAGCTACCTCTCGTTTCATGCCCGACCACCTAAATAGTTTCTTTAAATCTTGATACATTTTGGTCGCTCCAGGATGAATACTCAAATTGCTTCTATGAATTTCTTCCAAGATCATTCTCTTCAAATCCACATCATCAGGAATACAAATCCTATCTCAGAACCTCAAAACACCCTGAGCATCCAACTTGAAATCTTCATTCTCAGTTTGTCCAACACCAACCAACAAATCAACAAGTTTCATATCAAGCTCCTGAGCTTCTCTTATACTATCAATGAAATCATTATTGATCTTCAACATTCCCAAGATAACACTCTTCGACGTCACTTCTATCACACGACTCATATCTCTAAATTGCTCAATCATTTCCAACTCTTTTACCATTAAAAGTGACATATGCAAAGTCTTTCGACTTAAAGCATCGACCACCACATTAGCTTTGCCAGGATGGTAATTCAATCCAAAGTCATAATCTTTCAACAATTCAAGCCACCGCCTTTGTATCATATTAAGCTCTTTCTGATCGAACAAGTATTTCAAACTTTTATGGTCACTAAATACTTCAAGTCTAGAACCATAAAGATAATGCCTCCAAATCTTAAGCACAAAAACAACTGTCGCAAGCTCCAAATCATGCGTAGGATAATTGTTCTCATGAAACTTCAATTTCCTAGAAGCATAAGCAACCACTTTGCCATTTTGCATAAGCACACCACCTAAGCCCATCTTAGAAGCATCATAATAAACAACAAACGGTTTTTTAGGATTAGGTAGAATCAAGATCGGAACTGTTTTTAACCTTTTCTTCAATTCCAGAAAACTTTCTTCACACTTGACATCCCACACAAACGCAACTCCTTTACAAGTGAACTTTGTCAAAGGAAGCACCAACTTCGAAAAACCTTCAATGAACCTTCTATAGTAACCAGACAAACCTAAGAAACTTCTAATCTCAGTAACAGAATAAGGAGTTTCCCATCTCAACACATCATCAACCTTAGAAGGATCAACTGCAATGCCATCACCAAAAATGACATGCCCCAAAAAGCTCACTTCACTTAACCAGAACTCGCACTTTGACAACTTAGCATAAAGCTTCTTCACTCTCATGACTTCTAACACAATACACAAATGTTCTACGTGCTCTTCTTCCGATTTAGAATAAACCGGAATATCATCAATGAAAACAACCACGAAGCGATCTAAGTAAGGATGGAAAATGCGATTCATGTACTCCATGAATACTCCCGGTGCATTAGTGACACCGAAAGGCATCACCGAATACCCGTAATGTCCATACCTCGTCCTGAATGCAGTTTTCTAAACATCTTCTTCTTTTACCCTTATTTGATGGTAACCCGGTGTTTCCAGTGATTTCTGGTAAACAACCGCTAGTCCTCCAAACTATCGAATAAACTTACTGACTGTTATTCAATTCCTCTGGTAACTCGCAGGATCGACTAGATTGATCCTAGGACGTGTTGGTCATTAGGGTAACTCTCATGATCGAACAGGTATTCATGGTTGGTATTTAGAATGTTGTGTAGGTGTTTGACTTATTTCGATTTCTCTCTTAAAGATCTAAAGGTATAATCAAAATATATGTACGCGAAACTAAATTGCATGAATAAATGTTAATTGTAAAGACATGTAAAATAGCATAAAAGATAAGTAAATGGCTTCGAATCGTAAAGAAAACAGTTAATGTAAAAGATGCTCTAGAATGTAAAATATTCGAAATATGAAGAAAGCGTTTAATGCAAGAAATCTGTAAAATGACTTTAAGTAAAAATAGGCGTTCGAAGGATAAAAACTTGAAGATAAAGACATGAAATGTATAACAGTTTCTGAAATGTAAAGTGTTTGAAATGTAAAGAAAGCATTTAAATGTAAGGCATCAATGAAAAGATTTCGAATAAAAAGACTTTAGATGCAAAAAACTTGTAAATGGTATTGATACAAAGACAAAGGAAAGTACTGGAAATGATAAAGGGTTTTCATTAAATCATAAACATGTGGTGCTATCATACGTACATTGTTCTTGCATTCGTTTCCCTAGCCATGTGGTAATTTGAATGTTTACTGAGTTTTTTGTACAAATGGATATGACACACGAAATCCTAATGCTAAGACTTCTATTTATACTACTTCGACCATAACGGTCTCGCTATAAGATTCTGCCACGTTCAGAACATGCAGAGCAATGCCTCTCTTTTGTTGCCACGCGTCTTCAAAATGCTCCAGCGCATATATTTCAAATTTCGAACATCCCGCTTGCATTTGAATTTTAAATGTATTGGCACTTCTTCGCTTCGAACGCACTTCTTTAGACACAGCCTTGTTATCATTTCGAGACTTCTTTAGATATGTTCCCATAATTGCCACTCGAAGCTCCAAGCTTTGATATGCTCATTCGAAACACTGCTTCTGCTATTTCGAAACATGACGTTTTGTTTCATTTCAATCGAAATTTCCAATTCACTTGGCTTCTAATAATATTATCAAAATCTTCAGCCAACAAAATGCCCCTTTAAAATATGTATTTCGATCTCTTTGAGAAATACTTATTTTAAACATATACACAAGATTTTGATGCGACCTTCGAATCATCGTAACATTTAATGCATTTGACTCCAGTCACGTCAATCATAACACTTTTTAGATTCCTTAACCGCCTGGAACCACTTCACAGTATGGTGCAGTTACAAAACAATGATTATCTTTAATCACGCTTACTACTAATGTTAACTTTACGCCACCTCTTCATCACACCAACCCATGATTTCCACGTATCACAACCTCATTCAGTGGATGCTTAAACTTCCACATTATAAAACATCATCAACTTAGTCTTTTTCTTTTCTTCCCACATTCTGAATCTTTTCTCCTTATTCCCTCACCGAAAACCCTAAGCTTTCAACATTCTTCAAAAAATGTCTTCTTCTACCTCATCCCAACTAAAAAAGGTTTCCAAGAAGAAAGGAAAGACCGCAGGAACTACAATGGAAAGTAAGGTTATCACTCACCAAGGTCAATCTGTTCTTGCTCCCCAGATGATCTCAAAGGAGAAAGAAATGCTTTATGCATCCCAGGTACTTACTCCTACCATCGCTGCTGGTAAGAGGTTAGCTTTAATGGGCCCTCTTACGGTTTTTGAAATTTTAAAAGATACCAGGAAAATTTTCCCAGTTTGCTATAATTTCAAACCCTTGTTTAACAAAATGGACGCCCCTAAGGCAATAGAATCTTCTGGCTCAAATACCATGGAAAATCCAACTGTTCCTCCTAAGGACCCTTTTGTATTAGACTATGTGAAGAGTAATTTTAAACCGTTTCGATCTTTCCCCACCTCTGACACTGCTTATCAAAACTGGTTCAATAAGGTAGAAGCTAAGAAATCCCAGCAATGGGAAGAATTAGGTATCTACAACTTGATTAAGCTGTCGAAGCCTGGTTTCACTTACAGCCACCCTTTGTTATTCGCGTCCCTCTATTTCTGGGACAGTACCTATAATACTTTCCATCTCCCTGGTGGAATGATTACCCCTACCTTCTTTGACATAGCGACCATCACTGGGCTATCGCCAGTAGGAGAAACATATATCCCTGACAACGAAGAACATTCGAGTATAATCGACTTCGAAGTCAAACTAGCAAGTTTTTCCAAGTTTATCAGTCACTACCATGCTGAAGGAGACAGTGTATCTGATGTAGAACACATTGCTTTCCTTACCCTATGGCTGTCAAGATATGTTTTCTGCAGTAGATCCCTACATGTAGCTAGTAGGTTTATTCCTCTAGCTAGGGATTTGCATGAGAATCGAAGAGTGTGCTTAAGTGAACTGCTCTTAGTTGACCTTTATGAAAGCCTAAGGTCAGCTGTTTCGAGCCTAAAATCTCACACCTCCAAGAATATCCTGTTGGCTGGCCCTTTTTGGTTACTTCAGCTATGGCTAAATGCCATGTTCGAACCTTCCTTGTCAACTGTCAACACCGTTGATGAACAAGACCCTGAAATAACTGATAGAATAGTCGAAGGCACTAGGCTGCGAAGATTAACTCCAAATGACGACAAAGATGACTTCAAAGTCCTATTCTCGAAGTACATCATGATATTCTCCAAGAGGCATAAGTTCGAAGAGACGATGGCGCCTTTTGCTGCAAGGGCTCATGGACCTTCATGGTTCACCATGGCTCTTTTAGAAGCTGTCAAGAGCAAAGAGATTCAAGATGTATGGAGAGCCTTTTTGCTGCCCAGACTAATCTCTTCAAGAATAACTCCTGCCAAGAATCAGATTTTCCTTTTCGCTTACCAGCCAAATTTTGTTTCGAGACAGTTTGGCTTATGCCAACTAATTCCTGAACCCTTATTTCAAACTGAGAGTTCCATTACCTCTGGGCAAACCTTCAAGGCACGGGAAGCCAAATTACAGCAAGAACAATACCAAGGCTTTGCCCAGTTTGAGCTAATAGCCTTCGAACCTACCCATCTTACAGCTAAGGGGTTTCTGGAATGGTGGACCAAGTTTTATCAAACTTATATGTTCGATACTCTTACAATTCAGCAGAAACTAATTTATGCCTTCGATGTGCAGGTACCAGCCAAGAAAGGTATGTTTACTCATGCCAAAGAGATTAAAGCTTTTCAAAATTATTTTGAAACTACTTATGATCCCACACGCTTGGAATCCACTGTGCATCAAGCGGCTGAGACCTTGAAGGAAAAATTCAAACAAAAAGTTTCTAAGTTAAAACTTCCTTCAGGGTTGTCACTTGAGGATAGGTATAGGTTGGCATTCGAAATGCATCCACCTAAATTTCCTAGATTACCTACCTCAGAACTGGCTCTGGCTTGGTTTCCCCCATACCCTTGGTGGTTCACTTGCAAAGAGATGTTCAAACATCTTCAAAAGAAACCAAAGCCATCTGAGACTGTGACATGGGCTCGACACTGGCTCCACGATTTCCCAGGACACCTTCGTTACGACCTTTCTGCCATGTCGATTAAATCTGATCAAGGCACAGGTGCGAATGCTTGGGAAAATCCAAAACGTTTTTCATTTTCCATATCTTTAACCTTTGCTTTAATTGTTTCAATTTTTAGCCATCAGGATAAAGACAGCTGCCTCAAAGTCGAAAGAAGGGAGTGCCTCTCAAGCCTCTATCGAAACCACTGACAATGTGACTCCATCCGAAACAACAACCATTGCTGCAACAACAACAACAATACCAACAACAACCAGAGTTCCAACTCCACAGGTAATCATTTAGCCTTGATGTTTCGAATTCACTAATGTTTCATGATTTGCATCTAACTCTTTGTTTAAATCTTTTCAGACCAACAAACTTCCTCCTACTACTCCAAAGAAGTGAAAATCAAACACCACTGGGGAAGACCCCAAGGCTGGAGGAAACTTACCAACTGCTTCGAAGAAAAAGCAGAAGAAGGATATTTCGAAAAGTACCGTACCAACTAGTGTCTCTGGACTCGATTCCAGGGATTCTGCTCCCTCACCCAAATCCAAAATTCCGCCTTTGACCTCCAACGTAATGTTGGAACGCATAGCTAGCAACCTCTCTTCCGAGAGTCCACAGGTAAATTGAACTTCAAGTCTTTTTGAAAATAATAATTTCTCATTACCTTGGTGCATGCTTTTAACATTCTTTTGCTCCTTGCAGAACATCCTAAATCCAGCTTCCACTACTTCGACCTCACCATCAAAAGCTACTGCTCCACTCCACTCCTCTCCTCAAGGAGACTCCAGCAACCTTGTACAGAACAAAGGTTCCTCCAATATGGTGGTTCTGGCTAGGGCTTCTGAGCAGCAGGATGATCAGAGTACTTCCCCTCCTTTAAAAGAGACAAATGAAACATCACTTCAAACATCTGCAGAGGATTTGCAAAGAGCTTCTCTTCAAAAGTCCCCTCTTGAAACCCTTCAAGAGGACCCAAAGGACACTCAAGCTGAAGGAGAGAAAGCTGATTCTGGCCAAAGAGACGAAGAATCTGCAGAAGAAGAGTCTGAGGAGGAGGATGCCAATGATGGTTCGACTGCTGGGACAGAGTCCAATGCAAATATCAGCGAAAAAGAAGACATCGAAGTGGTGGACTTGGATGACGATGAAGAAGATCATGAGCACGAAACGAATGAAGGGGACGGTGACACAACCAACAAACCCATGGAAGTTGAAATGGACGTGACTCCCCTACGTGTGGAACTTCCTCAACCGTCTTTGTCTCGAATGACTGACGAGGAGCTTGCACTCCTGAGACGAAATGACCCTATTGGGTACATGAAGGCAAAGCTGGCTCAGAGGGACATTCCACTTGCTAGGGCTGGCACAAGTTCGACTAGCTATCCTCTTCCCACAGATGAAAGAATTGTACTTCTTAATAAGATCAGGAAAACAATTCTCATTGTGGATATATTCGAAGTGCTCAAACAAGATAGCACTGCTTGCTACACTATGAAGGAGTTGCTTACAAAAGTCAACCTTGCTACGTGCTCCTTGCCAGTTAGTACTATCTTGTTCGATCTTCAGTCTTTGCTGGACAACGTAACTGGTTACCTTCTCCAAGATGAATCTGCTGCCATAAAGGTTCAAGAAAAGCGCACTGCAATGGATGCTGCTTATGAACAAGCTTCGAAACTCTCTCAAGAAGCTAAGGATCAAGCTATGCATCTAAAGCAAGCGAAAACTGATTATGAGGCTCGAGCTGAGTCCATCCTTCTCTGGGAAAGGCAGATCCAAGAACTTCAACAGAAGGTTAAAGAGGCCAAAGAACAATAAATCGCCTTCGAAACCAATACTGCTGGTCACCAATTCGAAGAGCTTCTCAACCAGGGGCTTGCAGAAATGGAAACTGCAGAACAACACAAGGGAGAAGTGGCAACCTTGGAAGGAGCCAGACGTTTCGCTCAACAGAGACTTGAATCTTTTCGAAGTACCTTCAACAGACTGAAGAATAATTCTTATTTCTAAATTTCAGTGTTTATTTGATTACAATTTGGTTTTTTATATGTAATATTCGAACAACGCCATTTTGGCATCTCATCTTGCCATTTTGGCATTTTTATAATATCTTAGTTACGTTGTTACTATTCGAATCTCCTGCAGGCGTGGCTTATATTTCTTTAAATATTTCCCATTAACCTTTAGGATACGCTTATCATCCACCAGTTCTTCGATTTCATATGCATTGTTTGAGAATGCTTTTAATATTCGAAAAGGTCCTTCCCAATGGGGTGACCATTTACCTAGTGTTCTATTTTTCTTGTCCATGGGCAATATAACTTTCCAGACTAAGTCATTAATAATAAATGCTTTTTTCTTCACCCTTTTGTTGTATGTCCTGGCCACTCTTTCTTTTTGTCTCATCAAAATTTCCAATGCATGTAATCTAACTTCGTCCAACTCAACTAATTCATTCATCATCATTTCCCAATATAATGCAGCTGGGATTTCGTTTTGTCTTTGAATTCGAACTGATTGTAGATGAATTTCTACTGGCAGCACTGCATCATGACCAAATGTGAGTTGGAAAGGCGTAGTGTTAGTAGCTTCCTTAGGAGATGTTCTACAGGCCCATAGTATTTGGTCCAAAGTTTTATGCCAGTTTCTTGGCTTTTTACCAATATGTTTCTTGATTAACCCTATTATCACTTTATTGGCTGCTTCGACTTGACCATTTGCTTGAGCATAATATGGCGTTGATGTTAGCAATCTAAACCCCATTTCTTGGGCAAATTCTTGCATCTTTCTACCAGTAAACACAGAGCATTGGTTTGTGGTTATGCTCTCTGGCAATCCGAACCTATAGATAATGTGCTTCTGTATAAACTCAATAATAGCCTCTTGATCAGCAACTATTAATGGTACAGCTTCGATCCACTTGGTAAAATAATCTATTCCTACCAAGATATATTTCTGTCCCTTAGACGAAGCAGGATTTATTTCTCCTATCAAATCCAATGCCCATCCTCTAAATGGCCATGGTTTGATGATCGAATGCAACTCACTTGCAGGGGCATGTTGAATCCCTGCATTTTTCTGACATTCCTCACATCCTTTAGCAAAGTCTATGCAATCTTTGAGCATGCTAGGCCAATACAAGCCGTATCGAAATAACAACCATTTCATTTTATGGCCTGCTTGATGTGCCCCACATGCCCCATTGTGGACCTCTGACAATGCTAAGTATGCCTCACTTTCTCCTAGGCATTTCAATAATACGCCCTCTTGGGTCTTTTTGAACAATTTGTTCCCCATGAGGAGATATGACAATGCTCTGTATTTTGTCTTTCTATCCACATTCAGAGTTGGGTTTTCTAAATAACTCACCAGTGGACTTCGCCAATCTGCATCTGATAAAGTGTTTATGGCTAATATTTCGAATCCCTGTTTCTCAGCATATCCCAATTTCATACTTTCTAGATCTGATGGTGTGAATCTAGTAGCCATAACTCTACCCCTTAATTCAACTAAATCCTTAAAGTTCCTGGTAGAAACTTTATAACCCGAAGCCAACTGTGCTAAGTCATTTGCTTCTTTGTTCTCTATTCTTGGTATGTGTTGAATATCCATGTATTCAAATTTCCTAAGTAGCCTGTTGACTATGACAAAGTATATCATCAAGTTTTCCTTTATGCATTTATACTCCTTTGTAATTTGTTTGACCACTAATTCTGAGTCTCCTTTAATTTTGACTCTAGTTTCCCCCAATTCCAACAAAGCTTCAAGTCCAACAATGAGCGCTTCATACTCAGCTTCGTTGTTCGAGCAACGAGGACCATCTAATTTATACTTGAATTTTGTTGGAATTCCTTCAGGAGAAATTAGAAGGACTCTAACACCACTTCCATTCCTGTGGGTTGAACCATCAAAGTACAATTTCCATGGTTGTATTTCGACGTAACTCATGACAGTCTGCTCAACCAATGAATGGTCCACAATGAAGTCAGAAATCACTTGACCTTTCACAGCTTTTAAAGGCATGAAAGTCAAAGAATATTCTGTTAAGGCTAAAGCCCATTTACCAACTCTGCTATGCATTATTGGTTTTGAAAGCATGTGTTTAATGACATCGAAATGAGATGAAACATAAACATCAACAGGCTTTATATAATACTTGAGTTTCATACAAGAGAAATACAAACAGAGACATAGCTTTTCTAAATTGCTATATCTGGTCTCTGCATCATTTAGTACTCTACTTAAATAGTATATGGCTCTTTCGATACCATTGCTATCTTCTTGTGCTAACATACTACCTATACTAACTTCAGAGGCAGATATGTACAATCTCATGGGCTTCCCACATGAAGGTGGAGATAAGATAGGAGGCTGAGAGAGGTATCTTTTTATCCTGTCAAATGCCTCCTGATGGGCTTCGTTCCATTCGAAGGCTTGGCCTTGCTTTAGACGAAGCAACGGAGAGAAAGCTTGGGTTCTTCCACTCAAGTTCGAAATGAATCTTCTGAGGAAGTTAATCTTCCCTAGCAGAGATTGCAACTCCCTTTTTGACGTAGGTGCTTTCGTCTCCATTATGGCTTTGGTTTTGTTCTGGTTGATTTCAATCCCTTTCTTGTGAACCACAAAACCAAGGAAATCTCCAGCCTGCATAAAAAATGCACATTTAAGGGGATTCATCTTTAAGCCATGTTTTCTCATTCGTTCGAATGATTGGCTCAAATGATGTAAATGTGTTTCTGCAGATATAGATTTGATGACTATATCATCAATATACACCTGCATGAAGGTTTCAATGAAATCATGAAAAATCGAATTCATTTCCCTTTGATAAGTTGCCCCAGCGTTCTTTAAACCAAAAGGCATCACCACCCATTCGTAGGTGCCTAAGGCTCCTGGGCAACGAAATGCTGTCTTTGCAACATCTTCTTCAGCAATGAAAATCTGATTATACCCAGAGTATCCATCTAACATACTCAAGTATTCGAACCCTGCAGCAGAGTCTACTAGCATTTCTGCCACAGGCATGGAGTACTCATCTTTAGGGGTTGCAGTGTTTAAATCCCTAAAATCTATGCAAATTCTTAAAGAACCATTTTTCTTAATAACAGGTACTATATTCGCTAACCATTCTATGTACCTTGTGGTTTTGATGAATTTGCAACGCAGCAACCTTTCGATCTCAGCTTTAATCTTTGTGAGAACCGCTGGTGCGAATCTTCTGGGAGTTTGTTTGATGGGCTTCTTGCCATCTTTGATTGGCAGTCTGTGTTCGACCAACTCCCTCTTTAAACCAGGCATTTCGTCATAATCCCATGCGAAGCAATCTTTGTTTTTCTTGAGGACTTCGATTACTTCCTTCTTGAGGCCTGGGCTAAGTTTTGCACTTATGTAGGTTATTCTTTTCGTTTTTTCATCCCCTAAGTTGACTTCTTCGAGTGGATCCTGTGCCAACATTTTGGCACCTGAGTCTATGGGGTCCCTTTCGAAGCCTAAGGGTTCTTTATCGTAGATGGCATCCAACCTTTGATCCATCTCAAGTTCTTTGAAGGGTGAGCATTTCGAGCCATCCCCACTTATTTCTTTCATCTTTACAGCTAATTTATTTATTTCAGCCTCTAAGGCCGCTTTTGATTCGTTCTCAGCCATATAGGCCGAAATCCTTTCAAAAAAGGTGGACTCAGTCATGGATAAGGTTGTCGAAGTCCCAGCCTGCTGGCCGTCTTTGTATAGTACTTTCGACTCCCTCGTCTTCGCTGATTATTGTTCTATCTCAGTATAGGCCATCATGGCGAAGGGTCATGTAGTAGTGGGCGTTTCTGGTTTCGTTGATCTCATCATTTGGAACACACGGAGCAATCTTTGCCAGATGTTTATCATAATCCCTCTTGTCAACTAAATTGACTATTGACATAAAGTAACTCTGGTCTGCTTCGATGTTTTCCATGATTCCATCATCTTTCCATAGAACTAGTCGGTGATGCATTGACGAAGGAACTGCCCCTACGCCATGGATCCACTCCCTTCCCAGCAATAAGTTATAGTTGGCCTTGGCTTCGATCACCATAAACATGGTGGGCCTACAGCTTGAGCCTATTGTCAAGTCCAACTGAACCACTCCCAGTGTTTTACCCACTTTCCCCTCATAATTGTACAGAACCATATTATGGGGCTTGATGTCTCCTTCGCGGATCTCTAATCTTTTCAGCATGAAGTGGGGTATCAAATTGACTGCAGCACCCCCATCCACTAGAACCTTATTCACACCATGGGCACCAACTTTTGCCCGAATAAATAGTGGCTTAAGATGGTTCTTCATAGTAGGTTCTGGATGTTCGAAGAACGCATTTTGCTCCTCGACAGCCCCATTGTCCATCACATAGTAGCACACAGGCCTATGCTTCATCAAATTTGTGGTATCTTCTTCCTCATATTCATCAATTTCGGTTTCCTGTCCAAATTCACAGGGAAGCACAGATACCACGTTGTAGTTTAGGTTGAAAGAAGACTCCCCCTCCGATTCGAAGTTATCTGTTATCATATCTTCGTCTTCTTCTGGGCCTGGAGTGTATTCCTTTGGTTCATCTAGTTGCACTTCAGAGAAAAGCCTCCTATTAACTGGAGGTTTGTCTTCAGTTTGATTTTTTGGTTTGTTGGTGCTAGATTCACCTTGGTTCCTTGTTGAGGTTGCCCCTTTATTTGCCACAGCTTCCCTCTCAGCCTTTCGAATCCTCTGCTTCCTGCGCCACTGGGATCTCGACATGGGGTTCCTCCCTTTGTAGTTTTCTAATCTTACCTCTTCACTTTTTGCTATGTTGAGTTGCCTTCTGTATGTCATAGCATGGCGTGCATTTCGTTCGGTGTTTCTCCATCTGTCTTTGCCTTTGTCATTTCTGACTTGCAACCATCTGTCGGTTGGCACTTCAGCAGGGAGTTTGAAAGTCACTCTTCGAGCACCCCTGGGATGAGGACTACCGGGCCTTCGTTGTTTGTGTCTGCTATCGAAACGTGGGCCCATCTGCACAATTTCTTGATGGTTCCAGCAAGGGGCAAAGGGAATCGTTTCGAAGGCTCTGGCCATGCTTTGATCATACACAGCAGAACACCTTGGGCATATCAAGCACTTGGTTGCCCCTTTGTAGCAGCGAAACACAAATTCCAGCAAACTTTCTCCAGCCTTAGGATAACACCTGAACAGCTGGTTATCTTGGCGCCAATTGTTGCCAGTTCGAGCCCTCTGTACCCTTTCGAAATTCGCAGCGATTCTCTGATTGCAGAGGATGCTGCACCTAGGGCACAGTATCATGCCTGTATCTCCCTTGTGGCATGTCATGAGGTAATCCTTGAGACTAGCATCTCCAGCGTGATTATCCTCCATTTTATACTTCTCTTTTTCTAAGTATTTTTCTACCTCCTCCATCTCAGAGTGAGGTCTTTCCATGTCCACCATGTTTACCTCAACATCCTCCCCTTCAGCTTCATCATCTCCCCATCCTGTGGGTTTTATATCTTCAATGTGGACCTTCGAACTCTCTGGGGAAGAATATTTGACCAAATAGTCAAATTTTCCACTGGGTTCCCCTAGAGTGTCCCATATTTCCTTCTGAGAGGAAGTTGGCTTCGTGATTTGGACTTTCTCCAATTCTAGCCTCAGGCCCTCAGTGACCTGTGTTAACTCTTGGTTTTGATTTTCCTGGCCCTCAGTAGCCTGGGTTTCTTTTGCAACAGCTATAGGTGCTGCTTCAATCGAAGTCTCTGGTATCTTTTGGATGTCTTCAGTGACCTCCTTATCGACTTCGACCATCACCCAGCTTTCGTTTTCAGTATCTTTCTCTCCTGTTGGGACATCACTTTGGTCAGCTTCCACCATGTTAATCTCTCCAATGCATGCAGGCTCGGAGTAGTTGGTGTCTGCCACGTCCAAGGGATCTTCGTCCACTTTCATCTTTGCTTTATCAGCGAACTTCAGTCTGCCATCTTTGATTGCATTCTGAATTAGGTCCCTGAAAAGAAAACACTGTGAGGTTTTGTGGCCTAGGAAACTATGATATTTGCAAAATCCTCTCTTCTTTCTTTGATCTAAAGGAGGAATTTTGACATTTGATGGCACAATGAGTTGGCCATCTTTGACAAGTAAATCAAAAATCTCGTTACATTTAGTGACATCAAAGGTATAAACCTTCTTTGGGAATTTGTCACTTTTCTCATTTTCAACAATCTCTTTCCCTTTTGTGGGAACTAATAACTTGCAGGAGTAAGGTGGTGCCTGTTTCAATTCAGCGAGGTCGATTTCGACCTCTTCGAATTCGAATTCAGGATAATCTTCTGCTTCCTCAGTTCCAACATAGGAGATCCTCTCCTTCTTATTATTTTTAAAAACTCTGGCCTTTTCGGCCTTTAGCCTTTCGACCTGTCGAACCCTGTCGGATAACTGGGCCATGTCCCTCAAATATTGAGTGTCTAGTTTCTTTCGAATAGAGTAATCCAAGCCACCAGCGGCCATTTCGACTAACTCATGTTCAGGCACTACTGTGTAACATCTGGATTTCAAAAGCCTAAATCTATTCAGATAATCATCTATGGGTTCGGTGAACTTTCTCTTGACACTGGCTAATTCCTTCAAGCTTATTTTCGACTGTCCCATGTAAAACTGTTCATGGAATAATCTCTCCAAAAGAGCCCAAGTATCAATGGACCCAGGAGGAAAAGTGGTGAACCATGTGAAGGCGTTCTTAGTCAGGGAACTTAGGAAGTATTTGATCCTGAGATCTTCATTATTGGTTATATCCCCCGCTTCGGTTAGATATCTGGCTATGTGTTCGATTGTTGACTCATTGGTATCCCCAGCGAACTTTGTAAATTTAGGGACTTTATATCCCCTTGGTAAATCAGTATGCATTATGCAATCTAATATAGGAGAAGCATAATTTGGCCTTCACATTCCTGTGTTGAGGCCATTCTGGGCCATGACTCTCTCTATCATGGTGGTTAAATTGTTTTCTGCCAGGATGTTATCGTTTCGAATTCTATGAACGACAGCATCAGCATCTTGATTTCGACCCACCATGACAACCCCCCTAGGTTGTTCTTCTCGAAACTCTGGGGCTTCTAGCCTTTCGACCCTTGCCCCTGGTTCCATAATTTCTCTTTGTGGGCCTGGGATCATTGGGGCTTCTAGCCTTTGTGCCCTTGCCCCCAAGTTAACTTCTTCTCTAGGTGGTCTATAGTTTGGGTCGTTAGCAATTTGCTCCATAACAGGCATGTTTGCTCGAACTCCCGCCTGATTCTGCCTACGCCTTTCTGGGGGAGCAAGGAAATCTGCTATTCGACTCATGTTATCAGCATTTTCTCTGTTTGTCACAGTCACATTTTGTACTATTGGGGAAAATATTTCCTGCATAGTTTGTGCTAATACCCCTATCATATTATGGTTACTGTCATCCATCAATTGCCTAAAAGCCAACTGGTTTTCTGTGGTTAAAATAGGCATTATGCTATAACCCACTGACCCTTGGTTATTTGTCATAAACTGATTCGCCCCAGACCCAGACCCTAATTGTGATGATGAATTCGATGTGGAATTGTGTAAACCTGCCATAAAGGATGTTGGCATTCCATAAGAGGAATTTTTGGTTCTATTACCATCGAAACCGGGTGGTCTAGTTAGTGGCATGGCGAAATGGGTTTGTGTTCCTGATGGTGGAACGAATCCCCCAGGATAACCAATGGTTCCAGTATTTCCTAAGATCGAACTATTAGTTGATATGCCACTTACTCTATTAGTGGCTATATTACTGGTAGAAGACGCAACAGACTGTGCATTCGAAGGGATCACATTAGATGTTCCCATCGAAGCGGATACATTAGTGCCTGTTGTATGTGGGGCATTTTGTTCCCCTTGTTGATTGTCAGAATTAGACATCTTGTTCAAACGTTTTCTTCTGGATAAGGGTTGGTTGCTGTTGGTTATTTTACCACTTCTTAGGTTCATAAAACAGCAAACTTCTTAGGCTCCAACGTTTTTATAATGGTTATGTCTCAACAATCTCTATTTCTGTTCTAAATTCCGTAATGTCCAACGATTGTGTCCCACCGGGTGTGCCAATTTGTTTCCAGTGATTTCTGGTAAACAACCGCTAGTCCTCCAAACTATCGAATAAACTTACTGACTGTTATTCAATTCCTCTGGTAACTCGCAGGATCGACTATATTGATCCTAGGACGTGTTGGTCATTAGGGTAACTCTCATGATCGAACAGGTATTCATGGTTGGTATTTAGAATGTTGTGTAGGTGTTTGACTTATTTCGATTTCTCTCTTAAAGATCTAAAGGTATAATCAAAATATATGTATGCGAAACTAAATTGCATGAATAAATGTTAATTGTAAAGACATGTAAAATTGCATAAAAGATAAGTAAATGGCTTCGAATCGTAAAGAAAACAGTTAATGTAAAAGATGCTCTAGAATGTAAAATATTCGAAATATGAAGAAAGCGTTTAATGCAAGAAATCTGTAAAATGACTTTAAGTAAAAATAGGCGTTCAAAGGATAAAAATTTGAAGATAAAACATGAAATGTATAACAGTTTCTGAAATGTAAAGTGTTTGAAATGTAAAGAAAGCATTTAAATGTAAGGCATCAATGAAAAGATTTCGAATAAAAAGACTTTAGATGCAAAAAACTTGTAAATGGTATTGATACAAAGACAAAAGAAAGTACTGGAAATGATAAAGGGTTTTCATTAAATCATAAACATGTGGTGCTATCATACGTACATTGCTCTTGCATTTGTTTCCCTAGCCATGTGGTAATTTGAATGTTTACTGAGTTTTTTGTACAAATAGATATGACACACGAAATCCTAATGCTAAGACTTCTATTTATACTACTTCGACCATAACGGTCTCGCTATAAGATTCTGCCACGTTCAGAACATGCAGAGCAATGCCTCTCTTTTGCTTCCACGCGTCTTCAAAATGCTCCAGCGCATATATTTCAAATTTCGAACATCCCGCTTGCATTTGAATTTCAAATGTTTTGGCACTTCTTCGCTTCGAACGCACTTCTTTAGACACAGCCTTGTTATCATTTTGAGACTTCTTTAGATATGTTCCCATAATTGCCACTCAAAGCTCCAAGCTTTGATATGCTCATTCGAAACACTGCTTCTGCTATTTCGAAACATGAAGTTTTGTTTCATTTCAATCGAAACGTCCAATTCACTTGGCTTCTAATAATATTATCAAAATCTTCAGCCAACACCCGGTCTCAAATCAATCTTGCTAAACATGCGAGCGCCAACCAATCGGTCCATCAAATCATCAATTCTAGGAAGTGGATACCTATTCTTGATAGTCACTTTATTCAACTGACGCTAATCAATACAAAGTCTCATGCTACCGTATTTCTTCTTCACCAATAACACAGGAGCTCCCCGCGGCGACACACTTGGCCTAACAAACGTCTTCTCGAGCAAATCTTCTAATTGGCTATTCAATTCTGATAACTTGGACGCGGACATCCTGTATGGTGCCATAGAGATAGGTCTAGTACCAGGGACAAGATCCACAGAAAATTCAACTTCTCTTTCTGGAGGTGCACTAGGAATCTCATCAGGGAATACTTCGGGAAAGTCGCACACCACCGGAAAGTTTGCAATCACAACTTGACTCTCCACAGAAAGAGTCGCCATCAACAAGAAAACCAACACCTCATATTTCATGAACTCATACAACTGCTTCGTTGACACCATCATAGCTTGTTCTTCTTCTACTAAGGAAGAAAACCTTACAGTGTTGTCATAGCAATTAATATGGACATAATTAGATTTCAACCAGTCCATACCTAGAACTACTCCGAACCCGACAAGCGGTAAGCAAACAAGATCCACAACAAAGTCTCTATCAAAGATTGATAAAGGGCAACTTGCACACACAAAAGAAGTAGTAATCGTTCCCTTAGTCGGAACTTCTACCACCATATCTATATTCAGAGACGACAAAGTGAGACCCAATCTCTTTACACAATCAGCAGCAATAAAACAGTGAGTAGAACCAGTGTGATACGGTGGGAGAACTGACTTGGGATTTTGCGTTTTGTGTTCGCAAATGTTTCGGTTTAGCAAGAGTCGCCACCGACTTTTTATTTTATCCTAAGGAAAGGTCAAAAAGCACAGGAAAGACCTTTGAGATGTTTTCTTGGGTTCGGGGAGTAGATTATAGAAAGGGAAGGTATTAGCACCCTTTCTATCCATGGTTATCCATGGGCTCTTAGTTACTTGCTTAGATCACTTGCTTTGCATTTCTATTGTTTGAAATGGTGCTTTGTGTGTGATTTTGGAAAATGTTTTGAAAAGAGACCATCGTTGTGGCAACCTTTGTAATGATTCTTGTTTTGAATGTATACAAAGGTGTTTTTGTCTTTTGAAAGGTTTTCAATATTTGAAAGTAGGGTTTTGAAATTGTGTTGTGGAGTGTGTTTTGAAAAGTAGCAAGGATGTTTTTACAAGTTTGATCAAGTAGCTAAGAGCTATCTACCCTATTTTACTCAAAGACCTTTCTTATGTTTTTAACCCTTTTAACAATGTTGTTTCACCATTGTATTTGGTGAACAACCTTGTGTTAGGATGTTAACGGGACAGGCGCAGGTCATCGTATAGACCATGATAGCAATAGTGTCAAGTATCTTTGGCAATTTTCTTGAGGGACTTGATCATTTTTGTTTAGGCAACTCAGATAGTGTCATCGAGGGACTATGATCTTTTTGTTTGTTTTTGTTTTGCCAAAGTACTTGACATGCAACCATGGTCCATTTTTGAAGGCAACAAGTGGATGAAACCCTAGGGGTGCAAGTGTGCATTGTGTTTGTTTTTCATGCATGTTTATCTTGGATTAGGTAAAACTAATTGTTGATTTTATTTGCATACAAACCCTAGGTCTAAGCATGGCATAATTGAAAGCTTTTAAATGTGCGATAATTTAAATGCTATACTATTACAACATGATATAGGGAGGGGGTACAAATTTGAATTGGGGATATTTGACAAGAAATTAAACCCTAGATTACTATTACAACCAAATTGAATGTACAAGATACAATATTTAAATGTACAATAATTGAAATAAATACAATAAATAAATGTAAATAAAATGTATTATGCCAAAATGTTTTTTTTAGTATGTAAAAAGTATTTTTCAATGTGAAAAGTAAAATAAAAAAATCAATTTTAATTATTTTTCCTATTTAGGGCAAGAAACCCTAATTCTTAATAAATAACATTATTTATTAATTTTATATAAAAAAAATGTTTTTTAGTGTAAAATATTAATAAAAATGAAAATGTGATATTTTTGTATTTTTTAACCTAATTATTTAATAACAAGTATATAAACATATATATATATATATATATATATATATATATATATATATATATATATATATATATATATATATATATATATATATATATATATATATATATATATATATATATATATATATATATATATATATATATATATATATATATATATATATATATATATATATATATATATATATATATATATATATATATATATATATTATATTTATATATATATATATATATATATATATATATATATATATATATATATATATATATATATATATATATATATATATATATATATATATATATATATATATATATATATATATATATATATATATATATATATTTATATATATTTATATTTATTAAACATATTAAATGTACAAAGATAAAAATTAATTATTTACAAAAATGGATATTTTCAAGAAAATGTTTTCAAATGTAAATAAAAATAATAAATGAAAATAAGTATATTTTTTTGTATTATTTTTGAGTTTTAAAAAAAAGAAAATAGTTTATTTACATATATATACTTAGTAAAATAAAATAAATATCAAATAAATATGAAAAAAAATGGAAAATTTTTTTTGGCATTTTTTGTATTTATACAAAAAATAATAAAGTCAGGATAAAAAAATAAAATGTCAAAAATGATAAATATTAAACAAATGGGCCATGGGGGTGTAAACAGAAAATAGGGGTGTTAGAAGTGAAAACACAACAGGCCCAGCCCACCAGACTTCTTCTTCCTCTTGCTCACAAAACACGCGCTTCTGTGTATCAATGGCCAACTCCTGATTCTTTGATTTTTTGACAAAACTCATAACATGAACATTGTAGAGAATTAAACAACGAATTCAACCATATAAAAAACTTGGATTAACTCTCAAAGACCAGAGAGAATTTCTCTGGCCCTAATTTTTAACCTAGTTTTTTCAGAAAGTTCATGAGTTAAATTCTCTCAGCATGATTAATGTAAATGAAAACTAAGCATATGTATGGCTTCAGGGCTATGAGTACAACATATTTCATTCACAAACCTAAGCCTAAGCATTCCTAAATAGAGAGATAGAAGTCCATGAAATACCTGTTTCAGTTGACTTCGAGCTGGACAATGTAGCAACCTTCAATGGTGTTTGAGCTTCTATTGAGCTTGCCTGAGGTCCAAGGAAGCTTCTCCAATGCTTGGCTTGCTTTGAAACAACTTGAATCGTGCTGTAGAACTCAACCTGCAGAGCTTTAAAATGAAAATGGCAAAGTGTGTTAGAGGTGTTACAGCTTGCAATGGGGGCTTCAGATAGTTCAGGTGAGTTGATTGGAAGGTGTTGGAACTATCTTGGGACAAAACGCACGATGGAAATTGGTTGTGGCTTGCAAGATGCAGAACTTGCTCTGTTTTGCAGAAAAACAGTGATTCTGAGTATGAGGAAGCTTTAGTGATGAAAGGTTCGTGCTTTAGGCTTGTTGGGATGTATGGAACTTGTTCACAAAGTTCTTGTAAGCTTGTGTTAACATATATGTGTGATTGCTTATGTTTTGCCACTTTTCTTCTACTTGAAGCAAGAGGATGGAAATGATGTTATAGCCATGTACAAGCCCTCCTATCATGCTGCAACTTTTGTTCTTGGTTACTGGGATTAGTGGACTTGATCTTGCCTCAAAGATCTGGCCCCATGCCTCAAGGATTTGGTTTTGACATAAAGTGAAGTTAGGCAAAAATGGCATTGTTGCTTTTTCCTTTTAAGGCTTAAACTAATGTATAATGCCCTAATGACCAAGACAATACTTTAATACAATGTATATGCATTAAATTAAGGAGTACAAAATTGTTTTGAGGCCTGTAATGTTGAACCAATCTAGCTAGATCAGAATTGCAAGTTGTTATGAACATGTATTGGCCATGGACAAAGGTGAGTTTTTGCCAATTTCAAGCATTCGATTCTCTCTAACCACAAGGGTGTTTGAGGAGTTCTTGGACAATTTGGAAAGCATGGAACATGTAATACAATCCATCTTTGTAATGCAACTTGAAACTCCAAGTGGAACTATGTGAAAAATGGCCCAGAAGATGGGTCAAAATTCTGCCTAGATTAGCGCAAATTTTCTCTAAGTTAAAAGTTTTAGGTACCCTTGTTCCAAAAATCATAACTTGAGATACAAGCTTCCTTTGAGAAAACTTTGTGAATCAAAGTTGTATACTTTGTGATTTACTACAACTTTAATGTTGCAAGTTTGGTTTGAATCCATTTTCATCTTGGTGAAAAAATGGGACAAAATTAGGAAAAAATAAGAAAATTTCATAACTTAGAAAAATTCTAAGTTATGAATTTTTTTCCATTTTAAACCCTAATTTGCATTTTTGGGTTTCTTGATGAACAAGTTTCATAATTTGACATGTCTTGATGAAAAATGACCCTTGGCACTTGATTTTGACCAAAAAGTCAAAGTTTGACTTTTCAGTATACAGTCAAATTTTGATCAGTTGACTGAAAAATTCATCTGTCAATCTTATGCATTTGAGATCTTTTGAACTTGTTGAATGGGTCAAGACAATTTCATTGAGTCTTTGAGTCCATATGTGAGCTTGGTTTACCATTGGTTAGGTCGAACAGTCAAGAATTGCCTTTGTACAATCAAAACGCTAAAAATGACCATTTTACCCTTTTGGTGATCTGATCAAATTTCTTGTGGAATTATGATCCAAACTTGATAAAATGGTTCATATGAGTTCATAATGTTGATGTGGGTCAAAATCCATGAGGTTTATTGTAAATTGGCCACAGTTGACTTTTTCCCCAATACAGCTGATTTCTAGGTCAACTGTCCAATTGACTGGGCAGAAATTTGAATCAAGGCTTGAAACTTGGTATGGACGAACTTGTGAGTCCAACATGAAGTATGAAAGTCAATTTGGGCATTGTAGGTCAAAACATCCCTGTGCAAACTCAAACCCTAATTTGGGTCAACAGTGCAAGGAGGTGTCTCGAGCAGAGCAAACCCTAACTTGATATTGAATTCCAAGAGTCTTTAATGAGAAATTTTGGTGAAATGAGAGGGAAAATTTTGGGGTACAACAGTTTCCCCTGTTCAATCTTCTTGAACCTGAAGAGTTAGATTGGCAAGTTTGCCTTTCGCGACTCGAAGGTAAAAGAGGATTGGACACTAGAGTGCCCGTAAATTTGCACTCGTCAAAATATAGGTGCGGGAATGGGCTTAAAGATGTCATTTGGAGATGGCGGAATCTTGCTGGAGATGGGCTTAAAGATGCCATCCAAGAACCTTTGTTGAATTGCAATGCTGTAGGCCAAAAGAATGAGTATCAAAATGGTATTTGTGTCTGGAATGCACTTGAACTGTATCTGGAGACTGAGTTTGTATGAGAAAAAGAATGGCGTCCGTGGTTGGGGCGTATCTGAGCTGTAACTGTGTTTGAATGTTGAATGAATATCAAAATGACTTCCGTGTTTGGAGTGTATATGTATTGTATCCGAGTAACAGAGAAATATATGTGTATGGAGCAACTGTATGCTGGGGATCAACTCTGAATGAGTAACAGAATGGCAACCGCGTTTGGAGCGTATCTGGACTGTATCTGAAGTTGAGATCTGTATGAGTAGTAGAATGACTTCCGTGTCTGGAGTGTATCTGTACTGTAACTAGGATCTGAATAAATGACAGAATGACTTCCGTGGCGACTGCACTGAGGGAATCAAACTGCTGGTGTAAGGGCCAGAATGGCATCCGTGTCTGGAGCATATCTGAACTTGAAGTTGATAATTGAATCTGAATGAGAGATAGAATGGTCGCCGTGTCTGAAGCGTATCTAGTCTGTATCAGATTACTGAAGTCCGAATGAGTAGTAGAATGACTGTCGTGTCTGGGGTGTATTTGTACTGTATTTGACTTGAAATTCTGAATGAGTGATAGAATGACCACTGTGTCTGGGGTGTATCCATACTGTATCTGAATAATTGTTAACGACAACCTTTTAATCTTATCCTGAAAAGGGTAAAATGTTAGCTAAAACACAAAGTTATATTGCATGATATGTATGATGCAATGAACTGTATTTCATCAATGTTTATGATATATGAATGTAATGGTTATGCATGTAAGCTGAGTAGCCGTCTTGTTGAGGAAGAAAAAATCCGGATAGCTGGAGATAATGAATTCTTTGACTGCTGTCGGGGAAAATAAATCCTTGACCGATGCTGAGGATTCAAAAATCTTTGATTGTTGAAAATGAGAAAAACCTTGCTGATTGCTTGGGGAATAAGGGAAACTCTGAAAAATCTCTACTGGAGACTTAAAACCTGGGAGACTTCTGCTGGAGAAATGAGACTGAGAATCTTAAATCTACTGGGAAATAAATCTGTGGGGAAATGCTCACTATTCTGGCTCTGTCGGGGATAGGATTTTCAGGGTTTTTGGGTTCCACTGGGGATCTTGAAACTTAACTCTGATGGGAATTTTGAAATTCAGCTCAGCTGGGGAATCAAGCTTTAGAAAGCATTTGCTCTGCTGAGAATCTTGAAGTTTAACTCCGTTGGGGAAATATACTCCAAATCTTAGTTTTGTCAAGGATCTGAATGATGTATCGTGGGGGATTTTTTGGAATGGCACAAAGACATCTGCCTACACCTTCAACCTATCAGTAATCATCTTTTTTCAATTTCGTTTTATTTGTAAGCAGTGATTATATTCAAATGCATATGCCTATTTAACAAAACATTGGACGTTTTCAAATATAACATAAGTGTAAAAAAGAAAAGAAAGACAAGTAAATTTCTGCACTTTGAAGTGTATTTGTATTAACTTTTGTGAGTATCTTTGTACAAAGGGGACAGACATCCTAGTAAGAGAATGTTGTTGTAAAAATTGGAAAATTTTATATAAAAGCAAGATGGCTATGTGTAACAATTCCATGGGATTCCCATTCTGCTATAGCCTTCACGACTCTTAATATCTTGTCCATTCACTGCTTCGTCCGCCGATGGTTAGATTGATTAGAAGTTTGGGGCTTGTTGGTGAAGAGATTACTTAAAGTGATCCGACGAGACATAGTCATACGCATTAATTCCCTAACTTTTGCCTGGACCGCCCTTTTGGGTTTTCGATCCATCGGGAAACCATTTTTTGCCCAAGTTGCCCTTTTGGGTTTTCAACTTGCCGGGTGTACAGATTTTTTTTTGTTTTATCTGTAATTTTTGCCTGAACCGCCCTTTCGGGTTTTCGGTCCACCGGGATGCCCATTTTTGCCCAAGTCGCCCTTTCGGGTTTTCAACTTGTCGGGTCGTTTTATGCATAGTATCTTTTGACTATGTCTGCGTTCGTAGGGTGCGGCAAGTCATCACCGTCCAAGGTGGTCAGAATCATTGCCCCACTAGAAAAGATGCTTTTGATTACAAATGGTCCTTCGTAAGTAGGAGTCCACTTGCCCCTGGGATCACTTTGCGGTAAGATGATCCGCTTGATTACAAGATCTCCGACTTGATATACCTGACGCCTGGCTTTCTTGTTGAAAGCCTTGATCATCCGTTTTTGATACGTCTGACCATGGCAAATAGCAGTAAGTCGCTTCTCGTCGATCAAATTAAGTTGATCAAGCCAGGTCTGAATCCAATCGTCTTCACTTAAACCAGCGTCCTTCATAATCCTTAAGGAAGGAATCTGAACCTCCATGGGTAGGACAACCTCCATGCCATACACCAAAGAAAATGGTGTTGCCCCTGTTGAAGTACTTGCCGTGGTACGATATCCATGCAGAGCAAACGGTAACATCTCATGCCAGTCTTTATAGGTAACTGTCATTTTTTGGATGATCTTCTTAATATTTTTGTTCGCGGCTTCAACAACACCGTTCATCTTCGACCGATAGGTAGATGAATTGTGATGATAAATCTTGAACTGTTCGCATAGAGCGGTGATCATAGTATTGTTCACATTTGTACCATTGTCTGTGATGATCCTGTCGGGGACACCATACCGGCATATGAGGTTCTTCTTGATGAAACGGGCAACCACATTCTTTGTAACAGACGCAAAGGAAGCTGCTTCGACCCACTTGGTAAAATAATCAATAGCGACCAAGATGAAGCGATGTACATTGGAAGCCGTGGGCTTAATCTCTCCAATCATGTCAATGACCCACATTGTGAATGGCCAAGGAGTTGTCAAAACATTGAGAGGAACAAGAGGAATATGCACCTTGTCGGTGTTGACTTGGCATTTGTGGCAAGTACGGGAATGTTGGTGACAATCAGCTTCCATGGTAGACCAGTAGTAGCCCGCCCTTAGAATCTTCTTAGCCATCGTATGTCCGCTCAAATGGGTGTCAAATGTGCCACTGTGTATCTCAGTCATGATCAACTCTGCTTCAGCTTTCTCCACACATCGAAGTAAAACACAATCATGGCTGCGTTTATAAAGGATGCCATTGCTTAGGAAGAACTTGGCAGCAAATCTCCTTAAGAACTTTTTGTCATTGACGGAAGCTCCTTCGGGGTATTCTCTAGTCTGGAGATACCTTTTGATTTCATGAAACCAGGGTTGTTCCACTACTTCTTCGGTATTAATCTCATGACAGTGCGCAGGTTCGTCCATTCGCTCGATGGTGATTTAGGAAGCCTCGTTATCCTAGTTGATTTTAAACATGGAAGACATTGTAGCCAGAGCATCTGCTAGCTGATTTTCTTCTCGCGGGAAATGATCGAAGGTGATCTGCTCGAAATAAGGCAACAAAGTCAGAACATGTTCTTTGTATGGGATAAGATTAGGATGTTTGGTGTCCCACTCTCCTTTGACTTGACTGATAACCAAAGCCGAGTCCCCAAATACGACCAAAGATTTGATTCCCAAGTCTATAGCAGCCTTGAGACCAAAGATGCAAGCTTCATATTCGGCCATGTTGTTGGTACAGCTGAAGCAAAGTCGGGCAGTGAAGGGCGTATGGCAACCTTCCGGAGAGATGAGTACCACACCGATATTGTTGCCAAGTGCATTTGAAGCACCATCAAAGTACAGGGTCCATCGGGATCCTTGTTCAGGTCCGTCATACGGTCTGTTACCTTCGATGTTGTCCAAAGTCATGATGTCCTCGTCAGGGAAGTCGAATCTCATAGATTGATAATCTTCGACGGCTTGATGAGCTAGATGGTCAGCTAGTACACTCCCTTTTATAGCTTTTTGGGTAGTATACTGGATGTCAAACTCAGTTAGGATCATCTGCCATCTAGCGATCCTTCCAGATAAAGCAGGCTTCTCAAAGATATACTTGATCGGATCCATCTTGGAAATCAGCAAAGTGGTATGAGTCAACATATACTGCCTTAGCCGGCGAGCAGCCTATACCAAAACGCAGCAAGTTTTCTCGAGCAGTGAGTAGCGAGTCTCACAGTCGGTAAACTTTTTGCTAAGGTAATAAATGGCATGCTCTTTTCGACCAGACTCGTCATGTTGGCCCAGCACACACCCCATTGAGTTATCCAAAACAGTCAGATACATGATCAACGGTCTTCCTTCGACGGGTGGCATCAGGATAGGAGGTTCTAGTAAATACTCCTTGATCTTATCAAAAGCAACTTGACAATCATTGTTCCATTCAACTACCTGATCCTTCTTCAACAGTTTGAAAATTGGCTCACAGGTAGATGTCAGGTGAGAGATGAACCTCGCAATATAGTTCAAGCGTCCCAAGAATCCTCTAACCTCCTTTTCAGTATGGGGAGCAGGCATTTCTTGTATAGCATTTACTTTAGCAGGATCAACCTCAATACCTTTGTCGCTGACAATAAATCCCAAAAGTTTACCAGACCTAACTCCAAAAGTGCACTTGCTTGGGTTCAGTATGAGCTTATACTCCTTCAACCTGGCAAACAGCTTTTGCAAATGTTCAAGGTGTTCTTCTTCTGTCTGAGATCGAGCTATCATGTCGTCTACGTAAACTTCGATCTCATGATGTATCATATCATGAAACAAAGCTACCATGGCACGTTGATAAGTTGCCCCTGCGTTCTTCAGTCCGAACGACATCACTTTGTAGCAGAATGTACCCCATTGTGTGACAAAGGTATTTTTCTCCATGTCCTCGGGGGCCATTTTGATTTGGTTGTATCTAGAGAACCCATCCATGAAGGAGAACACTTTGTGCTGACTTGTGTTGTCAACCAAGATATCGATATGTGGCAGTGGAAAATCGTCTTTAGGGCTGGCCCTGTTTAAATCGCGATAATCCATGCACATTCTGACTTTGCCGTCCTTTTTAGGAACGGGCACGATGTTAGCAACCCATTGGGGATAGGTAGTAACAGCCAGAAAGCCAGCATTGAATTGCTTCATTACTTCAGCTTTAATCTTTTCAGACATGTCAGGCCTCATTCGTCGGACCTTTTGCTTGATTGGTGGATAATCCTCTCTGGTAGGGAGACAGTGAACCACGATATCTGTGTCTAACCCTGACATGTCTTCATAAGACCAGGCGAAGATTTCAACATATTCGTTCAACAACTGTATTAAGCGTTCCTTGACACTCGGTTCCAGGTTGGCACCCACTTTTACTTCTTTCCCGTCTTCCTCTGTCTCCAAGTTGATGGTTTCTAACAACTCTTCATGAGGCAGAATGGCCCTCTCTTCCTGTTGTAGAAGTCTGGCTAACTCTCCTGGCACTTCACAATCTTCGTCAACTTCGTACTCAGCCTGATTGACCAAATCTTCAGAGTTATCGAAGGCTAAAGCAGAATAGTCACCCATGGAATCTGGAGTGGATGGGTACCTGCATTTGTGAGTGTGGGTGTGTGTAAGGGATAGCCATCCTTAAACAAACAAAAATGCAAAAGGAAAGAAAATGAACACAGCATTTTATAGATGAAAAACGTCCAATGATTCATTAAAACATGGCATATGATTATGAAGAAAATCAAACCCTTACAAATGGACCTACGTGCCCCGGGGAAGGCATGAGGTGAAAATAGTGTACGAATTGTTTTAGTTATTACAGACCATAAAAAGGGGAAATTGTTCAAAGATAAAATTACTGGTTGATAAAGGTGATAGGAACAAAATCCTTTGCTTCCAAATTGCTCAAACCCCCTTCGACAGTCGGAAAAATCCAATCCTCAGAGTGGCTCTCCTCAGCTTCATCTTCTACAACATTGATTTCGTGGTGTGAGATCTTGACGGGTGATCTTCCAATCTTAGAGCGACACATAGCCTTTTGTCCTGCAGCAGTAAACCCCAATCCAAACTTGTCTGTCTTATAGGGAAAGTTGGGAAATTGCCCCCATACTGTGCTCTTCCCCTCCTTAATCACAACCTCCTCATCCTTGAGAGATACCATCCTAGCCACATGCTTGGGAATGATAGGTACCTCAACCACTGTCTTCGTAACTGCTACCTCGGGAGAAACTTCCTCAAAATGTTGAAAAGGCGTTTCGATGAACTCGCCATCTAACTCCACATATCGAAAGGAATTGAGATGACTGATCATGTACTCTTCCTCGCCGTGCACAGTTATGATTTTACCCTTAACATGATATTTCAGCATTTGATGCAAAGAGGAGGTAACTGCCCCGGCATAATGGATCCACGGTCTTCCTAGCAAACACGAGTATGACGGACGGATTTCCATTACATAGAAAGTGGAGTTGAACACTTCGGTTCCTACCTTGATAGGAATATCAACCTCTCCATGAACTATTCTTTTGGAACCATCGAAAGCCCTAACGACGATGTTACTAGGTTTGAGGGTCAAACCTTCGCAATCCAAACGGTCTAAGGCCTTCTTTGGCAGCACATTCAGGGAAGAACCGGTCTCAACCAAGACATGGGCGAGAGTGGTTCCTCGGCATTCAACTGAAACATGTAACGCATCATTGTGCTTTCTTCCTTTGGGAGTTAAGTCAGTGTCGGAAAAGCCCAGGCCGTTGTCAGCAGTAAGACTGGCCACACAATCCTGAAATTGGTCAGCCGAGGTCTCTTGGGGTACATGTGTCGTCTTCAAGAATTTAATCAGGGCCTTAGCATGGGCCTCTGAACATAGCAGGAGGGCTAACATTGAGATTTTAGAAGGGGTCTGCCCCAATTGTTCTACAACGTCGTAGTCACTTTTTCTGATTATTTTCAGGATTTCATCCATTTCTTTCTGAGTGGTTTAGGGGATAACCACAACATGAGCCTTCGTCCTGACAGGCATTTCCAGTATCCCCTTACCCTTGTTGGTATTATCAGCAGATGGTCTTTCTTCGGGAGTATCCACTTCTTCAATCACTGGGCCTTGCACAGAGGGTCCAACAGACGGAGAAGCTTTTAAGGGTCCGAAAACTGCTCGGGGGGGAGCAATCTCCGGAGAAAAGATCCGGACACTGCGGGTTATCTTGCTTCTACCCGCGATGTTCCCTATATCAGGGTCTTCTTCAGAAATCTCTTGGACTGTTTCGATTTGTTTGATGCCGTGGTAGAAGACTTCTCCCCCATAGTTCCCCGGCATGGTGATCTTTAAAGGTACACATTCAGAGTTGGGTGTAATCCTGACAGGCCTTTTGCAAGCCTTGGGAGGATTATCGGAAATGGTTATGATAGCAATATCGTTGGTTGAAGTATCACAAGTATCAGGAGTAATCGGATTGAAAGTGTTAACAGGAGTTTTCTGGAAAAGTATCTCTTGAGTATCCATCGGGCGTTGGACACCCGACTTCAACATTGGATAATCATCTTGAATGTTCAAACAAACATAACAGTCTTTACCACAACCAGGAAAGATCCCGACTCTCAGCAAATTTTCTTTAATCACAAGCAATGGAGTCAACAGATTGGCAACATCAGTAACATGGAGGTTTTCCAAAATGGCATGCACATTGTGGTCGTGCTTGGGCATCGGAGCGGATATAACATTGGGCTTCTCAGGAGCATTAAATTCAACCTCTTTGGCATCAATTAAGTCCTGAATTTTGTTCTTAAGTGCCCAACAATTATTGGTATCGTGCCCAGCACTGTCGGAATGGTAAGCACACTTGGCGTTGGAGTGATAGTATGGAGAGGAGGTGTTAGGGTTTTTTGGCGCCTCCTTCAAACTAGTCAGATTCAGCTTCAATAAATGGGGAAGGACCTGAGCGGGCATCATGTTGATGCGGGTGAACTGCCGTTGTGGCCGTTCTACCCTTTGTTGATTAGATCTCGACTGATTGTTATGAGGTTGATCATTTGATGAATTTCGAATCATCACGGCCCCCACAATCGGCTGACACTCAGTTCTTCCCAATCCCTTCTGAGAGTACACAACAGATGCTTCTTTCTTGGCTGGAAAAGGTTTTTTAACAGCTGTGGATGCGGAGGCATCCTTTTGAATCTTTCCACTTTTAATACCGGCCTCCACCCTTTCGTCGGTCAAAATCAGTTCAGTAAATCCCGTAGAAGAGCTCCCGATTAGATGGTTGAAGAATGGGCAAGACAGGGTCCCCAAGAACATGTCAACTAATTCCCTATCTGATAACGGTGGCTGTACCCTTCCACCCAGATCACGCCACTTCTGGGCGTACTCCTTAAACCCTTCATTTGAAGCCATCCCCATACTTTGTAACTGAGTACGAGTGGGTGCCAAATCAGCATTGTACTGATACTGATGATAGAAAGCAGCTGTCAAGTCTTCCCAATTGTGAACCTCTGATCTCTCGAGTTGATAAAACTAATCTAACTGAGTGCCAAACAAGCTGTCTTGGAAAAAGTGTACCCAGAGGTCTTTATCGGATGAATGTGGTTGGATCTTTCTAACATACGACCTCAAGTGCATCTTAGGGCAAGATAGACCGTCGTACTTGGCAAATGTTGGCACCTTGAACTTGGGAGGGATTACAATCCCAGCTACCAACCCCAGTTCCTCAAAATCCAATCCGGGCACCCTCTGCAACTCCATAGCTACCAATTTGTCTTCAAGGTTCTTATACTTGTCATCCGCTGGTGGATACTGTTGTTCTGAATAGTCTTCGTCTTCTTCCTCTTCCTCCTCTTCTACCTCAGACTCAGAAGGTACAATAACTCCTTTCCCCTTGCCAATCCCTTCGTCAGACGTTGAAGGGAACTCAAGAGTCCTTCTAGCATCGCCCTCAAACCTTCTTCCGAAAGTGGCTACCCCCTGTCTCTTTTTCTTTTTCTTCTCTTTATTCTTCTCTAGCAGAACTTTGAGATCCTCTTGACCCTTTGCCAAGGTCATGAGGAGTTGCTGAAATTGTGAATTTTGTAACTGTAGATCCTTTACTGTTTGCTCCAAATCCATCTTGCTGAAATAAACAACATAAAGATAAGGAAACCCGACTTGAAGACCTGCTTATGCATATGATGAATGGTATGTTATTCATGTAATTCATTCAAGGGTTCAAAAATTCAAATTTGTTGCAAACAAAAAGGAACGCACATCATATTAAAAGAAATTGTTAGTACATAAGTGCCCCATGGGCAAAATATTACAAAATTCTTAATGTAAAAAGACATTTCACATCCTCTTTGGTGCGATATAGGTGTTGAGAGTTTCCTCCTCGTGAAGTCGGCGGGTGAGCTCTAAAACCTTCTTCTCAGTGGCATAGAAGTTGGCTTCAAAAGTATCCCGTTCTTCTTTGAGTTGGATCCAACTTTTTTGCATTTCCTCCCATGATGTTGGAATGTCAGGATGTAGGATGGTGTATGGAACCTCTCCTTCCATAACAGGCTCTTTGATCAAGGGGAGAATGTGAGGATATGGCATCATAAGATTCTGGGAGCGGGTTCGTACCCACTTGAGGTAAGGCTCAAGGGGGGTGGAATTCTTGTGCCCCAATGTCTTACTATCCACCTTGTTAGGCATCCTCCAATCTCTGATGAACCTTTGTCGAAGTCCTTGTGCATCGTTGTCGAAGTCAAAAACTAGGTCAGGAATCAGCATGTCATGAGGGACATCCCTCCGGGCATATCCAAATTGTCTCAAAGCTAGACAGGGGTTGTAGGTAATGCCTCCCCTAATTCCAAGTAATGGGACATTAGGGAATTCACCACAACGATCAATGATGATGACATTTTCTCTGGACCGAGAACACCAATGTACATCAGAATGTGTGAGGGTCATCAACCATTGTGATCACCTTAAACCCTTCTCATTCTTTAAGACTGACAGGGGAAGATGAGAAATAAACCATCTTGCCAGGAGAGGAGTACAGCACATGAGAACACCTCTTTTCCTCATTGTTCGTGTGTAAAATGAGTGTAGGATGTCCCCAAGCAATGTAGGTATAGGATTCCTGGATATGAAAATCTTGACAGCATTCACATCTATAAGTTGGTCAGGGTTTGGGAACAAGACCAACCCATAGATAAGGAGTGCCACAATTTCTTCAAAGGCTTGTAGATCAAGAGAATTCCAGCAGCCCTGGGCCTTCTCAAATAGAAACTTTGCCAAGAAACCCTTGACACCACTTCTGGTTTCCCAATGTTCTTTGATGTCAGATGGTTGCAAGTGTAAGGCTTGAGCAACATCTTCAGGCTTCGGTTCTTTTTCCGTACCGTTGTAGGGTAGTTGATTAAGAATAGGAATTCTCAGGAGTTGAGAAAATTCCTCCAAAGTAGGCACCAATTGGTAATCAGGGAATGTGAAAAAGTGGTGTAGGGGGTCAAAGAATTGGAAAAGTACTTTCACCATGTCTTCTTCAATACTGGTGTTGACTAAGTTGAGGAGTCTACCATGTCTTTCACTGAAAAGAGAATTCTCTAGAATCCTAGAAGTAAGCTCCTTGAGTTGAGGAGGGATCCTCACAAGATTGACTTGAATTGTTTTCCTGCAAAGAGATTCCATGACATACAAAACAAGAACAAAGATGAAGATCCAAACCCTTGAAATGGTTAGTGGATGCATATGATGCTTTATGATGTTCATGATGTATGCACAAACACATGTACAAGAAAGTCACACAAAACCCTAGTTTCAGGCTTGCATGAGGTTTCATAGGTAAGTACCCTCTTGAGTTTAGTTGGCTCAAAACCTGTCCTATAAATAGTAACCGGGTTCTAAGGAGCTCAATATCATTGGATTGTTTTCTATGTTCATTGTTTTGGTTTAGCCACTTAACTAGCGACCAAAATATTCCAAGAAAACAACCCTCAATGAGTGTAGTATCGAGTATCTACCAACTTCGGACTGCACCAAAGCCGGACATCTCACTACCCCTAATAAAAGGCCAAGATGGTCAAGTAAGGTTCTAGTTCATTAGTGCTTAATGACATTACTCAGCGGCCCCGTATTCTCTTTGATTGACTCACAGGCTACCGGTACTCACAAATATGTCTCACTAATATAGCTATTGCTTCAACCGTGTCGGTATACCCCGCACAGTTTCCACAATGTATTGCTATCTATGAATGTTTCCCAAATCCGGGTGGAGGATTTCAAGCCCAAACAAGAGAACCAAAATGTAAAGCAATCAAAGAAAACAATAATCATGCAAAGGGTGATCTAAGCCCTAAGGTTACTCCACTTTTATAATTAATTCCCCAGCAGAATTGCCAGTTCTGTGATACGGTGGGAGAACTGACTTGGGATTTTGCGTTTTGTGTTCGCAAATGTTTCGGTTTAGCAAGAGTCGCCACTAACTTTTTTTTTATCCTAAGGAAAGGTCAAAAAGCATAGGAAAGACCTTTGAGATGTTTTCTTGGGTTCGGGGAGTAGATTCTAGAAAGGGAAGGTATTAGCACCCTTTATATCCATGGTTATCCATGGGCTCTTAGTTACTTGCTTAGATCACTTGATTTGCATTTCTATTGTTTGAAATGGTGCTTTTCAATTGTTTGAAATGGTGCTTTATGTGTGATTTTGGAAAATGTTTTGAAAAGAGGCCATCGTTGTGGCAACCTTTGTAATGGTTCTTGTTTTGAATGTATATAAAGGTGTTTTTGTCTTTTGAAAGGTTTTCAATATTTGAAAGTAGGGTTTTGAAATTGTGTTGTGGAGTGTGTTTTGAAAAGTAGCAAGGATGTTTTTGCAAGTTTGATCAAGTAGCTAAGAGCTATCTACCCTATTTTACTCAAAGATCTTTCTTATGTTTTTAACCCTTTTAACAGTGTTGTTTCACCATTGTATTTGGTGAACAACCTTGTGTTAGGATGTTAACGGGATAGGCGCGGGTCATCGTATAGACCATGATAGCAATAGTGTCAAGTATCTTTGGCAATTTTCTTGAGGGACTTGATCATTTTTGTTTAGGCAACTCAGATAGTGTCATCGAGGGACTATGATCTTTTTGTTTGTTTTTGTTTTGCCAAAGTACTTGACATGCAACCATGGCCTATTTTTGAAGGCAACAAGTGGATGAAACCCTAGGGGTGCAAGTGTGTATTGTGTTTGTTTTTCATGCATGTTTATCTTGGATTAGGTCAAACTAATTGTTGATTTTATTTGCATACAAACCCTAGGTCTAAGCATGGCATAATTGAAAGCTTTTAAATGTGCGAGAATTTAAATGCTATACTATTACAACATGATATAGGGAGGGGGTACAAATTTGAATTGGGGATATTTGACAAGAAATTAAACCCTAGATTACTATTACAACCAAATTGAATGTACAAGATACAATATTTAAATGTACAAAAATTGAAATAAATACAATAAATAAATGTAAATAAAATGTATTATGCCAAAATGTTTTTTTTAGTATGTAAAAAGTATTTTTCAATGTGAAAAGTAAAATAAAAAAATCAATTTTAATTATTTTTCCTATTTAGGGCAAGAAACCCTAATTCTTAGTAAATAACATTATTTATTAATTTTAAATTAAAAAATGTTTTTTAGTGTAAAATATTAATAAAAATGAAAATGTGATATTTTGTATTTTTTAACTTAATTATTTAATAACAAGTATATAAGCATATATATATATATATATATATATATATATATATATATATATATATATATATATATATATATATATATATATATATATATATATATATATATATATATATATATATATATATATATATATATATATATATATATATATATATATATATATATATATATATATATATATATATATATATATATATATATATATATATATATATATATATATATATATATATATATATATATATATATATATATATATATATATATATATATATATATATATATATATATATATATATATATATATATATATATATATATATATATATATATATATATATATATATATATATATATATATATATATATATATATATATATATTAAACATATTAAATGTACAAAGATAAAAATTAATTATTTACAAAAATGGATATTTTCAAGAAAATGTTTTCAAATGTAAATAAAAATAATAAATGAAAATAAGTATATTTTTTGTATTGTTTTTGAGTTTTAAAAAAAAGAAAATAGTTTATTTACATATATATACTTAGTAAAATAAAATAAATATCAAATAAATATGAAAAAAATGGAAAATTATTTTTGGCATTTTTTATATTTATACAAAAAATAATAAAGTCAGGATATAAAAATAAAATGTCAAAAATGATAAATATTAACCAAATGGGCCATGAGGGTGTAAACAGAAAATAGGGGTGTTAGAAGTGAAAACACAACAGGCCCAGCCCACCAGACTTCTTCTTCTTACTCTTGCTCACAAAACACGCGCTTCTGTGTATCAATGGCCAACTCCTGATTCTTTGATTTTTTGACAAAACTCATAACATGAACATTGTAGAGAATTAAACAACGAATTCAACCATATAAAAAACTTGGATTAACTCTCAAAGACCAGAGAGAATTTCTCTGGCCCTAATTTTTAACCTAGTTTTTTTCAGAAAGTTCATGAGTGAAATTCTCTCAGCATGATTAATGTAAATGAAAACTAAGCATATGTATGGCTTCAGGGCTATGAGTACAACATATTTCATTCACAAACCTAAGCCTAAGCATTCCTAAATAGAGAGATAGAAGTCCATGAAATACCTGTTTCAGTTGACTTCGAGCTGGACAATGTAGCAACCTTCAATGGTGTTTGAGCTTCTGTTGAGCTTGCATGAGGTCCAAGGAAGCTTCTCCAATGCTTGGCTTGCTTTGAAACAACTTGAATCGTGCTGTAGAACTCAACCTGCAGAGCTTTGAAATGAAAATGGCAAAGTGTGTTAGAGGTTGTACAGCTTGCAATGGGGGCTTGGGATAGTTCAGGTGAGTTGATTGGAAGGTGTTGGAACTATCTTGGGACAAAACGCACGATGGAAATTGGTTATGGCTTGCAAGATGCAGAACTTGCTCTGTTTTGCAGAATAACAGTGATTCTGAGTATGAGGAGGCTTTAGTGATGAAAGGGTTGTGCTTTAGGCTTGTTGGGATGTATGGAACTTGTTCACAAAGTTCTTGTAAGCTTGTGTTAACAGATATGTGTGATTGCTTATGTTTTGCCACTTTTCTTCTACTTGAAGCAAGAGGATGGAAATGATGTTATAGCCCTGTACAAGCCCTCCTATCATGCTGCAACTTTTGTTCTTGGTTACTGGGATTAGTGGACTTGATCTTGCCTCAAAGATCTGGCTCCATGCCTCAAGGATTTGGTTTTGACATAAAGTGAAGTTAGGCAAAAATGGCATTGTTGCTTTTTCCTTTTAAGGCTTAAACTAATGTATAATGCCCTAATGACCAAGACAATGCTTTAATACAATGGATATGCATTAAATTAAGGAGTACAAAATGGTTTTGAGGCCTTTAATGTTGAACCAAGCTAGCTAGATCAGAATTGCAAGTTGTTATGAACATGTATTGGCCATGGACAAAAGTGAGTTTTTGCCAATTTCAAGCATTCGATTCTCTCTACCCACAAGGGTGTTTGAGGAGTTCTTGGATAATTTGGAAAGCTTGGAACATGTAATACAATCCATCTTTGTAATGAAACTTGAAACTCCAAGTGGAACTATGTGAAAAATGGCCAAGAAAATGGGTCAAAATCCTGCCTAGATTAGGGCAAATTTTCTCTAAGTTAAAAGTTTTAGGTACCCTTGTTCCAAAAATCATAACTTGATATACAAGCTTCCTTTGAGAAAACTTTGTGAATAAAAGTTGTATACTTTGTGATGGACTACAACTTTCATGTTGCAAGTTTTATTTGAATCCATTTTCATCTTGGTGAAAAAATGGGACAAAGTTAGGAAAAAATAAAACAATTTCATAACTTAGAAAAATTCTAAGTTATGAATTTTTTCCATTTTAAACCCTAATTTGCATTTTTGGGTTTCTTGATGAACAAGTTTCATAATTTGACATGTCTTGATGAAAAATGACCCTTGGCACTTGATTTTGACCAAAAAGTCAAAGTTTGACTTTTCAATATACAGTCAAATTTTGATCAGTTGACTGAAAAATTCATCTGTCAATCCTATGCATTTGAGATCTTTTGAACTTGTTGAATGGGTCAAGACAATGTCATTGAGTCCTTGAGTCCATATGTGAGCTTGGTTTGCCATTGGTTAGGTCAAACAGTCAAGAATTGCCTTTGTGCAGTCAAAACCCTAAAAATGACCATTCTACCCTTTTGGTGATCTGATCAAATTTCTTGTGGAATTGTGATCCAAACTTGACCAAATGGTTCATGTGAGTTCATAATGTTGATGTGGGTCAAAATCCATGAGGTTTGACTGTAAATTGGCTACAGTTGACTTTTTCCCCAATACAGCTGATTTCTAGGTCAACTGTCCAATTGATTGGGCAGAAATTTGAATCAAGGCTTGAAACTTGGTATGGACGAACTTGTGAGTCCAACATGAAGTATGAAAGTCAATTTGGGCATTGTAGTTTAAAACATCCCTGTGCAAACTCAAACCTTAATTTGGGTCAACAGTGCAAGGAGGTGTCTTGAGCAGAGCAAACCCTAACTTGATATTGAATTCCAAGAGTCTTGTAATGAGAAATGTTGGTGAAATGAGAGGGAAAATTTTGGGGTACAACAACCAGTATTAATAATAGTAATAAGAGGAATGCTATTAATGAAACTAGTACCTCGCACAAGACCATCCTCATTTGTTGTCTGAGCACCCGACAAAGCAAACACCTTTCCCGCTCCTTGAGTCCTCTTAGGCTTCTTACATTGAGCACTAATGTGACCTCCCTCGCCACAATTAAAATAGACCACATCCTTATTCCTACAATCACGAGTCATGTGACCCACTTCACCACATCGGAAACATCTCACCTCAACCTCCTTAGCTCTAACATCACTTCGACAAATGTTACTTTTGTAGCCAGGTTTCCCACACTTGTAACAAATAATACTAGCAGGAGCATCTCCCCCGCTAGTTCTTCGCCCAAAAAACGCTTTCTGTTTTCCTTTACCAGATGGAGTATCATATGTTTTTCCACGGTTTTGTTGAGCTTTGTTTCTCTTATCAGACATAATCTTATAATGAGCATTACTGTCCTCCTCAAAGATCCTACAACTATCAATCAAATCCGAAAAGACACAGATTTTCTGATAACCAACAGCTTTCTTAATCTCAGGACGCAAACCATTTTCAAACTTGATGCATTTAGAGAACTCGCCATTCGGCCCATCATAATGCGGATAGAACTTGGCCAACTTAGTGAACCTTGCAGCATAATCAGTGATAGACATGCTTCCTTGCTTTAATTCAAGGAACTTTATCTGCTTCTTTCCCCGAACATATTCTGGTTAATACTTCCTCATGAATTCCCTTCGGAAAAATTCCCACGTCACTTCCTCACCAGCAAGCTCAAGCCTCTGACGGGTTTCAACCCACCAGTCATCTGCTTTAGCACTTAGTTTACGAGTACCATAACGAATCCTTTGCACAGGAGTGCAATCCATCACACGGAAGATTCTTTCAATCTCCTTCAGTCACGCCAAAGCACCTTCGCGATCATACTTTCCTTGGAAAGTAGGAGGATTCTCTCTTTGGAAGGTTGCCAAACTACGAGACCCGGCATTCTCGTCAGCATTCGGTGGGTTTTGGAAAGCCTGAGCCATTGCCTACATAGCAGCAGCAAGAGCCTCATCATTCCTACCGGTGTTCCTTCCAGCCATAACAACTTCTTCTCAAAACAAAACAAGATTAGAATCAACAAATAATAATACTTGATTGTTAGACAACAACAAACTCAACAACTTGGCCGGACAGACCGACCTGCTCTGATACCACTAATGAAACACCCCAATTCTACCCCTCGTAATTAATAATAAAATCAGAGTTTCAAAATTTCATCCAAACATAAATTGAGGTATCATATATTCGTGTTTTCATCACTTTGCATTATAATGCACATCATAAAAATCAAAAGTCGAATCTACTGATTCATCATAAATCATCATATAAACATATGAATATTTACAGCACAGTGGATATGTTCACAAAATGTACATATCATCATGTTATCATCAATACATAAAGTTATAAAGTCAAAAGATAGTATACATAAACTATCATATCCAAAATAATAACGTCGCCCAAAACCCGAGTGTTACTACTATCAGAGTAGAGCAACTCAAAATAAAGAGACTTGAGCTAATCCTCGCGGATCACCTGCACGTTACCAATATAAAGGCAACGGCGAAACAAGTAAAGGGCGGGATACTCCAAAACATATAATTAAAGGCATGATAAAATATATAAATAGTTTTGGAATCATAAATGATATAGGATTAATAAGAATATGTCAACAAATATCAAAATCTCACATACTTTAAAATCATCATTTAGTGTATAAAATCAACACTTTAATTTCATCACATAATCACCATAATTATATCAAAACAAAACATAAACTCCATCGCCATAAAATCATATCGTCGCTTTACCGTCATGTTATATTCACCGCTTACTCATCATGAGATCATCACATATATTCACTTTATGTTCAACACAAAAATCATCACAAAATTAAGTATCATATAACATCGCAATTCGTCATAAGCCATCAAATAAAACTCAACGCTAAAAGAATCAAACATAAACATAACCGACTCCATGAGACACAACTATGTTATGCATGTGGTACCCGTCGCTTTGTCCATAATTAGGGACATTTGGCATAAAGCCCATCGTCACTTTGGCATAAAATCCCTCGTCGCTTGGCATAAAAGCCCTCGTCGCCAATGCAATGTATGTGACTCGACAACACGACATCACAAACACGACACAACAAACAACATCATCATCGCACATCAAAATTTGGCATAAATCCCACGTCACCATATTTATCCATATAAGGATAAACATATCATCGCATCATATATCATCAAGCATTCGTTATGAATAAAACGTCGCCAACATCATATTTAATCACATAACAACATCATCAAAAATCACTTAATTCCAAACATGGAAAATTAATCAAACATCAATAATCGTTGCAAAAGTCATTCATAATAATCGGCATCAATTATAATCATCAACATCGCAATCGAATTGTCCATACGCGACTTAAACTGACTAAAACGCAACCCGTTTTAAATTAACCATAAATTGACTTATTTCGGGTCGCTACGTTAAAAACTCGTAATCTCGAAAAACTAATCTCACCATGATGTTCTACACGTCAAAATTAGCTAGCACGCCAACTTTCGTTCAATTCAGAACAACTTGCTTCGTCGCCGAAATTGCCGAAATCAGGAAATCGGAACATAATCGAGTTCCAAATTAAATCGGCTAACTTATATCATATTTATATTTAATTAATATAATTATTTAATATATTAAATTAAGAAAAGAAAAACAAAACAAAAACTAATTTGAAAGAAAACCTGAATCTGCTAGAAAAAGCCAAAATAGAGAAAATCCAACATTTTCCTCCCTTCACTACTCACCAAAGGGACGAATGTCCCATTTTGTTAAAGTAAAGGGGAAGACCGTCCCCAAGTTTAAGCATCACAAGGAAATTTGGCACTTTGGCTACTTCATTTTCCAATTTACATGAAACCTGCCTAATTACTTATTTGCAACCTTGCAGTGTATTCTATTCCAAATCAATATAATTTAATTTCTTTCTTTTCTAAATTTTCATTTCATTTCCAATTTGCCATACATTTCCAAAAACTAAAAAAAAAAACCTGCATAATTCTTTTTCTTACATACTGCATAATTATACTTTTACTTAACATACTGCATAATTATACTTTGAATTAATATAACTTCTATTTTCTTTTTAATTACAATTTAACTAACCTAATACTAATTCAACAACAACAACACCTAATTAACTCTTCTAATTTCTATCACAGATCCTCAACAAAACTCAAAAACCCTAACATCAATTTTTCCCCAAATCCAAAATATACCAAATCAAACCCTAACTATAAGCATTGGAAAATCTAACCCCTTACCTTAAATGCTTGAATGATTCTTGATGTTTCAACCAACCCAAAACTCAAGCTATGGTGTTCTTCTTGCTCTTCTCTCCAAGACCTTCTCTAGCTCTCAAAGTCTCTATGTGTATTTTTGACATAAAACAAGTGTTTGGTTTGGTTTTGGTAGAAGACTAGCAAGGTAAAGTTACTAGAATACCCTTCTTGAAATATACTACCAAATAATACTAAATAATATTATTAACTCAAATAATTAAAATAACTCCAAATAATTAAATATCGGTCCGAATAATATTTTACCGAACCGAACGGAATAAAAACCGGACCAAACAAAATAATTACCGGTCCCCCAAAATAAATACCGGACCGAATAAAATAATTACCGGTCCCTCAAAACAAATACCGGACCAAATAAAATAATTACCGGTCCAAATAAAATGTCACTGAATATATTAACAGATATAACGGTTAATTTAAATATTCTCGTCGCAAAAATAAACGTCAAACGGTAACTCGAAAATATTAATATAATATAATATTAAATAAAACAGGGCGTTACAATACTCATTCTGGCCCACCTTTAGATACAGTCGAGCGTAGACTCATTCTAATACTTTTTCAAATACAGTCGAGCATAGACTCATTATTATACTCCTTTCAAAAGTTATATAAGAACACAATTACTTTGGATGGCATCTATAAGCTGTCTGCGACGGCATCCTATCACCTTTTCCAAATGGCATCATTAAGCCTATTCTCGATACAATCAACCTGCAACATTACTTCGTGCATCCGCGAGTGCAAGTTTATGGGCACTTATATGTTATAAATGTTCTTCCACCTTTAGATCATGAAAGGCAGGTGTTGTACCCCAAAATTTTCCCTCCCTTTTCTCAAGACATTTCTCACAAGATCTTTTATAGCTCATGTTTGCATAAGTATTGACTAGGTCAAATCACCTCCTAAACACTGAGGCTCAAATTAGGGTTTTGATTTTCACAAGGAAAATTGGATTTCTAATGTCTCAAATGACTTTCATGATTCATTATATACCTCCAATAGTATTCATGCCAAGTTTCAAGTCTTGGATCACAATTTTGCTCAGTCAATTTATCAGATGATTGAAAATCAATTGTACTGGGTAATAAGTAAACTCTGGTCAACCCACAGTAAAACTTCAAGATTTTTGGCCAATATCAATATTTTGAAGTCACATTTATCAATTGATCAAGTTTGGATCATAATTCCTCAAGAAAAGGGTTCAAATCATCAAAGGGGCAAAATGGTCAAAATTAGGGTTTTGATTGAAAATGACTGATTTTTGACTTTTTAACCTAATACATGATCTAATGACTTGAAGCATAATCTTAATAATTCAACAACAAAATTTTGACCTAATTTCATGGTTCAAAATATTTCTCAAGATCAAATAATTGATAGTTGAAATTTGGTCAACTGATGAAAAGTCAACTGATACACCAAAAGTCAACCTTTGACTTTTTGGTAAAAATTGAGTTTCAAAAGTCAAGATTCATCAAGACATACAAAAATATGAATCTTTACCATCAAGGAATCAAGAAAGTCAAAAGTCAAACTTTTCAAGACTTGGAAAAATTTCTAAGTGTTTTAAATCTTGATAATTTTACTACTTCATGACCTTTTTTCACCAAGATGCAAGATGATTCAAAGAAAACTTTCAACATGAAAGTTATAGATCTTGATGAACTCTAAAACTTTATATTAGAGGGTTGATGTCCAAAAAATTCTTAGATTTGAAGATATAAGTCCATGAAATCATGGTGAAATTTCTAACAAGTTTGATGTTTACACTTTTGAGAATGGTTGAGAAATGAGCAAGATACGAAATTTAAAAATGTTGAAGAACATATTGGCGCGAGGAAAAAGATGAAGTTATCATCAGGACTTGGTTTATTTTAAATTTAGTGTAACTTGTCAAAATATTGGATGAAACAGCCACCAACGTGGCAGGAAGCGCGCGCTAAAGGAATTACTACAGAAGGTCCTGGGTTCGAGCCCCAGCGAGACCATTTGTTATTTTTATAACATTTTTCTTGTTCCCTTTTTTTGTTTGGACACGCGCCTGGGCTTTCCATTTTGGGCCTTGATTCTTTTTACTCATTGTGATCGGTGGAAATAGAACTGACTGTTTTGAAATGCTGGTCCGCGAAATGTCGCGGTAAGCAAGAGTCTCCACCGTCTTTTATGTTCTCCAACATGGAAAGGACAAAATCACAGCAAAATTCCTTTTCGAGATGTTTCTCGATTCGGGAGGTAGATTATAGAAAGGGAAGGTGTTAGCACCCTTTCTATCTGTGGTTATCCACGGGCTCTTAGGTACTTTCTCACTATGTTTTCAAAAATGTTTTTCTTTTCTTTTGTGGGTTTTGAAAAAAGTTTGTTTTGAAAACTTCTAGGTAACTCTTGTATCAGTCCTTAAGAGTGTATGAAGTATTTGTTTGAAAACTTTTGTCAGAAAAGTGTAAGTGCGAAAAGTTGTTTTTGTTTTTGAAAGAGCAAGTACCCAGGAGAAATCTACCTACTCTAAGGAATTAAGCTGTGTAAATGTCCTTTAGACAGTACTATCCCACTATTGAGAAGTAGGTAGCACCGTCGTTGGAGTTATTCGGGTCAATTCGATTATAGGGACATGTGTGGTCACCAAAGCAATAGTAACACGCCTTAGCGGTAACCCTAATGTCCTAGATCCTTTTTATCCGAGGCAACCGTTTCGAGGCAACTTGGATCTTTAGACAGGAGGGCGACCTCTAAAACACCCTATACTAAATGACCACCTCGAGGCAACCAAGTGAGGCGTACCCTAGGAGTGGCATGTGCATGTGTGTCAGGTTTCATGTTTAAGCTATCTTTGCACATGTATTATGGTGAGCTACGTTTTGATTTTAATTTGTCAGGCAAGTCTTGTCATGCATAATTAATAGTTAATAATTGTGCGGAAAATAAATTGCGGAAAGTAAATCTACGCTATTACAAGGCGTCGGGTATTTACATCGCCAAAAACATAACCCTTTGAAAAGTAAATTGCGAGAAAATAAAAAAAAAAGCGATAAAAGTCCTAATTATCTATTACATCCTCGAAACAGTTACATAAATATAATCAAAAAAATATTATGCGCGCGAAGAAATTAAATCAGAGAAGTCCTTAGGGTTTTGACCCTTTTGAGAAATAAAGAAATTTTGGTCCTTTTTTGCATTTAATTAAAGCTAATTTACTAATTAATTAATTAATTAATTAATTAAAAAATATTTTTTATGTTTTTTAGGTTTTATTGAAAATAAAATAAAATAAGAATAAAGTCAAAAGTTAGTGAAAACCCTAAGTCTAATTTATTTTATTTATTATGAAAAAGTCAAAATTAAACCTAATTAAACTAAATTAATTATATTTAGAATTTATTTACAAAAAATAATTAATAGTGAAATTAATAAATGATAAAAATAAATAATATTTAGGTTTCTGAATTTATTATGAAAATAATAGTTAAGTTAATTAAATAATAATAATATTAATTATAATTAATAAAAGAAAATAAAAAGAAAGAAAATAAGAAAATAATAAACTAGGGGGGTGTGTTGGCCCATTAGGAGGTGAGTTCCAGAATTTCTGGCCCATTAAGCTCACAAGCCTTTGTTGACTTTGAAAATTGTCCACGCCTTCTTTGACTGAGAGTACCATGGTCCTCATCTTTTGACCATTGGATTGCTGCTTGAAGACACATGGCATGCTGATCACTGGAGGTGTATGGTGGAATACGCTAGAAAGCCTACATGGGAACCTGTAAAGAAAAATAATAGAAACATTTGGGTGGACCTGGGAATCGAACCCAGGTCCCAATGATACACAGCCATCACACTATCCACTGAACCACTCGCTTGCATTTGTTAGTATAATGAGGAATAAATATAATATTGGACAATTAATACATATGCTGAAAACACATAAAAACGCGCGCTCATTTGAATGCTCCAACCACACGCTTACACGTCTTCATCTCCTTCGTTGATGCCTGCAAATAACAAATAGATAGCGGGGGTTTTTAACCCCCACAATTTAACATGAGGAATAATAGCGAATAGGTATGTGTTCAATATAAATTTTTCGCGAGGGTGGCTGTGTGTTCGTCTTGTCCTGACGGTCTCAACCATATGCCTTAGAGAACCCAATTTTGCTTGGTTACTGAATCCCCAAATTCAAGGTTTATGAACCCTAAATTTCTTCAATGGCAACTTACAATTCTGTACGCTATAATCCAATTAACCAATACCATTAGCTTTGTATAGATTCAAGCAATGCAAAACAATGATTAGAACATGTTAATTATGCATGAAATATGAGTTTCGATTATGGAAAAAGTAGGCAAACCGTGCGACTGTTCTTGGTGATTTCTTGGGCTTTAGCACGTGGTTTTGATTCCAATACGTTCCTGGGAACCCCTGCAATAGATTAGAAATCACAAAATGCTTTGAATCGTGCTAAACTATGGAAAACAGTTTTCACTTTTCTTTGATTTTTTTCAAAGTTGTTATGGCCTCTTCTGCAGCAAATTCTCGTTCATGGCATTAGGGTTAGGTTGGGTACTTATAGGAGAATGGAATTAGGTTAAATCTTGGCCAAGAAATCCATGGAATTGATGTTTGTATATTTGATTTAAAATCAAATATTTTTCAATCTTTTTTATTGGAAAAACTTGACAAACTTGGAGATTCTTGTCCCTTTGATTTGTACACGAATTGCCAGCATATCTTGAGCTTGTTTGCTTCACAAAAAGATTGAAAAAACCATATCTTTGAATTTCCTACAATTTAAATTAATTAAATGAATTAAAATCAATTAAAAATCCAATTAATTAATAAAAATAAGAAAATAAATTCAAATAGGCTTGATGGGTCGTGCATAGGCCATGGATAAAGTTTCAAGGAGAAATTTCAGGCCCATTGGCAAAAACAATGTGTTTTGGGCAAAGTTGACTTTTGCAAAATCACAAAAATATCCCAACTTCTTCAATGCATATCTTGCTCAATTTTGATCATATGAACATGTTCTTTGACATTTTGGAAAGGTCTTGAAGTCCTCTAACCAATGCCTTTGGTCCCATGTCATTTGGATTTACCAATCTCAAGTTATGGTCTTTGACTTAAAGTGCATTTTTGTTGACTTTTGAAATTGACATATAATGTAGAAATTGATAACTTTTTGTGAGAGCATTTCTTGGACTTGGAATGTGAAGATGAGTTGTAGGAAATGTCATCCCCTTCAAAATGAGCATTGGATGGGATTTTTCTGATGAACCATGAAAAAGTTATGCCCGGGTCAAGATACAGTTGACTTTTCTATTATCCAAAAATAGTAACTTTTTGCATCTTGATGATTTTTGAGCCATGTTTGAGGAATCATGATCAAGGATTGATCAAATGATGATTTTGGGCTAAAAATAAGATGTTGACCAAAAATCTTGACTTTTGACTGTAAAATGACCATTTTGCCCTTACAGTTGACTGTGGGGCAAATAGGGCTTTTGACTGTGCAATTTGACATTGTGAGTCTTGAGATTGACATGTAGATGCTTGACAATGTATATGGGCCTATGGGACTTGATTTAGCCATTGAGAACCTCAAATTCCTTGGAAGAAACAAAACCCTAATTTTGACTGGCTTATGAGGCATTTGGACTGTGCAACCCCTTGAGAAATCTTGAACCATTTGAAGATGATTCTTGACAAATCTTGAAGAAATATGGGAGGGCAAATTTTGGGGTACAACAGTTTCCCCTGTTCAATCTTCTTAAACCTGAGGATGTAGATTGGCTTGCGTGCCTTTCGTGATCCGAAGGTGGAAGATGATTGAACGCTAAAGTGCCCAGAAATTTGCACTCGCATAGCACAGTATCAACAATGTGATGTCGGGAATGGGCTTACAGATGCAATTTGGAGATAGGATGGATAGGAGGATGGGCTTATAGATGCCATCAGGAGGTGCGACAGAACCTTGTCGGGAATGGGCTTATGGATGCCATCTGGAAATGTAATGGGTAGTTATGGAGATGGGCTTAAAGATGCCATCCAGGGGGTCGATCGCGTAAGAGATTCCTTAGCGAGAACTTGCATACCTGTAGTTTGTAGAATTGTAACTTGGTAGGTTGAGAGAAGGAACCGGTGTAAGGTTGCTTCGTGATGGTGAGCTCGTGTGAAACTGCATCTTGGAAAGAAGGAAACCTGGGTAGGGTTGACTGATGATGAGCCTGCGTGAAACTGCATCTTTGAAGGAAGGAAACCTGTGTAGGGTTGACTAATGATGAGTCCGTGTGAAACTGCATCCTTGGAAAGAGAGAACCTGTGTAGGGTTTCTTGGTGACGAGTCCATGTAAAACTTCATCTTTGGAAAGAGAGAACCTGTGTAGGGTTTCTTGGTGACGAGTCCGTGTAAAACTGCGTCTTGAAGAGAGGGAACCAGTGTAGGGTTGCTTGATGAGGAGTCCGTGTAAAACTTCATCTGGGGTTGAGAAGGAAATCGGTGTAAGGTTACTTCGGGATGAGTTCGTGTAAAACTCCTAGATGAACCGGGGTAAGGTTACTGTGATAAGTTCGTGTAAAACTTCTGGATGAACCGGGGTAAGGTTACTGTGAGATAAGTTCGTGTAAAACTTCTGGATGAACCGGGGTAAGGTTACTTTGAGATAAGTTCGTGTGAAACTTCAGGATGAACCGGGGTAAGGTTACTGTGAGATAAGTTCGTGTAAAACTTCTGGATGAACCGGGGTAAGGTTACTTTGAGATAAGTTCGTGTAAAACTTCAGGATGAACCGGGGTAAGGTTACTGTGAGATAAGTTCGTGTGAAACTTCAGGATGAACCGGGGTAAGGTTACTTTTAGATAAGTTCGTGTGAAACTTCTGGAGGAACCTGAGTAAGGTTACTTTGACGATGAGTTCGTGTGAAACTGCATCTTGGAACGAGAAGGAACCGGTGTAGGGTTGACCGATGATGAGTCCGTGTAAAACTACATCTTGAAAGAGAAGGAACCGGTGTAGGGTTACTTTGATGATGAGTCCGTATAAAACTTCATCTTGGAGATGAGAAGGAACCGGTGTAGGGTTGCCTGAGGACGAGTCCGTGTAAAACTTCATCTGAAAGGAAGGAACCTGTGTAGGGTTTCCTGATGATGAGTCCGTGTAAAACTTAATCTTGGAAATGAGAAGGAACCGGTGTAGGGTTTCCTGATGATGAGTCCGTGTGAAACTTCATCTGAAATTGAGAAGGAACCGGTGTAGGGTTGCTTTATGATGAGTCCGTGTAAAACTTCATCTGAAATTGATAAGGAACCGGTGTAGGGTTTCCTGATGATGAGTCCGTGTAAAACTTCATCTGAAATTGAGAAGGAACCGGTGTAGGGTTTCCTGATGATGAGTCCGTGTAAAACTTCATCTGAAATTGAGAAGGAACCGGTGTAGGGTTTCCTGATGATGAGTCCGTGTAAAACTTCATCTTGGAATTGAGAAGGAACCGGTGTAGGGTTGCCTCATGATGATCAAGTAGATAATTGTCCTGTCTGGTTTCAGGTATTAACCCACGATCAGTCGTCCACAGAATTTTCCTGGCTTGTTACAGGTGTTGATCTGGAACTGCAAAGGTAGATGGAAATCATCTTTTGATTGACCTTTTCCTGAAAAGGCAAAACGTTAGCTGTATGCAATGTCATGATGCATGAACTGCATGATACCAAGATGTTCTCAAGAATAAATGAGATATGTGTTGTATGATGCGTATGCATGTCATGATGTATGAAGATGTGAAGTTTTAGATGGGGAAAATAAATCCCGGAGCTGCTGGAGAATAGTGTTGAGTTCTTCGTTTCTGCTGGGGATGATGAACGAAGATGGTTGCACGAATAAACCTGTAGGAGAGGATGACTCCGTTGGGGGATAAACCTGGTGAAGAGATTACTCTGCGGGGAATTACTCTGTGGGGAAGAGGTTCTTCGCTGAGATTTTAACGATAACTCCGCTGGGGATTCCGTTGATAAGTTTTGTTGGGGATTTTGATGATGAACTCCGCTGGGGATAGAAAGAACTTCGCTGGGGATGATCTTTCCGTTGCAACTTGCTGAGGATAACCCAGTTAGACTCTTGTGGGGATAACCTTCTGAATATGGTTGGGGAGATACATTTGTACTCTGCAGGGGACAAGCTTCCAGAATCTACTGGGGAAGATGATTCAACTCTGGCGGGGAAGCTTTTTAGACCGCACTGTGAAATGGCACCACTGAGGGTATCTGATATTCCGCCGGGGAACATTCCTATACTCCGTTGAGGAATATCAAGACTGTCGGGGGTACTCTTACACTTGCTGGGGAATATTGAGACCTTCTGGGGATATCCAACTTCCTTAGGGCTGACAGTAGCCTAACTCTGCTCGGGGGAGAGTATTGCTGACTTGCTGGAGATATTGTTCCTTTTTAGGGCTGATGGGAGATCAACTCTGCTCGGAGAGAGTATTGCTGAGTCTTGCCTTACTCTGCGGGGAGTGACGGTATCTTGGTTACATTCTTCAGCCGAACATACCTTGTACCTGGTGGACAGAGAAGCTTGTACAGTTCAGACAATTCTTATTGCCCCAGTTTCTGCGGGAGAAGAAGGCCTGTGGAGGTGCTTGATTGACAAATCTTCTTCCGGTAGGTAAGTGACGAGATGACGGGACATAGTCGTACGCTTTGATCCCTAACTTTTTCCTTGACCGCCCTTTTGGGTTTTCAGTCCACCGGGTTACCCATTTTGGCCCAAGCCGCCTTTTCAGGTTTTCGACTTGCCGGGTGTACAAATTTTTTTTATTTTCATCCCTTATTTTTGCCCGAACCCTTTTGGTTCGCCGGGAAGCCCTTATTTTTGCCTAGGCCAGTCGACCTAGCGGGTCTTTGATTATGTGTAGTACTTTTTTCGACTATGTCTGTGCTCTCAAGATGTAGGGAGTTGTCACTGTCAGTAGTGTTGTGTCGCCAGACTACCAGAAGATGTCTGATCATGCAAGATTCGTTGCAGGAATTCATGCCCCATGCCCCAAGTGACTCAGGCGGAGATTTGCCCCTGACTATTTGGCGTTTTGAGAGATTCTCTGAATCTTGACTGGACTGCCCCAGATGATGGACAATGATCATACCTTCCCCTTGATTGGAAGTGTTTTTCCACTTGAGGCAATCCTTTTTGTTGAGAAGGTTTTTGTTCACTAGACATTCATCGTGCGACTTTCTCTGCTGTTGAACAAATAGTCATATGCAAACAATATTATTTTAAGAATGCAAAGCTTATGTCCGTCTTGAAGTTTTTTGAAAATGCATTTTTCAGTAAAACAAGCAAATTTTGTAAAATGTGATGTCAACTCAAGATTTTACAGCGATCCCTACAGGAGTCAGGATACCTTTCATAACAGTATGCTTTCGAACTAACCCATGCTTCAGCTAGGACTTTTAAGGGTTATAACGTGGCCTGGTTCACGGTTTAAGAAACAAAGGATAAAGGCTCAAATTTTATTTGTACCCGCCTGTTCTTCGTGATGTTCTTCGATCCTAAACTCAGTTAATCGTGCATTAGATCTTACTTGATTCTTTGCTTTGATATACCAGTGATGGTTCGGATACTGATAATTTATTTTGAATAGGCAGTCATTTTTGTTGAGGATTTGTAGGACCTCTTTTCCTTTTGATTTTATTATCCATGTCTTTTGCCTGAACTGTTTCTTTTGTGATTACAGTCAGCGGGATGCCCCAGTTTTGTAAGTCTCCTTCATAGGTTTTGACTTATTGGGCTTTTATTTTGAAAGATAACGACTGCCTGTCCTTATGATTATACAGAACCATCACCGTCTTTTTTTTCGAAAGGACTTCTTTGATGCTATTCATTGTGCACCTGGATCAACTGAGAAAACTACCCTGCCCCAGGTTATGATTAAGGGTTTTAATTTTTGAAAAGAAAAAACTCCGACTTCTTTGGCTCAAAGGGGTTGACTAGGGATTATCTTCCTTATTACTCCACTATTTAGGATTTGAAACAACGCCTGTACCTCATCAGCGGGGTCTGTTCAAAAGCATACTGTAAAGATCGTGGTATCGTTTTCGTCAGCCTCCCTCAAAAGGCTTAGAATTTTCTAATCGAGAGTTGAACATCAAAAAACGAAAGCAGTTTTAAGCATAGTGAATACAATTACTTCAAAACAGACACGTGTAATGCATTAATGAAATAAAAAGAGTTTGACATGATAATTGTTTGAATAAGCAAAGAAAAATACAATTTCAGAATTTAAATGAACAAAAGTCTCTCAATCCTAGCCATGTTTTAGCAAGGGAGCAGTGATCACATTGGGAGTCTCAGAAGGCTCGAATTCAATCTCCTTAGCATCAATCATATTCTGGACCTTGTATTTCAGCGCCCAACAATCATCAGTATCGTGCCCCGGGCTACCAGAATGATAAGCACACCTCGCATCTGGGTTGTAGTTTGGAGAAGAAGTCTTAGGATTTGCAGGAGGGTTTATCACCGCAATCAGATTCATCTTCAACATGTGTTGCAATGCTTGTGACAATGGCATGTTGATGTTGGTGAACTGTCTTTTAGGCTCATCCGGCCTTCGTTGATTTCCCTTTTGCGGTTGTCGGTGTGACGCAGAACCAGAGATCATAACTTCCCCTACATGTTGGTCATGATGACTCTTTTGACTGTGCGCAGCATTAGACTCGTTCTTCCCACTGTAAGGCTTTTTGTGAGTATCAGAAGGTTTAGCTTCTTGGATCTTCTCACTTTTGATGCCAGCTTCAATTCTTTCCCCAGTCAAGATAAGATCTGTAAACCCGTCTGAAAAATTTCCAATCAGATGGTTGAAGAACGGACCAGACAGGGTCCCCAGGAACATATCAACAAGCTCACGGTCAGTCAAAGGTGGTTGCACCCTTCCAGCCAGGTCTCTCCACTTTTGGGCATATTCTTTAAATCCTTCACCCGTCCCTAGTAACATACCCTAGAGTTGGGTACGCGTAGGAGCGAGGTCGGAATTATACTGAAACTGCTTATAGAACACAGTAGCCAAATCCTCCCAGTTACAGATACTGGCTCCATCCAGCTGATAGAACCATTCGAGTTGAGTCCCTGAAAGACTATCCTGGAAGAAATGGATCCATAAATTCTTGTCTGCAGTATAAGCTTGGATCTTCCTTACATACGATTGGAGGTGCAGCTTAGGACAGGAAGCTCCGTCGTATTTTGCAAAAGCGGGTGCTTTAAACTTATGGGGAATCACCACCCCAGAGGATAAGCCTAGGTCTCCAAAGTCCAACCCGGGCACATGTTGAATCTCCATAGCACTTAAACGGTCCTCCAGCTGTTTGTACCTGTCCTCAGCAGGAGGGTACTGTTCATCATTGTAATCTATCTCGTTGTCGGAGACCACGGGACTAGGAACCCTTATCTCTTGGGGACTGTCCTTCCCTACAGAGGAAGTAGCCAGATCAGCCTCATTTTGTAGTCCATTCCCAAATCTGCGTCCAGCGTTAAACAACACGGTCCTCTTCTTCTTCTTTTTCAGAATCAGAGTCTTCAACTCCTGTTGACCCTGGGCTAAGCTCATAACCAATTCCAGGAACTGGGCATTTTGGGCCTGGAGGGCCTTGATAGCTTGTTCAGTAGTAGGCTCAGAAGACATGATGATTGCTGAAATAAACAGCGAAGAAGATGAGTGACCTGTAAAAGGGTACATGTAATGCAATGATATGTATGATATGCATGCAATGTTTTCAAGGATCTCGCGGGGTAAACAGAGAAACTTGTTAGAGTTTGAATCCGGTAGCTTGATTGAAGGAACTTCATGTGGTTGAGAGTCCTTCTTCAAGAGTTAGGCTCACCATATCGAGTGGGTCATAGCCCCTGACTCAAGTTAACAACCTCGGCTAGAGGAAAATAAATCCCCTTTGCCCCTTGCTAGACAGTTGGTTCATCATGACCTGCATTACAGACCCTTGAGATCCTTGAAATGGGTTAGTCCTTATGCAGGATGTATGCAATGTTATGATGGTATGATGTGTATGCTATGTATGGAGTGATGTAAGTAAACCCTGTTATAAGTCCCGATCAAGGACTGTAAACAAAACCTGCAAGAAACTCATGTGTCAGATAACAAGAATGTGAAAGTAGTTCAAGTTTGAAGGCACACAAGTCACACAAAAGAGCCCTTAGATTTCAGGCCAGCATGAAGTTTAGGTACTACCCTCTTTCAGTTTCGTTGGTTAAGACCTGTCCTAGAAATAGTAACCGGGTTCTAGAGGATCTCAATATCACTGACTACCCTCAATTGGTCATAACTCCAGCTTCGCAATCTTTTCTTGCGGCCGGAACCATCGCGAGAGTTTAGCCTCAATGAGTGTAGCATACTACTACTGTTCTATGGCCAAGTTGGGTCAATTTAAGGTTCTAAGGTCATTTGGTGCTTAATGACTCCTCAGAAGACCCATATTCTCCTCGTTCCAACATAAGGGATATCGGTACAGACCAAGGTGTCACACCAACGTAGCTACTGCTTCACCCGTGTCGGTCTACGCCGGATAGGTCCCTCACAGTTTATTGCTACCTAAAGGGTATTCCCCAGATCCGGGTTAGGATCTATGAAACTCCGATGCAAGCCCACAATATTAAAGCAAACAAGGCATACAATTGAAAACATAGAATGATCTAATCCTAAGGTACACCTCACTTATAAACGATATGTCCCCAGCAGAGTCGCCAGTTCTGTGATCGGTGGAAATAGAACTGACTGTTTTGAAATGCTGGTTCGCGAAATGTCGCGGTAAGCAAGAGTCGCCACTGTCTTTTATGTTCTCCAACATGGAAAGGACAAAAGCACATCAAAATTCCTTTTCGAGATGTTTCTCGGTTCAGGAGGTAGATTATAGAAAGGGAAGGTGTTAGCACCCTTTCTATCCGTGGTTATCCATGGGCTCTTAGGTACTTGCTCACTATGTTTTCAAAAATGTTTTGCTTTTCTTTTGTGGGTTTTGAAAAAAGTTTGTTTTGAAAACTTCTAGGTAACTCTTGTATCAGACCTCAAGAGTGTATGAAGTATTTGTTTGAAAACTTTTGTCAGAAAAGTGTAAGTGCGAAAAGTTGTTTTTGTTTTTGAAAGAGCAAGTACTCAGGAGAAAACTACCTACTCTAAGGAATTAAGCTGTGTAAATGTCCTTTAGACAGTACTATCCCACTATTGAGAAGTAGGTAGCACCGTCGTTGGAGTTATTCGGGTCAATTCGATTATAGGGACATGTGTGGTCACCAAAGCAATAGTAGGACGCCTTAGCGGTAACCCTAATGTCCTAGATCCTTTTTATCCGAGGCAACCGTTTCGAGGCAACTTGGATCTTTAGACAGGAGGGCGACCACTAAAACACCCTATACTCAATGACCACCTCGAGGCAACCAAGTGAGGCGTACCCTAGGAGTGGCATGTTCATGTGTGTCAGGTTTCATGTTTAAGCTATCTTTGCACATGTATTATGGTGAGCTACGTTTTGATTTTAATTTGTCAGGCAAGTCTTGTCATGCATAATTAACAGTTAATAATTGTGCGGAAAGTAAATTGCGGGAAGTAAATCTACGCTATTACAAGGCATCGGGTATTTACATCGCAAAAAACATAACCCTTTGAAAAGTAAATTGCGAGAAAATAAAAAAAAAGCGATAAAAGTCCTAATTATCTATTACATCCTCGAAACAGTTACATAAATATAATCAAAAAAATATTATGCGCGCGAAGAAATTAAATCAGAGAAGTCCTTAGGGTTTTGACCCTTTTGAGAAATAAAGAAATTTTGGTCCTTTTTTGCATTTAATTAAACCTAATTTACTAATTAATTAATTAATTAAAAAAATATTTTTTATGTTTTTTAGGTTTTAATGAAAATAAAATAAAATAAGAATAAAGTCAAAAGTTAGTAAAAACCCTAAGTCTAATTTATTTTATTTATTATGAAAAAGTCAAAATTAAACCTAATTAAACTAAATTAATTATATTTAGAATTTATTTACAAAAAATAATTAATAGTGAAATTAATAAATGATAAAAATAAATAATATTTAGGTTTCTGAATTTATTATGAAAATAATAGTTAAGTTAATTAAATAATAATAATATTAATTATAATTTATAAAAGAAAATAAAAAGAAAGAAAATAAGAAAATAATAAACCAGGGGGGTGTGTTGGCCCATTAGGAGGTGAGTTCCAGAATTTCTGGCCCATTAAGCTCACAAGCCTTTGTTGACTTTGAAAATTGTCCACGTCTGCTTTGACTGGGAGTACCATGGTCCTCATCTTTTGACCATTGGATTGCTGCTTGAAGACACATGGCATGCTGATCACTGGAGGTGTATGGTGGAATACGCTGGAAAGCCTGCATGGGAACCTGTAAAGAAAAATAATAGAAACATTTGGGTGGACCTGGGAATCGAACCCAGGTCCCAATGATACACAACCAGCACACTATCCACTGAACCACTCGCTTGCATTTGTTAGTATAATGAGGAATAAATATAATATTGGACAATTAATACATATGCTGAAAACACATAAAAACGCGCGCTCATTTGAATGCTCCAACCACACGCTTACACGTCTTCATCTCCTTCGCTGATGCCTGCAAATAACAAATAGATAGCGGGGGTTTTTAACCCCCATAATTTAACATGAGGAATAATAGCGAATAGGTCTGTGTTCAATATAAATTTTTCGCGAGGGTGGCTGTGTGTTCGTCTTGTCCTGACGGTCTCAACCATATGCCTTAGAGAACCCAATTTTTCTTGGTTACTGAATCCCCAAATTCAAGGTTTATGAACCCTAAATTTCTTCAATGGCAACTTACGATTCTGTACGCTATAATCCAATTAACCAATACCATTAGCTTTGTATAGATTCAAGCAATGCAAAACAATGATTAGAACATGTTAATTATGCATGAGTTTCGATTATGGAAAAAGTAGGCAAACCGTGCGACTGTTCTTGGTGATTTCTTGGGCTTTAGCACGTGGTTTTGATTCTAATGTGTTCCTGGGAACCCCTGTAATAGATTAGAAATCACAAAATGCTTTGAATCGTGCTAAACTATGGAAAACATTTTTCACTTTTCTTTGATTTTTTTCAATGTTGTTATGGCCTCTTCTGCGGCAAATTCTCGTTCATGGCATTAGGGTTAGGTTGTGTACTTATAGGTGAATGGAATTAGGTTAAATCTTGGCCAAGAAATCCATGGAATTGATGTTTGTATATTTGATTGAAAATCAAATATTTTTCAATCTTTTTGATTGGAAAAACTTGCCAAACTTTGAGATTCTTGTCCCTTTGATTTGCACACGAATTTCCAGCATATCTTGAGCTTGTTTGCTTCACAAAAAGATTGAAAAAACCATATCTTTGAATTTCCTACAATTTAAATTAATTAAATGAATTAAAATCAATTAAAAATCCAATTAATTAATAAAAATAAGAAAGTAAATTCAAATAGGCTTGATGGGTCGTGCATAGGCCATGGATAAAGTTTCAAGAAGAAATTTGAGGCCCATTGGCAAAAACAAGGTGTTTTGGGCAAAGTTGACTTTTGCAAATTCACAAAAATTTCCCAACTTCTTCAATGCATATCTTGCTCAATTTTGATCATATGAACATGTTCTTGGACATTTTGGAAAGGTATTGAAGTCCTCTAACCAATGCCTTTAGTCCCATGTCATTTGAATTTACCAATCTCAAGTTATGGTCTTTGACTTAAAGTGCATTTTTGTTGACTTTTGAAATTGACCTATAATGTAGAAATTGATAACTTTTTGTGAGAGCATTTCTTGGACTTGGAATGTGAAGATGAGTTGTAGGAAATGTCATCCCCTTTAAAATGAGGATTGGATGGGATTTTTCTGATTAACCATAAAAAAGTTATGCCCGGGTCAAGATACAGTTGACTTTTCTACTGTCCAAAAATAGTAACTTTTTGCATCTTGATGATTTTTGAGCCATGCTTGAGGAATCATGATCAAGGCATGATAAAATGATGATTATAGGCTAAAAATAAGATGTTGACCAAAAATCTTGACTTTTGACTGTAAAATGACCATTTTGCCCTTGCAGTTGACTGTGGGGCAAATAGGGCTTTTGAATGTGCAATTTTACATTGTGAGTCTTGAGACTTGATATGTAGATGCTTGATAATGTATATGGGCCTATGGGACTTGATTGAGCCATTGAGAACCTCAAATTCCTTGGAAGAAATAAAACCCTAATTTTGACTGGCTTAGGAGGCATTTGGACTGTGCAACCCCTTGAGAAATCTTGAACCATTTGAAGATGATTCTTGACAAATCTTGAAGAAATATGGGAGGGCAAATTTTGGGGTACAACACTCATTATCACCCCCGGCTTCCCAAACAACACACAGCCCATTATTTCTTTTTATTTTTTTTTTATTTATGATTTTAAAAACAATGTTGGGCCCTAAACAAAGTAAAAAACTATTTTTACTTTCCAACCTCCTAATTTCTATTATAACCCCCTGACTCCTAAATTTATATTTTATTTTAATTTATTTTATTTTCTTATTTTATATTATTATTATTATTATTTCTGATAAAAAAATACAAAAATACATATTTTATTAAATACTTAGATTCAAAATTGTAATTTTTTTTATTTTCACTTTAGTTTTATTTCCTTTAAATATAAAAAGACCAACAAATATTTTCTTAATAAATTAATTTTCTTTTCTTAATTAATTTAGACTTAGGTTTTATCTTTCTCTTAATTAAATTAATTTAGACATTAGAATTATTATTAATTTATTTTCAATTTAGTTAATTAGGTCAAAGCCTTTTCATACAAAAAACCATAAAAACAATTTTATTTTTAATTTCTCTTATGTTTACATTTTTGCACATTTTATTATTTTGCACGTTATAATGTAAATGTCAAAAGCCTTGTAATAGTTAGGGTTTTATTTACTTGTCATCCCCATTTGTAATTGTTAGTTCTCTTGTTTTAGGTTTGGCTTAATTTTTGTAAAATAAATAATAGAAGCAATAATGCAATGAAGAATAGGATAAGAAGAACAGGTACAACACGAAGTCCTATTACAATGTCAGAACATGTTGTGTTGAACTTTTTCAACAACTGGAACAACATGTCGAAGAAGATGTCTTGACATCGCACCTGCTGAGCTGGATTAATGAGACTCAGTTTGTTCTTAACATAAGCAGAATATTCAGGAGAATATTATGCATCCTATGTGGCGCATATTTAAAGGTCTTGAAAATTAAATCAAAAACCAAGGAGAATGAAGACTTTCTAAATAAGGAGATTATTTAGGAAAGTAAAGATTGAAGAACTTTCTCGGGGCAAAAGTTTCTGCAGTTTGTTACAACTTATTTGCTGTGATAGAAGGCCCAAAAACAATTGGGTAACAAGTTATAAACAGAAGGGTTTGTAACCTAGAAAAGGTACGACTCAAGATGTAGAAGTCTAGGGTTTTGTCAAGGTAAACCTCCCGGGTTGTGGGAAGGTTACCAAGTTCACCTCGAAGCCTGTAGGTAAGATGTATATTATTCTTGGAGGAAGCTTTGAAGTAACTCCATGACGTGTTCTTAGTTAGGAGCAAAGCTAACAAATAGTGGAGTTCGGTTTGGAGACTTAGCTAGGTTGTCATGTAAGTGCGTCTTCCAAACTGTCTATCTGTGTGATCAGAATTTTGGTGAAGGGTCATCGATACAGTGACTGAGGTGTTGACTGCTAGACATCATTGTGATGATTGGAAGTGGGATGGGGATATTCCATATCTATGGAGGACCTAGGTAGAAGGGTCATTGGGTAGCGATTAAGTGTGTAGATCGTCAACGGGTGTGTTGGCTGTAGGGTCTGCAAATTGATACTGCTGATACCGGACTTCATTCTTGGCTTGGTAGCCCCCAGAGTAGGTGTTGTTATACACCTAAATGGGTAAACAATTCTAGTGTGTTCTTTATTTTTTCATATTGTTTTATCTTGCCTGTGTGTTTGTTAGATCAGATGTTTAGACATCCTTATAGGACATCTGAGTCTGTTGTACCAGAATTTTAATTAGTATCAGAGCAGGCATCCTGTTTTGTTCTGGGTGAGATCCTAGGAAGGTACTTTCTGGTCATGGGCAAGGAAGAAAGTATTTATTGAAAAGAGGTATGAACTTGGACAATTCACAATACTGTATGGATGATCCCTTGGCAAGGATCATTGGTTATATGTGACATGTATTGTTTCTGGTTGTTGCCATCAGGCCTGCAACTTAGTGGGAAGCTGTTGTATGTATGGTTTGTTTCTTCAATCCTAGGTTGCCATGCTTGTACTTGGATAGTGGTTTAAGCATTGTGTCTGAATATTGTTGAGGAGTTCGTTATATTCTGCTGCATGGTTTCTGATATAACCCTGAAAGTATGGGAAAGATACTAGGGTTCTTACCCTCAATAGAATATATGTTGACATTTTCAATCGTATTAAAAGTGTCAAAGATACTTGAGATTTTCCTCAAGTTCACTCATAAAGACATTTATCAATAAGATTGATTGATCAGTGATTCTCATATACATCTGCATATTTACCTTGAAAACTGTCAAGGATGGTTTGTTGCAAGAAGAAGGAACTGATGTTCTATGGGATGTTAGAACATTATTTCAACAGGCATGCAACTACCAGTTGAAAAATAGTTGCTTTGGGTGCTGAACAAAAATGTTATGAATACTTTTGTTTGGAACCTACTCCTGATCTGGAAGAGGAGGCATCTTGTTTATGCAGGTTGATTAGGACACGATCAACAGTTTATCTACTCCATGTGTCAGTTTAAGGCTTATGGGAGTATAGAAGTTGAGCTCCATGCTCTTGAGAAGAAATCATAAAGGAATCTCCACTAGAACCTTTATGTATATGAGATGAGCTCGTATCGGGAAGATACTTATGATCAAAGGAACCAGATTCATGGAATCATGTTTGTGACCATAGAATAGATTATGTTTGAAGAAGAGTATTATGATCCAACCACAGTGTTTGATGCTCCTGAGTATTGTTTTAAATGCCCTTGAGGAAGAGAATTGGTGATTCTATTTGTGTACCTACAGAAGTTGTTGAAAAAGATCCCCTTGTCAAGGGTTGATATGATGTTATACAGAATGTCATGATATCTTTGAAGATGCTAAAATTTGAAAGGCATATTTTTTTGAAGAATCAAGGGAAACAGATGCATTTAAAAAGTCTGCATTTGTTAGTGTTAAGCCAATCAGAATTTGTTCCAGAGACCTAATAGAGGGAAATTCCTCTGTAGGTACAGATAATGGCATTTATCATCTCAAAGTCATACATGAGGTCTAAAGAAAAGCTTATTGAGATGTGAATCATGCAATCCTCTACATATGTTGATAGTATGATCCTGAAGATTGATCAGTTATGGTTGGTTTGTTTCCTTGTGTTAACCTCCACAAGAGTTGATTATAAGTTACCATGGAGGTTTCTCCCAGAGCCATAGATGATGTCATATCTAATGTTGGGACATCATCTCTAGGTGTGTGCTTCCTCTAAAAAGGAAGTAGTTGTGTAGATCATGTGGTGAGTATTGTTGTTCACCAGTGGAGTTCAAAGTTAGAATGTTTGATTATGATGGAGCTGAAGACTAGTCTCTAACCAAGTCTGGAGTGTTGAAAGGACCCCCTTATGTTAAACGATGAAGAAGGATGTCATTTCAAGTGCTCTAACATCTATTGAAAAGGAGTATCATTTGCAGTTGTGTGTAGGGAAGTTTTTCCTCTGATGACAAATACCTTGTCGGGAGCTAGGTATAATTCTGATCTTGTGAAGATGTGCATGTTACTGATGATAAAGGCCTTGTCGGGAGCTGAGTACTTATCTGAGGTATGGATGCAAATCTACTATCTAAACTAATGATTGAGATGTTGTTGAGAGTTTTTGGTGGTTGTATCAACCTGAATTAGTTGAAGAAGATGTAATCTTTTGTGATATTTTCCTAAAAATACTATCAAGCTTAATAACCTTTTTGGTTGATAAACCAAGAACGTAATTATTGGGATCTGTGAAGAAAGGTTGATGTCCTAAATGATGTTTTAACATCATTTTTTAAAGGAAGGTTTGGGAGTATGATTATGGAAGATTGAGGATCAACATGGTTGTCAAAAGAAGGAGTTCCAACTTTGTGGATTAGAAGATGAAGATCCTGATCTTGTCTTTAGTAGTATGCTTGGTGACTGCATAACTACTATGTTGAAGACTTCACTAGTACCACCAACTGCTAGTGACTGTTAGAGCAAAGGAATATGAAGAAGGTGGTTTTCCTCTGTTGAAAGTATGCTTAAAACAAGCTATTTGAAGGCTTGTGTTTGATGTCTAAGTATGTGTTCACGAAATCTTGGCTATCCAAAGAGGCATGGATATTTGTGTGGTTTTGTAGGGCCGTGTATCAAACATGATCTTGTAAAAATATGAAGAACTGGAGTTGGTACATCAGATTCAGGATGAGTTATTGATATGTTTCAGTGAGTTCGTGAAATCTTTTCATCCTTAGCAGAAGCCTTATTTGTCCATGATAGGGGGAGCTTAGAACCTATGTATGGTTATTGTTATAGTAGTTATGGAGCTTGTGTGTAATTTAAGCTTGTGAAGATTACAGGCAACATGTTGTGACCTATGGCTACTAGGTGTAGTTGTCTATTCCCCTGTTGGGTCTATGTGGTTCTAGTCAAGAGAAGCTAGTATATTTTGTTTTCTCCAAGGGTTGAGCTTAAGGTCAATTCACTGGCCTAACCTGGAATGTTTTGGCTGCCATGATTGGATGTCTTGTCGAAGATTCAACAAGTATCACATATGTGAAGAAGAAAGCTCTCAGTTTTACCTAGTCTGAGAAGCTTACTACAGAATATAGTGAGAGAATATTTCTGTTGTGTGGTTAATCTGAAAATGAGACCTTGTGAGATCCTTTTGTGAGAATGGGGAGTTTGTTAAAGAGCATGGATGGAAATAATTCCCTTGGATGATGATTATAGAACCAAAGCAGATAAGCTATATGGTAATGTTGCTGATGTCTCAAATGATGTTGGAACATCACTTTTGATAATAGTCTATTAAAGATACTTGGAACTATGAATCTCAATATTCAAACTCCACACTCATTAGTGGTCGTTCTGTCTATGGTGTTGAATAATGAGATTCTGATTGAAGGAGAAGTATGCTCAAGTAATGTATAACTACCATCTTGGTTGGAAGACTTTACTAGTGTCAGCAAATACTAGTAATGTGTAGAAGGAGGATTTAATCAGCATATTGGTTAAGGGGTACTCCCTCTGTTAGAGAGTCTGAATCTTAGTAAAGATTTTAAGCACACTAAGAAATGGTTGGAAGTTGGTTTCAGACTATGGTTGCATGACATCTTAGCCATTCAAAGAGTCATGACAATATGTGTGGAGGTGCAAGGGCATGAATCAGGTGTCCTTGTACTTGGAGTTATTCCCAGTGAACTAATGGGTGCTTAGTGTTGTGTTTTCTCCATAATGAAAATTTTGATTGTCCATGACAGGAGGAGTCAGTGGACTAATTGGTTTGTTTGGAGCTTGTGATGTTCAAGCATATAGAGTTATTTCCCTCCTAAGAGGATGATGTTGGATAACATGCTGAGACATGTTGCCACAAAATGTAGTTTTTTATGCCCTTATGAATCTCTGAAGACTCTAACCAGATGTTGCTAGAGTATACCATCCTTCTCTAAAAGGATGTGCTGGTTCTGCGAGAATTTATTTTTCTTTGCAGTATTGAATGGGATAAAGAAGACTATCCTGCTAGTTGTTAGAAGATGTTGACTCTAGTTATGATGTCGAGGATGATGTCCAAGACATATCTCCTTTAAAGTAGTTTGCAAGCAAGAAGCTCTTTGGGTGTCTGATGCTCCTCTTGACAACATTTCCTTCCATTCTATTGGCAATGCTGAAAAGTGGAAATATGTGTTTCAAAGAATAATTTCCCTTGAAAGGGAATTAGGAGCAGGTGCACTGGAGTGCAAAGAGATTATGGAGCTGATTTCCTTTGCTGGCTAGTGATGATCACAAAATTAAGGAATATAGGAAGGTATTTATGTTTAATTTTCCTTGTTGTCGTCAATAGTTATCTGGGAAAGTCTGAAGATGATTACTGTGAGTTGTAAGTGACTGATAATCAGGTGTGCAAAGCCATTACTGCAAACCAGACTGTAAAGCATGTAGGAACCTGTGTACCGGCTGTGGGAGCTTCTTAAAATATTTTTATGCATAATGAGTCCTTTAAATGATTGATCAAGAACCAGTTTGATTAGGTTCTGTATTATGGAGTTGATGTACCACATGATGTCTTAACATCATGATTGTTGATGGTTGTTTTGTTTAATGCTTAGGATTGTTCATGTGAAGTTGGATGCTTAAGAATTATTATTAGAAGTGGAATTTCTGACTATGTGGATTAGAATATGGAGAGTCTAATCCTGTCTACAGTAGCATGCTTGAGGAATGCATGACTACTTTGTTGAAGACTCCACTAGTATTAGTAACTACTAGTGGATATAAAGACAGAAGGCTGCTGACAGATACTGAGGTATGAGCAGAGCATTTTGAAGTGGTATTTTTTGCTGCAAGTCACTCCATAAAAGGTTTGGTGATCTGGATATTAGTAAAGCTTTTAAGCAAACTAAGAGTTTTTGGAGTTTGTGAGTGACTTCACACCTAGTATGTATGACAACTTTCCTATTAAAAAGGTTATGATACAGAGTGTGGTTATGAAAAGACAATGATAGAACGTGTCCTTGTGTTGTGAAGAAGTCAGGGTTCCTGGAACTATTCTCAAGGAGTGAGAATATATGACTCTGGTTTGACTCTACATAGGGAGTCAAGGTCCAGTATATGCAGGAAGTGTTGAAGTTTTTCATCTAGTGCTCAAGTCTTCATCCTCAGCTGGAGCATTAGTTACTCATGACAAAGGGAGTCATGTGGATATCTGTAAATTGTTGCTGCAATGATACAGGTATTGTCAAGCCAGAATATTGTTCATTTTTGTAAAGGTTCTATGAGGAAAGGATGTCAAAACAACATTTTGTGACATTATAAAGTTATGGATAAACTTAACAAGTTTTAGTTGTTTATAACTATGAGAAGCTCAGTGAAGATCAGAAGTTCACATATCTCTTAGAAGTTTAATGCAAAGTCTGGGAGAATTTATTTTTCTCTATAGATTTGAAAAAGACTCCTTGAGGGTCTATATTATGAAGAGGTGTCACAAATGTAATATTTTGATATCTTAGTATATATCATTAATTCTAAGTGAAAGAAGAACACTTAGAATCCAGTATGAACAGGTGGATAATCTGGTGAAGCATCCCTGATTGGTGGGAGAAGATGTGTTGATCACTGAAATAAGAAGACAATGTCTGACTAAGTTTCAAGACATTATTCAAGACATGTTCCTACATGGTCAACATAGGGTGGAGTGGCCTATATGTTCAAACACGTGGCTGTAAACAGGGGGAGAAAAATTTGTCTGACTATACATGTGAAGTAGCTATAGCATTCAAAGCCATTATGGACGGTGCACATTGATATTTTAAGTTTCCTCCTCAAATATAGTTTCCTTTTGACCAAGATTGGTGCTACAATCTAGGATCGTTATTTTCCAAGTAAAAATCCCAGTTATTTATAGAGAGTTATCCGTATCTCTGTAACCCCGTGAGCTCCTTGAGTCTATAATTCTTATGGCCTTTATTCTGGTTTGGGTTAGTTGTACTTGGGTCTAGTATTGTGAAGGTCTTCTTTGCCATGTTTTGGCTAAAAAGGGGGAGATAAAAGGTGAATTAGCTCAGATGCTGCTGATTCCATAAGTGGTTATTATTAATGTTCACAGATGTCAAAATAAGACGTTCGATCCTATTTCTGTGACATATGTTTGTGACTTGTGATCTGAGTTATGAACACAGTTGTGACCTGTGTTCCGAGTTACTAGAAGTGGTAGAGGGTTTGGTCTTAGTCCACCATTGGTTCTAGATTGAGGGGGAGTACAAGCTGTCTTCTGCTATCTTCTTCCTCGTGTGCATCAACCAGACTTCAGAAATTTCCTTCCTTTTATCCTGAAGCTAATGCTGATGTTCATTGGTGCTGATGCAATTGAGTTCTTCAGAGTGATGAAAAGAAGTTGTTGAACAAGATGTTGAGACATTATTTTCAACTGAAGATCTATTTTTGTGTATTGATGTAATCTCCTATATTGCAATTGTTTTTGGATTATTTGTTTTAGCAAAAATTTGCAAAAGGGGGAGATTGTTAGTTCTCTTGTTTTAGGATTGGCTTAATTTTTGTAAAATAAATAATAGCAGCAATAATGTAATGAAGAATAGGATAAGAAGAACAAGTACAACAAGAAGTCCTATTACAATGTCAGAACATGTTGTGTTGAACTTTTTTAACAACTGGAACAACATGTCGAAGAAGATGTCTTGACATCGCGCCTGCTGAGTTGGATTAATGAGACTCAGTTTGTTCTTAACATAAGCAGAATATTCACGAGAATATTATGCATCCTATGTGGCGTATATTTAAAGGTCTTGAAAATTCAATCAAAAATCAAAGAGAATGAAGACTTTCTAAATAAGGAGATTATTTAGGAAAGTAAAGATTGAAGACCTTTCTTGGGGCAGAAGTTTATGCAGTTTGTTACAGCTGATTTGTTGTGATAGAAGGCCCAAAACCAGTTAGGTAACAAGTTATAAATAGAAGGGTTTGTAACCTAGAAAAGGTACGACTCAAGATGTAGAAGTCTAAGGTTTTGTCAAGGGAACCTCTCGGGTTGTGGGAAGGTTACCAAGTTCACCTCGAAGCCTGTAGGTAAGAGGTATATTATTCTTGGAGGAAGCTTTGAAGTGGGATACTTTAACGTGGGATACTTTAGCAAAGATCCTAGATTAAAAGATCCTAGTCCCTTAATAACCCTTCGATGTTGCCTTCGGTAAATGATCTTAGACCCTTATAACAAATTGATAAGGTATCTTACAATGTTGCCTCCTATGGCTATACGACAACCCACGCCTGTCCCTTCACATCCAATGATAAGTTTTCTTACTAACTAATGGTAAGATAACACAATCTAAAGAAGGAGGAAAATAATAAAGGCTTTCTTTTGAGTAGGTAGAACGTTTGTAGTTGCTTGCTCACAAACATTTCAAAACAAACATCTTTTCAAACACACCAACACCTTCATGAAATATTTTCAAAATTCAACACTTTTTATATGTTTTTTCCTAAACGAGAAATATTAAAAAGTTCGCCTAAACGAAGGCACTTTTCAAAAATACTTTCAAAACAAATTACAAGCACATTTACAAATCATTTCAAAGTGATCTAGCAACTAAGAGCCCGTAGATATCTACAGATTAAAAGGGTGCTAACACCTTCCCTTTTTCATAACCTACCCCCCAAACTCAAGAAAATTTCTCAAAAGGTCTTTCCTGTTCTTTTCACCCTTTCCTTTATTGGATAAAAGAAAAGTCGGTGGTGACTCTTGCTATCCGCAACAATTGCGATAAAACACAAAACACCTAAGTCAGTTCTCCCACTGTATTACAGAACTAGCGAATCTGCTGAGGAACATACTTAAAAGTGGGGTTACCTTAGAGATTAGATCACCCTTGGTATCATGAAGTGAGGAGGTACCTTGAAACACAAGAATATCCTGAGGGAGCTTCAATCAACGGCAACAAATTCCTGCGGAGGTTCTCAACCAAGTTCTTCCTAAGCAATGGGATTTTATACAAGGATAACCATGATTCGACTCTGCTCCATTGTATTGACAAGAAGGAAGTAGAGAAGATAATGGAGGATATGTATGAAGGTATCTTTGAAACTCACTCTAGTGGACACACTATGGCCAAGAAGATTCTGAGGGCTGGTTACTATTGGTCGACAATGGAAACTGATTGTCACCACCCTTAGAGGACTTGCCATAAATGCCAGATTTATGCTGATAAGGTTCATGTACCTCCAATACCTTTAAATGTCATGACTGCTCCTTGGCCATTTGCAATGTGGGGCATTGACATGATAGGGGAAATCAATTCCACTGCCTCTAATGGGCATCATTTCATCCTTGTCTCCATTGACTACTTCACCAAATGGGTTGAAGCGGCTTCATTTTCCTCAGTTACCAAGAATGTTGTAGTCCGGTTTATTAAGCATAACCTCATCTGTCGGTATGGCATCCCTAAGAGGATTATCACTAACAACGGTACCAACTCAACAGTTCTATGATTACTGAACTCTGCATGCAGTTCAAGATCAAACATCACAACTCTTCTCCATACAGACCTAAGATGAATGGCATAGTAGAAGCTGCCAATAAAAATATATACAAATAAACAAAGATAGGCTCAACCCACTTAGGGATGGACCAGCAAGAAGTCAATATCTCCCCAGTGAAGTCTCCATTTTTTCTATAGCGGTAGAAATGTTGAGACTAAGCAATTGGATTGACTCGACTAACACATATCAAAATAAAAATCGCCATCGCACTTTATTGTTTCCAAAGGAATGTGAAAAGAGAAAATAACCCAAAAAAGAGGGGGAGAGGATCTAAGTTCGGGGGTTGGTTATACAAAGGGAAGGTATTAGAATCATAAACATCTAAGGTACTCCACAGGAATCTCTTTGTAAATCCGAGTATTTTGGCTATAAATGTTGTATAAAAATAGATGGTGGAGATATGAAAAGAATATTTTTTTATGATTTTTGAAACCGCCGCGGTTGCGAACCTTTAGTGCCTATGTACCACCTTCCGTGCAATAGGGGATTATGGTACACGTGGTTCACCTTTAAAAATTTTAAAACACAAGTGTGTTGGTTATTTTTAAGAGACGAGACATCATCATCATTGTCCAAGTGGAAAACATACTTACTACCCATAATTATGAGAAAGGAGAATTTGCGTCATCTCAAAGTGGATGATATGACTTGGATTTTAAAATCAACAAAAGCCTCACTTAACACCCAAGTGGAAAATATCTCACTTCACTATATATCGTAGAAGTATAGTAGCTCGCATCACTACAAGGATTGACAAGAGTCTAATATTTTGGGAAAATTTTAAGGATAAAATCCAATATGGAAAAGATGGTTTGAATGAGATTGATTGAATTTTAGTCTTCTCACAAAAAATGTTCAAGTATTATTAAGTTGATTAAAGTTTGATTAAGAAAATGATTTGAAAATGCATGGATATAAGTCTAAGTTTATTATGAAAGTGGTTCAAGTTTTAAAAACAAGAAGAGTTTTCAAAAGTAGGGAGAAGATTTTCAAAACTAAAGAAGATAGGAGGAGATGAAGGGACTATCCTAAAGAATAAGGTAAAAGTTAGGGAAGAGAACCATCTAACCAACAAAAATCCAACACTTGACACAATGAGTCAATGTATAATTCTCATCCTTTGGATTTGAAACCAAATAGGAAAAGATAATAAACCTCTCAAGAAAATAAAGATTCAATTGCATTAAGTATTCATAAAAATTGGGCAGAATAACAACTGTATGCAGATGAATTCCAGATCACAAACAAAACATGTAATCACAATAACCTGCACACAAAACAAACAAACAACCCAATATCTTGAGGTAAACCCCAAGAACTCCAGACAAAATAACAGATGAGGTCACAAGGTCTCAAAGTATGTCACAAGTTCTAATCCTAAGTCCAAGGAGTCCACAATCTCCATAATGCCAAGGATAGTAACCAAGTAGTCCAAGTAACATTAAAGTTTTTTAGGGTTCAACTTCATTATTAGGTATCTTCAAAAAAGAAAATGAAAGCTCAAATGAGCAAAATAAAAATGAAATAAAAGTAAATTCTCAAATGAGCAAAGATGAAAATAGCGTGAAATTTAAATGCCAAAAATAAATGTGCTTAAAGTAAAAATATAAAGTAAAAGCATAAAATAAAGTCAATTGTTACAAATTAATGGTTAGTTGAATGACCATATTGAAACTTGTATTTGGAACTCATTAGAAGATTGATAAAATCAAAGCCTCTCAACAACAAGTTGCATTTTATTTTTGTCAAGTATATCATTCATTTAAAAAATCTCAAGGCAATAATAAATGATCAATGATGTTTAAGTGATCTAATTTGACCAAAGTTGATGAAAATTCATTAGAGGATTGGTAGGACTAAAACCTCTTAACAATGAATATCAAGGTTATTGGATCAAATGATTCAAATTAAATACTTGGGCTTACAAATGTGAGTTTGGGCCACGAATGATCATTTTCTCAAATCGGGACAAAATTAGCGCTATGTTAAGCAATCGTAAATGGACTTATATAGAAGTCGCACCTATTTTGAGGTCAGTCAATAGCAATCTATGTACCTTATGTTTTGAGAAATGATATGGAAATCATTCTCCAATATCATTTAGTACAATAAGAATGAGATAAGATGAAGAGGGATAGGGTAAGGAATAAACCATATTTGAACCAAAAATTTAATCAAACTATTATTAAAATCATTCATCCATTTTTTGTGGAGCTAAACTCAACACCATGGATCCAATAATGTTAATAAAGCTTATGATCAAAATTTCATAGTCCAAGATCAGTCAGAATATAATACAAAATAAAATGGTATTTTAAAATAAAGAAAAAAAGATTTTTTTAAATGATTTTTAAATGAAAATAAAGGGGGGAAATAACAACTATATTCAAAACATCTTTAAAAAAACAACTAAGACCATAGAAAAATCAGAAATGAGTTCAAATATTTATACAAATTTTTTGGTAATTTTGTAAAGTCAAAAACTATTTTTAAAATTAAAAGAAATAGGCAAAACAAACCAAAAATTGTGAAAATAGTAAATTCAGAAATAAAAATAAAATGAGGTCACCAATATTTGTCAAAAAGCTCATTGGACCCTTCCATATTTTTTTCAGAATTTAAAAATTAAGAAAAGTATTTTTAAACATTTAAAACAATTCAAATAAAATGAAAAATGATAAAAAAAAATATCAGAACACAATAAAATTGTGAAAGAGTAATTATCAGAAAGAGAAAAATCAAAAGTATTTTTCATAATTTTTTGAAGTTAAAATGGATTTTTTATGAATCTTTGAAGTTTAAAACAATTTAAATATAAAAATCAGAAAATAAAATAAAGTCAAAAAAAATGTGGACCAATGGATGAGAGTCAAAATGCATTAGTAAGTTAATCCAATGGATCAGACACGTTGTGCATATCATGGTATTTACTAAATAATGCATGGAATCAATGATTAAATCAGATTTTGAAAAATGCGTGGCACGCCTTCATTGGTTGATAGATGACACTTTGGTCATCTTCAACCTCCAGCCAACGAATCTGCAGATTCCAGAAACAGTAAAATTAGGACACGAGACCGGTACCATTCGCTTCGTCTCTTCAAGACGATTCCAATGGTACCTTCGCGAAAAATTTATATAAAATGCAGCTTAGTCGTTTTTGAAAAGAAGTTCTGAAAAGGGATTTGAAATTTCATGGCCAAAACATACTTCCAGTTGAAAACAAGTGTTGCGACTAGAATTAGGATGATGAGAGCTTCATAAAAGTATCAAAGTTTGAGAGAATTGGTGAAGGAATCTACCTATTAAAGTTAAGTTGCAGAGCTCTGAAACTGGACTTGGCTAGCAGGATTTAGGAAGTTTTAGAGCTTAATTCTTCTTCTGTTAGCTTCAGGGAGGTTTAAGGAAGGTGAATTAACAAGAAAAATGATTGAGAAAGGCTGTGAGAGCAAATTCGAAGTTGCAGAAAATTGAGTTCAAGAGGAAGTTTGGCAGGGTGATTCTGGCTCTCTAAGCTTGAGAAAATGAATGAGGTATGATCCTTTATTTATAGGGAAGCTAAATGAATGCTCAAGCGTGTGAAATGATGAAGTTTGGATGGAAATCGTGTGAAGTTGCAAACAAGAAAAGTGTGACTTCTAATTTGATCAAAACTCATGATTTAGAGATGAATAATGATACCCAAATGATGTATAATTGATTTAGAAACATAGGATTATCATAAGTGATGATTACCTATGATTAGATGATGTTTTTAGGACCTAGGGCAGGGAAATCACAGTGAAAATGCAGTGAAATCGCAGAATAAATTCAGCACAAATCAGTATGAGTCAACCTCAAAGGCCATGCGTCGACACATGTAGGATTTAAGACTCAGGATGAGTCGATACGAAAGTATCATGCGTCGACACATGCAGTATTTCAGACTCAGTATGAGTCGACACAAGAGGTTACGCATCGACCCACGCAGGATTTAAGACTCAAGATGAGTCGATACGAAAGGATCATGCATCGACACATGCAGTATTTCAGACTCAGTATGAGTCGACATAAGAGGTTACACATTGACCCATGAAGCATTCCAGACCCAGTACACGTCGACTCAAAGAGGCATGTGTCGACTCATGCAGTCCAATTTTTGACAGATTTTTCCAAAGGCTATAACTTGAGTTTCCGGACTCCGTTTGAGGTGTCGTTTGAAGCGTTGGATAGATAACGCAATGAACTTAATTCATAAGGATTAAAATTAAGGATAAGAAGAATAGTCCTAGTACCCAAATTAGGATAGAGTTAGCTTCCCGCGTTAATCACTATGATGATTTCGTGAAGTATGATGAGGATAAGACGATCTTAGATTATTGCTTGGTTCATAACAGAAAGATTAATAATAATAATAATAATGTAGTATTACAGTATAATAATATGTAGAGGTTTATTAGTTAGAGATAAGCATTAGATGAGTGATTAATTGACATAGTCGAGAATTGTCTGAATATTTATGGGTGATATCATGTTGTAGGCATATGGCCAATGTTGAATGGTTGTTGACCTGCTGTTGTGTTATGGTTATGGTTGAGTTGCTGTGGATTTATGTGGATGAATTATGTTGATGATTTATGTTGATGAATTGTGTTGATGAATTATAATGAGATGCCTCTAATTATTGGCAGCTGTTGAGTTGTAGGCTTCTGGCCAACGACGATTCGTGTTGAGATGTTATTAGTTGTGGTTGTTGTCACTACAATCATGATTGTATCGCATACATTGCATATCAAGATGGACATGATGCTCGTTAAGATGGTCTGTATTGGCGAATATTAAGATAAAGGCTTATGCCTTGTTGATGCCTCTATTTATTGGCAATTATTTTTAGATGGGAGTTCTGCTCCAATGGTACCACATGCATTTGCATAGTATTGAGTCGCATTACATGATTGCATAAGGAAGTTATGTATTTAAGCGGTAAACTTTGTATGTTGTTGATGTTCCCTTGCGATTATTGTTGTTTATAAGATGTGAAGTGCTGATATTATATGATCTGATCTAATATATTATTTATCATACGTTTTATTATATTGTTAGATATCTCACCCCTTCTGTTTGAATGTTGCCCTTACGTTGGTAATGTGCAGGTAATCCAGAGTGAAGGTGGTTTACCTTCTACAGTTTGAGTCAGTGTCATTACTCTGATACGTAACACTCGGGGGGATGAAGGCTTGTTGCTTTTAGTTATTATTATTCAAGTTGTTGAACTTTAATTTGATTTTTGCTTATGTGTTATTTTGAAGTTGTTGTAATGTTGGACAAGGATGTTATTATGATTTTGCTGCATAGTTGTTCGAGTTTTTGAATTAAGAGATTAATTTATTTTGCTGTTGGTTCATACAAATTTTTAAAGTGTTATGTATCCTTGTTGAATGCAATGGTTTTTAAGTTGAATTTGTGGCATCCTGATTCAGTTGTATACATTTTATAACTATGATTCACATTTATAATTTCCGGGTAGAATTGGGGTGTTACAAAGTAGATCTCTTGAATGACATTTTGAGACTAGAACCATTTAAAAATTCCAAAAATTTAGAGAGTTATGACTTGTTGAAGTTGGCAAAAATTCATGATATGACCTATAATCTTTTGCATCCTTAGGGCATCTTCCATCCATTTTCACACTTTGCACTTAAAATAAGGGTTGAAGTTAACATATTTAGGATTAATGTGGAAAAATAATGGGCTCAAGGAGATAAAAATTGACCAAGTTATGATATTTTGAAGTCACATAAGGGAATTTGATGGTTCATCTTGAGGACTTGTAATATTTCTTCATATTTAGGTATCTTCCACACAAAATTTCCTTGAAACTTTTGAAATGATTTGTTGATAACCCTTTAAAGAGAAGGATGTCTTTGTAATTGTAATTCTGGCAACAGATACTTAATGTCACAGTGAATGTTATGACACCGTATCTGACAAATTGTACACACACCAAACAGTAATTTAAAAGACAGTAAAGAACACAATCAATTGTTAACCCAGTTCAGTGTATAACAACACCTACTCTGGGGGCTACCAAGCGAGGGAGGAAATTCACTATAAGAGGTATTAATTTAGGAATAAACCAACCAGTTTATCTCCTTCACTTAAGACCTACCCAATGCAACTTCAATCTAAGTCCTACTTAAACGTGAGTTCCTACTCACTCCCCCTCAATCACAGCAGTGATACTAATCTATTGATTAATGAGATTATGAAGACATTCTTCAATACACACACTTGATTTTGCTTTAAAGCTTTAATCAAGAGACACAACACTCGTGCTTCAAAGCTTTGAGTGATAAACAACCCTTACAACCAAATCCTAATCCAAGTCACTTATCAAACTGATAATTGCTTGGTTCACAGTAGTTACAACTATACAATGCCTTATTGATCTTCTATCAAAAGCGCTGCTGACCATTAGGCTTCGTGAGAAATATATAAGCAGACTATTATTCATTTAGGGCTTCCATAAAAATAGCTAGGGTTAACCAAAGTTAACCTAAAGACTTGGTCTTGGGCTTTCATCATAACAGATTAGGGTTAAGCAAGATTAACCTAATGTCCACGTGAGCATCTGATCTGGACAATATACTTCAATTCAGAGTAGCACACCAGATTCCTGAAAATTCTCAGGAATAATAAATCTGCACAACAACTTGATCAGTACAGGATGTCTTAACATTGGTTATGACATCATGTATCTTGCTCACTGATTTTGGTAGAATTCAGTACATATGATCATAGCTTAATGATCATGATATTCACTCATACTGAGTAGTTCCTGTAGAACATTCCTTCTGCAGAATGTACCTTTATCCCAGAATGCTATGACACCAGTCATGACATTCGCAAATACGGTTTTACCAAAAAATAATGCCAACAAACAAATACTTACAGTAATCACTCAAAAATACCAAAAGACGGGCAAGATATACCCCTTTGAAGTTCAAAACCCTAGCTCCTAGAGCAACAAAATTCCTAGGGAACCCTTTTAAATTTGGATCAACTTTCTTGCACAAATACTTTTATCATGTAAATATAAGTTGTTGAGGATGATAATGAGAATCCATAGCAACCATAATCACTTACAAATATCGAGAATTGAGGAAAGTAGGCACTTGTGATCAATGAAAGCAAAGACTTGTCCAACTATGTCAAACTTCTTCAATCAACCCTTGTACCTTTGAACTAATTTTGACAACTTGAGGCATGATGAATCATAATAGCCTTTGTCATGACATTATTTCAAAATATCTTCAATAATGATGCTTGAATCTCAATGAAGCTTTATTGAAGAAGGAATGGAAATAAACCCATGAACCTAGGGATCAACTTCCTAGAATGTGTTATGCTTTCACCTATGATATAAACAATTAGGGCAAACATACATTATATTCATTAGTTAAAAGTTAATCAAAACATAGATGACAACCAGATACAAATCAAGGTACTTGGTGATTCCCCATGGGCAAAGCCAAAGATAAAGAGAAGAGTCAAACCCTAGTGTGTGATCTTGTTGTGATTGAGTTGATATGATATGATAGAGGAATCTTAGGGGGGGGGGGGGGAATTGGGGTACAACAACTGCACTTATTTAAGTGTCTTCTATCCGGAGATGCGAAGGTTAAAAATCTTCGTGTCGACGCGATTCAAGATACTTAAATATAAAACAAGCCCTATTTTTTGCCTTAAGATGCCATGCAATGCTTATGATTATGAATGAAAATGGACAAATCTAAAAAGGATGCAAGATCCCACTGGGGATGTAGCAAATAAAACAGGATCAAAAGGAAAACCTGACCGGGAAAATAAATCACTGGTGAACCAGAGACTCAACTCTATTAGGGTAAAACCCAAAGAGGAGATAAAGCATCATCAACTCAAAGATTGAGGAGAGAAATTAAAGGATAAAAGTGATCGACATATGATTGCGAACTATCCACACACTGAGGAGATAGAAAAAAGGAAACACCGACCCACCGATGAAGGAAGTGGTAAGATAATACCAGAAAATACTAATATCGGGGTGGTAATGATAATCATCACCATTACTCACGACCAGGAACAAATGAACTTCTTAAGAGAAAAATAATCTCAATGACGAACTACCTTCCATAATGACAAGGATACCATTCATCGAAAAAAGATCTCAACAAAGAAATACCTTCCATGATGACAAGGCTACCATTCATTAGAGTAACAAATCTTGACAAAAAACTACCTTCCATAATGAAAAGGCTACCATTCATCGGAAAAAGATCTCAACAACGAACTGCCTTCCAGAATGACAAGGCTACCATTCATTGGAGTAAAAAATCTCAGCAACAAACTACCTTCCATAATGACAAGGCTACCATTCATTGGAGTAACAAATCTCAGCAACGATTTACCTTCCATAATGACAAGGCTACCATTCATTAGAGTAACAAATCTCAACAACAAACTACCTTCCCTAATGACAAGGCTACCATTTATTGGAGTAACAAATCTAAGCAACGAACTACCTTCCATAATGACAAGGTTACCATTCATTGGAGTAACAAATCTCAACAACAAACTACCTTCCATAATGACAAGGCTACCATTCATTAGAGTAACAAATCTCGACAACAAACTACCTTCCATAATGACAAGGCTACTGTTCATTGGAGTAACAAACCTCTGCAACAAACTACCTTCCATAATGACAAGGCTACCATTCATTGGAGTAACAAATCTCAACAACAAACTACCTTACATAATGACAAGGCTACCATTCATTGGAGTAATAAATCTCAACAACAAACTACCTTCCATAATGACAAGGCTACCATTCATTAGAGTAATAAATCTTGACAACAAACTACCTTCCCTAATGATAAGGCTACTGTTCATTGGAGTAACAAACCTCTGCAACGAACTACCTTCCATAATGACAAGGCTACCATTCATTGGAGTAACAAATCTCAACAACAAACTACCTTCCATAATGACAAGGCTACCATTCATTAGACTAACAAATCGGAATCTTCTCTGGGAATTCTCAGACTTATTAGGGAAGTACAGGTTTCTCATATAAAGAGACCCGCCACTTGCTGTTATGAGGAGGAATTGCAAATAATGATTTCCCGGGGATATAAATATGACCTCCTGGGGAAATGCCAATAAATTCCTATTTGAGGAGATAAAATTTTCACGTGCAAAATAAATGCACCTTATCAAACTAGGGCTTGAATCTTGCATAAATAATAAAATTGTTGTGGACTACACATTCAAACCAAAATAGACCAGAATGAAGCAGTCGAACAAAATAACACCTCATGAGAAATAAACTCAAGAGGGAACCACATTCCATCCAGATGATGAATTGAACAGGAAGGCTAAAGCAAAATTATTCCAAGAGGGATAACTCAGTGGGGAAATTGAAAGAATATACACTTTCTACTTAAGGTTGACACTCTATTGGAGAGAGGATAACACAACTCTACAAAACAGGGTAATATGCCAACAATAATATGCTAAAGCGCCATGATTTGCTAGATTCAGCTAGGCATGATATGTGTATGGATGTCTAAATGTCATTACGCATATGATGACAAAACAAACATATAACACCGGGGATAACCCGACCAGACCAACTTGGGCACATTCAATACTCGGCTAAATCACATCCAAGATGAAAACTCCATAAGAAAGTAAGCACCAACTGAGGAAACAGATTCCTATTTCATGGCTTAACCTTACTGGTAAGGAACAAAATCATCACAGTAAATAAATACAAACATAGGCATATAACAACTTCTTTCAGGCTTCACAGGGGAAAAGCACACAGACTTTAATGGGGAAAAGCAAATGTTTCAAGGTCTGTACTTCTACAGGGGACTGTAATACTGACTTCACTAGGGGAAACGATAACATATTGCTGACACATCAGCTAGGGGGATATCATACTGTCTTTAATGAGGAGGGAAACAACACATCATCGAGGGGCACCAAGATACATTCTTCAATACTGAGAGTGATGATTGCACCAACTTCTCTGGGGAGAAATTGCGAAACCTCATGGGGATAACAATTTTTTTAGGGAAATATGTTATCTCCGTTTTAGTTGGAGATTTAAGAATTCAAATATTATAATAAGAAAAATAACTTATGGGGATTTTAAATCAATCCCAACACTTGGCGGGAGAAAACCCAAAAGGTTGACGACTATTTCAACACTTCTTAACAAAGACATTGCAATTGCGTGGTTGCCTGGGAAACAAACAACCAAAGATTCCAGCACTGCAAAAGGGTGACAAATGATTCCACCTCAACATACAAAGGGAAAAGGGGCTTTCTTCATAGGAGAGAAGACCTTACTGGGTAATCTGGGATATAGACTTCATACCATGCAAACCCGAAATCAAAATGAACTAAGACCTGACTGGGGAAAACGAGATCACAAAACCAACACCGCACCATACATCAATTGGTATCGTCTTCAACTAACTGAGTGTGATCGGTGGATCTGGAACTGACTGTTTAACGCTAGTTCGCGAAATGTCGCGGAAGCAAGAGTCGCCACCGTCTTTTATTTTCTCCAAATGGAAAGGACAAAAGCACAGAAAAATTCCTTAAAGAGATTGCTCTCGGTTCGGGAGGTAGGTTATAGAAAGGGAAGGTGCTAGCACCCTTTCTATCCATGGTTATCCATGGGCTCTTAGATACTTGCTCATTTGTGTTTTCAAAAATGGTTTGTTTGCTTTTCAATTGTGGGTTTTAAAAAGTTTCTTTGAAAATTCCAGTTCGACTCTTGTATCGGTCCTCAAGAGTGTTTGAAAAATTGCTTTCGAAAGCTTTTTGAAAAAGTGTCGATGTGAAAAGTATTTTTGATTTGTTTTGAAATTAGAGCAAGTATCTAGAGTCGTCTACCTACCCTAAGGAATTCGTCTGTGTAGATGTCCTTTAAAGTAGTGCCATCCCACCATTGAGAGGTAGGTAGCACCACCGTTGGAGGTGTTCGGGTCAATTCGAGGTTCGGGACATGGTGATCACCAGAGCAATAGGAAGATACCTTAGAAGCTACCCTCATGCCAGGTTCCCGGATCATGAGGACTTACTAAGACATCCTCTACTCGACGATCACCTTTCGAGGCAAGGCAACAGTGAGGCGTACCCTAAGGGTGGTGTGTGATTTGTGTGTCATGTTCAGTTATTTTGTCTTATTCATGTCAAGGTGATCTATGCGTTTGTTTTTATTTTATCATTCATTCTTGCATGCATTTATTAACAGTTAAAATATTGCGAGAAAGTAAAAGATTCTAAGCTATTACAAAAGGCGCGGGTCCACATCGCCAAAATTAAACCAGGACCCGATTTGACAGAAAATAAAGAAGTAAAGTGCGAGAAATAAAATGTCCGAGTTTACAAGGCTTTGGGAGAATTACATAAATATTTAAAAGAAACGAAATAAAACGCACGAATTGAAATAAGATTGGAAACGAGGGCGTTGGACCCTTTTGAAGTTAAATTGAAATTAAAAATTAATTAATTATTTATTGAAATAAAAGAAGTGTTTTTTAGGTTTTTTGTATTTATGAAATAAGAAAATTAAAATTAAAATTAAAAGAAACCATAATTCTAAGTTATTTTTAATTATTTGAGAAAAATGTTAAAGTTTAACTTAATTTACTAAAGAATTTATGTACATGTTTATTTACAAAATAAATTAGTAATTAATAATAATAATAATGATGAGAAAATTATTTATTAAAAAAAATGATGAAAAAGTTAAAAAACCTAATTTCTACATATTTAATTTATTAAGAAAAATATTAAAGTTTTGAAACCTAAATTAATCTAATTAATTGTTTAAAGTTTATTTACAAAAATAATAATAGTAAAATTAATATTAATAAAATAAACATTTTTTTTTTTTTTCTGTATTTTATATTTATTATGAAAATTATTTTATGGAATTAAAAGAAAACAATTAAAAAACAATTAAAATAATAAAAAGGAAAAACAAATAAAAATTAAAAATTGAGCAAACCATAGGGGTGTCTGGCCCAAGGGGAGGTTTTTTGAAGTATTGACTCCTGAGTACCGTGGTCTGCATTCTTTGGCCATTGGATTGAGTTTCATGCATAAGTTGTTCTACTTTGGCCATTTGGCTTTTGGCTTTTGGTCATTTGTGTTCTGGCTTCAACGTTCCTTTAATGTCTGGCTTAATGTCTGCCTCGCCATGTATTGGTGTCATGCATAAGTTTTTCTAGTCTGACCATTTGGCTTTTGGCTTTTGGCCATTTGGCTTTTGGCCTCAACGTTCCTTAATGAACCTGCCTGGGATCCTGTCTAAATCTGCAGTGTTGAATCTCACAAACACATCAAATAAAATCATAAAATGCAAATAAAGCCAATATATGAAGAAATTTAATGTTTAGGCACAATATGGCATGTATGAATGATTATACCCTTTTGATCATGGAGATCAAATCAACCTTACCCTTACTGGAAAAGTAGTGACATGAATGCTTTTATGCCCTTTGGATCATGGAGATCAAGCCAGCCTTACCCTTACTGAAGAAGTAATAAGATGTTGGTTTGTAACTGAGATGGCTTTGTTTGTAGTGAGAGAGGGATTTGTAATAAGGATTTCAAGGTTTTAGGGTTCTTGAAAGAGTTTGATATTCCAACAGTGTTGTGGCAAGGTTTTTTCTCTCTTTTTTTCTTCCCTCTTTTTTCTTTTTTTCTCCCCTTTGGTTTGTGTGACAAGAAGGTGATTATATAGTGGAAATTAGCGTAAAGAAAATGGGCTTTGAATGTGCAATTGGGCCTCCAATATTCACTTGAATTCGTCACTTTCCAAGCTAAATCGCAGGGACTTAAGTGCATTTTTTGAAGTTGAAATGTGAAAACAAAATGTAGCCGACATCGAGAACTAACTCCTGTCCGAAAATCGACTCAATCGGATAAACGGTAAATTAGTTATGAATTTTTGAAGTTTCAGCTCAGACAAACTTATTTTGGGCTCCAGTGTCGACTCTGACACGTTCTTCAATAAAAAACTGGTATTGATCGGTGCATAATCCGGTCTCGACTTTTGAAGCAGAGTTGTAGATCTACGAGTCATGGACCTTGTGTAAAAATATGAGCCCAATCCGATAAAAATTGACCGAGTTATGAATTTTCAAAGTTTCGGCCCAGATGAAATAATATTCAGCATTCAGGATTTTCAGCGTGTCACGCACTCTGAGCAAAAAACGAAGGCCTTTTGAATATCGTTTGAACTCAATACCTTCTGTAAAAATGTAGTCAACTCAATTTGTGAAATTTTGGCACCGGAACCAGCTCGATACGATGAAAATCGACCAAGTTATGATTTTTTGAACATGACGCAAATAAACTTCTGTCACAAATTTCTGCACGAAAATACTTGATAAATCCACATTTTTGAAGACCTTCTGATCGAAATTGGCTTCCAGCCGTGAGAGATGAAAACGTAGATAATGTCAAGACGGAATTTTGGCCACCGGAACGGGTTCAAAACGAGTCACGATCTTCAAGTTATGAATTTTTTAGCGCGTAAAAACTGCACTTTCAGCACACTTTTTCGCTATATTTCTTCAAGAAAACTCACACATTCGGATACCTTCTTTAAAGAATTGACTCTTGAGCCGAACCTGAATTTGAGAATATGTTATCAGAGATATCTTGGCGAAAGAATACCTGAATATGACGCGCCAGGTTGGACTTGTGAATTTTTCTTGAAATGTTTTTTTGAGAGATATGGGAGGGCAAATTTTGGGGTACAACAGTTGCCCCTGTTCAATCTTCTTAAACCTGAGGATGCAGATTGGCTGACGTACCTTTCGTAATCCGAGGGTGGAAGATGATTGAACACTAGAGTGCCCAGAAATTTGCGCTCACATAGTAGCAGTGATGGTGGAATGGGCTTATAGATGCCATTTAGAGGTTGCTAGATAGGATGATGGGCTTATAGATGCCATCTGGATGTTGATTGCGTAAGAGATTCCTTATCGAGAACCTGTATACCTGCAAAATAGAAAAATGAGTACCTGACATGTTGCAGGAGCTGGTTTCAGATGCTTGGCATAGATATGTCCTGACTGGTTACAGGAGCTGGGTCTGGAGCTTCAAAAGATGATGAATGAACCAGGGATGGTTGCTACCTTAGCCTGAATGGTAAGAGAACCTTGGGTGATTTTAACTTCAACAACGCTCGTTGAGAAAATCTTGGTGGGAAATACCATCTTCGCAGGATCGGGAAGAGAACCATAGGTCATTATAATCTGAAAGGGAATCACCTCACTCACCGTCGGAGAGGGAACTTATAGGAAATTATAATCTGAAAGGAATTATCACCTCACTCACCGTCGGAGAGGGAACTATCTGGAAAGGAATTATCACCTCACTCACCGTCGGAGAGGGAACCATAGGAGACTATCACCTCACTCACCGTCAGAGAGGGAAACATCTGAAAAGGACTTACCACCTCACTCACCGTCGGAGAGGGAACCATAGGAGACTATCACCTCACTCACCGTCGGAGAGGGAAACATCTGAAAAGGACTTACCACCTCACTCACCGTCGGAGAGGGAACCATAGGAGACTATCACCTCACTCACCGTCGGAGAGGGAAACATCTGAAAAGGACTTACCACCTCACTCACCGTCGGAGAGGGAACCATAGGAGACTATCACCTCACTCACCGTCGGAGAGGGAAACATCTGAAAAGGACTTACCACCTCACTCACCGTCGGAGAGGGAACCATAGGAGACTATCACCTCACTCACCGTCGGAGAGGGAAACATCTGAAAAGGACTTACCACCTCACTCACCGTCGGAGAGGGAAACATAGGAGACTATCACCTCACTCACCGTCGGAGAGGGAAACATCTGAAAAGGACTTACCACCTCACTCACCGTCGGAGAGGGAACCATAGGAGACTATCACCTCACTCACCGTCGGAGAGGGAAACATCTGAAAATTATAATCTTAAAGAAAACCCTAAAATGGAAATCTCATGCACCGTCGGAGAGAGAACCAATAGGAAATTATAATCTGGAATAACTTCTGCTGAGTCTTTATCAGAAAAATCTGTTGGGAGTCGATTTAGCTGGACTAGAGAAGGCCTGGGACTGGATAAGAAATCTTCGGAATCGATTAACTGAACCGGTCTAGGTCTTGAAATATGATTGAGAATCTCAACTGCATCTTTCCTGAAAGGTAAAGGTCAGTCATATGCAATGCATGATATGGATCAAGCCATGATTTTCTCAACATAAATGAGATTTGTATGACATAATGCGTCTATGCATGCCATAATGATATATGTGATGTTTTATGAATGTATGTTTTTGTCTAGGAAAGTAAATCCTTGACGGATGCCGGGAAGTCACTCCTGGGCTGCTGTTGGAGAATAGATTTTGCTTCCGCTGGGGATGATAACTGCAAGAATACTGGTAGGAGAAGATGACTCCGTTGGGGAATAAACTTGGCGAATAGATTACTCTGCGGGGAGGTAACTCTGTGGGGAAAGAGAGGTACTTTGCTGAGGTTGATAACTTGCTGGGGATACTGTTGTTATGTTGGAAGCGTTAATAGACTCCGCTGGGGATAGGAAGACTTTGCCGAGGACGATCTTTCCGTGGCTTTTGGCTGAGGATAACCCAGTTATATCCTGGTAGGGAAATAACTCTTTGAATAAAGTCGGGTGACACGTTCGTGCTCTGCGAGGATAAGCTTCCAGAATCTACTGGGGATAAGCTTACTGCTTGGGGAGATAGATTCCAACTTTCCTGGGGAACTAGATTGGACTCTCCCGGGGAAGTTTTGATATGCTGGGGAAGTGATTCCTTTGAATGTTTGATAAGCCGCCGGGGAATAATCTTTAGACCAAGACTGTCGGGGATGCTTGTTAAGAATGTGTATATTGCTGCTGGAGAATGTTGATATCTGCTAGAGGATACCCAATTTCCTTAAGGTTTGATAATATAGCTTGGGGAGAGTGCACTGACTTGCTGGCTCACTCTCTGGGGAATTAAGATGTGCTGGTTATGTTCTTCAGCTGAACTCACCTTGATACCTTGGAGGACAGAACAATTAGATTGCTTAGACAACTCTTTATTGCCCCTGTTTCTAAGGTGGGAGAGGAAGACCTGTGAGGTACTGATGGTTGTTGATGGACAAACCTTCTTCTGGTAGACCAGTGACAAGATGACAGGACATAGTCGTACACTTTGATCCCTAACTTTTGCCTGGACCGCCCTTTCGGGTTTTCAGTCCACCGGGATACCCATTTTTGCCCAAGCCGCCTTTTCAGGTTTTCGACTTGCCGGGTGTACAGATTTTTTCATTTCATCCCTTCATTTTGCCCGAACCCTTTTGGTTCGTCGGGAAACCCTTATTTTTTCCTAGGTATGTCAACCTAGCGGGTCTTTGATTGTGCGTAGTATTTTTTCGACTACGTCCGTGCTTTCAGAATGTAAGGAGTTGCCCCTGTTAGAAGTGCTTTGTCATGCCACCAGAAGGTATTTGATCAGGCAAGATTCATTGTTGAGATGCCCCAAGCGACTCGGGCGGAGATTTGCCCCAGGCTTTTGAGAGATTCTCCGAATCTTGATTGGACTGCCCCAGATAACGGACCATGATCATGCCATGCCCCTTGATGGGAAGTACTTCTGTTCATTAGGCATTCGTCGTGCGAATTTCCCTGCTGTTCAAACAAAAAGTCATATACAAACAAAGTTATGTTAAAAATGCAAAGCTTATGTCTGTCTTGAAGTTTTTGAAAAATGCATTTTTCAGTAAAACCAGCAAATTTTGTAAAATGTGATGTCAACTCAATATTTTATAGCAAGCCTTAAGGAGTCAGGATACCTTTGGTAACAATATGCTTTCGAACTAACCCATGCTTCAGCTAGGACTTTTAAGGGTTTTAGCGTGGCCTGGTTCACGGTTTAAAAAACAAAGGATAAAGGCTCAAATTATTTGTACCCACCCGCTCTTCGTGATGTTCTTCAAACCTAAACTCAGCTGATCGTGCGTTAGACCTTGTTTGAGTCTTTGCTCTGAAATTCCAGTGATGGTTCAGATGTTGAACGTTTATTTGAATAGGCAGTCATTTTTGTTTGGTTTAGGGTTTGTAAGACCTCTTTCTTTTTCTTTCATTATCCCTGTTTTTTGCCTGAACTGTTTCTTTTTGGAATTACAGTCAGCGGGATGCCCCAGTTTTGTAAGTCTCCTTCATGGGTTTTGACTTAATGGGTCTTTATTTTTGAGATATAATGACTGCCTTTCTTCATTGATTATTCGGAACCATCACTGTCTTCTTTTTTTTCGTAAGGACCTCTTTGGTGCCATTTGTTATGCACTTGGATCAACTGAGAGACTACCCTGCCCCAGGTTATGATTAAGGGTTTTAAATTTCGAAAAGAAAAAACTCCTACTTCTTTGGCTCGGATGGGTTGACGAGGGATTATCATCCTTATAACTCCAGTGTTTAGGGATTGAAACAATGCCTGTACCTCATCAGCGGGGTCTGTTCAAAAGCATACTGTAAAGATTGCGGTATCGTTTTCGTCATCCTCCCTCAAGAGGCTTAGAATTTTAGATCAAGAGTTGACATCAGAAAAAATATGGAAATAATTTGCATTTAGTGAATATGAATATATTGTTTCAGAACAGACATATGCGATGCATTAATGAAATAACAATGCTTAACATGAGTAAATGTTTGAACAAAATAAAATTGCAACTTGAACATTCGAATGAACAAAAATTTCTCAATCCTAGCCATGATTTGGCAAGGGAGCAGTGATTATGTTTGGAGTCTCAGGTACTTCAAACTGAATCTCTCCAGCGTCGATCATGTCTTGAATCTTGTTTTTGAGAGGCCAGAAGTTGTCCGTAGTATGCCCCGGGCTATCAGAATGGTATGCGCACCTATCGTTGGGATGATAGTTAGGAGCAGAAGTGTTTGGATTCCGGAGAGGAGCCCTTAAGGCGATCAGCCCTGCCTCCAACATTTGTTGTAGTGCTTGATCCAACGACATATTGATCTTGGTGAACTGCCTTTTAGGCTTGTCTGGTTTGCTCTGATCAGCCCGTTGTTCTGGGCGAGGTCGTTGTTGGACCTGTGAAGTAATAGCAGCTTGGAGAGGCCCAAACCTTTGACTTCTTGGAAGTTGATTAATGACTGGGTCCCTGACTTGGGCTGGTTGCTTCATGTCTTGATGAAGCTGACTGATCATGGCCCTTAGCTCTCCTTGCTCCTGAGCTAAACCTTGAATGAGTGCCCTTTGCCCCAGCATCTGGGTTTTCAGTGTGTCCACCTCAGCTTGTAGACGTTTCAGTTGTTCGTCCTTGTCATCTTCAGGACTCTTTCTGATCAGATTCCCCACGAGGAGTGTCCTCAACTCTTCCTGCCCCTTGGATAGGCTTAGGAAGATCTCTTTGAACTGAGTCTCTTGAGTGTGAAGGTCCTGGTTATCTTGTTGGGAAGCCATGGCTGAAATGAACAGCAGGGAGGGTAAGTGACCTGCAACAAGGATACCTGTTATGCAATGATGAGTATGACATGCATGCAATGTTTTTAAGGACCTCGCGGGATAAACAAGAAAATTATTAGTATTTGAATTTGTAGCTGGTAACTTGATTGAAGGCACTGCATATTGTTGAGAGTCCTTCTTCAAGGGTCAAAGGCCCAGATGAAATAATATTCAGCATTCAGGATTTTCAGCGTGTCACGCACTCTGAGCAAAAAACGAAGGCCTTTTGAATACCGTTTGAACTCAATACCTTCTGTAAAAATGTAGTCAACTCAATTTGTGAAATTTTGGCACCGGAACCAGCTCGATACGATGAAAATCGACCAAGTTATGATTTTTTGAACATGACGCAAATAAACTTCTGTCACAAATTTCTGCACGAAAATACTTGATAAATCCACATTTTTGAAGACCTTCTGATCGAAATTGGCTTCCAGCCGTGAGAGATGAAAACGTAGATAATGTCAAGACGGAATTTTGGCCACCGGAACGGGTTCAAAACGAGTCACGATCTTCAAGTTATGAATTTTTTAGCGCGTAAAAACTGCACTTTCAGCACACTTTTTCGCTATATTTCTTCAAGAAAACTCACACATTCGGATACCTTCTTTAAAGAATTGACTCTTGAGCCGAACCTGAATTTGAGAATATGTTATCAGAGATATCTTGGCGAAAGAATACCTGAATATGACGCGCCAGGTTGGACTTGTGAATTTTTCTTGAAATGTTTTTTTGAGAGATATGGGAGGGCAAATTTTGGGGTACAACAGTTGCCCCTGTTCAATCTTCTTAAACCTGAGGATGCAGATTGGCTGACGTACCTTTCGTAATCCGAGGGTGGAAGATGATTGAACACTAGAGTGCCCAGAAATTTGCGCTCACATAGTAGCAGTGATGGTGGAATGGGCTTATAGATGCCATTTAGAGGTTGCTAGATAGGATGATGGGCTTATAGATGCCATCTGGATGTTGATTGCGTAAGAGATTCCTTATCGAGAACCTGTATACCTGCAAAATAGAAAAATGAGTACCTGACATGTTGCAGGAGCTGGTTTCAGATGCTTGGCATAGATATGTCCTGACTGGTTACAGGAGCTGGGTCTGGAGCTTCAAAAGATGATGAATGAACCAGGGATGGTTGCTACCTTAGCCTGAATGGTAAGAGAACCTTGGGTGATTTTAACTTCAACAACGCTCGTTGAGAAAATCTTGGTGGGAAATACCATCTTCGCAGGATCGGGAAGAGAACCATAGGTCATTATAATCTGAAAGGGAATCACCTCACTCACCGTCGGAGAGGGAACTTATAGGAAATTATAATCTGAAAGGAATTATCACCTCACTCACCGTCGGAGAGGGAACTATCTGGAAAGGAATTATCACCTCACTCACCGTCGGAGAGGGAACCATAGGAGACTATCACCTCACTCACCGTCAGAGAGGGAAACATCTGAAAAGGACTTACCACCTCACTCACCGTCGGAGAGGGAACCATAGGAGACTATCACCTCACTCACCGTCGGAGAGGGAAACATCTGAAAAGGACTTACCACCTCACTCACCGTCGGAGAGGGAACTGTTGTACCCCAAAATTTGCCCTCCCATATTCTTCAAGAAATTGCCAGGCCAAGTCATAAAACTCCCCCAAGGGTTGCACAGTCCAACTGTCTCCTATACAGTCAAAACTAGGGTTTTGAGTCTGATCAAGAAAAGGAAGTGTTCAAAGGCCCAATCAAGTCTCACATGCCTACAAAGATGGTCAAGTATCCTCATATCAAGTTTCAAGGCATTCAGCTCAAAATTGCACAGTCAAAACCCTAGATTGCACTACAGTCAACTGTAGGGGCAAAATGGTCATTTGACAGTCAAAAGTTCAAATTTTTGGTCAACATATCATTTTGAAGCCACAAACATCATTTGATCAATGCTTGATCATGATTCTCAAAATTTGGCTCAGAAATCATCAAAGATGCAAAGTTGCTATATTTGGACAGTTGAAAAAGTCAACTGAAATTGACCAGGGCATAACTTTCACATGGATTATCAGAAAAATTCCATCCAAAGCTCATTTTGAAGAGAAAGACATTTCCTACAACTCATCTTCATACTTCAAGTCCAAGAAATGCTCTCACAAAAAGTTATCAATTTCAACATTATAGGTCATTTTCAAAAGTCAACAAAAAGGGACTTTAAGTCAAAGGCCATAACTTGAGATTGCAAAATCAAAATGACATGGGACCAAAGTAATTGGTTAGAGGACTCAAAGACCTTTCCAAAATGTCCAAGAACATGTGAAAAGCTTAAAAATTGAGCAAGTTATGCCTTGTAGAAGTTGGAAAATTTTTGTGAAATGGCAAAAGTCAACTATCCTTGAAACTTCAATTTTTGACAAAAGGGCCCACTTTCTTCCACTTGATTCAGCCTTGTCATACCACACACGTGTCCCATGATTAATTTCAAGACCAAATATTGATTTTTCTATTTTATTTAATTTTTGATAATTTAATTCATTTTAAATCTTTAAAAATTCAAATAAAATTCAAAAAACCAATGGAATAGTGTCATTTGAATTTGGACAACTTCCATATATCATGGGCCAACTCAAAAACTCAGGCTAGGGTTAAATTGCACACTAAGTCTTGGTCTTGGCTAAAAAGAAGGAAAATTGGTTAATGGTGAAAACCCTAGGACTAGTTCTCTCATGAGCATGAATCTAGGTCAGCTAGCAAGCCAATTCTCTCCCATCATAAGCACTGAGTCAAACCCTAAGCCTTGGACACCATATGCTGCGCTCAAAAGCTTATTGCAACATTGAAAATTTCCCATAAAAACACAAATCTGAAATCAAGGTTCGAGTAAGTTTTAAGCCTTAATTCTTTTTCTAAAGGCTTCCTCAGAGCTCCCTGAAGCAATTCCAACTCCAAACATCCATCCAAACGCAAAGAATCGGCAGCAAGGACCTCCCCTGTACAGAGAAACTTTTGAAATCCTATATCATAATTCATACATTCTTTTGCATTTTTATTTGTGAATTCTTGTTTAATGTGAAGTTTCCAAACTAACTGATGTGTTTAATTGAGTTTTCATAAGCCATATGCGATTCTACCATTTTCGAATATTAGGGTTACAGGTTTTTAAAATTAGGGCTTTTGCAAAGAAGAAAAATCAAAGCTTCAGACCATGGCCATTGAGTTCAGTGCATTGAGACGGACGTAAACCACCATTCGCGAACAATTTATATACACCCAGCATCTAATCGCTATTTTCTTGTAGGTGGTATACAGCAACGCGTGCAAAACCGTTTCCATAGGCTTGTGTTTCAGAAAAAGTGAGGAAGATGATGTGTTGTCCCTCACTGATTCGTTGATTTTAAATTTCGCGCTTTTAATTACTAACGCGCTGATTCTTTCTTTTTGTTAATTGTGTATCATTAATATATCAATTAATCCAAACAGCTCAGCTGGCAGACACCTCTCTTGGCAATATCCAAGACCTGGGTTCGAACCCCAGGTCTCATGCTATTTCAGTATTGTTTTTTCATTTACAATTCCCATGCAGGCATGATCTTAAGACGCACCATACTCCTTCATCATCCCACCATCCACGCGTCCATCCCATTCAGATCAAAGGCGTAGGATCAAGGAACACAATAAACCCCAGTCAAAGCATCATACAGGATTCAAAAAGTCAATGGACTCAAGCTTAATGGGCCTGAAATGCTAAGGCCTGTACCTCCAATTTTGGGGCTACCCCCCCTGGTTTGCCATTCTTTTTATTTTTCTTGTGTTTCACTTAATTTATTATTTTATTTTCTTGATTGTTTAATTTAATTAATTATTGCCATAAAATATAACAACATCACAAAAAAATCAGAAAAAGGATAAAAAACATAAAAAATATTTATTTTATTTATTTTGTTGTAAATAATTAATATGTAAATTATTTAGTCTAATTAGGTTTTTTAACTTTAATTCTTTCTTCCATAAAAAAATCCAAAAATATAGCATTAGGTTAATGACTTTTTATTCCTTTTAACTTTCCTTGTTTTTTGCCATAATATTAGTAATTTTCATAATTTAACATGTAAATAAATTTAGTTTTAATTAGGTTTTAAATTTTAATTCTTTTAATAACAAAAATCCAAAAATATAGAATTTAGGTTTAATTGTTAATTTTGATTCTTTTTTTAATTTCCCTTTTTATAATAATAATTATTATTTATTTTCATAAATTAAATCTTGCATGTAAATTAACTTAGATTTTAATTAGGTCAAAAATTCAATATTTTCACAATAAACTTAAAAAACATTAGAATTAGGGTTTAGTATTTCATTTTAATTTTAATTGATTTTTCTTTTTCTTTTAAATCTAAAAAACACAAAATACCAAAAACATTTATTTTTTTAATTCCTTATTAAATTTAATCTTTTTGCAAGAAGGGTCCAACGCCCATTGTTGTTAATTATTTTGTTTCGCGTATTTTACTTTGTCGCTTATTATAATTATGTACATGTCCCAAAGCCTTGTAATAATTTTATTTCTCGCACTTTTATTCACTTTATTTATTTTTCAGTCAAATCGGGTTCGGTTTATTTTGGCGATGTGGACCCGCGCCATTTGTAATAGTTTAGATTTATTTTCTCGCAAGTATATAACTGTTAACAAAAAGCATGAAAGAATGTATGGCCCTAAAAATAAAATTAAGCGTAGATCACAACAAACATGACAAGACAAAATAATTGAAACATGACACACGAACCGCACACACCACCCCTAGGGTACGCCTCACTGTTGCCTTTCGAAAGGTGATCGTCGAGTAGAGGATGTCTTAGTAAGTCCTCATGATCCGGGAACCTGGCATGAGGGTAGCTTCTAAGGTGTCTTCCTATTGCTCCGGTGATCACCATGTCCCTATAAACTCGAATTGACCCGAACACCTCCAACAGTGGTGCTACCTACCTCTCAATGGTGGGATGGCACTACTTTAAAGGGCATTTACACAGACGAATTCCTTAGGGTAGGTAGACGACTCATGGATACTTGCTCTCTTCAAAGCAAACTGAAATCTTTTCACACCAACACATTTTCAAAAGCTTTCAAAACAAACTTTTCAAACACTCTGACGTACGAGTCGAACTGAAATTTTTCAAAAGAAACTTTTTAAAACCCACAGTTGACAAGCAAACAAACCATTTTTGAAAACACAAATGAGCAAGTATCTAAGAGCCCATGGATAACCATGGATAGAAAGGGTGCTAACACCTTCCCTTTCTATAACCTACCTCCCGAACCGAGAGCAATCTCTTTAAGGAATTTTTCTGTGCTTTTGTCCTTTCCATTTGGAGAAAATAAAAGACGGTGGCGACTCTTGCTTCCGCGACATTTCGCGAACCAGCTTTAAAACAGTCAGTTCCAGATCCACCGATCACAGGAACCATAGGAGACTATCACCTCACTCACCGTCGGAGAGGGAAACATCTGAAAAGGACTTACCACCTCACTCACCGTCGGAGAGGGAACCATAGGAGACTATCACCTCACTCACCGTCGGAGAGGGAAACATCTGAAAAGGACTTACCACCTCACTCACCGTCGGAGAGGGAACCATAGAAGACTATCACCTCACTCACCGTCGGAGAGGGAAACATCTGAAAAGGACTTACCACCTCACTCACCGTCGGAGAGGGAACCATAGGAGACTATCACCTCACTCACCGTCGGAGAGGGAAACATCTGAAAAGGACTTACCACCTCACTCACCGTCGGAGAGGGAACCATAGGAGACTATCACCTCACTCACCGTCGGAGAGGGAAACATCTGAAAAGGACTTACCACCTCACTCACCGTCGGAGAGGGAACCATAGGAGACTATCACCTCACTCACCGTCGGAGAGGGAAACATCTGAAAAGGACTTACCACCTCACTCACCATCGGAGAGGGAACCATAGGAGACTATCACCTCACTCACCGTCGGAGAGGGAAACATCTGAAAAGGACTTACCACCTCACTCACCGTCGGAGAGGGAACCATAGGAGACTATCACCTCATTCACCGCCGGAGAGGGAAACATCTGAAAAGGACTTACCACCTCACTCACCGTCGGAGAGGGAACCATAGGAGACTATCACCTCACTCACCGTCGGAGAGGGAAACATCTGAAAAGGACTTACCACCTCACTCACCGTCGGAGAGGGAACCATAGGAGACTATCACCTCACTCACCATCGGAGAGGGAAACATATGAAAAGGACTTACCACCTCACTCACTGTCGGAGAGGGAACCATAGGAGACTATCACCTCACTCACCGTCGGAGAGGGAAACATCTGAAAAGGACTTACCACCTCACTCACCGTCGGAGAGGGAACCATAGGAGACTATCACCTCACTCACCGTCGGAGAGGGAAACATCTGAAAATTATAATCTTAAAGAAAACCCTAAAATGGAAATCTCATGCACCGTCGGAGAGAGAACCAATAGGAAATTATAATCTGGAATAACTTCTGCTGAGTCTTTATCAGAAAAATCTGTTGGGAGTCGATTTAGCTGGACTAGAGAAGGCCTGGGACTGGATAAGAAATCTTCGGAATCGATTAACTGAACCGGTCTAGGTCTTGAAATATGATTGAGAATCTCAACTGCATCTTTCCTGAAAGGTAAAGGTCAGTCATATGCAATGCATGATATGGATCAAGCAATGATTTTCTCAACATAAATGAGATTTGTATGACATAATGCGTCTATGCATGCCATAATGATATATGTGATGTTTTATGAATGTATGTTTTTGTCTAGGAAAGTAAATCCTTGACGGATGCCGGGAAGTCACTCCTGGGCTGCTGTTGGAGAATAGATTTTGCTTCCGCTGGGGATGATAACTGCAAGAATACTGGTAGGAGAAGATGACTCCGTTGGGGAATAAACTTGGCGAATAGATTACTCTGCGGGGAGGTAACTCTGTGGGGAAAGAGAGGTACTTTGCTGAGGTTGATAACTTGCTGGGGATACCGTTGTTATGTTGGAAGCGTTAATAGACTCCGCTGGGGAAAGGAAGACTTTGCCGAGGACGATCTTTCCGTGGCTTTTGGCTGAGGATAACCCAGTTATATCCTGGTAGGGAAATAACTCTTTGAATAAAGTCGGGCGACACGTTCGTGCTCTACGAGGATAAGCTTCCAGAATCTACTGGGGATAAGCTTACTGCTTGGGGAGATAGATTCCAACTTTCCTGGGGAACTAGATTGGACTCTCCCGGGGAAGTTTTGATATGCTGGGGAAGTGATTCCTTTGAATGTTTGATAAGCCGCCGGGGAATAATCTTTAGACCAAGACTGCCGAGGATGCTTGTTAAGAATGTGTATATTGCTGCTGGAGAATGTTGATATCTGCTGGAGGATACCCAATTTCCTTAAGGTTTGATAATATAGCTTGGGGAGAGTGCACTGACTTGCTGGCTCACTCTCTGGGGAATTAAGATGTGCTGGTTATGTTCTTCAGCTGAACTCACCTTGATACCTTGGAGGACAGAACAATTAGATTGCTTAGACAACTCTTTATTGCCCCTGTTTCTAAGGTGGGAGAGGAAGACCTGTGAGGTACTGATGGTTGTTGATGGACAAACCTTCTTCTGGTAGACCAGTGACAAGATGACAGGACATAGTCGTACGCTTTGATCCCTAACTTTTGCCTGGACCGCCCTTTCGGGTTTTCAGTCCACCGGGATACCCATTTTTGCCCAAGCCGCCTTTTCAGGTTTTCGACTTGCCGGGTGTACAGATTTTTTCATTTCATCCCTTCATTTTGCCCGAACCCTTTTGGTTCGTCGGGAAACCCTTATTTTTGCCTAGGTATGTCAACCTAGCGGGTCTTTGATTGTGCGTAGTATTTTTTCGACTACGTCCGTGCTTTCAGAATGTAAGGAGTTGCCCCTGTTAGAAGTGCTTTGTCATGCCACCAGAAGGTATTTGATCAGGCAAGATTCGTTGTTGAGATGCCCCAAGCGACTCGGGCGGAGATTTGCCCCAGGCTTTTGAGAGATTCTCCGAATCTTGATTGGACTGCCCCAGATAACGGACCATGATCATGCCATGCCCCTTGATGGGAAGTACTTCTGTTCATTAGGCATTCGTCGTGCGAATTTCCCTGCTGTTCAAACAAAAAGTCATATACAAACAAAGTTATGTTAAAAATGCAAAGCTTATGTCTGTCTTGAAGTTTTTGAAAAATGCATTTTTCAGTAAAACCAGCAAATTTTGTAAAATGTGATGTCAACTCAATATTTTATAGCAAGCCTTAAGGAGTCAGGATACCTTTGGTAACAGTATGCTTTCGAACTAACCCATGCTTCAGCTAGGACTTTTAAGGGTTGTAGCGTGGCCTGGTTCACGGTTTAAAAAACAAAGGATAAAGGCTCAAATTATTTGTACCCACCCGCTCTTCGTGATGTTCTTCAAACCTAAACTCAGCTGATCGTGCGTTAGACCTTGTTTGAGTCTTTGCTCTGAAATTCCAGTGATGGTTCAGATGTTGAACGTTTATTTGAATAGGCAGTCATTTTTGTTTGGTTTAGGGTTTGTAAGACCTCTTTCTTTTTCTTTCATTATCCCTGTTTTTTGCCTGAACTGTTTCTTTTTGGAATTACAGTCAGCGGGATGCCCCAGTTTTGTAAGTCTCCTTCATGGGTTTTGACTTAATGGGTTTTTATTTTTGAGATATAATGACTGCCTTTCTTCATTGATTATTCGGAACCATCACTGTCTTCTTTTTTTTTCGTAAGGACCTCTTTGGTGCCATTTGTTATGCACTTGGATCAACTGAGAGACTACCCTGCCCCAGGTTATGATTAAGGGTTTTAAATTTCGAAAAGAAAAAACTCCTACTTCTTTGGCTCAGATGGGTTGACGAGGGATTATCATCCTTATAACTCCAGTGTTTAGGGATTGAAACAATGCCTGTACCTCATCAGCGGGGTCTGTTCAAAAGCATACTGTAAAGATTGCGGTATCGTTTTCGTCATCCTCCCTCAAGAGGCTTAGAATTTTAGATCAAGAGTTGACATCAGAAAAAATATGGAAATAATTTGCATTTAGTGAATATGAATATATTGTTTCAGAACAGACATATGCGATGCATTAATGAAATAACAATGCTTAACATGAGTAAATGTTTGAACAAAATAAAATTGCAACTTGAACATTCGAATGAACAAAAATTTCTCCATCCTAGCCATGATTTGGCAAGGGAGCAGTGATTATGTTTGGAGTCTCAGGTACTTCAAACTGAATCTCTCCAGCGTCGATCATGTCTTGAATCTTGTTTTTGAGAGGCCAGCAGTTGTCCGTAGTATGCCCCGGGCTATCAGAATGGTATGCGCACCTATCGTTGGGATGATAGTTAGGAGCAGAAGTGTTTGGATTCCGGAGAGGAGCCCTTAAGGTGATCAGCCCTGCCTCCAACATTTGTTGTAGTGCTTGATCCAGCGACATATTGATCTTGGTGAACTGCCTTTTAGGCTTGTCTGGTTTGCTCTGATCAGCCCGTTGTTCTGGGCGAGGTCGTTGTTGGACCTGTGAAGTAATAGCAGCTTGGAGAGGCCCAAACCTTTGACTTCTTGGAAGTTGATTAATGACTGGGTCCCTGACTTGGGCTGGTTGCTTCATGTCTTGATGAAGCTGACTGATCATGGCCCTTAGCTCTCCTTGCTCCTGAGCTAAACCTTGAATGAGTGCCCTTTTCCCCAGCATCTGGGTTTTCAGTGTGTCCACCTCAGCTTGTAGACGTTTCAGTTGTTCGTCCTTGTCATCTTCAGGACTCTTTCTGATCAGATTCCCCACGAGGAGTGTCCTCAACTCTTCCTGCCCCTTGGATAGGCTTAGGAAGATCTCTTTGAACTGAGTCTCTTGAGTGTGAAGGTCCTAGTTATCTTGTTGGGAAGCCATGGCTGAAATGAACAGCAGGGAGGGTAAGTGACCTGCAACAAGGATACCTGTTATGCAATGATGAGTATGACATGCATGCAATGTTTTTAAGGACCTCGCGGGATAAACAAGAAAATTATTAGTATTTGAATTTGTAGCTGGTAACTTGATTGAAGGCACTGCATATTGTTGAGAGTCCTTCTTCAAGGGTCAAAGGCTCACCATATCGAGTGGGTCATAGCCCTGACAGCCTTGGCTAGGGAAATCTTCTTCCAGTGTCAAAGCTCACCATATCAAGTGGGTCATAGCCCCTGACAGCCTTGGCTAGGGCAACCTTCTTCTAGTGTCAAAGCTCACCATATCAAGTGGGTCATAGCCCCTGACAACTCTGGCTAGAGGAAAATAAATCCTCTTTGCCCCTTGCTGGATGTTTGATTTATCCTGACCTGCATCACAAGCCCTTGAGATCCTTGAAATGGGTTAGGATGTATGCAATGATATGATGTCATGATGCATGGGGGTAATATGAATAAACCCCGTTATGAGCCCTTATTAAGGACTATAAACAGAAACCTGCAAGAAACTCAAGTAAAACCTGTCATGAGCCCCAATTAAGGACTAAAAACAAAACTTGCAAGAAACTCGGTAAACCCTGTTATGAGTCCTAATTAAGGACTGCAAACCAAAACCTGTAAGAAACTTAGTATACCCTGTTATGAGTCCCTATTAAGGACTATAAACAAAACCTGCAAGGGAAGCTCAAGTGTCAGATAACAAGCATGCAAATAGTCAAGTTGGAAGACACACAAGTCACACAAGACAAGCCCTTAGGGTTTAAGGCCAGCATGGGGTCTGGGTATTACCCTCTTGAAGTTGGTGGGCTCAACCTGTCCTAATCAAAGTAACCGGGTTCTAAGGTTCCCAATATCACGGGATTGCTTTCATTGTTCATCGTTTCGATTTAGCCACTGAACTGGCGACCGAAATATTCCAGGAAAGCAACCCTCAATTGAGTGTAGTATCGAGTATCAACCAACCTCGGACTGCACCAAAGTCAGTTATCTCACTACCCTAAAGAGGCCAAGATAGTTCAATTAAGGTTCCTAAGGTCTGTTGATGCTTCACGACACCACGCGGAGGCCCCGTACTCTCCTTGACTGAACTCAAGGGTTACCGGTACACACCAAAGTGCCACATCAACGTAACAGACTGTTTCAACCATGTCGGTATACCCCGCACAGTTCCCTCACAGCCTTGTTGCTACTTTCTAAGAAGGTATCCCCAGATCCGGGTTTAGGATCTATAGAACTCCCAAGCAACCCACAATTTAAAGCACACAAGGAAAACAATTGAAAACACAGTGATCTTAATCCTAAGGTACACCTCACTTTAAGTGTAGTCCCCAGCAGAGTCGCCAGTTCTGTGATCGGTGGATCTGGAACTGACTGTTTAACGCTAGTTCGCGAAATGTCGCGGAAGCAAGAGTCGCCACCGTCTTTTATTTTCTCCAAATGGAAAGGACAAAAGCACAGAAAAATTCCTTAAAGAGATTGCTCTCGGTTCGGGAGGTAGGTTATAGAAAGGGAAGGTGCTAGCACCCTTTCTATCCATGGTTATCCATGGGCTCTTAGATACTTGCTCATTTGTGTTTTCAAAAATGGTTTGTTTGCTTTTCAATTGTGGGTTTTAAAAAGTTTCTTTGAAAATTCCAGTTCGACTCTTGTATCGGTCCTCAAGAGTGTTTGAAAAATTGCTTTCGAAAGCTTTTTGAAAAGGTGTCGATGTGAAAAGTATTTTTGATTTGTTTTGAAATTAGAGCAAGTATCTAGAGTCGTCTACCTACCCTAAGGAATTCGTCTGTGTAGATGTCCTTTAAAGTAGTGCCATCCCACCATTGAGAGGTAGGTAGCACCACCGTTGGAGGTGTTCGGGTCAATTCGAGGTTCGGGACATGGTGATCACCAGAGCAATAGGAAGATACCTTAGAAGCTACCCTCATGCCAGGTTCCCGGATCATGAGGACTTACTAAGACATCCTCTACTCGACGATCACCTTTCGAGGCAAGGCAACAGTGAGGCGTACCCTAAGGGTGGTGTGTGATTTGTGTGTCATGTTCAGTTATTTTGTCTTATTCATGTCAAGGTGATCTATGCGTTTGTTTTTATTTTATCATTCATTCTTGCATGCATTTATTAACAGTTAAAATATTGCGAGAAAGTAAAAGATTCTAAGCTATTACAAAAGGCGCGGGTCCACATCGCCAAAATTAAACCAGGACCCGATTTAACAGAAAATAAAGAAGTAAAGTGCGAGAAATAAAATGTCCGAGTTTACAAGGCTTTGGGAGAATTACATAAATATTTAAAAGAAACGAAATAAAACGCACGAATTGAAATAAGATTGGAAACGAGGGCGTTGGACCCTTTTGAAGTTAAATTGAAATTAAAAATTAATTAATTATTTATTGAAATAAAAGAAGTGTTTTTTAGGTTTTTTGTATTTATGAAATAAGAAAATTAAAATTAAAATTAAAAGAAACCCTAATTCTAAGTTATTTTTAATTATTTGAGAAAAATGTTAAAGTTTAACTTAATTTACTAAAGAATTTATGTACATGTTTATTTACAAAATAAATTAGTAATTAATAATAATAATAATGATGAGAAAATTATTTATTAAAAAAAATGATGAAAAAGTTAAAAAACCTAATTTCTACATATTTAATTTATTAAGAAAAATATTAAAGTTTTGAAACCTAAATTAATCTAATTAATTGTTTAAAGTTTATTTACAAAAATAATAATAGTAAAATTAATATTAATAAAATAAACATTTTTTTTGATTTTTCTGTATTTTATATTTATTATGAAAATTATTTTATGGAATTAAAAGAAAACAATTAAAAAACAATTAAAATAATAAAAAGGAAAAACAAATAAAAATTAAAAATTGAGCAAACCATAGGGGTGTCTGGCCCAAGGGGAGGTTTTTTGAAGTATTGACTCCTGAGTACCGTGGTCTGCATTCTTTGGCCATTGGATTGAGTTTCATGCATAAGTTGTTCTACTTTGGCCATTTGTGTTCTGGCTTCAACGTTCCTTTAATGTCTGGCTTAATGTCTGCCTCGCCATGTATTGGTGTCATGCATAAGTTTTTCTAGTCTGACCATTTGACTTTTGGCTTTTGGCCATTTGGCTTTTGGCCATTTGGCTTTTGGCCTCAACGTTCCTTAATGAACCTGCCTGGGATCCTGTCTAAATCTGTTGAATCTCACAAACACATCAAATAAAATCATAAAATTCAAATAAAGCCAATATATGAAGAAATTTAATGTTTAGGCACAATATGGCATGTATGAATGATTATACCCTTTTGATCATGGAGATCAAATCAACCTTACCCTTACTGGAAAAGTAGTGACATGAATGCTTTTATGCCCTTTGGATCATGGAGATCAAGCCAGCCTTACCCTTACTGAAGAAGTAATAAGATGTTGGTTTGTAACTGAGATGGCTTTGTTTGTAGTGAGAGAGGGATTTGTAATAAGGATTTCAAGGTTTTAGGGTTCTTGAAAGAGTTTGATATTCCAACAGTGTTGTGGCAAGGTTTTTTCTCTCTTTTTTTCTTCCCTCTTTTTTCTTTTTTTCTCCCCTTTGGTTTGTGTGACAAGAAGGTGATTATATAGTGGAAATTAGGGTAAAGAAAATGGGCTTTGAATGTGCAATTGGGCCTCCAATATTCACTTGAATTCGTCACTTTCCAGGCTAAATCGCAGGGACTTAAGTGCATTTTTTGAAGTTCAAATGTGAAAACAAAATGTAGCCGACATCGAGAACTAACTCCTGTCCGAAAATCGACTCAATCGGATAAACGGTGAATTAGTTATGAATTTTTGAAGTTTCAGCTCAGACAAACTTATTTTGGGCTCCAGTGTCGACTCTGACACGTTCTTCAATAAAAAACTGGTATTGATCGGTGCATAATCCGGTCTCGACTTTTGAAGCAAAGTTGTAGATCTACGAGTCAGGGACCTTGTGTAAAAATATGAGCCCAATCCGATAAAAATTGACCGAGTTATGAATTTTCGAAGTTTCGGCCCAGATGAAATAATATTCAGCATTCAGGATTTTCAGCGTGTCACGCACTCTGAGCAAAAAACGAAGGCCTTTTGGATACCGTTTGAACTCAATACCTTCTGTAAAAATGTAGTCAACTCAATTTGTGAAATTTTGGCACCGGAACCAACTCGATACGATGAAAATCGACCAAGTTATGATTTTTTGAACATGACGCAAATAAACTTCTATCACAAATTTCTGCACGAAAATACTTGATAAATCGACATTTTTGAAGACCTTCTGATCGAAATTGGCTTCCAGCCGTGAGAGATGAAAACGTAGATAATGTCAAGACGGAATTTTGGCCACCGGAACGGGTTCAAAACGAGTCACGATCTTCAAGTTATGAATTTTTTAGCGCGTAAAAACTGCACTTTCAGCACACTTTTTCGCTATATTTCTTCAAGAAAACTCACACATTCGGATACCTTCTTTAAAGAATTGACTCTTGAGCCGAACCTGAATTTGAGAATATGTTATCAGATATATCTTGGCGAAAGAATACCTGAATATGACGCGCCAGGTTGGACTTGTGAATTTTTCTTGAAATGTTTTTTTGAGAGATATGGGAGGGCAAATTTTGGGGTACAACAGTTGCCCCTGTTCAATCTTCTTAAACCTGAGGATGCAGATTGGCTGACGTACCTTTCGTAATCCGAGGGTGGAAGATGATTGAACACTAGAGTGCCCAGAAATTTGCGCTCACATAGTAGCAGTGATGGTGGAATGGGCTTATAGATGCCATTTAGAGGTTGCTAGATAGGATGATGGGCTTATAGATGCCATCTGGATGTTGATTGCGTAAGAGATTCCTTATCGAGAACCTGTATACCTGCAAAATAGAAAAATGAGTACCTGACATGTTGCAGGAGCTGGTTTCAGATGCTTGGCATAGATATGTCCTGACTGGTTACAGGAGCTGGGTCTGGAGCTTCAAAAGATGATGAATGAACAAGGGATGGTTTCTACCTTAGCCTGAATGGTAAGAGAACCTTGGGTGATTTTAACTTCAACAACGCTTGTTGAGAAAATCTTGGTGGGAAATACCATCTTCGCAGGATCGGGAAGAGAACCATAGGTCATTATAATCTGAAAGGGAATCACCTCACTCACCGTCGGAGAGGGAACTTATAGGAAATTATAATCTGAAAGGAATTATCACCTCACTCACCGTCGGAGAGGGGACTATCTGGAAAGGAATTATCACCTCACTCACCGTCGGAGAGGGAACCATAGGAGACTATCACCTCACTCACCGTCAGAGAGGGAAACATCTGAAAAGGACTTACCACCTCACTCACCGTCGGAGAGGGAACCATAGGAGACTATCACCTCACTCACCGTCGGAGAGGGAAACATCTGAAAAGGACTTACCACCTCACTCACCGTCGGAGAGGGAACCATAGGAGACTATCACCTCACTCACCGTCGAAGAGGGAAACATCTGAAAAGGACTTACCACCTCACTCACCGTCGGAGAGGGAACCATAGGAGACTATCACCTCACTCACCGTCGGAGAGGGAAACATCTGAAAAGGACTTACCACCTCACTCACCGTCGGAGAGGGAACCATAGGAGACTATCACCTCACTCACCGTCGGAGAGGGAAACATCTGAAAAGGACTTACCACCTCACTCACCGTCGGAGAGGGAACCATAGGAGACTATCACCTCACTCACCGTCGGAGAGGGAAACATCTGAAAAGGACTTACCACCTCACTCACCGTCGGAGAGGGAACCATAGGAGACTATCACCTCACTCACCGTCGGAGAGGGAAACATCTGAAAAGGACTTACCACCTCACTCACCGTCGGAGAGGGAACCATAGGAGACTATCACCTCACTCACCGTCGGAGAGGGAAACATCTGAAAAGGACTTACCACCTCACTCACCGTCGGAGAGGGAACCATAGGAGACTATCACCTCACTCACCGTCGGAGAGGGAAACATCTGAAAAGGACTTACCACCTCACTCACCGTCGGAGAGGGAACCATAGGAGACTATCACCTCACTCACCGTCGGAGAGGGAAACATCTGAAAAGGACTTACCACCTCACTCACTGTCGGAGAGGGAACCATAGGAGACTATCACCTCACTCACCGTCGGAGAGGGAAACATCTGAAAAGGACTTACCACCTCACTCACCGTCGGAGAGGGAACCATAGGAGACTATCACCTCACTCACCGTCGGAGAGGTAAACATATGAAAAGGACTTACCACCTCACTCACCGTCGGAGAGGGAACCATAGGAGACTATCACCTCACTCACCGTCGGAGAGGGAAACATCTGAAAAGGACTTACCACCTCACTCACCGTCGGAGAGGGAACCATAGGAGACTATCACCTCACTCACCGTCGGAGAGGGAAACATCTGAAAATTATAATCTTAAAGAAAACCCTAAAATGGAAATCTCATGCACCGTCGGAGAGAGAACCAATAGGAAATTATAATCTGGAATAACTTCTGCTGAGTCTTTATCAGAAAAATCTGTTGGGAGTCGATTTAGCTGGACTAGAGAAGGCCTGGGACTGGATAAGAAATCTTCGGAATCGATTAACTGAACCGGTCTAGGTCTTGAAATATGATTGAGAATCTCAACTGCATCTTTCCTGAAAGGTAAAGGTCAGTCATATGCAATGCATGATATGGATCAAGCAATGATTTTCTCAACATAAATGAGATTTGTATGACATAATGCGTCTATGCATGCCATAATGATATATGTGATGTTTTATGAATGTATGTTTTTGTCTAGGAAAGTAAATCCTTGACGGATGTCGGGAAGTCACTCCTGGGCTGCTGTTGGAGAATAGATTTTGCTTCCGCTGGGGATGATAACTGCAAGAATACTGGTAGGAGAAGATGACTCCGTTGGGGAATAAACTTGGCGAATAGATTACTCTGCGGGGAGGTAACTCTGTGGGGAAAGAGAGGTACTTTGCTGAGGTTGATAACTTGCTGGGGATACCGTTGTTATGTTGGAAGCGTTAATAGACTCCGCTGGGGATAGGAAGACTTTGCCGAGGACGATCTTTCCGTGGCTTTTGGCTGAGGATAACCCAGTTATATCCTGGTAGGGAAATAACTCTTTGAATAAAGTCGGGCGACACGTTCGTGCTCTACGAGGATAAGCTTCCAGAATCTACTGGGGATAAGCTTACTGCTTGGGGAGATAGATTCCAACTTTCCTGGGGAACTAGATTGGACTCTCCCGGGGAAGTTTTGATATGCTGGGGAAGTGATTCCTTTGAATGTTTGATAAGCCGCCGGGGAATAATCTTTAGACCAAGACTGCCGGGGATGCTTGTTAAGAATGTGTATATTGCTGCTGGAGAATGTTGATATCTGCTGGAGGATACCCAATTTCCTTAAGGTTTGATAATATAGCTTGGGGAGAGTGCACTGACTTGCTGGCTCACTCTCTGGGGAATTAAGATGTGCTGGTTATGTTCTTCAGCTGAACTCACCTTGATACCTTGGAGGACAGAACAATTAGATTGCTTAGACAACTCTTTATTGCCCCTGTTTCTAAGGTGGGAGAGGAAGACCTGTGAGGTACTGATGGTTGTTGATGGACAAACCTTCTTCTGGTAGACCAGTGACAAGATGACAGGACATAGTCGTACGCTTTGATCCCTAACTTTTGCCTGGACCGCCCTTTCGGGTTTTCAGTCCACCGGGATACCCATTTTTGCCCAAGCCGCCTTTTCAGGTTTTCGACTTGCCGGGTGTACAGATTTTTTCATTTCATCCCTTCATTTTGCCCGAACCCTTTTGGTTCGTCGGGAAACCCTTATTTTTGCCTAGGTATGTCAACCTAGCGGGTCTTTGATTGTGCGTAGTATTTTTTCGACTACGTCCGTGCTTTCAGAATGTAAGGAGTTGCCCCTGTTAGAAGTGCTTTGTCATGCCACCAGAAGGTATTTGATCAGGCAAGATTCGTTGTTGAGATGCCCCAAGCGACTCGGGCGGAGATTTGCCCCAGGCTTTTGAGAGATTCTCCGAATCTTGATTGGACTGCCCCAGATAACGGACCATGATCATGCCATGCCCCTTGATGGGAAGTACTTCTGTTCATTAGGCATTCGTCGTGCGAATTTCCCTGCTGTTCAAACAAAAAGTCATATACAAACAAAGTTATGTTAAAAATGCAAAGCTTATGTCTGTCTTGAAGTTTTTGAAAAATGCATTTTTCAGTAAAACCAGCAAATTTTGTAAAATGTGATGTCAACTCAATATTTTATAGCAAGCCTTAAGGAGTCAGGATACCTTTGGTAACAGTATGCTTTCGAACTAACCCATGCTTCAGCTAGGACTTTTAAGGGTTGTAGCGTGGCCTGGTTCACGGTTTAAAAAACAAAGGATAAAGGCTCAAATTATTTGTACCCACCCGCTCTTCGTGATGTTCTTCAAACCTAAACTCAGCTGATCGTGCGTTAGACCTTGTTTGAGTCTTTGCTCTGAAATTCCAGTGATGGTTCAGATGTTGAACGTTTATTTGAATAGGCAGTCATTTTTGTTTGGTTTAGGGTTTGTAAGACCTCTTTCTTTTTCTTTCATTATCCCTGTTTTTTGTCTGAACTGTTTCTTTTTGGAATTACAGTCAGCGGGATGCCCCAGTTTTGTAAGTCTCCTTCATGGGTTTTGACTTAATGGGTTTTTATTTTTGAGATATAATGACTGCCTTTCTTCATTGATTATTCGGAACCATCACTGTCTTCTTTTTTTTCGTAAGGACCTCTTTGGTGCCATTTGTTATGCACTTGGATCAACTGAGAGACTACCCTGCCCCAGGTTATGATTAAGGGTTTTAAATTTCGAAAAGAAAAAACTCCTACTTCTTTGGCTCGGATGGGTTGACGAGGGATTATCATCCTTATAACTCCAGTGTTTAGGGATTGAAACAATGCCTGTACCTCATCAGCGGGGTCTGTTCAAAAGCATACTGTAAAGATTGCGGTATCGTTTTCGTCATCCTCCCTCAAGAGGCTTAGAATTTTAGATCAAGAGTTGACATCAGAAAAAATATGGAAATAATTTGCATTTAGTGAATATGAATATATTGTTTCAGAACAGACATATGCGATGCATTAATGAAATAACAATGCTTAACATGAGTAAATGTTTGAACAAAATAAAATTGCAACTTGAACATTCGAATGAACAAAAATTTCTCAATCCTAGCCATGATTTGACAAGGGAGCAGTGATTATGTTTGGAGTCTCAGGTACTTCAAACTGAATCTCTCCAGCGTCGATCATGTCTTGAATCTTGTTTTTGAGAGGCCAGCAGTTGTTCGTAGTATGCCCCGGGCTATCAGAATGGTATGCGCACCTATCGTTGGGATGATAGTTAGGAGCAGAAGTGTTTGGATTCCGGAGAGGAGCCCTTAAGGTGATCAGCCCTGCCTCCAACATTTGTTGTAGTGCTTGATCCAGCGACATATTGATCTTGGTGAACTGCCTTTTAGGCTTGTCTGGTTTGCTCTGATCAGCCCGTTGTTCTGGGCGAGGTCGTTGTTGGACCTGTGAAGTAATAGCAGCTTGGAGAGGCCCAAACCTTTGACTTCTTGGAAGTTGATTAATGACTGGGTCCCTGACTTGGGCTGGTTGCTTCATGTCTTGATGAAGCTGACTGATCATGGCCCTTAGCTCTCCTTGCTCCTGAGCTAAACCTTGAATGAGTGCCCTTTGCCCCAACATCTGGGTTTTCAGTGTGTCCACCTCAGCTTGTAGACGTTTCAGTTGTTCGTCCTTGTCATCTTCAGGACTCTTTCTGATCAGATTCCCCACGAGGAGTGTCCTCAACTCTTCCTGCCCCTTGGATAGGCTTAGGAAGATCTCTTTGAACTGAGTCTCTTGAGTGTGAAGGTCCTGGTTATCTTGTTGGGAAGCCATGGCTGAAATGAACAGCAGGGAGGGTAAGTGACCTGCAACAAGGATACCTGTTATGCAATGATGAGTATGACATGCATGCAATGTTTTTAAGGACCTCGCGGGATAAACAAGAAAATTATTAGTATTTGAATTTGTAGCTGGTAACTTGATTGAAGGCACTGCATATTGTTGAGAGTCCTTCTTCAAGGGTCAAAGGCTCACCATATCGAGTGGGTCATAGCCCCTGACAGCCTTGGCTAGGGCAATCTTCTTCCAGTGTCAAAGCTCACCATATCAAGTGGGTCATAGCCCCTGACAGCCTTGGCTAGGGCAACCTTCTTCTAGTGTCAAAGCTCACCATATCAAGTGGGTCATAGCCCCTGACAACTCTGGCTAGAGGAAAATAAATCCTCTTTGCCCCTTGCTGGATGTTTGATTTATCCTGACCTGCATCACAAGCCCTTGAGATCCTTGAAATGGGTTAGGATGTATGCAATGATATGATGTCATGATGCATGGGGGTAATATGAATAAACCCCGTTATGAGCCCTTATTAAGGACTATAAACAGAAACCTGCAAGAAACTCAAGTAAAACCTGTCATGAGCCCCAATTAAGGACTAAAAACAAAACTTGCAAGAAACTCGGTAAACCCTGTTATGAGTCCTAATTAAGGACTGCAAACCAAAACCTGTAAGAAACTTAGTATACCCTGTTATGAGTCCCTATTAAGGACTATAAACAAAACCTGCAAGGGAAGCTCAAGTGTCAGATAACAAGCATGCAAATAGTCAAGTTGGAAGACACACAAGTCACACAAGACAAGCCCTTAGGGTTTAAGGCCAGCATGGGGTCTGGGTATTACCCTCTTGAAGTTGGTGGGCTCAACCTGTCCTAATCAAAGTAACCGGGTTCTAAGGTTCCCAATATCACGGGATTGCTTTCATTGTTCATCGTTTCGATTTAGCCACTGAACTGGCGACCGAAATATTCCAGGAAAGCAACCCTCAATTGAGTGTAGTATCGAGTATCAACCAACCTCGGACTGCACCAAAGTCAGTTATCTCACTACCCTAAAGAGGCCAAGATAGTTCAATTAAGGTTCCTAAGGTCTGTTGATGCTTCACGACACCACGCGGAGGCCCCGTACTCTCCTTGACTGAACTCAAGGGTTACCGGTACACACCAAAGTGCCACATCAACGTAACAGACTGTTTCAACCATGTCGGTATACCCCGCACAGTTCCCTCACAGCCTTGTTGCTACTTTCTAAGAAGGTATCCCCAGATCCGGGTTTAGGATCTATAGAACTCCCAAGCAACCCACAATTTAAAGCACACAAGGAAAACAATTGAAAACACAGTGATCTTAATCCTAAGGTACACCTCACTTTAAGTGTAGTCCCCAGCAGAGTCGCCAGTTCTGTGATCGGTGGATCTGGAACTGACTGTTTAACGCTAGTTCGCGAAATGTCGCGGAAGCAAGAGTCGCCACCGTCTTTTATTTTCTCCAAATGGAAAGGACAAAAGCACAGAAAAATTCCTTAAAGAGATTGCTCTCGGTTCGGGAGGTAGGTTATAGAAAGGGAAGGTGCTAGCACCCTTTCTATCCATGGTTATCCATGGGCTCTTAGATACTTGCTCATTTGTGTTTTCAAAAATGGTTTGTTTGCTTTTCAATTGTGGGTTTTAAAAAGTTTCTTTGAAAATTCCAGTTCGACTCTTGTATCGGTCCTCAAGAGTGTTTGAAAAATTGCTTTCGAAAGCTTTTTGAAAAGGTGTCGATGTGAAAAGTATTTTTGATTTGTTTTGAAATTAGAGCAAGTATCTAGAGTCGTCTACCTACCCTAAGGAATTCGTCTGTGTAGATGTCCTTTAAAGTAGTGCCATCCCACCATTGAGAGGTAGGTAGCACCACCGTTGGAGGTGTTCAGGTCAATTCGAGGTTCGGGACATGGTGATCACCAGAGCAATAGGAAGATACCTTAGAAGCTACCCTCATGCCAGGTTCCCGGATCATGAGGACTTACTAAGACATCCTCTACTCGACGATCACCTTTCGAGGCAAGGCAACAGTGAGGCGTACCCTAAGGGTGGTGTGTGATTTGTGTGTCATGTTCAGTTATTTTGTCTTATTCATGTCAAGGTGATCTATGCGTTTGTTTTTATTTTATCATTCATTCTTGCATGCATTTATTAACAGTTAAAATATTGCGAGAAAGTAAAAGATTCTAAGCTATTACAAAAGGCGCGGGTCCACATCGCCAAAATTAAACCAGGACCCGATTTGACAGAAAATAAAGAAGTAAAGTGCGAGAAATAAAATGTCCGAGTTTACAAGGCTTTGGGAGAATTACATAAATATTTAAAAGAAACGAAATAAAACGCACGAATTGAAATAAGATTGGAAACGAGGGCGTTGGACCCTTTTGAAGTTAAATTGAAATTAAAAATTAATTAATTATTTATTGAAATAAAAGAAGTGTTTTTTAGGTTTTTTGTATTTATGAAATAAGAAAATTAAAATTAAAATTAAAAGAAACCCTAATTCTAAGTTATTTTTAATTATTTGAGAAAAATGTTAAAGTTTAACTTAATTTACTAAAGAATTTATGTACATGTTTATTTACAAAATAAATTAGTAATTAATAATAATAATAATGATGAGAAAATTATTTATTAAAAAAAATGATGAAAAAGTTAAAAAACCTAATTTCTACATATTTAATTTATTAAGAAAAATATTAAAGTTTTGAAACCTAAATTAATCTAATTAATTGTTTAAAGTTTATTTACAAAAATAATAATAGTAAAATTAATATTAATAAAATAAACATTTTTTTTGATTTTTCTGTATTTTATATTTATTATGAAAATTATTTTATGGAATTAAAAGAAAACAATTAAAAAACAATTAAAATAATAAAAAGGAAAAACAAATAAAAATTAAAAATTGAGCAAACCATAGGGGTGTCTGGCCCAAGGGGAGGTTTTTTGAAGTATTGACTCCTGAGTACCGGTCTGCATTCTTTGGCCATTGGATTGAGTTTCATGCATAAGTTGTTCTACTTTGGCCATTTGTGTTCTGGCTTCAACGTTCCTTTAATGTCTGGCTTAATGTCTGCCTCGCCATGTATTGGTGTCATGCATAAGTTTTTCTAGTCTGACCATTTGGCTTTTGGCTTTTGGCCATTTGGCTTTTGGCCTCAACGTTCCTTAATGAACCTGCCTGAGATCCTGTCTAAATCTGCAGTGTTGAATCTCACAAACACATCAAATAAAATCATAAAATGCAAATAAAGCCAATATATGAAGAAATTTAATGTTTAGGCACAATATGGCATGTATGAATGATTATACCCTTTTGATCATGGAGATCAAATCAACCTTACCCTTACTGGAAAAGTAGTGACATGAATGCTTTTATGCCCTTTGGATCATGGAGATCAAGCCAGCCTTACCCTTACTGAAGAAGTAATAAGATGTTGGTTTGTAACTGAGATGGCTTTGTTTGTAGTGAGAGAGGGATTTGTAATAAGGATTTCAAGGTTTTAGGGTTCTTGAAAGAGTTTGATATTCCAACAGTGTTGTGGCAAGGTTTTTTCTCTCTTTTTTTCTTCCCTCTTTTTTCTTTTTTTCTCCCCTTTGGTTTGTGTGACAAGAAGGTGATTATATAGTGGAAATTAGGGTAAAGAAAATGGGCTTTGAATGTGCAATTGGGCCTCCAATATTCACTTGAATTCGTCACTTTCCAGGCTAAATCGCAGGGACTTAAGTGCATTTTTTGAAGTTGAAATGTGAAAACAAAATGTAGCCGACATCGAGAACTAACTCCTGTCCGAAAATCGACTCAATCGGATAAACGGTGAATTAGTTATGAATTTTTGAAGTTTCAGCTCAGACAAACTTATTTTGGGCTCCAGTGTCGACTCTGACACGTTCTTCAATAAAAAACTGGTATTGATAGGTGCATAATCCGGTCTCGACTTTTGAAGCAAAGTTGTAGATCTACGAGTCAGGGACCTTGTGTAAAAATATGAGCCCAATCCGATAAAAATTGACCGAGTTATGAATTTTCGAAGTTTCGGCCCAGATGAAATAATATTCAGCATTCAGGATTTTCAGCGTGTCACGCACTCTGAGCAAAAAACGAAGGCCTTTTGAATACCGTTTGAACTCAATACCTTCTGTAAAAATGTAGTCAACTCAATTTGTGAAATTTTGGCACCGGAACCAGCTCGATACGATGAAAATCGACCAAGTTATGATTTTTTGAACATGACGCAAATAAACTTCTGTCACAAATTTCTGCACGAAAATACTTGATAAATCCACATTTTTGAAGACCTTCTGATCGAAATTGGCTTCCAGCCGTGAGAGATGAAAACGTAGATAATGTCAAGACGGAATTTTGGCCACCGGAACGGGTTCAAAACGAGTCACGATCTTCAAGTTATGAATTTTTTAGCGCGTAAAAACTGCACTTTCAGCACACTTTTTCGCTATATTTCTTCAAGAAAACTCACACATTCGGATACCTTCTTTAAAGAATTGACTCTTGAGCCGAACCTGAATTTGAGAATATGTTATCAGAGATATCTTGGCGAAAGAATACCTGAATATGACGCGCCAGGTCGGACTTGTGAATTTTTCTTGAAATGTTTTTTTGAGAGATATGGGAGGGCAAATTTTGGGGTACAACACTGAGAAAAACATGAAGAACATACTCAATCCAACAAAATTGCCTTGGGAGAACCTTCCTGGGGAAATCAGACTTCCAAAATTTCCGAGTTCGTCCGTCCCTGGAGTCACTATTTTTGTTCTTCTTGAGTCACCAAATCTAAAGCAATAAATAATTTGTAAACTCTTTTCAAAAAATAATTTTTTTATTTAATTTGTTTGCTTTGAAAATTACTATCAATAATAAATGAAGTCTTTATTAGCTGAATATAATAAGAATTGCAAAGAATTAGATAAAAGCTCAATCTTTATTAATAGAATGGTAGTCTGCGAATGGCGAGACTCCATAGATGACTACAAAGTTTTGAAAATGGTAATATATATTAGAAAAGATACATTGAAATACAATGACCACTATTCTCCTTAACAACTTTGAACTCCTGAGCAGCGACTTTGGTTGAAGAGTGGTGAGGATTCAAGAAGATTGTTGCTTCAAATGATCGAGTCTTGTCTGATGCAGTTACTTGCCAAGAAATCCCTAACTTTTGCCTAGGTTGCCCTTGCGGGTTTTCAACCTAGCGAGAAAGTTTATTCTGTTTATGTCTCTAGTTTTTTCCTATACCGCCCTTTCGGGTTTTTGGCCTACTGAGACGCTCCTTTTTGCCTAATCCTCCCTTTCGAGTTTTTGTCTTAGCGAGCTGTTCTTTTTATTTTTCTAGGAGAAGTATTTCTTAACTGCATCAACATTCGTAGGACGTGGGAACTCCTCTCCATCCATAGTTTTAAGAATCAATGCATCGCCAGAGAAGGCTTTCTAGACAATACATGGGCCTTCAAAATTGGGAGTCCACTTGCCTCTAGAATCAGTGTTGAAAGAAATGATCTTCCTAAGTACGAGGTTGCCTTCTCTGAATTCACGAGGCTTTACTTTCTTATCAAAAGCTTTCTTCATTCTTTTTGGTATAACTGACCATGGCACAAAGCTGTCATTCTTTTTTCTTCAATCAAATTCAACTGGTTAAATATGTTCTGGACCCATTCAGCTTCTGACAACTTGGTTTCATTATCACGCATAAAGTGGGAATCTCAACTTCAATGGGGAGAACCTCTTCCATGCCATACACAAGGGAGAAAGGGGTAGCCCCTGTTGAAGTGCGGACAGATGTTCGATACCCATGAAAAGCAAAAGGGAGCATCTCATGCCAATCTTTATAAGTAACAACCATTTTATGGATGATCTTCTTGATGTTCTTATTAGAAGCTTCAACAACCCATTCATCTTTGTCCTGTAGAGAGATGAATTGTGATGGACAATCTTGAATTCTTTGCAATGTTCTGTCATCATCTTATTATTAAGATTTGAGCCGTTGTCGGTGATAATCCTGCTGGCACACCATACTGACATATGAGATTGTTTTTATGAAGCGCACCACCACCTGCTTAGTGACATTAGCATACGAAGCTGCTTCAACCTATTTGGTGAAGTAGTCAATTTCCACCAAGATGAAACGATGTCCATTTGACGCCTTGGGCTCAATCATTCCAATCATGTCAATACCCCACATAGAGAAGGGCCATGGTGTAGAAATAACATTGAAAAGTGTCAGAGGCACATGGGTTTTTTCAGCACAAATCTGGCATTTATTGCACTTTTATTGCAAATTTGTAACATCCAGATTCCATTTTCATCCATTAATAACCTTCCTTAAGCATCCTTTTCGCCATCGAATGTCCATTGGCATGAGTACCAAAGGATCCTTCATGGGCTTCATGCATCAACATGTCTACTTCGTGTCTATCCACGCATTGAGCAAGACCATGTCATAATTTCTTTTATACAACACATCTTCTTTGAGGAAAAAGCTACATGCCAACCTTCTCAATGTCTTTCTATCTTTATTCCACGCATCAGCCGGGTATTCCTGAGTCTGGAGAAAATGCTTGATATCATAATACCAAGGATTTTCATCTGTTGTTTCCTCTGTCGCAAACAGATGATCCGATCTATCCAAACGTCGCATGTAACACCCCAATTCTACCCCGACAATTATATAAATAAATCAGAGTTATAAAATTCATATCATGCAAACGAATCGGGACATCACAAATTCTTCTATCAAAATTCATTGCATTCATTGTGGATATATAACACTTTTAAAACATCGGATGAACCGTCATCATAACATCTATAATTAAATAATTCAACATCTATGCAACGGAATTCTTAATAACATCTTTAACAACAAAACAATAACTTCGAAACATCACATATTTAATAATAATCAATTTAAAGTTCAACAACTGAAAGTCAACAATCAAAAACAGCAAGCGTTCATCCCTCAGAGCGTTACATATCATAGCAATGACACCGACTCGAACTATTGAAGGAATACAACCTTCACTCTCGATTACCTGCACGTTACCAACATAAGGGCAACATTCAAACAGAAGGGGTGCGATATCTAACAATATAATAAAGCGCATGATAATTAATATATTAAATTAGATCAATAACATCACCACTTCTCATCTCATAATCTACAATAATTACAATGTATATACGCATTCATCAACATCAAAATACACTTCTCTAAACAATCATATAACGCGACTCAATACTATGCAAATGCATGTGGTACCATTGGAGCAGAACTTTCATCTCAAAAATTTTGCCAATTAATAGAGGCATCAACAAGGCATAGCCTTCATCTCAAAATTCGCCAATACAGGCCATCTCAACGAGCATAAGCTCCATCTCAAAAACGCAATGTATGCGACACAACCATGAATGTAATAACAACACCCAAGTTAACAGCATCTCAAATCATCTCAAAACATCTCAATTAACCTCTCAAAATAACAGCATCTCAAATGCATCTCAACGTCTCGTCATCAACATCTCATATCATCAAAATAATTTATTAAACATCATATATTTAATATAAATCATCAAACATCATTTATTTATTATAAATCATCAACAGAACATCATGAATAACTTCTCACTAACAACTCAGTTGTACATTAATTCCACAGTAAATCAATACTGCTATGCTGTAACTCAAACGTCATCACCGTCACTATTCCTATTGTTATAGTTCAAACAACAACTTCTAAGCATCTAACTTCCACATTCTGTATGAAAACAACGTAAAGGCCAGCACAACTTCTGATCAGAACAACTTCTGACCAACTCAACTTCTAACCAACACAACTTCTAATAACACAGCTTCTAATAACACAACTTCTGACAACACAACTTCTGACAGCACAACTTATAACCAACACAACTTCTGACCAACACAACTTCTGACAACACAACTTCTGACAGCACAACTTTTGACAACAAAACTTCTGACAGCATAACTTCTGACAATACAACTTCTAATAGCACAACTTCTGACTAACCCAACTTCTGACTAACCCAACTTCTGACTAATGCAACTTCTGACTAACACTGCTTCTACCATCAGAACTTCTACTTTCTAATAATTCAACGCCACTTCTAACCACCATAGCTTCTACCATCAGAACTGCTACTTTTTACCAATCCTACTATTTTAATTCTTAGCCTGATATAAACCTAACTAAGAACAGTATGACAAATTCTATCTCCAATTTAATTCATTATTCTAATACAGCAACTTCTGATATCCTTCTGGCCTAATTTTGCATTTTTCATCGCTGCAACTCACTACGGAATTCATACCTAAAGCCCTAAAACTTAATATAATCATGGATAATCATCACTCATAATTTACCTTATAATTCTATATCAATTAAACAACATCATGACATTAATATTCATCTAAAATTCATCAATTCTCATCATACAACAATCATGTATTTTCAATTCAAGAACAAGACAACAATCATCTCTAACCCCACATACCAATCATCATAAACCCAATTATAGAGTTAGAACCCCACTCTTACCTTGGATTGAAGGTCTCTCTACAATTTCCGGTTGAATTCTCGTTCGTGCCTTTTTCCACTTTTTCCAAGAGTTTGCATGTTCTCCTCCAAATCCTTATTTCTTCTACTGCTTCTTTCTTTCTATTTTCTTCTAACAACAATAAAATAACCCTATTATTCTATTATTCCATATTGGGCTTAAAACTAATACACCCCCTTATTACTTCTATTCCTTTAAAAACAAGCCCACATCAAATAATATTATACTTCTAATATTATTTCACCACATAATATTATATCTCTAATATTATTTCTCCACTTAATAAAATAATTAAATCCAATTAATTATAATACAACTTCACAAATATTCCAAAAATAATTTAATTAAATAATTAATTAAATTACGGGCGTTACAACTCTCCCCCACTTAGAATATTTTCGTCCTCGAAAATTTACCTCAATCAAACAATTCAGGATAGGAGTCTCGCATGTTGCTCTCCAACTCCCAAGTCATGCTTTCACCGGAAGCTCCTAGCCAAACCACTTTAACCAAGGCAATCTCTTTGCCGCTCAGAGTCTTTATTTCATGATCTGCGATCCGTACAGGCATTGTCTCCACCGTAAGATTATCCCGTACTTGCACATCGTCCATATGAATCACATGAGATGGATCTGAAATATACTTCTGAAGTTGTGACACATGAAACACATCATGCAAATTCGAAAGATTAGGCGGTAAATCCACTCTATAAGCAACACTCCCCACTCTCTCTGAAATCTGATACGGTCCAATAAAATGATAAGTGAGCTTCTTAGACTTCAATGCTCGCCCAACACCAGTCACAGGTGTAACTCTCAAAAACACATGATCACCAGCTTGGAATTCTAAATCTTTCCTTCGCTTGTCATGATAACTCTTCTGTCTACTTTGTGAAGCTTTCATCTTTTCTCGAATCAACTTCACTTTCTCAGTAGTCTCACGAACAAGTTCAGGTCCAAGTACTACACTTTCTCCAGATTCATGCCAATATAATGGAGTTCTACATCTTCGACCATACATAGCCTAAAAATGTGCCATCCCAATACTAGAATGGTAACTGTTATTATACGTGAACTCTATCAACGGAAAATAAGTATCCCACGAACCTCCCTGCTCAAGAATACATGCCCTCAGCAAATCTTCCAACGATTGAATCGTCCGTTCAGTCTGACCATCTGTTTGAGGATGATACGCTGAACTCAATCTCAACTTAGAACCCAACGCTTCTTGCAAACTCTTCCAAAATTTAGAAGTAAATCTTGGATCTCTATCTGGCACAATTCACAAAGGAACACCATGCATCTTCACAACCACACTAGTATAAATCCCAGCCAACTTCGACACTGGAAAACTGATGTTAATAGGAATAAAATGAGCTGACTTCGTAAGCTTATCAACAATCACCCAAATCGAATCATGTCCTCTTAAAGTATTAGGCAACCCCGTCACAAAGTCCATTGAAATGCTATCCCATTTCCATTCTGGAACTTCCAACGGTTGCATCAATCCTACAGGGTTCTGATGTTCAACTTTCGACTTCTAACAAGTCAAACATGCATACACAAAACGTGCCACATCACTCTTCATCCCAGGCTACCAAAACAAGCCTTTCAATTCTTGATACATCTTTGTAGCTCCTGGATGAATACTCAACTTACTTCTATGACTCTCTTCAAGTATCACTTTCTTCATCTCAGCATCATCAGGAATACAAATCTGGTTACGAAATCTCAACAATCCTTGCGCATCTAGCTTAAAATCATTATTCTCAGACTGGTCAATCCCCACCATCAAATCTACCAGTTTCACATCCAACTTCTGAGCTTCTCTGATAATGTCTAAAAATTCATTATTAATCTTCAACATACCCAACATAACACTCTGCGGAGTAACCTCGCAAACTAAGCTCATATCTCTGAACTGCTCAATCAATTCCAACTCTTTAATCATCATTGTTGACATATGTAAAGTTTTTCGACTCAACGCATCAGCTACCACATTTGCTTTTCCTGGATGATAATTCAAACCGAAATCATAGTCCTTTAACAATTCCAACCATCTTCGTTGCCTCATATTCAACTCCTTTTGATCAAATAGATACTTTAAGCTCTTATGGTCACTAAACACTTCAAATCTAGAACCATAAAGATAATGCCTCCAAATCTTCAATGCAAAAACAACTGCAGCAAGCTCTAAATCATGCGTAGGATAGTTCTTCTCATGAGTCCTTAACTGCCTTGACGCATAAGCAACTACCTTACCATTCTGCATGAGCACACCTCCTAAACCCATCTTATAAGCATCACAATACACCACAAAAGGCTCTCCTGGATTAGGCAACATCAAAATCGGAGCCGACGTCAACCTCTTCTTTAATTCCGTAAAACTTTCTTCGCACTAAACATCCCACACAAAAGCTCTACCTTTACAAGTCAACTTAGTCAACGGAAGTGGCAACTTAGAAAACCCTTCAATAAACCTTCTATAATAACCAGCTAATCCCAAGAAGCTTCTAATCTCAGTAGCTGACTTTGGAGTTTCCCATTGCAACACAGCATCAACCTTCGATGGATCTACAGTAATGCCACTACCTGAAATCACATGACCAAGAAAACTAACCTCTTTTAACCAGAATTCACACTTGGACAACTTTGCATACAACTTCTTCTCTTTCAAAATCTACAATACTACTCTTAAATGTTCAGCATGCTCTTCTTCTGACTTAGAGTAAATCAAAATATCATCAATGAACACCACTACAAACCAATCCAAATAAGTGTGAAAGATACGATTCATATATTCCATGAATACTCCTGGCGCATTAGTAACACTGAAAGGCATTACTGAATACTCGTAATGTCCATAAAGCATTCTGAAATCCGTCTTCTGAATATCTTCATCCTTCACTTTAATCTGATGGTAACCCGACCTCAAATAAATCTTATTAAACACACGAGCATCCACCAATTGGTCCATCAAGTCATCTATTCTTGGAAGCGGATACTTGTTCTTAATCGTCACTTTGTTCAAATGTCTATAATCAACACAAAGCCTCATTATTCCATCTTTCTTCTTCACTAACAACACTTGAGCTCCCCACGGCGATACACTTGGTCTTACAAACTTCTTCCCAAGTAACTCTTCCAATTGCTTCTTTAACTCTGACAATTCAGATGCAGACATCCTATATGGTGCCATAGAAATAGGTCTGGTACCAGGTACAAGATCAACTGCAAATTCGACTTCCCTCTTCGGCGGTACATTAGGAATATCGTCAGGGAAAACTTCAGGAAATTCACACACCACCTACAATTCCTCAATTATAGCTTGAGTCTCTATAGATAGCGACGCCATCAACGAAAACATATGTGCTTCCTCTTGCATTAACTTCCTCAACTGTCTAGCAGACAACAAACCATCTTCCTCTTCTTCAGGAGTAGAAAACTTCACCGACTTGTCATAACAGTTAATATGAACACAGTTATGCTCTAACCAGTTCATACCCAAAATTACATCCAAACCTCTTAACGGTAAACAAACCAAATCAACAACAAAGTCTCTGTCGAAGATCGACAAGGGACACTTAGCACACACAAAAGAAGTAGTCACCGACCCCTTGGCTGGAGTATCGACGACCATTTCTCCATTCAAAGAAGACAACATAAGACCCAATCTTTTAACACAATCAACAGCAATAAAATAATGTGTAGCACCAGTATCAATAATAGTGATTAAAGGAGTACTATTAATGAAACATGTACCTCTAATAAGTCTGTCCTCGGCAGCTGTCTGATCCTCAACCAAAGAAAACACTTTACCACTTGACTGAGCCCTCTTCGGTTTCGGACACTGACTACCAATGTTCCCTTCTTCTCTAGAGTTGAAACAAATCACATTCTTGTGTATACACTCAGATACAACATGTTCGTTCTTACCACAACGGTAACATCTCTTCACTTCAGCAGTGCACACATTACTCTTGTGCCCAGGTTTCCCACACTTAAAGCAAATCACACCAGCAGGAGCATCTCCCCCACTAGTCCTCTATCTCTGAGAAACTTTCTATTTACCTTTACCGGCTGGGGCATCATAAGGCTTACCACGATTATGTTGGTGCTTACCCCTCTTCTCACTGATAATCTTGTAATGAGCATTACTATCCTTCTCAAAAATCCTGCAGTTATCAACCAAATCAGCAAAGACACGGATTTTCTGATATCCAACTGCTTTCTTAATCTTCGGGCGCAACCCGTTCTCAAATTTAATACACTTCGAAAACTCAGCATTTGCCTCAGCGTAATGTGGATAAAACATGTCCAACTCAGCAAACTTGGCAGCATACTCAACAACAGACATGCTTCCTTGCTTCAGCTCAAGGAAATCAATTTCCTTCTTACCACGAACATCTTCAGGAAAATACTTTATCAAAAATTCTCTACGGAACACAGCCCAAGTGACATTCTCACCTGCAGCTTCTAACTTCTGACAAGTCTCTAGCCACCAGTCATCAGCCTTGACTGCTAGCATATGAGTACCATAACGAACCTTCTGCGCTGGAGTGCAGTCCATCACGCGAAAGATTCTCTCTATCTCTTTCAACCACTCCAATGCTCCGTCAGGATCATACTTTCCCTTGAACGTAGGTGGATTCTCTCTCTCGAAGGTCGCCAAGCTACGAGATCCAGCATTCCCGTCAGCATTCGGCTGATTTTCCATCACATGAGCCATTGCTTCTAAAGCAGCAGCAAGTGCAACATCGTTCCTTCCAGTCATCTCAACTTCTCACTATAACATAAACAACTATTAGAACTCAAATAATAATACTCGACTATTAGACAACTACGACTCGACGACAAGGTCGGACCAACCTTTTTGCTCTGATACCAACTTTGTAACACCCCAATTCTACCCCGGCAATTATATAAATAAATCAGAGTTATAAAATTCATATCATGCAAATGAATCGGGACATCACAAATTCTTCTATAAAAATTCATTGCATTCATCATGGATATATAACACTTTTAAAACATCGGATGAACCGTCATCATAACATCTATAATTAAATAATTCAACATCTACCCAGCGGAATTCTTAATAACATCTCTAACAACAAAACAGTAACTTCGAAACATCACATATTTAATAATAATCAATTTAAAGTTCAACAACTGAAAATCAACAATCAAAAACAGCAAGCGTTCTTCCCCCTGAGTGTTACATATCAGAGCAATGATACCGACTCGAACTATTGAAGGAATACAGCCTTCACTCTCGATTACCTGCACGTTACCAACATAAGGGCAACATTCAAACAGAAGGGGTGAGATATCTAACAATATAATAAAGCGCATGATAATTAATATATTAAATTAGATCAATAACATCACCACTTCTCATCTCATAATCTACAATAACTACAACGCATATACGCATTCATCAACATCAAAATACACTTCTCTAAACAATCATATAATGCGACTCAATACTATGCAAATGCATGTGGTACCATTGGAGCAGAACTCCCATCTCAAAAAATTTGCCAATTAATAGAGGCATCAACAAGGCATAGCCTTCATCTCAAAATTTGCCAATACATGCCATCTCAACGAGCATAAGCTCCATCTCAAAAATGCAATGCATGTGACATAACCATGAATGTAATAACAACACCCAAGTTAACAACATCTCAAATCATCTCAAAACATCTCAATTAACATCTCAAAAGCATCTCAAAATAACAACATCTCAAATGCATCTCAACTTCTCGTCATCAACATCTCATATCATCAAAATAATTTATTAAACATCATATATTTAATTTAAATAATCAAACATTTATTTATTATAAATCATCAAAAGAACATCATCAATAACTTCTCACTAACAACACAGTTGCACATTAATTCCACAGTAAATCAATACTGCTATTCTGTAACTCAAACGTCATCACCATCACTATTCCTATTGTTATAGTTCAAACAACATCTTCTAAGCATCTAACTTCCATATTCTGTACGAAAATAAGGTAAAGGCCAGCACGACTTCTGATCAGAACAACTTCTGACCAACTCAACTTCTAACCAACACAACTTCTAATAACACAGCTTCTAATAACACAACTTCTGACAACACAACTTCTGACAGCATAACTTCTAACCAACATAACTTCTGACCAACACAACTTCTGACCAACACAACTTCTGACCAACACAACTTCTGACAGCACAACTTCTGACAGCACAACTTCTGACAACATAACTTCTGACAGCACAACTTCTGACAACACAACTTCTGACAGCATAACTTCTGACTAACCCAACTTCTGACCAATGCAACTTCTGACTAACACTGCTTCTACCATCAGAACTTCTACTTTCTAATAATTTAATGCAACTTCTAACAACCATAGCTTCTACCATCAGAACTGCTACTTTTTACCAATCCTACTATTTTAATTCTTAGCCTGATATCAATCTAACTAAGAACAGTATGACAAATTCTATCTCCAATTTAATTCATTATTCTAATACAGCAACTTTTGATATCCTTCTGGCCTAATTCTGCATTTTTCATCACTGCAACTCACTATGGAATTCATACCTAAAGCCCTAAAACTTAATATAATCATGGATAATCATCACTCATAATTTACCTTATAATTCTACATCAATTAAACAACATCATGACATTAATATTCATCTAAAATTCATCAATTCTCATCATACAACAATCATGTATTTTCAATTCAATAACAAGACAACAATCATCTCTAACCCCACATACCAATCATCATAAACCCAATTATAGAGTTAGAACCCCACCCTTACCTTGGATTGAAGGTCGCTCTACAATTTCCGGTTGAATTCTCGTTCTTGCCGTTTTCCACTTTTTCCAAGAGTTTGCACGTTCTCCTCCAAATCCTTATTTCTTCTACTGCTTCTTTCTTTCTATTTTCTTCTAACAACAATAAAATAACCCTTTTATTCTATTATTCCATATTGGGCTTAAAACCAATACACCCCCTTATTACTTCTATTCCTTTAAAAACAAGCCCACATCAAATAATATTATACTTCTAATATTATTTCACCACATAATATTATATCTCTAATATTATTTCTCCACTTAATAAAATAATTAAATCCAATTAATTATAATACAACTTCACAAATATTACAAATATAATTTAATTAAATAATTCATTAAATTACGGGCGTTACATCACACTGTGATATGAGGAACATCATACCAAGTATTCACTTGATACATAGAAGCCATAGTTGCCAAAGCATCCGCCATCTGATTTTCATCTCTGGGAATATGATGGAATTCAACTTTGTTAAAGAAGGGTAATAATTTTCTAGCATAATCTTTGTAAGGGATCAAGCCAGTTTGACGAGTATCCCATTCTCCTTTAATCTGGTTAACTACCAAAGTTGAATCACTGTATATATCTAGAACTTTGATTATGAGATCAATGGCTTCCTCGAGACCCATGATACAAGCCTCATACTCCGCTATATTATTGGTACAATCAAATGTCAGCCTTTCAGTAAAAGGAATGTGTGATCCATGTGGAGTGATAATCACTGCACAAATTCCTTTTCCTTAAGTGTTTACAGCTCCATCAGATACCGTACCCCATCGGGATTCAGGATCAGGACCTTCCCCAGGAAAAGGTTCATCACAATCTTTCGCTTTTAGAAACATAACATCCTCATCATGGAAATCATATTTAACAGTTTGATAATCATCTATCGGTTGGTGAGCAAGATAATCCTCCAGCACACTACTTTTTATAGCCTTCTGAGTGCAATATTCAATATCATATTCAGACAACAGCACGTGCCAATGGGAAATTCTTCTAGTAAAGGCAGGCTTTTAAAAAATATACTTAATTGGATCCATTTTGGAAATCAACCAAGTAGTATGATTCAACATATATTTCCGCAATCGCTTTGCCACCCAGATCAGAGCATAACATGTCTTTTCCAGCATAGAATACTGTGACTCAAAGTCAGTAAACTTCTTGCTGAGATGATAAATGGCATATTCCTTCTTCCCTATTTCATCTTGTTGTCCCAAAATACAACCCGTAGAATTATCTAACACTGTTAGATACATGATCAATGGTCTTCCTTCAACAGAAGGGAGCAAGATAAGAGGTTCAAGCATATACTCTTTAATACTTTCAAATTCACTTTGGAAATCATTTGTCTATACACAACCCTGATCTTTCTTTAATAACTTAATGATCAGTTCACATGTTGCAGTCATGTGGGAAATGAATTTGGAAATGTAATTCAACCGCCCAAGGAAGCCTCTAACTTGCTTTTCAGTTCTTGGCGCAGGAATTTCTTGAATTTCTTTGACTTTATCAGAGTCAACTTCAATTCCTTTTTGGCTGACAATGAAACCTGGCAATTTCCCTGATCGGACACCGAAGGTGCATTTGTTTGGATTCAAGCGAAGACGATTCTTCCTCAAACGCTGAAATAATTTCAACAAATCTTCTACATTCCCTTCTTTGGTATCTGATTTGGCAATCATGTCATCAACATATACCTCAATTTCGTTGTGCATTAGATCATGTAATAAGGTTGTCATAGCCCTCTGGTACGTTGCATCAGCGTTCTTCATCCCGAAGGGCATCACTTTGTAACACAATGTTCCCCAGGGTGTGATAAACATTATTTTTTCCATGTCCTCAAGATCCATTCTTAATTGATTATATCCGTAAAATCCATCCATGAACGAGAATACTTTGAATTTTGCTATACTATCAACCAACATATCAATATGTGGCAATGGAAAATCATCTTTTAGACTAGCTTTATTTAAATCTCTATAATGAACGCACATGCGAACTTTTCCGTATTTCTTTGATACTGGGACAATATTGGAAATCCACTGAGGGTACAATGACGTCACACGAAAACCAACATTAATTTGCTTTAAGACCTCTTCTTTAATTTTCACTGCCATATCAGGGTGAGTTCTTCACAATTTCTGCTTGACTGGCGAGCACCCTGGCGTCAACGACAAATGATGCTCCACAATATCAGTATCTAGACAAGGCATGTCTTGGTAAGACCAAGAAAATATGTCCACATACTCTTTCAATAATTAAGTCAACCTGCTTTTCACTTCAGGGTGCAGTAATGCTCCAATCTTGACCTCTTTTGGCTCTTCCTCTGAACCCAAATAGATGGTCTCCAGTGGCTCTTTATACGGCTGAATGGCACTTTCCTCACGCTCGAGCAACCGTGAAACCTCTTATGGAATCTCATCACATTCTTCTTCTTTGGTCCCATACACAGGATATTCAAAGTTGAGAGAGGGTGCAAGGTCATTGTTTTTAACGGGTTTATTAATTAATATGCACATATGATTTATGATTGCTTTTAGAAACTGACACATATATCAAGTGATTATGTAGATTTATTTACAGTTATTATTTATTCCAAAAGATTTTTTTTTGTTTTTTTTATTACCATTTCCCATGAAAAATCAGAAAATAAAAACATAATTTGAGAATCAAAGACAACTTTTATTTATGATTTTAATGATCAAAGCAAATAGATCAGCCCATACAATATTAACTTTCACCTTGGGCAGAGTGAAAGCTTTTTGAAAAGATAGACAAAAACAAATTATTTTGATAAATGGATGCAAGATGGAATATCAATAGTTACCTAGTTCTGGACTTTGACAACAGGCGTCACATAATTCGGCATTTCCTGCTCTTCTTCATCCTCCACAATAGCATTGATTCTAGAAACAGTTGGATGGATGTAACCTCCGCTGTGGTAAATATCCTGGTATCAATGCTCTCAACTTTTCCATTTTTGTAATTTATTTTCTAGTTTAGAAATTGTTTCTTTAAGCTCATAATTTTTTTTATCTCAGCTTCTTAGTTTCTTCAGAGTCAGAAACTAGATCCTTTTTCAGGTTCTTGTTTATGACTCGAAGTTGCTGATATTTTTCAAGAATTTCTTATAGACTCTCTTCTAATTGAGATCTAGAAAAGTTAGAGAATATCTCCTCTACCTCTGATTCTTATTCTGATCCAGATGATCTAGTGTCCTCTAATATGTTGGCCATTAGGGCTATGTTGTCTCTTTCATCTTCTGATTTTGTTTCAGCTTTAGAAGAATCTGAGTCATCCCATGTTTCCATGAGGCTTTTCTTCTTTTCCTTAAATAACTTCTTTTTAGGTTTCTCTTTTTGAAGATTTGGATAGTCGCTCTTGTATTGCCCTTATTCATTGCATTCGTAGCAAACAATGTCTCTGTTACTTGATTCTCTGTATCCAGAAGATGGTTCAGAATGATTCCTTGTTCTTCTGGAAGTTCTGAACTGCCTCTACTTGTGCTTCCACAGTTGATTGACTCTTCTGAAGAGAAGAGATAGTTCATCTTCTTCTGATGAGGATACACCAGAGTTTTCTTCTTTTGCGTACAAAACTTTTAGTTCATATTTTTTGTTAGATTTAACAGCTAAAGACTTACCTTGCTTCCGGGGCTCATCTTCTTCTAACTCTATCTCATGACTTCTCAGGGAGCTGAAAAGTTATTTGAGAGAGATTTTGTTCAGATCTTTGTCCAGTTTAAGAGTTGTGACCATGGGTCTCCATTTCTTGGGTAAACTTCTGATGATCTTCTTTACATGGTCGGCAGTTGAGTACCCTTTATCCATAACTTTTAGCCCAGCAACCAGAATTTGAAATCTTGAGAACATTGTTTCAATGGTTTCATCTTCTTCCATTTTGAAAGCTTCATACTTCTAAATGAGAGCAAAAGCTTTTGTTTTTTTGACTTGCGTGTTGCCTTCATGCGTCATTCTCAAGGAGTCAAACATGTATTTTGTTGACTCTCTGTTTGTGATCTTCTCATACTCTGTGTATGAGATAGAACTCAAGAGAATAGTTTTAGCCTTGTGATGATTTCTGAATTCTCTCTTTTGATTATCTGTCATTCTTTTTCTGTCAATCTTCTGACGGCTTTCATCAACAGGATGTATGTACCCATTAGCCACCATATCCCAGAGATCAGCGTCATGAGCTAGAAAGAAACTTTTGATTCTGTCTTTCCAGTAATCAAAGTTTTCACCATCAAATATTGGAGGTTTTTCGTTGATTCTGTCTTTCTCATCATGATAATCATTGCTGGTGTTCTGACTTGGTCCCACCATAGTTTTTTCTTGCTTGAATCTTTTTCTGACATGGTTAAGTGTTTATACTCAGAACCAGACGCTTTGATGCGAATTGAAGAATGGAAAAACACAAGAAGGGGGGTTTGAATTGGGGTTTTTAAAACTTAAAGTAAAAGAAATGTTAGTTATCCTGGTTCATTTGAACTCAAACTACTCCAGTCCATCCACCAAGGTGATTTCTCCTATCTCAAGCGAGGTCTTAATCCACTAATCAAACTTGATTACAGAATCACAATGACAACTGTCAATATCTTCTTGAGTCTAAACCACAACCCGGTTTTATCAAGGAATTACAAAGTACAATAATTGAAAGCGTGTATAATATGTGTATTCTAACAAAAAAGTATCACATAAGTGATTTTTTACACAAATGAATTTTAGTAATATGAAGGTGATGAAGATATTTCATTTGTAGTGCGTAGTAAAATCGTAAAAGATTTCTCCTTTAAGACTTGCATATATAGGCAACGCATGTGGGAGCTTTTGGAATGTTGATAAATAGTAATTAAAGAACTATCCCAATATAGAGATTATTGTCCCCTTTCAGCCATTACTTTTGAATAGCCATAAGTGAAATGTAACGCTTCAGAACATGCTTGCTTCAGAACATGAATGTTACTGTTGGGACTCCTTTACTTCTTTCCAGAACTGAATGAATCAGAATAACAGAGTTCCCATTTGCAGCGTTTAGGCACTCAGAAGATACAACTTTAGAACTTCTTTATAAAAGATATATTTAATCAGAGTTTGAAAAGCGATCCCACTCATCTTCTGGGCTTCTTCCATCAGAACTTCTCTGCAAAACAAAATACTTATTTAGGGAGCATAATTTTTCTTTGAGTGTTTGTTATTGTGATCGGTGGAAATAGAACTGACTGTTTTGGAATGCTGGTTCGCGTTTGCGTTTAGCAAAATGTCGCGGTAAGCAAGAGTCGCCACCGTCTTTTATGTTCTCCAACAAGGAAAGAACAAAAGCACAGCAAAATTCCTTTTCGAGATGTTTCTCGGTTCGGGAGGTAGATTATAGAAAGGGAAGGTGTTAGAACCCTTTCTATCCATGGTTATCCACGGGCTCTTAGGTACTTGCTCACTATGTTTTCAAAATTTGTTTGCTTTTCTTGTGTTTGTGGGCTTTGAAAAAGTTTCGTTTTGAAAACTTCTAGGTAACTCTTGTATCAGTCCTCAAGAGTGTATGAAGTATTTGTTTGAAAACTTTTTGAAAGTGTAGGTGCGAAAAGTTTGTTTTTGTTTTTGAAAGAGCAAGTACCCAGGAGAAATCTACCTACCCTAAGGAATTAAGCTGTGTAAGAGTCCTTTAGACAGTACTATCCCACTATTGAGAAGTAGGTAGCACCGTCGTTGGAGTTATTCGGGTCAATTCGATTATAGGGACATGTGTGGTCACCAAAGCAATAGTAGGACGCCTTAGCGGTAACCCTAATGTCCTAGATCCTTTTTATCCGAGGCAACCGTTTCAAGGCAACTGGATCTTTTGACAGGAGGGCGACCTCTAAAACACCCTATACTTAATGACCACCTCGAGGCAACCAAGTGAGGCGTACCCTAGGAGTGGCATGTGCATGTGTGTCAAGTTCAGTTTATATTATCTTTGCACAAGTGTTATGGTGAGCTACGAGTTGGTTTTATTTTCAGGCAAGTCTTGCATGCATAATTAACAGTTAATAATTTGCGGGAAATAAATTGCGGAATAGTAAATCTACGCTATTACAAGGCGTCGGGTATTTACATCGCCAAAAACATAACCCTTGAAAATAAATGCGAGAAAATAAAGAAAGAGATAAAAGTCCTAATTATCTATTACATTCTCGGAACAAATACATAAATATGATCAAAATAATAATCAAGAACAAACATGCGCGAGAAAAATTGAATCGGGAAAAGTCTTAGGGTTTTGACCCTTTTTGAGAAAAGAATGGATTTTTTGGTCCCTTTTGCATTTAATTTAACCTAATTCTAATTAATTAATTTAACCAAAAAAAAGTATTTTTTATGTTTTTTAATGTTTTAATGAAAATAAAATAAAATAAAGTCAAAAGTTAGTAAAACCCTAATTCTAATTCATTTTATTTATTGTGAAAAAAAGTCAACTTTAACCTAATTAAACTAAATTAATTTGTTAGAATTTATTTACAAAAATAATAATTAAATTTAATTAATAAAAGATTATTTTATTTATGTTCTGAATTTATTATGAAAATGTTAATTAATTTGTTGGTTAGTAATTAACTAAAAACAATAAAAATAAATAAAGCAAATGAATGAAAGAAAATAAAAAAATGAAATGCAAACCCAGGGGGGGTTTGGGCCAGATTTGAAGGTGTCTTTGGAAATCCTTGGCCCAATCAATATTTCAGCATGTTTGACTTTTTGGTTCGTCCATACGCCTGTTGACTGGAGACTATGATGGCCCTTCATCTTTTGACCATTAGATCTGAACTTCAGACCACTTGGCGTGCATCTGGATGAGGCGTATGGTGAGACTCGCTTGGAGTATTGCACATAATTCCCTGAAACAAAATAGCACAAAAGTTTTGGGGGACCTGGGATTCGAACCCAGGTCCCAATGAACATATGCATGCCTTCCCAACCACTCAGCCAACGTGTTCCATTCATTATAACAATAGGCAATTAATATTATATATAATAAAAAGCGATATCCTGGAAATAAAAAAAAATGCACGAGTTTTGATTTGAATGGGCCAGTGATAGGAAGACACATCATCATCTTCTTCACTAACATCCTGGTTCAGTTACCTGCGGATTTTTATCCGCAGGAGGTTTCGTAGATCGCTTCAAAAGTTGTCCTCAGGCCATGAAAACGCCACCTGAGACCATGGGCATGTCCGTCCTTGTCCCTTGATCATCTCTATCCCCATTATTGGGTCCAATTCGCCCTGTACCAAAAACCCCTAAAACGCAAGAACATGAACCCTAGAATCGGGTATCACGATTCAGGGCCTAAAGACAAGATTGGCTACTGCAATTATGTTAGGAATCGAACAATAAACATGATTATGCTAATGCTTTGAAGAAAAAGTGCAAGAATAGAAGATCACGATTCCATGTCCAGGGGTGACTTCGTGATGACTTACAGCGCTTTGTAGGTGGTCTCAAGACGTGTTTGTGATCGCTTTAGCTTCAGTGGATAGCAAGGAAGAAGGCTACGTGCTCCTTTTGGTCTGAAAACGCCTGCAATCCTGTTCTTGATCTCCCACTTTTCCAACAATTTTTCAGTTTTGCCTTGGCTATTTTAGCAATGCTTAGGTCGTGAATTAGGTTTAGGCTTCTTGTATATGTATAAGGCAATCAGTCTAGGTCAAAATTTGGGCTTGTATCTTTGTGTATTGAAGTTTGGAGATTTGATTGACCACCATTGAAAACCTTTCCAAATTTTAAGCAAATCTAAGATTTTATGCACAAAAAAGCCCTAGCACGAATTGGTTAGTTGGCACATGATATATGAAAGTTGTTCAAATCATAAAGATACTATTCCATTGATTTTTAGATTTTATTTGAATTATTATAGATTTAAAATGAATTAAATCAATAAAAATTAAATAAAATAGAAAAATAAATATTTGATCTTGAAGTTAATCATGGGACACGTGTGTGGCATGACAAGGCTGAATCAAGTGGAAGAAAGTGGGCCCTTTTGTCAAAAATTAAAGTTTTAAGGATAGTTGACTTTTGCAAATTCATAAAAATTTCCCAACTTCTCCAATGCATATCTTTCTCAATTTTGATCATATGAACATGTTCTTGGACATTTTGGAAAGGTCTTGAAGTACTCAAACCAATGCCTTTTGTCCCATGTCATTTGGATTTACCAATCTCAAGTTATGGTCCTTGACTTAAAGTGCATTTTTGTTGACTTTTGAAATTGACCTATAATGTAGAAATTGATAACTTTTTGTGAGAGCATTTCTTGGACTTGGAATGTGAAGATGAGTTGTAGCAAATGTCATCCCCTTAAAAATGAGCATTGGATGGGATTTTTTTGATAAACCATGAAAAAGTTATGCCCTGGTCAAGATACAGTTGACTTTTCTGTTGTCCAAAAATAGTAACTTTTGCATCTTTGATGATTTTTGAGCCATTCTTGTGGAATCATGATCAAGACTTGATCAAATGATGATTGTGTGCTCAAAATAAGATGTTGACCAAAAATTTTTACTTTTGACTGCAAAATGACCATTTTACCTCTGCAGTTGACTGTAGGTCAAATAGGACTTTTGACTGTGCAAACTGGCATTGTGAGACTTGAGACTTGACATGTATATGCTTGACAATGTATATGGGCCTATGGGACTTGATTGAACCATTGAAAACCCCAAATTCCTTGAAAGAACCAAAACCCTAATTTTGACTGGCTTTGGAGGCATTTGGACTGTGCAACCCTTGAGTAATCTTGAACCATTTGAAGATGACTCTTGACAAACTTTGAAGAATATGGGAGGGCAAATTTTGGGGTACAACAGTTTCCCCTGTTCAATCTTCTTAGACCTGAGGATGTAGATTGGCTTGCGTGCCTTTCGTGATCCGAAGATGGAAGATGATTGAACACTAGAGTGCCCAGAAATTTGCACTCGCATAGTGGAGTATCAGCAATGTGATGTCGGGAATGGGCTTATAGATGCCATTTGGAGAGATGATGGATAGGAGGATGGGCTTATAGATGCCATTTGGAGATGTGACAGAATCTTGTCAGGAATGGGCTTATAGATGCCATTTAGAAATGTAATGGATAGTTGTGGAGATGGGCTTAAAGATGCCATCCAGGGGTGTCGATCGCGTAAGAGATTCCTTAGCGAGAATTTGCATACTTGAGAAAGAAAGATGGTTTCCTGGCTTGCTACAGGTATTGATCTTCAAACTCTTCATGCAGATACTTTCCTGGCTAGATACAGGTATAGATCTACAATCAATCGCTCACAGATATGCCCTGGCTAGATACAGGTATCGAATCTGGAACTTCAAAAAGGTTGATCGAGATAGTTTTCCTGGCTGGATACAGGCGTAGACCTCTAATCAGACGCTCATAGATATGCCCTGGCTAGATACAGGTATCGAATCTGGAATTTCAAAAGGTTGATCGAGATAGCTTTCCTGGCTGGATACAGGCGTAGACCTCTAATTAGTCGCTCACAGATATGCCCTGGCTAGATACATGTATCGAATCTAGAACTTCAAAAGGTTGATCGAGATAGCATTCCTGGTTGGATACAGGCGTAGACCTCTAATCAGTCCCTCACAGATATGCCCTGGCTAGATACATGTATCGAATCCGAAACTTCAAAAGGTTGATCGAGATAACTTTCCTGGATGGATACAGGCGTAGACCTCTAATCAGTCGCTCACAGATATGCCCTGGCTAGATACAGGTATCGAATCTGGAATTAGTCGTCTACAGATATACCCTGGTTAGATACAGGTATCGAATCTGGAATTAGTCGTCTACAGATATGCCCTGGCTAGATACAGGTATCGAATCTGGAATTAGTCGTCTGCAGATATGCCCTGGCTAGATACAGGTATCGAATCTGGAATTAGTCGTCCACAGATATGCCTTGGCTAGATACAGGTATCGAATCTGGAACTTTAAAAGGTTGATCGAGATAACTTTCCTGGCTGGATACAGGCGTAGACCTCTAATCAGTCGCTCACAGACATGCCCTGGCTAGATACAGGTATCGAATCTGGAACTTCAAAAGGTTGATGGTAATATCTTTTGATTGACCTTTTCCTGAAAAGGCAAACATTAGTTGTATGCAATGTCATGATGTATGAAATGCATGATGTCATGATGTTCTCAAAACGAGATCGTGTTGTATGCAATTTATCATGTATGAAAATAGGAGATATGAAATGTGATATGTTTATGAATGTATTTTCGTCTGGGAAAATAAATCCTTGACGAATGCCGGGAGTTCATTGAATCCTGGGCTGATGTTGAAGAGTAGAGTTCTTCGTTTCCGCTGGGGATGATGATTGTAAGAATAAATCGGTAGGAGAAGATGACTCCGTTGGGGAATAAACCTGATGAAAATTACTCTGCGGGGAACTACTCTATGGGGAAGAGATACTTCGCTGAGATTTTAACGATAACTCCGCTGGGGATACCGTTTATAAGCTTCGTTGGGGAATTTGATGAACTCCGCTGGGGATAGGAAGAACTTCGCTGAGGACGATCTTTCCGTTGTAATTTGCTGAGGATAACCCAGTTAGACTCTGGTGGGGAATAACCTTTGAATATGGCTGGGAGAGATATTTGTACTCTGCGGGATAAGCTTCCAGCATCTACTAGGGATAAGCTTCCAGAATGTACTAGGGATAAGCTTCTAGAATCTACTGGGGAGATGGATTCAACTCTCCTGGGGAAACTTTTGGACTGCGTTGGGGGAAATGGCTCCACTGGGGTGTCTGTATTCCGCCGGGGAACAATCTTATATCAAGACTTCCGGGGATGCTTGCTGAAGAATATCTGTATACTCTGCTGGAGAATATTGAGATTTTCTGGGGATACCCAACTTCCTTAGGGCTGACAGTAGCCTAACTCTGCTTGGGGAGAGTGTTGCTGACTTGCTAGGGATACTGTGCCTTTTCGGGGCTGATGGGAGACCAACTCTGCTTGGGGAGAGTATGTCTGAATCTTGTCTTACTCTGTGGGGAGTGAAGGTATCCTGGTTACATTCTTCGGCCGAACCTACCTTGGTACCTTGGTGGACAGAGCAACTAGATCGCTTAGACAACTCATTATTGCCCCTGTTTCTGATGTCACCTGTAATTAGTCCTTTGTTTCGCATGTAAATATTTATGAGTTAGCAATTAATGTCAGATGCATATATCAAAAATGAACATTGGACGTTCTTTGCAAAATAAAATAGATAAAGGAAAAAAAAATTGGCAGTTTGTCGGGAAAAGTGAGCTTGTATTGATTTTGGATTTTGCTTGTAAATAGGCGTTTTGTGTACAAGAGGCTGACGTCCTAGTAAGAGAAAGCCGCCGAACAACATAGAGTTTATAAAATTTTGTGAAAAGAAAAACAAAACAGCTATGTGAAAAATCCCACTGGGTTTCAACTCTACTATCGCCTTTATGTCTTCAAGTGTCTCATCACTTTGCTGCTCAGTTGGAGATGAAGTTGATTGCTTAGTGCCGTCTGAGCCTGATAGGTGATGCCAAATTCTGGATGCAAGGTGATCCAATGAGACATAGTATTACGCTTATCCCTAATTTTTTCCTGGACCGCCCTTTTGGGTTTTCAGTCCACCGGGATACCCATTTTTGCCCAAGCCGCCTTTTCAGGTTTTCGACTTGCCGGGTGTACAGATTTTTCATTTCATCCCTTATTTTTGCCCGAACCCTTTTGGTTTGCCGGGAAGCCCTTATTTTTGCCTAGGTGTGTCAACCCGAGCGGGTCTTTGATCATGCGTAGTATCTTTTTACTATGTCTGCATTGGTGGGGTGAGGAAGGTCGTCACCATCCATGGTAGTTAGAATCATCGCTCCTCCTGAGAAGATGTTCTTAACCATAAATGGCCCTTCGTACGTAGGGGTCCATTTTCCCCTGGGATCACCTTGAGGTAGAATGATGCGCTTGATTACCAGGTCCCCAACCTGATATTCTTGTCGTCTGTCTTTCTTGTTAAATGCCTTGATCATCCGTTTTTGATACGTCTGACCATGACAAATAGCAGTGAGTCTCTTTTCGTCGATTAGGTTCAGTTGATCAAGCCGAGTCTGGATCCAGTCATCTTCGCTTAAACCTGCATCCTTCATTATTCGGAGAGAGGGTATCTGAACTTCGATGGGCAAGACTGCCTTTATGCCATAGACCAAGGAAAAGGGTGTTTCCCCTGTTGACGTCCGTGCTGAGGTACGTTACCCGTGAAGAGCAAACGGTAACATCTCCTGCCAATCTTTGTAGGTCACTGTCATCTTTTGCACAATCTTCTTAATATTCTTGTTCGCCGCTTCTACAGCCCCATTCATCTTCGGTCGGTAAGGAGAAGAGTTGTGGTATTGTATCTTGAATTGCTCGCAGAGCTCAGTGATCATCTTATTGTTAAGATTGGTACCATTATCCGTAATGATCCTCTCAGGTACACCGTATCGACAGATCAGATTATGCCGAATGAACCGTGCCACGACGTTCTTGGTTACGGTAGCATAAGAAGCCGCTTCAACCCAATTTGTAAAATAATCAATCGCTACCAGGATGAAGCGATGCCCGTTGGATGCCGTAGGTATGATCTCTCCGATCATATCAATGCCCCACATTGAGAAAGGCCAAGGTGCTGTCAAGACGTTCAGAGGAACTGGAGGAATGTGCAACTTATCGGCATAGATTTGGCATTTGTGACACGTCCGAGAATGTTGGTAACAGTCAACTTCCATTGTGGACCAGTAATATCCTGCCCGAAGGATTTTCTTTGCCATGGTATGTCCACTGGAATGCATTCCGAAGGTACCTTCATGTAGCTCTGCCATGATTCTTTCTGCTTCAGTCTTATCCACACAATGCAGTAAGGTTGAGTCATGGTTTCGCTTGTACAGAATGCCGTTGCTGAGGAAGAACTTTGCTACGAATCTTCTCAGGAACTTTTTATCATTAACAGATGCACCCTCGGGGTATTCTTGAGCTTCCAAGTACCTCTTCACTTCATGATACCAAGGTTTTTCAGTTACCTCTTCAGCCTCAAGATCACAGCAATGTGCAGGTTCATCCAACTTCCAGATAATGATCCGGGGAGCCTCGTTGTCCCATTTGACTTTGAACATAGAAGACATCGTAGCCAGCGCGTCCGCCAACTGATTCTCCTCTCTTGGGAAGTGTTCAAAGGTTATCTCCTCAAAATGGGGAAGCAACGTCAGTACATACTCCTTGTAGGGAATAAGATTTTGGTGTTTTGTATCCCACTCGCCTTTGATCTGACTGATCACGAGAGAGGAATCTCCGAAGACACTCAGAAACTTGATTCTTAGGTCAATTGCCGCTCGGAGACCCATGATGCATGCTTCATACTCCGCCATGTTGTTAGTGCAGTTGAAACATAGTCGGGCTGTAAGTGGAGTATGAGAGCCTTTTGGAGATATGATCACAACGCCAATGCCGTTACCCAAAGCATTTGAGGCTCCGTCAAAGTGCATAGACCATCGGGATCCTTCCTCAGGTCCTTCATCCGGTCCAGGTACTTCACAATCAGTCACTACCATGATATTCTCGTCTGGAAACTCAAAGTTCATAGATTGGTAGTCATCCACTGCCTGATGTGCCAAGTGGTCTGCCAATACACTTCCCTTGATTGCTTTTTGAGTCGTGTATTGGATGTCATATTCGGTCAAGATCATCTGCCATCTTGCTATTCTTCCGGACAGAGCAGGCTTTTCGAAGATGTACTTTATTGGATCCATTTTTGAAATCAACAGAGTGGTGTGAGTCAACATATACTGTCTCAGCCGGCGAGCAGCCCATACCAAAGCGCAGCAAGTTTTCTCGAGCAGTGAGTATCGGGTCTCACAGTCGGTAAACTTTTTGCTAAGGTAATAAATAGCATGCTCTTTTTGGCCAGACTCGTCATGCTGTCCCAGCACACACCCCATTGAGCTGTCAAGTACTGTCAAGTATAAGATTAGAGGTCTCCCTTCAACCGGTGGCATAAGGATGGGTGGTTCTTGGAGATACTCTTTGATTCTTTCGAAAGCAGCCTGGCATTCATCATTCCAACGTACCACTTGATCTTTCTTCAGTAGCTTGAAGATTGGCTCACAAGTAGTAGTTAGGTGCGAGATGAATCGGGCAATGTAGTTCAACCGTCCTAGAAAGCCTCTGATTTCTTTCTCTGTCTTGGGAACTGGCATCTCTTGTATGGCTTTCACTTTGGCAGGGTCCACTTGAATACCTTTGTCGCGTACAACGAAGCCTAGTAGTTTTCCAGATCTCACCCCGAAGGTGCACTTGTTCGGGTTCAACCTCAGCTTGTACAACTTCAGACGGTCAAACAGCTTATGTAGATGGTCAAGGTGTTCCTCCTCGGTTTGGGACCTTGCAATCATATCATTGACATATACTTCTATCTCATGATGGATCATGTCATGAAACAAAGCAACCATGGCACGTTGGTAGGTTGCCCCAGCATTTTTCAACCCAAAAGGCATGACCTTGTAGCAAAAGGTGCCCCACTGAGTAACAAAAGTGGTCTTTTCCATGTCTTCAGGAGCCATCTTGATCTGATTATAACTGGAGAACCCGTCCATGAAGGAGAATACCTTATGTTGAGCAGTGTTGTCAACCAGAACGTCGATATGAGGCAGAGGGAAATCATCCTTAGGGCTCGCCCTGTTCAATTCCCTGTAGTCAACACACATTCGGACCTTACCATCTTTCTTCGACACTGGAACCACATTGGCAACCCACTGAGGGTAAGAAGTCACTGCTAGAAACCCGGGGTCAAATTGCTTCATAACCTCAGCTTTGATTTTCTCGGACATCCTTGGGCGCATACGGCGGACCTTCTGTTTTACCGGAGGGCATTCTTCCTTGGTAGGCAGGTGATGAACCACAATGTCGGTATCCAACCCAGGCATATCTTCGTAGGACCAAGCAAAGATTTCCACATAGTCATGCAGCATCTGAATCAACCGTTGTTTCACACTAAGCTCTAGATTGGCACCAATCTTAACTTCCTTTATGTCTGTCTCAATACCCAGATTTACCGTTTCCACTGGCTCTTCATGTGGCTGAATGGCCCTCTCTTCTTGGAGTAGCAGTCTTGCAAGTTCACCAGGCACTTCGCAATCATCTTCACCTTCGTCTTTGGCTAAGTTGATCGGATTTTTGAAGTCATAACTGGAAGTAGCAGAGTCGTTACCAGTGAGATCCAGAGTGGATTGGAACCTGTATATGTGAGTGTGTGTAAATATAGCTGTTTTGCAATAATATAATAAAGAAAGAAAAGGAGCGCAAAATGCAAAAAAACGTCCAATGCTTTTATTAATGATATATGAAAATGACACACAAAAGCCCTCATAAATGAAGCCACGGTGCCCCGGGTAAGACACCGGGCCATAAAGTTTCAAATTATTGTTTGTTGCAAATTCAAAACAAAGGAGTTCATTACTGAGTGACAAAAGTAATAGGTGTGAAATCTTTCGCAGTCTAGTTGCTTGGTCCACCGTTGGTAGTTGGGTAGATCCAGCTGTCAAATTCGGATTCCTCCACGTTGTCTTCAATAGCATTCACTCCCGGGTTGGTGATGAACACAAGAGGTCTTCCAATCCTTGCCTTACGCACAACCCTTTGAGCTTCTGCAGCGAAACCCAAACCAAATTTGTCAGTCTTCGGAGTGAAATCAGGAAGTCAGCCCCAGTTTGCACACTCACCCTTCTCAATAACAGCCCGGGCATCCTTTAAGGAAGCCATCTTCAAAGGAGAATCTTCAATCACAGTTTCTGCTGATGCCAGTGTCTGAGGGACCTCTTCAAAGTGTTGAAAGGGGGTCTCAATGAACTCCCCATCCATCTCTATATACCAGAACGAGTTGAGGTGGCTGACCATGTATTCTTCCTCCCCCTGAACTGTCACAATCTTCCCATTGACTGGGTATTTCAGCTTCTGATGCAATGTGGAGGTCACGGCTCCAGCCTTATGGATCCAAGGACGACCCAACAAACAAGAGTAGGACGGTCGGATGTCCATCACATAGAATGTTGAATCAAAGACCTGCGAACCAACCCTGATTGGAATGTTAACTTCACCATGCACCATCCTTTTGGACCCGTCAAAGGCCCGGACAACAATGTTACTTGGCTTGAGCTCTAAACCCTCACAATCCAGCCTGTCTAGAGCTTTCTTAAGTAATACGTTCAACGAGGAACCAGTGTCAACCAGCACATGGGCAAGAGTAGTGCCCCTGCATTCAATGGAGACATGCAGGGCATCGTTATGATTCTTCCCCTTAGCAGTTAGATCGGCGTCGGAGAAACCCAAACCATTATCAGCAGTTAAGTTGGATACACACTCGGTAAATTGATCAACTGACGTCTCTTGTGGCACGTGGGCCGTCTTCAGGAAGGTAATTAGAGCCTTGGCATGGGCCTCTGAACACAACAACAGTGATAGCATAGAAATTTTAGATGGGGTGTGCCCCAGCTGCTCAACTACATTGAAATCACTCTTCTTGATAATCTTAAGAATTTCTTCCATCTCTTGCTTGGAAGCTTCAACAATGGTTGTTTTCGGTGCTTCCGTCTGGGCAGGCACATCAGTAGCGATCCCTTTGCCCCGAGCGTCATATGACTCGGCAGCAGGGGCAGAAATAAGAACTTGGTCAGGCAGGGAAGCAGGCACACTTGCAGGTGTGATGACAATAGGTCTCTGAATAGCCGGTGGTGCAATATCTGGTGAGAACAGCCTACCACTACGAGTGACTTTGGCAGGCCCGGTGATGTTACTGACGTCGGTACTAGTATCGAACTCTTGTTTAACCCCAAGCACATAAACATCTGCCCCATAGTGCCAAGGGACAGCTTTGTCAGATGTATAAGGGATGGGCCCCGGAACAGTGATAATAATAGGTGCAATCTTCCGAGTAGACATGATTTTGACAGGCTTCTTTGAGGGAGCCTTAGGAGGGTTGTTGAAAATAGTAACAATGGACACTTCTTCAGTAGGGATAGCAGGAACAACAATCTTCTCGAACAATATCTCTTTATTATCCATCAGGTTATTGACGCCTGACTTCAACAAAGCACAACCAGCAGGTGAAACAGAACATAGAAGGAAACCTTTACCACATCCCGGAAATAAACCGGCTAGAAACAGGTTCCTTTTGACAGTCAACAACGGAGTAACAATATCATCCACAGAGGCTACATACAGGTCTTCTTCCACAGCATTCACTCCATGCTGGGGCATGGGAGCAGTCACAACATTGGGCCTTTCGGGCGCCTCGAACTGTATTTCTTTAGCATCAATAAGGTCCTGAACCTTATTCCTCAAAGCCCAACAATCATCCGTAGTATGCCCCGGGCTGTCAGAGTGATAAGCACAGCGGGCGTTGGGATTGTACTTTGGGGAGGTTGTGTTCACCACCTTTGGAGCTTCTTTGACAGTTACCAGATTAGTTGACAGTAGTTGCGGCAATATTTGAGACAGGGTCATACTGAGCCGAGTGTACTGCCTTTTGGGTCTCTCACCCCTTGGTTGGTTATATTGCTGAGGAGCAGCAGCAGGCTTTGAAATTACCACCGCGTTGACAGCTTGGTGGCGTTCCGGCTTGTTCTGTCTCCTTGAACCATAAACAGCACTAGATTCTTTCTTGAAGGGCTTCTTTTCAGAGCTCGAGGAGGCCCCTTTCTGTATCTTCCCAGAATTGATACCAGCTTCTATCCTCTCACCAGTCAAGATCAGATCTGTAAACCCAGCAGAAGAATTCCCAATCAGATGGTTGAAGAAAGGACCAAACAGGGTCCCCAAGAACATGTCAACGAGCTCACGGTCAATCAAAGGTGGCTGCACCCTTCCAGCCAGGTCTCTCCACTTTTGCGCATACTCCTTAAATCCTTCGCCCGTCCCTAGTGACATACCCTGGAGTTGGGTACGCGTAGGAGCGAGGTCGGAATTATACTGATACTGCTTATAAAATGCAGTAGCCAAGTCCTCCCAGTTACGAATACTGGTTCCATCCAGCTGATAGAACCATTCGAGTTGAGTCCCTGAAAGACTATCCTGGAAGAAATGGATCCATAAATTCTTGTCTGCAGTGTAAGGCTGGATCTTCCTTACATATGATCTGAGATGCATCTTAGGACAGGAAGCTCTGTCATACTTTGCAAAAGCAGGCGCCTTGAACTTGTGTGGGATCACAACCCCAGAAGATAAACCTAGGTCTCCGAAATCTAACCCAGGCACGTGTTGAATCTCCATAGCACTTAGACGGTCCTCCAGCTGTTTGTACCTATCCTCGGCAGGAGGGTACTGTTCATCATTGTAATCTGTCTCGTTGTCGGAGACCACGAGACTAGGAACCCTTCTCTCTTGAGGACTGTCTTTCCCTACAGAGGAAGTAGCCAGATCAGCCTCATTTTGTAGTCCATTCCGAATCTGCGTCCGGTGTTAAACAGCACAGTCCTCTTCTTCTTCTTCTTCTTCTTCAAAAGCAAAGTCTTCAATTCCTGTTGACCTTGGGCTAGGCTCATAATCATCTCTTGGAACTGGGCATTCTGGGCCTGGAGGGCCTTGATAGCTTGTTCATTAGTAGGTTCAGAAGTCATGATGATTACTGAAATAAACAGCGAAGAAGATGAGTGACCTGTAAAAAAGAGGGTACCTGTTATGCATATAATGCATGGTATGCTATTTATGCAATGCAATCAAGGGTTCGAAAGTTCAAATTCGTTGTAGACAAAAAGGAACACACGTTATATTAATAAATAATCTGTTCAGTACATCAATGCCTCATGGGTAAAATATTACAAAATACTTAATCCCAAAAGACACTGCGCATCCTCTTTGGAGCGATGTAAGTGTTGAGAGTCTTTTCCTCGTAAAGTAGGCGGGTGAGCTCCAGAACCTTCTTCTCACTGGCATGTAAACTGGTTTCAAGAGAATTCCTCTCTTCCTTGAGTTGGATCCAGCTCTTCTGCATTTCCTCCCAAGATGTTGGCATGTCAGGATGTTGAATGGTGTATGGCACCTCTCCTTCCATAACTGGCTCTTTGATCACGGGGAGCATGTGAGGGTATGGCATCACAAGCTTCTGGACGCGGGCTCGTACCCACTTAAGATAAGGCTCAAGGGGGATGGAGTTCTTGTGCCCCAGTGTCTTACTATCAACCTTGTTAGGCATCCTCCAAGATCTGATAAACCTCTGGCGAAGTCCTTGTGTATCGTTGTTGAAGTCAAAAACTATGTCAGGAATCAACATGTCATGAGGGCCATCCCTCCGAGCATATCCAAACTGTCTCAAAGCCAGACATGGGTTGTAAGTAATGCCTCCTCTTATTCCAAGTAAAGGAACATTAGGAAATTCTTCGCAACGATCAATGATAGTGACATTTTCTCTAGACCGAGAACACCAATGTATATCAGCATGTGTAAGAGTCATTAACCGTTGTGACCATCTCAAACCCCGCTCGTTCTTCAAAACTGATTGTGGAAGGTGCGAAACAAACCACCTTTCCAGGAGAGGAGTGCAGCACATGAGAACACCTCTTTTTCTCATGGTTCGAGTGTAACATGAGTGGAGGATGTCCCCAAGCAACGTAGGTATGGGATTCCTGGACATGAAAATTTTGACAACATTGATATCTATAAGCTGATCCGGATTCGGGAACAACACCAACCCATAGACAAGGAGTGCCACAACTTCTTCAAAGGCTTGTAGGTCAAGGGAGTTCCAAAATTCTTGGGCCTTCTCAAACAGGAATTTTACCAAGAATCCTTTGATACCACTTTTGATTTCCCAATGCCCCTTGATGTCTGAAGGTTGCAGACGTAATGCTTTAGCAACCTCTTCAAGTTTTGGTTCCTTTTCCGTACCGTTGTAGGGTAGTTGACTAAGGATAGGAATTTTCAGAAGTTGAGAAAACTCTTCCAAAGTAGGCACCAATTGATAATCCGGGAAAGTGAAACAGTGGTGTAAGGGGTCAAAGAACTGGAAGAGAACTTTTATCATATCTTCTTCAATGTTGGTGTTGACCAAGATGATGAGTCTACCATGCCTTTCACTGAAGGAAGAGTTCTCGGGAATCCTGGATGTAAGCTCCTTAAGCTGAGGAGGGATCCTTACAAGGTTGACCTGAATTTTCTTTCTGCGGATAATTTCCATGTCCTACAAAACAAGAACAAAGATGAAGATTCGAACCCTTGAAGTGGTTAGTAAATGCATATGATGCTTTATGATGTTATGATGTTATGATAAGGACACACCACAGGTATTCACGGAAATCAAACATGATAAGGCACACACGTCACACCAGACAGCCCTTAGAGTTTAGGCCAGCATGAAGTTTAGGTACTACCCTCTTGAAGTTGGTGGGCCCAAAACCTATCCTATCAAAAGTAACCGGGTTCTAAGGAGCTCAATATCATTGGATTGTTTTCTATGTTCATTGTTTTGATTTAGCCACTGAACTGGCGATCAAAATATTCCAAGAAAACAACCCTCAATGATGTAGTATCGAGTATCTACCAACTTCGAACTGCACCAAAGTCGGTTATCTCACTACCCCTAAAGAGGCCAGGATGGTCAAGTAAGGTTCCTAAGGTCAATTGATGCTTCACGACACCACGCGGCGACCCCGTACTCTCCTTGACTTGACTCAAGGGTTACCGGTACTCACCAAAGTGCCACATCAACGTAGCAACTGCTTCAACCATGTCGGTATACCCCGCACAGTTCCCTCACAGTTTGTTGCTACTTCTAAAAGGGTATCCCCAGATCCGGGTTAGGATCTATAGAACTCCGATGAAAGCCCACAATATTAAAGCAAACAAGGCATACAATTGAAAACATAAGAGTGGTCTAATCCTAAGGTACACCTCACTTTTTTAAGATGTCCCCAGCAGAGTCGCCAGTTCTGTGATCGGTGGAAATAGAACTGACTGTTTTGGAATGCTGGTTCGCGTTTGCGTTTAGCAAAATGTCGCGGTAAGCAAGAGTCGCCAACGTCTTTTATGTTCTCCAACAAGGAAAGAACAAAAGCACAGCAAAATTCCTTTTCGAGATGTTTCTCGGTTCGGGAGTTAGATTATAGAAAGGGAAGGTGTTAGCACCCTTTCTATCCATGGTTATCCACGGGCTCTTAGGTACTTGCTCACTATGTTTTCAATATTTGTTTGCTTTTCTTGTGTTTGTGGGCTTTGAAAAAGTTTCGTTTTGAAAACTTCTAGGTAACTCTTGTATCAGTCCTCAAGAGTGTATGAAGTATTTGTTTGAAAACTTTTTGAAAGTGTAGGTGCGAAAAGTTTGTTTTTGTTTTTGAAAGAGCAAGTACCCAGGAGAAATCTACCTACCCTAAGGAATTAAGCTGTGTAAGAGTCCTTTAGACAGTACTATCCCACTATTGAGAAGTAGGTAGCACCGTCGTTGGAGTTATTCGGGTCAATTCGATTATAGGGACATGTGTGGTCACCAAAGCAATAGTAGGACGCCTTAGCGGTAACCATAATGTCCTAGATCCTTTTTATCCGAGGCAACTGTTTCGAGCCAACTGGATCTTTTGACAGGAGGGCGACCTCTAAAACACCCTATACTTAATGACCACCTCGAGGCAACCAAGTGAGGCGTACCCTAGGAGTGGCATGTGCATGTGTGTCAAGTTCAGTTTATATTATCTTTGCACAAGTATTATGGTGAGCTACGAGTTGGTTTTATTTCTCAGGCAAGTCTTGCATGCATAATTAACAGTTAATAATTTGCGGGAAATAAATTGCGGAATAGTAAATCTACGCTATTACAAGGCGTCGGGTATTTACATCGCCAAAAACATAACCCTTGAAAATAAATGCGAGAAAATAAAGAAAGCGATAAAAGTCCTAATTATCTATTACATTCTCGGAACAGATACATAAATATGATCAAAATAATAATCAAGAACAAACATGCGCGAGAAAAATTGAATCGGGAAAAGTCTTAGGGTTTTGACCCTTTTTGAGAAAAGAATGGATTTTTTGGTCCCTTTTGCATTTAATTTAACCTAATTCTAATTAATTAATTTAAGAAAAAAAAAGTATTTTTTATGTTTTTTAATGTTTTAATGAAAATAAAAATAAAATAAAGTCAAAAGTTAGTAAAACCCTAATTCTAATTCATTTTATTTATTGTGAAAAAAAGTCAACTTTAACCTAATTAAACTAAATTAATTTGTTAGAATTTATTTACAAAAATAATAATTAAATTTAATTAATAAAAGATTATTTTATTTATGTTCTGAATTTATTATGAAAATGTTAATTAATTTGCTGGTTAGTAATTAATTAAAAACAATAAAAATAAATAAAGCAAATGAATGAAAGAAAATAAAAAAATGAAATGCAAACCCAGAGGGGGGGGGGGGGTTTGGGCCAGATTTGAAGGTGTCTTTGGAAATCCTTGGCCAAATCAATATTCCAGCCTGTTTGACTTTTTGGTTCGTCCATTCGCCTGTTGACTGGAGACTATGATGGTCCTTCATCTTTTGACCATTAGCTCTGAACCTGAGACCACTTGGCATGCATCTGGATGAGGCGTATGGTGAGACTCGCTTGGAGTATTGCACATAATTCCCTGAAACAAAATAGCACAAAGGTTTTGGGGGACCTGGGATTCGAACCCAGGTCCCAATGAACATATGCATGCCTTCCCAACCACTCAGCCAACGTGTTCCATTCATTATAACAATAGGCAATTAATATTATATATAATAAAAAGAGATATCCTAGAAATAAATAAAAAATGCGCGAGTTTTGATTTGAATGGGCCAGTGATAGGAAGACACATCATCGTCTTCTTCACTAACATCCTGGTTCAGTTACCTGCGGATTTTTATCCACAGGAGGTTTCGTAGATCGCTTCAAAAGTTGTCCTCAGGCCATGAAAACGCCACCTGAGACCATGGGCATGTCCGTCCTTGTCCCCTGATCATCTCTATCCCCATTATTGGGTCCAATTCGCCCTGTACCAAAAACCCCTAAAACGCAAGAACATGAACCCTAGAATCGGGTATCACGATTCAGGGCCTAAAAACAAGATTGGCTATTGCAATTATGTTAGGAATCGAATAATAAACATGATTATGCTAATGCTTTGAAGAAAAGTGCAAGAATAGAAGATCACGATTCCATGTCCAGGGGTGACTTCGTGATGACTTACAGCGCTTTGTAGGTGGTCTCAAGACGTGTTTGTGATCGCTTTAGCTTCAGTGGATAGCAAGGAAGAAGGCTACGTGCTCCTTTTGGTCTGAAAACGCCTGCAATCCTGTTCTTGATCTCCAACTTTTCCAACAATTTTTCAGTTTTGCCTTGGCCGTTTTAGCAATGCTTAGGTCGTGAATTAGGTTTAGGCTTCTTGTATATGTATAAGGCAATCAGTCTAGGTCAAAATTTGGGCTTGTATCTTTGTGTATTGAAGTTTGGAGATTTGATTGACCACCATTGAAAACCTTTCCAAATTTGAAGCAAATATAAGATTTTATGCACAAAAAAGCCCTAGCACGAATTGGTTAGTTGGCACATGATATATGAAAGTTGTTCAAATCATAAAGATACTATTCCATTGATTTTTATATTTTATTTGAATTATTATAGATTTAAAATGAATTAAATCAATAAAAATTAAATAAAATAGAAAAATAAATATTTGATCTTGAAGTTAATCATGGGACAAGTGTGTGGCATGACAAGGCTGAATCAAGTGGAAGAAAGTAGGCCCTTTTGTCAAAAATTGAAGTTTTAAGGATAGTTGACTTTTGCAAATTCATAAAAATTTCCCAACTTCTCCAATGCATATCTTGCTCAATTTTGATCATATGAACATGTTCTTGGACATTTTGGAAAGGTCTTGAAGTCCTCTAACCAATTCCTTTGGTCCCATGTCATTTGGATTTACCAATCTCAATTTATGGTCCTTGACTTAAAGTGCATTTTTGTTGACTTTTGAAATTGACCTATAATGTAGAAATTGATAACTTTTTGTGAGAGCATTTCTTGGACTTGGAATGTGAATATGAGTTGTAGGAAATGTCATCCCCTTCAAAATGAGCATTGGATGGGATTTTTTTGATGAACCATGAAAAAGTTATGCCCTGGTCAAGATACAGTTGACTTTTTTGCTGTCCAAAAATAGTAACTTTTGCATCTTTGATGATTTTTGAGCCATTCTTGTGGAATCATGATCAAGACTTGATAAAATGATGATTGTGTGCTCAAAATAAGATGTTGACCAAAAATTTTGACTTTTGACTGCAAAATGACCATTTTACCCCTGTAGTTGACAGTAGGTCAAATAGGACTTTTGACTGTGCAAACTGGCATTGTGAGACTTGAGACTTGACATGCATATGCTTGACAATGTATATGGGCCTATGGGACTTGATTGAACCATTGAAAACCCCAAATTCCTTTAAAGAACCAAAACCCTAATTTTGATTGGCTTAGGAGGCATTTGGACTGTGCAACCCTTGAGTAATCTTAAACCATTTGAAGATAACTCTTGACAAACTTTGAAGAATATGGGAGGGAAAATTTTGGGGTAAAACAGTTATCATCAAAACTCTTACAAGGGTTGTAGAATCAAACTATGTTCTAACAACATATGCTATAATAAATGATGTATGAATGTCAGATATCGTTGAAGTGTATCAGTAGCTTCATATAACATTTTTGATCAGGAAAATAAATCCCTGATTATTGATAGGGATGATGAATATGAATCTTTGATCTGCTGAGGATTCCTGCTTGCTGTTTGAGGAAACTCCGGTAGGGAATTTGATTTCTGCTTGGGGAGAAGAACTCAAGAAAATTGGTCGTTCATCGCTCTACTTGGGAGTTTAATTCTTGTATACCCTGATTGGGTATAAAAGAGATGAATAATCTTTCAAGGTGTTGTCTGACCGAGTTTTTTGACATGGATGCTGACTCATATGGGGAGGATAAGATTAACCGATATATTGTCCGGTTTCAGATTTTCGTAGCAACTCCCTGGGGATAGTGGTTTGGGCTATCCTTTGCTGGAGAGAGAAGTTTTTTCGATAATTTACAGTAGGCAGAGGGATAGACTCAAGCTGGGAGACTGAATTCCATTGGGGAAATAAACCCTATTGGGGAAACACTCTGTTGAGGAATATGCTCTGCTAAGGGATTTGGATCCGGCTGGTGAAGAGAATTCTGCAGGGTATTTTACAATGTTGGAGAAATAAACTCAGCTGGGGAAGAGAATTCATGTGAACTATGCTGCTATCATAATCTAATAAAGATTGAAACTCTGTAGGTTGGCGACATTGCCGGGAAAAGATTATACTCCTTTGTTCTCTAGGGGATCTGCTGATAAGTATGATTAGAGTATTTCAGGCTTGCGAGGAATATGTCTTTGTCGAAGATAAGCTGGTGAAGTTGATTCCGTGGGGGATAATCTTATGGAAACTGCTATGTGGGGAAATTTTATTGGGGATTGCCCTGCAGGGATTTATGGACGACTTGAACATTATCCCACCTCCTACAGTCTTGCGTAAATACTTATTCTTGTTTTTATGCACATCTTGTTAACATTAATCACATTCATATGCATATGTTCATTCAATTTAATCATTGGACGTTTTTGCAAACAAAACAGAAAAAGTAAAACAAAATATAAACTTTGAAATTGTGTTTATAATGATAGTTTGCCTATTAACAGGCGATTGTTGTACAAAGAGACATAAATCCTAGTAAGAGGAAATCATTGTGAAAAATTTAAAATAAAACAAATATATATATATATATATATATATATATATATATATATATATATATATATATATATATATATATATATATATATATATATATATATATATATATATATATATATATATATATATATATATATATATATATATATATATATATATATATATATATATATATATGTGTGTGTGTGTGTGTGTGTGTGTGTGTGTGTGTGTGTGTGTGTGTGTGTGTGTGTGTGTGTGTGTGTGTGTGTAAATGATCTCATCGGGTTCCAACTCTGCTATTGCCAATATGTTTTCGAGTATCTCATCCCTCGCTTGTTGGAAGAAGTTGATTGAATTGATCTGTACCATTTGAACTTGACGTTGGTGATAAATCTAGCTGTGAGTGATCCAACGAGACATAGTTGTATGCTTTAATCCCTAATTTTTTTCCTGGACCTCCCTTTCGAGTTTTCAGTCCACCGGGATACCCTTTTTTTCCCAAGCCGCCTTTTCAGGTTTTCGGCTTGCCGGGTGTATAATATTATATATATATATATATATATATATATATATATATATATATATATATATATATATATATATATATATATATATATATATATATATATATATATATATATATATATATATATATATATCCCTAATTTTTTCCTAAACCCTTTTGGTTCGCCGGGATGCCCTTATTTTTTCCTAGGCCATTCAACCTAGCGGGTCATTTTCATGCGTAGTATTTTTTAACTATCTCTACGTTCATAGGGTGTGGAAGATCTTCACCGTCCATGGTGGTAAGTATCATAGCATCGCCCAAAAATATCTTCTTGATCACAAATGGACCTTCATAGGTAGGGGTCCATTTGCCCCTAGGGTCACCCTACGGTAGGATGATGCACTTTATTATCAAGTCACCAGCCTGATATACCTGATGCTTGATTTTCTTATTGAAGGCTTTGATCATACATTTCTGATACATCTTCCCGTGATAAATAGCCGCAAGCCTCTTCTCGTCAATCAAATTTAACTGATCCAGCCTAGTCTGAATCCATTCGTCTTTATCTAAGTCTGCATCTTTCATAATTCTCAAGGAAGGAATCTAAACGTTGACAGGTAAGACAACCTCCATACAGTAAACTAGAGAGAACGGGGTTGCCCCAGTTGATGTCTGAAATGAAGTGTGATAACCATGAAGATAAAATGGTAACATCTCGTGCCAATCTTTATACGTCACCATCATCTTCTGTATAATCTTCTTATTATTCTTATTGGCGGCTTCCACTGCACCATTCATCTTTGGTTTATACAAAGAAGAATTGTGGTTCTTGATCTTGAACTGCATGTAGAGTTCTGTGATTATAGTATTGTTGATATTGGTACCATTGTCTATGATAATCCTTTATGGGATGCCATACCGACAGATAAGGTTATGCTTAATGAACCTGGAAGCCACATTCTTAGCAATAGAGGCAAACAAGGTTGCTTCAACCCACTTTGTGAAGTAATCAATAGAAACCAGGATAAAAGCGATGTCCATTAGAAGTATTAGGTTTGATCTCTCCAATCATATCAATACCCCACATTGAAAATGGACAAGGAGCAGTTAAGACATTCAGAGGTACTGGAGGCACATGTACTTTATCAGCATAGATCTGACAATTATGACAAGTTCTCGAGTGGTGATGGAAGTCAGTTTCCATAGTTGACCAATAGTAACCCTCTCTTAAAATATTCCTAGCCATAGTATGTCCACTAGAATGAGTACCAAAGATACCCTTATCCATATCTTCCATAATCTTCTCTGCCTCTTTCTTGTCCACATAACGAAGCAAAGTAGAATCATGGTTGCGCTTGTACAAAATTTTGTTGCTCAGGAAGAATTTAGCTGAGAATCTTCTTAGGAATTTCTTGTCATTGGTAGATGCTCCTTCAGGATACTCTTGAGCCTCAAGATATCATTTTACTACATGAAACCAAGGCTTCTCTTCTACTCCGTCAGTGTCAACTTTGTAGCAGTGTGCAGGTTCTTCTAGCCTTTCAATAGTAATTCTGGGAGCCTCATTATCTCACCTAACTTTGAACATAGACGACATGGTTTCCAATGCGTCTGCCAATTGGTTCTCTTCTCTTGGGATGTTCCCAAAAGTGATCTCCTCGAAATACAAAATTAAGGTCAACACATGCTCTTGCTACTGAATGAGATTTAGATGCTTAGTATCCCATTCTCCATTAATTTGACTAATTACCAGGGCTGAGTCTCCATATACGCTCAAGAACTTGACTCTCAGGTCAATAGCATCTTTAATACCCATGATGCACGCTTTGTATTCAGCCATATTATTGGTAAAGTCGAAACATAATCTGGCAGTAAAGGGCAAATGGCAACCCCGAGATGAGATAATTACAGCACCAATTCTGTTTCCAAGCGCGTTAGAAGCTCCTTCGAAAACCATATTCCATCGGGATCCTGGCTCGGGTCTTTCATACGGTCATGTTCTTCACAATTTGAAACTAGCATAATGTTCTCGTTCGGGAATTCAAAGTTCATAGACTGGTAGTTGTCTACAGCTTGATACGCCAAATGATCTGCCAATACACTTCCTTTGATTACTTTCTGAGTGGTATACTGAATATCATATTCTGTCAGAACCATTTGCCATCTGGCTATTCTTCCAGAGAGTGCGGGCTTCTCGAATATGTATTTGATGGGATCCATTTTAGAGATCAATAGAGTAGTATGAGTCAACATATATTGTCTTAGTCGGCGAGCAGTCCATGCCAAAGCGTAACAAGTTTTTTCAAGCAGTGAGTATATTGTTTCACAGTCAATAAATTTTTTGCTAAGGTAGTATATTTCATGCTGTTTTCGACCAGACTCGTCATGCTGGCCCAGTACACACCCCATTGAATTCTCTATCATTGTTAGGTACATGATTAGAGGTCTTCCATCAACTGGTGGCATCATAATCAGAGGTACTTGTATGTACTCCTTGATTTTGTCAAAAGCTGCTTGACAATCGTTGTTCCATTTTACTACCTAATCTTTCTTCAGCAACTTGAAGATCGGCTCACAAGTAGTAGTCAGATGAGATATAAATCTGGTGATATAGTTCAGTCATCCCAAGAAACATCTGACTTATTTATCAGTGCGGGGAGCGGGCATTTCTTGGATAGCTTTACCCTTGGCGGGATCAACCTCAATACCTTTACCGTTGACAACAAAACCCAGGAGCTTACCAGATCTCACCCCAAAGGTACACTTGTTTGGGTTCAGCCAAAATTATACTTCTTAAGTCTCTCAACCAACTTGTGTATATGGTCCATATGCTCTTCTTCAATCTGTGATCTGGCTATCATATCGTCGACATAGACCTCTATCTCGTGGTGAATCATGTCATGGAACAAAGCTACCATAGCACGCTGATATGTTGCACCGACATTCTTCAACCCAAAAGGCATATACTTGTAGTAGAAAGTGCCCCAATGCGTAACAAAAGTAGTCTTTTCTATGTCTTTGGGTGCCATCTTGATCTGATTATACCCTGAGAAATCGTCCATGAAGGAGAATACCTTATGTTGATTGGTGTTATCGACCAAAACATCAATATGTGGAAGTGGGAAGTCATCTTTGGGGCTTGCCCTGTTTAGATCCTTGTAGTCTACACACATACGTACCTTTCCGTCTTTCTTTGCTACCAGAACAACATTTGCAACCCATTGAGGATAGGATGTCACTACTAAGAACCCTGCGTTGAATTATTTCATAACTTTAGCCTTGATCTTCTTTGATATCTTGAGACGCATTCGACGAACCTTCTGCTTTATTGGAGCACAACCCTCTTTCATCGGTAGATGGTGAACCACAATACTGGTATCCAACCCTAGCATGTCTTCGTATGACCAATCAAAGATCAAAACATATTCATTCAACATATGTATTAACCTGTTCTTGACACTTCCCTCTAAGTAGGCACCCATCTTGACCTCTTTTGCTTTCTGTTTCAGAACCAAAGTTTACCACTTCAACTGGCTCTCCATGTGGTTGAATAGCTCTCTCTTCTTGCATTAACAATCTGGAAAGTTCTCCCGGTATTTCACAATCTTCCTCACCTTCGTCCTTGGCTTAGTAGATCATATTTTCAAAGTCATAAGTGGAAATAGCATAGTCGTTACCAACAGGATCCATAGTGGATGTGGATCTGCAATGTAGTGTGTGGATGTGTGTAAGAACACATAGCTATTTGTAAGTGCAATAAATAAAAAAAGACAGAGAGTGCAAAATTTGAATGCAAAACGTCCAATGTTTTTATTAAATGAAAACATGTTTATGAAATGACAACCCTTAACAAATGAACCATTGTGCCCCGGGTAAGACACAAGGTTTAAAGTCATTGTTCAAATATTACAAAGCGAAAACTTGAAAGCAATAAAAAACAGAAATGTAGATATTACTCCTGACTAAAGGAGATAGAGATGACATCCTCGGCCTTCCAGTTGTTGAGCCTATTGCCAGAGGTAGGAAAGATGTAGTTGTCAAGGTCATAATCACTGTCAGAATCTTCTATCACGATGACTCCGTTGTTGCTGATGCAGAATGATGGCCTTCTAGCTCGAGCGTGACGAATAACCCTCTGACTCTCTGCAGTGAAACCCAAACCAAACTTGTCAGATTTATAGAGGATGTCAAGAAGCTAACCAAATAGTACAACCACCTTCTTCTATAGTAGCTTTATCATCTTTTAATGAAGCCATCCTGAGCGGAACCCTAGTAACTTTAGGAATGGCAGAGACATCTTCGGTAGCAGTAGGAGGGATGACTTCAAAAGTTTTAAATGGAGTCTCGATGAATTCTCCGTCCATCTCTACATACCAGAAAGAGTTCAAGTGGCTGACCATATACTCTTCTTCATCGTAGACGGTGACAACCTTCTGTTCACAAGATACTTTAATTTCTTATGTAGGGTAGAGGTAACAGCGCCTGCCCCATGGATCTAGGGGTGTCCCAATAAGAAAGAGTAAGTCGGCCGAATATCCATTACATAGAAGGTGGATTCAAATATCTACGAGCCTACCTTGATCGGAAGATTCACTTATCTGTGTACCATCCTCTTTGACCCGTCAAAGGCTCAGACTATAATATCACTGGGTTCAGTGTAACCCCTTCGCAATCAAGTATGTCAAGAGCGCCCTTAGGTAAAACATTCAGCGAGGAACCAATATCCACCAATACATGAGCCAAATTAGTGCCCCTACATTCAATGGAGACATACGAGGATTTGTTGTGATTTCTTCCTTTCGGAGTTAAGTCAGCAACGGTAAAACCTAACCTATTGTCAATTGCTAAAATTGCAACATAGCTTCCAAATTGACCGGCAGAAAAATCTTGTGGCACGTGAGAAGTCTTCAAAAACTTAACTAAAGCTTGTGCATGAGCTTTAAAGCATAATAGCAGGGATAACATGGAGATTTTAGATGGGGTCTGCCCCAGCTGTTCGATAATTTTATAATCACTTTTATGGATAATCTTCAATACCTCTTCCAATTCTTGTCTAGAGGTGCCTTCAATTGTAGCTTCCTTAGGTGTCTCCTTCTTGACAGGCTCTGTCACTTGCTCTTTTCCCCGAGCCTCAATAGTTGACTCAGTAGTAGTAACTTTAACAGGTGTAGCAATAGTATTTTGAGAGATTTTCGGAGAGAAAACCCTTCTTCTTCTAGTAACCTTACTGGTTCCAGCATATTGTCAATGCTAGGATCAACAACTTCAGTAACTTCATCTTCAACAATCAGTAGTTCTTGTTTGATGCCATGGTAGTAGACGTCGGATCCATAGTTCCAAGGAATAGCTTTATCCGAAGAATATGGGATAGGTTCAGGTGTAGTGATGATCAGGGGAGCAGCTTTCGAATTGGCAATGATTCTTACAGGACCTTTGGAAGTGATCCTGAAAGGAGGGCTAGAAATTACGGATAAGTCTTGACACAGATTCTTAGCAGACGAAACCTTCTCGATCAGAATTATATGATTGTCCATTAGGCATTGAATGCCTTCCTTCAGTAATCTATAGCCATTGGGTTAGGATGCGCAGCAGTAACATTTTTCAATATAGCCCGAAAATAAACCAACATGCAACAGATTCTTCTTGATAATTGGTAGAAGAGTCATCAATTCACTAATAGTAGCAACATAAAGAACATCATCAATTGCAGTTATGCCTTTGTCATGCTTTGGCATAGGTGCAGTAATCACATTCGGGGTCTCTGGAGGATCAAACTCAATTTCCTTATTGTCAATCATGTCCTGAATTTTGTTTTTCAGGCTCCATCAGTTGTTGGTGTCGTGCCCATGATTGTTGGAATGATAGGCGCACTTCATATTTGGATTATACTTAGGAGAAGAGGTGTTGGGATTATGTGGAGGGTCCCTTAGCGTAATTAGCTCCGCTTTCAGTAAATATTGTAATGCCTGAGAAAATGGCATATTAATCTTGGTAAACTGCCTTCCCGGAGCGTCTGACTTACGCTTATTTCCTTGTTGTTGTTGTTGAACAGGTGCAAGATTAGAAATTAGTACTGCTCCCACAGACTGATTGCGGTCATTTTTACCACGTCCCTTCTGGCCATGAACAACATTGGTCTCCTTTTTACCACTGAATGTTTTCTTCACAACATTTGAAGAGGCCACTTAAATTTTTCCGCTCTTAATACCACTTTCGACGCGTTCCCCAGTTAGAACCAGCTCAGTAAAACCAGATGAAGAACTCCCAATAAGATGATTGAAGAATGGAACTGTTAGAGTACCCATGAACATATCAACTAGCTCCCGGTCAGATAAGGGAGGTTGCACCCTTCCAGCTAAGTCTCTCTACTTCTGGGAATATTCTTTGAATCCATCATTTGAACCCCTAGTCATGTTTTGTAATTGCACACGATTCGGTGCAAGGACAGCATTATATTGATACTGCTTATAGAAAGCAACATCCAAGTCTTCCCAAGTACGAATGTTGGTTCCCTCCAGCTGATAGAACCACTCGAGTTGTGTACCAGACAAACTTTCTTGAAATAAGTGAACCCATAACTTTCTGTCAGCAATATGGGGTTGGATCTTCCGAACATAAGATCTTAGATGAAGTTTCGGACAGGATACACCATCATATTTAGCAAAAATAGGGACTTTGAAATTGTGAGGGATAAATATCCCCAGAATAAGACCCAGCTCTCTGAAATCCAATCCGGGCACTTTCTGGAATTCCATGGCCTTGAGGCAATCTTCCAATTGTTTGTATTTGTCATCGGCAGGGGGATACTATTCATCAGAGAAGTCTTCGTCCTTAGAAATTTTACCAAAACCAAGGTTGCTTCCACCTTCATCCCTGACAGTTCTACCATCCTTCTCTTGGTTGTCATCTTCATCAGATGTGATATCAGCAGTTTGAACTTATTTAGCAGGACCCTTGAATATTCTTCCCATGTTGGGAATAACAATTAGTTTTCGAGTCTTCTTCTTTTTGGCGGTAAGCGCCATCATATCCTTCTGTCCTTGAGCTAGGTTCAGGAGGGTCTCTTGGAATTGGGCATTCTAAGCTTGGAGTTCCTTAACAGTTTGTTCTAGAGCCATCTTTTACTAAAATAAACAACAAGAAGATGAGAAAACCTATATTGGAAAACGTGTTTATATAATGATGCATGATATGTAGATGCAATATTTTCAAGGATCGCTGTGGGACTTAAATTTGTTTAAATAAAAGGAAACAAGAGAAATTTTAGTAACTAGTTCGAATTGTAATTGATTTTAATAAAAAGAGTTACAAAATATAAAAAATATAAATTCAAATCTCCCATGGACGCTTCCTGTTGGTGTTGACATATGTGTTAAGGCTTTGTTCTTCATGGAGTCGTTTCATCAGCTCCAACACTTTCTTCTCACTAGCATAGAACTGAGCTTCGAAGGTATCCCTTTCTTCCTTTAGTTGGATCCAGGACTTCTGTAACTCTTCAAATTCGGTAGGCATCGGGATGAAAAATGGTATAATGAACATCCCCTTTGTTGTACCCCAAAATTTTCCCTCTCGTTTTTCAAGGCCTTTCTCACAAAGATTCTCAAGGTTCAAGCTTGCACAAGTACATTGGGATTTTCCAGTATCAAGATTAAAAGGAACCTGTCAAAAATTGAGAAAACAGATAAAAATAATATTTTGACAAAATTTGGAGAAAAAACAAGTGTTCTTCGATTCAGCTCCTTCGATTGGCCTTTTGGCCTCTTTCAATGCAAGCTTGGCTTGCATCCTTCGACTGAGCGTGGGCCTCTGGCACGTTGGTTTGGATTCACAAGGCACAAAGCCTCATGTAGTCTCCTTCGATTCCAAGTAAAAAAGCCTCTTGTAGCCTCCTTTGATTCCAAGGCAAAAAGCCTCCTTTTGGCATCCTTCGATTGCACATTTAAGACCTTCCTACATGCATCTTTAGTTTGGCTTTGTGGCCTCCTTCAAATGAAAGCTGGAGTTACATACTTCATTTGGGCAGGAAATCTCCTTTGATGCAAGTTTAATCCATAAGCTTCCTTTGGGCATTTTGCTCCCTTCGAAGCAGCCTTCTTTAGTACATTTCTAGAACTCTTTGACACAAGTGAAAATTAGGATTTTGAAAAGAACATTAATCAAATATATGGCCATGCTACACGATCTTACTTTACAGGCCTTAATGCTTGTATTTCACTCCATAATTAATTGCTTACATTTTGGATTAGGTTATTGTCTAGATGATTAAGCCTTTATCCAGAAGATTTTTTTGAAAGTGAACTTGCTAGTACAAATCCTATCCTAAGCCCATGCTTTGCTTAAATCCTGATTGTACTTCACCATAAGTCAGGGAAGTCATCCCCTTTTAACCAATAACTTTAGTACTTCACCTTGGGATCTTGGAAAATCTGACATAGCTTAATATTCACGTTTCCGCCAAGACACACCTTTGTTCAAACTCCCAAACCTTTTCACAATAAATAGAGAAACCATTGACAAAGAAAAAGGCCAGATTTTTGCTAGAGAGAAAAATCATAAAAATCCTCAAGCACTCAAACTCTCCAATATTCTCAAACTCTCCAACATTCTCAAACCGTCAAAACTCTAAGACTTTTTTTTTTACAAAAAAAACCTCAGTAGTGTACCTTTCGATCCACTTCCCCTAAATTGTAGCATAATAACCTTCGATTCACTCATCACCATCATATACTCTCTTTCGATTCAGTGACTTCCCAAATCATGCAGTAACTGAACTAGCTTCGGGAAGATTCCAGCGAAGCTCCCTCCACCACCAAAGAAGTCACCTACAGCTCTTTCGATTAAGCACTTCAAGAGGTAAGTTCTCTCTAACCTTGGAACTCTTTCATTTAAATATCATTTATACATACCACTAAAAGGAAAATGTAGATATCCCATTTAGGAAGTTGACCATGCCCTAACTTTCGGTCCTCACTACCTGTATGTTGAAAGTCTCAATTCTGACTAGTTAGACTTTGGATTTTGGTACCCAATAATCTTGTGCTAACCCCTGGCCTGTAGCTTTCGAAATTTATACTTGTTAGTTGCATTTTCAAGTTTAGACAGGTTCTCTGTATCCTTTGATTGGATAAGCATGGAAGCCTTTCGAATCTCAACCCGGGAGCTTTGCATTCCTACGATCGAAGGAGGCAGCAAGGAGTTTTGAAACGAATAGTGCACCTCATGCTAACTTCCAGGCCCAATCGAAAGGAGTAGCCAGAAGGATGAATCAAAGGTTGTATCTCACACTATTTTCCCAATCGAAGGAAGACAAAGAAGGGAGAATCGAAAGAGCCTACTGTCTGGATCGAAGGATTCATTTTTTCTCTTTTTATTTATTTTTTTTTATTTTTGTCTTTATATTTTCTTACTATTCAATATGGTTGTAATAGTTAGGATATTTTATTTTCTGCATTTTTATTGCTTTATATAAATGTTGGTAATTAGGATGTATGGTAAGATAAAAACAACAAGTATACAACCCATAATCAAAGACTAAATGCATGCAAATCAAACACACTATTCACACATGCACCCCTAGGTCTAACTCCACTTGTTGCCTAAAATTGGTCATGTTATGCATGTGAGACGTCTTAGCAAAACAATCAAAATACAAGATCATAGTCCCTCGATGACGCTTCGAATGATGCCTTACATATGATCTTAGTCCCTCAAGAGAAATGCTAAGATATCTCATAAAATTGCTATCATGACTACACAATGACCCACGCCCATCCCTTTTACATCCAAAGATAAAGTCTTCTTACCAATCAATGGCAAGATAGAAATATCAAAGGAAGAGAGGAATGAACGAAAGACTTTTGAGTAAGGTAGAATACTCCTAGTTGCTTGTTCATCTTCAAAACACAAACACCTTTTCAAATGCACCAAGACTTTTCATGAAATATTTTCAAAAGTCTAAAACTTTGTATACATTCTTATAGAGACGAGAATAATTACAAAGTTTTCCTAAACGAAGGCTCTTTTCAAAAATACTTTCAAAAAACCACTACAAGCACATTTTCAAACAAAGCAAGTGATTTAGCAAGCAACCGAGATCCCATAGATAACTATGGATGAAAAGGGTGCTAACACCTTCCCTTTTCATAATCTACCCCCCAAACTAAAGAAAATAATCTCAAAGGTCTTTCCTGTTCTTTTCACCCTTTCCTATATTAGATAAAAGAAAAGTCAGTGGCGAATCTTGCTATCCGCAACAATTGCGATCAAACGCAAAACATCCCAAGTAATTTCTCCCATCGTATTACAGAACGGGTGACTCTGCTGGGGAAAAGAGATAAAAAGTGAAGTTACATTAGGGCTAGATCACCTTTACTTTCTTTTCTTTGTTTGACTTGTTTGCTTTATATTATGGTTCCTTGTTTGGGCTTGTTGGATCCTCTACCCAGATCTGGGATATCTTTTAGGTAAGTAGCAATAAGTTGTGGAAATTGTGTGGGGTATACCGACATGGTCTAAGCAATAGCTACGTTAGTGTGACACATTTATTGGTACTGGTAGCCCTTGAGTAATCAAGGAGAATACGGGGCCGTTGTGTGGTGTCATGAAGCACTAACTGACTTTAGAATCTTTATTTGACCAACTTGGCAATTAGGAAGTAGTAAGGTAGTCGGCTTTGGTGCAGTCCGAAGTTGGTTGATACTCGATACTACACTCATTGAGATTGGACTTTCGGGATATTTCAGTCGCTGTTAAAGAGGCTTGTGCTGAAACAATGCCCGGTGAAGAAAGATCAGTGATATTGAGATCCCCTAGAACCTGGTTACTATAACTAGGACAGGTTGAGCCAACTAAACTTCAAGAGGGTACTTACCTATAAACTCCATGCAAGCCTAAGCCTAAAGACTTGTTTGCTTTGTGAGTATATGTTTACTTGTACATAACATCATAACATCATACGATTGCACTTTTGCACTAACCATTTCAAGGATTATTGGGATTTATATTTGTTATTTTTTGTAGGACATGGCTTCCACCCGCATGAATACTATCCAAGTCAACCTCGTAATAATTCCTTCTCAACTCAAAGAGTTAGCATCGTGGGTTCCTGAGAGTTCTTTATTCACTGAAATACATGGTCGCCTTCTCAACTTGGTTATCTCAAGAATTGACGAAGACATGATGAAGGTGCTTTTCCAGTTCTTCGACCCTTTGCACCATTGCTTCACCTTTCCTGATTACCAGCTTATACCTATTATAGAAGGATTATCTCAACTCTTGAGGATTCCTATTCTCAATTAACTACCTTTCAACGGTATTGGAAGAACCCGAGCCCTGAAGAGATTGCCCGAGCGTTACACTTGCAATAATCCGACGTCACGACTAATTGGGAAACAAGAAGTGGTGTCAAAGGGTTCCTAGCCAAGTTCATGTTGGAGAAAGCTCAAAATTGTTGGAACACTTTGGATTTACAAGCCTTTGAAGAAATATTGGCCCTTCTCATCTATGAGATGGTACTATTTCCAAATCTTGCCCAACTTATAGATGTAAATGCTGTCAAAATCTTCATGTCTCACAATCTGGTGCCTACTTTGTTGGAAGATATCCTACATTCTCCCCACTCTCACACCATGAGGAAAAGAGGAACCCTCATGTGTTGTACTCCTTTATTGACTAAATGGTTTGTTTCGCATCTCCCCTGATTCGTGTTGAAGAACGAGCAAGGTTTAAGGTGGTCTAGTAGGTTGATGTCACTCATACATTCGATATTCACTGGTGTTCTCGATCCTTAGAGGATATCATTATCATCGACCGTTTCGGGGAATTCCCTAATGTCCCTTTTCTTGGAATTAGGGGAGGTATCACTTACAACCCTTTCTTAGCTTTGCGACAGTTTGGGTATGCCCGATAGGGATGGTCTTCATGATATGCTCATACAAGGAGTGGTGTTCGACTATGAGAGCGACGATCAAGGCTATCGTCAGAGGTTTGTGCGAGCTTGGAGGATGGTAAACAAATTGGATATTAAGACGCTGGTACACAAGAATTATATTCCCCTTGAGCCTTACCTTAGGTGGGTACGAGCTCGGGATCAGAAGCTTGTAATGCCTTACCCCTCCATCCTACCAGTTATCGTGGAGCATGTGGATGAAGAAGATGTCTTGTACACTGTCCTCTACCCCAACATGCCTACTTCTCTTGAAGACTTACAAAAGGGTTGGATTCAACTAAAGGAAGAACGAGATACCTTCGAAGCTCAATTCTACACAAGTGAGAAAAAGGTTTTGGAGCTTACAAAGCAACTCCATGAAGAACAGAGCTTGAACGCCTACCTTCCACCAAAGAGGATGCGTTCGACCTTTTTGTCTTAGAAATTTACTTTGTAAGCCCAAGAGGCGCATTGTAACCCTTTTCAACTAATTAATGCAATTTGACATTTGTTCATTCTTTGTCTAGACGAATTTAAATCTTATAAATCCTTGAAATCATTTGCATACACATTTTTCATGCATCATAACATAACATGTTTTCCACGATAGATTTCCTTATCTTCCTGCTGTTTATTTCAGTAAGATGGATATCGAGAAAACAGTGAAGGACCTACAAGCACAAAACTCCCAATTTCAAGAGACTCTGCTGGCCCTGTCCAAGGGAAAACAAGAGTTGATGACGTTGATGGCATCCAAAAAGAAACCAAAAAGGAAAGCCCTAGTCAACATGGGTAAAAGATTCAGAGAGTCGATCAGCCAGATACCAGTAGTCGAATATTCGTCTGAGGAAGACGAAAATCAAAGTGGAGAAGCAAGGAGTACCCAGGTCAGGTGTATCAATGATCGAGTGTCCTATGATGAAGACTATTTTGGCGAGAAGTATCCTCCTGTCGATGAAAAGTACAAGCAGCTAGAGGATAGATTGAAGGTCGTTGAGATTCAAGCCATCCCTGGTTTGGATTTTGACGGTTTGGTTTTAATATCAGGGATTGTCATTCCCCACAAATTCAAGCTACCAATCTTTGTTAAATATGATGGGGTTTTCTGTCCAAAGCTTCACCTGAAGTCTTATGTGCGCAAAATACAACCGTACACCACTGACAAGAAACTCTGGGTCCACTTCTTTTCAAGAAAGCTTGGCTGGGACTCAACTAGAGTGGTTTTACCAATTGGAGGGTTCCCGTATCCATACATGGGAAGACTTGGCCACTAATTTCTACCACCAATACCAACACAATGTCGACCTGGCGTTGACTAGGGTTCACCTGCAATACATGACGATGGGTAAAAATGAAGGGTTCAAAGAGTACGCCCAAAAGTGGAGGGATCTTTCCAGTAGGGTCCAACCACCATTAACTGATAGGGAACATATCAATATGTTTATGGGTACGTTATCTGGTCCATTCTTCAACTTATTGGTTGGTTGTTCTTCATCCAGTTTCACCGAGCTGATCCTGACTGGTGAAAGGGTCGAAATCAGTATCAAGAGCGGGAAAATCCCCATGGCATCTGCTTCCACCTCCAATCCCGTAAAGAAACCCTTCACTGGGAAGAAAGAAACTAATGTTGTGTATGGGGAAAGGGCCCATACCAAGAAGGATAATCGTTCGTCCGTTAATGTTGTTCTAATTTCCAACCCTACTCCTGTTCAAAGACAATCTTCCAATCATCAACGATTTGAGGCTCCACGAAGACAATTCACAAGGATAGGCATGTCGCTATCCCAAGCCTTACAACACCCGCTAAAGGATAACTTGGTGACATTGCGTGATCCTCCAGCCAATCTGAACACCTCCTCACCTAAATATAATATGAATACCAAGTGTGCATATCACTCAAATAGTCTCGGGCATGAGACCGATCAATGTTGGGCAATGAAGAGTAAAATTCAAGACCTAATAGACAACAAGACCATCGAATTTGATCCGCCTACAATTCCCAATGTGATAAAAACACCAATGCCAAACCATGGCAAAAGTGTCAATGCAATTGAAGACACCATTTTTGTATCCTCCGTCGAAGACTTAACTACTCCATTAACCATCATAAAAAAGAATTTGCTGAAAGCCGGGATTTTCTCTGGTTGTTTGAAGGACTGTGATTGTTGCGCCAAAAAAATTAATGGATGCAAATGGCTGAGAGAAGGCGTTCAACTCCTGATGAATAGTCACAAGATCCTATTTGAGAAAACTCCATCTGTCAAAAGTTTGAACAATAAGATTGAAGACCTCTCCATCATAACAATTTCAAACAAGCCTCTTAGGATCTCCTCAAAGGGTCCTATCAGGATTTCGAATGAACCGACTGTTGCTCCCCTGATAATTACTGCCCCTGGGCCAATTCTGTATTCTTCCAACAAAGCAGTGTCATGGAACTAAGGTGTTGAAGTGTTTTACCATGGAATAAAATAAGATGTTTGGGTTGAAGAAAGCAAGGCTGATGATGTTGGGAACATTACTGGCTCTAGTAAGGTTACCAGAATTGGGAGAAACTTTTCGCCCAACATTTCACCGCCAGCTTCTACAACGGCACCTATCTGCATCACCGCTGCTAAACCCAGTGTTGCCATTAAAGGTAAAGAGAAAATAGATGAGCCTGCTGAGACAGAGACACCTATAAAGGATGTTGCTATTGAGGAACCTTCTGCTCAAGAAATGGATGAGATCTTGAAAATTATAAAGAAGAGTGATTTCAAGATAGTGGAGCAGCTGGGGAAAACCTCTTCCAAGATCTCCATGTTATCTTTGCTACTTTATTTCGATGCTCATGCCTGGGATTGATCAAATTCTTGAAGAAGGCTCATGTCCCATGAGACCACAACTGATCAGTTTGAAAATTGTGTGGCAAGCTTGACGGCCGACAACGGTTTGGGGTTTTTGGATGTTGATCTGACACCACTTGGAAGAAACCATAACAAAGCTCTGCATGTTTCTATTGAATGTATGGGGACTACCCTAGCACATGTTATGGTTGAAACTGGCTCTTCCTTAAATGTGTTACCCAAGGGCGCTTTGGACCGGTTATACTATGAAGGACTGGTGTTGAAGCCGAATGATGTTATTGTGAGGGCTTTCGATGGGTCCAAAAGGACGGTTCATGGAGAGGTGGATCTCCCGATCAAAGTGGGCTCACAGATTTTCAACTCTACTTTCTACATCATGGACATCCATCCTACTTACTCATGTTTGCTGGGTCGCCCTTTGATCCATGGAGCAGGGGCAGTAACATCTACGCTTCACCAAAAGTTAAAATACCCAGTCAAGGGAAGGATCGTCACTATTTGCGGTGAGAAAGAATTCATGGTAAGCCATCTCAATTATTTCAAATATGTGGAGATGGATGGCGAATTTATAGAAACCCTGTGCCAGGCTTTTAAAGTTGTTATGCCTATGATTGTTACTGCCAAAATTTCTTCTGACATTCCCAAAGCTGATAAGGTTATGCCAAGGATGGTTTCATTTAAAGATGCTCGTGCCGCAGTCGAAAAAGAAAGCTGTGATACTCGGGGGCAACTCCCGAAATCCCGTTCAAAGCAGACAAATGTGGGTTGGGTTTTACTATCAAGGCTCAGAAATAAGTAAGGCGCGCTCGCGCAGGAAATCCCCCTCTCCGTATTGGGAATCATGAAGTAAACACTATGGAGGATTCTGATGACGAATGTGCATTCGAAGAATGGGTATACCCTACCATGATAGAACTCAACAATTGGCATGCAAAGGACTTTGTTCCCATCTCCTTCATTGAGGAGTAATTACTTGTTTATTGCTTTCTATCAATTCAAGAACCTTTTATCTGTAATATTAAATAATGACTTTTAAGCCATATCCCTTGCCCGGGGCACTATGGTCCATTTGTTAAGGGTTTATTTATGTTCATTTTATCATATGATCATTCAATATAAACCATTGGACTTTTGCATTCAAATTTTTGTGCTCATTGTCTTTCTTTTTCTTTAATTCATTTCTCAAAATAGCCATGTATCTTACATGCATACACACACTCTTGCAGGTCCTCATTCACTCTGGATCTCATTGCCAATGACTATACTATTGCCAACTATGATTTAGAACATACAATTAACCAAGCCGAAGACGAAGGCGAGGAAGATTGTGAAATACCAGGAGAACTAGCCAGACTTCTATTGCAAGAGGAAAAAGCTATTCAGCCGTGTACGATAAAAAATGTAGCGGGGTAAATCAGAGATCGAACTATTAATTAATTCATCTCACAAAAGCAAGAGTCGCCACCGCGCTTTATTATTTCCAAGGGAAAAGGGAAAAGAGCGAAATAAAACCCTAAAATATGCAATGTAAAATAATACTTTAAAAGTAATGAAAATACAAGGCATTTTTGAAAAGAGGTCTAAGGTTCGGGGGTTGGTTATACAGTGGGAAGGTATTAGCACCCAATGTATCTATAGTATTCTATAGGAACCTTTTGAAATATCTGTTTATTAAAATGTTTGTTTGATTAAAAATAAATTGTTTTGGCCAAAAATGGGTACGGACGAGTTTTTGAAGATACGACGACCTAATGTCGAAGTTTTGACTTAAAAGGTGTGAGTTTTGAAAAATTAGATATTTGGAAAAATTATCTTAAGTTTTTAACGAAGTAAATAACGGAGGATGAATGAGGGTATTCGCACGATGTTTTTTGATGACATTAAGTCGACAAAAATTAAACAATTCCCTTGGATTTTGCAAGCAACATGAAGATTAAAATTAAAAGTATAAACACTCCAAGATTTTAAAAGAAAACCAAGAGAGAAGTCGTGGAATTAAATCGAAATTATCACAAACTCAACCAACATGTATCATGGGAGGAACATCATAAGGGGGAATAAATTCAAAGAGATAACTTACAAATTTATCAATAAAACACTTGTTTAAAAAAACTAACAAAATTAACTAACATGCTGACCAAACGAAATATTAAGATTTAAATAAATTATGAAACTAAACTAATTAATTGGGTTATAAACTGAAAACGAAATAAAGGTCCAGCATGGGACTGAAATCGAAATCGAACAAGGCTCCTTCGAACTCTCTTTTTTCTCTCTTCGAACTCCCTCTTTCGAACTCTTTGAACTCCCTCTTTCGAACTCTCTCTTTTCTCTCTTCGAACTCCCTCTTTCAAACTCTGCTTTTATTTCTTCGAACTCCCTCTTTCGAACTCTCTCTTTTCTTTCTTCGAACTCCCTCTTTCGAACTCTCTCTTTTCTCTCTTCGAACTCTCTCTTTCGAACTCTCTCTTTTCTTTCTTTCGAACTCCCTCTTTCGAACTCTCTCTTTTCTCTCTTCGAAATCCCTCTTTCGTACTCTGCTTAAAACGAAATCGAACAATACCCACAAAGAATCCTGCTCCATCAATTCGAACTCTCCTCACTCTCTAAATCAAAAACGAACAACAACACTGCTTTTGGCTTCGAATTCCTTCCCAAATCAAAAACGAACAACAACACTGCTACTGGTTTCGAACTCTTCCTAAATCAAAATGAACAACACCACTGTTTCTAGTTTCGAACTCTTCCTAAATCAGAACGAACAACACCACTGCTACTAGTTTCAAACTCTTCCTAAATCAGAACGAACAACACCACTGTTTCTAGTTTTTTCATGCAGTTAAACAATAAATCAACAAGGTGACAAATATTCATGGCAAGCGAAACAACAATAAAAATCTCAGGGGTTCTGGTTTATTGAAACATCAACAACAACAAAAATGCATCAACGACAACTAGTTCACAGCATATATCATTATAACAAGCATGGCAACAGATTTTGAGAAAAAGTAGGGAGACTTACAAGATCAGAGCAAGTCTGATGGTTTCGATCTTTTACGATGAAAAAATAGAGAAATCCAGAGATGAGGTAATATGCTTTTTTAATTCCTCCTGCTCTTCTGGAAATTGTTTATGCTTATTGATGATGTATGGAACAGAAACTAAGCAAAGAGTGAAAAACAAAGTATGGTGGCTACTGTGTTGTTGAACAGAGCGTATGAGTAGTTGAGGTTTGAAGGGAAACTAATGTAAGTGACGGTGGAATGAGGAAGAGATGTTACAGTTTTAGTTTCTTTTCTTTGTGAACTATTTGTTTTTTTTCTCTCCCTTTTCCACCCTTTTATGAACTGCTTCTTCTTTTTTTCTCTCACACCCTTTTTCCACCGTTTTTTGATTGCCTACTGCCTGTTTATATAGTGAAACAAGAATGAGGTTTTGGGAGGGAATTTTGGTGAGTTTGAACAAAAGGAAAACCCTGTTTTCGGCACTTTCTGATACAGTTTTGGTATGTGCCATTTGAGGCAATTCCTGGACTGATGTGCACAGGTGTTTGGACTGGTGTTCAACAGTTTTTGGTTTGTGGTGGAGGCAGCAGAGGTGACCGTTAGTTGGGCAGCAGATGCAGGGACCATGCAATTTTGGACATATTTACATGGACATGTTTATATTTTCATAATATTAATAATAAACAGCAATGACAATAATAATAAAATAACTGTTAGTAAAACTAAATTGAAAATATAAAAGTGAAATAAAAAAGATATTAAAATTTTTGAGTTTTTTTTTCAAATAAAGTGATGCAAAATATATAAATTATATGTAACTAAGATTTTTGATAATTTTAAATTAACATAAAGAACTTGCAAAATAAAAATAAAGGAATGTGAAATTACTATTTTTTGAGATTTTTTACTAAATTAAATCTAAAAGACTATAATTTTAACTTAAATGATACAAGAACAAAAAAACTAAATGAGACTTAAGGAAACTAATTTTTTATATTTTGAATATTTTGAATAAAAACGTAAATAAAATGAAGATAGCATGAACTAAATATTTTTAGGATTTTCTTTTTATGAAAATAAGAATAAAAGAAAGATGATAAAAAATGAAAAAAATCATGATTTAATAAAGTCAGACAAAAACCAGTTAAATTTCACTAAATTCACAACAATTTCTAACGTTTCCATTTTTTGGTGGATCTTCAAAGCATAATCATCTCTTGACTTGTAAAGAAAAGTTGTAGTTGTTGCAGAGGAGAATCATATGTGAAAGAACCACTAAAAAATGTCGAAATTTGAAGAAGTTATGAATTTTTGAAATCTGACTCGAGAATTGGCAAAAAAAAAGGTCGAAACGCTTGTGAACGCTTGCTATGTAATAATGCAGATGGGAAGTGGTATCTTAGGTCAAAATTTGGGGTATGACAGCTGCCCCTATTTAAGTTTCTTCTATCCGGAGATATGAAGATTAAAATCATCGTCTCGACGAGATTGAAGGTACTTAAATACATAATACGCAAATTTTGCCCTAAGATTCCGCCATTATGTTTGTGATATAAATGTAGTATTTAAATTCACAGAGAATGATATTGTATGAGACCAAATAATGCTGGAGAAACCAAACACCAACAAAACACAGGAGCATAGATTATACACTACTGGGGAAATGAGCCATCGACTTCAAATGATAGACTCTTGACGGCGAATAAAATTTGAGAGAATACGACCTCTGACCCTAATAAAGAAGGCATCTTGCATAGGCCACAAAACAGATTATTGACCCAAAATAACAGTGAGTTCACAACTCAAGGTCAAAGATAGACAAAAGATGTATCAAATTGCTGATAATGGATTACCGACTTCTGAAGGTAAAGATTCATAACAAACTTCTCTGCGAGATTTCCGGAGAGATACCAATTAATGCTGGAATAATAATATGGTTGTAGATACACAAGCTGCTCAAATAAAGAAGCTGCCACTTGTTGTCGTCCAAAAAACTATGACATACAAGCTGCTCAAATAAAGAAGCTGCCACTTGCTGTCTTCCAAAAACTATGGCATACAAGCTGCTCAAATAAAGAAGCTGTCACTTGCTGTCTTCCAAAAACTATGACATACAAACTGCTCAAATAAAGAAGCTGCCACTTGCTTTCTTCCAAAAACTATGACATACAAGCTGCTCAAATAAAGAAGCTGCCACTTGCTGTCTTCCAAAAACTATGACATACAAGCTGCTCAAATAAAGAAGCTGCCACTTACTGTCTTCCAAAAATAATAACGTACAAGTTGCTCATGAAGAACTGCCACTTATCGTTTTCCAAAAATAACTGACGCACAAGTTGCTCATGAAGAGCTGCCACTTGTCGTTTTCCAAAAATAATAACGTGCAAGTTACTCATGAAGAGCTGCCACTTGTCGTTTTCCGAAGAAAAATAACGTACAAGTTGCTCATGAAGAGCTGCCACTTGTCGTTTTCCGAAGAAAAATAACGTACAAGTTGCTCATGAAGAGCTGCCACTTGTCGTTTTCCGAAGAAAAAAATAACGTACAAGTTGCTCATGAAGAGCTGCCACTTGTCGTTTTCTGAAGAAAACATAACGTACAAGTTGCTCATGAAGAGCTGCCACTTGTCGTTTTCCACAAGTTAATTCAGAAGAAAATTGTGATAACACTGCCAGAGAATAAAATCTTCGTCAAAGGGAACCATGAATAGATCCTTCCCGAGGAGATCAAATACTTAAATGTGCAAAATAAATGCACCATTCGTCTAGGTTGCCTAGCTTGGAGAAAACCACGAGATAGCCTATGCAAGAGGCGACAACTCCCTCCAGGAATAAACCAGAGAGAAAACAATCAAACAAGACTCCACCCAATGAGAAAATAACTCGATTGGGGATTCATCCCATCCATAAATGGACAAGGAAGGCTAAATCAAAAAAATCATCCACGAGGATTAGCTCAGTTGGGGAGTTTAGAAAGGAAGCACATTTTTCGCCTAAGCTAACATTCTACTTGGAAAGAACATGTACATTGTCTTAATAAACATAAACAAGGTATACGACCCAAAATCAATGACAAGTGTGAATATGCATATGTGATAGAAGTGTAAATGAATGAATGAATGTTATGCTGACAAAATAGGCAGACGGAATATCTTGAAGATAATAAGATATCACGAAATAATAGATACTCGGCCAATCTTGAAGAGACGGAAAATAACTAGAATTGGAACCACAAAGCAACGTCAGAGCGTATCATGCTACAAGGCTCAAATCTTCTGGGGAGAAAAGTATTCAAAACCAATATTCTAATCTCCAATAGACCATTGGCATGAGACAAAGCGTACCACACTTCAGAAATCTGCTCAAATGAAGATAACCAAAACAACGCTTAATCGGAAAAGTTGGGGAGTCACCAAACTTAGTACCCCTAGAAACAAAAGTTTACACAACCGACATCTCGTGAAGATTTTGAAAGAAAACATGTTCATCATGCAAGGATAAATTACTGTATTGTTTTGCATTTCATGGCTTGACCATCCTCGGAACAACTGTTAATATTCCTTTCATTATTCCCGACACATTTTTAAAATAAGAATACTTTAAATAACTTTGTTTCAAATATTGCCGTAAAAATTAAAATTTTGCCCACAAAAGGTAAATGCTCAAATTTCATTAATAAGATGGTAGTTCGCTAGCAACGCGACTCCAACAGTTTACAAAAGTTTGGGAAATAGTACGTGAAAGAAAGGGTTACACAAAAATAATGATCACTATTCTCCCTAACAACTTCGAATTCTGAAATGTGCTCAAATGCTATAGCCGGCCTGACCAAAAACCTGCCTAAGCCGCCCCTTCGGGTTTTCAACTTAGCAAACTGTCAACTCAAAACTAGGCATAATACTTCTTGACTGCATCAGAGTTCACGGAGCGCGGGAGCTCTTCACCATCCATATTTGTGAGAATCATGCCACCTCCTGAGAAAACTTTCTTAACGACATATGGTCCTTCATAATTTGGAGCCCACTTGCCCCTAGAATCAGGTTGGAAAGATAATATCTTCTTGAGCACAAGGTCACCTTCTCTGAACTCGCGTGGTCGAACCTTCTTATCAAAAGCCTTCTTCATTCTCTGCTGATATAATTGACCGTGACACAACGCTGTCAATCTCTTTTCTTCAATTAAATTCAACTGATCATATCTACTTTGAAACCATTCAGCCTCAGAAAGTTTAGCTTCCATCAACACTCTCATAGACGGAATCTCAACCTCTACGGGGAGTACTGCTTCCATACCATAAACTAGGGAAAATGGGGTTGCACCTGTTGAAGTTCGAACTGAAGTACGGTATCCATGTAAAGCAAACGGAAGCATTTCATGCCAATATTTATAAGTTACCACCATCTTCTGGACAATCTTTTTAATATTCTTGTTAGCAGCTTCAACTGCCCCATTCATCTTCGGCCTGTAAGGAGAAGAATTATGGTGTTCAATCTTGAACTCTTCACAAAGCTCTTTCATCATCTTGTTATTCAAATTCGAACCATTATCAGTGATGATCTTGCTCGGGATACCGTATCGACAAATGATCTAATTCTTGATAAATCTGACTACCACCTGTCTGGTTACATTAGCATAAGATGCTTCTTCCATCCATTTAGTAAAATAATTGATCGCTACTAAGATGAAACGATGACCATTTGAAGCTTTGGGTTTAATCATTCCAATCATGTCAATGCCCCACATAGAAAAAGGCCAAGGTGAAGAGATAACATTGAGGAGGGTCAGTGGCACATGTATCTTGTCTGCATAAATCTGGCATTTATGACATTTCTTCACATATTTGCAGCAATCAGATTCCATTGTCATCCAATAGTAACCAGCTCTCAACATCTTTTTAGCCATTGCATGTCCGTTGGCATGAGTGCCAAAGGATCCTTCATGCACTTCTTGCATCAGCATGTCTGCTCCATGTCTGTCTACACATCTGAGCAAGACCATGTCGTAATTCCTCTTATATAATACTTCTTCATTGAGGAAGAAACTGCTTGCCAATCTCCTCAACGTCTTCCTATCTTTATTGGATGCCCCAGGAGGGTACTCTTGAGTTTGAAGAACACGTTTAATGTCATAGAACCATGGTTTGTCGTCGGTGACCTCTTCTACTGAGAACACATGAGCAGGTCTATCGAGGCGCATAACTCTGATTGTAGGCACATCGTTCCAACCATTCACTTGAAACATTGAAGACAAAGTAGCTAAAGCATCAGCCATTTGGTTTTCAGCTCTAGGGATATGATGTAACTCCACTTTGTTGAAGAAGGTTAACAATCTTCTAGCATAGTCTCTGTAAGGGATCAAACCTGGATGACGAGTCTCCCATTATCCTTTGATTTGATTAATTACCAATTCCGAGTCTCCGTAAATATCAAGAATCTTAATCCTTAGATCCACTGCTTCTTCGAGACCCAAAATACATGCCTCATATTCAGCCATGTTATTCGTACAATCGAACTTCAATCTCGCCGTGAACAGGATATGAGTACCTCGGGGAGTGACGATGATTGCCCCAATTCCATTTCCATAAGAATTCATAGCTCCGTCAAAAATCAAACCCCAACGGGATTCGGGATCAGGTCCTTCTTCAGGTAACGGCTCTTCACAATCTTTAGCTTTCAAGTACATAACATCTTCATCTGGGAAGTCAAACTTGATGGATTGATAATATTCAATTGGTTGGTGAGCCAAATGATCGGCTAAAATACTCCATTTGATTGATTTCTGAGTGTGATACTCAATGTCATATTCAGATAATAACATCTGCCAATGGGCTATTCTTACAGATAAGGCGGGCTTCTCAAAGATATACTTGATCGGATCCATTTTGGAGATCAACCAAGTGGTGTGGTTAATCATATACTGGCGCAGACGGCGAGCATCCCAAGCTAAAGCACAACAGGTCTTCTCAAGCATTGAGTATCGAGACTCATAGTCTGTGAATTTCTTACTCAGGTAATATATGGCATGTTCCTTTCTTCCAGTCTCATCCTGTTGACCAAGCACACATCCCATGGAATCTTCCAATATAGTCAGGTACATAATCAAAGGTCTTCCTTCCACTGGAGGAATCAAAATAGGAGGTTCAAATAAATATTCTTTGATGCTATCAAAAGCTCTCTGACAATCTTCTGTCCACACACATCCTTGGTTCTTTCGGATAAGCTTGAAAATCGGCCCACAGGTAGCAGTCATGTGAGATATAAATCTAGAAATATAGTTCAATCTCCCAAGGAATCCTCTTACTTGTTTTTTAGTCTTGGGTGCGGGCATTTCCCGAATAGCTTTGACTTTATCAGGATCTACCTCAATACCTTTCTGACTGACAATGAAACCCAGAAGTCTTCCAGAACGAACACCAAAAGTGCACTTGTTGGGATTTAGACGGAGTTTATACTTTCTCAAACGCTGGAATAACTTCAATAAATGTTCCAAATGATCTTCTTCAGTTTGCGATTTGGCAATCATGTCATCTACATACACTTCTATCTCTTTATGCATCATATCATGGAACAAAGCAGTCATGGCCCTTTGGTATGTTGCACCAGCATTCTTCAAACCAAACGGCATTACCCGATAACAAAATGTTCCCCAGGGTGTAATGAAAGTTGTCTTCTCCATATCTTCTGGTGCCATCTTGATTTGATTATAAACAGAGAAACCATCCATGAAAGAAAAGACTTTGAACTTCGCGGTACTGTCGACCAATACATCAATGTGTGGTAAAGGAAAATCATCCTTTGGGCTAGCTCTATTCAGATCTCTATAATCTACACACATCCGAACTTTGCCATCCTTCTTAGCAACAAGCACTATATTGGCTACCCATTGAGGATAGACCGATGTAACAAGGAAACCTGCATTAATTTGCTTTTGAACTTCTTCTTTGATCTTGTCAGCCATATCGGGACGAGTCCTTCTCAACTTCTGCTTAATCGGCGGACATTCAGGTCTCAACGGCAAATGATGCTCCACAATATTGTTATCCAAACCTGGCATGTCTTGGTAGGACCAATAAAACACATCAACATACTCTCTAAGAAGCTCCAACATTTTCTCTTTGACCTCTGGGATAAGCAATGCTCCGACCTTGACTTCCTTTCTATCTTCTTCATCACCCAAATTGATCATCTCTATAGGCTCTGCAAACGGCTGAATAGTCTTTTCATCATGCTCAAGCAAACGGGAAATTTCATCAGGAACTTCTTCACTATCTTCTTCCTCGGCTCCGAACACAGGGAATTCAAAGTTGGGAGGGGGCATAAGATCATTGTTTCAATGGTTAAGTCATGGATTAATCTGCACATATGATTATGCTTTATTTTAGAAATCGATTAATATGAATGTTGTACAAATAAAACAAAAGGTCATTATATTTTCCTATTACTACCAATTAATTTTCATTACTATTTCCCAGAAAAAGTGAAAAATAAAATAGTAGTGGACAAAATAACATTTTTATTCATGATTGGCAATACTTGAAACAAAGAGCCCGGACATTTTCTCTTTTGCCTTGGGCAGAGCAAAAGGATTTATTTTCAACATAGCCCGACACAAATACTCTTCGCCTTGGGTAGAGCGAAATTTTTTTTCAAAAACAAGATAAAACATTACTCAGAAATGCGCATCACAACAGGAACATCAACAGCAATCCAGTTCTGGCAAACCACTCCATGCGTTACAAAATCCAGTTCTAGAAAACATGTGAAATGGAATGTTGGATGATGCATGATATGCGATGCAAATGATCGTTCATTTTGATAGTTTTTCAAGGAACTTTGATAATTTTGCACACATCAATGGTAAAGGAATTTGGAACAACAAAAACTCATTCATTAATCAAAAGCGGTAAATTACAACTTACAACTTTGGAACAACAAAACAATAAATTACAGCTTTGGGACAACAACCCAATAAAAAGCAGTAAATTACAACTTTGGAACATGAAGCCCATAATAAAAGCAGTAAATTACAACTTCGGAACATAAAGCCCTTTTACAGAGTTTTACAAAATGACAACAGTAAAAAAACTATAAACTAAAGGTCACTCAGAGTCAACTTCGAGTGTTTCTCCTTCTAAACTCCATAATACCTGAGATATCTGCAAAAATCATTCTTAAGTTCCTTGAAAAACCAGTTTTTTTACAAAAAATGTTGATGGATGCATGGATGAATGATAATGCAACAATTACACACAAGTTCACAAACATGGGGTTCAAAGGTTCAACGTTTCGTGCATGGAGTCAAAGGTAGAGCCCCCCAAAGGTATGTACTAACGGTTTAATCACACCTGTAAGACAAGGTTCTAAGAGTTCCCGGAGTCTAATTCCTCCTTCGGATATTACCAACGTCTTGATTACTCAATAATTAGCAATATTCTCAAGAGAAACTCATCCGAGCGTAGCATCGCGTAACAATTACTTCCGGATTACTCTGTTATAATTTCCGCGCTACACCTAAAAGGCCAAGTTGGGTTAGGGTTCTACGGTTCTCAATTTCTCTGGCTCCCAGGTCGAAAATAATAATGTCTTCCCGATTACTCAGTAAACAAATATTACGTTCAAAAGGGCCTTCCATTGAGTGGGGGATTTCATGCCTCCTTCTTCGGGATTACTCCCTCAAAGTTAACATGACTATACCGCCCGTCCTATCCTTAAGTGTAACTTAATCCGGGTATAGGATTCGTCCTTTGCAAAAAACCCAAACAACCCCAATATAAACACATAATCAAACAAATCAAATAATAATAAAACAGATAAAACAAACTAGGCTTAACCCACTTAGGGATGGACCAGCAAGTGGTCAATCTTCCCCAGCAGAGTCGCCAATTCTGTAGCGATAAAAAATGTAGCGGGGTAAATTGGAGATCGAACTATTAATTAATTCGTCTCACAAAAGCAAGAGTCGCCACCGCGCTTTATTATTTCCAAGGGAAAAGGGAAAAGAGCGAAATAAAACCCTAAAATATGCAATGTAAAATAATACTTTAAAAGTAATGAAAATACAAGGCGTTTTTGAAAAGAGGTCTAAGGTTCGGGGGTTGGTTATACAGTGGGAAGGTATTAGCACCCAATGTATCTATAGTATTCTATAGGAACCTTTTGAAATATCTGTTTATTAAAATGTTTGTTTGATTAAAAATAAATTGTTTTGGCCAAAAATGGGTATGGACGAGTTTTTAAAGATACGACGACCTAATGTCGAAGTTTTGACTTAAAAGGTGTGAATTTTGAAAAATTAGATATTTGGGAAAATTATTTTAAGTTTTTAATGAAGTAAATAACAGAGGATGAATGAGGGTATTCACACGATGTTTTTTGATGACATGAAGTCGACAAAAATTAAACAATTCCCTTGGATTTTGCAAGCAACATGAAGATAAAAACTAAAAGTATAAACACTCCAAGATTTTAAAATAAAACCAAGAGAGAAGTCGTGGAATTAAATCGAAATTATCACAAACTCAACCAACATGTATCATGGGAGGAACATCATAAGGGGGAATAAATTCAAAGAGATAACTTACAAATTTATCAATAAAAGACTAGTTTAAAAAAACTAACAAAATTAACTAACATGCTGACCAAACGAAATATTAAGATTTAAATCAATTATAACACTAAACTAATTAATTGGGTTATAAACTGAAAACAAAATAAAGGTCCAGCATGGGACTGAAATCGAAATCGAACAAGGCTCCTTCGAACTCTCTTTTTTCTCTCTTCGAACTCCCTCTTTCGAACTCTTCGAACTCCCTCTTTCGAACTCTCTCTTTTCTCTCTTCGAACTCCCTCTTTCAAACTCTGCTTTTCTTTCTTCGAACTCCCTCTTTCGAACTCTCTCTTTTCTTTCTTCGAACTCCCTCTTTCGAACTCTCTCTTTGAACTCTCTCTTTCGAACTCTCTCTTTTCTTTCTTTCGAACTCCCTCTTTAGAACTCTCTCTTTTCTCTATTCGAAATCCCTCTTTCGAAATCTGCTTAAAACGAAATCAAACAATACCAACAATGAATCCTTCTCCATCAATTCAAACTCTTCTCACTCTCTAAATAAAAAACGAACAACAACACTGCTTCTGGCTTTGAATTCCTTCCCAAATCAAAAACGAACAACAACGCTGCTACTGGTTTCGAACTCTTCCTAAATCAAAACGAACAACACCACTGTTTCTAGTTTCGAACTCTTCCTAAATCAGAACGAACAACGCCACTGCTACTAGTTTCGAACTCTTCCTAAATGAGAACGAACAACACCACTGTTTCTAGTTTTTTCATGCAGTTAAACAATAAATCAACAAGGTGACAAATATTCATGGCAAGAGAAACAACAATAACAATCTCAGGGGTTCTGGTTTATTGAAACATCAACAACAACAAAAATGCATCAACGACAACTAGTTCACAACATATATCATTATAACAAGCATGGCAACAGATTTTAAGAAAAAGTAGGGAGACTTACAAGATCAGAGCAAGTCTGATGGTTTCGATCTTTTACGATGAAATAATAGAGAAATCCAGAGATGAGGTAATATGCTTTTTTAATTCCTCCTGCTCTTCTGGAAATTGTTTATGCTTATTGATGATGTATGGAACGGAAACTAAGCAAAGAGTGAAAAACAAAGTATGGTGGCTGCTGTGTTGTTGAACAGAGCGTATGAGCAGTTGAGGTTTGAAGGGAAACTAATGTAAGTGACGGTGGAATGAGGAAGAGATGTTACAGTTTGTAGTTTCTTTTCTTTGTGAACTGTTTGTTTTTTTTCTCTCCCTTTGCCACCCTTTTATGAACTGCTTCTTCTTTTTTTCTCTCACACCCTTTTTCCACCGTTTTTCGATTGCCTACTGCCTGTTTATATAGTGAAACAAGAATGAGGTTTTGGGAGGGAATTTTGGTGAGTTTGAACAAAAGGAAATCCCTGTTTTCGGCACTTTCTGATACAGTTTTGGTATGTTCCATTTGAGGCAATTCCTGGACTGATGTGCACAGGTTTTTGGACTGGTGTTCAACAGTTTTTTGGTTGGTGGTGGAGGCAGCAGAGGTGATCGTTAGTTGGGCAGCAGATGCGGGGACCATGCAGTTTTGGACATATTTACATGGACATGTTTTTATTTTCATAATATTAATAATAAACAGCAATGACAATAATAATAAAATAACTGTTAGTAAAACTAAATTGAAAATATAAAAGTGAAATAAAAAAGATATTAAAATTTTTGAGTTTTTTTTCAAATAAAGTGATGTAAAATATATAAATTATATGTAACTAAGATTTTTGATAATTTTAAATTAACATAAAGAACTTGAAAAATAAAAATAAAAGAATGTGAAATTACTATTTTTTGAGATTTTTTACTAAATTAAATCTAAAAGACTATAATTTTAACTTAAATGATACAAGAACAAAAAAACTAAATGAGACTTAAGGAAACTAATTTTTTATATTTTGAATATTTTGAATAAAAACGTAAATAAAATGAAGATAGCATGAACTAAATATTTTTAGAATTTTCTTTTTATGAAAATAAGAATAAAAGAAAGATGATAAAAAATGAAAAAAATCATGATTTAATAAAGTCAGACAAAAACCAGTTAAGTTTCACTAAATTCACAACAATTTCTAACGTTTCCATTTTTTGGTGGATCTTCAAAGCATAATCATCTCTTGACTTGTAAAGAAAAGTTGTAGTTGTTGCAGAGGAGAATCATATGTGAAAGAACCACTAAAAAATGTCGAAATTTGAATAAGTTATGAATTTTTGAAATCTGACTCGAGAATTGGCAAAAAAAAAAGGTCGAAACGCTTGTGAACGCTTGCTATGTAATAATGCAGATGGGAAGTGGTATCTTAGGTCAAAATTTGGGGTATGAAAAGCCGCATGAAGAGTCAGTTGAAGTCATCAACCTAGGTACCTAGACAGACAAGAAAGAGGTCAAGATCGGCACCAACCTAGGAAGCAGTGTCAAAAGAAGATTGGTTCAGATGTTATAGGACTATGTAGAAATGTTTGCTTGGTCGTATGAAGATATGCCAGGGTTGGATACCGACATTGTAGTTCGTCGTCTGCCAAAAAAGGAAGATTGTCCTCCTGTCAAGAAAAAAGTTCGTCGCATGAGGCCAGACATGTCTGAAAAGATAAAAACTGAAGTGATGAAACAATTCGACGCAGGATTCCTAGCAGTGACATCTTATCCCCAATGGGTTGAAAACGTGGTGTCGGTGCCGAAGAAAGACGGGAAAGTTCGTATGTGCGTAGATTATAGGGATCTGAATAGGGCAAGCCCCAAGGATGACTTCCCTCTATCTAATATTGACGTCTTGGTCGATAACACCGCTCAACATAAAGTCTTCTCTTTCATGGGTGGCTTCTCCGGCTATAATAAAATTAAGATGGCTCCCGAAGACATGGAGAAAACCACCTTTGTTACGCAATGGGGCACCTTTTGTTACAAGGTCATGCCATTCGGACTGAAGAATGCCGGGGAAACATATCAAAGGGCTATGGTAGCTTTGTTTCACGATATGATCCATCATGAAATAGAGGTATATGTGGATGATATGATTGCAAGGTCACAAACTGAAGAAGAGCATCTCAATCACCTATACAAGCTATTCGAGAGGCTGAAAAAGTACAAGTTGAGGTTGAACCCTAATAAGTGCATATTCGGAGTGCGATCTGGAAAGCTTATAAGTTTTATTGTCAGTGGTAAGGGAATCAAAGTTGATCCTGCAAAGGTAAAAGCCATTCAAGAAATGCCAGTTCCCCATTATGAAAAGGAGGTTAGAGGATTCTTGGGTCGTCTTAACTACATTGCCCGCTTCATATCTCACTTAACTGCTACTTGTGAGCCGATCTTCAAACTTTTGAAGAAAGATCAAGTAGTCAGATGGAATGATGAATGCCAAGCTACCTTCAACAAGATCAAAGAATATCTGCAAGAACCTCCTATCCTCATGCCTCCAGTTGAAGGAAGACCCTTGATCATGTACTTGACTGTGCTAGAGAATTCTATGGGGTGCGTGTTGGGCCAACATGACGAGTCTGGCCGAAAAGAGCATGCTATATACTACCTGAGAAAAAAGCTTAACGACTGTGAGACCAGATATTCACTGCTCGAGAAAACTTATATGCTCTGGCATGGGCTTCTTGCCGGCTAAGACAATATATGTTGACTCACACCACTCTATTGATTTCTAAGATGGACCCTATCAAGTACATCTTCGAGAAACCCGCTCTTTCCGGACGGATAGCTAGATGGTAAATGATCTTGACTGAGTACGATATCCAATATACAACACAAAAGGCCATCAAAGGAAGTGTATTGGAAGATCATTTAGCCCATCAATTTGTTGGTGATTATCAATCCATGAACTTTGACTTCCCGGATGAGAATATCATGCTAGTAACCGACTGTGCAAAACCTGGACCGTATGACGGACCTGAACAAGGATTCCGATGGACTATGGTTTTCGATGGGCCTTCCAATGCTTTGGGCAACGAAATTGGTGCTATGATAGTTTCTCCTGAGGGTTTCCACGCCCCTTTCACTGCCAGATTATGCTTCGATTGTACAAATAACATGACTGAATATGAGGCATGCATTTTGGGTCTGAAGGTTGCCATTGATTTAAGGATCAAACATTTGAATGTGTTCGGAGACTCCGCTTTTGTGATTGGCCAAGTAAAGGGAGATTAGGACACTAAGAATCCTAATCTTATTCATTACAAGGAGCTTGTGCTATCTCTGATTCCATACTTCAAAGAAATCACATTTGAACACTTCCCTAGAGAAGAAAATCAATTAGCCGATGCTTTGGCCATAATGTCTTCCATGTTCAAGGTCAAATGGGACAACGAAGCTCCTATGATTATAATTGAGAGATTTGATGAACCTGCGCACTGATATGAGCTTGACACTAACACCGAGAAGCCATGGTACCATGAGGTGAAGAGATACCTTGAAGCACAAGAGTATCCCGAAGGAGCATCCATCAATGATAAAAAGTTCTTACGAAGATTCTCAGCCAAATTCTTCCTAAGCAATGGCATCCTATACAAACGCAACCATGATTCTACTCTACTCTGATGTGTGGATAAGAAGGAGGCAGAAGAAATTATGGAAGACATGCATGATGGTCTCTTTGGGACTCACTCTAGCGAACATACTATGGTTAAGAAAATCCTGAGAGCTGGTTATTATTGGTCAACAATGGAGACTGATTGCCATCACCACTCAAGGACTTGCCACAAGTTCTAAATCTATGCTGACAAGGTCCATGTGCCTCCTATTCCTCTAAACCTATTGCTTCCAATGGACATCGCTTCATTCTGGTCTCTATCGATTATTTCACCAAATGGGTCGAAGAAACTTCATTTGCCTCGGTCACAAAGAGCGTGGTAGCCAGATTCATCAAGAATAATCTCATTTGCCGCTATGGTATCCCCGAAAGGATCATCACTGACAACGGGACCAATCTCAACAATGCTATGATTACAGAACTTTGCACTCAGTTTAAAATCAAGCATCACAATTCTTCTCCTTATAGACCTAAAATGAATGGTGCAGTGGAAGCAGCCAACAAAAACATTAAGAAGATTATGCAGAAGATGGTAGTAACATACAAAGACTGGCATGAGATGTTAACGCTTGCTCTTCATGGCTACCTAACTTCAGCTCGGACATCAACTGGGGCAACTCCATTTTCTTTGGTCTATGGCATGGAAGTTTTCCTACCAGTGAAAGTGTAGATTCCCTCACTAAAGATTATCAATGAAGCATGCTTAGGTGAAGACGAATGGATCCGGACAATATTGGATCAGTTGAACTTGATTGATGAAAAGCGACTGGATGTCGTTTGTCATGGTCAAATGTACCAAAAACGTATCATCAAGGCTTTCAACAAAAAGATCAGGCCTAAAGTATATCAAGCTAATGATTTGGTAATAAAGCATATCATTCTTCCATAAGGCGACCCCAAGGGAAAATGGACTCCCACCTACGAAGGGCCATTAGTTGTCAAGAAAGTCTTCTCTGGTGGTTCCATGATGCTGACCACTATAGACGGTGAAGATTTCCCACATCCTGTGAACGCGGACATAGTTAAAAAATACTACGCATAAGAGAGCCGCTAGGGTGACACACCTAGACAAAATAAGGGCATCCCGACAAACCAAAGGTTTGCATAAAAATTAGGGATATATGCAAAAGATTGTACACCCGGCAAGTCGAAAACCCGAAAGGGCGACTTGGGCAAAAATGGGTATCCTGGTGGGCTGAATACCCGAAAGGGCGGTCCAGGCAAAAATTAAGGATTAAAAGCGTATGACTATGTACCGTAGAATCACTACACTAGACTTTATTTCCAAGGTCCAAGTTCAAACGGTCCAAGATCAACCCAATCAACTTTTGTCAATGGCAAGGTACGTTCGAAGACATTGGGGCAACAGTAGAGTTGGAACACAATGAGATCATTTCCACATGGTTTTTGTTTTGTTTTAAATTTTTTTATCATTTCGATGATTTCCTCTTACTAGGATCTCCGTCTCTTTGTACAGAAATGTCTATTCATGGGCAAAACATCAATGCAAATATACTTTGAAGTGCAAACTTTTTTGTTTTTATTTTGAGTGCAAAGATGTCTAATGACTAAAATTGAACGAACATATGCATATGAACATAATTAAACTATTTAGCAAATTTGTGCCACCAAGCAGCAACGAGCATGTGTTTAATGCAGTTGAGATGTCCCCACAGAGTTATCTCATTATCATTATCCCCACGGAGCCTGCTTCAATAAACCTTTGCCCCAACAGAGTTATCCACAAAGTTGGATTTATGCAAACCTCGATCAGAGTCTCAATCTCTCGACAACCCTCTCCCCAACTGAGTTGGTCTTAAAAGAAGAATCCTTGTGGATTTATTCCTAAAGAATTCACCTTGCCAGCATGTCATCAAATAATCTCTTCAACAGGGTTTATTCCCCGACAAATGATACACTCTTCAACAAAATCTTTCCTATTCAAACAACTTTCAGATACTATGAAACCTGGACACGAACAGATAATAGTTTAACTTCTTAAGATACTATGAAGCCTGGACCCGACCAGATAATAGTTTAACTTCTTAAGATACTATGAAGCCTGGACCCGACCAGATAATAGATTAACTTCTTAAGATACTATAAAGTCTGGACCCAACCAGATAATAGTTTAACTTCTCAAGACATTATGAAGCGTGGACCCGACCAGATAATAGTTTAACTTCTCAAGATATTGAAAAACCTGGACTCAACCAGACAAGGGTTTAACTTCTTTTCCCCAGTAGAGTTTGCCTCCACCCCCAGTAAGTTACTGAAAAGCCTGGACCCGGCCAGATATCAATTCAACTTCATTCATTCAAGCAAGTTACCGTGAAGCCTGGAATCCGACCAGATATCAGTTCAACTTCATTCATCCCAGCAAGTTACTGTGAAGCCTAGACCCAGCCAAATATCAATTCAACTTCTTCCTTTCCAACAAGTTACTGTGAAGCCTGGACCCGACCAAATATCAATTCAACTTCATCTTTTCAAAAATCTGCTTTGAAGCCTGGAATTTGACCAGATAGCAGTTTAAAGTTGGTAAGTTGCTGTGAAGCCTGGAATCTGACCAGATAACAGTTTAACTTCACTCTCCCAAGTAATTTTCTGTGAAGCCTAGAACACGACCAGATAACATTTAGTTTAATCTTCCCCGGTAAGTCACTATGAAGCCTAGAATACGACCAGATAACAGTCAACCTCATTATCCCCAACAATTTGCTGCCAAGCCTGGATTTCAACCGGATAACAGCTAACTTTCGATTCTCTCTAGTTAGGAATAACTCCCCAATAGAGCAAGGGATAACCAAAATTCCTGAACTTTATTCCTCCAAGCAGAAATCAACACTCCCCATAGAGTTTTCTCATGCAAATAGCCAAAGTCAATATTCCCCAACAGATTTCTCCTCAAACAATACAACAGGGATTCCCAATGGAAATATTCTAAACAAAGTTGAAGATACACTTACTCTCTAACAGTGGTTCAGAATTCAGCCACCCAAGATTCCCCAGCATGTTGTCAAGGATTTATTTTCCTAGACAAAGACACGCTGCAATAAATGCATCACATTCATAAATCATAACATATACATGATAAATGCATACAGCATAATCTCATTTACTTTGAGAACATCATTACGCCATGCATACATATGCATGCAACTAATCCTTTTCCTTATAGGAAAAATCATCAGGCAAAAGACATCTACTATTTCAGTATAAATCAACCAAAAGATTTATCCTGATACCTTCCATCATCCCTCCAAATGGCATCTTTAATCACATTCCCTACACAGTCAGCTAACATATCATCGAGTGCAAATTTCTGGGCACTTTAGTGTTCAATCATCTTACACCTTCAAGTCACGAATGGCAGGCTTGTCAATCTAACTCTTCAGGTTTAAGAAGATTGAATAGGGACAGTTGTTGTACCCCAAATTTTGCCCTCTCATTTTTCAAGGCCTTTCTCACAAGGATTCTTAATGTTCAAGCTTGCACAAGTACATTGGGATTTTCCAGTACCAAGATTAAAAGGAAACTGTCAAAAAAGGAGAAAACAGATAAAAATAATATTTTGACAAAATTTGGAGAAAAACAAGTATTCTTCGATTCAGCTCCTTCGGTTGGCCTTTTGGCCTCTTTCGATGCAAGCTTGGCTTAAATCCTTCGACAGTGCGTGAGCCTCTGGCACATTAGTTTGGATTCACAAGGCACAAAGCATCTTGTAGTCTCCTTCGATTCCAAGTCAAAAAGCCTCTTGTAGCCTCCTTCGATTCCAAGGCAAAAAGCCTCCTTTTGGCATCCTTCAATTGCACATTTAAGACCTTCCTGCATGCATCTTTTGTTTGGATTTGTGGCCTCCTTCGAATGAAAGCTGGAGTTACGTACTTCATTTGGGCAGGAAATTTCCTTCGATGCAAGTTTAATCCATAAGCTCCGTTTGGGCATTTTCTCCCTTCGAAGCAGTCTTATTTAGTACATTTCTAGAACTCTTCGACACAAGTGGAAAATAGGATTTTGAAAAGAACACTGATCAAATCTATGGTCTATGCTACATGATCTTACTTTACAGGCCTTAATGCTTGTATTTCACTCCATAATTAATTGCTTACATTTTGGATTAAGTTATTGTCCAGGTGATTAAGCCTTTATCCAGAAGTTTTTTTTTTAAAGTGAACTTGCTAGTACAAATCATGTCTTAAGCCCATGCTTTGCTTAAATCCTGATTGTACTTCACCATAAGTCAGGGAAGTCAGCCCCTTTTAACCAACAACTTTAGTACTTCACTTGGGATCTTGGAAAATATGACATAGCTTAATATTCACGTTTCATCCAAGATACACCTTTGTTCAAACTCCCAAACCTTTTCTCTATAAATAGAGAAACCTTTGACAAAGTAAAGGGCCAGATTTTTGCTAGAGAGAAAAATCATAAAAATACTAAGCACTCAAACTCTCCAATATTCTCAAACTCTCCAATATTCTGAAACTCTCTAATATTCTCAAACTCTCCAATATTCTCAAACTCTCCAACATTCTCAAACCTTCAAAACTCTAAGACTTTTTTTTTACAAAAAAAACCTCAGTAGTGTACTTTTCGATTCACTTCCCCTAAACTGTAGCATAATAACCTTTGACTCACTCATCACCATCATATACTCTCTTTCAATTCAGTGACTTCCCAAATCAAGCTGTAACTGAACTAGCTTCAGGAAGATTCCAGCGAAGCTCCCTCCACCACCAAAGAAGTCACCTACAGCTCTTTCGATTAAGCACTTCAAGAGGTAAGTTCTCTCTAAACTTGGAACTCTTTCATTTAAATATCATTTGTACATACCAATAAAAGTAAAATGTATATATCCCATTTAGGAAGTTGACCATGCCCTAACTTTCGATCCTCACTTCCTGTATGTTGAAAGTGTCAATCTTGACTAGTTAGACTTTGGATTTCGGTGCCCAATAATCTTGTGCTAACCGCTGGCCTGTAGCTTTCGAAAGTTATACTTGTTAGTTTCATTTTCAAGTTTATACAGGTTCTCTGTATCCTTCAATTGGCTAAGCATTGAAGCCTTTCGAATCTCAACCTGGGAGCTTTGCATTCCTACGATCGAAGGAGACAGCAAGGAGTTTTGAAACGAATAGTGCACCTCATGCTGACTTCCAGGCCCAATCAAAAGGAGTAGCCAGAAGGATGAATCGAAGGCTGTATCTCACACTATTTTCCCAACCGAAGGAATCCAAAGAAGGGAGAATTGAAAGAGCCTACTGTCTGGATCGAAGGATTCATTTCTTCTCTTTTTTTTTGTCTTTATATTTTCTTGCTATTCAATATGGTTGTAATAGTTAGGATATTTTATTTTCTGCATTTTTATTGCTTTATATAAATTTTAGTAATTAGGATGTATGGTAAGATAAAAACAACAAGTTGGCAACCCATAATCAAAGACTAAATGCATGGAAATCAAACACACTATTCACACATGCACCCCTAGGGCTAACTCCACCTATTGCCTAAAAGTGGTCATGTTATGCATGTGAGACGTCTTAGTAAAAACAATCAAAATATAAGATCATAGTCCCTCAATGACGCTTTGAATGATGCCTTACAAATGATCTTAGTCACTCAAGAGAAATGCTAAGATATTTCATAGAATTGTTATCATGACTACACGATGACCCATACCCATCCCTTTTACATCCAAAGATAAAGGCTTCTTACCAATCAATGGTAAGAAAGCAATATCAAAGGAAGAGAGGAATGAACGAAAGACTTTTGAGTAAGGTAGAATACTCATAGTTGCTTGCTCATCTTCAAAACACAAACACCTTTTCAAATGCACCAACACTTTCCATGAAATATTTTCAAAAGTCCAAAACTTTGTATACATTCTTATAGAGACGAGAATTATTACAAAGTTTTCCTAAATGAAGGCGCTTTTCAAAAATACTTTCAAAAAACCACTACAAGCACATTTTCAAACAAATCAAGTGATCTAGAAAGCAACCAAGAACCCATAGATAACTATAGATTAAAAGGATGCTAACACCTTCCCTTTTCATAATCTACCCCCCAAACTGTAGAAAATAATCTCGAAGGTCTTTCCTGTTCTTTTCACCCTTTCCTCTATTGGATAAAAGAAAAGTCGGTGGCGAATCTTGCTATCCGCAACAATTGAGATCAAACACAAAACATCCCAAGTTAGTTCTCCCACCGTATTACACCCTTCAACACCAGGTTCTACGATTACTGGCAGGATAGCAGGGTATGGCATTTTGAGATTCTGAGCACGAGACCGCATCCATCTAAGGTAAGGTTCTGGAGAAATGGAATTATCGCGTCCCAAAGTCTTGCTATCAATTTTGTTGAATGTGCCTCAAGAACGTATAAACCTTTGATGGTAATTTTGAGGATCGTTCTCATAGTTGAACATAATACCCTGAATGAGCATATCACAAGGACCGTCCCTTCAAGCATAACCAAACTGACGCAGAACTAGAGAAGGGTTGTAAGTAATTCCCCCTCTTATACTAAGGAGTGGTGCATTAGGGAATTCACCATAGAGATCAATAATAGTGACATCTTCCTGAGATCGAGAACACCAATAGATATATGCATGAGTGAGTGACATCAACCTTTGAGACCACCTCAAACCTTGTTCGTTTTTTAAATCTGATCGGGGCAGGTGCGTAATAAACCACCTAGACAATAGAGGTATGCAACACATAAGAGTTCCTTACTTATTCATAGTACAAGTATGGAGAGAATGTAGGACATCTCCGAGCAAAGTAGGTATCGGATTATGAGTGAGGAATATTTTGATGGCATTCATATCTATGAATTGGTCTGGATTAGGGAAATGTACCAACCCTTAGATCATCAAATCCAACATATCCTCAAAAGCACGAAGGTTCATGGCATCTAGAAATCCCTGAGCCTTCTCTATCAGAAATTTAGGAGAAAAGCCCTTGAGTCCATTCCTTATTTCCCAATTAGATAAATTGTCTAATCCTTTCAGATGTAAGGCTACTGCAACGTCTTCAGGTTTCAGAACTTTCTCTAAACTAGTGAAAGGTATCTGATCAAGAATAGGAAATTCGAGTAATTTAGAGAATTCTTCCATTGTGGGTACCAATTGATAATCCGGGAAGGTAAAATGGTGATGCTTCGGATCAAAGAACTGGAAAAGAACGCTCATCATGTCTTCTTGAAAGCCAGTGGTAACCAAGTTGAGTAGATGACCATGTCTCTTGGTGAACTGAGAATTGTCGGGAACCTTTGAGACTAATTCCTCAAGCTTTGAAGTTATCCTTACGAAGTTGACTCGGATGGTATTCCTACGACTGGAAGCCATGACCCTTGAAATGGTTAGTCATGATATGGTGTTATGATGTCATGTTCAAATAGAGAATCCAAACACAAGCAAAGCACACAAGGCCTTAGGTTCTGGCTTACATGGGGTTTGTAGGTAAGTACCCTTTTGAAATTTAGTTGGCTCAACCTGTCCTAAAGAAGTAACCGGATTCTAGGGATATCAATATCACTGATCTTTCCCACAAGTTTCGTCTAGCCCGACAACTTACTTGCCACCAAACAAAACTCGAGAGTTGAATCTCAATGAGTGTAGTATCGAGTATCAACCAACTTCATACTGCACCAAAGCAGGCTATCTCACTACCTTCTAATGGCTAAGTTGGCTCAACTAAGGTTATAAGGTCAGTTAGTGTTTATCACACCACACAGAAACCTAGTATTCTCCCCGACTGACTCGAGGGATACTAGTACAAACCAATGTGTCACACAAACATAGCCATCACTTCAACCATATTTATATATGTCGTATAGTTTCCATGATCTATTTCTACTTACCTAAAATGTTCCCCATATTCGAGTATAAGATCTTTGCAAGAATAAACCCGAGAAAACCCCAAATTATAAAGCAATCAAATCAAACAAGTAAAGCATTAAAAGTGATCTAACTCTAAAGGTAACCCCACTTTTAGTTCTCATCAGCAAAGTCGCCAGTTCAATAATACGGTGGGAGAAATAACTTTTGGTTTTGCATTTTATCGTAAATGTTACAGATAGCAAGATTCGCCATCGACTTTTCTTTTATCTAATAAGGAAAGGATGAAAATAATAGGAAAAAACTTCGAGGATTTTCTGAGTTCGAGGGGTAGGTTATGAAAAAGGAAGGTGTTAGCACCCTTTTCATCTGTAGTTATCTACGGGTTCTTAATCACTTAGCTCACTTTGTTTGAAAATGCTTTTATTTGTGTGTGATTTGAAAATATTTTGAAAAATTCCTAAGTGCGGCAACTTTGTAATGATTCTCGTATCGTTAAGAATATGTACAAAATGTTTGTTTTTGAAAATATTTCAGAAAAAAGTGTTTATGAAAAAGATGTTTTTTTTTTGTGAGCAAGTGATTAACAGTATTCTACCCTTACTCAAAGATCTTTCGTATTATTTTCCTCCTCCTTAGATAGTGCTATCCTACCATTAGTTAGTAGGAATCCATATCGTTGGATGTGAAGGGACGGGTGCGGGTCATCATACAGTCATAAAGGTAACTTGTAGGGGCACTTTAGCAATTTCGTAAGGGACTAAGATCATTTACTGAAAGCAACATCGAAGGGTAATCAAGGGACTACGATATTTTTAATCGAGCGACAGTGCTAAAGTGTCCCCATGTTCGAGGAGCGTGACTGTGTTTTCCGAAGACAACAAGTGGGATTACCTTAGAAGTGAGTGTGTGAAAAGTGGTTCGATTCAGTTATTTAATCTTGTATTTAGAGTTATCTAACGTCTCATTTTAGATCTTTCCATACAATCCTATTAAACTAGATAGTTATAAGGAAAGGAGTAAAACAGAAAATAAAGGTCCTACGCTATTACAAAGCTTCGAGAAAGGGGGTAAAAACCACAGAATTGGGGGAAAGAAAGAAAGCAAAAAAAACTAATTTAAGCTATTACATTATGTAGCAATTACATAATGGGAAAAACTAATGTAAAAATAATAAAGCGCGCGAAGCGGTAAAAAGGAAAAGAAACCGAGAAATTGTTTGATGAAAAATAATTGACGATTTAACCTAAAACCTAATTGATTAAATTGAGCAAACCCTAAATCTAGGTTAATTTAATCAAAAAAGTTAGGTAATTAAATTAATCGAGATTAATTATCCTAATTAATTAAATAAAAAAATCAAAATTAATTTATGAGAAAGAAATCAAACCTAATTTGTTTTAAAGTTGACTAAAAAATAATTAAGGTTATTAAAAAAATTAGGGTTAAAGTAAAAAGAGAAAATAATGTTAGTAAAAAAAATAGAGAAAAAGAATGCTAGAGATGAGTTTTGAACTCATGCCCTCCAAGACCTTCATGCAGCATGCATACCACCAGGCCAAGCGCGCACTTGTGTCCAGGATACGCCTCTAACACGCTTTGTAATCAACCTGCAAAAATATGAGAAATTAAAGAAATAAAACGTCAAAAGGATGGATCGATCCCAGGCCCTTAGAGACTAATGCCTTATCGCGCACGCTTCTGCCACTAGGGTGGTTGTTTCATCCGTTTATATAAATAAAACAATAAATATGTAATATGAATCTAAAAGTATTGACCAGAGAGGTGTCGGAGCCCTAGCTCCGGTCGTCTTCTCCGGTGACCCTCTTTTGTTCAATCTTCAAAATGCGCAAGTTTAGTAATCAAATACAGCCTACCCCCCCCCCCCCTAAATCGAGGGTTGTGAATCTAATGGAAATGTTATTTTGATCTAAAAGTCCATGGTTTGGCTGCTACAATGCAAATGATACCGATCGGAGCAAAACATGGTATTTTACAAACTAGCATACATGGAACATCTGCAATTATTCTATTCTGCATTATTATACCTCATGAACACATAACAAACATTAGTAAACGTTAGAATGTAGTAAAAAATACAGAATTTCAAATATGGATGAAAGCGTGATGTTTGCATGAGTGTTTTCTGGCCACTTGGATCATTGTAATTGATCCAATCTTACCCTGGGAGGGAATGGAATTGATTAGAATTGTAAGCTTATGGTGAAAGGTAGTGTAATAAGGGTTTGAAACTCCTAGGGTTCTTGAAAAATATTTGGAAATTTGGACAAGTTTAAGAGGCATGGATTTCGTGTTTTTTGTTCCCTCTTGATGTCTGAATATATAGAGAATTTTAGGGCAACCAAATGATGGGCTTGGACTCTTGTAGTAAGATATAATTTTATCTTATTTATTTTGTATATTAATGAATTAAATCAAAAATAATAAAAATAATTAAAAATAAAAATAGGTCAAGGGGTATAAAAACAATATTTTAGGTGTATGAAGAGCATAATACACATTTGGACTCTTAAACCATGGCCCAATAACCCAAAATATCAAGCTTGCTCATTTTGAACTTCAAGCATTTGCTCAAAATTTCCCAACTTGCAATGGTCAAAACTCATTAACTTTTCATCTTTTGAAGGTGATCTTGGACTTTTGGGAAAGCTCAAGATGCCCTCTACAATCTCTATGTTGATCATTTTTGCTTTTGAAGATTTATCTTGATGTAAGTTTCCTTGAAAAAAAGTGTCTTTTTGTTGACTTTTGAAATGACCTGTAATGTATTGACTTATATCTTACAACTGGTGCATTTTTTGGACTTGATCTTAGAGAGACAACGTTGTAGATAATTGAATTCCCTTTAAAATTGTCTTTGGTTGGGGAAAATTTGATCAAGCGTGTGAAAGTTATGCTTGGTCAAAGTTCAGTTGACTTCTCCTAAGGAAACCTTAATTTAGTAACTTTTGACTTTTGATGATTTGAGTGATTTTCTTGATGAGTCATGATCAACCCTTGATCAAATGATGGATATGACTTACAAATGTTGATTTTGAGCAAAAACCTTGAAGTTTGACTGTATGTTAACCACATATGACTTTTTACTGAATACAGTTGATTTTCAGTCATATGACCCATTGACTGGGCAAACTTGTGATGCAAGACATGGAACTTGTCATAATCATTCTTGAATATATATGGAGAACCATTAAAACCCTTGAGACCTTGAGAACCTAATCTTCCTTGAGAAATACCAAACCCTAGTTATGTACCCATTGCTTAGGAGAGAATTTGTCTGATCAATTCTTGAGCCACCTTGAGCACATGAGGACCTTTTGAGAATGTATTGAAGAAAAATGGGAGGGAAAATTTTTGGGTATAACAGATAACCTTCTGAGGTGTTGTCTGACCAAGCTTTGGATATGGATGTCACCTCTTCTAGGGAGAACAAAGTTGAATGATGTTCGGCCCGGGAAGAGAATCCTGTCGGAGAATCGCAATGATCATAGAAATAATTTCTATTTTAGAAATAAACCCTACTAGGGAAATAAACCCTGCTGGGGAAATAAACCTCGCTGGTGAAGAGAATTATGTTGGAGGAGAGAATTCTATTGAGGATTTTATAATGTTGAGGAAATAAACTCTATTAGGGAATTAAATTCCTATAAACTATGTTGAGGGAATAATTTATGATGGGAATATGAATTTCATAGGCCGTGCGAAGGAAGTTCCCATCGTATGTTGGGGAAATGGTCAAACTTCCTAATCCACTAGGGGACCTACTGGGGGAGATGATCATATGAACTGTTGGAAGATGCCTCAATTTCTATCTGAAGGTATACTATACTCATTGAGGAATGTATCTCTGTAGAGGATGAGTTTGTAAAAATAGCTCTACGGAGATTTCTCTGTGGAGATTTGTGGACGACTTGAATGTTATCCCAACTCCTAGAGTCTTTAGTAAATGCTAACCCTGTTTTATTCACATATTTGTTAACAGTAATCATATTCATATGCATATGTTCACTCAATTTAGTCATTGGACGTTTTTGCAAACAAAATAGGGAAAGTAAATTTTAATTTTGAATTATATTTGTTTTGATAGTTTGCCTATAAATAGGCAGGTTTGTACAATGATACAGAGATTCTAGTAAGAGGAAATCATCATAAAAATAAAGAAATTACAAAGAAAAAACAAGGAAAGACAGTTATGTGGAAACAATCCCATCGGGTTTTGTTGTACCCCAAAATTTTCCCTCTCATTTCTCAAGGCATTTTTCACAAGGATTCTGAAAGTTCAAATTTGCACAAGTACAATGGGAGGAAACTGTTAAAAAGGGAAAAACAGATAAAAATAATCTTTTCAACAAAATTGGAGAAAATTAAGTTTTCTTCGATTTCCCTTGTTTCGTTTGGACTTTAGTCTCTTACAAGACTGCTTCGATTGGACTAGGTCTTCCTTAAAGCTTCCTTCGATTCAGAAGGAAATGATCTTCATACAAGCTTAGACTGAGTTATATTTCCCTTTAAAACAGTGTCCTTCGATTCAGGAAGTAAAGAACTCCTTTTGGTTTTCTTCGAATCAGAAAGTCAATAATCTTCTGAGAGCTTCTTTTGATTCAGAAGGTAATAACTTTCTGAAAAGTGTCCTTCGATTACACCATTGACCCCTCACCTGTTTACCTTGGATTCACAAGTTTTCAATTGCATGAATGGCTACCTTCCTGTGACTTTCAATTTCATCTTCATGTTTGTTTCGAATGCGCCTTCATATCACCTTCAAATCCATATGCAAACCCTTCAATACGCCATAGTGTTGCATTATGAGACAAAACTTGGTGGCCCATTCGAAGGACTTGCCATAATTAGGGAATAATTATTTTTGCTTACTTTGGAGTCTGGTCGAAGGTTGGGCTTAAGTGATCGAAAGAAAGAGGACTCAAAGTGTCATATTCAGCTGAAAAGGGTCATTCGAAGAACACATAGTTGGTCCATTCGAAGGACACACAACTGGTGGAAACGAATGTTGTTTTATTGAGTTTGGTCGAAGGTTGTGGAAAGATGAAGGATTCAATTCAAAGGGTCAAGTTGCCCATAGGTCAGGCTACATAGGCCTCATACTTTTGCCTCACTCTATATTAAATTGTTCTTCAAGCCAACTTGCTCTTGATGACATCACTACCTTTTTAGAGAGTTTTTGAGCCTTGCGCCTGTCTCTTATGCACATTTTCCCTCTATAAACTAGGAGCCACCCATCTAAACCATTGTTGTTGGTACTTTTATTTTGGGATTATAAAACATTGACACAAGTGGATGTTGGCAAAGAAACTATGTTTTATTCTTTCACAAAGCTGCTCATTCCAAAAAAATTATCTATAAATAGAGAGTTCATTTGCACATCAAAAGGGGGGCTGGAGACGCTGAAAGGAGAGGCAACAAGAGAAAACGCTGGCAGATTTTGGCTGTGTGGGAAGAACCTTCAAAAAAACTCTTAAACTCTTAAGATCCTCAAACACTAAACACAAACCCAGAATCTAAAGAAACACAACACTTGTTTCTTTTTCTCTTTCGAATCAGGAACAACCCCACACTTTGTTTTTCTTTCGAATCCAGGAGAAAGAACACTACACCTGTTCTTCTCCTTCGAATCCAGAAATAACAAACACCACCGTCACACCTCCTGACCTTCGAATCCAGTCAAAGGAACACCACACATGTTTCTTTCCTTTGAATCTAAGAGCATCTAGTTCAACCACTTGAGAGTCCAACACACGCTCCAGCCTCCAGCAAGGTAAGTTTCTCTAAACCTTGAACTTTTCGTTTCTTGCATAACATATAAATATAGTTCCTTTTCAATTCAAACATGTACATACTATTGCTCTTCTTTTCGCTTTCATCCTTTTAATATGTTTCATGGTAAACAACCTTCTTGGCTTTTGCTCTTTGTACATTTATACATGCTTTAAGAACTAATATAGCCTTAAGGTGATGTTGGCATGGCCTTGGGCCATGTTGCTATTCAAAGTCAAACGAAAGAAACAGGAGACAGAAAGTTAGAAACAAAGCCTCTAGATTCCATACTAACCTTCAAGCCAAACAAAAGAGGCAGCCAGAAGGCACAACATGCTGGCCTCCAGGCCCCAAATGAAAGGCACAACATGCTGGCCTCCAGTCCCCAATCAAAAGACACAACATGCTGGTCTCCAGGCCCGAATCAAAAGTCATTCCTTCACCCCTTTTTAGGCCAGATCGAAGAGAGCCAGAAAGTGAATAATTGAAGAGTTTGCTGCCCTAAATCGAAAGATCCATTTTTCTTGATTTTACCTTATTTTTGCCTTTATATTTTCATGTAATTCAATATGGTTGTAATAGTGTAGGATTTTATCTTTTTGTACTTTTGACTTTATACAAAATGTTAGTAATTATGGTGTATGGCAAGATAAAATCAATAAGTAGACCACCCTGACCAAAAGACAAAAATGCATGCAATTAAACACACTTTGCACACATGCACCTCTAGGGTTAACTCCACTTGTTGCCTTATGAAACATAGTCATGTTATGCATGTGAGACGTCTTAGCAAAAACAATCAAAAATACAAGATCATAGTCCCTCGATGACGCTTCGAATGTTGCCTTACAAATGATCTTAGTCCCTCAAAAGAAATGCTAAGATATCTCACAACATTGCTACCATGACTATACGATGACCCACGCCCATCCCTTCACATCCAATGATGAAGCTTCTTACCAAATCAATGGTAAGATAGCAACATCTAAAGGAGGAGGAAAAGAACACTAAAGACCTTTGAGTAAGTAGGTTGCTCCTAGTTGCTCTCTTGCTCACAACAAAAAACATTTTATACACCAACACTTTCATTTTGAAACATTGTCAAAAGATAACACTTTGTATGCGTTCTTATAGAGACGAGAATCATTACAAAGATACCTTTTCAAAATAACTTTCAAAAACAAACACTTCTTTGAACTATTTTTCAAAAAAACACTTTCTATGCGTTCTTATAGAGACAAGAATCATTACAAAGGCACGTTTTCAAAATACTTTCAAAACCAAACCACAAAGCACACTTTCAAACAAAAGCAAGTGATCTAGCAAGCAACTAAGAGTCCATAGATAACTATGGATGAAAAGGGTGCTAATACCTTCCCTTTTCATAATCTACCCCCTGAACTCATGAAAATAATCTCGAAAGGTCTGTCCTGTTCTTTTCAACCTTTCCTTTTAGATAAAAGAAAAGTCGGTGGCGACTCTTGCTATCCGCAACAATTGCGATCAAACGAAAAACATCCCAAGTCAGATCTCCCACCGTATTACAGAACTGGCGACTCTATTGGGGAATCACTTAACAATGGGGTTACCTTAGGGCTAGAACACCTTTACTTGCTTTCCTTTGTTTGATTTATTTGCTTTACATTATGGTTCCTTGTTTGGGTTTGTTTTGATCCTTTACCCGGATCTGGGGCACCTTTTTAGGTAAGTAGCAATAAGTTATGGAAATTGTGCGGGGTATACCGACATGGTCTAAGCAATAAATACGTTAGTGTGACACATTTATTGGTACCGGTAGCCCTTTAGTAGTCAAGGAGAATATGGGGCCGTTGTATGGTGTCATGAAGCACTAACTGACTTTAGAACCTTTACTTGAACAACTTGGCCTTTAGGAAGTAGTGAGGTAGTCGGCTTTGGTGCAGTCCGAAGTTGGTTGATACTCGATACTACGCTCATTGAGATTAGACTTCTCGGGTTATTTCGGTCACCATTAAAGAGGCTAGCGCTGAAATAATGCTTGATGAGGAAATATCAGTTATTTTGATATCCCCTAGAACCCGATTATTATTACTAGGACAGGTTGAGCCAACTAAACTTCAAGAGGGTACTTACCTACAAACCCCATGCAAGCCTAAACCTAAGGACTTGTCTGCTTTGTGTGTATATGATTATTTGTACATAACAACTTGCTTACTTTGCATACTTGTACATAACATCATACCATAGTATTTTCAATAACCATTTCAAGGATCTCAAGGGCCTATGATACAGGGTCACGTTGAATCAGACGTCTATAAAGGGGCAAGAGGATTTATTTTCCTCTAACCAAATGTCGTCAAGACCAAAGCACGGTAACTTGAGTCAAGGGCTACGACCCATTTGACATGGTGAGCTTGATTCTCATGGAAGGACATCCATCGATACATGTTGATCAACGTTCAGATTCTAACATCTCCTTGTGTTTACCCCGTGAGATCCTTGAAAACATTGCATCCACATATCATGCATGTCATCATAACAGGTTTTCCCGTATAGGCTTTCTCATCTGCTTGTTGTTTATTTCAGTAAGAGATGGCTCTAGAGCAAACAGTTAAAGATATCCAAGCTCAAAACGCTCAGTTCCAACAAGCGCTCATGAACTTGGCCGAGGGGCAGGAAGATCTGAAAATACTCTTCAGCAAAGAGAGCAAGAAGAAGAAAAAGGTTGTTATCCTCAACGTAAGAAGAAGGTCCAAAGGGCATGCCCAGCTAGCTCAAAAAGAAGACATTTCTATTACAGATGAAAACAATCAAGAAGAGTAAGTTAGAAGCATTAAATCTAACATAGCAATTGATGACGATAATTCTTCTGAGGAGCAGTATCCACCGGCGGATGAAAAATACAAACAACTTGAAGACATACTAAAAGTTGTAGAGTGGTCATCCCATTAAAATTCAAAATCCCTACCTTTGCCCCGTACGGTGGAGTCTCTTGTCCTAAGATGCACCTAAAGTCTTATGTCCGCAAGATTCAACAATACACAACTGATCAGAAGCTTTGGATCCACTTCTTCCAAAAGAGTTTAGATGGGACGCAACTTGAGCGGTTCTATCAATTGGAGAGTTCCCACATTCACACTTGGGAAGATCTAGCTGCTGCTTTTTACAAGAAGTACCAATACAATGCCGATCTTGCACCAACTCGTGTGCAATTGCAGAATATGGCCATGCGTTCCAACGAGGGCTTCAAAGAATACGCCCAAAAGTGGAGAGACTTGGCTGGCAGGGTGCAGCCACCCTTAATTGATAGAGAGCTAATTCATATTTTTATGGGAACTTTGACAGGACCTTTCTTCAATCACTAAATCGGAAGCTCCTCATTCGGGTTCACTGAGATAATACTGACTGGCGAAAGGGTCGAGGTTGGCATCAAAAGTGGAAAGATCCAAGGAGCTACATCCTCTGACGCTCAGAAAAATACATACAATGGGAAGAAAGAGTCATATGTTGTGTACGTCCAAAAGGGTCCTAAGAAGAGCCATCACGACCAACATGTGGGGGCAGTCCTGATCTCTAGTCCTGCATCAGTGCGACAACAACAACGGGGAAATCAGCAAAGACAAGAAGAGCCCAAGAAGCAGTTTACCAGCATCAACATGCCACTGGCACAAGCATTGCAACACATGTTGAGGATGAATTTGATCACATTAATAGGACCTCATCCAAACCCCAAAACTTCTTCCCCTAACTACAATCCTGATGCAATGTGTACTTATCATTCCGACAGTCTCGGGCATGATACTAATGATTGTTGGGCGCTGAAATACAAGATTCAAAATATGATTGACGCTAAGGTGATTAAGTTCGGTCCTCCTGAGACTCCAAATGTGATCATTTCTCCCATACCAAATCAATGAGCGTTCCAGTTCATTTTGAATTTTAAATTGTAATTTCTTTTGTTGTTCAAACACTTATCTATTAATGTTAAACTATGTTTCATTAATGCATTGCATATGTTTGTCTTGACTTCATCCATTCGTTTTCACTATATTTAAAACTATGCTTTTTACTCCTTTTATGATATTCAACTCTTGTTTTAAAAGTTGCAAGCCTTTAGAGGGAGGATGACGAGAACAAAGCCATAATCTCACACGGTATGCTTTTGGATAGACCTTGCTGACGATGTACAGACGTTCTTTCAAATCCTAAGGACTGGAGTTATAAGGAAGATAATCCCTAGTCAACCCCTTTGAGCCAAAGAAGTAGGAGTTTCCTTTTCACACAAATTGAAACCTTTAATTAAAACAAGGGGCAGGGTAGTCTCTCAGTTAATTCAAATGCGCGTTCAGTCGCAAACTTTCACTTCGTATACAACAAATGACATCAAAAACATTACTCTAGAATCAAAAGATGGTGATGGTTCCCTATCAAATAGGCAGTCATTATCTCTCAAAAAGAAAATCCCACTAAGTCGAAACCTACAAAGGAGACTTAAGAAAAACTGGGGCATCCCGCTGACTGTAAACTCAAAACAGGAACAGTCAGGAAAAAATCAGGGATAATAAATAAAAAAAGAGATCACTGCAAATCCTCAACAACATGAAAAATGTTGCAAAAAATGAATGCCTTCTGACAAACTTAACTTGTTTGAACCATCACCAAAACATCATTCAGACTCAATGGGAGTTCAAACACACAATTAACTGAGTTTAGGACTGAAGAACATCACGAACAACGGGTGGGTAAAAATAAAATTCGAGCCTTTATCCTTTGTTTCTTAAACCATGAACCAAGCCACGTTACAACCCTTCAAATGTCCTAATTGAATTGTAGGTTAGTTCAAAAGCATATTGTTACAAAAGGTATCCTTACTTATGTAAGGTTTACTCCAAATCTTGAGTTGAATTTTCTTACAAAAATTCTTTTATCTGCTAAAACGAATTTTCAAAACTTCAAGACAAGCATAAGCTTTGCATTATTTGAATATCGTTGTTTGCATATGGCTATTTGTTTGACAGCGGAGAAATTCGCACGACGAATATCCAGTGAATAAAAACCCTCTAAATGAACGAAATCACTTCAAGTAGGAAGACGCTTCCAATAACAAATATCCAATAAGAAAGTGGGCATGACGTGTCACTATCCAACACACCTGGGTAGTCCAGTCAAGATTCCAAGAAATCTCTCAAGAAACGCTGAATATACCAGGGGCAGGTCTCCATCCGAATCACTTGAGGCATTGAACGCGAATCCAAACAAAGGGTTACGTACAATCAAACATTTCCTTGCAGTTCCATAAACACCTGCTACTAGGGGCAATGACAGATCCCCCACAAATTCCTTTTCATATGGTGAACCCCAGCCAGGGTTTCAATCTCTGAAAACTTATCCCCAACTGAGTTGATCTCAAGAATCCTCGAGGATTTCTGCCAAAAGAAGACACCTCCCCAACAGACTGGCGACATGGTTTATTTCCCCAACAAACTACAGATTCCCCAGCTTGAGTTTTCTTCTCATATTACTACAAATAAAGGGACCACAACTCCTTTTCCCCAATAGACTGCTCTACAATCTGAAGCAAGTTATTGTGAAGCCTGGACCCGACCAGATATAAGTTCAACTTCATCCTTTCAATAATTTGTTATGAAGCCTGGAATTCGACCAAAGAACAATCAAATTCAGTAAGTTACTGTGAATCCTGGAAACTGACCAGATAACATTTAACTTCAGTAAGTTGTTGTGAAACCTGGACCCAGCCAGATATTAGTTCAACTTCATCCTTTCAAGAATTTGTTATGAAGCATGGAACCCGACCAGATAACAATCAAATTCAGTAAGTTACTGTGAAGCCTAGAAACCGACCAGATAACAGTTAACTTCATTAAGTTGTTGTGAAGCCTGGACCCGACCAGATATCAGTTCAACTTCATCATTTCAAGAATTTGTTATGAAACCTGGAATCCGACCAGATAACAACCAAATTCAGTAAGTTACTGTGAATCCCGAAAATTGATCAGATAACAGTTAACTTCAGTAAGTTGTTGTGAAACCTAGACCCGACCAGATATCAGTTCAACTTCATCCTCTCAAGTAAGTTATTACGAAGCCTGGAGCTCGACCAGATAACAATTAACTTCATCCACCTCAGTAAGTTGATGCGAAGCCTGGTATCCAACCAGATAACAGTTAATTTAATCTTCATCGGTAAGTCGCTACGAAGCCTGGAATACGATCAGATAATAATCAACTTCATTATCCTCAACAATTTGTTGTCAAGCCTGGAATTTGACCATATAACAGTTAACTTTCGATTCTCTCCAGTCAGGAATAATTCCCCAGTAGAGCAATGGATAACCAAAATTCTTGAATTTTATTTCCCCAAGCAGAGATTAACACTCTCCTCAGAGTCTTCTTAAAGCAAGCCAATATTCCCCAACGGAGTTTCTCCTCAGAACAGGAATTTCCAACAGAAATATTCTAAACAAAGTTGAAGATACATCTATTCTCCAACAGCAGTTAGGGATTCAGTCTCCTAAGATTCCTCAGCACGTTGTCAAGGATTTATTTTCCTAGACAAAGACGCACTGTAATAAATGCATCACATTTATACACCGTATAACATACATGATATATGCATACAACACAACCTCATTTTTTAGAACATCATTGCATAATGCATTTCATACATCATGACATTGCATATAACTAACCCTTTACCTTGTCAGGAAAGATCAATCAACAGATAGCTATCATCGATAATTTTCAAGTTCCAGATTAATACCTGTAACAAGCTAGGAAAACTATCTGTGGACGACTGATTATAGATTAATACCTGTAACAAGCCAGGAAAACTCTCTACATAAGGAGGTTGAATATTAATACCTGTAACAAGGCAGGAAAACTATCTTTCTTTCTCAAGTCAGAGATTAATACCTGTAACAAGCCATGACAACTATCTCAGCGACCGACAATTTTCAAGTTCCAGATTAACACCTGTAACAAGACAGGAGAACTATCTGTGGACGACCGACTGTGGATTAATACTTGTAACAAGCCAGGAAGCTATCTACATAACCATCCTGAAGTAACCCTACCCAGGTTCCTTTTCAGAAAATTCCTGATACAGTCTAACACAAACTCATCCCGAAGCAATCTTACACGGGTTCCATATGACTACTAGATGCAACTTCACACGGGCTCATCATGAAGCAACCCTACCCAGGTTCCTTCTCATTTCCAGATGCAGTTTTACACTGACTCATCATGAAGCAACCCTACCCAGGTTCCTTCTCATTTCCATATGAAGTTTTACACGGACTCATCATGAAGTAACCCTACCCAGGTTCCTTCTCATTCCAGATGAAGTTATACACTAACTCATCATGAAGTAACCCTACCCAGGTTCCTTCCCATTCCAGATGAAGTTTTACACTGACTCATCATGAAGAAACCCTATCGAGGTTCCTTCTCATTCCAGATGAAGTTTTAAACTGACCCATCATGAAGTAACCCTACCCAGGTTCCTTCTCATTCCAGATGCAGTTTTACACGGACTCATCCTAAGGCAACCCTACCCAGGTTCCTTCTCAGACAATTCCAGATGAAGTTTAACACGGACTCATCATCAAGCAATCTTACACGGATTCCTTCTCAATTTCCAGATGCATTCTAACACAGAATCATCATGAAGTAACCCTACCCAGGTTCTTTCTTATTTCCATATGCAGTTTTACCCAGACTAATCATCAAGCAACCCTACCCAAGTTCCTTCTCCTTTTCGGATGCAGTTTTACACGAACTCGTCCTGAAGCAACCCTACCCAGGTTCCTTCTCTTAAATTCTAGATGAAGCTTCACATGGATTCATCTTGAAGCAGCCCTACCCAGGCTTCCCCCTCATATGTCTCCTAAAGCATCCCTATACAGGCCCATCATAAATTGAAGAATATCCAAGATCTCTGTTGGTTCAGTTTAAATTGATCAATGGTTTATCCTTATTCCTTTCTGTTAGACACTTTCTCTGGTTCAGATAAATCTCTCCAAAGATTTATTATGATTCTTTTCCAGTTGAAGTCAAATTTAGACTTAGTCTAATTTCTGCCAACAATTACTCTATATGGCATCCTTAAGCCCATGTCCAACGACTTTCCATCATCTCTCCAAATGGCATCTGTAATCCCATTCCCTACATCATCAACTATCAGTGTTATTTCATGTGAGTTCAAATTTCTGAGAACTCTAGTGTTCAATCATCTTCTACCTTCAAGCTATGAATGGCAACATGCCATACTTGCTCTTCAGGTTTAAGAAGATTGAACAGGGGCAGCTATTGTACCCCAAAATTTGCCTCTCATTTCTCAAGGCATTTTTCACAAAGATTCTCAAAGTTCAAAATTGCACAAGTACAATTTGAGGAAACTGATAAAAAGGGCAAAACAGATAAAAATAATATTTTCAACAAAATTGGAGAAAAATAAGTTTTCTTCGATTTCCCTTGTTTCGTTTAGACTTTAGTCTCTTTCAAGACTGCTTCGATTGGACTAAGACTTACTTAAAGCTTCCTTCAATTCAGAAGGAAATGATCTTCATACAAGCTTCGATTGAGTTTTATTTCCCTATGAAATAGCGTCCTTCGATTCAGGAAGTAAAGGCCTCCTTTTGGTTTTCTTCGATTCAGAAAGTCAATAATCTTTTGAGAGCTTCTTTCAATTCAGAAGGCAATAGCCTTCTGAAAAGTGTACTTCAATTGCACCATTGACCCCTCACCTGCTTGCCTTGGATTCACAAGTTTTCAATTGGATGAATGGCTACCTTCATGTGACTTTCGATTTCATCTTCATGTTTGTTTCGAATGCGCCTTCATATCACCTTCGAATCCATCTGCAAACCCTTCAATACGCCATAGTGCTGCATTATGACTCACAACTTGGTGGCCCATTCGAAGGACTTTCCATAATTGGGGAATAATTGTTTTTGCTTACTTTGGAGTCTGGTCGAAGGTTGGGCCTAAGTGATAGAAAGCAAGAGGACTCAAAGTGGCATATTCAGCTGAAAAGGGCCATTAGAAGAACACATAGTTGGTCCATTAAAGGACACACAACTGGTGGAAACAAATGTTGTTTTGTTGAGTCTTGTCGAAGGTTATGGAAAGATGACGGATTTGACTCAAAGGGTCAAGTTGTCCATAGGTCAGGCTACATAGGCCTCTAACTTGTGCCTCACTCTATATTAAATTATTCTTCAAGCCAACTTACTCTTAATGACATCACTACCTTTTTAGAAAGTTTTTGAGCCTTGCGCCTGTCTCTTCTGCACATTTGCCCCCTATAAACTAGGAGCCAGCCATCTAAACAATTGATGTTGGTACTTTTATCTTGGGATTATAAAAAGTTGACACAAGTGGATGTTGTCCTTTCAAAGAAACTATATTTTATTCTTTCACAAAGCTTCTCATTCCAAAAAAAATTTCTATAAATAGAGATTTCATTTGCACATCAAAAGGGGGCTGGAGACGCTGAAAGGAGAGGCAATAAGAGAAAACACTGGCAGATTTTGGCTGTATGGGAAGAACCTTCAAAAAAACTCTTGAACTCTTAAGATCCTCAACCACTAAACACAAACCCAGAATCTAAAGAAACACAACACTTGTTTCTTTTTCTCTTTCGAATCAGGAACAACCCCACACTTTGTTTTTCTTTCGAATCCAGGAGAAAGAACACTACACCTGTTCTTCTCCTTCGAATCCAGAAATAACAAACACCACCCTCACAACTCCTGACCTTTGAATCCAGTCAAAAGAACACCACACCTATTTCTTTCCTTAGAATCCAAGAGCATCTAGTTCAACCACTTGAAAGTTCAGTACAAGCTCCAGCCTCCAGCAAGGTAAGTTGCTCTAAACCTTGAACTTTTTGTTTCTTGCATAACATGTAAATACAGTTCCTTTTCGTTTCAAACATGTACATACTATTTCTCTTCTTTTTGTTTCCATCCTTTTAATATGTTTCATGGTTAACAACCTTCTTGGCTTTTGCTCTTTGTACATTTAAACATGCTTTAAGAACTAATCTAGCCTTAAGGTGATGTTGGCATTACCTTGGGCCATGTTTCTATTCAAAGTCAAACGAAAGAAACAGGAGACAAAAAGTTAGAAACGAAGCCTCTGGCTTTCATACTAACCTTCAAGACAAACGAAAGAGGCAGCCAGAAGGTACAACATGCTGGCCTCCAGGCCCCAAACGAAAGGCACAACATGCTGGCCTTCATGCCCCAATCGAAAGACACAACATGTTAGTCTACAGGCCCCAATCGAAAGTCATGCCTTCACCCCTTTTCAGGCCAGATCGAAGAGAGCCAGAAAGTGCAGAATTGAAGGGTTTGCTTCCCTAAATCGAAAGATCCATTTTTCTTGCTTTTACCTTACTTTTGCCTTTATATTTTCATGCAATTCAATATGGTTGTAATAGTGTAGGATTTTATCTTTCTGCACTTTTGACTTTATACAAAATGTTAGTAATTAGGGCGTATGGCAAGATAAAATCAACAAGTAGACCACCTTGACCAAAAGACAAAAATGAATGCAATTAAACACACTTTGCACACATGCACCTCTAGGGTTAACTCCACTTGTTGCCTTATGAAAAAGAGCCATGTTATGCATGTGAGACGTCTTAGCAAAAACAATCAAAAATACAAGATCATAGTCCCTCGATGACGCTTAGAATGTTGCCTTACAAATGATCTTAGTCCCTCAAAAGAAATGCTAAGATATCTCACAACATTGCTACCATGACTATACGATGAACCACGCCCATCCCTTCACATCCAATGATGAAGCTTCTTACCAAATCAATGGTAAGATAGCAACATCTAAAGGAGGAGGAAAAGAACACTAAAGACCTTTGAGTAAGTAGTTTGCTCCTAGTTGCTCGCTTTCTCACAACAAAAAAACATTTTATACACCAACACTTTAATTTTGAAACATTTTCAAAGACAACACTTTGTATGCATTCTTATAGAGACGAGAATTATTACAAAGATACCTTTTCAAAATCACTTTCAAAAACAAACACTTCTTTGAACTATTTCCAAAACAACACTTTGTATGCGTTCTTATAGAGACGAGAATCATTACAAAGGCATGTTTTCAAAATACTTTCAAAACCACACCGCAAAGCACACTTTCAAACAAAAGTAAGTGATCTAGAAAGCAACTAAGAGCCTATAGATAACTATGGATGAAAAGGGTTCTAATACCTTCCCTTTTCATAATCTACCCCCCGAACTCAAGAAAATAATCTCGAAAGGTCTTTCTTGTTCTTTTCAACCTTTCCTTTTGGATAAAAGAAAAGTCGGTGGCGACTCTTGCTATCCACAAAAATTGTGATCAAACTCAAAACATCCCAAGTCAGTTCTCTCACCGTATTATAGGTTTCAAATCTATTATTGCCCTTATGTCTTCAAGATTCTCATCCCTTATTGTTGGAAGAAGTTGACTGAATTGATTTAGACCTTTTGAACTTAGAGTTGATAACAAAGCTTAATGTAGGTTGATGATCCAATGGGACATAGTCGTATGCTTTAATCCCTAACTTTTTCCTGGACCGCCCTTTCGGGTTTTCATTCCACTGGGATACCCTTTTTTGCCAAAGCCGCCTTTTCAGGTTTTCGACTTGTCGAGGGTACAATCTTTACATATATCCCTAATTTTTGCCCGAACCATTTTGGTTCGCCATGATGCCCTTATTTTTTCCTAGGCCAGTCAACCTAACAGGTCTCTTTCATGCATAGTATTTTTTGACTATGTCCACATTCACAGGGTGCGGGAAATCTTCATCGTCCATGGTGGTCAGTATCATAGCACCGCCAAAAAATATCCTCTTAATCACAAATAGCCCTTCGTATGTGGAAGTCCACTTTCCCATGGGATCACCTTGTGGTAAGATGATGCGCTTTATTACAAAGTCGTCAGCCTGGTATACCTGATGTTTGACTTTCTTGTTGAAGGCTTTGATCATGCGCTTCTGATACATCTGACCATGACAGACAACCGCAAGCCTTTTCTCGTTGATCAAATTTATCTGGTCCACCCTAGTCTGAAACCACTCGTCTTCGTCTAAACCTTCATCTTTCATGATCCTTAAGGAAGGAATATGGACTTCGGCGGGTAAGACAGCCCCCATATCATAGACTAGAGAGAATGGGGTTGCCCTAGTTGATATCTATACTTAAGGGTGATATCCATGAAGAGAAAATGGTAACATCTCATTCCAATCTTTTTATGTCACAGTCATCTTCTGCAAAATCTTCTTGATGTTCTTATTGGTGGCTTCCACTGCACCGTTCATCTTCGATTAATACAGAGAAAAATTGTGGTGTTTAATCTTGAACTGCATGCAGAGTTCCGTGATCATAGTGTTGTTAATATTGGTACCATTGTATGTGATAATCCTTCCGGGGATGCCATACCAACATATAAGGTTATGCTTAATGAATCGGGCCATAACATTCTAGGTAACGGAGGCAAATGAGGCTGCTTCAACCCACTTCGTGAAGTAATCAATGGCGACAAGGATGAAAAGATGCCCATTAGAAGCCATGGGCTTAATATCTCTAATCATATCAATGCTCCACATTGTAAATAGCCAAGGAGCAGTCAAGACATTCAGAGGAACTGGAGGCACATGTACTTTGTCAGCATAAATCTTGCATTTATGACAGGTTCTGGAGTGATGATGGCAATCATTCTACATAGTCGACCAATAATAACCCGCTCTTAGAATTTTCTTAGCCATCATGTGCCTACTAGAATGAGTACCAAAGATACCTTCGTGCATATCTTCCATAACCTTCTCAGCTTCCTTCTTGTCTACACGACAAAGAAAAGTTGAATCGTGATTGCGCTTGTACAAAATTCCATTTCTCAAAAAGAACTTGGTAAAGAACCTCCATAGAAATTTCTTGTCGTTAATAGACGCCCCTTCAGGGTACTCTTGAGCTTCGAGGTATCTTTTCACTTAGTGATACCAAGACTTTTCCTCTACTCCATCAATATCAACTTCGTAGCAATACACTGGTTTGTCTAGATTTTCAATAGTGATTCGAGGAGCTTCATTGTCCTATCTGATTTTGAACATATATGACATGGTGTCTAATGCGTCTGCCAACTAATTTTCTTCTCGTGGGATATGTTCAAAAGTGATTTCTTTGAAATACATAATTAATGTCAACACATGCTCTCGATAAGGAATGAGATTTGGATGCTTCACATCCCACTCTCCCTTAACTGACTTATCACTAGGGATGATTCCCCGTGCACATCCAAGAACTTGATTCTTATGTCAATAGCAGCCTTGATACCCGTTAGGCATGCTTCATATTCGGTCATGTTGTTGGTACAGTCAAAATATAATCTAGAGGTGAAGGGCGTATGGCAACCCTTGGGAGAGATAATCACACCCCCGATTACATTGCCAAGCGCGTTAGAAGCTCCATCAAAAAGCATAGTCCATTGAGATCCTGATTCGGGTCCTTTATACGGTCCAGGTTCTTCATAATCTTTAACTAGCAATGGGATCCATAGTGGATATAGATATGCAATTTGTTGTATGGGTTTGTGTAAGAACACATAGCTATTTTGAAAGTAATAAAGCAAAATAAAGACATAGAGTGCAAAATTTGAATGCAAACGTCCAATTTTTTATTAAATGAAAATATGTGAATGAAATGACAACCCTAACAAATGGACTGTTGTGCCTCGGGTGAGTCACAAGGCTTAAAGTTATTGTTTTAAGAATTACATATCCAAACATTGAAAAAGAAAAGAAACAGAAAATAGCATTTACTCCAGACTAAAGGAGATCGTTATAACGTCTTTAGTGTTCCAATTGTTGAGCCCATTACTGGTGGTGGGAAAAATTCAGTTGTCTAGGTCGTAATCACGATTAGCATCTTCCACCATGTTGACTCTATTGTTGCTAACGCGGAATGGTGGTCTTCCAGCATGAGCACGAAGAACAACCCTCTGAGCCTCTATAGTGAAACCCAAACCAAATTTGTCAGACTTGTAAGGAATGTCAGGAAGTTGGTCCCAAGTAGTACAACCACCTTATTCTACCATAACTCTTGCATCCTTCAGATAAGCCATCCTGGTCGGAACCCTATTAACCTTAGGAATAGCAAAAACATCCTCAGTAGCGATAGCTGTCTGAGGAATAAATTCAAAAGTATGGCAGGGAGTCTCGATGAATTCACCATCCATCTCGACATACTTCAAGGAGTTCAAGTGACTTACCATGTACTCTTCTTCACCATAAACTGTGACAACCTTTCCTTTCACGGGATATTTTAGCTTTTGAAGTAGAGTGGAGGTAACAGCGCCTGCCCCGTGAATCCAAGGGCGTCTAAGTAAACAGGAATTGGCCAGTCGAATATCCATTACATAGAAGGTATATTCGAATACCTGCAAACCTACTCTAATCGGAAGATCCACCTCTCTGTGCACCATCCTTTTTGAACCGTCAAAGGCTCTGACCATAATATCACTGGGTTTCAGTACAACCCCTTCACAATCAAGCCTGTCTAGAGCACCCTTCGGAAGAACATTTAATGAGGAACCCGTATCGACCAACTTATGAGCTAAGATAGTACCCCCCACCCCCTGCATTCAATAGATACATACAGGGCCCTGTTATGGTTTCTTCCTTCATAAGTCAAATCGGCATCAGAAAATCCCATCCCGTTATTAGTCGTCAGGCTAGCAACATAATTTTCAAATTGGTCAGTAGAGATTTCTTATGGCACGTGAGCGAATTTCAAGAACATCTCCAAATCCTGGGCATGGGCTTCTGAACATAATAATAGGGATAACATGGAGATCTTAGAGGGAGTCTTCCCCAGTTGTTCAACAATCTTGTAATCACTTTTTTGGATAATTTTGAGTACTTCCTTCATTTCTTGCTGGGAGGTATATTCAGTAGTAACCTCTTTTGGTGCCTCCATCTGGGCAGGCTCATTCATTTGTCCTTTGCCTCGAGTCTTGGGAGTTGGCTCAGTAGAAGTAACACAAACTGGTGTGGCAACAGTCTTTGGAGAGATTTATAGAGAGAAAACCTTTCCATTTCTAGTAACCTTCCTGGTCCCAGAAATATTGTCAATGTTAGGATCAGTAACTTCAGTATTTCCATCTTCAACAGTAAATGGTTCTTGCTTGACGCCATAGTAGTAGACGTCGGCCCCATAATTCCAAGGGGCAGCCTTGTCAGAGGAGTATGGGATTGGTCCGGGTGCGGTGATTATCAGAGGATCCACTCTAGGTTCAGCCATAATCTTCATATGGCCTTTAGCAGTAATCTTTACAGAAGTACCAGAAATTACATATACTTATTCAAACTCCAAGTCTTGAAATGAATTCTCAATAGAAGGAGTCTTCTCAACTAGAATTAGGTGGTTATCCATCGGATGCTGAATACCTTCTTTCAGCAGTTTGCAGCCATTGGGTTGGGTTGCACAGCAATAGCATCTTTTAATACAACCCAGAAATAAACCGACTTGCAACAGATTCTTCTTAATTATCATGAGGAGAGTAACCAAGTCACATACATTAGAAACATAAGAAACATCATCAATAGCACTGATGCCTTTGTCGTGCTTAGGCATAGGTGCAGTAATCACATTGGGGGTCTCGGGAGGATCAAATTCAATCTCTTTATCATCAATCATATCTAGAATTTTATTTTTCAAAGCCCAACATCTGTTTGTGTCGTTTCCGAGACTATTGGAATGATAGGCGCATCTTACATTAGGATTGTACTTGGGGGAGGAAGTATTGGGATTCTGAGGCAAATCTCTCAATGTTATCAATTCTGCTTTCAATAGATATGTAATGCCTGAGATAATGGCATGTTGATCTTAGTAAATTTTCTCCTGGGTGCATTTATCCTACACTGATTACCTTGTTGATGTTGTTGTACTAGCACAGGATTATAAATTAGCACAGCTCCCACAGACTGGTTGCGGTCCTTTCTAGCATGACCCTTCTGGCTATAAACAACATTAGCTTCTTGCTTCCCGTTGATTGTCTTCTTTATAGTACTCGAAGACGCATCCACCTAAATTTTTCCACTCCTGATTCCACCTTCAACCCATTCCCCTGTTAATATCAGCTCGGTGAATCCAGCTAAAGAGATTTTGATCAGATGATTCAAGAAAGGACCTGTCAAAGTTCTCATAAACATATCAACCAGCTCCCTATTAGATAAGTGAGGTTGAAATCTCCCAGCTAGATCCCTCCATTTCTGGGTATACTCTTTAAAGCCTTCGTTCGAGCCCATATTCATTGTTGTACCCCAATTTTTCCCCTAAGATCCCCTCATCATACCATGTTGATTCCATCACAATAAGATCACATTAGGATTCTTGGTTCCCCTCCCTATATTTAGCTTTGATCTTTGAGGAATCACCAAGCACCTTGACTTGTGTTCTTTTGTGATCATGAATATTTTTGTCTTTATTTCTTCTTTTAATTAATAAAAGGCAATGTTGGTTTGTCTTGCTTGTTACTTATGTAGGTAAAGGCAATGAGATCCAGCAAGTTGCTCCATGGGTTCATGAGTTTATTTCCATGCCCTAGTCAATAAAGCTTGAGAAGTTAAAACCTCACCATTGGATTTTTTTTGGAGGAAATGGCATGGCAAGGTTATTTTGGTTCACCACATTTCAAGATTATCAAATTTGGTTCAAAAGTACAAGGGATTGATTGGAAAAGTTGTCATGCTTGGACAAGGCTTTGTTCCCATTGGTCACAAATGCATATTTCTCTCAATTCTCAAGATATGGAAGTGATTTTGGTGACTATGAGTTCTCATTTTCATCCTCAACAACTTCTATTTACAAAAGCATTTGTGTTGGTACAAGAAGTTTGTTCAAAATTGTCAAAGTTCCTCAAGGCATTTTCTTGATCTAGGAGCTAGGGTTTTGGACTTTAAAGAAGCATATCTTGCTCATCTTTTGGTATTTTTGAGTTATTCCAAAGAAATCATTCTCTTTAAATGGTTATTAATAAATCACTTCAAAAGTTTCAAGGAGTTTTCATGTGGAAGAAACTTGATGATGAAGAAAGATTACAAGTCCTCCAGATGAACCCTCATTTTCTCATGTGTGACTTCAAATGATCATAACTTGGTCAATTTTTATCACCTTGAGCCCACTCTTTTTCCATAATGATCTTGAAAATGTGAACTTTATGCCTTTTTTTATGTACAAAATTAGAAAATGGATGGAAGATTCCCTAAGGATACAAAATATTATAGGTCATTCCATGATTTTTTGCCAACTTCAACAATTCATAACTCTCTCAATTTTTGGATATTTTGAATGGTTCTAGTTTCAAAATGTCATTAAAGAGGTCTATTTCATGCCATCTTTTTTGGTCAAGAGTAAATTCTAAGTGGAAGGCCATGTTTGAAAGCAAAACATTATAGGTCACTTTTGAAGAAAAATTTGAAATATTTCGAAGTATGGAAAATCAATCTTTTTTCCCCAACTTTGACACAATGAAACTTTCATCTCAAGCATCCATTTGATTCCATTCTTTTTCCATTGTAAAGCTTGTAACCTCATATTTCTAAAGCATCAAGAATCATTCCTGAAGACCCCTTGAGCTGAGACTGCCATTGGATTGAACATGGTAACTTGGAACTGAAGTTTCTTCATAAGTCAGAATTTGAAATTCAGGTTTTAGCCTCTAAACATCAAATTACCACGCGTTTGTGATCTAAACATGTTTAACCAAGTTTCCAGAGTGGATTAGAGCCTTAAAACGCAAGGATTGGATGAGTTTTGATGGAAATCAGATCACACTTTGCTTGTTCATCAGGTTCACACGATTTCCCTCCAAACTTCATCATTTCACACGCATGAACATTCCATTTGATTCCCTATAAATAGAGGGTCATCCCCCATTCATTTCCTCAAGCTTTGAGAGCCAAAAACACTCTGTCAAAACCTCACATGAGCTTGAAATTTTTGAAATCAGTTTCTGAGATTCCAGCCTTTTCCTCCAAAATTCTTTGCACATTCATCTTCCTTAAGCATCATACAAACTCTCCAGCACTTAAACCAAGCAAGATGAACTATAATCCAAGCTACATAAGTCCAATTCCAGAGCTTCTTTCTTGAACTTCTAAACAGTAGAATTCTCCATCATTTGGATCCAAATAAAGCACTAACATGTTCTACTCCTTCTCCTGATTCTAGTGCTTCTTACAATTTTTAAATTCATTGAGAATTGAGAGAGAAATCTCAAATTGAAGGTGCTCGCTATTTTCTGGGTTTTTGATTCATATCTCTTTGTGTACTTTATGTAAATTTGGCGCTATGGTGGTGTTAGGATCATCTTGAAGAGACGAATCCAATGATACTGGTCTGGGATCCTAATTTTACCGTTTGAAAGATCTCCAAAAATCTCCACTGCAGGGTGGCTGGAGGTTAAAGACAATGACATGTCTCGTCTCAGCCAATGATAGCGTACCAAGCGTTTTAATTTCATTGGTTTCCCTTTTCTGATTCCCTGCGCATCCCACTAAAGTCCATATCAAGCATGACGCGTCTGGTCTATTTGATTAGCTTACTAACGTGTTTTGACTATGATCTGATGGCCCATATATTTTTGGTTTTATTTTATTTTCTTATTTTTATATTTTAATAGATTTAATTTTCAAAAGTTCATAACTCTTTTATTTTTTATCCAAAAATTATGAAACAATTCACAAAAATACCTTGAATTATTTCTGATCTCATGACTATTTTTTCACATTTTTATTTTGACATTTGATATTTTTTATATTTTTTACATTATTTTCTTCCTTTTAATTACTTTAAAAATGCTTTTTGACATTTTTTAATTCTGAAAAATATCCTAAATATCATTTTGCATATTTCTGACTTTTTGAAATTTTTATGGAATTTTATATTAATGTTTACTATTTTTGACCTATTTTCTTTTTGTTTGAACAATTTTAATTGATTTTAAAATAGTTTCTGACTTTTAAAAATTGCCAAAAAATTTATAAAAGTATTTGAGTCCTTTCCTGATTTTTCTATGGCCTTACTCAATTTTTCTTGATTAATTTGAATATAGTTGATATTTTTCTTTCTTATTTCCATTTTAAAACATTTTTTAAAAACCCTTTTCAATGTATATATTAAATGAAATATTATTTTGTGATTATTTTCTGGCTGAACTTGGGTTGAATTTTGATCATGAACTTTATTAACATGATTGGATCCATGGTGTTGAGTCTAACTATGGATGAATGATTTTAATAATAGTTTGATTTAAATTTAATTCAAATGTGGTTTGTATATTCTTCCCTACCCCTCTCCATCTCATCCCTTTCTTATTGCACTAAGTGTTATTGGAGCATGATCTCTATATCATGTCTCAAAAGAAATGGTGCATAGATTGCTATTGACCGGTCTCAAAATAGGTGCGACTTCTATATAAGTCCACTTACGATTGCTTAACATAGCACTAAATTTTGTCCCGATTCGAATAAATGATCATTTGTGGCCCAAACTTATGTTTGCAAGCCCAATTATATTAATTTGATCTCTTTGACCCAATAACCTTGAGATTCATTGTATGAAGACTTTGGTTCTACCAATCCTCTAATGGATCTACAACACTTTTGGTCAACGCGGATTACTTAAACATCGTTGATCATTAAATGACACTTGTGAGGATTCCAAATGGGTGATATGCTTGACAAAAAGCAAATGCAACTTGTTGTGTGTAGGCTTTGGTTCTATCAATCCTATAATGAGTTCCAAATGCAAGTTTCAAGATGATCATCCAACTAACCACTAATCACTAATAATTGATTTTACCTTTTATTTTTACTTTATGCCCCTTTATTTTTTATGCTTTACGCACCATTTACTTTTAAGCATTTACATTTCATGCTATCTTCATCTTTGCTCACTTGAGCCTTTTCTTTTTTCTTCTAAGACACCTAATAATCAACATAAACCATAAAAAAAATTTAATGGTACTTGGACTATTTGGTTACTATCTTTGGCATTATGGAGTATGGGACTTCTTGGACTTAGGATTAGAAACCTTGGCCTATGTTGGAGACCTTGTGACCTTAATTGATATTTTGTCTGGAGTTCTTGAGGTTTACCTCAAGACATTGGGTTATTTGTTTATTTTGTGTGCATGTTGTTGTGATTACATTCTTTGTTTGTAATCTGGAATCCACCCGTATACAGCCGTTACTCTGTCCAATTTTTTTGAAGACCTAATACACTTAAAGTTTGGTTCTCACAAGAGGTCTAGTATCTTTTCTTGCTTGGTTTCAATCTAAAGAATGGGAATTTTACCTTGGCTCATAATATCAAGTATTCGACTTTTTTTAGTTAGATGGTTCTTATCCCTAGCTTTTACCTAATGCTTTAGGATAGTCTCTTTTTCTCCTCCCATCTTCTTTAATTTCAAAAATCTTCTCCCTCTTTTTGAAAGCTCTTCTTGTTTTTTAACTTGAACCACTTTCATAATAAACTTGGACTTAGGTCCATGCATTTTCAAAAACTTTTTCACAAATAAACTTCAATCAACATTAATAATAAGTTAACATTTTTTGTGAGAAGACTAAAAATCAATCAATCTTATTCAAACCATTTTTCCATCTTGGCTTTCATATTAAAGTTTTCTTAAAAGATTAGATTCTTGTCAATCCTTGTAGTGATGCAAACAACTATACTTCTACAATATGTAGTAAAGAGGGATATTTTCCACTTGGGTGTTGAGTGAGGCATTGTTTATTTTAAAATCCAAGCCACATCCTCCACTTTGAGATGATGCGAATTCTCCTTTCTCATGATTGTGGGTAGTAAGTATGTTTTCCACATGGACAATGACGGTGATGTCTTATCTCATAAAATTAACCAACACACTTGTGTTTAAATTTTTTTTAAGAGTAACTATGTGTACCCTGATCCCCTATTGCATGGAAGGTGGTACGTAGGCACTAAAGGTTTGAAACTGCGGCGGGTGCAAAAATCATAAAAAAATATTTCTTTTCTCACCTCCACCATCTATTTTTATACAACATTTTTATAGCCAAAATATACAGATTTTACAAAGAGGTTCCTGCGGGGTACCGTAGATGTTTAGGGTGCTAATACCTTCCCTTTGCATAACCAATCCCCTTACCTTGAATCTTTCCCCCTTTTTTGGGTTACTCGCTCTTTTCCCATTCCTTTGGAAACAATAAAGTGCGGTGGCGATTTCTATTTTGATTTGTACAAGTCTAGTCAATCCAATGGCTTAGTCTTAAAGATTTCTACCGCTACAGTCATACTTTGTAATTATATACGGGTTGGTACAAGATCAACATTGTACTGGTATTGTTTGTAAAAGGCAGCATCCAAATCTTCCCAAGTATGGATATTGGTCCCTTCCAGCTGATAGAACCATTCCAATTGTGTTCCCGACAAGCTTTCTTGAAAGAAGTGCACCCATAACTTCATGTCAGTAGTATGAGGTTAAATATTCCGAACATATGACCTTAAATGAAACTTTGGATAGGAAACACCATCATACTTTTCAAAAGTAGGGACCTTGAATTTGTGAGGAATAACCACTCCTGAGAATAATCCCAACTCTTCAAAATTCAACCTTGGCACTCTCTGGATCTCCATAGCATTGAGACGATATTCCAATTGTTTGTATTTTTCATCAGCCAGAGGATATTGTTCATCTGACTAGTCTGCTTCATCAAAACCTTGGTTTTTATTCTCCTCATCTTTCATACTCTTATCATCTTCCTCTTGGTTATCATCTTCATTTGATAGGACCTCAAAATCTAGAGCCCTCTTGATTGGACCTTTAAATATTCTACCTATATTAAGAATGACGGTTGGCTTCTTAGTCTTTTTCTCTCTCTCCTTGGTTATGAGGGTCTTCAGCTCTTCTTGCCCCTTGGCTAAGTCCAAGAACATTTGTTGAAATTGAGCGTTCTGAGCTTGAAAATATTTGACAGTTTGTTTAAGATCCATCTTTTACTGAAATAAACAGCAAGAAGATGAGAAAAAGTGTCTTAGGAAATACCTGCTATAATATGATGTGTGTGATCGGTGGATCTGGAACTGACTGTTTAACGCTGGTTCGTGAAATGTCGCGGAAGCAAGAGTCGCCACCGTCTTTTATTTTCTCCAATTGGAAAGGACAAAAGCACAGAAAAATTCCTTAAAGAGATTGCTCTCGGTTCGGGAGGTAGGTTATAGAAAGGGAAGGTGTTAGCACCCTTTCTATCCATGGTTATCCATGGGCTCTTAGATACTTGCTCATTGTGTTTTCAAAAATGTTTGCTTGCTTTTCAATGTGGGTTTAAAAAGGTTTCTTTGAAAAATTTCAGTTCGACTCGTACGTCAGAGTGTTTGAAAAGTTTGTTTTGAAAGCTTTTGAAAATGTGTGGTGTGAAAAGAGTTTTGTTTTGTTTTTAAGATTAGAGCAAGTATCCTTGAGAACCTACCTACCCTAAGGAATTCGTCTGTGTAGATGTCCTTTAAAGTAGTGCCATCCCACCATTGAGAGGTAGGTAGCACCACCGTGGGAGGTGTTCGGGTCAATTCGATGTTTAGGGACATGGTGATCACCAGAGCAATGGGAAGACACCTTAGAAGCTACCCTCATGCCAGGTTCCCGGATCATGAGGACTTACTAAGACGTCCTCTACTCGACGATCACCTTTCGAGGCAAGGCAACAGTGAGGCGTACCCTAGGGGTGGTGTGTGCGATTCGTGTGTCGTTTTCATTGATATTTGTCTTGTCATGTTTGTTGTGATCTACGCTTGATTTTATTTTTAAAGCCATTCATTCTTGCATGCTTATTTAACAATTAAAAGTTGCGAGGAAAAGTAAATCTAAGCTATTACAAATGGCGCGGGTCCACATCGCCAAAATAAACAGAACCCGATTTGACGGAAAAGTAAATAGTGCGAAGTAAATAAAAGTGCGAAAAATAAAGTTACATGGCTTCGGGAGATTTACATAATTATAATGAACGACATAAAGTAAATATGCGCAATTAAATTAAAACAATGGGCGTTGGACCCTTTTACAAAAATATTTAAAGTTAATGAATTAATTAAGGAATTAAATGTTTTTTTTGGTATTTTTGTATTTTTTAGATTGAATAAGAAAAAGGATTAATTATAATTAAAGTAAAATGTCCAAACCCTAATTCTAATGTTTTCTTTATTTATTATGAAAGAATTAAATTAACCTAAATTAAACCCTAAATTATTTATGCACAATTTTTAATCATAAAAATAAAATAATAAATAAATAATATTGTAAGAAAAAAGGAAAAATTAAAAAGATATAGAAATTATCAATTAACCTAATTAGACTAAATAATTTACATATTAATTTGTAAGAAAATAACTATTATTAATTATATTTTTCTTGTCTTTTCTGAATTTTATATTTTTGCAAAAAATAATTACTGAATTAAAATAACAAAATAAATAAAATAATAATTAAAAGGATATGAGGAAAATAATGAAATTAGCAAACCAGGGTGGGGTGTAGTCCCAAAATTGGAGGTTCAGGCCTGGAATTTCTGGCCCATTTGATTTTGAATTCGTTTGACTTTTCTAATCATGTGCTAACGTGTTGACCATGGTGCATGGTACTCTTTAATCCTGGCCTTTGATTGGAATCCCCCAGGCGCGTGTATGCTTGGATTTGGTGGACACACGATGTGCTTCAGTGCTTGTGCTGCATGGGAACTGGCATTGAAAAATAATATGAAATATATACAGACCTGGGACTTGAACCCAGGTCTTGAGGATTAACCATGTCACGTGTTACCAACTGAGCTACTGCATTTCATTTAATATATTATGGTTAATAAACAACAAAAATCAAAACCCAACGCGTAATGGTTAAAACGCGCGCAATTTCAAATAGACGAATCACGCCTTGCCACGATACCTTCGTCTTCACGTCCCCTGTAACAAAACCTATAAGGCAACGGTTTTCGTTGCGTTTCCTTAAGCTAGCTACAAGAAAATAACGATTAGCCTATTTCCAAACATAAATTAGGCGCGAGGGTCAAGATATCTTCGTCTTGAGGTACTGAATCCAACCATGGCATTCATGAGTCCTAATTTTTCCTCTACGCAAAAGCCCTAATTCCAGAAACCTGCAACCCTAGAATTCTCGCATGGCAGATTCATATATATGGCACAAGAATGCAATTAAATGTATCAGTTAGTTTTGAAATCATGTCAGGAATAAGAATTAATCAATGAAATGTCATGAAAACGCCTAAAATATAGAATACGATTTTGGAATTTCCATGGAATGTCTTGAGTTCTGTACCCCAATTCTTTGAGCTTTTGTGATTGATATTGATTGGAACACCTTCAGGGATGCTTAAGGATGCTGATAGAACAAAAATTGAGGCTTGGATCGACCTTAAAACTAGTTTTCAGTATTTGAGTTTTAAGGAGAATTTTCAATCTTTTTCCAAGGCTTTTGGGCGCGGCTTCTTGTCCTCTTTCATTAGGTTTGTGATCTTGAATATGTATAGAACAATTTAGGTCAAGAAAACTGCATAAAATCCCTTGTAATCTTTGATTGAAGATTTGATTTGCTTAAGGATCTTTTTGAATCTTATCATGTGTATTTTGTATCAATTCTGATCAATTAGCACCAAATCTTTCCCTATTAGCATGTGCACGAATTATAGAAGCCAAATCATGCATAAAAAGATTTTTTTAGGTTAAGTTTATATTTTTCACATATTTAAAATGATTTAAATGAATTAATATTAATATAAATTCAAATAAATAATTAAAAAATGAGAAAATACTTTCCTTTGGGCCTAATGGTCGTGCATAGGCTTGGCATGAAGAAACTTGGAAGAAAAATGGGCCCATTTGCATTTTTGGATCATTTGAACCATTGTTGACTTTTCAAAATTCCCAGAAATTTCCCAACTTCCACAAGGCATAACTTGCTCAATTTTTAAGCTTTTCACATGTTCTTGGACATTTTGGAAAGGTCTTTGAGTCCTTTAAACAATGCCTTTGGTCCCATGTCATTTTGATTTACCAATCTCAAGTTATGGCCTTTGACTTAAAGTCCCTTTTTGTTGACTTTTGAAAATGACCTATAATGTAGAAATTGATAACTTTTTGTGAGAGCATTTCTTGGACTTGGAATATGAAGATGAGTTGTAGGAAATGTCTTTCTCTTCAAAATGAGCTTTGGATGGAATTTTTCTGATAATCCATGTGAAAGTTATGCCCTGGTCAATTTCAGTTGACTTTTTCAACTGTCCAAATATAGTAACTTTTGCATCTTTGATGATTTCTGAGCCAAATTTTGAGAATCATGATCAAGCATTGATCAAATGATGTTTGTGGCTTCAAAATGATATGTTGACCAAAAATTTGAACTTTTGACTGTCAAATGACCATTTTGCCCCTACAGTTGACTGTAGTGTAATCTAGGGTTTTGACTGTGCAATTTTGAGCTGAATGCCTTGAAACTTGATATGAGGATGCTTGTCCATATTTGTAGGCATATGAGACTTGATTGGGCCTTTGAAAAGTTCATTTGCTTGACCAGAATTCAAACCCTAGTTTTGACTGTATAGGAGACAGTTGAGCTGCACAACCCTTGGGGAATTTTGTGGCCTTGACTTGACAATTTCTTTGATGAATATGGGAGGGCAAATTTTGGGGTGCAACAGTTGCCCCTGTTCAATCTTCTTAGACCTGAGGATGCAGATTGGCTGACGTGCCTTTCGTAATCCGAGGGTGGAAGATGATTGAACACTAAAGTGCCCAGAAATTTGCGCTCACATGATAGCAGTGATGGGGGAATGGGCTTATAGATGCCATTTGGAGATTGCTGGATAGGATGACAGGCTTATGGATGCCATCGGGATGTTGATCGCGTAGGAGATTCCTTAGCGAGACCCTGCATACCTGCAACACGAAAAATGAGTACCTGACACGTTGCAGGAGCTGATCTTAGATGCTTGGTATAGATATGTCCTGACTGGTTACAGGAGCTGAGTCTGGAGCTTCAAATGCTGATGAATGAACCAGGGATGGTTACTGCCTTAGCATGGATGGTAAGAGAACCTTGGGCGACTTTAACTTCAACAGCGCTTGTTGAGAAAAATCTTGGGTGTCTTTAACTTCAACAACGCTTGTTGAGAAAAATCTTGGGTGTCTTCTACTGGAATAAGAATCAGGGAGATCTTAGGGTCGATCTGACTGAACCAGAGAGGCCTTTGACTGGGTAAGAATCAGGAAAATCTTAGGGTCGATTTAACTGAACCGGGCAAGGTCTTGGAATATCTTCAACTGGATAAGCATCAGGGAGATCTTAGGGTCGATCTGACTGAACCAAGAGAAGGCCTTGGACTGGGTAAGCATCAGGAAAATCTTAGGGTCGATTTAACTGAACCGGTCTAGGTCTTGAACTATCTTCAACTGGATAAGCATCAGGGAGATCTTAGGGTCGATCTGACTGAACCAAGAGAAGGCCTTTGACTGGATAAGAATCAGGAAAATCTTAGGGTCGATTTAACTGAACCGGGCAAGGTCTTGGAATATCTTCAACTGGATAAGCATCAGGGAGATCTTAGGGTCGATCTGACTGAACCAAGAGAAGGCCTTGGACTGGGTAAGCATCAGGAAAATCTTAGGGTCGATTTAACTGAACCGGTCTAGGTCTTGAACTATCTTCAACTGGATAAGCATCAGGGAGATCTTAGGGTCGATCTGACTGAACCAAGAGAAGGCCTTTGACTGGATAAGCATCAGGAAAATCTTAGGGTCGATTTAACTGAACCGGTCTAGGTCTTGAAACATCTTCAACTGGATAAGTATCAGGGAGATCTTAGGGTCGATCTGACTGAACCAGAGAAGGCCTTTGACTGGATAAGCATCAGGAAAATCTTAGGGTCGATTTAACTGAACCGGTCAAAGTCTTGAGACGTGATTGAGGATTTCAACTGCATCTTTCCTGAAAGGTAAAGGTCAGTTATATGCAATGCATGATATGGGTCAAGCAATGATGTTCTCGATATAAATGAGACTTGTATGATGCAATGTGTTATGCATGCTATAATGATGTATGTGATGTTTTATGTATGTTTTCGTCTAGGAAAGTAAACCCTTGACGGGTGCCAGGAAGTTGTATCCTGGGCTGATGTTGAAGAATAAATTTTGCTTCCGCTGGGGATGATAATTGCAAGAATACCGGTAGGAGAAGATAACTCCGTTGGGAAATAATCTTGGCGAATGGAAGATTCTGCGGGGAGAAAAGATATTCTAGCGACCATGCTGGGAAGAAATACTCTGTGGGAAGATGCTTTTGTTGCATTGTTGAGGATGACTCGCTGAGGATACCTTGCTGTATTGGAAGTATGAATGGACTTCGCTGGGGATAGGAAGACTGTGTCAACGACGATCTTTCCGTGGCTTTTGGCTGAGGATAACCCAGTTATATCCTGTTAAGGAAATAACTCTTTAAATCAAGCCGGACGACGCGTTCGTGCTCTGCGAGGGGATAAGCTTCCAGAATCCATTGGGGGTACGCTTATTGCTTGGGGGTATGGACTCCACCTTTCCTGGGGAACTGGATTGGACTCTCCTGGGGAAGTTTTGAGCTGCGTTGGCTATGTTCTTTAACGGAGCTTACCCTGATACCTTGGAGGACAGATCAATCAGATTGCTTAGACCACTCTTCATTGCCCCTGTTTCTTGTGGGGTGCTGATAGTCGTTGATGGACAAACCTTCTTCTGGTAGGCAGATGGCAGGACATAGTCGTACGCTTTAATCCCTAACTTTTGCCTGGACTGCCCTTTCGGGTTTTCAGTCCACCGGGATACCCATTTTTGCCCAGGCTGCCTTTTCAGGTTTTCGACTTGCCGGGTGTACAGATTTTTCATTTCACCCCTTATTTTTGCCCGAACCCTTTTGGTTCGCCGGGAAGCCCTTGTTTTTGCCTAGGCATGTCAGCCTAGCGGGTCTTTTTTCATGCGTAGTATTTTTTAACTATGTCTGTGTTCTTAGAATGCCGGGAAGTGCCCCTGGCTGTTTATGTTGCCATATTTACCAGAAGGTGTCTGACCAGGCAAGATTCGTTGCTGGAGTGCCCCAAGTGACTCAGGTAGAGATTTGCTCCAGGCTCTTTGGCCTTTTGAGAGATTCTCCGAATCTTGACTGGACTGTCCCAGATGGTGGACAATAATCATGCCATGCCCCTTGATTGGAGATACTCTTGTTCATTAGACTTTCGTCGTGTGAATTACTAGGCTGTTCAAACAAAAAGTCATATGCAAACAAAGTTATGTTAAAAATGCAAAGCTTATGTCTGTCTCAAGGATTTTGAAAATGCATTCTTTTTCATAAAACAAATGATTATTTGTAAAACGTGATGTCGACTCCGTATTTACCGTAGGCCTTAAGGAGTCAGGATACCTTTCGTAACAGTATGCTTTCGAACTAACCCATGCTTCAGCTAGGACTTTTGAGGGTTATAACGTGGCCTGGTTCACGGTTTAAGAAACAAAGGATAAGGGCTCAAATTTTATTTGTACCCACCCGCTCTTCGTGATGTTCTCCAAACCTAAACTCAGTTGATCATACGTTAGACCTTGCTTGAGTCTTTGCTTTGATGTTCCAGTAATGGTTCAGATGTTGATGATTTATTCTGAATAGGCAGTCATCATTTTTTGTCGAGGGTTTGTGGGACCTCTTTTTTTGATTTTTGTTATCCCTATTTTTGCCTGAACTGTTTCCTTTTTGGAATTACAGTCAGCGGGATGCCCCAGTTTCATAAGTCCTCTTTGTGGGTTTAGACTTTTTGGGCTTTTCATTTATGAAAATTTCTCTTTTTTTTTTTTTGGAAATGACTGTCTGTCCTTTTGATTGTTCTGAACCATCATGCCTTTTGTTCGTTTTGTAAAGATCTCTTTGGTGCCATTCGTCATGCACTTGGATCAACTGAGAGACTACCCTGCCCCAGGTTATGATTAAGGGTTTCAATTTTCTAAAATAAAACTCCTACTTCTTTGGCTCGGATGGGTTGACGAGGGATTATCATCCTTATAACTCCAGTGTTTAGGGGTTGAAACAATGCCTGTACCTCATCAGCGGGGTTTGTTCAAAAGCATACTGTAAAGGTCGTGGTATCGTTTTCGTCATCCTCCCTCAAGAGACTTAGAATTAACGAGAGTTGTCATCAGAAAAAAAATATGAAAAAGATATTTGAACATAATGAAAATAATTGTATTAATTTCCAAAACAGACATATGCGATGCATTAATAGAATAAAAGAGTTTGCAATGACATTAATTGTTTGTATAAGCAAAGAAAAGTACAACTCAAAAATTCAAATAAACAAAAGGCTTCAATGATTGGGCAACGGAGCAGTGATTATGTTCGGAGTCTCGGGCACTTCAAACTGAATCTCTCCAGCGTCGATCATATCTTGGATCTTGTTCTTGAGAGGCCAGCAGTTGTCTGTAGTATGCCCCGGGCTATCTGAATGATATGCGCACCTATCGTTGGGATGATAGTTGGGTGCAGAAGTGTTCGGATTCCGGAGAGGAGCCCTTAAGGTGATCAGCCCTGTCTTCAACAGTTGTTGCAGTGCCTGATCCAGCGACATGTTGGGTTTGGTATACTGTCGTTTCTCCTTTCGCTGCTGCCCCTGTCCTTGTTGAGCAGGTCCGGGATTGGAGATCTGGATTGCCCCTGCCTCATGACGGCTCTTTTTACCGTGCACAGCATTGGATTCTTTCTTTCCATGATGAGGCTTTTTATCAGAAGGTGCAGCCTCTTGAATTTTCCCAGACCGGATGCCAGCTTCTATTCGCTCTCCAGTCAAGATAAGATCTGTGAATCCAGCAGATGAATTCCCAATCAGGTGGTTATAAAATGGACCAGACAAGGTCCCCAAGAACATGTCCACAAGTTCCCGATCAGTCAGAGGTGGTTGTACCCTTCCAGCAAGATCCCTCCATTTTTGCGCATATTCTTTAAAACCTTCGCTTGATCCTAACGACATACCCTGGAGTTGGGTACGCGTAGGGGCAAGGTCGGCATTATATTGGTACTGCTTATAGAAAGCAGTAGCCAACTCCTCCCAGTTACGAACTTTGGTCCCATCCAGTTGATAGAACCATTCGAGGTGAGTCCCTGAAAGACTTTCCTGGAAGAAGTGGATCCACAAGTTTTTGTCCACCGTATATGGTTGGATCTTCCGAACATAGGACCTTAGATGCAGCTTGGGACAAGACGCCCCGTCATACTTAGAGAAGAGTGGTACTTTGAACTTCCGAGGGATAACCACACCAGTTGACAAACCCAGATCTCCGAAGTCCAGCCCAGGTACCTGTTGAACCTCCATAGCCTTCAACCTATCCTCCAACTGTTTGTACTTGTCCTCAGCCGGAGGGTACTGTTCGTCGTCGAAATCTGTTTCATTGTCAGAGACCACTGGACTGGGCACTCTTTCCTCTGGATGACTGCTCTTCCCCACAAATGGAGTTGTCCTCTCAGTTTCAATTTGCGGTGTATTCCCATATCTGCGTCTAGGGCTGAACAAAACAGTCCTCTTCTTCTTCTTGTCCTTTTTCAAGAGCAGAGCCTTCAGATCTTGCTGCCCCTGGGTCAGATTCATGATCAGCTCTTGGAACTGGGCGTTCTGAGCCTGAAGATCCTTGATAGTCTGCTCGGCTGATGATTCAGGATTCATGACGAGCGGCTGAAATAAACAGCGGAGAAGGGTAAGCAACCTGTCAAAGGGATACCTGCAATGCAATGAGATGTATGATATGCATGCAATGATTTCAAGGACCTCGCAGGGTAAACAGAGAAACTTTGTTAGCATTTGGAACCGGTAGCTTGACTGAAGGCACTGCATATTGTTGAGAGTCCTTCATCAAGGGTCAAAGGCTCACCATATCCAGTGGGTCATAGCCCCTGACACCCTTGGCTAGAGGAAAATAAATCCTCTTTGCCCCTTGCTGGGTAATTGGTTTATCATGACCTGCATCACAAGCCCTTGAGATCCTTGAAATGGGTTAGGATGTATGCAATGATATGCAATGGTATGATGTCATGCTATGCATGGGGTGATGTAGGTAAACCCTGCTATGAGTCCCAATTAAGGACTATAAACGGACCCTGCAAGAAATTCAGTATACTTTGTTATGAGTCCCAATTAAGGGCTATAAACAAAACCTGCAAGAGATCTAGTAAACCCTGTTATGAGTCCCAGTTAAGGACTATAAACAAAACCTGCAAGAAATTTGGTAGACCCTGTCATGAGTCCTAGTTAAGGACTATAAACAAGACCTGCAAGAAACTTAGTACCCTGTTATGAGTCCCAATTAAGGACTATAAACAAGACCTGCAAGAAACAAGTGTTAGGTAACAAGCACGCAGATAGTCAAGTACGAAGGCACACAAGTCACACAAAAGAGCCCTTAAGGTTTAGGCCAGCATGAGGTCTGGGTAGTACCCTCTTGAAGTTGGTGGGTTCAACCTGTCCTAATCAAAGTAACCGGGTTCTAAGGGTCCCAATATCACGGGATTGCTTTCATTGTTCATCGTTTCGGTTTAGCCACTGAACTGGCGACCGAAATATTCCAGGAAAGCAACCCTCAATTGAGTGTAGTATCGAGTATCAACCAACCTCGGACTACACCAAAGTCAGTTATCTCACTACCCTAAAGAGGCCAAGATAGTTCAATTAAGGTTCCTAAGGTCTGTTGATGCTTCACGACACCACGCGGAGGCCCCGTACTCTCCTTGACTGAACTCAAGGGTTACCGGTACACACCAAAGTGCCACATCAACGTAGCAGACTGTTTCAACCATGTCGGTATACCCCGCACAGTTCCCTCACAGCCTTGTTGCTACTTTCTAAGAAGGTATCCCCAGATCCGGGTTAGGATCTATAGAACTCCCAAGCAACCCACAATAATAAAGCAAGCAAGGAAAGCAATTGAAAACACAGTGATCTTAGTCCTAAGGTACACCTCACTTTAAGTTATATCCCCAGCAGAGTCGCCAGTTCTGTGATCGGTGGATCTGGAACTGACTGTTTAACGCTGGTTCGCGAAATGTCGCGGAAGCAAGAGTCGCCACCGTCTTTTATTTTCTCCAATTGGAAAGGACAAAAGCACAGAAAAATTCCTTAAAGAGATTGCTCTCGGTTCGGGAGGTAGGTTATAGAAAGGGAAGGTGTTAGCACCCTTTCTATCCATGGTTATCCATGGGCTCTTAGATACTTGCTCATTGTGTTTTCAAAAATGTTTGCTTGCTTTTCAATGTGGGTTTAAAAAGGTTTCTTTGAAAAATTTCAGTTCGACTCGTACGTCAGAGTGTTTGAAAAGTTTGTTTTGAAAGCTTTTGAAAATGTGTGGTGTGAAAAGAGTTTTGTTTTGTTTTTAAGATTAGAGCAAGTATCCTTGAGAACCTACCTACCCTAAGGAATTCGTCTGTGTAGATGTCCTTTAAAGTAGTGCCATCCCACCATTGAGAGGTAGGTAGCACCACCGTGGGAGGTGTTCGGGTCAATTCGATGTTTAGGGACATGGTGATCACCAGAGCAATGGGAAGACACCTTAGAAGCTACCCTCATGCCAGGTTCCCGGATCATGAGGACTTACTAAGACGTCCTCTACTCGACGATCACCTTTCGAGGCAAGGCAACAGTGAGGCGTACCCTAGGGGTGGTGTGTGCGATTCGTGTGTCGTTTTCATTGATATTTGTCTTGTCATGTTTGTTGTGATCTACGCTTGATTTTATTTTTAAAGCCATTCATTCTTGCATGCTTATTTAACAATTAAAAGTTGCGAGGAAAAGTAAATCTAAGCTATTACAAATGGCGCGGGTCCACATCGCCAAAATAAACAGAACCCGATTTGACGGAAAAGTAAATAGTGCGAAGTAAATAAAAGTGCGAAAAATAAAGTTACATGGCTTCGGGAGATTTACATAATTATAATGAACGACATAAAGTAAATATGCGCAATTAAATTAAAACAATGGGCGTTGGACCCTTTTACAAAAATATTTAAAGTTAATGAATTAATTAAGGAATTAAATGTTTTTTTTGGTATTTTTGTATTTTTTAGATTGAATAAGAAAAAGGATTAATTATAATTAAAGTAAAATGTCCAAACCCTAATTCTAATGTTTTCTTTATTTATTATGAAAGAATTAAATTAACCTAAATTAAACCCTAAATTATTTATGCACAATTTTTAATCATAAAAATAAAATAATAAATAAATAATATTGTAAGAAAAAAGGAAAAATTAAAAAGATATAGAAATTATCAATTAACCTAATTAGACTAAATAATTTACATATTAATTTGTAAGAAAATAACTATTATTAATTATATTTTTCTTGTCTTTTCTGAATTTTATATTTTTGCAAAAAATAATTACTGAATTAAAATAACAAAATAAATAAAATAATAATTAAAAGGATATGAGGAAAATAATGAAATTAGCAAACCAGGGTGGGGTGTAGTCCCAAAATTGGAGGTTCAGGCCTGGAATTTCTGGCCCATTTGATTTTGAATTCGTTTGACTTTTCTAATCATGTGCTAACGTGTTGACCATGGTGCATGGTACTCTTTAATCCTGGCCTTTGATTGGAATCCCCCAGGCGCGTGTATGCTTGGATTTGGTGGACACACGATGTGCTTCAGTGCTTGTGCTGCATGGGAACTGGCATTGAAAAATAATATGAAATATATACAGACCTGGGACTTGAACCCAGGTCTTGAGGATTAACCATGTCACGTGTTACCAACTGAGCTACTGCATTTCATTTAATATATTATGGTTAATAAACAACAAAAATCAAAACCCAACGCGTAATGGTTAAAACGCGCGCAATTTCAAATAGACGAATCACGCCTTGCCACGATACCTTCGTCTTCACGTCCCCTGTAACAAAACCTATAAGGCAACGGTTTTCGTTGCGTTTCCTTAAGCTAGCTACAAGAAAATAACGATTAGCCTATTTCCAAACATAAATTAGGCGCGAGGGTCAAGATATCTTCGTCTTGAGGTACTGAATCCAACCATGGCATTCATGAGTCCTAATTTTTCCTCTACGCAAAAGCCCTAATTCCAGAAACCTGCAACCCTAGAATTCTCGCATGGCAGATTCATATATATGGCACAAGAATGCAATTAAATGTATCAGTTAGTTTTGAAATCATGTCAGGAATAAGAATTAATCAATGAAATGTCATGAAAACGCCTAAAATATAGAATACGATTTTGGAATTTCCATGGAATGTCTTGAGTTCTGTACCCCAATTCTTTGAGCTTTTGTGATTGATATTGATTGGAACACCTTCAGGGATGCTTAAGGATGCTGATAGAACAAAAATTGAGGCTTGGATCGACCTTAAAACTAGTTTTCAGTATTTGAGTTTTAAGGAGAATTTTCAATCTTTTTCCAAGGCTTTTGGGCGCGGCTTCTTGTCCTCTTTCATTAGGTTTGTGATCTTGAATATGTATAGAACAATTTAGGTCAAGAAAACTGCATAAAATCCCTTGTAATCTTTGATTGAAGATTTGATTTGCTTAAGGATCTTTTTGAATCTTATCATGTGTATTTTGTATCAATTCTGATCAATTAGCACCAAATCTTTCCCTATTAGCATGTGCACGAATTATAGAAGCCAAATCATGCATAAAAAGATTTTTTTAGGTTAAGTTTATATTTTTCACATATTTAAAATGATTTAAATGAATTAATATTAATATAAATTCAAATAAATAATTAAAAAATGAGAAAATACTTTCCTTTGGGCCTAATGGTCGTGCATAGGCTTGGCATGAAGAAACTTGGAAGAAAAATGGGCCCATTTGCATTTTTGGATCATTTGAACCATTGTTGACTTTTCAAAATTCCCAGAAATTTCCCAACTTCCACAAGGCATAACTTGCTCAATTTTTAAGCTTTTCACATGTTCTTGGACATTTTGGAAAGGTCTTTGAGTCCTTTAAACAATTCCTTTGGTCCCATGTCATTTTGATTTACCAATCTCAAGTTATGGCCTTTGACTTAAAGTCCCTTTTTGTTGACTTTTGAAAATGACCTATAATGTAGAAATTGATAACTTTTTGTGAGAGCATTTCTTGGACTTGGAATATGAAGATGAGTTGTAGGAAATGTCTTTCTCTTCAAAATGAGCTTTGGATGGAATTTTTCTGATAATCCATGTGAAAGTTATGCCCTGGTCAATTTCAGTTGACTTTTTCAGCTGTCCAAATATAGTAACTTTTGCATCTTTGATGATTTCTGAGCCAAATTTTGAGAATCATGATCAAGCATTGATCAAATGATGTTTGTGGCTTCAAAATGATATGTTGACCAAAAATTTGAACTTTTGACTGTCAAATGACCATTTTGCCCCTACAGTTGACTGTAGTGCAATCTAGGGTTTTGACTGTGCAATTTTGAGCTGAATGCCTTGAAACTTGATATGAGGATGCTTGTCCATATTTGTAGGCATATGAGACTTGATTGGGCCTTTGAAAAGTTCATTTGCTTGACCAGAATTCAAACCCTAGTTTTGACTGTATAGGAGACAGTTGAGCTGCACAACCCTTGGGGAATTTTGTGGCCTTGACTTGACAATTTCTTTGATGAATATGGGAGGGAAAATTTTGGGGTGCAACAATGTGTATGGTATGCATATGCAATGTTTTCAAGGATCCCGCGGGATAGACAAAAGTGAAATGTTAGAAGTTGAGTCTGGTTGCAGCTTTATTTGAAAAACTTTACATCTTTGAACGTCCTTCTATGAGAATCGAGCTCACCATGCTGAGTGGATCCTAGCCTTTGACTCAAGGGAACGTATTTCGGTCTTTTACGGCATCTGGCTAGAGGAAAATAAATCATCTTTCCCTTTGCTACAAGTTTGGTTCATGATAAACCTGCACCACGGGTCCCTAAGATCCTTGAAAAGGGTTAGTGAAAATGCCATGGTATGATGTTATGATGTCATGTTTAAACAAGATAGAAAACACAAACAAATCACACAAGAGGCCTTAGGTTTAAAAGCTTGCATGAGGTCTATAGGTAAGTACCATTTTCTACTGAATTTCAATTGGCTCAACCTATCCTAAAAATAGTAACCGGGTTCTAGGGATCTCATATCACGGATCTTTCTTGAAGGTTTTATTTTAGTACAACAATTGATTTGCCACCAAAATATCCCGCGAGCCAAATCTGAATGAGTGTAGCATTGAGTATCAACCAACTATGGACTGCACCAAAGCCGGCTTCTCACTACCTTTTAATGGCCAAGATGGGTCAATTAAGGTTCTAAAAGTCAGTTAGTGTTTATGACATCACACGGCAGCCTAATGCTATCCTCGACTGACCCAAGGAACACCAGTACAAACCAAAGTTTCACAATAATGTAGCCATCACTTCAACCATATTGGTCTACATCGTACAGTTCCCATGATCTATTGCTACTTACCTAAGGCATCCCTAGATCCGGGTGTAGGATCTTTGCAAGAAAATAAACCCAAGAAACCCTTTAAAGTAAAATAGACAATGCAAACAAATAAAGCAAATGAAAGTGATCTAACTCTAAGGTTGCCCCTATTTTTAAGTATTCCCCAGCAGAGTCGCCAGTTCTGTAATACGGTGGGAGAACTTACTTTTTTTTATTGCAAATGTTGCAGATAGCTAGAGTTTCCACCGACATTTCTTTTATCCAATAAGGAAAGGGTGAAAAGAACAGGAAAGACATTTTAATATTTTGAGTTCGGGGGGTAGGTTATGAAAAGGGAAGGTGTTAGCACCCTTTTCATCCATAGTTATCTACGGGCCCTTAATCGCTTAACTCACTTTGAAAAAATTTTTGTGTGTTTGAAAATATTTTGAAGTTTGAACTTTGTAACAATTCTTGTATCGGTCCTCAAGAATGCGTACAAAGTGTTTTAAAAATATTTGTTTGAAAGTGATGTGTGAAAAAATGTTTTGTTTTAAAAAAATTGTGAGCACGCGATTAAAAGTTCTACCCACTCAAGGTCATTATTTTACTTTTCCTCCTCCTTAAGATAGTGTCATCCATACCATTAGTTAGTAGGTATCCCCATCTATTGGATGTGAAGGGACAAGCGAAGGGTCATCGTACGGTCACCGAAGGCAACTAGTAAGGACGCTTTAGCAATTTTCATAAGGGACTAGATCATTTATCGAAAGGGACTAGATCATTTTTCAGAGGCAACTAGAGGGACATCAAGGGACTATGAGCTTTGTATCGTAGCGACTATGATCTTTTATTCGAGGGACTTTGCTAAAGCGTCCCCACTTTCGAGGGACGTGATCGTTTTGTTCCGAAGGCAACAAGGGAGGTTACCCTAGAGGTGCGAGTGCGCGAGTGTATTGTATTCAGTTATTTTATATTTGGATTTAGGGTTTTCTATCATTTGGTTTTTATCTTTCCATACAACCCTAATTATTAAGTAGTAATATGATAAATATAAAAGACAGTAAAGGTGCGGAAAGTAAAGGCAGAAAATATTAACCTAAATTATTACATCTCTTTGGGGAAGATACATAAGAGACAATGTGGAAAAGAAACCCTAAGCTATTACATCCAAGAAGAGTTACATAATAATGAAAAAAGAAAGTGACAAATAAAGATTACAATTGCGAAACCTATACAGTCGATCTAAAAATGTAAAATGAAAATAGAATCGAAGGAAAAAAGAAGTGTTTTTGATGTTTTTTATGAAAAGAAATTTTGATGATAATTGAATAGTTAAACCTAAAAAACCTAGTTGATTTTAAATTAAAAAAAGGTTAATCAATGGAATTAAAAATGTTAATAAAACCTAAAACCTAATTATTTTTAGGGTTTGTGAAAAAGGGTTTTGTTGTTTTTATGGTTAAGTGAAATTAGGGTTAAGAGGAAAAAACAAGTTAGAAGCAAAATCAAAACAAACTGTCAGGGGTGGGTGTTGAACCCACGCCCTTTTCCTTTCCCACTGCATAACTTGCCACTGCTCCAGGCGTGCATTGGTGTTTGCAAAATGCGCGTTGCACAAAATATAAGAAAACTTGTGAAAATTGTAGAACATAAAAAAAATGACAAAAGGCATGGATCGAGCACACGCCCTTGTACACTAAGGCCTTAATGCGTGCTTCCTTGCCACTTGGGTGGCTGTTTCATATGGTATATCTCTGAAATGAATTAAATATAAAATAAACATTATTGCATGGACCAGAGAAGCGCCGGAGCCCTAGCTCCGATCGTCTTCTCTAGCGACTATATTTTTCAACCTTCAAAAACAAAGGATGTTAGTGATTTCCAGGGACTATACCCCCCCCTAATTCAAGCCTTACGAACTCAATGGAAGTATCAGTTTGGGATAAAACACATTGTATTATAAGATACGAAGAATACAACTCAAAACAGCGTAAACATGGTAGTTCATGGTCCAGTCGTTATGGGGATCACACGATGAGCCTGTCCTGCATTATTAAACCTCAAAAACACATTAGTAATGTTAGTATACACTAAAACATAAAGAAAATGAAAATAAAGATTCATGCAAGAATGTAAAACTGATGATGCATGTTCATGCGTTTCAGGTCCTTTGGATCATTATAATTGATCCAATCTTACCCTAAAACACTTTAGAGGTCGTTTGGAACGGCTGGTTTATTTTGAAAGTGGATGCAATTAGGATTCTTGATTTGCCCTAATTTTTGAGATTTTTGGAATTTTGGAATGACTTCTTCTTCCAAGGGTTTCGTGTGGTCTCTTGTCTGAAATAATATGAATATATATAGCTTAAAATAAGGTCAAAAGGTTGGGCTTGGACCTTTTATGAAAAGCCTTGATTTTATCTTATTTAATTTTGAATTTAAATAAATAAAAATAAAAATAAATAGAATAAAAACCCAAGGGGTGCATTGATAAGTTCTAAGGTTCATATTGAGGCCTATAACACGCATGGATCTTGAAACATCAGCACATTAGCCCAAAATTCCAAGTTTGCTCAATTTAGGTTTCATGCATTTTCTCAAAATTTCCCAACTTGCATCAATCATAACTCTCTCAATTTTTATCATATGAATATGGTCTTAGAATTGTTGGAAATCTCAAGATGTCCTCTATAATCTCTATGTTGCTCATTTTTGCATTTGAAAACTTTATATTGATGTAAGTTTCCTTAACAAAAAGTGTTTTTTGTTGACTTTTGAAATGACCTATAATGTTTTGGCTCGTATCTCTCAAATGAAGCATTTTTTGGACTTGAGCTTAGAGAGACAAAGATGTAGAGAATTGAATTTCCTTCTGAATGAGCTTCGGTTGAGAAAAATATGATGAAGCATGTGAAAGTTGTGCTTGGTCAAAGTTCAATTGACTTCTTCTTAAGAAAACCCTAATTTAGTAATTTTTTACTTTTGATTAATCTTGAGTTTTCTTGATAAATCATGATCAACCCTTGATCAAATGATGAATGTGACTTCAAAATATTGATGTTGACCAAAAATCTTGAGGTTTGACTATATGTTGACCATAATTGACTTTTTGTCCAATACAGTTGATTTTCAATCATCTGAGCGATGTACTGAGCAAACTTGTGATGCAAGGCTTGAAATTTGGTATGAGCATTCCTTGAGACATATAAGGAACCATGAAATCAACTTAAGGAATTATAAGCTCAAATTTCCTTGAGAAATGTGAAACCCTAGTTGTAGGCCAATTGTTTATGGAGAGAATTTGTCGGATCAAACATTAAGTAGCATTGAGCAATTGAAAACCCTAGGAGCATGAGGAGGTGTCTTGAAGAAAATGGGAGGGAAAATTTTGGGTACAACCTTCCAGACTATAAGTTCTCCATATTTAAGATGGATCAAGTTCTCTCTTTACCATGATTGGTTTTCCACTCAGATAATATGAAATGTCTTTTACATTAAAATAAATGAAAACAAACCAATTTTGGTCTTTTTTTACCTGAACTACACGGGTCTTGATTTTAACATTGCACGTTGTTGGTATGTAGGCCTAGAGCTCATTGGAAGCTTTATCAAATCAAAAAATGTAAAAAAAACACTTCTTTTCTCACCTCCACGATCTATTTTATATATATATATATTTCTTTATAGCCAAAATGCACAGATTTTCAAACAGGTTCCTGCAGAGTATCGTAGATGTTTATGGTGTTGCCTTCCCTTTGAAAAACCAACCCCCTTACCTTGATCTCTATATTATTTTTGGTTTTATTCTCTCTTTTAACATTCTTTGGAATAGTAAAGTATGGTGGCGACTTTCATTCATTAGTTAAGTTAATCAATGACTTAGTCTCAACTTTTTACCGCTACAGAAAAAATTGGCGACTTCACTGGGGTGGTAATATCTAAGTGGGTTGATCCTATCTTTGTTTATCTGTGTGTATGCTATATATGTGTATATATATATATATATATATATATATATATATATATATATATATATATATATATATATATATATATATATATATATATATATATATATATATATATATATATATATATATATATATATGTTTGTCTGTCTGGATTTTGCTGGTTTTCAGAGTGCTTGGTGATCTCTCGTAAGTCCTATACCCGGAATTGGGAAAACTTGAGATTAGGATGGGTGGTATAGTCATGTTAACTTTGAAGGAGTAGTCCTGAAAAAGTTGGAATGAGAATCCCCCGCTCATTGGAGGCCCCCTTGATTGTAGTGTTTGTTTACCAAGTAATTGGGAAGACATGTTGTTTTCAACCTGGGAGCCAAAGAAGCTGAGGACCGTAGAACCTTTAACCCATCTTATACTTTTAGGATGTAATGTAGAGACTATGAAGGAGTAATCCTAAAATAGTTGTCACGCGATACTGCACTCAGACGATTTTATCTTGAGAATATTATTAATTAACGAGTAAATTGGGACATTGGTAATATCTGAAAGAGGAATGTAGACTCTGGGAACTTTTAGAACCTTGTTCTACATATGCTTTAAACTCTTAGTCCTCACCTTGTGGGTATTACCTTTGATTTCATGCTCGTGACATCGAATCTATGAACCTCATGTTATGATATTGTGTGTGATTGTTTCATCATCATGCATTCATGCGCCCATGAGCATTCTTTAAACAAATTTTCAAGGAACTTAAAGACTTCTCTTTACAAATATCATAGGTATCCTTTTGACCATGGATTTTGGAAGGAGAAAGAATCAGAAGTACAATTTCAAGATTCCTAAGATAGAATATTTGAAGAGTTTGGATTCTTTGATTGACAATTATGAGTATTTCAGAAAGAAGTATAGAGAGCTTTTGTCACTTTTGAGTGTCAACATGAGAGATGGTATTCTCACTACGTTGGTCCAGTTATATGATACGTTGTATCGGTGCTTCACCTTTCCAGATTATCAGCTTATGCCTACATTAGAGGAGTACTCTTATCGGCTTGATCGACCCATTACTGATCATGTTCCTTTCTCTGGTTTGGAAGAAGAGCCTAAGTCTCAAGATATTGAAGCAGTTAATCACCTAAAGAAGTAAGAGATTGAAGCTCATATGACTATTAAAGGGGCATTAGGGGTTTGTCTGGTAAGTTCTAGTTGGAAAAAGCTCGTCATTTTTCTAGGATAAAGATTATGTACACTTTTGAGGCCATCTTTGCTCTACTCACCTATGGGTTATTCTTGTTCCCTAATATGGACAATTTTGTTGATGTTAATGTTATTAGGATCTTCTTGATTGAAAATAGAGTCCCCACGCTGCTTGGAGATGCTTATTAATTTATTCACCTTCAGAATTCTTATCAAGAAGGGATGATTATCTGTTGTGTGCCATTATTATACAAGTGGTTTATTTCTCACTTGCCCCAGTCTGCTGCATTTTGGGATCTCAAGAATGAATTGTGTTGGTCACAAAAGATTATGGCTCTTACTCAATCCGAAATTGTATGGTATAATCAAGCTTATTATGGAGTGAAGATTTTTTATAGATGTGGTAGTTTTACTAATGTACCTCTTCTTGGTACAAAGGGAGGTATTAACTACAACCATGTTCTAGCACGTCGTCAACTTGGATATCTGATAATGGATAAACCAAGTAACATTTATGTGAGTGGTTTATTTCTCAAGGAGGGAGAAGACCACAAAGAATCTAAGGAAAGTATTGTTAAAGCCTAGAGCCATATCCATAGGAAGGAAGGAGAAACCTTAGAACCAAGAGGAGTTGTTTCTTTGGATCCTCATCTTCAGTGGGTACAAGAAATGCCAGTTCAGTTGAAAATGCCTTATCTTCGTCAAGAACCCTTAACTGCCATTTTTGTGGAACCTACTCCTCCTCTTTTGGATGATGTTGAAGAGCTTTAACTTACTTTAGTCAGGATGCAGCGAGAGAAAGAATTCTGGAAGAATAAGTACCAGAACTTGGATGTATCATACTCAGTACTTCATGGGCAGTTGAAAGAGAAAGATGATTTGATTGAGATTCTCTAATGAGGTGTTATGGAGAGGATGGAAGAGCGAGAGGATTTATTTTCCTCTAGCATTCAGCCAGGTCCCAGTGATCAAGATTACTCTCACATGTTTCCTACTTTTGGTGGATGGAAAGAAGTTGTTAACATGTTTGTGAAAGAGAATCAACAGTTGAAGGATCAGATTAGGAGGCTTAAAGGGAAGCGTCAGTGTTGTACCCCAAAATTTGCCCTCCCATATTCTTCAGAAATTGCCAAGTCATGCCTCAAAAGTTCCCCAAGGGTTGCACAGTTCAAGGGCCTCCTAAACAGTCAAAATTAGGGTTTTGGTTCTGACAAAGTAAATGAAGTTTCCAAGGGTCCAATCAAGTCCCACATGCCTATAAATATGGTCAAGCATCCTCATACCAAGTTTCAAGACTTACAGCTCAAAATTGCACAGTCAAAAACCCTAATTGCACTACAGTCAACTGCAGGGGCAAAATGGTCATTTGACAGTCAAAAGTCCAAATTTTTGGTCAACATCTCATTTTGAAGCCACAAACATCATTTTATCAATGCTTGATCATGATTCTCAAAGCTTGGCTCAAAAATCATCAAGATGCAAAAGTTTCCTTATTTGGACAGTTGAAAAAGTCAACTGTAAATTGACCAGGGCATAACTTTCACATGGATTATCAGAAAAATTCCATCCAAAGCCCATTTTGAAGATAAAGACATTTCCAACAACTCCTCTTCACACTTCAAGTCCAAGAAATGCTCTCACAAAAAGTTATCAATTTCAACATTATAGGTCATTTTCAAAAGTCAACAAAAAGGGACTTTAAGTCAAAGGCCATAACTTGAGATTGGTAAATCAAAGAACTTTCCACAATGTCCAAGAACATGATCAAAGCTTAAAAATTGAGCAAGTTATGCCTTGTGGAAGTTGGGAAATTTTTGGATATTTTGAAAAGTCAACATTGATTCAAATGACCTAAAATTGCTAATGGGCCTCTTTTTCTTCCACAATTCATTACCCAAGGCATGTGCACGACCATTTGGCCCAAAGGGAAGTTTTTCTTCATTTTTTATTTATTTATTTGGATTTTTATTACTAATAATTCATTTAATTAATAAAAATACATGAAAAATGTTAAACCTACTATTTCAAATCTTTTTGTGCATATATAATCTCCAATATTTCGTGCAAATCAGATTAGGGAAGAATTGAAGATGATTGGATATGATTGAGACCAAATATGCTTGAAAAAGATTTGAAAATAATGGCTTGAAAATCAAATATATTTTTCATCAATTCATGGATTTGTGATCAGCTTCTCAACCCTAGAACCTTCACACATAAGTACCAAGTGCAACCCTAATGCAAGAAGACTCCAAGCTGCGCAGAAAAAACCATATGCAAACTTGAAATTTATCAAGAAAACTCAAATCTGAAAACCAATTTCCAGGTCGATTCAAGCCACAACACTGATTCCATCGTGTTCCTGAGGCTTCAAGGAACGTATACAGATCAAAATCATTCATCCTAACATCAAGAATTGGTAAAACGAACGCGCCTTGTACAGAGAATTTCTTGCATTCCTATATCATGAATCATGCGATTTTAACGATTTTTGACATTTGATTTCTATTTATTATTCAGTTCTAAAACTAACTGTATGGTTTGATTGAAGTTTTGGGCACCATACGCAAATCTGCCATTGGTATATTCTAGGGTTTTGCAAGCTTCAATTTAGGCGTTTCTAAACGCTGCAAAATTAGAATCTCACATTGCCATAACTGGATTCAGCGTGATGGGACGATTTGGAAACCACCCTCGCGCTCAATTTATGAGCCACTATGAGCTAATCGCTATTTTGGGATAGGGGGTCTAAGGGGACAGTTGAAAACCGTCGCCAATCTTTTTTTGTTTCAGGAAAAAAATAGAACGAGGAAGAAGATGCTAAGGTGGCAAGGAACAATTGGGTGATTTAAAATTTCGCGCTAAAAAGTACTAACGCGTGGTTTTATCTTATAATATTTGTTTGTTATTTAATATACAGATGAACAACGCAGCACGAATGGCAAGCACGCTCAGTGGTAACCCCTGGGACCTGGGTTCGAGCCCCAGGTCCCCACCCCCTTTCATATTATTTTTCACTTAATGTTTCCATGCAGTTTCAACCTTAAGGAGCACCGTACGTCCACAAAATCTAGCCCTCCACGTGCCCAATGGAAACAATCAGAAGGTCATAATTGAAGAACATGGTAAACCCTGGTCAACGCCTATGCATGCTAGCTGGAAAGTCCACCAAGCCAGGGATAATTGGGCCCTAAAATTGTTGGGCTTCACCTCCACTTTGGGGACAGAAACCCCCCTAGGTTTGCAATCTTCAATATTTTTTTTATTCTTTTTATTTTAATTATTATTCTTTTCAATTGATTCCTTTGACTTAATTTTTCATAAAAAATATAAAAACAATAAAAAAACAGAAAAAGACAAAAATTAAATATATTTATTTAATTAATATTTTTTAATTCACTTAGTTTTAAATTTAGGACTTACTCTTAATATTTTTTTCAATAAAAACCTAAAATTTGTAGGATTAGGGTTTAATTAATTTTTTATCCTTTTTTCTTTTCTTTCACAATAATTAATTATTAAAATATTATTTACTTTTATAAATCAAGATTTGCATGTAAATAATTAGGTTAATATTAGGTTAAAATTTAATACTTTTTCTAATAAACTAAAACAATTAGAATTAGGGTTAATCTTAATTTCATTTAATTCTTTTTTTCATTAAAATCATAAAAATACAAAAATACCAAAAACAATTTCTTTTTTTTCTTTAATTTAATTAATTTAACAATTTAATTTAATTTCATCAAAAAGGGTCCAACGCCCTCGTTTCTAATTTTATTTCAATTCGCATATTTATTTCTTTTTCTCGTATAATATTTATGTATCTCTCCCAAAGCCGTGTAATTTCATAATTTCTCGCACTTTTAGTTCTTTAATTCTTTATTTTTCTGTCAAATCGGGTTCTGGAAATTTTGGCGATGTGGACCCGCGCCTTTTGTAATAGTTTAGAACTTTACCTTTCTCGCAATTTTTAACCGCTAAATAAATGCATGCAAGAATGAATGGACAAAAATAAAAACAAGCGCATAGATCACCAATAACATGACAAGACAAAAAATAACGGAATCTAACACACAAATCACACACCAGCCCTAGGGTACGCCTCACTGTTGCCTTGCCTCGAAAGGTGATCGTCGAGTAGAGGATGTCTTAGTAAGTCCTCATGATCCGGGAACCTGGCATGAGGGTAGCTTCTAAGGTGTCTTCCCATTGCTCTGGTGATCACCATGTCCCGAACCTCGAATTGACCCGAACACCTCCAACGGTGGTGCTACCTACCTCTCAATGGTGGGATGGCACTACTTTAAAGGACATTTACACAGACGAATTCCTTAGGGTAGGTAGGTTCTCGTAGATACTTGCTCTAATTTCAAAACAAATCAAAAATACTTTTCACACCGACACCTTTTCAAAAAGCTTTCGAAAGCAACTTTTCAAACACTCTTGAGGACTGATACAAGAGTCGAACTGGAATTTTCAAAGAAACTTTTTAAAACCCACAATTGAAAAGCAAACAAACCATTTTTGAAAACACATTGAGCAAGTATCTAAGAGCCCATGGATAACCATGGATAGAAAGGGTGCTAACACCTTCCCTTTCTATAACCTACCTCCCGAACCGAGAGCAATCTCTTTAAGGAATTTTTCTGTGCTTTTGTCCTTTCCCTTTGGAGAAAATAAAAGACGGTGGCGACTCTTGCTTCCGCGACATTTCGCGAACCAGCGTTAAACAGTCAGTTCCAGATCCACCGATCACAGAACTGGCGACTCTGCTGGGGACCTAAACTTAAAGTGAGGTGTACCTTAGGGTTAGTTCATAACTGTGTTTTCAACTGCTTTCCTTGCTTGCTTTAAATTGTGGGTTGCTTGGGAGTTCTATAGATCCTAACCTGGATCTGGGGGATACCTTCTTAGAAAGTAGCAACAAGGCTGTGAGGGAACTGTGCGGGGTATACCGACATGGTTGAAACAGTCTGCTACGTTGATGTGGCACTTTGGTGTGTACTGGTAACCCTTGAGTTCAGTCAAGGAGAGTACGGGGCCTCCGCGTGGTGTCGTGAAGCATCAACAGACCTTAGGAACCTTAATTGAACTATCTTGGCCTCTTTAGGGTAGTGAGATAACTGACTTCGGTGCAGTCCGAGGTTGGTTGATACTCGATACTACACTCAATTGAGGGTTGCTTTCCTGGAATATTTTGGTCGCCAGTTCAGTGGCTAAATCGAAACGATGAACAATGAAAGCAATCCCGTGATATTGGGACCCTTAGAACCCGGTTACTTCTAATAGGACAGGATGAACCCACCAACTTCAAGAGGGTACTACCCAGACCCCATGCTGGCCTTAAACCCTAAGGGCTTGTCTTGTGTGCCTTGTGTGCCTTACATGTTTGTCTTTGTAAATATCTGTGATGTGTTTAATCATAGCATCATGACATCATCCAGCATCATATGCATTGACTAACCATTTCAGGGGTTCGAATTTTCATCTTTGTTCTTGTTTTGTAGGACATGGAAATTGTTCGTAGAAAGACAATTCAAATCAATCTTGTAAGGATCCCTCCTCAGCTTAAGGAACTTATATCCAGGATTCCCGAGAGCTCTTCATTCAGTGAAAGACATGGAAGTCTCATCATATTGGTCAATACCAACATTGAGGAAGACATGATCAAGGTCATGTTCCAATTCTTTGACCCTCTGCATCACTGTTTCACCTTTTTGGACTATCAGTTGGTACCTACATTGGAGGAGTTCTCCCGGCTCCTGAAGATCCCTATCCTTGATCAGCTACCCTACAACGGTACGGAAAAGGAACCCAAGCTTGAAGAGATTGCTAAAGCCTTGCACCTACAGTCATCAGACCTCAAGGGACATTGGGAAGTTAGAAGTGGTATCAAAGGGTTCTTGGCCAGGTTTCTGTTTGAAAAGGCCCATGAATGTTGGAACTCCCTTGACTTGCAAGCTTTTGAAGAAGTTGTGGCCCTCCTTGTTTATGGTTTGGTGCTGTTCCCTAACCCAGATCAGCTTATAGACATCAGTGTTGTCCAGATCTTTATGTCCAGGAATCCTATACCTACGTTGCTGGGGGACATCCTTCACTCATGTTACACTAGAACCATGAGAAAGAGAGGTGTCCTTATGTGTTGCACTCCTCTCCTGGGAAGGTGGTTTATTTCGCACCTTCCACAATCAGTCTTGAAGAATGAGCGGGGTTTGAGATGGTCACAACGGTTGATGACTCTTACACATGCAGATATACATTGGTGCCCTCGGTCCAGAGAAGATGTCACTATCATTGATCGTTGCGGGGAGTACCCTAATGTTCCTTTACTTGGAATCAGAGGAGGTATTACTTACAACCCATGCCTGGCTTGGAGACAGTTTGGTTATGCTCGGAGGGATGGTCCTCATGACATGTTAATTCCTGACATAGTTTTTGACTTCGACAACGATACTCAAGGACTTCGCCAGAGATTTATCAGAGCTTGGAGGATGCCAAGTAGGATAGACAGCAAGACACTGGGGCATAGGAACTCCATCCCATTGGAACCTTATCTCAAGTGGGTACGAGCCCGCTCCCAGAAGTTAGTGATGCCTTATCCTCATATGCTCCCAGTAATCAAAGAACTGGTCTTGGAAGGAGAAGTGTCCTACACTATTCAGCACCCTGATATGCCCACATCCTGGGAAGAGATGCAGAAGAGCTGAATCCAGCTCAAGGAAGAACGGAATTCTCTTGAGACCAGTCTACATGCTAGTGAAAAGAAGGTCTTGGAGCTCACCTGCCTGTTGCATGAGGAGAGGAATCTCAACACTTACATAGCTCCAAAGAGGATGCGTAGTATATTTTGGGATTGATTTACTTTTGTATTATTTTGCCCATGAGGCTTTGATGTACTGAACAATTATTTCCTTAATGATAACGTGTGTTCCTTTTTTTTCTACAACAAATTTGAACTTTTGAACCCTTGAATGCATTGCATAAACACATATCATTCATCATGTGCATAGCAGGTTTTCTTCTTTTCAGGTTGCTTACAGTTCTTCGCTGTTTATTTCAGCATCATGAATCCTGACTCTTTATCAACTGAGATGTCCATCAAAGCTCTTCAGGCGCAGAACGCGCAATTTCAGGAACTAATCATGGGTTTGGCTCGGGGCCAAGAGGAGCTGAAGGCTCTGCTCCTGAAGAAGGAAAAGAAGAAGAAGAGAAGAACTGTTATGTTTAACTCGGGCCGAAGGTTTGGCAACACTCTGCAGAATGAAGAGGCTGGTTCTTCTATTGGCAAGAGTACTCCTCAAGCGAAAAAAGGTCCTAGTCCGGTAGTCTCCGACAACGAGACTGATTTTGATGAAGAGCAGTATCCTCCTGCAGAAGACCGCTACAAGCAGTTGGAAGAAAGGTTAAATGCTATGGAGATACAACAGGTACCTGGGCTGGATTTTGGAGATTTGGGTTTGTCTACTGGTGTAATCATTCCTCGTAAGTTCAAAGCACCATCTTTCACTAAGTACGACGGGGCGTCTTGTCCCAAGCTACATCTCAGGTCCTATGTTCGGAAGATTCAACCGTACTCAGCGGATAAGAATTTGTGGATCCACTTCTTCCAGGAGAGTCTTTCAGGGACTCATCTCGAATGGTTCTATCAGCTGGATGGGACCAAGGTTCGTAACTGGGAGGAGTTGGCTACTGCTTTCTATAAGCAGTATCGATATAATTCCGACCTTGCCCCTACACGTACCCAACTCCAGGGTATGTCGTTAGGTTCAAGTGAAGGTTTTAAAGAGTACGCTCAGAAGTGGAGGGATCTGGCTGGCAGGGTGCAGCCTCCGTTGACTGATCGGGAGTTGGTAGACATGTTCTTGGGGACCCTATCTGGGCCATTTTACAACCATCTTATCGGGAATTCGTCTGCAGGGTTCACTGATCTGATTCTGATTGGAGAGAGAATTGAGGCTGGGTTGAAGTCTGGTAAGATTCCGAAGGGTGTATCGTATAGTTCTGAGAAGAAACCCTTCAAGAAGGAGGCTAGTGCTGTATATGGCTCTAGAAGACAAGAAAAATCTGAGCGCCGCCAATCTGTCAGTGCGGTAATGATTGCCAAGCCTGCTGCCGCTCCTCGGCCAACCAATCCTCAAAGGGCTGAAAGACCCCGGAGAGAGTTTACCCGTTTGAGCATGACCTTATCGCAGATCTTGCCACAGTTGTTGTCCACCAATCTAGTGACTGTTAGAGAGGCACCCAAGGGTGTAAACACTGCTTCCCCCAAGTACAACCCAAATGCTCGCTGTGCTTACCATTCTGATAGCCCGGGGCATTCCACTGATGACTGTTGGGCATTAAGGAGCAAGCTGCAGGACCTTATTGACGCCAAGGAAGTACAGTTTGAGGCATCTGAGAAGCCTAATGTAGTGACAGCTCCCCTGCCTGCTCATGGAGTGAATGCTATTGGGGACGAAGAGGAAGTGGATGAAGCTGAGTTCAATAGCTGGATTTACCCTGCAACCGACAGTGGACTTAACAATTGGAGTGCAAAGGACAATCTACCTGTTTCTCTTGTTACTAAGTAATGAATTCCTATGTTTTGGCATTTGTAATAAACAATAAATAAACTCTGTGGCCCGGTGTCTTACCCGAGGCACCGTGGTTTCATTTGTGAGGGCATATAAATTGTCATTTCATATATCATAAATGAAAATCTTGGACGTTTTCTCACATTTCAAATCTTATGCTCCTTTTCTGTCTTTCCTCCCTTTACATATTTTTCAAAACAGCTGTATTTACACACACACTCACTCATACAGGTTTCAATCCACTCTGGATCTCACTGGTAACGACTCTGCTACTGCCAGTTATGACTTCGAAAATCCGATCAACTTAGCCGAAGACGAAGGTGAAGATGATTGCGAAGTGCCTGGCGAGCTTGCAAGACTGTTACTTCAGGAAGAGAGGGCAATTCAACCACACGAAGAGTCAGTGGAAATAATAAACTTGGGTACTGAAGAAGACAGGAAAGAGGTAAAGATTGGTGCCAACCTAGAGCTCAGCGTGAAGCAACGGTTGATTCAGATGCTACATGATTATATGGAGATCTTTGCCTGGTCCTACGAAGACATGCCCGGGTTGGATACCGATATTGTGGTCCATCACTTGCCAACTAAGGAAGACTGCCCTCTGGTTAAGCAAAAGGTCTGCCGTATGTGTCCAGAGATGTCTGAGAAGATCAAAGCCGAGGTTATGAAACAGTTTGATGCTGGGTTCCTTGCAGTGACTTCTTACCCTCAGTGGGTTGCTAATGTGGTGCCGGTACCAAAGAAAGACGGTAAGGTCAGAATGTGTGTCAACTACAGGGATCTGAATAGGGCCAGCCCCAAAGATGACTTCCCTCTACCTCACATTGATGTCCTGGTGGATAATACTGCTCAGCATAAGGTGTTCTCTTTCATGGATGGTTTTTCAGGTTACAATCAGATCAAGATGGCACCTGAAGACATGGAAAAGACTACCTTTGTTACTCAGTGGGGCACCTTCTGCTACAAGGTCATGCCTTTTGGATTAAAGAATGCTGGGGCAACCTACCAACGTGCCATGGTTGCTTTATTTCATGATATGATCCATCATGAGATAGAAGTGTATGTGGACGACATGATCGCAAGGTCCCAGACTGAGGAAGAGCACCTAGATCATCTGCAAAAGTTGTTTGACCGGTTGAAATTGTACAAGCTGAGGTTGAATCCGAACAAGTGCACCTTCGGGGTTAGATCTGGAAAGTTGCTAGGCTTCGTTGTAAGTGATAAGGGTATTCAAGTGGACCCTGCCAAGGTTAAGGCTATTCAAGAGATGCCAGTTCCTAAGACAGAGAAGGAATTCAGAGGCTTTTTAGGACGCCTGAATTACATTGCTCGGTTCATCTCACACCTAACTGCTACCTGTGAGCCAATCTTCAAGTTGCTGAAGAAAGATCAGGTAGTACGTTGGAATGATGAATGTCAGGCCGCTTTTGACAGAATCAAAGAGTATCTCCAAGAACCACCCATCCTTATGCCACCGGTTGAAGGGAGACCTCTGATACTATACCTGACAGTACTTGACAACTCAATGGGGTGTGTGCTGGGGCAGCATGACGAGTCCGGCCGAAAAGAGCATGCCATTTATTACCTTAGCAAAAAGTTTACCGACTGTGAGACCCGATACTCACTGCTTGAGAAAACTTGTTGCGCTTTGGTATGGGCTTCTCGCCGGCTGAGACAGTATATGCTGACTCACACTACCTTGTTGATCTCAAAGATGGATCCGATAAAGTACATATTCGAAAAGCCTACTCTGTCTGGGAGAATAGCAAGATGGAAAATGATCTTGACAGAATACGACATTCAGTACACGACCCAGAAAGCCATCAAGGGAAGTGTATTGGCAGACCACTTGGCACATCAGGCCGTAGATGACTATCAGTCAATGAACTTCGAGTTTCCGGATGAAAGTATCATGATTGTGACTGATTGTGAAGTACCTGGACCGGATGAAGGACCTCAGGAAGGATCCCGATGGTCTATGCACTTTGACGGAGCCTCCAACGCTTTGGGAAACAGTATCGGCGCTATAATCATATCTCCTCAAGGCACTCATACTCCACTCACTGCCCGGCTATGTTTCAACTGTACCAACAACATGGCAGAGTATGAGGCGTGCATCATGGGTCTTCAAGCTGCGATCGACTTAAGGATCAAGTTTCTGAGTGTCTTCGAAGATTCCTCTCTCGTGATCAATCAGATCAAAGGAGAGTGGGATACGAAACATCTGAATCTTATTCCTTACAGAGAATGTGTGTTGACTTTGATCCCCCACTTCACGAAGATAACCTTTGAACACTTTCCAAGGGAAGAGAATCAGTTGGCGGACGCGTTAGCTACAATGTCTTCTATGTTCAAAGTTAAATGGGATAATGAGGCTCCCCGGATCATCATCTGGAAACTGGACGAACCGGCATACTGTTGCGATCTCGAGACTGAATTGGTGACTGAGAAGCCTTGGTACCATGAGGTGAAGAGATATCTGGAAACTCAGGAATACCCTGAAGGTGCCTCTATCAATGATAAGAAGTTCCTGAGAAGGTTCGCGGAAAAGTTCTTCCTTAGCAACGGCATCTTGTACAAGCGAAACCATGATTCAACCTTACTGCGTTGTGTGGATAAGACTGAAGCAGAAAGGATCATGGTAGAGCTACATGAAGGGACCTTTGGTACACATTCCAGTGGACATACTATGGCAAAGAAGATCCTTCGGGCAGGATATTACTGGTCCACAATGGAAGCTGACTGCTATCAACATTCCCGGACATGCCATAAGTGCCAGATTTATGCAGACAAAGTGCATGTTCCTCCAGTTCCCCTGAATGTTCTGACTGCGCCTTGGCCGTTTGCAATATGGGGCATAGACATGATCGGTGAGATTAAACCTACGGCATCTAATGGGCATCGCTTCATCCTAGTGGCGATTGACTACTTCACGAAGTGGGTCGAAGCAGCATCCTACGCTACGGTAACCAAGACTGTTGTGGCACGGTTCATTCGGCATAATCTGATCTGCCGGTATGGCGTCCCAGAAAGAATCATTACAGATAACGGTACCAATCTGAATAACAAGATGATCACTGAGCTCTGCGAGCAGTTCAAAATACAGCACCACAATTCTTCTCCTTATAGACCGAAGATGAATGGGGCTGTAGAAGCAGCAAATAAAAATATCAAGAAAATCGTGCAGAAGATGACAGTGACCTATAAAGATTGGCACAAATTGTTACCGTTCGCTCTACATGGGTACCGTACCTCAGCTAGGACGTCAACCGGGGCAACTCCTTTCTCTTTGGTTTATGGTATGGAGGCAGTCTTACCGATCGAAGTGCAAATACCCTCTCTCCGGATAATGAAGGATGCAAATCTGAACGAAGATGATTGGATCCAAACACGACTTGATCAGTTAAACCTTATTGATGAAAAGAGACTTGCTGCTATCTGTCATGGTCAGACGTATCAGAAACGGATGATCAGGGCATTTAACAAAAAGGTCAAACCACAGGAATATCAAGTTGGGGATCTGGTAATCAAGCGAATCATTCTTCCTCAGAGTGATCCAAGGGGCAAATGGACCCCTACGTACGAAGGGCCATTTGTGGTTAAGCATGTGTTCTCAGGAGGAGCCATGATTCTAACCAACATGGATGGTGACGACCTTCCTCACCCCGCCAATGCAGACATAGTAAAAAGATACTACGCATAATAAAGACCCGCTAGGCTGACATACCTAGGCAAAAATAAGGGCTTCCCGGTGAACCAAAAGGGTTCGGGCAAAAATAAGGGATGAAATGAAAAAATCTGTACACCCGGCAAGTCGAAAACCTGAAAAGGCGGCTTGGGCAAAAATGGGTATCCCGGTGGACTGAAAACCCGAAAGGGCGGTCCAGGCAAAAATCAGGGATCAAAGCGTACGACTATGTCCCGGCATCTCATCACTTTCCTACCAGAAGAAGGTTTGTCCATCAACCACTATCAGCGCCTCACAGGTCTTCCTCTCCCACCTCAGAAACAGGGGTAATAAAGAATTGTCTAAAAGCTCTGTCCTCCAGGGTACCAAGATGGGTTCAGCTAAAGAACATAACCAGATATCCTAATTCCCCAGAGAGTGAGCCAGCAAGTCAGTACACTCTCCTCAAGCAAAGCTACTATCAAACTTAAGGAAGTTGGGTATCCTCCAGTAGATCTCAACATTCCCCAGCAGCATATATGCATGTATTCTTAACAAGCATCCCCGACAGTCTTGGTCTAAAGATTGTTCCCCGGCGGTATACCAGCATTCAGTGGAGCTACTTCCCGATACAGTTCAAAACTTCCCCAAGAGAGTCCAATCTGCTTCCCCAGGAAAGTTGGAATCATCTCCCCAAGCAGTAAGCTCATCCCCAGTAGATTTTGGAAGCTTATCCCTCGCAGAGCACGAACGCGTCGCCCAGCTTTATTCAAAGAGTTATTTCCCTACCAGGATATAACTGGGTTATCCTCAGCCAAAAGCCACGGAAAGAGCGTCCTCGACGAAGTCTTCTTATCCCCAGCGAAGTCTATTAACACTTCCAATACGACAAGGGTATCCCCAGCAAGTTATTATCAACAACTCAACAAAGTATCTCTCTCCCCACAGAGTATTGCTTCCCAGCAAGATCGTTAGAGTACTTTCCTCCCCGCAGAGTTATTCCATTCGCCAAGTTTATTCCCCAACGGAGTCATCTTCTCCTACCGGTATTCTTGCAATTATCATCCCCAGCGGAAGTAAAAGCTTATTCTTCAACATCATCCCAGGAGTGACTTCCCGGCACCCGTCAAGGATTTACTTTCCTAGACGAAAAACATACATAAACATCACATACATCATTATAGCATGCATAGACGCATCATATCTTACAAATCTCATTTATGTTGAGAACATCATTGCTTGATCCATATCATGCATTGCATATGACTGACCTCTACCTTTCAGGAAAGATTCAGTTAAATTCTCAATCATATTTCAAGACCTAGACCGGTTCAGTTAATCGACTCCAAAGATTTCTTATCCAGTCAAAGGCCTTCTCTGGTCCAGTTAAATCGACCCCAAACAGATTTTTCTGATAAAGACCCAGTTGAAGACATTCCAAGACCTAGACCGGTTCAATTAATCGACTCCAAAGATTTCTTATCCAGTCCAAGGCCTTCTCTAGTCCAGTTAAATCGACCCCAAACAGATTTTTCTAATGAAGACTCAGTAGAAGTTATCCAAGGTTTTCTAAATGATTGCTATTGAGATTGTAATCGCCTATGGTTCTCTCCCCAATGCTGCGGAGATGATAATTCCATCCCAGGTTTTCTCAATGATTGCTATTGAGATTGTAATCGCCTATGGTTCTCTCCCCAATGCTGCGGAGATGATAATTCCATCCCAGGTTTTCTCAATGATTGCTATTGAGATTGTAATCACCTATGGTTCTCTCCCCAATGCTGCGGAGATGATAATTCCATCCCAGGTTTTCTCAATGATTGCTATTGAGATTGTAATCGCCTATGGTTCTCTCCCCAATGCTGCGGAGATGATAATTCCATCCCATGTTTTCTCAATGATTGCTATTGAGATTGTAATCGCCTATGGTTCTCTCCCCAATACTGCGGAGATGATAATTCCATCCAAGGTTTTCTCAATGATTGCTATTGAGATTGTAATCGCCTATGGTTCTCTCCCCGATCCTGCGGAGGTGGTAATCCCAAGATTTTCTCAACGATTGTTGTTGAGGTTAAGGTTATCCAAGGTTCTCTCACCGTTCCTGTTGAGGTAGTAACCATCCCTGGTTCATTCATCACCGTTTGAAGCTCCAGACCCAGCTTCTGTAACCAGTCAGGACACATCTATCCAAGAATTTGAAGACCAGCTCCCGTAACAGGTCAGGTAATCATTTTTCTTTTTTGCAGGTATGCAAGTTCTCGCTAAGGAATCTCTTACGCAATCAACATCCAGATGGCATCTATAAGCCCATCCACCTTCCATCATCTCATAGCATGGCATCTATAAGCCCATCATCCTATCCATCAATCTCCAAATGGCATCTATAAGCCCATTCCACCATCACACTGCTACTATGTGAGCGTAAATTTCTGGGCACTCTAGTGTTCAATCATCTTCCACCATCGGATTACGAAAGACACGTCAGCCAATCTGCATCCTCAGGTCTAAGAAGATTGAACAGGGGCAACTGTTGTACCCCAAAATTTACCCTCCCATATTCTTCAGAAATTGCCAAGTCATGCCTCAAAAGTTCCCCAAGGGTTGCACAGTTCAAGGGCCTCCTAAACAGTCAAAATTAGGGTTTTGGTTCTGACAAAGTAAATGAAGTTTCCAAGGGTCCAATCAAGTCCCACATGCCTATAAATATGGTCAAGCATCCTCATACCAAGTTTCAAGACTTACAGCTCAAAATTGCACAGTCAAAAACCCTAATTGCACTACAGTCAACTGCAGGGGCAAAATGGTCATTTGACAGTCAAAAGTCCAAATTTTTGGTCAACATCTCATTTTGAAGCCAAAACATCATTTGATCAATGCTTGATCATGATTCTCAAAGCTTGGCTCAAAAATCATCAAGATGCAAAAGTTTCCTTATTTGGCAGTTGAAAAAGTCAACTGTAAATTGACCAGGGCATAACTTTCACATGGATTATCAGAAAAATTACATCCAAAGCCCATTTTGAAGATAAAGACATTTCCAACAACTCCTCTTCACACTTCAAGTCCAAGAAATGCTCTCACAAAAAGTTATCAATTTCAACATTATAGGTCATTTTCAAAAGTCAACAAAAAGGGACTTTAAGTCAAAGGCCATAACTTGAGATTGGTAAATCAAAATGATATGGGACAAAAGACATTGGTTAGAGGACTCAAAGACCTTTCCAAAATGTCCAAGAACATGAGCAAAGCTTAAAAATTGAGCAAGTTATGCCTTGTGGAAGTTGGGAAATTTTTGGATATTTTGAAAAGTCAACATTGATTCAAATGACCTAAAATTGCTAATGGGCCTCTTTTTCTTCCACAATTCATTACCCAAGGCATGTGCACGACCATTTGGCCCAAAGGGAAGTTTTTCTTCATTTTTTATTTATTTATTTGGATTTTTATTACTAATAATTCATTTAATTAATAAAAATACATGAAAAATGTTAAACCTACTATTTCAAATCTTTTTGTGCATATAATATCTCCAATATTTCGTGCAAATCAGATTAGGGAAGAATTGAAGATGATTGGATATGATTGAGACCAAATATGCTTGAAAAAGATTTTAAAATAATGGCTTGAAAATCAAACATATTTTTCATCAATTCATGGATTTGTGATCAGCTTCTCAACCCTAGAACCTTCACACATAAGTACCAAGTGCAACCCTAATGCAAGAAGACTCCAAGCTGCGCAGAAAAAACCATATGCAAACTTGAAATTTATCAAGAAAACTCAAATCTGAAAACCAATTTCCAGGTCGATTCAAGCCACAACACTGATTCCATCGTGTTCCTGAGGCTTCAAGGAACGTATACAGATCAAAATCATTCATCCTAACATCAAGAATTGGTAAAACGAACGCGCCTTGTACAGAGAATTTCTTGCATTCCTATATCATGAATCATGCGATTTTAACGATTTTTGACATTTGATTTCTATTCATTATTCAGTTCTAAAACTAACTGTATGGTTTGATTGAAGTTTTGGGCACCATACGCAAATCTGCCATTGGTATATTCTAGGGTTTTGCAAGCTTCAATTTAGGCGTTTCTAAACGCTGCAAAATTAGAATCTCACATTGCCATAACTGGATTCAGCGTGATGGGACGATTTGGAAACCACCCTCGCGCTCAATTTATGAGCCACTATGAGCTAATCGCTATTTTGGGATAGGGGGTCTAAGGGGACAGTTGAAAACCGTCGCCAATCTTTTTTTGTTTCAGGAAAAAAATAGAACGAGGAAGAAGATGCTAAGGTGGCAAGGAACAATTGGGTGATTTAAAATTTCGCGCTAAAAAGTACTAACGCGTGGTTTTATCTTATAATATTTGTTTGTTATTTAATATACAGATGAACAACGCAGCACGAATGGCAAGCACGCTCAGTGGTAACCCCTGGGACCTGGGTTCGAGCCCCAGGTCCCCACCCCCTTTCATATTATTTTTCACTTAATGTTTCCATGCAGTTTCAACCTTAAGGAGCACCGTACGTCCACAAAATCTAGCCCTCCACGTGCCCAATGGAAACAATCAGAAGGTCATAATTGAAGAACATGGTAAACCCTGGTCAACGCCTATGCATGCTAGCTGGAAAGTCCACCAAGCCAGGGATAATTGGGCCCTAAAATTGCTGGGCTTCACCTCCACTTTGGGGACAGAAACCCCCCTAGGTTTGTAATCTTCAATATTTTTTTTATTCTTTTTATTTCAATTATTATTCTTTTCAATCGATTCCTTTGACTTAATTTTTCATAAAAAATATAAAAACAATAAAAAAACAGAAAAAGACAAAAATTAAATATATTTATTTAATTAATATTTTTTAATTCACTTAGTTTTAAATTTAGGACTTACTCTTAATATTTTTTTCAATAAAAACCTAAAATTTGTAGGATTAAGGTTTAATTAATTTTTTATCCTTTTTTCTTTTCTTTCACAATAATTAATTATTAAAATATTATTTACTTTTATAAATCAAGATTTGCATGTAAATAATTAGGTTAATATTAGGTTAAAATTTAATATTTTTTCTAATAAACTAAAACAATTAGAATTAGGGTTAATCTTAATTTCATTTAATTCTTTTTTTCATTAAAATCATAAAAATACAAAAATACCAAAAACAATTTCTTTTTTTTTCTTTAATTTAATTAATTTAACAATTTAATTTAATTTCATCAAAAAGGGTCCAACGCCCTCGTTTCTAATTTTATTTCAATTCGCATATTTATTTCTTTTTCTCGTATAATATTTATGTATCTCTCCCAAAGCCGTGTAATTTCATAATTTCTCGCACTTTTAGTTCTTTAATTCTTTATTTTTCTGTCAAATCGGGTTCTGGAAATTTTGGCGATGTGGACCCGCGCCTTTTGTAATAGTTTAGAACTTTACCTTTCTCGCAATTTTTAACCGCTAAATAAATGCATGCAAGAATGAATGGACAAAAATAAAAACAAGCGCATAGATCACCAATAACATGACAAGACAAAAAATAACTGAATCTAACACACTAATCACACACCACCCCTAGGGTACGCCTCACTGTTGCCTTGCCTCGAAAGGTGATCGTCGAGTAGAGGATGTCTTAGTAAGTCCTCATGATCCGGGAACCTGGCATGAGGGTAGCTTCTAAGGTGTCTTCCCATTGCTCTGGTGATCACCATGTCCCGAACCTCGAATTGACCCGAACACCTCCAACGGTGGTGCTACCTACCTCTCAATGGTGGGATGGCACTACTTTAAAGGACATTTACACAGACGAATTCCTTAGGGTAGGTAGGTTCTCGTAGATACTTGCTCTAATTTCAAAACAAATCAAAAATACTTTTCACACCGACACCTTTTCAAAAAGCTTTCGAAAGCAACTTTTCAAACACTCTTGAGGACTAATACAAGAGTCGAACTGGAATTTTCAAAGAAACTTTTTAAAACCCACAATTGAAAAGCAAACAAACCATTTTTGAAAACACATTGAGCAAGTATCTAAGAGCCCATGGATAACCATGGATAGAAAGGGTGCTAACACCTTCCCTTTCTATAACCTACCTCCCGAACCGAGAGCAATCTCTTTAAGGAATTTTTCTGTGCTTTTGTCCTTTCCCTTTGGAGAAAATAAAAGACGGTGGCGACTCTTGCTTCCGCGACATTTCGCGAACCAGCGTTAAACAGTCAGTTCCAGATCCACCGATCACAGTCAGCGTGAAGAGGGGTCTTCTTTAGCCTTGGCTCCTTAGGACTTTTAGATTCTGTTTTCTTCTCTTGTATTAAGGATTATTGAAACTTGTACTAAATTTGTAATCATTCCCAAATTATTAATTAAATGAGGTTATTCAGTATTTCAGAAATGTGTTATACCTTTGATATTTTCAATTATTTACAATTCTATAAGTTCCTTGAAAATTAAATAAAGAAAATAATAATGTGCATTGCATATCATGCATCATTTAGCACATATTCTTTTGAATTCTTATATTTTTCTCTGGTGTCTTATTCGTTTCTCTGCTTAGTTCATTCAGCAAGTTGTCGCACTCTTATAACACTCGGGCTAATTGCAAGAAGAAGATGGACAATTTGAAACAAGAGAATCGTGAACTCAGGGAAGAAGTTACTTCTTTAAGAACCGGGATGGCCAATTTGACTGCTTCAGTGGAATATCTGGTGGTTGCTAAGAATCAGCCACCACCTCCTCCACCTCCTTCTCCTCATGCTACACAACCACAATAGACTACTGTTATCTCCGAGATATTATCAGTGCCTATCTCTGCTACTCTTGTTGTTACTTTTCCTCAATTCCATATGCCTCGTGGTTATCTATGGGGTATGCCAGAGAATTTTATGACTGAAGGATATAACCTAGCTTCTCAAGTAGCTCATCATGTTTAGCCTATCGTGGTTTCTGCACCGCCTGTTGTGAATATTGTCCCTGTTGTTAATGACGAAATCTACCATGTTGTTGTTGCACCAAGTGAAAGCTTAGGTTTTTATGATAGAATGAATGATTTCCAATATAATTTTAATGAGATGCAGAAGGAGATGAAGACTCCCTGAGGGTACGAATTATTTGGGCAGAATGTTAGTGATCTCTGTTTGGTCCCCAATGTGAAAGCACCCGCTAAGTTTAAGGTTCCGGAGTTTGAGAAATATAAGGGAAATTCTTGTCCTCGTGTTCATCTGGTGATGTATGTAAGAAGGATGTCCACTTACACTGACAACCAACGTATTCTAATCCATTTTTTCTAAGACAGTCTGACTGGAGTTGTATTGAACTGGGCATGGGTTTAGGTAGTGCCAATATCTGCACTTTCAATGATTTGGGCGAGGCCTTTGCGAGGCAATACAAGTATAATATGGATATGTCTCCCGATCGTGATCAGTTGAGAGCTATGACTCATAAATACAAATAATCATTCAAAGAATACGCGCAACATTGGCGCGAGGTCGCTGCTCAGGTTATGCCTCCAATGGAAGACAAGGAGAGGACCAAGATTTTATTGAAGACTCTTAGTACGTTTTATTATGAAAAGATGGTTGCAAGTTCTACAACTGACTTTACTGAAATGGTTGGTATCGTGTCTGGTTAGAAGAAGCTATTAGAGAAAGACGCTTGTCGAAGGATGAAGGTTCCAGTGGTACCACCAAAAAGCATGCATATGGATTCTCCAGAAAGAATTAATGGGAGGCTAATTCCACTATTATAGGAAAAGAGGGAAGACACCGAAGAAAGTATCACCAGAACCAACAACATGTTGCCTTCGTAACTTTTGTTTTCAATGTAACTTCAACACCGAAGAAGCTTTTGATCCTATTTTAATGAGCTATATTAAATTGCTTCCTGCATTGATCCAGAAGAACCTAGTGTAGACTAGGTCTCCTCCTGTCATACCTTCAAAGCTACCTTGGTATTATAAAGTCGGTCTAAATTGTGACTTCCATCAGGGAGCCCTAGGGCACGATATTAAGAATTTTTATCCATTAAAAGCTGAAGTTCAAAAGTTGGTTAGATCTTGTATCCTATCCTTTAAAGACATGGTCCAACCATGCAAGCCAATCTCTTACCCAAGCATGGAGGGGGGAATTTTGTGAATATGGTTCATGGGTGTCTTAGTGATTTCAGAATTTTTCATGTAAACATGGTGAGAGGTAATTTGGTGTAGATGCATGCTGATCTCTGTGAGTTTAGTTGTTACACACATGATCATGTAGGTTGTAGTGTTTGCAGGGAAGATACTTATGGGTGTGATAAAGTTAGAAGTGACCTCCAAGAGAGGATGTATGAGGGTCTTATCCATATCATTCGATAAGAGTTAAGTATGATGATGTTAATGTGATTGAGGACTATTTTTGTGAGTTTATAACTTCTGATATTTACACAGTAATTTCTACTAAAGCATATTGTTGTACCCCAAAATTTGCCCTCTTATTTATCAAGAATTTGCTCACAAGATCTCCCTTGACCCAAGACTGCATTAGGGTTTGATCAGCTCAAGACACCTCCTTATGCACTGATGACCCAAAATTAGGGTTTGAGTTTTCACAAGTATATTTGAGCTTCCCATTCCCCATAAGACTTTCATGGATCATTATGGACCCTCAAGATTACTCATGTCAAGTTTCAAGCTTTGAATCACACTTTTGATCGGTCAATTGAGCAGTTGACCTAAAAATCAGTTGTATTGGGGAAAAAGTCAACTATGGCCAATTCATAGTCAAACATCATAATTTTTGGTCCACATCAAAATTTTAAACTCATGTGTATCATTTGATTAAGTTTGGACCACAACTCCTCAAGAAATTTGATCAAATCTCCAAAAGAGCAAAATGGTCAAAATTAGGGGTTTGATTGGGAAAGGGCAATTTCTGATTTTTGACCTAGCAAATGGTCAATTGGTTTAAGGAATGATATCAAGAGTCAAATTTCATCATTTTTATCTAATGACATGGTTCAAAACACTGCAAGTTCATTGGATTGACAGATGAATTTTGTAGTCAACTGATCAAAAGTCAATTGTATACTGAAAAGTCAAACTTTGACTTTTTGGTCAAATTCAAGTGCCAAAGATCACAATTCATCAAAATATGTAAAAATATGAAACTTATTCATCAAGAAATCAAAAATTCAAGATTTCATTTTGAAAAGCCAAAATTTCTAAACTTAGAAATTTTTCTAAGTGTTGGAAATTTCATGTTTTTTCATAACTTTGAGCCAAATTTTCACTATGATTCAAGATGATTCAAGAGAAACTTCTAACATGAAAGTTGTAGATCTCCATCAAATCTAAAACTTTTCTTCACGCAACTCCTTCCAAAAATGCTTGGATCTCAAGTTATTATTTTATGAACATAGGGTCATGAAACTAACCACTTAGTGAAATTTTGCCCTAATTTAGACAGGATTTTGACCTAACTTCATGACACTTTTTCACATAGTTCAAAGGGTAATATTCAAAATAAATTCAAATATGGGTTATAGAGCACATTGCAAGCTTTCCAAAATGTCAAGTAACTCCTTGATATCATTCTTGAGGAGGGAGAATCGAAGAGATGAAGTTAGGGTTTTGTCACTTGAATTACAAGGCATTTTGTTATGAACAAGAATTCAATTTCAAACCTATGTTGCACAATCTTGTTTTGCAGGCCTCTAAACCTCAAGATCTCTCCATAATCAGAAGATTACACTTGCTTTTGAGCTATTATCCACTTGATTCAAGCTTTATCCAAGTTGCATTTCCATTAATGGCACAAAGTAACATTGCCATTCTAGTAAAGTGGCTTTAATCACAAAGTCAACTTATCTTGAGCTTTGCATTTGTTCTTTCTGCACAAGCATCCTATACACAATTAAATAAGCATGTTTAAAGTGCCTAACCACTTTAGATAGCCTTGTACCTTGCCTTGGAACAATGCTTGTCAAGCTTGCTTCAAAAACAAGCCAAAAAGCCATAACATGTGAACTTGTAGTTCTGATCACCCAAGCTCTCAAAAACCTTTTCCTATACATTGAGACACTATTATGAAACTTAGGACACGATTTTTGCAAGCCTGAAACTCTCTCAAATTCCCTCTAGCCATAAATTGCACACAAACTCCATTTTTGTGCAGGTTCTGACCTTGAACTTGTATCTTCTATTTCCCTCGTGCGTTCTTTGGCCTTTTAGTTCCTAAAGCTCCTATACATCATATATAACTTGTCTTTGTCCCTGTTACACGACTGTAACACCATTTGCATCAAACTCTATAACCAAAAATAGAGCATTGCACATTGACTTCTCCAAGTAATTTCAGCCACTCTCAACTCAAGCAAACCATTGCATTAGCTTCCTAGGACCTCAAGGAAGCTAACCTGATCATCACCATCACTTGAAACAAGCTTAAACTCCAAACACGATTTCCAGTTTTGAGGTAAGTTTTCTCAACTTGGAACTCTTCATACAGACATCATCAATAGTTTATTTGTAAATAAAACATGTAGATATCATTGCCCTGAAGCTAACCATGTCCTTAGTTTCCATTAATTTTGCTTGAGCTTAGAGAATTTTGAAACTGAAATTTCTGAAATTTTTAGGGTGCAGATTAGGGCCATTAAAATTCTTGCTTATCTTTGATCTATAGTTTTAATACTTTACATTTCTGGAATCGTGAGAAAATTTGCTAAAAATTTCATGTTTGAAGTTTTCATTTTTAATGAGAAATAAGCAAGTTACAATTGGTCTGGCTGGAGGTTGAAGATGAAGTCTTCAGAACACGTTTTGCCTTACAAATTTATTGTTTCATTTGTATTAACGGATGTATAGCCACCCAGTGGTAGAAGCGCGCTTCTGTAACCTATGGGACCTGGGTTCGAGCCCCAGTGGTACCCTTTTCATTTTTAATTTTTTTACAATTTTGACTTTTTTGTTTGCAGGGCGCTGGGCCTCTTTGGGCCTGGCTTATTTTTTTATTTTTTTTGCTGACTGACCTCCCTACTTCCTCTTGGCACCCCTTGGCCCAAGTTTTATTATTTATTTATTTATTTCATTTTTCTTTTCTTAAATATATTTTCTAAATACTAAAAAATCATAAAAATACAAAAAAAAATGATATATTTATATTTTGACTTAGTTTATTTTATTTTTCTCATAAAAATATTTTTATTAATTATCCTTTATTTATTTTTTTTTACTTATTATCTTGTAAATATAAATAAATTTAGGTTATTAGTTATTTTCTTTCATACTAATTTAAATGCATTATTTTTTATATATAAAAAAGACTAAAAATATTTATAATATATAAAAAAATTTAAGATGAAAAGACCAAAATACTTTTCTTGAATTTATTTTATTTTGATTAATTAATAGAACTAGGTTTTCATTTAAAATCTTTTCTTAATAAATTCATACTTAATTAACTATTTTCTTTATTTAATTAGGTTAAGACAAAATCTTCTTTCATGAAAACCAAACAAAAATTCATTTTATTTACATTTTTGCATCCTTGTACATTTATTCATTTTTATACTTTGTATTTATTTAATCCCTTGTATATTCATACCAATTCAATATGGTTATAATATACTAAGTTTAAATTCTTGCAATCCCCATTTACAAATTGTACACCCCCCTCCCCATAAATGTTGTAATAGCGTAGTAACTTTAAATTTCGCAATTTATCGCTTTTACATAACATGCTAATAATTAGGGTTTGTATGGAAAGACTAAAACCAATATCTAGAAAACCCTAATTCAAGACAAAAACAAGCATGAAAACAATACACTTGCACACAAGCACCCCTAGGGTTATTCCACTTGGTTGCCTTATACAAAATGGCTATATTACGCATGTAAGGTATCTTACCAAGAACAAGCAAATATAAGATCATAGTCCCTCGATGACGCTATCTAAGTTGCCTTATAAATGATCTTAGTCCCTCAAAAAGAATGATAAGATACCTTGCAACATTGCTAATCTTGGTTATACGATAACCCGCGCCCGTCCCGTTTACATCCAAAGATAGGGTTGCTTACCAAATCAATGGTAAGACAACAATGTCAAAGGAAAAAAAATGAACAAGAAAGACATTTGAGTAGGTAGATTACTCCTAATTACTTGCTCCATTTCAAAACAAACACCTACACTTTCAAAACATCTTACAAAACTTGAAAACATTTTCAAAAGATCAACATCTTTGTATACATTCTTACGAACAAGAATCATTACAAAGATTGCCTAAACAATGGCCCCTTTTACAAAATACTTTCAAAAAAACCACATCAAGCACAATTTCAAACAAAAAGCAAGTGATCTAGTAAGTAACTAAGAGCCCATGGAAAACCATGGATGAAGAGGGTGTTAATACCTTCCCTTTTCATAATCGGCCCCCTGAACTCAAGAAACAATCTCAAAGGTCTTTCCTGTGCTTTTTCACCTTTCCTTTTGGATAAAAGAAAAGTCGGTGGCGACTCTTGCTAACCGCAACATTTGCGATCAAACGCAAAACACTCAAGTCAGTTCTCCCATTGTATTAAAGAACTGGCGAATCTGCTGGGGACTATTCTAAAAGTGGGGTTACCTTAGGGTTTAGATCACATTTACTTGCTTTCATTGTTTGACTTGTATGCTTTACATTATGGTTCCTTGTTTAGGTTTGAATCCTCTACCCGGATTTTGGATACATTATAGGTAAGTAACAATACATTGTGGAAACTGTGCAGGGTATACCGACATGGTCTAAGAAATAGCTACGTTAGTGCGACATATTTATGGGTACCAGTAGCCTTTGAGTTAATCAAAGAGAATACGGGGCCGCTGAGTGATGTCATGAAGCACTAATGCACTTTTAGAACCTTTACTTGACCAACTTGGCCTTTAGGATGTAGTGAGATGACCGGCTTTCGTGCAGTCCGAAGTTGGTAGATACTCGATACTACACTCATTGAGGTTTGGTTTCTTGGGATATTTCGGTCGCCATTAAAGAGGCTTGTGCTGAAACAATGACCAAGGAAACAAGCCAGTGATTTTGAGCTCCTTAGAACCCGGTTACTATTACTAGGACAGGTTGAGCCAACTAAACTTCAAGAGGGTAATTACCTATAAAACTCCATGCAAGCCTAAACCTAGGGACTTGTTTGTTTTGTTTGTATATACATACTTGTACATAACATCATGAACATCATAATATCATACACATTCACTAACCATTTCAAGGATTTTAGGATTCATCTTTGTTCTTGTTTTGTAGGATATGGATTCACTTCGCAGGAAAACTATTCAAGTCAACCTTGTGAGGATCCCTCCACAACTTAAGGAGCTAGCTTCAAGAATTCCTGAAAACTCTCCATTCACCGAGAGACATGGTCGCCTACTCAACTTGGTCACCTCCAACACAGATGAGGACATGATGAAGGTGCTCTTTCAGTTCTTTGATCCTTTACACCATTGCTTCACTTTTCCCGACTATCAACTTGTGCCTACTTTGGAAGAATTATCCAGACTCTTGAGGATTCCCATTCTCAACCAATTACCTTTCAACGGCATGGAAAGAGACCCAAAGCCAGAAGAGATGGCTCAAGCTCTGCACTTGCACTCATCTGATGTCACAACTCATTGGGAAACAAGGAGTGGTGTCAAAGGTTTCATAGCAAAGTTCTTATTTGAGAAAGCCCAAAACTGTTGGAATTCTTTGGACCTACTAGATTTTGAGGAAATTATGGCTCTCCTCATCTATGGGATGGTTTTGTTTCCAAATCTTGATCAAATCATAGATGTGAACACCATCAAAATCTTCATATCCCGCAACCCGGTGCCTACATTGCTAGGAGATATCCTACACTCTTTTCACACTCGTACAATGAGGAAAAGAGGTGTCCTTGTATGTTGCACTCCTCTCTTAGCAAGATGGTTTATTTTGCATCTTCCCAGATTTGTATTAAGGAACAAGCAAGGTTCAAGGTGGTCACAAATGTTGATGACGCTCAAACATTCAGACATTCATTGGTGCTCCCGATCCATAGAGAATGTTACTATTTTTTACCGTTGTGGAGAATTTCCTAATGTACCTTTACTTGGCATTATTGGAGGTATCACCTACAACCCTTGCTTAGCCTTAAGACAGTTTGGTTACGCCCAAAGGGATGGCCCGCACGAGATGCTGATTCAAGGTTTGGTATTTGACTATGACAACGACGATCAAGGTCTTCGCCATAGACTTATCCGAGCTTGGAGGATGTTAAACAAGGTAGATAGCAAGACTTTGGGGCACAAGAATTCCATCCCTCTTGAGCCTTACCTCAAATGGGTACGAGCTCGTGCTCAGAGTCTTATAATGCCTTACCCCTCCATTCTCCTGGTAATCATCGAGCCTGTCGTAGAGGGAGATATTCCATATACTATCCTACATCCTGACATGCCTACCTCTCTTTAAGACCTACAAAGGGATTGTATACACCTCAAGGGGGAGCTAGATACCTTTCGAAGCCCAATTCTACGCAAGCGAGAAGAAGTTTTCGAACTCACTAGGCTACTTCATGAGGAACAGACTTTGAATGCCTACATTGCACCAAAGAGGATGCGTACTACCTTTTTATCTTAGAGTTTTTGTATTATTTTGCCCAAGAAGGCATTGATGTACTAAAGCTCTAATCTATTAATATGACGTGTGTTTCCTTTTTGTCTAAAACAAATTTGAACCTTAAAATCCTTGAAAACATTTGCATATGCATTTATCATTCATCATAACATAAGCATGTTTCTTGCAATAAGTCTCCTCATCTCTCTACTGTTTATTTCAGTAAGATGGATCTCGAGCAAGCGGTGAAGGACCTCCAAGATCAGAATGCATAGTTTCAATAGTTGTTCTTGACCCTAGCCAAAGGACAAGAAGATTTGAAGACTTTGCTGGCTGAGGAGAAGAAAAAGAAGACAAAGAAGATAGTCGGAGTTCTAAACATGGGAAGAAGGTTTCAAGGACAGACAAGAAGAGCCCTAGACTTTGCAACAACATCCAGTGAGAAAGACAACCAAGATGGGAAGGGCAAGGAAATAGTTGTCCAGTAAAAATCAGAATAGGAAGAGGAAGAAGAAGACTATTCTGAAGAATAATACCCTACAGCTGATGACAAGTATAAATATCTCGAAGAGCAATTGAGCGCAATGGAAATCCAAAAAGTGCCTGGATTGGACTTTGAGGAATTGGGTCTAGTATCGGGGATTGTCATTCCTCCAAAATTCAAAGAACCTGTGTTCTCTAAATATGACAGAGTTTCATGCCCTAAAATGCATCTCCGGTCCTATGTGAGGAAAATCCAGCCCCATACCGCTGACAAAGACTTATGGGTACACTTCTTCCAAGACAGTCTGTCCGGAACTCAACTTGATTGGTTTTATCAGTTAGAAAGAGCCAATGTTCGTAACTGGGAATATCTTATTGCAGCCTTTTACACGCAATACCAATACAATGCTGATCTTGCACTTACCCGTAATCAACTCTAGAGTATGGCCATGATTTCCAATGAAGGTTTCAAAGAATATGCGCAAAAATGGAGAGACTTGGCTGGAAGAGTTCAACCTCCTCTATCTGAAAGAGAATTAGTAGACATGTTTTTGGGCACCTTGTCTGGTCCCTCAATCACCTAATTGGGAGTTCATCGGCAGGTTTTACTGGACTGATATTAACCAGAGAGAGGATAAAAGTCGGGATAAAGAGTGGAAAGATTTAAAAAGATACATCCTCTGCTTCTATAAGGAAGCCATTTATCGGAAAGAAAAAAGTAGTTGATGTTTATCCTCAGAGAAATCAAGATAGGGCCGAACGGCGTCCAATGGTGAGGGTTGTTATGATTCCTAAACTTGCGCCTGATCAGCAAAGAAACAACCAACCAAGGATGGAAAGACCAGTCAGACAATTCACCAGAATTAACATGACCCTGTTTCAAGTATTGCCACATCTGTTAAGATCCAACCTAGTGACCTTAAAATAAGCTCTAAAGAACCCTAACACAACATCTCCTCACTATCATCCTAGTGCCCACTGTGCATACCACTCTGAGACTCCCGGCTATGACACTAACAACTGTTGGGCGCTGAAGAACAAAGTACAAGACCTCATTGAAGCCAAGGAGATTGAATTTGACGCGCCCAAAAAGCCAAATGTCATTTCTACCCCTATCCTCAAACACGGCCATAATACCAACGCCATTGAAGAAGATATGTTTGTTACTTCAGTTGATGAACTTGTGACCCCACTCCTGATTATCAAAAAGAATTTGTTGATTGCCGGTGTATTCCCAGGCTGCGATAAAGGCTGTCATTTCTGTTTGTCCTCACCAACCAATTGTCCTTTGTTAAAAGCAGGCGCTCAGTGCCTAATAGATAACAAGGAAATTTTGTTTGAAAAGACTTTTATTCCATTTGTTCCTCTTAATGATGTGTCTATTATTACCATTTCCGCAAATTCTTCCAGGGTCTCCACCAAAAGACCTGTTAGAATTACATCAGTTCCAAAAGAAGCTCCTTTGATAATTACAATGCCTGGACCAGTCCCGTATTCGTCAGACAAAATTGTACCATGGAATTATGGACGGTGTGTCTACTACCACGGTATCAAACAAGACCAGCCAGCTGCCGAAGATTCAAGTTTTGAAAAGTTGACCCCGATATCAGTAATATTGCAGGGACTAGCAAGATTACCCAAAGCGGAAGGATATTCTCTCCAGAAATTTCTCCCCCAAAAGCAGTTTCTGGACCCGTAATCATTCATGTTGTTGTTGCTCTCCCGAAGGCTATTCCCATTCCTACAATCATCTCCAAAATACTCCAACTGACAAAGTTGTTATAGTCCCTGCTAATACTCCTACTGACATTCATGTTGCCGAGTTAACCAAGACTCGAGGTAAAAGTATTCTGATTGAGCCTGTCTGGACGAAGGCACAATCATTGACTATCCCTGAAACCTCCCAGAAAGAGATGGAGGAAATTCTAAAGATCATAAAAATAAGCGACTACGATGTAGTTGAACAACTGGGGCAAACTCCATCCAAAATTTCCATGTTGGCTTTACTAATATGCTCTGAGGCACATGCAAATGCCTTGGTAAAATTCCTGAAAACTGCCCATGTACCCCAAGAAACATATGTCAATCAGTTTTGAGACTGCGTAGCCAGCTTGACTGAAGATAATGGTCAAGGTTTTTCAAATGCTGATTTAACGCCAAGAGGAAGGAAGCATAATGAGGCATTGCATGTCTCAGTGGGATGCAGGGGTACAACCTTGGCTCATGTTTTGGTGGACACTGTCTCATCTCTGAATGTATTGCCTAAAAAGGCTCTTGATAGGCTTGACTGTGATGGATTAACATTGAAGCCAAGTAACATAGTAGTGAGGGCCTTTGACGGCTCAAAAAGGATGGTTCATGGGGAAGTGGATATCCCCATAAAGGTTGGAATCCAAACATTTGATTCAACTTTTTATGTAATGGATATTCTCCCTTCATATTCCTACTTGATAGGCCGACCATGGATTCACGATGTTGGCGTTGTTACTTCTACGCTGCACCAAATGCTGAAGTATCTAATTCAAGGGAAGATTATCACCGTTCATGGAGAAGAAGAGTATATGAACAGCCATCTCAATTCCTTCAGATACATGGAATTAGATGGTGAATTTATTGAAAGTCCATTCCAACACTTTGAGGAAGTCCCACAAAATGTGGCAGTAACCAGGGTTGTCCCCAAAATCACAAGGCCTCCACTCAGAATGTCATCATTGAAGGATGCAAAGGTAGTGATAGAAGAAGGTGGGTGCACTATCTGGGGGCAACTCCTAGATATCCCATACAAGTCTGACAAATTTGGCCCGGGTTTCAATTCAAATGCTCAGAAGGATGTACACTGCGCTTGTGCTGGAGGACCACCCCTGAAGATCAGCAACCGTGAAGTCAACACAGTAGAGGATGGTGAAGATGTTTGCAATCTGGAAGATTGGATCTTCCCAACTGTCAGTGGAGGCCTCAGCAATTGGAAAGCTAGAGATTTCGTCCCGATCACTTTTATCCCACAGTAATTTGTCTTTACATTTTGTTGGATCTGTAATATTAAAACAATTCAAACTCTTAAAACCTTGTGTCTTGCCCGAGGCACAATGGTCCATTTGTAAGGGTTATTATCTCATTTACATCAATGAATCATGGACGTTTTGCATATAAACTTTACGCTCATTGTTTTCCTTTTTACATTTTTATTTCAAAGATAGTTATACCCTTACACACACTCACACTCACAATGCAGGTCTACATCCATTCAGGATTCTATGGATAACGGTTCTGCTATGGCTTTTTGTGACTCTGAAAATCTAATCTACCAAGCCGAAGACGAAGATGAGGAAGATTGTGAAGTACCAGGGGAGCTTTCCAGATTACTACTACAAGAAGAGAGAACCATTCAGCCCCACGAGGAACCTGTGGACACAATCAACCTGAGTACCGAAGAAGACAAAAGAGAGGTCAAGGTGGGTGCCAATCTGGAACCCAGTGTCAAGGAGTGGTTGATTTAGGTGCTACACGAGTATGTTGAGGTCTTTGCCTGGTCGTATGAAGACATGCCAGGACTTGATGCAGATATTGTGGTACATCGTCTACCTACAAAAGAGGATTGCCCACCAGTAAAACAAAAGGTTCATCGAATGCGACCAGAATTATCGGAGAAGATTAAAGCAGAAGTCATGAAACAATTCAACGCTGGATTCTTGGCCGCCACCTCCTATCCGCAATGGGTTGCCAATGTTGTTCCTGTGCCCAAAAAGGACGGCAAGGTACGAATGTTCGTGGACTATAGAGATTTGAATAGGGCAGGCCCTAAGGATGATTTCCCACTTCCCCGTATTGATATTCTAGTTGACAATACGGCACAGCACAAAGTGTTTTCCTTCATGGACGGTTTCTCAGGCTACAACCAAATCAAAATGGCACTTGAGGACATGGAGAAGACAACCTTTGTCACACAATGGGGCATATTCTGCTACAAGGTTATGCCATTTGGACTGAAGAATGCTGGGGCAACCTATCAGCGTGCCATGGTGGCTCTATTTCACGACATGATACATCATGAAATAGAGGTCTATGTGGACGACATGATAGCTAGATCTCAAACATAAGAAGAGCATCTTGACCATCTACAAAAACTCTTTGAGAAAATAAAGAAGTACAAGTTGAGGTTGAACCCAAATAAATGCACATTTGGAGTAAGGTCTGGTAAGCTCCTAGGCTTTATCGTCAGCAATAAGGGTATTGAAGTAGATCCTAATAAGGTGAAAGCGATACAAGAGATGCCTACTCCTCGTACTGAGAAGGAAGTCAGAGAGTTCTTGGGACATTTGAACTACATTGTCATATTCATTTCTCACCTGACAGCTACTTGAGAACCAATCTTCAAACTACTGAAGAAAGATCAAGTAGTCAAATGGAATGATGAATGCCAAACTGCTTTCGACAAGATAAAAGAGTGCCTACAAGAGCCTCCTGTGTTAATGCCACCAGTCGAGCGAAGACCATTGATCATGTATCTGACTGTTTTAGAAAATTCAATGGGGTGTGTACTGGGGCAGCATGACAAGTCTGGCCGAAAAGAGCACGCCATTTATTACATGAGCAAAAAGTTTACCGACTGTGAAACAAGATATTCACTGCTCGAGAAAACTTGCTATGCTCTGGCATGGGCTGCTTGCCAGCTAAGACAGTATATGTTGACCCATACTACCTTGCTAATATCTAAAATGGATCGAATAAAATACATCTTCGAGAAACCTGCTCTCTGGGAGAATAGCAAGATGGCAGATGATCCTGGCGGAATATGACATACAGTATACTACCCAGAAAGCTATAAAGGGCAGAGTACTAGCTGATCACCTTGCTCACCAAGCTGTAGAAGACTACCAGTCCATAAAGTTCGAATTTCTAGATGAAGACATCATGATGGTAAACAACTGTGAAGAACTCAGGCCATATGACGAACCTGAACAAGGATCCCGACGGACCCTGGTTTTTGATGGGGTATCTAACGCACTTGGCAATGTTATTGGTGTTGTACTCATATCTCCTGAAGGATGTCATACTCCTTTTACGGCAAGATCCTGCCTCAATTGTACTAATAACATGGCGGAATACGAAGCGTACATCTTTGGTCTCAAAGCTGCCATAGACTTGGGGATCAAATCTTTGAATGTATTCGGAGATTCAGCTTTGGTTATCAGCCAGATCAAAGGGGAATGGGACACCAAACACCCTAACCTTATCCCTTACAAAGAACATGTTTTGACGTTGCTCCCACATTTTGAGAAGATTACCTTCGAGCACTTCCCATGAGAAGAAAATCAGCTAGCCGGCGCACTAGACACAATTTCATCTATGTTTAAACTTAAATGGGATCATGAGGCTCCCCAGATTACCATTGAACGAAGGGATGAACTGGCACACTGTCACGAGATTAATACTGAAGAAATAATGGACCGACCTTGGTTTCACGAAGTCAAGAGGTATTTCGAGGCTCAAGAATACCCAGAAGGGCCCTCAATCAATGATAAGAAGTTCTTAAAGAGATTCTCTGCTAAATTCTTCCTTAGTAATGGCATTCTTTACAAACGCAACCATGACTCCGTATTACTTCGGTGCATAGACAAGGTAGAAGCTGAAAGGATCATGGCTGAATTACATGAAGGCACTTTTGGTACCTATTCCAGTGGGCATACGATGTCAAAGAAAATCCTACATGCAGGCTATTACTGGTCTACCATGGAAGCATATTGCTATAAACACTCTCGAACTTGCCATAAGTGTCAGATCTATGTTGACAATGTGCACGTACCTCCGGTTCCTATGAATGTCTTGACAGCTCCTTGGCCCTTTGCTATGTGGGGAATAGATATGATTGGGGAAATCAAGCCGACAACCTCTAATGGACACCGCTTCATCTTAGTGGCCATTTATTATTTTACAAAGTGGGTGGAGGGAGCTTTTCCGTTACCAAGAATGTTGTCGCTCGGTTCATCAAGCAGAATCTCATTTATCGGTACAGTATCCCGGAGAGGATCATTACTGATAATGGTGCAAACATGAACAATATTATGATCACCGCCTTGTGCAAGCAATTCAAGATTCAGCGTCACAATTCTTCCCCTTACCGGCCAAAGATGAATGGTGTTATCGAAGCCGTGAATAAGAACATTAAAAAGATCATACAGAAAATGACAGTCACATACAAAGACTCGCATGAGATGCTACCATTCGCTCTCCACGGGTATTGAACCATAGCTCGCACTTCAACCGGGGAAACACCCTATTCTCTGGTATACGGCATGGAGGCCGCTTTTCCTATTGAGGTCTAGATCCCCTCTCTAACAATTATGAAGGATGCAGGGTTGAGTCAAGAAGATTGAATCCAGACTCGACTTGATCAATTGAACTTAATTGATGAGAAAAGGCTTACTGTTGTTTGCCATGGTCAAATGTATCAAAAATGGATGATCAAGGCTTTCAACAAAAAGTTCAGGCGCCAAGTGTATCAAGTTGGAGATCTGATGATCAAACGTATCATATTGCCGCAAGGTGATCCCCGGTGCAAATGGACTCCTACATACGAAGGATCATTTGTAATTAAAAACATATTCTCTGGTGGAGCAATGATCTTGACCACCATGGATGGTGATGACCTGCCACACCCTGCAAACACAGACATAGTCAAAAGATACTACACATAAGAGACCCGCTAGGTTGACACACCTAGGCAGAACAAGGGCATCCCGACGAACCAAAAAAAAGGTTTGGGCAAAAATTAGGGATAAAAACAAAATAAATCTATACACCCGGCAAGTTGAAAACCCGAAAGGGCGACTTGGGCAAAAAAGGGTATCCCGATAGACTGAAAACCCGAAAGGGCGGTCCAGGAAAAAGTTAGGGAATTAAAGCATATGACTATGTCCCATTGGATCACCTTACGGACAACTTGCAAACTCGACATTTCGGACCAATCAATCATCTTCGGAAAAGGCAACTAATGGACAAGATGCTCATAGATACAAAGGCTATAGTAGAATGAGAACCCCATGGGATTATTGCACATAGCTATCTTTTCTTTGTATTAAACTTTTCATTTTTTACGACGGCATTCTCTTACTAGAATGTTTGTCTCATTGTACAAAAATACTCACTCAAAGTCAATACGGAGATATCCCTTTGAAAGTGCAAAAACTATCTGTTTTTTTTCTTTTCGCTTGTGTTTTGTTTACAAAAACGTCCAATGATTCATTGTTGAACATATGCATTTGAACATAATTACTGTTTACAAATAAACAAAATAAAAGACAATCGCTGATGGCTTTAAGGGATAGGGAAATCTCTCTAAATTTATCTCCATAAAGTTCCCCACTGTGAGCAGTTTAATCCCCAACAGAACAGAGCTTCCAGTTATCAATCCCTAGTAGAAGTCGTCAAATTTCTCTGAATTCCCCAGATAGGATTTTTCAAGCAGTACACGGCATTTCTATTACAACATAGTTTATTTCTCCAAGCAGAAATTCATCAACAGACTTTACAACATAAAGACTTATACTCCATATTCCTCAGCAACAGTCAGGGATTTATTTTCCCCAATCCAACAGTAGTGCAGCAGATTAGCTCACATGCGCATACATCGCATCCATATATCATAAACATTGATAACAAGAATGCATTATACTATGCATTTCGTACAACATAAACATTGCATGTTAGCTAACATTTTATCTTTTTTCAGGATAAGATTATTCAAACAGCTGCCATTAATAATGTTCAAAGATTTCATATACAGTTCAGATACGCTCCAGACACGGATGCCATTCTGATACTCATTCAGATTCAACTTTCAAGATACAGTCCATATATGCTCTAGACACGGATGCCATTCTGATACTCATTTCGATTCAATTCTCAAATACAGTTCAGATACGCTTCAAACATGGATGCCATTCTGATAATAAGCTTCTAGATACAATTCAGATACGCTCCAAACACGGATGCCATTCTGATACTCATTTAGATTCAACTCTCATATACAGTTCAGATACGCTCCAAACACGGATGCCATTCTGATACTCATTCAAAATCAGCTTCCAGATACAGTTCAGATACGCTCCAGATACGGACGCCATCTTGATACTCATTCTTTCAGCTTACAAATTACAATTCAACAATCACTCTTGGATGGCATCTATAAGCTCATCTCCAACAGATTTCTATCACTCCTCCAAATGGAATCTTTAAGCCCGTTCCCTCTACCATCACATCGCCGAGTGCAAATTTCTGGGCACTCTAGTGTCCAATCATCTTCCACCTTCGAGTCACGAATGGAAAAACATGTCAATCTAACTCTTCAGGCTTAAGAAGATTGAACAGGAGTAGCAGTTGTACCCCAAAATTTTCCCTCTCATTTATCAAGAATTTTCTTACAAGATCTCCCTTGAGCCAAGACTGCATTGGGGTTTAATCAGCTCAAGACACCTCCTTATGCACTGATGACCCAAAATTAGGATTTAAGTTTTCATAAGGATATTTGAGCTTCCAATGCCCCATATGACTTTCATGGATAAATATGGACCCTCAAGATTACTCGTGTCAAGTTTCAAGCTTTGAATCACACTTTTGATCAGCCAATTGAGCAGTTGACCTAAAAATCAATTGTATTAGGGAAAAAGTTAACTATGGACAATTCATAGTCAAACTTCATGATTTTTGGTCCACATCAACATTTTAAACTCATGTGTATCATTTGATCAAGTTTGGACCACAACTCCTCAAGAAGTTTGATCAAATCTCCAAAAGGGCAAAATGGTCAAAATTAAGGTTTTGATTGGGAAAGGGAAATTTTTGATTTTTGACCTAGCAAATGGTTAATTGGTTTAAGGCATGATCTCAAGAGTCAAATTTCATCATTTTTATCTAATGACATGGTTCAAAACATTGCAAGTCCATTGGATTGACAGATGAGTTTTGTAGCCAACTGATCAAAAGTCAAATGTATACTAAAAAGTCAAACTTTGACTTTTTGGTCAAATTCAAGTGCCAAAGATCACAATTCATCAAAACATGTCAAAATATGAAACTTATTCATCAAGAAATAAAAAAGTCAAGATTTCATTTTGAAAAGTCAAAATTTCTAAACTTACAAATTTTTCTAAGTGTTGGAAATTTCATGTTTTTTCATAACTTTGAGCCAAATTTTCACCATGATTCAAGATTATTCAAGAGAAACTTCCAACATGGAAGTTGTAGATCTCCATGAAATCTACAACTTTTCTTCACACAACTCCTTCCAAAAATTCTTGGATCTCAAGTTATGATTTTATGAACATAGGGTCATGAAACTAAACACTTAGTGAAATTTTGCCCTAATTTAGCCAGGATTTTGACCTAACTTCATGACACTTTTTCACATAGTTCCAAGTGTAATCTTCAAAATCAATTCAAATATGGGTTGTAGAGAACATTGCAAGCTTTCCAAAATGTCAAGTAACTCCTTGAGATCATTCTTGAGGAGGCAGAATCGAAGAGATGAAGTTAGGGTTTTGTCACTTGAATTACAAGGCATTTTGTGATGAACAAGAATTCAATTTCAAACCTATGTTGCACAATCTTGTTTTGCAGGCCTCTAAACCTCAAGATCTCTCCATAATCAGAAGATTGCACTTGCTTTTGAGCTATTATCCACTTGATTCAAGCTTTATCCAAGTTGCATTTCCATTAATGGCACAAAGTAACATTGCCATTCTAGTAAAATGGCTTTAATCATAGAGTTAACTTCTCTTGAGCTTTTCATATTTTCTTTCTGCATAAGAATCCTATACATAATCAGATAAGCATGTTTAAAGTGCCTAACCACTTTATATAGCCTTGTACCTTGCCTTGGAACAATGCTTGTCAAGCTTGCTTCAAAAACAAGCCAAAAAGCCATAACATGTGAACTTGTACTTCTGATCACCCAAGCTCTCAAAAACCTTTTCCTATACATTGAGACACTATTATGAAAATTAGGACACGATTTTTGCAAGCCTGAAACTCTCTCAAATTCCCTCTATCTAGAAATTGCACACAAACTCCATTTTTGTGTAGGTTCTGACCTTGAACTTGTATCTTATATTTCCCTCGTGCGTTCTTTGGCATTTTAGTTCCTAAAGATCCTATACATAAAATATAACTTGTCCTTGTCCCTGTTACACTACTGTAACACCATTTGCATCAAACTCCATAACCAAAAATAGATCATTGCACATTGACTTCTCCAAGTCATTTCAGCCACTCTCAACTCAAGCAAACCATTGCATTAGCTTCCTAGGACCTCAAGGAAGCTAACCTGATCATCACCATCACTTGAAACAAACTCAAACTCCAAACAAGATTTCCAATTTTGAGGTAAGTTTTCTCAACTTGGAACTCTTCATACAAGCATCATCAATAGTTTATTTATGAATAAAACATGTAGATATCATTTCCCTGAAGCTAACCATGTCCTTAGTTTCCATTAATTTTGCTTGAGCTTAGAATTTTGAAACTGAAATATCTGGAATTTTTAGGGTTCATATTAGGGCCATTAAAATTCTTGCTTACCTTTGATCTATAGTTTTAATACTATACATTTCTGGAATCGTGAGAAAATTTGCTACAAGTTTCATGTTTACAGTTTTCATTTTTGATGAGAAATAAGCAAGTTACAGTTGGTCTGGCTGGAGGTTGAAGATGAAGTCTTCAAAAAATGTTTTGCCTTACATATTTATTGTTTCATTTGTATTAACAGGTGTATAGCCACCTCAGTGGTAGAAGCGCGCGTCTGTAACCTATGGGACCTGGGTTCGAGCCCTAGTGGTACCCTTTTCATTTTTCTTTTTTTACAATTTTGACTTTTTTGTTTATAGGGCAATGGGCCTCTTTGGGCCTGGCTTATTTTTTTATTTTTTTTGCTGACTGACCTCCCTACTTCCTCTTGGCACCCCCTGGCCCAAGTTTTATTATTTATTTATTTATTTTATTTTTATTTTCTTAAATATATTTTCTAAATACTAAAAAATCATAAAAATACAAAAAAATGATATATTTATATTTTGACTTAGTTTATTTTATTTTTCTCACAAAAATATTTTTATTAATTATACTTTATTTATTTTTTTTACTTATTATCTTGTAAATATAAATAAATTTTGGTTATTAGTTATTTTCTTTCATACTAATTTAAATGCATTATTTTTTATATATAAAAAAGACTAAAAATATTTATAATACTATAAATATTTTTAAGATGAAAATACCAAAATACTTTTCTTGAATTTATTTTCTTTTGATTAATTAATAGAACTAGGTTTTCATTTAAAATCTTTTCTTAATAAATTCATACTTAATTAACTATTTTCTTTATTTAATTAGGTTAAGACAAAATCTTCTTTCATGAAAACCAAACAAAAATTCATTTTCTTTACATTTTTGCATCCTTGTACATTTATTCATTTTTATACTTTGTATTTATTTAATCCCTTGTATATTCATACCAATTCAATATGGTTGTAATAGACTAATTAGGTTTAAATTATTGCAAACCCCATTTACAAATTGTACACCCCCTCCCCACAAATGTTGTAACAGCGTAGTAACTTTAAATTTCGCAATTTATCGCTTTTATATAACATGCTAGTAATTAGGGTTTGTATGGAAAGACTAAAACCAATATCTAGAAAACTCTAATTCAAGACAAAAACAAGCATGAAAACAATACACTTGCACACAAGCACCCCTAGGGTTATTCCACTTGGTTGCCTTATACAAAATGGCCATATTATGCATGTTAGGTATCTTAGCAAAAATAAGCAAATACAAGTTCATAGTCCCTCGATGACGCTATCTAAGTTGCCTTATAAATGATCTTAGTCCCTCAAAAAGAATGCTAAGATACCTTGCAATAATGCTAATCATGGTTATACGATGACCCACGCCCATCCCGTTTACATCTAAATATAGGGTTGCTTACCAAATCAATGGTAAGACAACAATGTCAAAGGAAAAAAATGAACAAGAAAGACATTTGAGTAGGTAGATTGCTCCTAATTACTTTCTCCATTTCAAAACAAACACCTACACTTTCAAAACATCTTACAAAACTTGAAAACATTTTTAAAAGATCAACATCTTTGTATACATTCTTACGAACAAGAATCATTACAAAGATTTCCTAAACAATGGCCTCTTTTACAAAATACTTTCAAAAAAACCACATCAAGCACAATTTCAAACAAAAAGCAAGTGATCTAGCAAGTAACTAAGAGCCCATGGAAAACCATGGATGAAAATGGTGCTAATACCTTCCCTTTTCATAATCTACCCCCCGAACTCAAGAAACAATCTCAAAGGTCTTTCCTGTGCTTTTTCACCTTTCCTTTTGGATAAAAGAAAAGTCGGTGGCGACTCTTGCTAACTACAACATTTGCGATCAAATGCAAAATACTCAAGTCAGTTCCCCCACCGTATCACACATATGTTAGGCATGCTAAAGAACCTACGATTGAAGAGCTTAATACGGTGACTCTCATAGAGATACACGAGAAATTGGTTCAAAAGGGACTGATTGATTTTAGTTGTTATTGTTGTCCATAATGTGCAAAGAAGCCATGGGGTTGTGCTGCTTTGAGAGCTGATCTCCAGATAGTAAAAATCCTGGATTTGTTTAAGGAGTGAGAAATAGCCATCCTTGCTGATAGGAAAAGAGATGCGGAATTGTCACATGTTTCCTTTCCAATAATTAAAGAAGTTTCTAATACAGAGAATGAGATTATTATTTACAAAGGAAGGATTGAGGATGCTGAGGTGAATGTTATAATCCCACACTTTGACATTCCCACCCCTGTGGAAATTGCATACTATGGTAAGCCTACTGTAACTCCCCTAGTTATGTGTTTTCTTGGTCCGTTCCATATTAGTCTGATAAGGATGTACCCTACAAATATCATGCACCTACTCTAGAATATGCTAAGGAAGTGCCAATTCAGCCTTTGTCTTGTGTTAAAAATATTGTTGAAGCCAGTCATTTGACTCGGAGTGGTCGTATATTTGCTCCTACTTTTCAAAAGAGTTTTTATTCTAGTAAGAAGATTGTTGATACTAATATTGAACCCAAGAAGGTAGAAGATAAGACTAGTGGCGCTACTTTGGAAAAGGGTGTTGATGATCTTCTGAAAATCATCAAGATGAGTGACTATAAAATTGTTGATCAATTGCTACAAACTCCATCTAAAATTTCCTTTCTGGCTTTGTTGATGAATTTTGCAGCTCATCGGGAATCTCTGGTGAGGGTCTTGGAGCAAGCTTTCATTGAGAAGTATTTCTCGATTTACCAATTTAATGGTGTTATGGGAAATATTACGGCTTGCAATAATCTGAGTTTTTATGACGAAGAACTTCCTGACGGGGGAAGAAATCATAATATGGCATTACACAAATCTTTGAACTGCAAAAATGACGCCTTATCTAGTGTGCTAATAGATAAAGGCTCTATGCTTAATGTGATACCGAAGAGTACTCTGTCGAAACTCCCTTATCAAGGAACACTTATGCGCTAGAGTGGTATTATAGTGAAAGCTTTTGATAGTTCGAAGAAATCTGTCATTGGGGAAGTGTACCTGCCAATATACATAGGTCCACATATGTTTCAGATCACCTTTCAGGGCATGGATATCTTTCCAGCCTACATTTGTTTATTAGGTCGATCATGTATTCATGAGGTAGGAGCTGTTACATGCACCTTACATCAGAAATTGAAATTTATCCAAGAAGGAAAGGTAGTGATTGTGAATGGTGAGTAGACTTTGTGAATGGTGAACAGACTTTGTCAGTTCCAAGCTTTGTTTATTGATAATATAAAGAAGAGTAAAGATTCCATCACCTCGTTCAAATATGCACAAAAGTTGATTTAGAAAGGTCCTAGAAGTGTTTGGGGACAGGTTATTAATTTACCCGGAAATAAGAACAGGACAAGTCTGGATTTCTCTCCGAATAAGGATAAGAATGAAGTGGTGAAGCCAACGTCGGTTTTTCGTCCATATCAAGACATATTCCACGGTGCGAGTTATCTCCATCCAACTCCTTCAGAGGTCGATGCTATTATTGAAGATGAACCAGAGCAGGAAATGTCGAACTTTGTGATGCTTGGAGTGAGAGTCTAAAATTGGATCACTGTTGAGTTCCCAACTGCATTCACTTATCGAAGTAACTTTCTTGCTTGTTTTTCAAAATCCTTTCACTCTTCCCAAGGTGAAGGTGATATTGTATGGGCTTGTCTTTTGTTTTGAATTTTAAAATCATTAATAAAATTTGTTTTTGATTTGCAGCTGTGTTTTTATTTCCTGGTTTTCCTTAGAAAAAGCTAATCAGAAAAGAAAAAAAACCTTTCAAAATGAAAATTGTAAATAAATCTGCATAATCACTTGTTACATTTATTTGTTTCTAAAATCAAGCATAATCATATGTGTTTATTAATTAAAAAAATTGTTGAAAACAATGACCCTCAGTCCTGTCCCAACTTTGAGTATGTGGCTGAAGAAGAGGAGTTTGATGAAATTCCGAAATATGTTTCTCGGTTGCTTGAGTGCGAGGAGAATACCATTCTACCGTACAAAGAGCCGTTAGAGACGACTAACTTGGGTTCTGAAGAGGATTTGAAGGAAGTCAGAATTGGGGCACTGCTTCATCCCGATGTAAAGAGCAGGTTGACTAATTTATTGAAAGAGTATGTGGATATCTTCGCTTGGTCCTATCAAGATATGTCTGGGTTGGATACTGATATTATGGAGCATCACTTGCCATTGAAGCCTAAATGTTCACCTATCAATCAGAAGTTGAGAAGAACTCACCCTAACATGACAGTTAAGATTAGAGAAGAGGTCTTGAAACAGATTGATGTCAATTTCCTTGTGACATCCGTGTATCCTCAGTGGATTGTCAATATTGTTCCATTTCTAAAGAAATAGGGAAAAGTCCACATGCGTGTTGATTATAGAGACCTGAATAAGGCTAGTCCAAAAGTTGATTTCCCTTTGCCACATATTGATATGTTGGTAGATAGCACAACAAAATTCAAAGTGTTTTCTTTCATGGAGGGATTTTTCGAATATAATCAAATCAAAATGGCTCATGAGGACGAGGAAAAAACAACGTTTATCACACCCTGGGAACATTTTGTTACGGAGTGATGCCTTTCGGGTTAAAGAACGCTGGTGCAACGTACCAGAGGGCTATGACAACCTTATTCCATGATCTGATGCATAAAGAGATCAAGGTATATGTTGATGCTATGATCGCCAAATCTCAAACCGAGGAAGGTCATTTGGAAGACCTGTTGAAGTTATTTCAGCGCTTGAGGAAATATCATGTTCTCTCTGGAAAGTTGTTAGGCTTTATTGTTAGCCAGAGAGGTATTGAAGTTGATCATGATAAAGTTAGGGTAATTCAAGATATTCCTACACCAAGAATTGAGAAGCAAGTCAGATGCTTCCTTGGATGTTTGAATTATATCTCTAGGTTTATTTCCCCCATGACTGCAACTTGTGAACCAATCTTTAAGCCTCTAAAGAAAGATCAGGGTTGTGTATAGACAGATGATTGCCAGAAGGCTTTTGAAAGCATCAAAGAGTATCTAATTGAACCTCCCATATTGTTCCCTCTTGTTGAAGGAATACTATTGATTATGTATCTGACTGTGTTGGATAGTTCTATGGGTTGTATTTTGGGACAACAAGACAAAACAGGAAGGAAAGCGCACGCCATATATTATTTGAGCAAGAAGTTCACTGACTATGAGTCACAGTATTGTATGATGGAAAATACATGTTGTGTTTTATCCTAGGTTGCTAAGCGTCTGCGGTAATATATGTTGAATCATACTACTTGGCTGATATCCAAAATGGATCCAATTAAGTATATCTTTGAAAAGCCTGCTCTTACTGGAGAATTTCCCGTTGGCAGATGATGTTGTCTGAATATGATATTAAATACCATACTCAGAAGGCCATTAAAAGCAGTTTGTTGGTAGGGTACCTTGCCCATCAGCCAGTTGATAATTATCAGTCAGTTAAGTTTGATTTCCCTGATAAGGATGTGATGTATCTGAAATTCAAATTTTATGATGAACCATTTCATGAGGAAGGTCCAAATCCTGACTCCTGATGGGGTATGGTGTTTAATGTATCTGTGAATGCTTATGGTAAAGGAATTCATGTTGTGATTATCACTCCCCATGGTTCCCACATCCCTTTCACGACAAGGTTGATGTTTGATTGTACCAGTAGCATGGAGGAGTATGAAGCATGTATTGTGGGTCTCGAAGAAGCTATGGATCTCAAAATCAAGATTCTTGATGTGTATGGTGATTCAACTTTGGTTATAAATCATATTAAAGAAGAATGTGAGACTCGTCGTCCTGGCTTGGTTCCCTACAAAGATTATGCAATAAGGTTGTTAACTTTCTTCAATAAAGTTGAATTCCATCACATTCCTCGAGATGAGAATCAGATGGAAGATGCTTTGGCCACTTTATCCTCCATGTACAAGGTGAACTATTGGAATGATGTACCTCAGATTACAATCTAATTCCCTGGTATGCTAGCTCATGTGTTTGTAGAAGAGGTGACATCAAATGATAAACCTTAGTGTTATGATATCAAGCACTTCCTCCAGACTCAATAATACCCGCTTGGTGCATCAAACAAAGACAAGAAGACATTGAGAAGGATGGCAGGTAGCTTCTTCCTCAATGAAGATGTATTATACAAAATAAATTATGACATGGTCTTGCTCAGATACGTGGATATACACGAAGTAGACATGTTAATGCATGATATCCATGAAGGTTCCTCTGGTACTCATTCCAATGAACATTCAGTGAAAAAGAAGATGCTTAGTGCAAATTACTATTGGTTGAAAAAGGAATCTGACTGCTACAAATTTGCGAAGAAGTTCCATAAATTTCAGATTTATGCTGACAAGATTCATGTTCCCCTAACTCTTCTCAATGTTATTATTCCCCATGAACTTTCTCTATGTGGGGTATTGATATGATCAGGATGATTGAACCCAAGGCCTCAAATGGACATCGTTTCATATTAGTGGCTATTGACTACTTCACCAAGTGGGTGGAAGTAACTTCTTACAATAATGTGACCAGGCAGGTGGTGGTACGGTTTATCAAGAACAATTTTATCTATGGCATGGTGTGCCAAGCAGAATTATCACTGGTAACTACTCAAATTTGAATAATAAGACGATGAAGGAGCTTTGTGGAGAATTCGAGATTGTCCATCATAACAATTCTCCTTACAGGCCTAAGATGAATGGGGATATTGAAGCTACTAATAAGAATATTAAGAAGATCATTCAGAAGATGGGTGTTACATATAAGGTTTAGCATGAGATGCTCCCATTTTCCTTGCATGGGTATCGTGCATTCGTCTTCACCTTAACGAGGGAAACCTCTTTCTCTCTTGTTTGTGGCATGGAAGCAGTGCTCCCTGTCGAGGTTGAGATTCCCTCTTTGTGCGTAATAATGGAAAATTAGTTATCAGAGGCTGAATGGGTCCAGAACAGGTCTGACTAGCTGATTTTGATTGAAGAAAAGAGAATGATTGCCTTGTGTCATGGTTAATACTACCAAAAAGAATGAAGAAAATATTTGATAAGAAGGTCAGACCTCGTGAATTCAGAAAAGGCGACCTCGTGCTCAAAAAGATCATGTATTTTAATGTTGATTTAAGGGGAAAGTGGACTCCTAATTATGAAGGCTCGTATGTTGTCAAGAGAGTCTTCTCTGGTGATGCATTGATTCTTAAAACTATGGATGATGAGGAGTTCCCACATTCCGTGAATGTTGATGCTATCAAGAAATACTTTGCCTAAAGAAATAAAGGAACAACTCGTTAAGTTGAAAAACTGAAAGGGCGGCTTAGGCAAAAAGGAGTGTCTCGGTAGGCTGAAACCCGAAAGGGTGGTCTAGGAAAAAGTTAGAGACATAAAACAGAATAAATCATCCCGGTAGATTGAAAACCCACAAGAGAAATCTAGGCAAAAGTTAGGGATTTCATGGCAAGTAAATGCATTAGACAGGACTTGATCATTGAAGCAATAATCTTTTTGGATTATCATCGCTCTTCAACTGAAGCTTAAACAAAGGAATTCAAAATTATCAGGGAGAATAATGGTCATTGTAATTCAATGTACCTTTTTCATATATTTACAATTTTATAAACTTTGTAATCATCTATGGAGTTACGCCATTTACGGACTACCATTCTATTAATAAAGTTTGAGCTTTTATCTAATTATTTTTTATTCTTATTTTATTCTGCTTGCAAAAATTATATTTACTATTGATAGTAATTTTTAAAACAAAAAGACTTGAAAAATAATAATAAAACATGTTTTTGAAAATTTTGCAAAATGTTTTTACTTCGATCTTGTGAGTCAAAGGAATAAAAGTAGTTGTTCCAAGGATGGGCGATTTCTAGAGCATGAAATTTTCTCCTCTTTATTCAAGGATCCTTCTCGGGTTACTCTTTCCTATGTGTACACGGCTTCCCCTATGATTGTTAATTAGATAGTGGGGTTCCTCCAGGTTGCTATGTGGTGTTGGGTTTGTAATCTCATATTCCCCAATTAAGTCTTGATTTAGATTTCTCCAGCTGAGTGTGATTCCTCTTCCCCAGTAAGGTTGTGATCTAGCATAGATTATAGAGATATGAAGCTTTTGCTCAGTTGTTATACTCTTTTTCCCTTCGTGTTGGGACTTGTTGTAGAATCTCTTGTAGAGTATTTTATCCTTCTTGTTATGACATTTTTGCTTCTTCATGTTCTCCGAGTAGCAAGTTAAGAGAAGTATATTTTCTAAGAAGTGTTGAGATAGCTGTCAACTTTTGGGTTTTCTCTCACCATGAGTTGATTTTGATTTAAAATTCCCATAAAATTAACTTCTTGTTATGATGTTATCTTCTTAGTTTCTCATGTAAACCATGGATGTTATTTCCCTTTGAGGTTGTTATCCCCATGAAGTTTCTTTGATTCCTAGCAGAGTTTGTGCAAACACTATTCTTAGTGTTAGAAAAAACATGTGATTTCTTCCCAGCATATATGGTATCATCTTCCCTAGCAAGGTCATCATGTTATCTCCCAATAAAGCTTATAGAACGTCATATCCCTATAGCTTTGTGGAGTATTGTTATAGGAGTGTGCTTTGTTTATTTTCAAGCAACATTTCCTTTTCCATAGAAGTTAAGCTTTAAAGTAGGACGTTGTTTCCTCAGTTGGTTGCTTACTCTCTTATGGGATTTCTATCTTGGTTGCAATTTAGCCAAGTGTTGTCTTCACCCGAGTTTGTTTTGTCTGATTATCTCCAGTGTAGTATGTTTGTTTTGTCAGCATATACATGACATACATTCATTCATACATATATACATCATGCATAGTTGAATTAAACTCATTGCTCATTTTCATTTATTGATGTTGTTGTTGATATCTTATTCTCTCTACAGAGTGTGTATTATCTCTCTCCAATATATGTCAACCTTAAGCATAAAGTATATATCCTTTCCATTTCCCCACTGAGCTTATTCCTCGTGGAAAAATTTTGCTTTAGCCTTCCTACCCAGCTCATTACCTAGATGGAAATAATCACCATTTGAGTTTGTTTCTCATTGGGTAGAGTCTTATTTGACTGCTTCTTTTTAGTTTTTTCTTAGATTGAGCCTTGGTCCTGGTTAGCGATTGTTATCTTGCTTTCTAGATTGGTTTATGCATAACCTTTTTGTGTTTACCATTGTTAGACTATCAGACCCTTGATAGATAGTACTCACTTTTATCTTCTGGGGGCTTACCATTGTTAGCCTATCTGACCTTTGATAGATGGTATTCAGTCCACATCTTTGTTTGTCTATCATTGTTAGCCTATCAGATATTTGGTAGATGGTATTCATTACACTTTTGTGTCTATCGTTGTTAGACTATTAGACTTTGGATAGATGGTACTCACTTTCATCCTTTGGTTGTTTACCATTGTTAGTCTACCAGGCTTTTGATAGATGGTACTCAGTCCACATCTTTGTTTTTCTACCATTTTTAGCCTATCATATCTATGGTAGATGATATTTATTACACTTTTGTGTCTACCATTATTAGACTATCAAACATGTGATAGATGGTATTCACTCTTATATCCTTTTAGGTTTACCGTTGTTAAACTATCAGATCTTTGATAAATGGTATTCACCTCTTGTGGCATGTACTTCCCATTTAGGTTTTCGTCCTTGATATGGCTTGTATTACCTTTCCCCATTGGGCTTAACACCAATAGATTTGATATTTTCTACCTTCATCTATTAATCGGTAGTTCACTGTCATTTGTTAGTCGGTGTATTCCTTTTCTTTACTCTCATTTACTGAGAGGATGTTATTTTGTCTCCTCTTTGGGCTTTACCCCAGTAGAGTTGATTTCTATTTTCCCCAACAGAGTTAATGTTTCTCCAACCGAGTCAAGTTTCTTTCCCCAGTCAAGTCAGTAATTATGTCTCGAGATTGCCTCATTGGCTTGCTGCTTGTATTGTTAAGAATTTCCCATTTGAATTATTATGTTTCATTTTTACTTTTTAACTGTGATGTTGTTTTTTCTTATTCATAGTTATCCCCAGAGTTGTGTTTTTCCCTAGCGATTTATTTTCCTGGTTGAACTTTCTTTCTTAGCTTTCCTTGTGTTGAAGCTTTATCTACATTATTTTGCTTTTCCCAGTGGTGGCTTGTTTCCCCAGTGGAGTCCGTCTTTTACATTTATAATCATAGGCATTACATGGCATCTTAGGGCCAATAATAGGGTTGTTCTTGTATTTAAGTATCTTCAATCGTGTCAAGACGAAGATTTTAACCTTCATATCTTCAGATAGAAGACACTTAAATAAGGACAATTGTTATACCCCGATTTTTGCCCCTAAGATTCTCCATCATTTCATGACATCAAAATACACAAATATCACACAATTAGGTTGGTCACCTCTTCTACTCTCTCCTATATTTAAGTTTTCCCTTTATGGATCACCAAGCACCTTGAATTGGGTATTGTGTATTGTGGATTCTGTATGTGCATGTGTATGTGTATTTTATGTTTACTAACTCTTAACCAAAATCCAAAAAGATGTACGTATTTATTTGTATGCTTTGTACATTGTAGGTATAGATCCAAGTGCATCTCTCTCACCTCCTAAGCTAGGTTTTTGAAGATTGGTCCTTAGTCAACTGGCTATTCATTGGACGTTAAAAGCTTGAACTTCAAGTCTATGTTTATGCCATCAAAGTGTTATGGTTTGAGAACTCTCTCAACTTCATTTGGTCAATTTTGTCTTAAATTTAGTGGTTGAATTCATCAAGAAACTTCATAGGTTCATGTGTTTATTTTCATGCCTTCTTCAATAAGTTTCATCAAGCAATGAGTCATCTCATCAAGTTTGCTTCAATAAAACATCATTTCAAAGTATAATGTGATTCATCATGCCTTAATTTACAAGAAAGGTTCAAAATATTCTAAGTTGATTCAAGATTGTTGACCTAATTTAGGTAAGCCTTTAATTCTATGGTCACAAGTGCATGTCTCTCTCAATTTTCAATATTTTGAAGTGTTTCTTTTTTCTATGTACTCTTCTCATCATTTACAACAACTTATCTTCACATGACAAGATCCAATTGTGCAAGAAGGATTGTCAAAAGTTTGAAAAGATTACAAGTCCTTTGAGAAAACCATTGAAATATTTTACTTAACTTCAAAATATTATAACTTGGTCATATTTCATCTCCTTGAGCTCATTATTTTTGCACAATAATCTTAAGGATGTCTACTACAACTTTGATTCAAAATGCAAGATCTAAAAATGTTGGGAAAGTTATGGAATTGATGAAAAAATTATAGGTCATCCATGGATTTCTCAAGAAATTTCCATTAATTTCCAAGAACCATAACTCTATCCTTTTTTATGATCTTTGGATGATCTCAATTCCATAATTCTGTTTGGAGAGTCTACTTCATTTCATCTTAAAGGATCAAGAGATAATTTTGAGTGGATGGTCGTGAAAGTTTGCAAAACATTATAGGTCACTTTGAGATTCTATACTTAGAAATTTTTCTAAGTATAAATTTCAGTGAGTTTTTCCTGATTTCAAAGAGACATAACTTTGTGCTCAAATGTCCAAAAGGAACCTTTCTTGGCACATTGTGAAGCTTGTGAGAAAATATACATATCCCAAAAGGAATCAAGCCATAAAGCCTTCTACATTGCTTGCACCGTGGTTTTGAATTTGGTGCTCTGAAACTGAATTTTCCACTTGCAGTCAGATTCGAATTTGGTTAATATGGCTTCTAATGATCAAATTGATATGTGATTTCTATATAAACATGTTTAACAAACATTCCTGGACCATTTTAAGCATTGAAATGCAGCATTAGAGTGAGTTTTGATGCAAATAGGGTTACACTTTTTGCAATCATCAGGTTAGCTTGGTTGGCATGGTTTTCTCAAAAATTCTTCCAACTCTCATCACCATTCAGTCTCCTATAAATAAAGCAACATATTCCATTCATTTCCTCAAGCTTGGATAACTAGAATCACCCTGCCAAAGTCACACTCGAAGCTTGAAATTTGAAAATCAATTTCATTATTTCAAGCCTTATTTTTCAAAACTCTCTACTGAATATTTATCCTTGATCATCATACAAACTTTTCACAACAAAATCCAAGCAATTTGAGCATAGAATCAAGCTAAAGAAAGTTCTGTTTCAGAGGCTTATAAAGTAAACTTTGTTCAGGTAGATTACTGAACCAAATTGTTTCAAATAAATTTTTAAGATATAGTGCTTTCATCTCTGAATCTTATGCTTCTTGTGGTTTCCATTTTCATATTAATTTGAGCTGGTAATTTCAAATTTTGTTTTACATTTTCTCTTTGGTATTTTCCAAATCGACTGAGTTGTGGTTTAAATAAATATTTTGCGAAGGTATGGTTGAGTTCATCTTGATGAGATGCTTCCAATTATACCATCCTCATGATCAAAGGTTTTCGTTTTAAGAATATGGTTCTTGCCCTAGTTGCAGGCGTCTGGAGGTTGAAGGTGACCAACTTGTCATCCTCAATCAATGAGACAATGCCAATTGTTTTAACTTCATTCGCTTGACTTTTCTGGCTATGATGTGTGCGTCTTAACTGATGTTTACCATACATCCGTGTCTCTCAGCCATCTAGATTACCACATCAATTAATGAAGAGAGGTTCAACGCCTCTCATATTTTCGGATTTTAATTCTTTTTATATTTTTGTTTTTTAATTCATTTAACTTTAAAAATTCACAACTCTTTTATTTTTTATCCAAAAATTACACAAAAATACATTTAATTATTTCTGACTTGTGAATATTTTTTCATATTTTTATTTTTAAGATTTCTATTTTTTTGTAATTTTTGGATTACTCGCTTTATTTTAATTGGTTTAAAAATACTTTTAATACTTTTTTAATTCTGAAAAAAAATATGGAACGATCCAATAAAAGTTTGACAACTTATTGTGACCTCATTTGATTTTTATTTCTGACTTTGCTATTTTTTGTGATTTTTGGTTTATTTTAATCAACTTTTATATTTTTAAAATTAGTTTCTGACCTTTTAAAATTCTGGAAAAATTTGTCAATAATTGTTGACTCAAGTTTGACCTCTGGTAATTTTTTGGAGTTATTATTTGGTGTTTTTATACACTTTGTATATTTCATCAAATAATTTCATTTTATTAACCATTTTAAAAATTGTTTTTAATTGTTTTAAATGCATTTTATTTTCTTTTTATGATTGGCTCTGACTTATGGATAGATGATAACACTTTGGGTCAACTTATTCAACCTCATTGGATCTTGGGTGTTGGTAGGTTGAAAAATCAAATCCACCAAAATGGATGAATGATGTTGATGATAATTGAAACCCTCATTTTAATTCATATGAGGCTTTGGTTCCACTGTGAGATTCCCCCTTATCTCATCTCTTTATTTTTTTCCTTTAAGTGATCATTAGTGGCTCAAACTTTATGTTTGAATGTCCAAGTATGATTGGTTATTGGACTATGGTTCAAAATCTTTGAAGCTTGTTGTTAGGAGGCTTTGATTTTATCAATCCTCTAACAAGTCTTCATCAACTTTGATCTAAGTTTAATCTTCAACCATCGTTGATCATTTATTATGGATTCCATCTCCTTCATCTCTTTCTTCTTCTTTTTCTTTAAATGACCATTTGTGGCACAAACTTTATGTTTGAATGTTCAAGTATGGTTGATTGATTATTTTGGATCTAATACCTTTGAAACTTGTTGTTATGAGGCTTTGATTTTATCAATTCTCTAATGAGTTTTCATTATTCTTGGTCCAAGTTCATCATTCAATCATCATTGATCATGTCTTTGACCATTAACCATTAACCATTAACCATTAACCATTAACCATTAACCATTAACTTCTAACTCACTAACAATTAACTTTACTTTTATGCCTTTACCTTATGCATTTATTTTATGTTTTATTTTTATGTACCTTTTACCTTTAACATTTATATATCATGCTATTTGTCTTTTGCTCACTTGAGCATTTATTTTTTATGTCATTTCTTCTTTGCACATTTGAGATTTTCTTTTTCTTTTGAAGACACTCAATAACCAACTTGAACATTAAAATACTAAAGGCTCTTTATAGACTATTGGTTACTATCATTGGCATATTAGAATTGTGGACCTCTTGGACTTAGGATTAGAAGCCCTGATACTTGAAGACCGTGAAACCTTTAAACTTTGTTTACTTGTTGTTATTATACTTATGTATTGGGAAATCTTTTATGTGCAGGTACTGTTAAAGTCCTTTCTAATTCTTCCAAAACACAATATTTACGCTCAACAACACCATTTTTTGTGGAGTCCTTGTACATGAGAAGTTATGACCAATCCCATTTTCGGTGCAAAAGTTTTAAAATTGATGGTTAACAAATTCACCACCAAGATCACTATGGAGTGTGATAATTTTCAAACTAAAAACATTTTGGACAAACTTAGCAAAATTAATGAAAGTTTTACAAGTTTCATCCTTATGGGCTAAAAATAAGATCCAACTGAATCTAGAATAGTCATGAAAAATCACAAATTCGTAATACTTGCCTTCTAAACTTCTTGTCCTCGAAGGGTCAAACAAGTGTATATGGAGAAGCTCGAGAAGTTTTAATGTCAAAACAACATTTTCTATTTAAATTACACTCTCAGTTGCTTTCCCATTTGTTAAGAATCACACAATTTGTCGTTTAAAAACTATATTTTAGGAAGACCAATTACTAGATTATTAGATGCTATTTAATCTAGCAAGTCAAAATGCATGTGACTTACATGTCTATGCCATAACCAATAATATTCACCCTTGGATATTAAACACTTATTTCCATGCATCAACATGTCATCTAGATAAATCATATAGATGTTATCAATCCTAGAACCTTTAAACACAAGGTCCTTATTTTCCTTATGCTCAATTAAACAACTAATAGCATCAAAAGTAACGATGTACCCTTTGTTGCATAATTCGATAATGCTAAGAAAGTTGTGTTTATACCCTTTAACTAAAAGCACATTTTGAATGGTAATTATGGAGGTATTTCCCATAATATATTCTCCTAGTTTGATACTTATTGTGTTGTCTCCATAGGTGACAAGGTTTCTTTCTTTTTCATCTAACTTGATGAACATTGAAGCATCTCTCGTCACATGTCTTAAACATCCGCTATCTAGAAACCATAATCTTTTCACATAAACAAGACTTTCATCTGGACAATTAATTAGGTAGTTTTAGGTCCCTAACTAGTGGGTCCTTTGGGTTAGTTGAGAAATACTTAGTAACCCATGCCATCTTACAATTTGAAAATTGGAAGTTTCTAATGTGACATTGAGGCCTAATATGTCTCTTATCACCATAATAATGACAAACAACTTTATATGAAATGCCTCTTCTATTTCTCCCAGTGACACGAGGTTTTTTTTCTATGAAAATCGTCCATATATCACTTGAGTAACTAGAGAAAGTTGACAGAATAACAAAGTATAAAAATATTAAAACACAACGGGAATAAATAAATAAAATAAACATAAAGGCATAATGGTTGACATAATTTTACCAGAGAATTATAGAAGTTCATTCTAACCACTCGGTCTATTTCTCTCCCTAAGAATTTCTTCTTGAGAGTTTTCACTATATATGTGAACTTCTTTACAAGTTATACACCTGAACCTTCTTACAGCCAAACATGAGTTTTACACTAGTTTGTTGAGTGAGAATATGGTGTTAGAGACAGTCTAGAGGGGGGTTAATGGACTTTTAAAAATAATATCAAATGATTCTTCAAATGAGAATAACCAGAGGTTTTTCAAAGTTTGCATGCGGAAGTTTATAGAGCAAAAACATGAAATTATACTCAATTAACAATTATTGTGTAACAACTCTAATCACTTTACAAATGTCGTAATGTATTAGATGTAGAAGCACACCGTATGTAATTGATTACTGGGATAAGTCATGAGATGTGGTTAAGCAATTAACCAACAAGGCAAATTCTAAAAGCACGATATTTCTCATATTTTAATCACCATTAAAGCCCTTGTTAGGTTTCCAATTCCAACAAAACCTAAGCTTATCAAATAAATAGCTATTAAAAAATTTAAACCTAAGCATGGATGTTCTATGAAATTCAAATTCAAGAGTAAGGGATAGAGAGATGACATCAGGATTTATAGTGGTTCAACTTTGTCATCCTCGCGTGAGTCTACATCCAATGTAATAGTTTTTCTTTTTATTTTGACAAATATCTTGAGAGTATATACAATCACTAGTCCATGATAATGCTGAATAAAAATAACACATAAAATCTTTAATTTGGATCTTGACTTGTATATGGCCAAATGGAAAACTCTTATGTGCAATCTTTACTCGATCAACGCTTCGAATCTTCCAATATCACCAATTCTGTTTCAAGCCTTCATGTGTCAATCAACACCTTGATCCTATTTATTCCTTGAGTGGTGAATTTTCTAAATATGAAAAAAGAACTTCGCGAGTTGTAACACCCGATAATTTAATTAATTATTTAATTAAATTATTTTCGAATTATTTGTTGAAATGTGTGAAACATTGTCATATGTTGCTAAGTTATTATTTGGTTGATTATTTTTGTTGATTAATATTAGCAATAATATTAGAAGAATATAAGATTAAGTTGTTGGGCGTATTTATGTGGTGGTATGTAGTAATAGGTGGGGTGTGTAAGTTGAGCCCATTAGGAATAATAATATTATTATTAGAATTAGTTATAATATTAAAAAATTAGGTTAATTAGAAAGATTAAGAAAGTCTTGGAGCAGTAACGTAGGAAGTGGCAGAGAAGAGGAACAAGGAAAAGAGGCAAAGCTAGGTTCGATCAGAAAATTATAGAGACCTTCAATCCGATGTAAGGGTGAGGTTATGGCTCTATAATGGGTATTGTGATGAATAGTATGTAGGAACTGGATTGGTGTAATGTTGTTGTGCATATGTTGTTGTTGTTGCTTCTGGAATTGTATGTTATCATATTGTGGATGTTCCGGAATTGTTTGTAGAATTAAATATCTGTTGTTGGAAATTATAATATTGCTGATATAGTTGTTATGTTGCTATGATGTTCCATGGTCTGAAATTAGTGATCGAGGAGAATACTGAATTCTGGTTTAGCACTGGTAACAAAACAGACGAGTCTGTGTGAAGGGTCAAAATGCATTGTGCCGAGGGGCACAGGTGGGTGTCGAGCGGCACAATATTGAGTGTGCTGAGGGGCACAGCTGGACGTGCCGAGGGGCACGCATGTAAAGTGTAACCATGGCGAGGTCCATGGTGTTCTATGTGGTGAGTGCCACCATTTTTAGGCCACTTTAGTGTTTTCTTTAGTTCCTAATCCATATATTCTTGTAGCATAATTCAGCCCTAAAATAATTATGGTTATATTACAATTGAAGTACATACAGATTAAGGAAAAATAAAAAGAAAACTATTTAGTTAATATTTTAGCAACAGTGACTAGTAGTCAATAGAATATAATGCAGCAGAAAGACATTACAATAGTTAATAGTAATGCATTTTGTTGTGTTTCCTGTATTGATTGGCTAAAGCCAAGTTGTAGGCTATTGACAGTAAGATAATATCATATATAATTCATGGTAGTAGGAGATGATTCAAAGTAGTAGGATGTAATTGCATGAACCTTATCGGAAAACTATTAAAAGTATAATAGCATAGTACATGTAGCAGGAATAAGTTGACAGTAGAAGTTAATTGTGAAATAGTAACAGGAAGCTATTAGCAATAAGACAACAGTAGAGAATTAATTAGTAGCACTAACAGTAGTGAAAATTGTTGATAGCAGTACTAGCTTATGTAATAATTGCAGCAGATTAATATCAGAGGAACCATCACAGAACGTCTAATAGCCGAATATAGACGTATAGCTGAATAATTATGTAGTGTTATTGCAATGGGTTTCGATTGTATTTGTGAATTTTACTATGTTGTTGTAATGTCAATATTGTTGACGATGTGAAGTTGCAGGATATACTGATGTTTTTGAAATGCCTCTAATTCTTGGCAGCTATTATGTTGTAGGCTTATGGCCAATATTGATTTATGTTGAGTTGATGTTGAATTGTTGTTGAAGTTATAGGATTGTGGCCAATGTTAAATTATGTCGAGTTGATGTTGACTTATTGTTGATGTTATAGGATTATGGCCAATGTTGATTTATGTTGAGTTGTTGTTGCTACATTCATGTTGTGTCTCATACATAGCATATCAAGTTGGCCTGGATTGGAAAATATAAAGTTGAAGGCTTATGCCTTGTTGATGTCTCTATTAATTGGCAAATTATTAAGTTGGGAGTTTTGCTCCGTTGGTACCATATGCATGTACATAAAAACAAGTCGCATTTCATGTTGCATCTTAAGTTATTGTGATGATGAATTAGTCGTGATATTATGTTGATGACTTGGTTGGAATAAATGTTGTTAAAAAGTTGTGAAGTGGTGATTGTTATATGAACTGATTCTAATGTATTATTCGTCATACATTCTATTATATTGTTTGATATATCACCCCTTTTGTTTGAATGTTACCCTTATGTTGGTAACGTATAGGTAATCTAGAGTGAAGGTTGTTTACCTTCAGTAATTCGAGTCGGTGTCGTCGCTCTGATACGTAACACTCGGGGGGATGAACGCTTGTTGCTTATCATTGTTATTACTTCAGTTGTTGATTTCGTTAAGTACTTGTTGTTTTCAGTTGGGCAAAGATGTTATGTCATTTGAGTTGAAAATTTTGATTTCGCTTCTTAAGTAATAAAGTTGTTTTGTTTTAAAAACTAAAATTGTTGTTATTTGTTCATCCGATGATTTAAGTGTTATGTATCTGTTTTATATGCGATTAAATGTCGTTGTTATAAGTTGAAAGTGTAGCATCCTATTAGTATGTCAAAAATTTGTAACTCTGATTTTAATAATATTCGCTGGGTAGAAATGGGGTGTTACACCATATATGTAGCCTTCAACACAATCATTACTAAGGCAATTATAGAGAGAATACCTTCTTCTTTTCACTAGAATTTGTCAGCATCAATGACCACAACCCCAATCTTGCAAAAACCTGGAAATCTTTTACCCAATCTTCAAGAATAATTAGTTTCAATACAGTGTCTCCTTAAATCTATTAACAAACACTCATGATTAAGATATAAAATTGAAACTGAGGTTGAAGATGACAGAATTTATAATGCATGATTTTCAAAAGATGTAGTTGTTTTTTCATAGAAGCTCACAAAATGATTATGAAAATCTACACATGAAAAAGTGAAGTCATAAAGGTTTTATATTTGCTTAAGGTTAAGCATAAAAATACTGAGAAAATGTCGGTTAGATTTGAATCAATGTCAGTGCATGTAATGGGTCAAGTGAGCAAGTGAATGGAATAAAAGAGATTCAAATTTTTTACCCTTTTTGCAGTTGATACGAGTCAAGTGCAATGTGTTGTTTGGATCATAGGAAAAGTGATTTGAATCATGTGTAATAATTGATTCAAATCAATTTCTCCAGGAACTTTGGAAAATGATTTAAAAAAATTGCATGATTCGAATCATGTGCAAAGTGTGATTCGGATCAAATTGCCAAGAGGATCCAGATAAATGTTTGATTTGAATCATGCAAAATATTTTATTCAAATAAAATGGTTTTCAAAATGTTTTGTTTGCCCATGTTGGATTTGATTGGAATCAAATTGAGTGAGTAAATGATTGAATCGAATCAAATGCATCAAAACTAACTTTTGTATGATTTCAAAGTTTTCCTTTACACATGACTTGAATTGGACACACGTAGATTTTATTCCATAAACTTATGCACTTGACTAAAGACATCATGAACAGACTCAAACATAACCATTGATTTATGCATGCTAAAATATATACGAATCAATTTCAAAACTTAATTCAAGGTATACAATTTGTAGGGAGACTCAATAAAAGATAATAAATGAAAGCGGTAAGATAAGCAACAAAATAACCATACCGGGGGTACTCCCCCTGCATATGATGTGGACATTCAACCAATTCCCCCTAGGGATATGCAGCTACAATCTACCCCCTTTTGATGTTTGGCAAGCTTTCACTTGTAAATGAGTCGATTTTGACCTAAAAGCAAAAATGCTTGTGCTCCCCCTGAAAAATTGCCCATAAACTACAACATAAAACACATAAAACTAATTATAGACTCATTACAACTTCCCCCATTTTGACAACATCAAAAAGAGATACTAATTGCCATAAGTCTAAACCAAAAACAACCAGCCTACAACAAATAATTCTAGACCAAGAAGTGAGCTTAAACAAGCTAAGAACAATATACAATAACTAAGATCAAATACAAATATGAATATAAACATGTTACATGCAATAAAATGCAATCATAGACATGCAACTACAATTTTCAACAACAACATACAATAATGATCACAAGACAATGTATAAAGGAATGCATTAGGAAGATAAATAATGCATGAACAATCATACAAATACTCAAACGCACATAATTAGCACTACATATTTAAAATATATAAATGCAAAGAAGAACAATCAAAGACATGTTGGAGAAATGAATAAAGAAAAATAAGGTAAATAAATAGTAATCAAACCAACGAATACATAAAAAAAACACGCACAATGATTATTTACTAACAATTTTACAAACCAAATGATATTTTTTACACCGGGCTAAGCTAACGAACCAAACAGGAATTTTAACAAACAATCTCATCAACCAAATAATGGTTTTTTATTGGCTTTGTTGACGAACCTAACAACAACTTATCACAATAGATATTACACAAGAGAAAAATTCATCTTGGGTTAATTACAACCCTAACCCCAACACCAGAAAAAACAAAAACCTCACTCGATAACTTTCACTCTCAAAGAACTAAGTCAATTTACTAAAAAAGAAAGAAATGAAAAAGAAGAGAGTAGAAAGTGAGAAAGTATATATAAATACTATTTTGTTGTGTTTCGAAAGTGAGGAGATATCCTTTATTTATAGGTGAAAAATATGTCTCAAAAAGGAAAAAGATCCATGGTTCTTTAAATGCACATAATTGATTAAGACATATGGTTAATCTATTATGAGCTTCAAAATACGGAAACCCTAATTCTCAAAAAGGAAATCCTATAATTATTAGTGTCTTAATCAATTAGGATTGTTCTTAATCGATTAAGTATCTTTATGCATTACTTTATTCGATTGTTTAAGGACTTTAATTAATTGTGCAGTGTATACATGCTTCTTAAATGATCAGGAACGTCCTTGATCAATCACACAAGTACCTTGATGGTTCCCCTATAGGCTTTAATGTGTTTTAGCGAACTTAGAGAGGTTAAAAAAATCCATGCGAGTGTGTATTTTGCCTTAGTAATTTAAGAATTACTCTAATACCTTTACAATACTCTAAACACTCAAACACAGACCATGTGAGATTTCACACTTCTTCTCTTTAACATAATTGAAGCTTCAATATCCCTTGATAGATTCATCATATACTCAACACTTCATTTGGGATTTTGCTTATTATAATTAATGAGGCTTGATAAGGCTTCTTAATAGACATCATCGTCAAAGATTAATTGATTAGAGACCGTCAGGGATTCCACTGAACGCTGTTATACATTAGGTGTTGTCCTTAGAGAGATTAGCTTTGACATCTTGATCTCACAAATAGAAAATCTTAATTATCATGATCTTGACTGATGGTAAATTCACATCATAGTGTTTCCATCATCAAAACCATTAACGTCGTCTAAATATAGCAAACATTGTACTCGTAAGCGCGTAGATCTATATTCTCTCCCTTATTGATGATGAAATGCATCTCTCGGGGAGATGAAAAAAAGAGAAACAAAGATAAATGATTGGAGTGGTTAAAATCATCCTGATTAATATAGAGAGTATACTTTACTCCCCCTGAGAGTATATTTATCCCCCATTCTCTTTGGCATTATCAAAAAGGCAAAAATCATAAACAGATAGGGAAACAAATCCAAGCACAAAGACCAGGAAATTCAAATAAAGAGATAAACAAGATTCATTTTCCATATAAATTAATTCATTAGACAAAAATGGAAATGATTGTGGAACCTTGTTGTGCAGGTAATATACCTTTAACCAAGACATCGTCTTTTGATGGTGACAAGTGAAAGGACAATTATAAAGACATGTATAAGGTAAACTATAAAGACAACTGATGATAAGTCAAGTATAGTGCTTAAGAGGTTAAAGTACAAACCCAATTGATATGATTTGATGAACTTTAATATTAAAGGAAGGCAAATAAAGTGAATTATCTAAAGCCTTAAGTAAGCAATGTCAATACAAAAGATAATATTTGGAAAAAATTTGTAGAAGGAGTTAATCTCCCAGGTTAGTAAGTGAATGATCTTATGTAAAAGCAAAGTGAATTTTCTATATATGGCTATAAGCACACACACACATACACACACACACACGCACATTGAAACCCTTTTCAAATATATTTTATCAAGAGAAAATATTTTCAAATATGTCTCAGAGTTGTGCCAGATGACTTAGGAGATGTGGAAATGGCTAGAGGGAAATATTTGAATAATCTAAACGATTGGGAATTTGGTCTAATCGATTAGATCAATTCAAACTTAAGACCCATGTAATTTACACATCACCTTAATGATGTGTGTTGTACCCCAAAATTTTCCCTCTTATTCATCAAGAATTTGCTCACAAGATCTCCTTGACTCAAGACTGCACTAGGGTTTGATCAGCTCAAGACACCTCCTTAAGCACTGATGACCAAAATTAGGGTTTGAGTTTGCACAAGGATTTTTGAACTTACAATGCCCTATATTACTTTCATGGATCATTATGGACCCCCAAGATTACTCATGTCAAGTTTCAAGCCTTGGATCACACTTTTGCTCAGTCAATTGAGTAGTTGACCTAAAAATCAGTTGTCTTAGGGAAAAAGTCAACTATGGCCAATTCACAATCAAACTTCATAATTTTTTATCCACATCAAAATTTTAGACTCATATGTATCATTTTATCAAGTTTGGACCATAATTCCTCAAGAAATTTAATCAAATCTCCAAAAGGGCGAAATGGTCAAAATTAGGGTTTTGATTGGGAAAGGGCAATTTCTGATTTTTGACCTAGAAAATGGTCAATTGGTTTAAGGCATGATCTCAAGAGTCCAATTGCATAATTTTTACCTAATGGCATGGTTCAAAATATTGCAAGTCCATTGGATTGACAGATGAATTTTTCAGTCAACTGATCAAAAGTCAACTGTATACTGAAAAGTCAAACTTTGACTTTTTGGTCAAATTCAAGTTCCAAATATCATAATTCATAAAAACATGTCAATATATGAAACTTATTCATCAAGAAATCAAAAATTCAAGATTTCATTTTGAAAAGTCAAAATTTCTAAACTTAGAAATTTTTCGAAGTGTTGGAAATTTCATGTTTTTTCATAACTTTGAACAAAATTTTCACCATGATGAAAGATGATTCAAGAGAAACTTCCTACATGAAATTTGTAGATATCCATGAAATCTACAACTTTTCTTTACACAACTCCTTCCAAAAGTTCTTGTATTTCAAGTTATAATTTTATGAACATGTGGTCATGAAACTAAACACTTAGTGAAATTTTGCCCTAATTTGGTCAGGATTTTGACCCAACTTCATGGCACTTTTTCATATAGTTCCAAGGGGAATATTCAAAATCAATTCAAATATGAGTTATATAGCACATTACAAGCTTTCCAAAATATCAAATAACTCCTTGAGATCATTCTTGAGTAGGGAGAATCGAAGAGATGAAGTTAGGGTTTTATCACTTTAATTACAAGCCATTTTAGTGATGAACAAAATTCAAATTCAAACCATGCTGCATAAACACTACTTAGCAGGCATCAAACTTGTTAGGAACTTCATAATTAATGGTTTACACAGCTGTTAGACGCCTCACTTCAAGCATTCAATGCATGGACATGCTTTTTATCCCTTTTTGGAAGAAAGGTTACATTGCCATTTTGATAAAGTGACTTTTTGTACAAAACTTGTTCTTGAGCCTTGCACTTGTTCTCTTCTGATCAAACAGATCCTATAACTCATGAGAAATGTTTCAAACACTTACAAACACCCATCCCATGCTTGTACCTCTCCTTGAAACTTGTTTCCCTCTTTTCTTCAAAATTAAGTAACCTAGCCAAAAGCTAGAAAACTTGTACTTCTTACTTGCCAATGCACTCAAACACTTTTGTTTATACATACATAAACCATTTGACACAAACACACGAATGCTCAAGCCTTGAAAGAACCTATAACTCATAATCACACTTCACACTTCCATTTTCATACAAGCTGACCAAAAACTTGAAACTCATAATCTACTCGTGCGTTTCTTGGCCTTTTAGTTTCTAAAGTTTCTAAACATCACATAGAATCAATCTCACATCCTGTTACAGAACTGTAACACCATTAACACCATCCTCCATTTTCAAAAACTCAGCTATGCACATTGACTTCTACAGACCATTTCAGCCATCCATTGTTCAAGCTAATCATTGCATTAGCTTCCTAGGACCTCAAGGAAGCTAGCCTGATCATCACCATCACTTGAAACAAGCTCAAACTCAAAACACGATTTCCAGTTTTGAGGTAAGTTTTCTCAATTTTGAACTCTTCATACAGGCATCATCAATAGTTTATTTGTGAATAAAACATGTAGATATCATTGCCCTGAAGCTAACCATGTCCATAGTTTCCATTAATTTTGCTTGAGCTTAGAGAATTTTGAAACTGAAATTTTTGAGATTTTTAGGGTTCAGATTAGGGCCATTAAAACTCATGCTTATCTTTGATCTATAGTTTTAATGCTTTACATTTCTGAAACCGTGAGAAAATTTGCTACAAGTTTCATGTTTACAGTTTTCAGTTTTGATGAGAAATGAGCAAGTTACAGTTGGTCTGGCTCGAGGTTGAAGATGAAGTCATCAGGGAACATTTTTCCTTACATATTTATTGATTTGCCTATGTTAACGGATGTATAGACACCCCAGTGGTAGAAGTGCGCGCCTGTAACCTTTGGTACCTGGGTTCGAGCCCCAGTAGTACCCTTTTGTGTTTTTTTCATATTTTTACACCATTCTGATTTTTGCAAGCGCCTGGGCCTTATTAGGCTTATACTGTTTTTTTTATTTTTTGCTTACTAACTCCCCTGCAGGCTAATTGCACCCCTGGCCCAAGTTTTTTTATTTTTATTTTTATTTTTTATTCATTTCATTTTTATTCTCTTAAACATTTTTCCTAATATTAAAAAATCACAAAAAAATAGATTATTATTTTAACTTAGTTTATTTTATTTTTCTCATAAAAAAATATTTTATTTAACTACACATTATTTATTTTATGGACTAGTCTTGTAAATTAAATTAAAACTAGGTTAGTATTTATTTTATTTTTACACCTATTAAAATATATTTATTTTAATATAAAAAAGGGCCAAAAATATTTTATAATGCTATAAATATTTTCAAGACAAAAATACCAAAAAATACTTTTTTTTAAAACTTATTTCCTCTAATCAATTAATGAATTAGGGTTTTTATTAATTTTCTTTTCTTAGTGAATTAGGTTTACATTTAAGTTTAATTAATTATTTTCTTTAATGAATTATATTAAGACAAAATCCTTTTCTCTAAACATCCAAACAAAATATTCATTTTTCTTCACCTTCACATTATTGCATATTTATTCTTTTTGCATATTGTATTTGTTTAATTCCTTGTACATTGATACCCATTCAATATGGTTGTAATAGACTAACTAGGTTTACATTCTTGCAATCCCCATTCAATTTGTACACCCCCTCCCCACAAATGTTGTAATAGCGTAGTAACTTTAAATTTCGCAATTTATCGCTTTTTATATAACATGCTAGTAATTAGGGTTTGTATGGAAAGACTAAAATAAATACTTAGAAAATCCTAATTCAAGACAAAAACAAGCATGAAAATAATACACTTGCACACAAGCACCCCTAGGTTTATTCCACTTGGTTTCCTTATACAAAATAGACATATTACGCATGTAAGGTATCTTAGCATAAACAAGCAAATACAAGATCATAGTCCCTCGATGACGCTATCTAAGTTGCCTTTCAAATGATCTTAGTCCCTAAAAAAGAATGCTAAGATACCTTGCAACATTGCTAATCATGGTTATACGATGACCCATGCCCATCCCGTTTACATCCAAAGATAGGGTTACTTACCAAATCAATGGTAAGGTAACAATGTCAAAGGAAAAAGGAAATGAATAAGAAAGAATTTTGAGTAGGTAGAATGCTCCTAATTACTTGCTCAATTTCAAACAAACATCCTTGCTATTTTCAAAACAATCATCTACACTTTCAAACAACTTACAAAATTGAAAACATTTTCAAAAGATCAAACATCTTTGTATACATTCTTACAAACAAGAATCATTATAAAGATTGCCTAAACAATGGCCTCTTTACAAAATACTTTCAAAAACCACACCAAGCACAATTTTTCAAACAAAAAGCAAGTGATCTAGCAAGTAACTAAGAGCCCATGGAAAACCATGGATGAAAAGGGTGATAATACCTTCCCTTTTCATAATCCGCCCCCTGAACTCAAGAAACAATCTCAAAGGTCTTTCTTGTACTTTAGCACCTTTCCTTTTGGATAAAAGAAAGGTCGGTGGCGACTCTTGCTAACCGCAACATTTGCAATCAAACACAAAACACCCAAGTCAGTTCTCCCACCGTATCACAGAACTGGCGACTCTTCTGGGGAGAGTTCTAAAAGTGGGGTTACCTTAGGGTTAGATCACATTTACTTGCTTGCATTGTTTGACTTGTATGCTTTACATTATGGTTCTTTATTTGGGTTTGAATCCTCTACCTGGATTTGGGATACATTATAGGTAAGTAGCAATACTTTGTGGAAACTGTACGGAGTATACTGACATGGTCTAAGCAATAGCTATGTTAGTGCGGCATTTTTGTGGGTACCGGTAGCCTTTGAGTTAATCAAAGAGAATACGGGGCTGCTGGGTGATGTCATAAAGCACTAATGAACTTCTAGAACCTTTACTTGACCAACTTGGCCTTTAGGATGTAGTGAGATGACTGGCGTTGGTACAGTCCAAAGTTAGTAGATACTCGATACTACACTCATTGCGGTTTGGTTTCTTGGGATATTCTGGTTGCCATTAAAGAGGATTGTGTTGAAACAGTGACCAAGGAAACAGACCGGTGATATGAGCTCCTTAGAGCCCGGTTAATATTACTAGGACAGATTGATCCAGCTAAACTTCAAGAGGGTACTTACCTATGAGACTCCATGAAATCCTAAACCTAAGGACTTGTTTGCTTTGTTTGTATATACATACTGGTACATAACATCATGGACATCATACTCATTCACTAACCATTACAAAAATTTTGGGATTCATCTTTGTTCTTGTTTTGTAGGATATGGATTCTCTTCGCAGGAAAACTATTCAAGTCAACCTTGTAAGGATCCCTCCACAACTTAAGGAACTAGCTTCAAGGATTCCTGAAAACTCTCCATTCACCGAGAGACATGGTCGCCTACTCAACTTGGTCACCTCCAACACAGATGAGGACATGATGAAGGTACTCTTTCAGTTCTTTGATCCTTTACACCATTCCTTCACATTTCCCGACTATCAACTTATGCCTACTTTGGAAGAATTCTCCCGACTCTTGAGGATTCCCATTCTCAACCAACTACCTTTCAACGGTATGGAAAGAGACCCAAAGCCAGAAGAGATTGCTCAAGCTCTACACTTGCACTCATCAGATGTCATAACTCATTGGGAAATAAGGAGTGGTGTCAAAGGTTTCCTAGCAAAGTTCTTGTTTGAGAAAACCCAAAATTGTTGGAATTCTTTGGACCTGCAAGCTTTTGAGGAAAATGTGGCTCTCCTCATCTATGGGATGGTTTTGTTTCCAAATCCTGACCAACTCATAGACGTGAACACCGTCAAAATCTTCATATCCCGTAACCCGATTCCTACATTGCTAGGGGATATCCTGCACTCTTTTCACACTCGCACAATGAGGAAAAGAGGTGTTCTTATGTGTTGTACTCCTCTCTTAGCAAGATGGTTTATTTCGCATCTTCCCCAATCTGTATTGAAGAATGAGCAAGGTCTAAAGTTGTCATAAAGGTTGATGACGCTCAAACATTCAAACATTCATACGTGCTTCTGATCCATAGAGAATGTTACTATTGTCGACCGTTATGGAGAATTTCCTAATGTCCCTTTACTTGGAATTAGGGGAGGTATCGCCTATAACCCCTGCTTAGCCTTAAGACAGTTTGGTTACGCCTAAAGGGATGTCCCGTACGAGATGCTGATTCAAGGTTTGGTATTTGACTACGAGAACAAAGATCAAAGTCTTCGCCATAGATTTATCCGAGCTTGGAGGATGTTGAACAAGGTAGATAGCAAGACATTGGGGCATAAGAATTCCATCCCTCTTTAGCCTTACCTCAAATGGGTACGAACTCGTGCTCAAATTCTGATGATGCCTTACCCCTCCATTCTCCCGGTAATCATTGAGCATATCATGGAAGGAGATGTTCCATACACAATTCTACATCCTTACATGCCCACCTCTCTTGAAGACTTACAAAGAGATTGGATACAACTCAAGGGCGAGCGAGATACTTTCGAAGCCCAATTCTATGCAAGCGAGAAGAAGGTTTTGGAACTCACTAGACTACTTCATGAGGAGCAGACTCTAAATGCCTACATTGCACCAAAGAGGATGCGTACTACCTTTCTATCTTAGAGTTTTTTGTATTTGTTTTGCCCGAGGAGGCATTGATGTACTCAAAGCTTTAATTTATTAATATAACGTGTGTTTCCTTTTTGTCCAAAACAAATTTTAATCTTAAGATCCTTGAAATCATTGCATATGCATTTATCATCCATCATAACATAAGCAGGTTTCTTGCAACAAGTCTCCTCATCTCTCTACTGTTTATTTCAGTAAGATGGATCTCGAGCAAACAGTGAAGGACCTCTAAGCTCAGAATGCACAGTTTCAATAGTTGTTCTTAACTCTAGCCAAAGGACAAGAAGAGTTAAAGAAATTGCTGGCTGAGGAGAAGAAAATAACCGGAATTCTGAACATGGGAAGAAGATTCCAAGGGCAGAAAAGAAGGGCCTTATACTTTGCAACGACATTCGGTGAGAAAGACAGCCAAGATGGGAAAGGCAAAGAAACAGTTATCCAGTCAGAATCAGAAGAGGGAGAGGAAGAATAAGACTATTCTGAAGAATAATACCCTCCAGCCGACGACAAGTATAAGCATCTAGAAGAGCGGTTGAGTGCAATGGAAATCCAAAAAGTGCCTGGATTGGACTTTGAGGAGTTGAGACTAGTATCAGGAATTGTCATTCCTCTAAAATTCAAAGCACCTGTGTTCGCCAAATATGACGGAGTTTCATGCACTAAAATGCATCTCCGGTCCTACGTGAGGAAAATCCAGCCCCATACCGTTGACCAAGACTTATGGGTACACTTCTTCCAAGACAGTCTGTCTGGAACTCAACTTGATTGGTTTATCAGTTAGAAAGAGCCAATATTCATAACTGGGAGGACCTTGCTTCAGCCTTTTACAAACAATATCAATATAATGCTGATCTTGCACCCACCCATACTCAACTCCAGAGTATGGCCATGGTTTCAAGTGAAGGCTTCAAGGACTATGCGCAAAATGGAGAGGCTTGGCTGGAAGAGTTCAACCTCCCCTATCTGAAAGAGAGTTGGTAGACATATTTTTGGGCACCTTGTCTGGTCCCTTCTTCAATCATTTAATTAGGAGTTCATCGGTAGGTTTTACTGAATTGATATTGACCGGAGAAAGGGTAGAAGTCGGGATAAAGAATGGAAAGATTCAAGAAGATGCATCCTTTATTGCTGTAAGGAAGCCATTCATTGGAAAGAAAGAAGTGTTTGTTGTATATCCTCAGAGAAATCAAGATAGATCTGAACGTCTTCCAATGGTGGGATCTGTTATGACTCCTAAACCTGCGCCTGATCAGCAAAGAAACAACCAACCAAGAATGGAGAGACCAGTCAGGCAATTCACCAGAATTAATATGACACTATCTCAAGTATTGCCGCATTTGTTAAGATCCAACCTACTGACCTTGAAAGAAGCTCCAAAGAACCCTAACACAACCTCTCCTCACTATCATCCTAATGGCCGATGTTCGTACCATTCTGAGAGTCCCGGCCATGACACTAATAATTGTTGGGCTCTAAAGAACAAAGTACAAGACCTTCTTGAAGCCAAAGAGATTGAATTCGATGCGCCAGAAAAGCCCAATGTCATTTCTGCCCCTATGCCCAAACACGGCCACAATACCAACGCCATTGAGGAAGATATGTGTGTTACTTCAGTTGATGAGCTTGTGACCCCACTTCTGACTATCAAAAAGAACTTGTTGATTGTCGGTGTATTCTCGGGCTGTGATGAAAGGTGTCATTTCTGTTTGTCCTCACCAACCAGATGTCCTTTGTTGAAAGCAGACGTTCAGTACCTAATAGATAACAAGGAAATAATGTTCGAAAAGACTTCTGTTCCAACTGTTTCTTATAATGATGTTTCCATCGTGACCATTTCCGATAATTCTTCCAGGGTCTCCACCAAAAGACCCGTTAGAATTACAACTGTTCTAAAAGTAGCTCCTTTGATAATTACAATGCCTGGACCAATCCCTTATTCTTCAGACAAAACCGTACCATGGAATTATGGAGGGGATGTCTACTACCGCGGTATCAAGCAAGATTGGCCAGCTGCCAAAGATTCAAGTTTTGAGAAAGTTAACTCCAATATCAGTAATATTGTAGGGACTAGCAAGATTACCCGAAGCGGAAGGATATTCTCTCCAGAAATTTCTCCCCCAAAAGCAGTTTATGGACCCGTAATCATTCATGTTGTTGTTGCTCCTCCGAAGGCTATTCCCAGTCCTACAATCATCTCCACTAATACTCCAACTGACAAAGTTGATACAACCCCTTTTATCACTCCTACTGACATTCCTGTTGCCGAGTCAACTGAGACTCGAGGTAAAAGTATTCTAATTGAGCATGTCCGGACGAAGGCACAATCATTGGCTATCCCTGAGACCTCCCGGAAAGAGATGGAGGAAATTATAAAAATCATAAAAAGAAGCGACTACAATATAGTTGAGCAACTGAAGCAAACTCCATCCAAAATTTCCATGCTGGCTTTACTACTATGTTCTGAGGCACATGCAAAGGCCTTGGTAAAATTCCTAAAAACCGCCTATGTACCCCAAGAAACATCTGCCGATCAGTTCCAAGACTACGTAGCCAGCTTGACTGCAGATAATGGTTTAGGTTTTTCAGATGTTGATTTAACGCCAAGAGGGAGGAAGCATAATGAGACATTGCACGTCTCAGTTGAATGCAGGGGCACAACCTTGGCTCATGTCTTGGTTGACACCGGTTTGTCTCTGAATGTATTGCCTAATAAGGCTCCTGATAGGCTTGACTGTGAGGGATTAACATTGAAACCAAGCAACATAGTAGTGAGAGCCTTTGACGACTCAAAAAGGATGGTGCATGGGGAAGTAGATATCCCCATAAAGGTTGGAACCCAAACATTTGATTCAAATTTTTATGTAATGGATATTCGCCCTTCATATTCCTGCTTGCTATGACGACCATGGATCCACAATGCTAGCGCTGTTACCTCTACGCTGCACCAAATGATGAAATATTTGATTCAAGGGAAAATCATCACCATTTATGGAGAAGAAGAGTATATGATCAGCCATCTCAATTCCTTCAGATATGTGGAGTTAGATGGTGAATTTATTGAAACTCCATTCCAGCACTTTGGAGAAGTCCCGCAAGATGTGGCAGTAACCAAGGTTGTGTCTCAAGTTCCCAAGATCACAAGGCCTCCACTCAGGATGTCATCTTTGAAGGATGCCAAGGAAGTGATAGAAGAAGGTGGGTGCACTATTTAGGGACAACTCCCAGATATCCCATACAAATCTGACAAGTTTGGCCTAGGTTTCACTTCAGGTGCCCAGAAGGTTGTACGCCATACTCGTGCTGGAGGACCACCCTTGAAGATCAGCAACCGCGAAGTCAATGCGGTGGAAGATGATGAAGACAGCTACAACCTGGAGGATTGGATTTTCCCAACTGTCAATGGAGGGCTCAACAATTGGGAGGCTAGAGATTTCGTCCCGATCACTTTTATCCCACAGTAATTTATCTTTACATTTTTTTGGATTTGTAATATTAAAACAATTCAGACTTTTAAAACCTTGTGTCTTACCCGAGGCACCATGGTCCATTTGTAAGGGTTATTATCTCATTTCCATATGACATCAATAAATCATGGACATTTTTGCATACAACTTTTGTGCTCATTGTTTTTCATTTCATTTTTATTTCTTTCAAAGATAGTTATACTCTTACACACACCCACACTCACAAAGCAGGTCTATATCCATTCGGGATCCCATGGGTAACGGTTCTGCTATGGCCTTCTGTGACTCCGAAAATCTAATCTACCAAGCCGAAGACGAAGGTGAGAAAGATTGTGAAGTACCGGGAGAACTGGCCAGGTTACTACTACAAGAAGAGAGAACCATTCATCCCCACAAGGAACCAGTGGATACAATCAACCTAGGTACCGAAGAAGACAAAAAAGAGGTCAAGGTGGGTGCTAATCTGGAACCCAGTGTCAAAGAGCGTCTGATTCAGTTGCTATACGAATATGTTGAGGTTTTTTCCTTGTCGTATGAAGACATGCCAGGACTTGATGCAGATATTGTGGTAAATCGTCTACCTACAAAAGAGGACTGCCCACAAGTAAAACAAAAGGTCCGTCGAATGCAACCAGATATGTCAGAGAAGATTAAAGCCGAAGTCATGAAGCAATTCAACACTGGATTCTTGGTTGTCACCTCTTACCCACAATGGGTTTCTAATATTGTTCCCGTGCCCAAAAAGGATGGCAAGGTACGAATGTGCGTGGACTACAGAGATTTAAATAGGGCAATACCTAAGGATGATTTCCCACTCCCCCACATTGATATCCTAGCTGACAATATGGCGCAGCACAAAGTGTTTTCCTTCATGGACAGTGTTAGCGATAGAAATGTTTAAGACTAAGCCATTGGATTGACTAGACTTTTACATATCAAAATAAAAACCGCCACCGCGCTTTATTGTTTCTAAAGGAATGGGAAAAGAGCGAATAACCCAAAAAAGAGGGGGGAAGATTCCAGGTAAGGGGGTTGGTTATGCAAAGGGAAGGTATTAGCACCCTAAACATCTACGTAACTCCGCATGAACCTCTTTGTAAAATCTATATATTTTTGCTATAAAATGTTGTATGTAAAATAGATGGTGGAGGTGAGAAAAATAAATATATTTTTTATGATTTTTGCACCCTCTGCGGTTGCGAACCTTTAGTGCCTACGTACCACCTTTCATGCAATAGGGGATCAGGGTACACGTAGTTCCTCTTTTAAAAAAAAATTAAAACACAAATGTGTTGGTTAATTTTATGGGATAAAACATCATCGTCATTGTCCGTGTGGAAAACATACCTATTACCCACAATTATGAGAAAGGAGAATTTTCATCATCTCAAAGTGGAGGATATGGCTTGGATTTTAAAATCAACAATGCCTCACTCAACACTCAAGTGGAAAATATCTCTCTTCACTATATATTGTAGAAGTATAGTTGTTTGCATCACTACAAGGATTTACAAGAGTTCAATCTTTTGAGAAAAGTTTAAAGATAAAAGCCAAAATGGCAAGATGGTTTGAAATGAGATTGATTGACTTTTAGTCTTCTTACAAAAAATGTCAAGGTATTATTAAGTTGATTGGGGTTTATTTATGAAAATGTTTTGAAAATGCATGGACATAAGTCCAAGTTTATTATGAAAATGGTTCAAGTTTAAAAAACAAGAAGAGTTCTCAAAAGGAGGAAGAAGATTTTTGAAATTAAAGAAGATGGGAGGAGAAGAAGGGACTATCTTAAAGCATGAGATAAAAGCTAGGGATAAGAGCCATCTAACCAACAAGAAGCCAATACTTGACATTATGAGCCAAGATAGAAGTCTCATTCCTTGGATTGAAACCAATCAAGCAAAAAAAACACTAGACCTCTTGAGAGAACCAAAACTTCAAGTGTATTAAGTCTTCATAAAAATTGGGAAGAGTAACAGTTGTATACGGGTGAATTCCATATTACAAACAAAGAGTGTAATCACAAAAAAACCTGCACACAAAAACAAACAAGAAACCTAATATCTTGAGGTAAACCTCAAGAACTCCAGACAGAATAATCAGATAAGATCACCGGGTCTCCAATATAGGCCAAGGTTTCTAATCCTAAGTCCAAGAAAAGTCCCATGCTCCATAATGCCAAGGATAGTAACCAAATAGTCCAAGTACCATTAAAATTTTTTCAGGGTTTATGTTGATTATTAAGTATCTTAAGAAAGGATAAGAAAAGCTCAAGTGAGCAAAGTAAAAATGACAAGAAATTAAATGCTCAAATGAGAAAAGATGAAAATGGCATGAAATATAAATGCTAAAAGTAAATTGAACATAAAGCATAAAAAAGAATAAAAGCATAAAGTAAGACAAGTCAATAATTAGTGGTTAGTTGGATGACCATCTTGATGCTTGCATTTGGAACTCATTAGAGGATTGGTAGAACCAAAGTCTCCACACAACCAGTTGCATTTGCTTTTTGTCAAGTATATCATCCATTTGGAATTCTGACAAGTGCCATTTAATGATCAACGATGTTTAAGTGATTCGCGTTGACCAAAGGTGTTGTAGATCCATTAGAGGATTGGTAGAACAAAAGCCTCCATACAATGAATCTCAAAGTTATTGGATCAAAGAGATCAAATTAACATACTTGGGCTTGCAAACATAAGTTTGGGCCACGAATGATCATTTATTCGAATCGGGACAAAACTTAGCGCTATGTTAAGAAATCATAAGTGGACTTATATAGAAGTCGCACCTATTTTGAGGTCAGTCAATAGCAATCTATGCACTATTTGTTTTGAGACATGATATAGAGATCATGCTCCAACAACATTTAATGCAATAAGAAGGGGATGGGATGAATAGGGATGGGAGAGAATATACAAACCACTTTTGAATTAAATTTAATCAAACTATTATTAAAATCCATTTTTATGGAGTTAAACCCAACACCATGGATCCAATGATGTTAATAAAGTTCATGATCCAAAATTTAACCCAATATTAGCTAGAAAATAGTCACAAAAAGGGGTAAAAAATAATGTTTAAAAATAGAAAATAAAGAGAAAAATATCAACTATGTTCAAATTAATCAAGAAATAAAAAGTAAGACCATAGAAAAATCAGAAAATGGCTAAAATAATTTTACAAATTTTTTGGTAAATTTTTAAAGTCGGAAACTATTTTTAAAATTAAAATAAATGGGTAAAATAAACCAAAAATGATAAAAAAATAGTAAAGTCAGAAACAAAAATAAAATAAGGTCACTAATATTTGTCACGATATCATTGGATCATTCCATAATTTTTTCAGAATTTAAAAATGTATAAAAGTATTTTTAAACGTTTAAAACAAATCAAATAAAGTGTAAATTTATAAAAAATACCAAAACACAAAATTAAATTGTGAAAAAATGAAAATGAGAAAGAGAATAATCAAAAATATTTTTCATTATTTTTTTAGATTTTTTGGACTGAAAATGAATTTTCTATGATTTTTTTAAATTTAAAACAATTAAAATATAAAAATCAGAAAAAGAAAATAAAAGTAAAATATGTGGACCATTGGATGGGAGTTAAAACGCGTTAGTTATCAAATCCAAAGGATCTGGCGCGCTGTGCATATCATGGTCATTAGTGAATAATGTACTGAATCATTAATTAAATCAGATTTTTAAAAAAACAGATGGCGCGCCTTCATTGGTTGGAAGATGACACGTTGGTCATCTTCAACCTCCAGCCAACACGAACTGCAGGTCTCTCAAACCGTAAAATCAGAATCTCAGACCTATGTCATTCGCTTCGTCTCTTCAAGATGAAAACAACCACACCCTCGCGCCAAATTTATATAAATTATAGCTCAAGCAATTTGGAAGGAAAGTTTTGAAAAGGGATTTGAAATTTCATGGTCAAAACGTATTTCCAGAAAGAGGTAAGTGTTGCGACTAGAACCAGGGCAATGAGAGCATCACAATGATATCAAAGTTTTGAAGAATTGATGAAGGAATCTACCTATTGAAGTTGAGTTGTAGAGCTTTGAAACTGGACTTCTATGGAGCAGTATAGGGCACGATTCTCAAATGTAATTATATGGTTAGCTTCAGGGAAGATCAAGGAAGGTGAATTGATGGAAAAGTTGGATTGAAAAAGGCTCGAGAATGGATTTTGAAGTTACTGAATTCTGAGTTATGAAACAAGTTTGGGAGGGTAATTCTGGCTATCCAATCTTGAGAAAATGAATGGGATAGTTCATGTATTTATAGGAGAAGCAAATGGGATCAAAAGGAATAGTGAATGATGTGTTTTGAAGGGAATTCGTGCAAACCTGATGCGCGAGTGAAGTGTGATCTAAACTTCACTAAAACTCATCCAATTCTTGCATTTTGATGCGCTAATCCACTTGGGAAAGTTGGCTAATCATGTTTAGACCCAAAACACGTGCTAATTTGAGGTATATAGGTTGTAACATGAAATTCAAATTTTGACTTACAATGAAACTTCAATTCCAAGTTACCACTTTTGAAACAATGGCATTCTCAGCTCAAGGGGTCTTAAGGCATGATTCTTGATGCTTTAGAAAGATGAGGTTACAAGCTTTGTAATGGAAAAAGAATGGAGTTAAATGGATGTTTGAGCTGAAAGTTGTATTAAGTCAAAGTTGAAGAAAAAGGGTTGACTTTCCATACTTAGAAATATTTCAAATTCTTCTTCAAAAAATGACATATAATGTCTTGCATCCAAACATGGATTTCCACTTGGAATTTGTTCTTGACAAAAAAAGAAGGCATGAAGTAGATCTCTTGAATGACATTTTGAAACTTGAATCATTCAAAATCTCCAAAATTTTAGAGAGTTATGAATTGTTGAAGTTGGCAAAAAATCATGAAATGACCTATAATCTTTTGTATCCTTAATGCAACTTCCATCCATTTTTTCACTTTGAACATAAAATAAAGCATAAAATTCACATCTTCAAGATCATTATGGAAAAAGAGTGGACTCAATGTGATAAAAATTGACCAATTTATGACCATTTGAAGTCACACATGGAAAATTGGGGATTCATCTGGAGGACTTGTAATATTTCTTCCTCATCAAGTCTCTTCCTCATGAAAACTCCTTGGAACTTTTGAAGTGATTTGTTAATAACCCTTTGAAGAGAAGGATGTCTTTGTAATCACTCAAAAATAATAAAAGATGAGCAAGATATATTCCTTTGAAACTCAAAACCCTAGCTCCTAGATCAAGAAAAATGCCTTAAGGAACTTTGACAAGCTTGAACAAATTTCTAGTACCAACATTCTTGCTTTGTGAATAGAAGTTGTTGAGGGTGATAATGAGAACTCATAGCCACCAAAACCACTTCCATATCTTGAAAATGGAGAGAAATATGCTCTTGTGACCAATAGGAACAAGGCCTTGTCCAAACATGACAACTTCTCCAATCAAACCCCTTGTACTTTCAACTAAATTTGATAATCTTGGAATATGGTGAACCAAAATAACCTTGCCATGCCATTTCTTCCAAAACAAATCCAATGATGAGGTTTTAACTTCTCAAGCTTTATTGACTAGGGCATGGAAATAAACTCATGAACCCATGGGGGGGGACTTGTTGAATATCATGGCCTTTACCTACATGGATAACAAGCAAGACAAACCAACATTGCACTTTATTTAATTAAAAGAAGAAATCAAGACAAAAATATTCATGATCAGAAAAGAACACAAGTCAAGGGGCTTGGTAATTCCTCAAAAGGGCAAAGCTAAATGTAGGGAGGGGAACCAAGAATCCTAGGGTGATCTTGTTGTCAATGAATCAACATGGTATGATGAAGGGATCTTAGGGGGGGAAATTGGGGTACAACAGCTGCCCTTATTTAAGTTTCTTCTATCCGGAGGTACAAAGGTTAAAAATCTTCGTGTCGACGCGATCGAAGATACTTAAATATAAAATAAACCCTATTTTTGGCCCTAAGATTCCATGCAAATGTTTATGATCATGAATGCATATGAACAGGACCAAAGAGACGCAAAACACCACTGGGGATGCAACAATAATAAAGAAACAAGAGAGCGACCCGACCAGGAAAATAAATCACTAGTGGATCAAAAGACCTGACTCAGAGAGGATGGTAAAATGGTCAAAGGATACGCCAACTTATACCGAAGGCGAAGCTACCGACGTTCACTGAAGATGGAGAGAAAGATAACAAACATCGACGTTCACTGCTGATGTCCTACCAACTTTCACTAAAGGTAGAGAGAAAATAAATATCATAGCACCACTGTTCATTGACGATAAACTACCAACGTTCACTGAGGGTAGCAAAAAGATAACAAACATCGACGTTCACTGCCGACGTCCTACTAAATTTCACTGAAGGTAGAAAGAGAATATATCATGGCATCGTCGTTCACTGATGATGAACTACCAACGTCCACTGAGGGTAGCAAAAATATAACAAACATCGATGTTCATTGCCGATGTCCTACTAACTTTCACTGAAGGTAGACAGAGAATATATCATAGCATCGCCATTCACTAACGATGAACTACCAATGTTCACTGAGGGTAGCAAACAGATAACAATCACAACCTTTCACTGAAGGTGACCTACCAACTTTCACTAAAGGTAGAGAGAAAATATATCATAGCACCGTCATTCACTAACGATGAACTACCAACGTTCACTGAGGGTAGCAAAAAGATAACAAACATCGACGTTCACTACTGACGTCCTACCAACTTTCACTGAAGGTAGACAGAGAATATATCATAGCATCATCGTTCACTGACGATGAACTATCAATGTTCACTGAGGGTAGCAAACAGATAACAATCACCAACTTTCATTGAAGGTGACCTACCAACTTTCACTGAAGGTAGAGAGAAAATATATCATAGCACCATCGTTCATTGACGATGAACTACCAACATTCACTGAGGGTAGAAAAAAGATAACAAACATTGACGTTCATTGCCGACGTCCTACCAACTTTCACTGAAGGTGGAAAGAGAATATATCATATCACCGTTGTTCACTGACGATGAACTACCAATATTCACTGAGGGTAGCAAAAAGATAACAATCACCAACTTTCACTGAAGGTGACCTACCGACTTTCACTAAAGGTAGAGAGAAAATATATCATAGCACCGCCGTTCACTGACGATGAACTACCAACATTCACTAAGGGTAGTAAAAAGATAACAAGTTTCCCCAAGATTCTGGCGTTTCACCTAGAACGGGTCTCAACTCCTTCTTTAACCAAGGCACTCCTCCTGGAAAGGATAATACATAAGCTGTCTCAAATAAAGAGACTTCCATTTGCAAAGATTTCACAATGAGTTGTTTCTGTGATATTGAAAGTCTTGCCATCCGTTGGCGTAATCTGTCGATAAACTGCGAACTATTCACTCATAGAGGAGATAGCAAAAAGTTACATCGACTTTTACAGGGAAGCACAAGTTGCTCAAACAAAGAGTCCTGCTACTTCTTGTCATGGAAGATAAAAAAGGAATGACTTTTTGGGAAAGAGGTATGACTTCCTGGGGAGATGCCATGATATTCTTGCTGAGGAGATAGTCTTCTCATGCAAAATAAATGCACCAACCAAAGCTTGAAGTTTTCAGAAATCCAAAGTAAATAATATTATTGTGGAACCACAGATTCAAACCAGAAATAAACTGGAATGAAACAGTCGACCAGAATACATCCTTTGAGAAATAAACTCAAGAGGGAAAACCAAATCCATCCAAACAAGGAGTTGTACCGGAAGGCTAAAGAAAAAATATTCCATGAGGGACAACTCAGTGAAGAAATTGAAAGAATATACGCTTTCTGCTTAAGGCCAACACTCTATTGAAAAGAGGACAATGTAACTCTACAACACAGGGTAATATGTCAACAAAAATATTAACAAAGGTCAATGAATAATGATCTGCCAATTTTAGTTATGCATGATGTATGTATGAGTGTATGAGTGTATGAGTGTTATCATGCGTATGCTCACAAAACAGATATACAACATTGGGAATAACCAGGAAAAACCGCCTTGGGCACTAACAACAATCGGCTAAACTTCATCCAGGATGATCATTCCAAGAAAAATTAAATGTCAGCTGAGGAAACAAAACCTACTGCCTGCTTTAACTTTAATGGGGAGAAACATAATCCGGAGGTAGACAAATCAAAGTGATAAAATAGTACAGATACAGGGATAGAACATCCTTCTTCAAGGCTTCACCGGGGAAACTAGTGTTTTTCAAAAGTAACATTCCTACTGGAGATTGCAAAACCAATCTCAGGTAAAACAGACTGACACCAAAACATCCAAACATTCACTGGGGAATTCAGGCCTTCTTTATTGGCGAGGTTAACACCACATCCAAAATACGTCCTTCACCTAGAGAAACCAGGAACCTGCGTTCTTCAAGAGTGGTTATGATACCAACTTCTATGGAAAAAGAACTTATATTAGGCCAAACGAAAACTTCACTAGAGAAATCTCAGATTGAAACTTCACATCATGAAAAATCAGAAAAGAGGACAAATGAATCCAAACTTGGCCGAGGATACCGGAGTCATAAACCCAATACGGCGAATCATTCTGAGTAAACTTTCTGAGGGGAACAAAAAACTTCTCAAAACAACTGGAGTTTGTCCATTCCTGGGATCACCATTTTTGTTGTCATTGTTTCATCACAAACCTCAAAGTAAAAGCAAATTGTAAATTCCTTTTTGAAAAATCGATTTCGTTATTTAATCTTTTGCTTTGAAAGTTATTATCAATAATAAACAGAGTCTTTGCAAGCTAAATAAAATAAAGAATACGAAGAATTGGGTGAAAGCTCAAATTTCATTAATAGAATGGTTGTCTGCGAATGGCGAGACTCCATAGATGATTACAAAGTTTGGAAAATGGTAATATATATAATGGGAAATATACATTGAGATACAATGACCGCTATCCCCTCTAAAAACTTTTGAAATGCTGAGCAGCAGCTTCTGTTGAAGTATGGTGAGGATCCGAGAAGATTGTTGCTTCAACAATCAAGTCTTGTCTGAATTTTTCCTTCAGGGTCTCAGCTGCTTTTTGTTTAAATTTTTCCTTCAAGGTCTCAGCTGCTTGATGCACAGTGGAGTCCAAGCGCGTGGGGTCGTAAGTAGTTTCAAAATAATTTTGAAAAGCTTTAATCTCTTTGGCATGAGTAAACATACCTTTCTTTGCTGGTACCTGCACATCGAAGGCATCAATTAGTTTCTGTCGAATTGTAAGTGTATCGAACATATAAGTTTGATAAAACTTAATCCACCACTCCAGAAATCCTTTAGCCGCGAGATGGGTAGGTTCGAAGGCTATCAGCTCAAATTGGGCAAAGCCTTGATATTGTTCTTGCTGTATTTTGGCTTCCCTTGCCTTGAAAGTTCGTCCAGAAGTGATGGCGCTCTCAGTTTGGAACAAAGGTTCAGGAATCAGTTGGCATAAGCCAAACTGCCTCGAAACGAAGTTTGGTTGGTAGGCAAAGAGAAGAATTTGGTTATTGGCTGGGTTTATCCTTGAAGAGATGAGTCTAGGCAGCAAGAAAGCTCTCCATACACCCTGAATCTCCTTGCTCTTGATGGCTTCTGAGAGAGCCATGGTGAACCAAGAAGGTCCATGAGCCCTCGAAGCAAAAGGCGCCATGCTCTCTTCGAACTTGTGCCTTTTGGAGAATATCATGATGTACTTCGAGAATTGAACTTTGAAGTCATCTTTGTCATCATTAGGAGTTAATCTTCGAAGCCTAGTGCCTTCGACTATCCTATCACTTATCTCAGAATCTTGCTCATCAATGGTATTGGCGGTTGATAAAGAGGGTTCGAACATGGCATTCAGCCATAGTTGGAGTAGCCAAAAGGGGCCAGCCAATAGAATGTTTTTGGAGGTGTGGGATTTGAGGCTCGAAACAGCTGACCTCAGGCTTTCATAGAGGTCAACTAAGAGTAATTCACTTAGGCACACTTTTCGATTTTCATGTAAATCCCTAGCTAGAGGAATGAACCTACTAGCTACCTGTAGGGATCTACTGTAGAAAACGTATCTTGACAGCCACAGGGTTAAAAAAGCAATGTGCTCTACGTCAGACACATTGTCCCCTTCAGCATGATAATGACTGATAAATTTGGAAAAACTGGCTAACTTGACTTCGAAGTCAATTATGCTTGAGTGTTCTTCGTTGTCGGGTATATAAGTTTCTCCCACTGGCGACAGCCCAGTAATGGCCGCTATGTCGAAGAAGGTTGGGGTGATCATTCCACCTGGGAGATGGAAAGTGTTATAGTACTGTCCCAGAAATAAAGGGACGCGAATAGCAGAGGGTGGTTGTAGGTGAAACCAGGTTTCGATAACTTAATCAGGTTATAAATGCCTAATTCTTCCCATTGCTGGGATTTCTTGGCTTCTACTTTCGTAAACCAATTTTGGTAAGCAATATCAGAAGTAGGGCAAGATCGAAATGGCTTAAAATTGCTTTTTACATAATCCAAAACAAAGGGGTCCTTGGGAGGAACAGTTGGAGTTTCTATGGTATTTGAACTAGGAGATTCTACTGCCCTAGGGGCGTCCATTTTGTTAAATAAAGGTTTGAAGCTATAACAGACGGGAAAAATTGTCCTGGTGTCCTTTAATATTTCAAAAACCGTAAGAGGGCCATTTAAGGCTAACCTTTTACCAGCAATGTGGGTAGGAATGAGTACCTGTGACGCATACAGCATTTCTTTTTCTTTGGAAATCATCTGAGGGGCAAAAGCAGATTGGCCTTGGATGGTGATGATTTTACTTTCCATGGTAGCTCCTGTAGTTTTTCCTTTCTTCTTGGAGACTTTCTTGAGTTGGGATGAAGTAGAAGAAGACATTTTGAAAGATGTTTGAAAGCTTAGATTGTTTTATGAGAGAAGGAGGGTAAAAGATTCAGAGTGTGAAAGATTTAGGGTGTGAAAAGGAAAGAAGAAGATTAAGTTGATGTTTTATAATGGGGAAGTTTAAGCATCCACCAAATAGAGGTGTGATACGTGGAGATCATGGGTTGGTGTGATGAAGAGGTGGCGTGAAGTTAACATAGGTAATAGGCGTGATTTAAAAGATAATCATTACTTATAACTGCACCACGCCGTGAAGTGACTCCGGGCGGTTAAGGAATCCAAAAGGTGCTATGATTGATGTGACTGGAGTCAAATGCATTAAATGTTACGATGATTCGAAAGTCCTATCAAAATCTTGTGTAGGTGTTTAAAATAGGTATTTCTCAAAGGAATCGAAATACATATTTTAAAGGGGCAATTTGTTGGCTGAAGATTTTGATAATGTTATTTAGAAGACAAATGAGTTAAACGTTTTGATCGAAATGGAATTAAACGTCATATTTCGAAGTTGCAGAAGCAGTATTTCGAATAAGTGTGTCAAAGCTTGGAGCTTCGAGCGGCAATTATGGGAACATATCTAAAGGAGTCTCGAAACAACAGCGAGGCTGTGTCTGGGAAGAGCGTTCGAAACGGAGAAACACCAAAGCATTTAAAATTCAAATGGGAGCGGGACTTTCAAAGTTTGAAAGTTATGTGTTGGAGCATTTGGGGACACGTGGAAAGATGAAAGAAGCATTGTCCTGCATGTTCGAAACGTGGCATAATCCTATGGCAAGACCGTTATGGTCGAATTAGTATAAATAGAAGTCTTAATATTAGGATTTCGTGTGTCATATCTATTATACAAAATACTCAATAACATTCAAACTACCACATGGCAAGGGAAACGAATGCAAGAGAAATGTATGTATGATAGCACCATGTATTTCTGATTTAATGAAAACCTTTTACCATTTCCAGTACTTTCCTTTATTCCTTTTGTCAAACAACATTTACAAGTTTTCTTATTTACAGTCTTTTCACTTCGAAGTCTCTTCCTCAAAGTTTTACGTTTTATTGTTTTCTTTATATTTCGAGCACTTTATATTTCAGAAAACTGTCACATTTTCCATATCTTTACCTTCAAGTCTTGTCCTTCGAACGCATACTTTTACTTAAAATCATTTACAGATTTCTTGCATTAAACGCTTTCTTCACATTTCAAACTTTTACGTTCCAGAAACCCTTTATGTTAACCGTTTTGTAAGTCGAAACCATTTACTTCATTTTCATGCAGTTTTATATGTCTTTACAATTAGCATTACAATTAGCATTTATTCGTATAACTTAGTTTTCACACACATTTTGATTACATCTTTAGACTCTTAGAGAGAGAGATCGAAACAAGCCAAACGCTTATACAATATCAACCATGAATATCTGTTTGATTGTGAGAGTAACCTTAATATCCAAGGAGTCCTAGGATCAATCTAGTCGATCCTGTGAGTTACCAGAGGGATTGAATAACAGTAAGAAAGATTATTCGATAGTTTGGAAGACTAGCGGTTGTTTACCAGAAATCACTGGAAACAAATTGGCACACCTGGTGGGACCAATAATTGGATATCAGAATTAAGGATTGTTGAGACATAACCATTACAAAACGTTGGAACCTAAGAAGTTTGCTGTTTTATGAACCTGAGAAGTGGTAAGATAACCAACAGCAACCAACCTTTATCCAGAAGAAAACGTTTGGACAAAATGTCTAATTCAGACAATCAACAAGGGGACCAAAGTGGCCCACATGCAACAGGCACTAACGCGTCCACTTCGATCGGAACAGCTAATGTAATCCCTTCGAATGCACAGTCTGTTGCATCTTCGACCAGTAACATGGCCACCAATGGAGTAAGTGGCATATCAACTAATAGTTCGATCTTAGGAAATACCGGAACTATGGGCTACCCCGGGGGATTCGTTCCACCATCAGGGACACAATCCCATTTCGCCACCCCATTAACTAGACCACCCGGTTTCGATGGGAATAGAATCAGAAATTCCTCTTATGGAATGCCAACGTCTTTTATGGCAGGTTTACACAATTCCACATCGAATTCATCTCCACAACTAGGGTCTGGGTCTGGGGCGACTCAGTTTATGACAAATAACCAAGGGTCGGTGGGTTATAGCACATTGCCTATCCTAACCACAGATAACCAGTTGGCTTTTAGGCAATTGATGGATGACAGTAACCATAATATGATAGGGGTGTTAGCGCAAACCATGCAGGAGATATTTGCCCCAATAGTGCAGAATGTGACTGTGACGAACAGGGAAAACGCTGACAATATGAATCGAATAGCAGATTTCTTTGCTCCTCCAGAAAGGCGTAGGCAGAATCAGGCGGGATTTCGAACAAACACGCCTGTTATAGAACAAATTGCTAACGACCCAATTTATAGACCACCCAGAGAAGAAGTTAACTTAGGGGCCAGGGCACCAAGGTTAGAAGCCCCAATAATCCCGGGTCCACAAAGGGGAATTATGGAACCAGGGGCAAGGGTCGAGAGGCCAGAAGCCCCAGAATTTCGAGAAGAACAACCTAGGGGAGTTGTTTTGGTTGGTCGAAATCAAGATGCCGATGCCGTCGTTCATAGAATTCGAAACGATAACATCTTGGCAGAAAACAACCTAACCACCATGATAGAGAGGGTCATGGCCCAGAATGGCCTCAACACAGGAATGAGGAGGCCAAATTACGCTTCTCCTATACTGGATTGTATAATGCATACTGATTTACCAAGGGAATATAAAGTCCCTAAATTTACAAAGTTCGCTGGGGATACCAATGAGTCAACAGTCGAACACATAGCGAGATATCTAACCGAAGCGGGAGATATAGCCAATAATGAAGATCTCAGGATCAAATACTTCCCAAGTTCCTTGACAAAAAACGCCTTCACATGGTTTACCACTTTGCCTCCTGGGTCCATTGACACTTGGACTCTCTTAGAGAGATTATTCCATGAACAATTTTACATGGGACAATCGAAAATAAGTTTGAAGGAACTGGCCAGTGTTAAGAGAAAGTTCACTGAACCCATAGATGATTATTTGAATAGATTTAGGCTTTTGAAATCCAGATGTTACACAGTAGTGCCTGAACATGAGTTAGTCGAAATGGCCGCCGGTGGCTTGGATTATTCTATTCGAAAGAAACTAGACACTCAGTATTTGAGGGATATGGCTCAGTTAGCTGATAGGGTTCGACAGGTCGAAAGACTAAAGGCCGAAAAAGCCAGAGTCTTTAAGAATAGCAAGAAAGAAAGGATTTCCTACGTTGGGACTGAGGAAGCAGAAGAATACCCTGAATTCGAATTCGAAGAGGTCGAAATCGACCTCGCTGAATTAAAACAGGCCCCGCCTTATTCCTGCAAAATGTTAGTTCCCACAAAAGGGAAAGATATTGTTGAAAATGAAAAAAGTGACAAATTTCCAAAAAAGGTTTATACCTTCGACGTCACTAAATGTGACGAGATTTTTGACTTACTTGTCAAAGATGGCCAACTAATTGTGCCATCAAATGTCAAAATACCTCCTTTGGATCAGAGAAAGAAGAGGGGATTTTGCAAATATCATAGTTTCCTAGGCCACAAGACCTCACAATGTTTTCTTTTCAGGGACCTGATTCAAAACGCGATCAAAGATGGCAGACTAAAGTTTGCTGATAAGGTGAAGATGAAAGTGGACGAAGATCCCTTGGACGTCGCAGACACCAACTACTCCGAGCCTGCATGCATTGGAGAGGTCAACATGGTGGAAACTGATCGAAGCGACGCCCTAACAGAAGAGAAGGGTACTGGAGTCAAAAACTGGGTGATGGTCGAAGTCAGCAAGGAGGTCACTGAAGACATCCAGAATACGCCAGAGACTTCGATTGCTGCACCTGTAGCTGTTGCAAGAGAAACCCAGGCTACTGAAGGCCAGGGAAATCAAAACCAAGAATTAACACAAGTCACTGAAGGCTTGAGGCTGGAATTGGAGAAAGTCCAAATCACGCAGCCAATTCCCCCTCAGAAGGAAATATGGGACACTCTAGGGGAACCCAGTGGAAAATTTGACTATTTGGTCAAATATTCTGCCCCAGAGAGTTCGAAGGTTCAGATTGAGGATATAAAACCCACGGGATGGGGAGATGATGAGGCTAAAGAGGGAGATGTAGAAATAAATATGGTGGATATGGAAAGGCCTCGCTCTGAGATGGAGGAAGTGGAAAAATACTTAGAAAAAGAAAAGTATAGAATGGGGGATAATCACACTGGAGATGCTAGTCTCAAAGATTACCTCATGACATGCCACAAAGGAGATTCAGGCATGATATTGTGCCCCAGGTGCAGCATCCTCTGCAACCAAAGAATTGCTGCGAATTTCGAAAGGGTACAGAGGGCTCGAACTGGCAACAATTGGCGCCAGGATAACCAGCTTTTTAGGTGTTATCCCAAGGCTGGGGAAAGTTTGCTGGAGTTTGTGTTTCGCTGCTACAAAGGGGCAACCAAGTGCTTGATTTGCCCAAGGTGTTCTGTTGTGTATGACCAAAGCATGGCCAGGGCCTTCGAAACGATTCCCTTCGCCCCTTGCTGGAACCATCAAGAAACTGCCCAGATGGGCCCACGTTTCGACAGCAGACACAAACAGCGAAGGCCTGATAGCCCTCACCCCAAGGCTGCTCGAAGAGTAACTTTCAAACTCCCTGCTGAAGTGCCAACCGATAGATGGTTACAAGTCAGAAATGACAAAGGCAAAGATAGATGGAGAAATGCTGAACGAAATGCACGCCATGCTGTGACGTACAGGAGGCAATTCAACACAGCAAAAAGGGAGGAAGTGAGATTAGAGAATTACAAAGGAAGGAACCCCATGTCAAGATCCCAGTGGCGCAGACAGCAAAGGATTCGAAAGGCTGAGAGAGAAGCTGTGGCAAATAAAGGGGATACTTCAACGAAAAACCAAGGTGAATCTAGCACCAACAAACCAAAAAATCAAACTGAAGATAAACCTCCAGTCAATAGGAGGCTCTTCTCTGAAGAACAACGCGATGAACCAAAGGAATACACTCCAGGCCCGGAAGAGGACGAAGATATGATAACAGATAACTTCGAATCGGAGGGGGAGTCTTCATTCAACTTGAACTGTAACGTGGTGTCTGTGCTTCCCTGCGAATTTGGGCAGGAAACCGAAATCAACGAATATGAGGAGGAAGACACCACAGATTTGATGAAACATAGGCCCGTGTGCTACTACGTGATGGACAATGGGGCTGTTGAGGAACAAAATGCGTTCTTCGAACGTCCAGAACCTGCAATGAAGAACCATCTCAAACCACTTTTCATTCGGGCGAAAGTTGGTGTCCATGGTGTGAACAAAGTTCTAGTGGATGGGGGTGCTGCAGTCAATTTGATACCCCATTTCATGCTAAAAAGATTAGAGATCCGCGAAGGAGATATCAAGCCCCATAATATGGTTCTGTCCAATTATGAGGGAAAAGTGGGCAAAACACTGGGGGTGGTCCAGTTGGAATTGACAATAGGCTCAAGCTGTAGGCCCACCATGTTTATGGTGATCGAAGCCAAGGCCAACTATAACCTGCTGCTGGGAAGAGAGTGGATCCATGGCGTGGGGGCAGTTCCTTCGTCAATGCATCAGCGACTAGTTCTGTGGAGAGATGATGGAATCGTGGAAAACATCGAAGCAGACCAGAGTTACTTTATGTCAACTGTCAATTTAGTTGACAAAAGGGATTATGATAAAAATCTGGCAAAGATTGCTCCATGTGTTCCAAATGATGAGATTAATGAAACTAGAAACGCCCACTACTACATGACACTTCGTCATGACGGCCTTTACTGGGATAGAACAATAATCAGTGAAGAAGAGGAAGTCGAAAGCACTATACAAAAACGGCCAGCAGGCTGGGACTTCGACAACCTTAGCCATGACTGAGTCTACCTTTTTCGAAAGGATTTCGGCCTATATGGCTGAGAACAAATCAAAAGCGGCCTTAGAGGCTGAAATAAATAAATCAACTATAAAGACGAACGAAGTCAGTGGGGAGGGTTCGAAATGCTCACCCTTCAAAGAGTCTGAGATGGATCAAAGGTTGGATGCCATCTATGATAAAGAACCCTTAGGCTTCGAAAGGGACCCCATAAACTCAGGTGCCAAAATGTTGGCACAGGATCCGCTCGAAGAAGTCAACTTAGGGGATGAAAAAACGAAAAGAGTAACCTACATAAGTGCTAAACTTAGCCCAGGCCTCAAGAAGAAAGTGATCGAAGTCCTTAAGGAAAACAAAGATTGCTTCGCATGGGATTATGATGAGATGCCTGGTTTAAAGAGGGAATTGGTCGAACACAGACTGCCAATCAAAGATGGCAAGAGGCCCATCAAACAAACTCCCAGAAGCTTCGCACCAGCGGTTCTCACAAAAATTAAAGCTGAGATCGAAAGGTTGCTGCGCTGCAAATTTATCAGAACAACAAGGTACGTCGAATGGTTAGCAAACATAGTACCCGTTATTAAGAAAAATGGTTCTTTAAGAATTTGCATAGATTTTAGGGATTTAAACACTGCAACCCCTAAGGATGAATATTCCATGCCCGTGGCAGAAATGCTAGTAGATTCTGCTGCAGGGTTCGAATACTTGAGTATGTTAGATGGATACTCTGGGTATAACCAGATTTTCATTGCTGAAGAAGATGTTGCAAAAACAGCATTTCATTGCCCAGAAGCCTTAGGCACCTACAAATGGGTGGTGATGCCTTTTGGTTTAAAGAATGTTGGGGCAACTTATCAAAGGGCGATGAATTCAATTTTTCATGATTTCATCGAAACCTTCATGCAGGTGTATATTGACGATATAGTCATCAAATCTATATCCGCAGAAACACATTTGCATCATTTAAGCCAATCATTCGAGCGAATGAGAAAGCATGGCTTAAAGATGAATCCCCTTAAATGTGCATTTTTTGTGCAGGCTGGAGATTTTCTTGGTTTTGTGGTCCACAAGAAAGGAATCAAAATCAACCAGAACAAAACCAAAGCCATAATGGAGACGAAAGCACCTGCGTCAAAAAGGGAGTTGCAATCTCTGCTAGGGAAAATTAACTTCCTCAGAAGATTCATCTCGAACCTGAGTGGAAGAACCCAAGCTTTTTCTCCGTTACTTCGTCTGAAGCAAGGTCAAGCCTTCGAATGGAACGAAGCTCACCAGGAGGCGTTTGACAGAATAAAAGAATATCTTTCTCAGCCTCCTATTTTGTCTCCACCATCATGGGGGAAGCCCATGAGATTGTACATATCTGCCTCTGAAGTTAGTATAGGTAGTATGCTAGCACAAGAGGATAGCAATGGCGTTGAAAGAGCCATATACTATTTAAGTAGAGTGCTAAATGATGCAGAGACCAGATATAGCAATTTAGAAAAGCTATGTCTCTGTTTGTATTTCTCTTGTATGAAACTCAAGTATTATATAAAACATGTTGATGTTTATGTTTCATCTCATTTCGATGTCATTAAACATATGATTTCAAAACCAATAATGCATAGCAGAGTTGGCAAGTGGGCTTTAGCCTTAACAGAATATTCATTGACTTTCATGCCTTTAAAAGCTATGAAAGGTCAAGTGATTTCTGATTTCATTGTGGACCATTCGTTGGTTGAGCAGACGGTCATGAGTTACGTCGAAATGCAACCATGGAAATTGTACTTTGATGGTTCAACCCACAGGAATGGAAGTGGTGTTGGAGTCCTTCTAATTTCTCCTGAAGGAATTCCAACAAAATTCAAGTATAAATTAGATGGTCCTCGTTGTTCGAACAACGAAGCTGAGTATGAAGCGCTCATTGTTGGACTTGAAGCTTTGTTGGAATTGGGGGCAACCAGAGTCGAAATTAAAGGAGACTCGGAATTAGTGGTCAAACAAATCACATAGGAATACAAATGCATAAAGGAAAATTTAATGGTATACTTCGTCATAGTCAATAGGCTATTAAGGAAATTTGAATACATGGATATTCAACACATACCAAGAATAGAAAACCAAGAAGCAAATGACTTAGTGCAGTTGGCTTCAGGTTATAAAGTGTCTACCAAGAACTTTAAGGATTTGGTCGAATTAAGGGGAAGAGTTATGGCTACTAGATTCACACCATCGGATCTGGAAAGCATGAGATTGGGATATGCTGAGAAACAGGGATTCGAAATACTAGCCATAAATACTTTGTCAGATGCAGATTGGCGAAGTCCATTGAAGAGTTATTTAGCTGACCCAACTCTAAAGGTGGATAGAAAAACAAAGTATAGAGCATTGTCATATCTCCTCATGGGGAACGAATTGTTCAAAAAGACCCAAGAGGGTGTATTATTGAAATGCCTAGGAGAGAGTGAGGCATACTTAGCATTGTCTGAAGTCCATAATGGGGCATGTGGGGCACATCAAGCAGGCCATAAAATGAAATGGTTGCTATTTCGATACGGTTTGTATTGGCCTAGCATGCTCAAAGATTGCATAGACTTTGCTAAAGGATGTGAAGAATGTCAGAAACATGCAGGAATTCAACATGCCCCTGCAAGTGAGTTGCATTCGATCATCAAACCATGGCCATTTAGAGGATGGGCATTGGATTTGATAGGAGAAATAAATCCTGCTTCGTCCAAAGGACAAAAATATATCTTGGTGGGAATAGATTATTTTACCAAATGGATCGAAGCTATACCTCTGGTAGTTGCTGATCAAGAGGCAATTATTGAATTTATACAAAAGCACATTATCTATAGGTTCGGATTTCCAGAAAGCATAACTACAGACCAAGGCTCTGTATTTACTGGTAGAAAGATGCAAGGATTTGCCCAAGAAATGGGGTTTAGATTGCTAACATCAACACCATATTATGCTCAAGCAACCGGACAAGTCGAAGCAGCAAATAAAGTAATAATAGGATTAATCAAGAAGCATATTGGCAAGAAGCCGAGAAACTGGCACAAAACTCTGGACCAAATATTATGGGCTTGTAGAACATCTCCTAAGGAAGCTACTAACACTACGCCTTTCCAACTTACATTTGGTCATGATGCAGTGTTACCAGTAGAAATTCATCTGCAATCAGTTCGAATTCAGAGACAAAACGAAATCCCAACTGCATTATATTGGGAAATGATGATGAATGAATTAGTTGAGTTGGACGAAATTAGATTACATGCATTGGAAATTTTGATGAGGCAAAAAGGAAGAGTGGCCAGAACATACAATAAAAGGGTGAAGAAAAAAGTATTCATTATTAATGACTTGGTTTGGAGAGTCATATTGCCTATGGATAAGAAGAATAAAGCGTTAGGTAAATGGTCACCTCATTGGGAAGGACCTTTTCGAATATTAAAAGTATTCTCAAACAATGAATACGAAATCGAAGAACTCATGGATGATAAACGTGTCCTAAAGGTTAATGGGAAATATTTAAAAAAATATAAGCCAAGCCTGCGGGAGATTTGAATAGTAACGATGTAAACAAGATATTATAAAAAGCCAAGATGGCAAGATAAAATGCCAAAATGGCGTTGTTCGAATATTACATGTAAGAAACCAAAATTATAGTCAAATAAACATCAAAATCTAGAAATAAGCATTATTTTTCAATCGATTAAAGGTGCTTCGAAATGATTCAAGTTTCTGCTGAGCGAACCGCCTGGCTCCTTCCAAGGTTGCCACTTCTCCTTTAAGTTGTTCTGCAGTCTCCATTTCCGTAAGCCCCTGGTTGAGAAGCTCTTCGAATTGGTTACCAGCAGGATTGGTTTCGAAGGCTAGTTGTTGTTCTTTAGCCTCCTTAACTTTCTGTTGAAGTTCCAGAATCTGCCTTTCCCAAAGAAGCATGGACTCAACTCGAGCCTCATAATCAGTTTTTGCCTGCTTCAGATGCATAGCTTGATCCTCAGCTTCTTGAGAGAGTTTCGAAGCTTGTTCATAAGCGGCATCCATGGCAATGCGTTTCTCTTGAAACTTCTTGGCAGCAGATTCGTCTTGGAGAAGGTAGCCAGTTACGTTGTCCAGCAAATTCTGAAGATCGAATAAGAGAGTACTAACTGGCAAGGAGCAGGTGGAAAGATTGACCTTTGTGAGCAGCTCCTTCATAGTATAGTAAGCAGTACTATCTTGCTTAAGCACTTCGAATATATCCACATTGAGAATGGTTTTCCTAATTTTGTTAAGAAGAACAATTCTTTCATTTGTGGGAAGAGGATAGCTGGTCGAACCTGTGCCAGCCCTAGCAAGTGGGACGTCCCTCTGAGCCAACTTCGCCTTCATGTACCCAATAGGGTCATTTCGTCTCAGAAGTGCCAGCTCCTCGTCAGTCATTCGAGACAGAGAGGATTGAGGGAGTTCCACGCGTAGAGGAACCACGTTTGTTTCGACCTCTAGGGGTTCGTTGGTTGCATTACCGTCCCCTTCATTCGCTTCGTGCTCTTGGTCTTCTTCATCCTCGTCCAAGTCTACCACTTCGATACCATCCCTTTCGCTGCTATTAGCGTTAGACTCCGTCCCAGCAGTCGAACCATCATTGGCATTTTCCTCGTCATTGGCATTTTCCTCCTCAGATTCTTCGTCTGCAGATTCTTCGGCTCTTTGCCCAGAATCAGCTTTCTCTTCTTCAGTTTAAGTGTCCTTTGGGTCCTCTTGAAGAGTTTCAAGAGGGGACTTTTGAAGAGAAGCCCTTTGCAAATCCTCTGCAGACGTTTGAAGTATTGTTTCGTTTACCTCTTTCAGAGGAATGGAGGTACCTTGATCATCCTGCTGTTCAGAAGTTCCAGCCAGAACCGCCATATTGGAGGAACCTTTATTTTGGACCAAGTTACTGGAATCTCCTTGAGGAGAGGAGTTGAGCGGAGCAGCAGCTCTGGATGGTGAGGTCGAAATGGTGGAAGTTGGATTCAAGATGTTCTGCAAGGAACAGCAGAGTGTTAAAGAAAAACATTCACCAAGGTAATAAGAAGTTAGTATTACAAACAATTTTTAGAGGTTCAATTTACCTGTGGACCCTCAGAGGAGATGTTACTAGCTATACGTTCCAACGTTGGGTTGGAGGTCGAAGGTGGATTTTTGGATTTGGGTGAGGGAGCAGCATCCTTGGAATCGAGTCCAGAGACACTAGTCGGAACAGTGCTTTTAGAAGTATCTTTCTTTGGCTTCTTCTTTGAAGCAGTATTTAAGTTTCCTCCAGCCTTGGGGTCTTCCCCAGTGGTGCTTGATTTCCGCTTCTTGGGAGTAGTAGGAGGAAGCTTGTTGGTCTGAAAGAATTTTAAACAAAAAGTTAGATGTAAACCATAAAGCTTGAGTGAATTCGAAACATCAAGGCTCAGTGATTACCGTTGGAATTGGAACACTGGTTGTTGTTGGTGTTATTGTTGTTGTTGTGGTTGCAGCAGTAGTAGTTGTTTCGGGTGGAGTCACTTTGTCAGTAGTTTCGATGGAGTCTTGAGAGGCACTCCCTTCCTTCGACTTCGAGGCAGCTGTCTTTATCCTGATAGCTGAAAATCGAAACAATTAAAGCAAAGGTTAAAGATATGAAAATAAAAGACATTTGGGATTTTCCCAAGCATTCGCACCTGTGCCTTGATCAGATTTAATTGACATGGCAGAAAGGTCGTATCGAAGGTGTCCTGGGAAATCATGAAGCCAGTATCGAGCCCATGTCACAGTCTCAGATGGCTTTGGTTTCCTTTGAAGATATTTGAACATCTCTTTGCAAGTAAACCACCATGGATATGGGGGAAACCAAGCCAGAGCCAGTTCTGAGGTAGGTAATCTGGGAAATTTAGGTGGATGCATTTCGAATGCCAACCTATACCTATCCTCAGGTGACAGCCCTGAAGGAAGTTTTAACTTAGAAACTTTTTGTTTAAATTTTTCCTTCAAGGTCTCAGCTGCTTGATGCACAGTGGAGTCCAAGCGCGTGGGGTCGTAAGTAGTTTCAAAATAATTTTGAAAAGCTTTAATCTCTTTGGCATGAGTAAACATACCTTTCTTTGCTGGTACCTGCACATCGAAGGCATCAATTAGTTTCTGTCGAATTGTAAGTGTATCAAACATATAAGTTTGATAAAACTTAATCCACCACTCCAGAAATCCTTTAGCCGCGAGATGGGTAGGTTCGAAGGCTATTAGCTCAAATTGGGCAAAGCCTTGATATTGTTCTTGCTGTATTTTGGCTTCCCTTGCCTTGAAAGTTCGTCCAGAAGTGATGGCGCTCTCAGTTTGGAACAAAGGTTCAGGAATCAGTTGGCATAAGCCAAACTGCCTCGAAACGAAGTTTGGTTGGTAGGCAAAGAGAAGAATTTGGTTCTTGGCTGGGGTTATCCTTGAAGAGATGAGTCTAGGCAGCAAGAAAGCTCTCCATACACCCTGAATCTCCTTGCTCTTGATGGCTTCTGAGAGAGCCATGGTGAACCAAGAAGGTCCATGAGCCCTCGAAGCAAAAGGCGCCATGCTCTCTTCGAACTTGTGCCTTTTGGAGAATATCATGATGTACTTCGAGAATTGAACTTTGAAGTCATCTTTGTCATCATTAGGAGTTAATCTTCGAAGCCTAGTGCCTTCGACTATCCTATCACTAATCTCAGAATCTTGCTCATCAATGGTATTGGCGGTTGATAAGGAGGGTTCGAACATGGCATTCAGCCATAGTTGGAGTAGCCAAAAGGGGCCAGCCAATAGAATGTTTTTGGAGGTGTGGGATTTGAGGCTCGAAACAGCTGACCTCAGGCTTTCATAGAGGTCAACTAAGAGTAATTCACTTAGGCACACTTTTCGATTTTCATGTAAATCCCTAGCTAGAGGAATGAACCTACTAGCTACCTGTAGGGATCTACTGCAGAAAACGTATCTTGACAGCCACAGGGTTAAAAAAGCAATGTGCTCTACGTCAGACACATTGTCCCCTTCAGCATGATAATGACTGATAAATTTGGAAAAACTGGCTAACTTGACTTCGAAGTCAATTATGCTTGAGTGTTCTTCGTTGTCGGGTATATAAGTTTCTCCCACTGGCGACAGCCCAGTAATGGCCGCTATGTCGAAGAAGGTTGGGGTGATCATTCCACCTGGGAGATGGAAAGTGTTATAGGTACTGTCCCAGAAATAAAGGGACGCGAATAGCAGAGGGTGGTTGTAGGTGAAACCAGGTTTCGATAACTTAATCAGGTTATAAATGCCTAATTCTTCCCATTGCTGGGATTTCTTGGCTTCTACTTTCGTAAACCAATTTTGGTAAGCAATATCAGAAGTAGGGCAAGATCGAAATGGCTTAAAATTGCTTTTTACATAATCCAAAACAAAGGGGTCCTTGGGAGGAACAGTTGGAGTTTCTATGGTATTTGAACTAGGAGATTCTACTGCCCTAGGGGCGTCCATTTTGTTAAATAAAGGTTTGAAGCTATAACAGACGGGAAAAATTGTCCTGGTGTCCTTTAATATTTCAAAAACCGTAAGAGGGCCATTTAAGGCTAACCTTTTACCAGCAACGTGGGTAGGAATGAGTACCTGTGACGCATACAGCATTTCTTTTTCTTTGGAAATCATCTGAGGGGCAAGAGCAGATTGGCCTTGGATGGTGATGATTTTACTTTCCATGGTAGCTCCTGTAGTTTTTCCTTTCTTCTTGGAGACTTTCTTGAGTTGGGATGAAGTAGAAGAAGACATTTTGAAAGATGTTTGAAAGCTTAGATTGTTTTATGAGAGAAGGAGGGTAAAAGATTCAGAGTGTGAAAGATTTAGAGTGTGAAAAGGAAAGAAGAAGATTAAGTTGATGTTTTATAATGGGGAAGTTTAAGCATCCACCAAATAGAGGTGTGATACGTGGAGATCATGGGTTGGTGTGATGAAGAGGTGGCGTGAAGTTAACATAGGTAATAGGCGTGATTTAAAAGATAATCATTACTTATAACTGCACCACGCCGTGAAGTGACTCCGGGCGGTTAAGGAATCCAAAAGGTGCTATGATTGATGTGACTGGAGTTAAATGCATTAAATGTTACGATGATTCGAAAGTCCTATCAAAATCTTGTGTAGGTGTTTAAAATAGGTATTTCTCAAAGGAATCGAAATACATATTTTAAAGGGGCAATTTGTTGGCTGAAGATTTTGATAATGTTATTTAGAAGACAAATGAGTTAAACGTTTTGATCGAAATGGAATTAAACGTCATATTTCGAAGTTGCAGAAGTAGTATTTCGAATAACTGTGTCAAAGCTTGGAGCTTCGAGCGGCAATTATGGGAACATATCTAAAGGAGTCTCGAAACAACAGCGAGGCTGTGTCTGGGAAGAGCGTTCGAAACGGAGAAACACCAAAGCATTTAAAATTCAAATGGGAGCGGGACTTTCAAAGTTTGAAAGTTATGTGTTGGAGCATTTGGGGACACGTGGAAAGATGAAAGAAGCATTGTCCTGCATGTTCGAAACGTGGCATAATCCTATGGCAAGACCGTTATGGTCGAATTAGTATAAATAAAAGTCTTAGTATTAGGATTTCGTGTGTCATATCTATTATACAAAATACTCAATAACATTCAAACTACCACATGGCAAGGGAAACGAATGCAAGAGAAATGTATGTATGATAGCACCATGTATTTCTGATTTAATGAAAACCTTTTACCATTTCCAGTACTTTCCTTTATTCCTTTTGTCAAACAACATTTACAAGTTTTCTTATTTACAGTCTTTTCACTTCGAAGTCTCTTCCTCAAAGTTTTACGTTTTATTGTTTTCTTTATATTTCGAGCACTTTATATTTCAGAAAACTGTCACATTTTCCATATCTTTACCTTCAAGTCTTGTCCTTCGAACGCATACTTTTACTTAAAATCATTTACAGATTTCTTGCATTAAACGCTTTCTTCACATTTCAAACTGTTACGTTCCAGAAACCCTTTATGTTAACCGTTTTGTAAGTCGAAACCATTTACTTCATTTTCATGCAGTTTTATATGTCTTTACAATTAGCATTACAATTAGCATTTATTCGTATAACTTAGTTTTCACACACATTTTGATTACATCTTTAGACTCTTAGAGAGAGAGATCGAAACAAGCCAAACGCTTATACAATATCAACCATGAATATCTGTTTGATTGTGAGAGTAACCTTAATATCCAAGGAGTCCTAGGATCAATCTAGTCGATCCTGTGAGTTACCAGAGGGATTGAATAACAGTAAGAAAGATTATTCGATAGTTTGGAAGACTAGCGGTTGTTTACCAGAAATCACTGGAAACACCGTGACATAAAGTTATCATCCTCTTCTCCTCAATCAAATCCAATTGGTCAAACCTGTTCTGGACCCATTCAGCCTCTGTCAATTTGGTTTCCATTATCACGCGCAACGAGGGAATCTCAACCTCAACATGGAGTACATCTTCCATTCCATACACCAAGGAGAACAGGGTGGCTCATGTTGAAGTGCGAACAGATGTTCGATATCCATGTAGAGCAAAAAAGGAGCATTTCATGCCAATCCTTATAAGTAACAACCATTTTTTGGATAATTATATTGATATTCTTATTAGCGGCTTCAATAGCCCCATTCATCTTTGGCTTGTATGGAGATGAATTGTGATGGACAATCTTGAATTCCTCACAAAGTTTAGTCATTATTTTGTTGTTCAGATTCGAGCCATTGTCAGTGATAATTCTGCTCGGCACACCATACCGACATATAAGGTTATTCTTAATGAAGTGCACAACCACCTTCTTAGTAACATTGGCATACGAAGCAGCCTCCACCCATTTGGTGAAGTAGTCAATTGCTACCAAGATAAAACGGTACCCATTTGAAGCATTGGGTTCTATCATCCCAATCATGTCAATACCCCACAAAGAGAAAGGCCACGGGGAGGAAATCACATTGAGAAGTGTCGGAGGCACATGGACTTTGTCTGCATAAATCTGGCATTTATGGCACTTCTTTGCCAATTTGTAACAGTCAGACTCTATTGTCAGCCAATAATAACCTACCTTAGCATCTTTTTAGCCATCGAATGTCCATTGGCATGAGTGCCAAATGAACCTTCATGAATCTCATGCATCAACATGTCTGCTTCGTGTCTATCCACGCATCTGAGCAAGACCATGTCATAATTTCTCTTGTATAACACATTTTCACTGAGGAAGAAACTGTCTGCCAATCTTCTCAATGTCTTTCTATCTTTCTTCGACGCACCAATCGAGTATTCCTGAGTCTTAAGAAAATGCTTAATATCATAATACCAAGGTTTTTCATCTGCTACCTCCTCTGTCGTAAGCACATGAGCGGGCCTATCCAAATTTTGAACCATAATTCGGGGTATATCGTTCCAAGTAAACACTTGGTACATAGAAGCCAGAGTTGCCAGAGCATATGCCATTTGATTTTCATCTCTAGGAATGTGATGTAATTCAACTTTATCGAAGAAGGGTAACAATCTTCTAGCATAATCTTTGTAAGGTATCAAGCCGAGGTGACGAGTATCCCATTCTCCTTTAATCTGATTTATTACCAAAGCTGAATCACCATACACGTCTAGAATTTTAATTCTGAGATCAGTAGCTTCTTCGAGACCCATGATGCGAGCCTCGTATTCTGCCATATTATTAGTACAATCGAATATTAACCTTGCAGTAAAAGGAATGTGCGATCCACGAGGAGTGACAATCACAACACTAATTCCTTTACCATAAGCATTCACAGCTCCATCAAATATCATACTCTAATGAGATTCAGAATCAGGACCTTCCTCAGGAAATGGTTCATCACAATCCTTCACTTTCAGGAACATCACATCCTTATCGGGGAATTCATATTCTACATACTGGTGATCCTCCACTGGTTGGTGAGCAAGATAATCTGCCAACACACTGCTTTTAATAGCCTTTTGAGTGCGGTATTCGATATCATATTCAGATAACAACATCTTCCAGCGGAAAATTCTCCCAGTAAGAGCAGGCTTTTCAAAAATGTACTTAATTGGATCCATTTTGGAGATCAACCAAGTAGTGTGATTCAACATATACTGCTGCAACCACCTTGCCGCCCAGGACAAAGCACAACATGTCTTTTCTAGCATGGAATACTGCGACTCATAATCAGTGAATTTTTTACTGAGATAATAAATGGAGAACTCCTTCCCTATTTCATCTGTTGTCCCAGAGTACAACCCATGGATTTATCTGACAATGTCAGATACATAATCAACGGTCTTCCTTCTACAGGAGGGAGCAAGATAGGAGGTTCAAGCAGATATTCTTTAATACTTTCAAATTCCCTTTGGCAATCATCTGTCCATACACAACCTTGATCTTTCTTTAACAACTTAAAGATCGGTTCACATGTTGCAGTCATGTGGGAAATGAATCTGGAAATATAATTCAAACGCCCGAGGAAACCTTTTAACTTTCTTTTCAGTTCTTGGTGTTGGCATCTGTTGAATAGCCTTGACTTTATTAGGGTCAACTTCAATTCCTTTCTGGATAACAATGAAACCCAACAATTTCCTTGATTGAACACTGAAGGTGTATTTATTTGGATTCAACCGGAGACGATACTTCCTCAAGCGCTGAAACAACTTCAACAAATCTTCTATATGCCCTTCTTCAGTCTGGGATTTGGCGATCATATCATCAACATATATTTCGATTCCCTTGTGCATTAGATCATGGAATAGGGTTGTCATAGCCCTCTGGTACGTTGCACCAGCGTTCTTCAACCAAAAGGGCATCACTCTGTAACAGAATGTTCCCCAGGGTGTGATAAACGTTGTTTTTTCCATGTCCTCTAGAGCCATTATTATTTGATTATACCCAGAAAATTCGTCCATGAACGAGAATACTTTGAATTTTGCTGTTCTATCCACTAGCATATCAATGTGTGGCAATGGAAAATCATCTTTTAGACTAGCTTTATTTAGATCTCTGTAATCTACGCACATGCAGACTTTTTCGTCTTTTTTCTGTATTGGGACAATATTGGAAATCCATTGAGGATACATTGAAGTCACAAGAAAACCAGCATTAATCTGCTTTAGAACCTCCTCTTTCATTTTTGCTGCCATATATGGGTGAGTTCTTCTCAACTTCTGTTTGATTGGCGGATATTCTGGCTTCAACGGTAAATGGTGCTCTACGATATCTGTATCTAGACTAGGCATGTCTTGGTAAGACCAAGAAAAAATATCCATATACTCTTTCAACAATTCAATCAACCTGCTCTTCACATCAGGATGCAGCAATGCTCCAACCTTGACTTCCTTCGGATCTTCTTCTGAACCCAACTTGATCACTTCCAATGGCTCTTTATATGGTTGAATGGAATTTTCCTCGTGCTCAAGCAACCGTGAGACCTCTTCTGGAATATCATCATAATCTTCTTTTTCAGCCTAAAACACAGGACACTCAAATTTGGGATAGGATGCAGGGTCATTGTATTCAACGGGTTTTTTAATTAATCTGTACATATGATTTATGATTACTTTTAGAAACTAACACATATAACAAGTGATTATGCATATTGAATTTCAGTTATTATTTATTTTGAAAGGGTTTTTTTTTCTTATTACCATTTTCCAAGAAAAAGTAGAAAATAAAGACACAATTTGGGAAACAAAGACAACTTTTATTATTGATTTTAAAAATCACAGCAAATAGATAAGCCCTACAACATTAATACTTCCACCTTGGGCAGAGTGAAAGATTTTTCAAAAAGATTAACAAAGCGAATTACTTTGAAACATGTATGCAAGAGGGAACATCAATGGTGATCCAGTTCTAAATCCTAACTCTGTGCGTCACCTAATTCGGCTTTTCCTGCTCGGCTTCATCTTCCACAATGGCATTGATCCCAGAAACAGTTGGATGAAGATAACCCCCGCTACGGAAAATGTTTGATATTTGCCTATAGCACACTTCGGCTTCATGCTCTTACCTTTGTCATTATTCAAAGAGAACCCCAAGCCGGCTCTGTTCTTATTCACATGTGGTTCCACGATCTGTCCCCATACCTCACTATGACCATTACGCACAACCTGTTGCGCATCCTTCAGCGAAACCATGGAATTCTCATTTCCTCTTATGTTGTCAATGGATAAGTCTTGGAACTGGGTTCCAACAGCAGCTTCATTCGCTTCTACAATGCTGAAAGAGGACAAATGAGATATCAACAATGTCTGCTCCCCATTTATGATCACTACTTTCCCTTCACGTACAAACTTCAACTTCTAGTGTAAAGTCGAAGTGACAACCCTTGCCTCATGTATCCATGGTCGTCCCAGCAAGCAACTATAAGCGGATACAATATCCATGACCTAGAAAGTAATCTGAAACAATGTGGGCCTATATGAATAGGCAAGTCCACTTCACCAATAATAGATTTCCTTGATCCATCAAACACTTTCACAATAATGCCACTTGGGCGCATGGGCGTTCCTTGATATTTAAACTGCGTAAGCGTACTCCTCGGTATAACATTCAAAGTGGATCCATTATCAATTAGCACATTGGATAGTGAGTCATTCTTGCAGTTCATAGAGATGTGGAGGGCCAGGTTGTGATTCCTTCCTTCATCTGGAAGTTCGTCATTGCAGAAACTCAAGTTATTACACGACATAATGTTTCCTACTACGTTGATGAATTGGTCTATTGGCATATCGCTTCTCCACAAAAGCTTGGTCTAGTACCCTCATCAAGGATTCTCTGTGAGCAGATGAGTTCATCAATAAAGCCAAGATAGATATTTTCTAAGGAGTCTGCAGTAGCTGATCTACAATTCAATAGTTGCTCATCTTGATTATCTTTAAAATATCGTCCACTTCTTTCTCTAACGTAGCTCCGCTAGTCTCACCCGAAGCCTTCTTGGGTTCAACGTTCTCAGTAATTTTCTTTCCCGCACCAACATCTCTTCGAACAACTGGCGCAAACACACGACCGATGCGGGTCACCCTGCTATTTTCAGCTATATTTCCAACATCAAGCATTGGCTGGATGGGAACCTCCACTCCATCCTCTAAGATTGTAGTGTTACATTTGTAAGGCACAACCTTATCTGACTTGTAGAGGATAGGACCTGGCAAACTAATCACCAATAGGGTGATAGCTGGCTCGCTGTGATACTCAACTTCAAAATGGGCGGGTGCACCAAAACAAGGAACAATGACGTTTACCCCCTCTTCAACATAATCAGTCATTAATAAGTCATTTCTGGAAAACAAGTCTTCGTCTGAAGAGAAATACTCATCTGCAGAGGCATAATCTTCATTGGACTCTTCTTCAGTCAAACAAACCTCAACCATATCAATTTCATGGTAATCATCCCTCTTACTTGTGACCTTGATAGTTCCATTGTCTAACAATAACTGAACACCCTTCTTCACGATTTAACATCCTCGGGAATCTCGGCAGCAAACTAGGCAAGATCCATACTGGTGTTCCACCTGACCAGCCGTATGGCAGAAGGTAGCATGCAACTGTACGAGGTCCTCATTCATATACTCTACATCAAAATTCTAAATTCACCAGGACATCCAGAAACCATATTCACTTCCTCTTCATACTCTGCCCTAGGCTTGATTATGTGGATGAGGCCCTCATCCATCATCTTCTGTAAATCAGCCTTTATCTTATTGCAATATGTTTGTACTACAAATAGCACAACCGGAATGGTCATGCGTATAGTAGCTAAATTTACAGAGGTCTGCATGCATTTTCACCAAATCTCCTCTAACCTAATTAACATAAAAAATCCGGAAGTTTCCTGGACAACCAGTCACCATATTCATAGCATTTACTCCCCCGTGCTTGGGTAGAGGATTATCTTTCACATTAGGTCCCACGTTCTTGAAAGATAGAACACCAGACCTTACCAATTTTTGTACCTTAGTCTTCAAAGGATAAAAATTCTCAATATTATGCCCTGGTGCTCCCTGATGAAAAGCACATGTTTGGTCTGCCTTATAATACAAAGGAAATGGTGACGGTATGGCGGGAGGTGGTCGTATTTGAACCAACTTATTCTGAATCAATGTCAGTAGTAGCTCTGTATAGCTCATGGGAATAGGGTCATAATTCTCCCTTCTCTGATTATACCCTTAATTCCCCTGCTGGGACGGTCTCTGATAAGCAACGGTAGTTGGAGCGGCATTCATAATGGGAGTAACTGAGGCGACTTGCTGATGACGCTGATAATTCCTTCTAGGAGTGTTTACCCTCCTTTCTTGTATAACAGCATTTGCATCTCCTTCTTTCTTCTTGGTAAACCCATAAGATGGCTTCTCCACACCTCCAGATCCTTCACTCTTTGTTAAACGGCCTTCTCTCACAGCCTCTTCTAAGAGGATACCCATTCCTACCATTTCAGTAAAGTCACTTGGTGCGCTTGCTACCATCCTCTCGTAGTAGAAATCACCCAGCGTCTTCAAGAAAATCTTAGTCATCTCCTTCTCTTCCATGGGAGGAATCACTTGGGCGGCTACCTCACGCCATCTCTGTGCGTATTCTTTGAATGATTCTCTGTCTTTCTGAACCATGGCCCTGAGTTGATCATGGTCAGGCGCCATGTCCATGTTGTATTTGTATTGTTTGATGAATGCTTCTCCCAAGTCATTGAAAGTATGGATGTTAACACTGTCCAAACTCATATACCACTTCAGTACAGCACCGGTCAAACTATCCTGAAAAAAGTGAATCAGCAGACGTTGATCATCAGTATGGGTAGACATACTTCTCACGTACATCACCAGATGAGCACGAGGGCAAGTGTTGCCCTTGTACTTCTCAAAATTCCGGAACCTTAAACTTAGCAAGTATCTTAACATTCGAGACCAAACATAGCTCGTTCACATTCTACCCAAATAGCTATTTTCCCCTGAGGGCCTTCATCTCTCTCTTCATCTTGTCAAACTGCTCTTGAAAATCATCCATTCTGTCATAAAGACCCAAGTCTTCACTTGGTGGAGGGAAAGGACGGCACACATCATTATTAACAAACAGAACCATATTCACCGAAGGAGGTGCAGCATAAACATGTACCACAAGAAGTGCAGGAGTGACAATAGTCTGAACAACTGGAGTATCTTGGGGGCCAAGATTGAAACCTTCCGGTGGAAAATTCTCTGGAATTCCCCATGGATAACCTTGGGGCATGCAATTCTGAACAACAGCTGGAGTAGCAGATACGGGAACAGTCGGAGCTTCAGTAGTTGCCCTTGTTGGTTGAGGTTGAGCACTCGGTGGCTGATTCTGAGCATCCACCAGAGCTTCCATCAGAGTAGTCAGATTGGCCATGCCGGCCTTCAAAGCAGAAACTTCCTCGCGTAGCTCGCGATTCTCTTATTCTAAGTTGTCCATCTTCTTTTTTAAATTAGCCCGAGTGTTGTAGTGATGAGTCAGCTTGCTATTGAAGTAAAGAAGCTTGGTAAGACACCTGGATATGCATAAAAAATGAAGGAAATATATGCAATATGATGCATGGTATGCAATGCACATGATTATTTTTAATTTTTTATTTAATATCTCAAGGGATTCATAGATTTATAGACAAATTGCAAACATCAAAGGAATACTGAAATTTTTTATTATAATAACTCCAAAATGGATTACAAGTTTCAATGATCCCAAGTACAAGATGAAAATAAAATCTAAAACCCTGAGAAATAGAACTGGTGGAGATCACTCTATAACTGACGCTTCCTCGTGAGCCTGGCAATATGAGCCTTCAACCTCTGGTTTTCCTCTGCATATCCGGTGGCAACCTCCTTCCAACCATCTGAGTAATCAGCTCATGATTGAGGCTTAGGAGAAAATGAATCCCCTTGCCTCTCCATAGACTCTACCGCTCAACTCTCAAGGATATCAATCAAGTCATCTTTCTCCTTCAAATCTTATCTATAGGAACTCTCTAAAGTTTGAAACTTGTTCTTCCAAGCATCATTTTAATGTTGCATCCTAACCAAAGCAAGTTGCAGCTCTTCCAGATCATCAAATAAGGGAGTAGTGGTCTTCACAAATAGATCAGGCATGGGTGTCTCCCGGGTATACAGTATCTTTAACTGAATAGCTCTCGATCAGACCCACTAAAGATATGGCTCCAAAGAAACAGCACCCCTAGGTCCCAAATCCTTCCTACACTTCTTATAAATGTGACGCCAGGCCTTCGCAATCTGCTCCCCTAGCTTCCCTATAGTCTTCTCCTTCCTTCATAAAGAAACTACTCAAATGAATACTATTTGGTTTATCCCTCATAGGATAACCAAGTTGTCGCCGTGCAAGAACAGGGTTATAGTTAATTCCTCCCTTTGTACCAAGAAGAGGTACATTGGGGAAACTACCACAACTGTCAATAATCTATATATCCTGGTAAGCTCGATGATACCAATCAATATCCGAGTGAGTAAGTCCCATGATCTTAGGAGCCCAACGGGGTTCCTTCTTGACATCCCAAAAAGCATCAGACTGAGGCATATGAGAGATAAACCATTGGTACAACAGAAGCGTGCAACAGATAATCATCCCCCCATGATAAGAATTCCAAAGATAAATAGAGTAATAAGCATCACCCAACAATGTAGGAACTAGGTTTCCAATCATGAAGATCCTGATAGCATTAATGTCAACAAACTTATCCACATTAGGAAATAAGAACAACCCGTAAGCAAGTAGAGCAAAGATGGCCTCAAAAGTAATTATACTCTTTATTTTGGCAAAGTAACGAGCTTTCTCCAATAAGAACTGAGCTGGTAATCCTCTAATTCCTCCTTTAGTAGTCATATGGGCTTCCACCTTAGATTTCCCCAAATGAATCAAAGCAGAAATCTCATGTGGTTTTGGCTCACCCTCCAAACCGGTGAAAGGAACACGGTCGGTAACAGGTAAATCCAATAGATAAGAATACTCCTCCAGTGTAGGCATCAACTGATAGTCGGGAAAAGTAAAGCAATGATACATCGGATTATAGAACTGGACCAAGGTCAAGAGAATACCCTCCTTCATCTTCAGCTTCATGAGAGGAATAATGGATCCATATTTCTTCTGAAAGTCTACAAAACACTCGATCTCGGGAATTAGACTGATCAACTCATCTATATTGGGATCCTTGAAACTGTATTTCCCGATCTTTCTCTTTCCAGAATCCATGGTTAGAAAGTACCTGAGATATTCAAAAATAGTCAACCTTTAAATCCCTTGAAACATGGTTTCTTCAAAAGATGCTTATGAGTGCATGGATGCATGATGCAGCAATCACACACAAGATCACACATATAGGGTTCATAGGTTCAACATCAAGAGCATGAGGTCGAAGGTACTACTCATAAGGTATTGGTCTAAAAGTTATCACCTGTCAAACAAGGTTCTAGAGGTTCCCAGAGTCTACATCCTTCCTTCGGATATTACCAACTTCCCAATTACCTCGGTAATTAGTAATATTCTTAAGAAAGACTCGTCCGAGCGTAGTATCGCGTGACAACTATTTCCGAATTAATCTGTCATAGCTTCTGCACTACACCTAAAAGGCCAAGATGGGTTTGGTATTCTACGGTCCTCAGTTTCAGAAGGCTCCCAGGTCAAAAGCAGTATGTCTTCCCGATTACTCGGTAAACGAAACTGCAGTCAAAGGGGCCTCCACTAAGTGGGGGATCTCATGCCTACTTTTTTTCCATTACTCCCTCAAAGTTAACATTACTATACCGCCCATCCTATCTTAAAGTTTTCCCAAGTCCGGGTATAAGACTTATGAGTAATCACCAAGCACCCTGAAGACCAGGAAAATCCAGACAAACATACACATAACATATAACACATAAACAACAATAGCACATATACAGATATAAACAAAGATAGGTTTATCCCACTTAGGGATGGACCAACAAGAGGTCAATCTTTCCCCAGTGAAGTCGCCATTTTTCTGTTAGCGGTAGAAATGTTTAAAACTAAGCCATTGGATTGACTAGACTTTTACAGATCAAAATAAAAATCGCTACCGTGCTTTATTGTTTCCAAAGGAAAGGGAAAAGAGTGAATAACCCAAAAAAGAGGGGGAAAGATTCAAGGTAATGGGGTTGGTTATGCAAAGGGAAGGTATTAGCACCCTAAACATCTACAGTACTCCGCAGGAACCTCTTTGTAAAATCTATATATTTTGGCTATAAAGTGTTGTATGTAAAATAGATGGTGGAGGTGAGAAAAAGAAATATATTTTTTATGATTTTTGCACCCGTCGCGGTTGTGAACCTTTACTGCCTACGTACCACCTTTCGTGCAATAGGGGATCAGGGTACACGTAGTTCCTCTTTAAAAAAAAATTAAAACATAAATGTGTTGGTTAATTTTATGGGATAAAAAATCATCGTCATTGTCCGTGTGGGAAACATACCTACTACCCACAATTATGAGAAAGGAGAATTTGCATTATCTAAAAGTGGAGGATATGGATTGGATTTTAAAATCAACAATGCCTCACTCAACACCCAAGTGGAAAATATCTCTCTTCACTACATATTGTAGAAGTATAGTTGTTTACATCACTACAAGGATTGACAAGAGTTCAATCTTTTGCGAAAAGTTTAAAGATAAAAGCCAAAATGGCAAGATGGTTTGAAATGAGATTGATTGACTTTTAGTCTTCTCACAAAAAATGACAAGGTATTATTAAGTTGATTGGGGTTTATTTATGAAAATATTTTGAAAATGCATGGACATAAGTCCAAGTTTATTATGAAAATGGTTCAAGTTTAAAAAACAAGAAGAGTTCTCAAAAGGAGGAAGAAGATTTTTGAAATTAAAGAAGATGGGAGGAGAAGAAGGGACTATCCTAAAGCATAAGATAAAAGCTAAGGATAAGAGACATCTAACCAACAAGAATCCAATACTTGATATTATGAGCCAAGATAGAAGTCCCATTCCTTAGATTGAAACCAATCAAGCAAAAAAAACACTAGACCTCTTGAGAGAACCAAAACTTCAAGTGTATTAAATCATCATAAAAATTGGGCAGAGTAACGGCTATATACGGGTGAGTTCCAGATTACAAACAAATAGTGTGATCACAAAAAAAACCTGCACACAAAAACAAACAAGCAACCCAATGTCTTGAGGTAAACCTTAAGAACTTCGGACAGAATAATCAGATAAGATCACCAGGTCTCCAAGATAGACCAAGGTTTCTAATCCTAAGTCCAAGAAAAGTTCCATGCTCCATAATGCCAAGGATAGTAACCAAATAGTCCAAGTACCATTAAAGATTTTTCAGGGTTTATGTTGATTATTAAGTATCTTAAGAAAGGAAAAGAAAAGTTTAAGTGAGAAAAGTAAAAATGATAAGAAAGTAAATGCTCAAATGAGAAAAGATGAAAATGGCATGAAATGTAAATGCTAAAAGTAAATTGTATATAAAGCATAAAAAAAGAATAAAAGCATAAAGTAATACAAGTCAATAATTAGTTGTTAGTTGGATGACCATCTTGAAGCTTGCATTTGGAACTCATTAGAGGATTGGTAGAACCAAAGCCTCCACACAATAAGTTGCATTTTCTTTTTGTCAAGTATATCATCCATTTGGAATTCTCACAAGTGCCATTTAATGATCAACGATGTTTAAGTGATCCGCGTTGACCAACGGTGTTGTAGATCCATTAAAGGATTGGTAGAACCAAAGCCTCCACACAATGAATCTCAAAGTTATTGGATCAAAGAGATCAAATTAACATACTTGGTCTTGCAAACATAAGTTTGGGCCACGAATGATTATTTATTCGAATCGAGACAAAATTTAGCGCTATGTTAAGCAATCGTAAGTGGACTTATATAGAAGTCGCACCTATTTTGAGGCCGGTCAATAGCAATCTATGCACCATTTGTTTTGAAACATGATATAGAGATCATGCTCCAACAACATTTGATGAAATAAGAAGGGGATAAGATGAAGAGGGATGGGAGAGAATATACAAACCACTTTTGAATTAAATTTAATCAAACTATTATTAAAATCATTCATCCATTTTTGTGGAGTTAAACTCAACACCATGTATCCAATGATGTTAATAAAGTTCATGATCCAAAATTTAACCCAATATCAGCCAGAAAATAGTCACAAAATAATATCACATTTTAATATATACAAAAGGGGTAAAAAATAATCTTTAAAAATAGAAAATAAAGAGAAAAATATCAACTATATTCAAATTAATTAAGAAATAAAAAGAAAGACCATAGAAAAATCATAAAAAGGGCTCAAATAATTTTACAAATTTTTTGGTAATTTTTTAAAGTCAGAAACTATTTTTAAAATTAAAATAAATGGGTGAAATAAACCAAAAGTGATTTAAAAAAATAGTAAAGTCAGAAACAAAATTAAAATAAGGTCAATAATATTTGTCACAATATCATTGGATCATTCCATAATTTTTTCAAAATTTTAAAATGTATAAAAGTATTTTTAAACATTTAAAACAAATCAAATAAAGTGTAAATTTATAAAAAATACCAAAACACAAAATTAAATTGTGAAAAAATGAAAATCAGAAAGAGAATAATCAAAAATATTTTTCATAATTCTTTTAGATTTTTTGGACTGAAAATGAATTTTCTATGATTTTTTGAAATTTAAAATAATTAAAATATAAAAATCAGAAAAAGAAAATAAAAGTAAAATATGTGGACCATTGGATGAGAGTCAAAACGCGTTAGTAATCAAATCCAAGGGATCTGGCACGCTGTGCATATCATGGTCATTAGTGAATAATGTACAGAATCATTAATTATATCTGATTTTAAAAAAACGGATGGTGCGCCTTCATTGGTTGGAAGATGACACGTTGGCCATCTTCAACCTCCAGCCAACATGAATTGCAGGTCTCTAAAACTGTAAAATTAGAAGCTCAGACCTATGCCATTTGCTTCGTCTCTTCAAGACTAAAACAACCACACCCCCGCGCCAAAACAATAAATTGTAGCTCAAGCAATTTGGAAGGAAAGTTTTGAAAAGGGATTTGAAATTTCATGGTCAAAACTTATTTCCAGAAAGAGGTAAGTGTTGCGACTAGAACCAGGACAATGAGAGAATCACAATGATATCAAAGTTTTGAAGAATTGATGAAGGAATCTACCTATTGAAGTTGAGTTGCAGAGCTCTGAAATTGGACTTCTATGGAGCAGTATAGGGCACGATTCTCAAATGTAATTATATGGTTAGCTTCAGGGAATATCAAGGAAGGTGAATTGATGGAAAAATTGGATTGAAAAAGGCTCGAGAATAGATTTTGAAGTTACTGAATTCTGAGTAATGAAACAAGTTTGGCAGGGTAATTTTGGCTATCCAAGCTTGAGAAAATGAATGGGATAGTTTATATATTTATAGGAGAAGCAAATGGGATCAAAAGGAAGAGTCAATGATGTATTTTGGAGGGAATTCGTGCAAACCTGATGCACGAGTGAAGTGTGATCTAAACTTCACTAAAACTCATCCAATTCTTGCGTTTTGATGCGCTAATCCACTTGGGAAAGTTAGCTAATCATGTTTAGACCCAAAACGCGTGCTAATTTGAGGTTTAGAGTTTGTAACATGAAATTCAAATTCTGACTTGCAATGAAACTTCAATTCCAAGTTACCACTTTTGAAACAATGGCATTCTCAGCTCAAGGGGTCTTAAGGCATGATTCTTGATGCTTTAGAAAGATGAGGTTACAAGCTTTGTAATGGAAAAAGAATTGAGTTAAATGGATGCTTGAGCTGAAAGTTGTATTGAGTCAAAGTTGAAGAAAAAGGGTTGACTTTCCATACTTAGAAATATTTCAAATTCTTCTTTAAAAAATGACCTATAATGTCTTGCATCCAAACATGGGTTTACACTAGGAATTTGTTCTTGACCAAAAAAGATGGAATGAAGTAGATCTCTTGAATTACATTTTGAAACTTGAATCATTCAAAATCTCCAAAATTTGAGATAGTTGTGAATTGTTGAAGTTGGAAAAAAATCATGAAATGACCTATAATCTTTTGTATCCTTAAGGCAACTTCCATCCATTTTCTCACTTTGAACATAAAAGAAAGCATAAAATTCACATCTTCAAGATTGTTATGGAAAAAGAATGGACTCAAGGTGATAAAATTGACCAAGTTATGACCATTTGAAGTCACACATGGAAAATTGGGGATTCATCTGGAGGACTTGTAATCTTTCTTCCTCATCAAGTCTCTTCCTCATGAAAACTCCTTGGAACTTTTGAAGTGATTTGTTAATAACCCTTTGAAGAGAAGGATGTATTTGGAATAACTCAAAAATAAAAAAATATGAGCAAGATATATTCCTTTGAAATTCAAAACCCTAGCTCCTAGATCAAGAAAAATGCCTTGAGGAACTTTGACAAGCTTGAACAAACTTCTTGTACCAACATTCTTGCTTTGTGAATATAAGTTGTTGAGGATGATAATGAAAACTCATAGCCACCTAAACCACTTCCATATCTTGAAAATTGAGAGAAATATGCTCTTGTGACCAATAGGAACAAGGCCTTGTCCAAACATGACAACTTCTCCAATCAAACCCCTTGTACTTTTAAACCAAATTTGATAATATTGGAATGTGGTGAACCAAAATAACCTTGCCATGCCATTTCTTCCAAAACAAATCCAATGATGAGGTTTGAACTTCTCAAGCTTTATTGACTAGGGCATGGAAATAAACTCATGAACCCATGGGGGGAGTTGTTGAATCTCATGGCCTTTACCTACATGGATAACAAGCAAGACAAACCAACATTGCAATTTATTTAATTAAAAGAAGAAATCAAGACAAAAATATTCATGATCCCAAAAGAACATAAGTCAAGGTTCTTGGAAATTCCTCAAAAGGGCAAGGCTAAATGTAGGGAGGGGAACCAAGAATCTTAGTGTGATCTTATTGTGAATGAATCAACGTGGTATAATGAAGGGATATTAGGGGGGAAATTTGGGGTACAACAGATGGTTTCTCAGGCTACAACCAAATCAAAATGGCGCCTGAGGACATGGATAAGACAACCTTTGTCACACAATGGGGGACATTCTGCTACAAGGTTATGCCATTCGGACTGAAGAATGTTGGGGCAACCTATCAGCGTGCCCCATGGTAGCTCTATTTCACGACATGATACATCAAGAAATAGAGGTCTATGTGGATGACATGATAGCTAGATCTCAAACAGAAGAATAGAATCTTGATCATTTACAGAAACTGTTTGAGAGACTAAAAAAGTACAAGCTGAGGTTGAACCCAAATAAATGCACGTTTGAAGTAAGGTCTGGTAAGCTCCTAGGCTTTGTCGTCAGCAATAAGGGTATTGAAGTATATCATGTCAAGGTGAAAGCGATACAAGAGATTCCTGATCCTCGTACTGAGAAGGAAGTCATAGGATTCTTGGGACGTTTGAACTACATTGCCAGATTCATTTCTCACCTGACAGCTACTTATGAACCAATCTTCAAACTTATGAAGAAAGATCAAGTAGTCAAATGGAATGATGAGTGCCAAATTGCTTTTGACAAAATCAAAGAGTATTTACAAGAGCCTCCTGTTTTAATGCCACCAGTCGAGGGAAGACCATTGATCATGTATCTGACTGTTTTGGAAAATTCTATGGGGTGTGTGTTGGGGCAGCATGACGAGTTTGGCAGAAAAGAGCATGTTATTTATTACCTAAGTAAAAATTTCACCGACTGTGAAACAAGATATTCACTGCTCAAGAAAACTTTCTACACTCTGGCATGGGCTGCTCGCCGGCTAAGACAGTATATGCTGACTCATACTACCTTGTTGATATCTAAAATGGATCCAATAAAATACATCTTCGAGAAGCCTGCACTCTCTGGGAGAATAGCGAGATGGCAGATGATCCTGACAAAATATGACATACAGTATACTATCCAGAAAGCAATAAAGGGCAGTGTACTAGTTGATCACCTTGCTCACTAAGCTGTAGAAGACTACCAGTCCATGAAGTTCGAATTCCCAGATGAAGACATCATGATGGTAAACAATTGTGAAGAACTCAGGCCATATGAAGGACCTGAACAAGGATCCTGATGGACCCTAGTTTTTGATGGGGCATCTAACGCACTCGGCAATGGTATTGGTGTTGTACTCATATCTCCTGAAGAATGTCATACTCCTTTTACGGCAAGACTCTGCTTCAATTGTACAAATAACATGGCGGAATATGAAGTGTGCATATTTGGTCTCAAAGTTGCCATAGACTTGGGGATCAAATCTTTAAATGTATTCGGAGATTCAACTTTAGTTATTAGCCAGATCAAAGGGGAATGGGACACCAAACACCCTAACCTTATCCCTTACAAAGAACATGTTTTGACATTGCTCCCACATTTTGAGAAGATTACCTTCGAGCATTTCCCGCGAGAAGAAAATTAGCTAGAAGATGCACTAGCCACAATGTCATCTATGTTTAAACTTAAATGGGATAACGAGGTTCCCCAGATCACCATTGAACGAAGGGAAGAATCATCACACTGTCACGAGGTTAATACTGAAGAAGTAGTGGACCAGCCTTGGTTTCACAAAGTCAAGAGGTATCTCGAAACTCAGGAATATCCAGAAGGAGCTTTAGTAAACGATAATAAGTTCTTAAGGAGATTCTCTGCTAAATTCTTCCTTAATAAATGCATTCTTTACAAACGCAACCATGACTCTGTGTTACTTCAGTGCATAGACAAGGTTGAAGCTGAAAGGATCATGGTTGAATTACATGAAGGCACTTTTGGCACCCATTCTAGTGGGCATACGATGACAAAGAAAATCCTACGGGCAGGCTATTACTAGTCTACCATGGAAGCATATTGCTATCAACACTCTCAAACTTGCCACAAGTGTCAGATTTATGCTGACAAGGTGCACGTACCCCCGGTTCCTCTGAATGTCTTGACGGCTCCTTGGCCCTTTTCTATGTGGGGGATTGACATTATTGGGGAAATCAAGCCAACAGCATCCAATGGACACCACATCATTTTAGTGGACATTGACTATTTTACCAAGTGGGTAGAGGCAGCTTCTTTCGCTTCCGTTACCAAGAATGTTGTCGCCTGGTTCATCAAGCAGAATCTCATATGTCGTTAGGTATCCCGGAGAGGATCATTACAGACAATGGTACGAACTTGAACAATACTATGATCACTGCTTTGTGCGAACAATTCAAGATCCAGCATCATAATTCTTCCCCTTACTGACCGAAGATGAATGGTGTTGTTGAAGCCGCGAATAAGAAAATTAAAAAGATCATACAGAAAATGATAGTCACGTATAAAGACTGGCATGAGATGCTACCATTCGCTCTCCACGGGTATCATACCACGACACGCACATCAACCGTGGAAACACCCTACTCTCTGTTTTACAGCATGGAAGTTGTCTTGCTTATTGAGGTCCAGATCCCCTCTTTGAGAATTATGAAGGATGCAGGGCTGAATGAAGAAGATTGGATCCAGACTCGACTTGATCAACTAAACTTGATTGATGAGAAAAGACTTACTACTGTCTGTCATGGTCAGATGTATCAAAAACGGATGATCAAGACTTTCAACAAAAAGGTCAGACGCCAAGTGTATCAAGTCGGGGATTTGGTGATCAAATGTATCATACTGCCGCAAGGTGATCCCAGTGGAAAATGGACTCCTACATACGAAGGACCATTTGTGATCAAAAAGATATTCTCTGGTGGAGCAATGATTCTGACCACCATGGATAGCGACGATCTGCCGCACCCTGCGAACGCAGATATAATCAAAAGATACTACGCATAAGAGACCCGCTAGGTTGACATGCCTAGGCAAAACAAGGTCATCCCAGCGAACCAAAAAGGTTCGGGAAAAAATTAGGGATAAAACAAAAAATTTGTACACCCGGCAAGCTGAAAACCCGAAAGGGCGGCTTGGGTAAAAAAGGGTACCCCGGTGGACTGAAAACCCGAAAGGGCGGTCCAGGCAAAAGTTAGGGATTTAAAGCGTATGACTATGTTCTGTTGGATCACCTTACGGACAACCTGACAAGCTCAGAGGTTATGATCAATTCAATCATCTTCAGACGAGGCAACAAATAGACAAGATGCTCAGAGATACGGAGGCTATAGCAGAATGGGAACCCCATGGGATTATTGCACATAGCTATCTTTTCTTTGTATCAAAGTTTTCATTTTTTATGACGACATTCTCTTACTAGAATGTTTGTCTCATTGTACAAAAGTACTTACTCAAAGTCAATACAAAGATAACCCTTTGAAAGTGCAAAACTATATGTTTTTCTTTACTTTTGTGTTATGTTTACAAAAATGTTCAAATGATTCATTTTTGAACATATGCATTTGAACATAATTACTGTTTACAAATAAACAAAAACAGAAAGACAATCACGGATGGCTTTTAGAGGTAGGAAAATCTCTCTATGCTATTTCCATAAGTCCCCCGCAGTTAGCAGTTTAATCCCCAGCGGAACAAAGCTTCCAATTATCAATCCCTAGTAGAAGTCGTTCAAATTCTCAGGATTTCCCAACAGGGTCTTATAAGCAGTACACGACATTTCCCTTACAACAGAGTTTATTTCTCCAAGCAGAAATTCATCAACACTTAGACTTCACAACATGAAGACTTACATATCCTCAACAGTAGTCATGGATTTATTTTCCAAATCCAACAAACAGCGCAACAGATTAGCCCACATACGCACACATTTCATCCATATATCATAAACATTGATAACACAAATGCATTATACCATGCATTTCATACAACATGACTTTGAATTTTAGCTAACATTTTACCCTTTTCAGGATAAGGTTAACAGCTACCATTGACATTGTTCAAAGTTTTCAGATACAGTTCAGATATGCTCCAAGAGACGGACGCCATTTTGATACTCATTCAGATTCAACTCCCAGATACAATTCAGATACGCTCTAAGACACGGATGTCATCCTGATACTCATTCAGACTCGAGTTTTGATACAATTCAGATACGCTCTAGACAGGGATGCCATCCTGAAGCTCATTCAACTCTCAGATATAGTTCAGATATGCTCCAGACACGGATTCCATCCCGAAACTCGTTCAACTCTCAGATACAGTTTAGATACGCTCCAGACACGGATGCCACTTTGATACTCATTCAGATTCAGCTTTCAGATACAGTTCAAATATGCTCCAGATACGGATGCCATTATGATACTCATTTAGATTCAGCTTTCAGATACAGTTCAGATATGCTCCAGACACGGATTCCATTCTGATACTCATTCAGATTCAGCTTCCAGATACAGTTCAGATACGCTCCAGACACAGATGCCATTTTGATACTCATTCAGTTTCCCTCTCAGATTCAGTTCAGAAATCACTTTTGGATGGCATCTACAATCCCATCTCCAACAAATTTCTATCATCTCTCAAAATGTCATCCTTAAGCCCATTCCCTCTATCGTCACATCACCGAGTGCAAATTTCTGGGCACTCTAGTGTCCAATCATCTTCCACCTTCGAGTCACGAATGGCAAAACTCACCAATCTAACTCTTCAGGCTTAAGAAGATTGAACAGGGGAAGTTGTTGTACCCAAAAAATTTCCCTCTCATTCATCAAGAATTTGCTCACAAGATCTCCTTGACTCAAGACTGCACTAGGGTTTGATCAGCTCAAGACACCTCCTTAAGCACTGATGACCAAAATTAGGGTTTGAGTTTTCACAAGGATTTTTGAACTTACAATGCCCTATATGACTTTCATGGATCATTATGGACCCCCAATATTACTCATGTCAAGTTTCAAGCCTTGGATCACACTTTTGCTCAGTCAATTGAGCAGTTGACCTAAAAATCAGTTGTCTTAGGGAAAAAGTCAATTGTAGCCAATTCATAATCAAACTTCATAATTTTTTATCCACATCAATATTTTAGACTCATATGTATCATTTGATCAAGTTTGGACCATAATTCCTCAAGAAATTTGATCAAATCTCCAAAAGGGAAAAATGGTCAAAATTAGGGTTTTGACTAGGAAAGGGCAATTTCTGATTTTTGACCTAGAAAATGGTCAATTGGTTTAAGGAATGATCTCAAGAGTCTAATTGCATCATTTTTACCTAATGACATGGTTCAAAACATTGCAAGTCCATTGGATTGACAGATGAATTTTTCAGTCAACTGATCAAAAGTAAACTATATACTGAAAAGTCAAACTTTGACTTTTTGGTCAAATTTAAGTGCCAAAGATCATAATTCATCAAAACATGTCAAAATATTAAACTTATTCATCAAGAAATCAAAAAGTCAAGATTTCATTTTGAAAAGTCAAAGATGAGTTGTAGAACACATTGCAATATTTCCAAAATTTCCAAGAACTCCTTGAGATCATTCTTGAGTATGGAGAATCGAAGAGATGAAGTTAGGGTTTTATCACTTTAATTACAAGTCATTTTAGTGATGAACAAAATTCAAATTCAAACCATGCTGCATAAACACCACTTTGTCGGCCTCAAACTTGTTAGGCACTCCATAATTAATGGTTTACACAACTGTTAGAGGCCTCGCTTCAAGCATTCAATGCATCGACATGCTTTTTATCCATTTTTGGAAGAAATGTTACATTGTCATTTTGATAAAGTGATTTTTTGTACGAAACTTGTTCTTGAGCCTTGCACTTGTTCTCTTCTGATCAAACAGGTCCTATAACTCATGAGAAATGTTTCAAACACTTACAATCACCCATCCCATGCTTGTACCTCTCCTTGAAACTTGTTTCCCTCTTTTCTTCAAAATCAAGTAACCTAGCCAAAAGCTAGAAAACTTGTACTTCTGACTTGCCAATGCACTCAAACACTTTTGTTTATACATACACAAACTATTTGACACAAACACACGAATGCTCAAGCCATAAAATAACCTAGAACTTAGAATCACACTTCACACTTCCATTTTCATACAAGCTGACCAAAAACTTGAAACTCATAATCTACTCGTGCGTTTCTTGGACTTTTAGTTTTTAAAGTTTCTAAACATCACATAGAATCAATCCCACACCCTGTTAGAGAACTGTAACACCATTAACACTATCCTCCATTTTCAAAAACTCAGCTCTGCACATTGACTTCTCCAGACCATTTCAGCCATCCATTGTTCAAGCTAATCATTGCATTAGCTTCCTAGGACCTCAAGGAAGCTAACATGATCATCACCATCACTTGAAACAAGCTCAAACTCAAAACACGATTTCCAGTTTTGAGGTAAGTTTTCTCAACTTTGAACTCTTCATACAGGCATCGTCAATAGTTTATTTGTGAATAAAACATGTAGATATCATTGCCCTGAAGCTAACCATGTCCATAGTTTTCATTAATTTTGCTTGAGCTTAGAGAATTTTGAAACTTAAATTTCTGAGACTTTTAGGGTTCAGATTAGGGCCATTAAAATTCATGATTATCTTTGATCTATAGTTTTAATGCTTTACATTTCTGAAACCGTGAGAAAATTTGCCTCAAGTTTCATGTTTACAGTTTTCATTTTTGATGAGAAATGAGCAAGTTACAGTTGGTCTGGCTGGAGGTTGAAGATGAAGTCATCAAGGCACGTTTTGCCTTACGTATTTATTGATTTGCCTATGTTAACGGATGTATAGTCACCCCAATGGTAGAAGCGCGCGCCTGTAACCTTTGGGACCTGGGTTCGAGCCTCAATGGTACCCTTTTGTGTTTTTTTCATATTTTTGCACCATTCTGATTTTTGTAAGTGCCTGGGTCTTATTGGGCTTATACTATTTTTTTTTTGCTTACTAACCCCCCTGCAAGTTAATTGCACCCCTGGCCCAAGTTTTTTTATTTTTATTTTTATTTTTTATTCATTTCATTTTTATTCTCTTAAATATTTTTCCTAATATTAAAAAATCACAAAAAATAGATTCTTGTTTTAACTTAGTTTATTTTATTTTTCTCACAAAAAAATATTTTATTTAACTACACGTTATTTATTTTATGGACTAGTCTTGTATATTAAATTAAAACTAGATTAGTATTTATTTTATTTTTACACCTATTAAAATATATTTATTTTAATATAAAAAGGGCCAAAAATATTTTATAATACTATAAACATTTTCAAGACAAAAATATCAAAAAATAATTTTTTTAAAAACTTATTTCCTCTAATCAATTAATGAATTAGGATTTTTATTAATTTTATTTTCTTAGTGAATTAGGTTTACATTTAAGTTTAATTAATTATTTTCTTTAATGAATTATATTAAGACAAAATCCTTTTCTCTAAAAATCCAAACAAAATGTTCATTTTTCTTCACCTTCACATTATTGCATATTTATTCTTTTTGCACATTGTATTCGTTTAATTCCTTGTACATTGATACTCATTCAATATGGTTGTAATAGACTAACTAGATTTACATTCTTGCAATCCCCATTCAATTTGTACACCCCCTCCCCACAAATGTTGTAATAGCGTAGTAACTTTAAATTTCGCAATTTATCATTTTTTTATATAACATGCTAGTGATTAGGGTTTGTACGGAAAGACTAAAACCAATACTTAGAAAACCCTGATTCAAGACAAAAACAAGCATGAAAAAAATACACTTGCACACAAGCACCCCTAGGGTTATTCCACTTGGTTGCCAAAATGGCCATATTACGCATGTAAGGTATCTTAGCAAAAACAAGCAAATACAAGATCATAGTCCCTCGATGACGTTATCTAAGTTGCCTTTCAAATGATCTTAGTCCCTAAAAAAGAATGCTAAGATACCTTGCAACATTGCTAATCATCGTTATACGATGACCCATGCCCGTCCCGTTTACATCCAAAGATAGGGTTACTTACCAAATCAATGGTAAGTTAACAATGTCAAAGGAAAAAGGAAATGAACAAGAAAGACTTTTGAATAGGTAGAATGCTCCTAATTACTTTCTCAATTTCAAACAAACATCCTTGCTAATTTCAAAACAATCATCTACACTTTCAAACATCTTACAAAATTAAAAACATTTTCAAAAGATCAAACATCTTTGTATACATTCTTACAGACAAGAATCATTACAAAGATTGCCTAAACAATGGCTTCTTTACAAAATATTTTCAAAAACCACACCAAGCATAATTTTTCAAACAAAAAGCAAGTGATCTAGTAAGTAACTAAGAGCCCATGGAAAACCATGGATGAAAAGGGTGTTAATACCTTCCCTTTTCATAATCTACCCCCCGAACTCAAGAAACAATCTCAAAGGTCTTTCCTGTGCTTTTTCACCTTTCCTTTTGGATAAAAGAAAAGTCGGTGGCAACTCTTACTAATCGCAACATTTGCGATCAAACGCAAAACACCCAAGTCAGTTCTCTCACCGTATCACAATGCGCAATGGTAATATATCCTAAACGTCCATTTTGGAAACATATAATCAATTGTTTTTTAAAATCTAATTGATTAGCTTTTTCATCTAATGGATTAGACAATGGTAAAATTCATTAAATGAGAATTTTTTTTTGGGAACACCTCTTTGAAGCAAGTTGGAAAATCATAAACAATGAAGTTGCCATCAAATATTTATTTATCCCAAGGAATGGAAAGGAAAACATCGAGCAAACCTGAGAGAAAACAAGGTCTTGCGACAAAGAGAAGGGTATGAGATTCGATTATGCAATGGGAAGGTATTAGAACCCCTCATGTTCGTGGTACTCCACGGGACCCACTCTTGTTGTTCTAATCAAAGGGTGTGTTATATCTAAGGCTTATAATCTAAGGGAAAATGCATGAATGAGTTGTTAACAAACAAAAAGAATTTTTTTTTTATTATTGTGCTCGCCTTTGGTCGTGAGACCTAGTGCCTACATATCTTGAAAGAATCAGAGTACCATAGTTCTTCTTAAAAATATTGGTTTGTTTGTGTTTTTTATGAAGGATGTTAATTTCGCATTCTACTACAGCTCGGTCTTTGGAGACTCACGCATTATCATAGAAAGGAATAACATGTTCTTACCTGAAAAGGTTTTCAAAAGAAAAATCCCAAAGGCAAAAGAATTTTGAATTGGTTGAGTCTTTTTTATAGGGGAATACATTAAGTAGCTCCCTTAGACAAGGGGCACTTGAGTATTTCTCCTTTAAGTTTTGAAAATGTTTGAGACACATATCATGCTAAAGTCTATGACATGAAGTCCCTTGAATGATCGAGTCAGATGCCTCGAATTCGAAATCCTCTTCATGTACTTAAGACTCATGGCGCATTACATGTATCTTTATTCATTAGGTTTTTGAGTTTTCTGATTAAGAAAAAGTTTTTGTTTTAGATTGATGCAAAGGAAAGCAAAATCTAAGGGAGACTCAAGTCTTAATATTGTCATGTACAATGGTGGTCTTGAAGTTGATTTTGAAGGGAAATTATAATTACGTTCTCATACTTGGATATCAATTCTAAGGTCTATCTCAACTCAGGTCTTAAACTAAGATTGAATTGAGGAATCCTATGGGAGCATGGCATAAAGCGCAGAGGTAACAACCAAAAGCAAGTCTCAAATCAAAGCATCAAGACAACAATCACCTAAGTCTAACAAGACTCAAGATTAGATAAAAGACACCTAAACAAGCAATAGGCAATCAATCACATAAACAATGGATATGTAAAAAGAATCTCAATAATAGGTACCTAAACATGCAATAGGCACACACAACCAGCAAGTGTCTCAAGGAGATCGATCATGAATCAGGTCAATAATTGAACAATCCTCGACCACTTGAATCATTATAATAATTGCATAAAAGCACACAAAAATCATTGTCTAATTCGAGGTAGGACTTCAGATAATCAACATTGCCTACTTCAAGGTAGGACTTCTAGTTATGTATCTTTATCCTACTTCTCGTGACAAGATTAATTGAAAAACGATGCAACAAATGAGGAATACAATTGAGATTCGAGCGGTACTAAATGGAGAAGGTTTGTTGTCTCTTCAACGCACGTAAAAGCTCAAGAATCCTCGCGGAAGCTTCACCCGATCAATTAAAAATCAATCGTAACAATTATAAGAATCAAGTCAAACAGAGGAATCCAAAGGCGTACGCTGCAGACAGGTAGTATAATCCAGCAATTCAGAATGAGACACTAAACGCATCAAAATAAATCCCGTAGCAATTTTTGTTTGCATCCAGCAAGAAGTTATCAAAAAGAGTTCAGAACCAAGGATGTGTGGTTCGGTCCATTATCCAATCCACCAATCCACTTCATCAGATTTATTTACATTCAGTAGTTGAAAAAAATAATTAATAAAACCATGTAAAGGGAAAGGCCGTTGAACGCAGCGTTTATGCGTGTTAGGTTTTCAAGCCTTTTTTCACAAAATCGCGATCTCTTCTTTATTCAGAACTCAATGCTCACGGTGGTGCGCCTCTCTCTGGAGAACATCAACGATTTGCCCCTGTAAACGTCTCAACCTCCATTATTCTTCTTCGTCTTTCATTCAATTCGAGTTCAGATTTTGGATTTCGAAACCCGATTCATCCTTCCTCGCGAAGCTTCAAAGCATCTCCGTCTTCGTCCGCTTCTCCATGATTTCGTGTCGAATCACCCTCACACACTGCTTCGATTCGGTGTCAGTTTCAAGTATTGAGTTTCTCTTCCTCTCTCGGCTCTATCCTCTCCTTCTACATCTCTTTGCTTAGATTTCTGAGTTGTTGCAGCCTTATTGTGCATCAAATTTGCAGATTGAAGGTGAGATGTTCTTTTTTGTTGCCAAAAAAGATCAAAGGTCCCTTGAGGGAGATGAAGATGGTACGAATTGTAGGAGAAGATTACGGTTGTGAAACAGGTGCAAAGAATTGATTCAGAGAGAGTGCGGAGAGGAGGAACTTCTGAGATTTTGGTGGTTTTTTCTTCCATTTTCTTGTGTGAATTTTATTATGAATGAGAGAGCTTTTTGTGATTCTTCTCCTCGAATTTGAAGAATGATGATGAATCAAGGTCTGAATCAGTTTTCTATTTCTGTTATAGTTTGTTACAGGTCGATGGATCTGAGCCTTAGATTTAGGAAGTTGGTTAGAGATTTGGATGGTGAAGATTTGATCTGAGTTCTCTCGATTTTTGTGTCTGAACTGATTTCTTGAGTTTATATTTCCTTTTCTAAATTTTGATCTTCAATATTTTCTCTCATCTGATTTTATTATTCCCCACAGTTTCCTGTTTTTGATTTTTGAACTGAGATATTGTTTATTTCAAGTTTGGATATCTTGGCATAAAGTCGTTTTTGCTCTTCTGATGCAAGACTTGGCTTCATTTTAATTGGACTAGTTTTTCCAGTTTAGATAGTAGGGTTTTATTTTCTGGATTATGTTATGCAGGGCGGTTTTGTGATGTATGCAGGTTGTTCAAGTTGTTATCAAGGCATGGTTCATGGTGTTGTGAAATTTTGCAGTAGCCAATTCGGATTTGGATAGGGTGGCTGCAAGTTTTGATGAAAAAGGCATTTTTGGAGGTTGAAGAAACCAATATGTTTGAAGATGTATAGGCTTAGGAATTTGGTTTAGGAATTTGTAGGTTTTCATGTATGGATTTTGGTAATGGCGTCAATGTATTTTGGTATGTTGAATGGTTTTCGGGTGAAAAAATTGAAATTTGAATAGAACTTGAACATGAATGTATCATGGTGTGAGTCGTAATGAACATGAAATCTATTTTAGATGAATAAAAGCTCGTAATTTCCTTTGAATGATGCAATGGTATATTGGATGAATCTTGAAACACGCTAAACATGGATGAAACCTTGAAATGGTGAATATAACTTGAATTGTAATCAACTAACGGTCAAGAGAGCTAATAATACCTTGATCACAAGCAATTCACAACTTCATTTCTTGTACCATGATTCATACCACCCACTTTACAAGCCCTTGATTTGATAACCAATACCATAACAATGCCTTGGAGTAATCCTTGAAAAAAGAAAACCTGGAGTAATCCTTGAAAAAAGAAAACCCTAATTGATGAAGGATGGGTAAGTGAAACTTGATTTGTAGCTCAAACAATCGAATACTTCTTCATTTGATAAAAACCCAATGCATCAAACCTTTAACCAAGATAATCTTCATGCCCGAATTAAAGCCTCTTGAGTTTTTTAACAGAAAAATGTATGATCTTGATTTGTAACACAAGTAATTAAGAGAAGTCTTCAAATGACATTCAAGCTTGAGGTATTGAAGGGAAACTGATCAGGGTAGCCACAAAATCGACCCTAATTCAATGAATCTCAACTGAAACTACAATCTTCTATGCTTTTAGAATTCATCACATGTTCTTTAATATAGGGTTTAAACCCTAATCTAAGACGCTTGAGTCTTTAAGCCTTGAGGAATCTTGCCAATGAAGATATCCATGTTGCATTTGATCCAAAAACCCTAATTTCACAATCCAAGAGTGATTAATGAACTAGTTGAATCAATTTGATAAAGGTAACAACCCCAATCCATAAGAAAAAAAACTAATGCCAAGAGCCCTTTGATTCCATGCCTTAGGATCTCAAATAAATGAATGATTTATGATGTAAATGCACATGATGTTATGAATAAACATATTAGAGTTAGAGTTAGAGGGTAAATTTTAGGGTGCAACATTATTGCCTATAAATAGAGGCCTCATTTCTCATTTTAAATCATCTAGAAACGTGCTTTGACACTTCCATCTCTTTGTCTCTCTCTATATATACTTTTATTTTACTTACTTTCACTAGATGTTATAGCCAAAAACTTTTGTGAGGAAAGTCTCTTTGTGAGTGAGGTTGTTTGTGTAATTCTAAAAGGATATAATTGTAAAATTTACCAAGGAAATGTTTTATATATACCTTGGTTGAATACTGTCCAAATAGGGATTATTTGTGGTTAGAAGCTAAACCTGATAAAAACTTTGGTTGGGGATTGTGTGATTAATTCTTATTTTCATTGATGATTAGCCATTATAAAATATTCCTTTGGTTCATGGTTAGCATGTTAAAACCAAGATTGGTTGAAGATTAGCTGATAGTAAAATCTTACTTGGTTTGAGATCAGCTCAGTTAAAATCTCAGAGGTTATGGTTTATCCTATTAAAGCCAAGATTATTAAGCTTAGATTTTTGGAACTTGAAGGCTAACCGCTACAAGGCCCGTGTTCGTGGAAATGAGAGTAACTGCTTCAATCCATAGTTGGAAAGGTAGCTTGGCCATTTCACTCTCAATAATATTTTGAAGAAAAGACGCAAACGACCATATCTATCATCTTGTAATATTTTGGTTGAATGTCAACCATCATTTCTTTGTATAAGGGGGTTCGTGAGTATTTCCTACTAAAATATCTCAAGTATTATTGAAAACTCTCAAGACCAAGTCTTGAGGAGAGGATTAGTTCCTTTTTGTTTTGACCGAACCTCTACAATTCTCGGTGTTCTTCTTCCCTTAACTTTTATCTTCTTTTATTTATTTTCCGCTGCTTAGACTTAGAAAATGTTTTTAATCTCTGATTAAATTTGCCAAAAAATTTCAAAATCATGTTTTTCCAAATCATACAATTCACCCCCTCCCCCTCTTGTGTTTGAAGTTTTTAAGTCCAAAAATAATTACAGATGAACAATATGTAGAAAAAAGAAATCAAACAATAAGAAAAGAAAAATAGGCAACAAACTAATGAAGACTATTTTGTGTTCTTATCATCATTAGTTAACAATTATAATGGCATTGGCATATGGGCGAGTTGGTGTGCCTGAAAGTTGATCTTCTTATTGGATCTTCTTTGCTCTTTGATGAGAATTTGGAGGAGAGTTTAGGTCGGAGGAGTCTGAAGAATTTCGTAATCTAAATCCTCCCAATTTGAAGATCCATCTTCTTGGGGTGATTGCTGCTGAGCTTGTTGACTTTGAGCGACTCTTCCAAATCTATGAGGCTTTTGGGTCAACACACCATTATTGATCTCATTTCTCATCTGCCCCCACTGCATCATTTTCTATCCTGGTAGAGTGTTCCTTAGATTCTTCATCCTCAATATTGAAGTCATTATACTTCCAATTAATTTGTAATTTAAAGAAAAATACTACATTTTCTATTTTTTAAATGGTTCACAAGGTAATCAACTTTGATTTTATAGTGTCTTATAGATGGTGGGAATATTTAAATTCAATCAAGGATTATAAAAATATTTGGTTTGACGATCATCTTCGGAGAAATGTTGGCAATGGAAAAATACTTTATTTTGGATACATCCTTAGTCAGATGATGGCTTAATTTTTGTGAAGTTTATTGGGCTTTATGGGTTAGCTCTTAAAAATGTGATTGTAGCGAAGATGTCTATATTAGGGTAGGGTGTCGATAAAGGAGGACGAAAATGGAAGTGTTGGTTGTTCGCTTAGGATGATGAGTTAGTCAATGAATGTAGTTTTTCTGGCCAATGTTATTTTGCATAATAATATTTCAAACACGAGGACTTGGTTGATTGATAATGAAGAGACTTTATCCATGGTTTTAAACTACACTCTGCTACCGCAATTGTGGTTGTAATACTGTGGATTCGGTTGCCTCCGTAAGCGTATCAAACTACAATTGCAGCGTGATTTAAGATCACGTATCTGACCGCATAAGAAGTCACGTTAGACAATTTTATCCATGTTTTTCAAATATTTTTATCGAATCTCAAAATTTCATAATTCCAAAAATCAATTTATAATAAAAAGTATTAACATTAAGTGTTTTTCAACATTATACTCATCCTAACAGCCACAATAACTACAATCACAACACCCGCAACTGTAATCGCATCCACAACCACGATTTAAAACCATGACTTACTCAGTCAAAAGTTTTTATCATTTCCATTTTCAATGAGAATAAAGTGACTAATCTAAAGGTTTCTCATTTAGCTTGGAGATTGTTCATGAATAGATTTCCTACTATATGGCTAATCTGACTTATTGCAGTATCAATTCAAACTTCATTGTCTTCTTGAATGGATGTAGATTTGATGAAAATTCTCAACATTTTCTCCTCACTTGTTCATTCATTAACGGTGTATGGTCTAACGTCTTCATTTGCTCCTCGCTTGTTCGTTCGCTATTGGTGTGTGTTATAACGCCTTGAAGTGATTAGAACTCTCCATAGAACTACACAACAATATTTCTAGTCACGTCAAACAATTTTTTAGGCTTTTCTCGCATTTAAAGGATTCTCGTGTTTATTTTCAAGCTATCTGATTTATTTACATTTGGACTATTTAGACATAATTGTTAAATTGTAATTCATAGTATCGAAACTATGTGTGTCGAAGGGTTTAGAGGTGGATCGAAGCAGGTTGCTCGAAGGAAGCCATTGTCTAGTCGAAGAGCTTGTGGATCGAAGTAAGCTGCACACAAATTAGATTTGTTTTAGATTTAGATAGATTTGATTTAAGTCTAAAATAGAATAGATTTGATTTAGTACTAAAATAGGTATTTTAGGCTTTTATAGTTTTGGGATTAGGGAGAAAGCTAAATCTATAAATAGAGGGAGTAACGCTTAGTTTTGTAATCAAGACAATCAAGTCAATTAAGTTGTATTCACAGAATTTGCAGTTGCAAGTGAATAAGAAAGTTTTCCACAGTTTGTGGGCAGAGAAAAACTCTGCAGAAAATAATTATCTTCTTTCTTTTCTTTTCTTTTCTCATAATTCATTGTCATTGTGTGGTGATATCAATCTTGTTCATCAAGATTGGTAGAAATTCATCATAGTTATTTGGTGGATTTCTAACATCTGGTATCAAGAGCTCGGTTTCGATTCAAGGGAAGTATCAATCAAGAATGATTGAGGAAGAAAAAGAATTCACGATAGAGAATTATGGGAATGCAAATTATCCAGCAACTCTACCAATTCTGAAAGTAGACAACTATGAGAATTGGTGCAAACAGATGAAAGTTTTGTTCAGGTGTCAAGGTCTTTGGGATCTTGTAAAAGATGGATTCGAAGCGCTTGGAGAAAACGCTTCAGAAGAAGAAAAGAAGAAACACACAGAAATTGAGAAGCTGAGTTATAAAACACTCTTTATAATTCATCAATGTGTGAGTCCAGAAAATTTTGAAAAAGTGAGTGATTCAGAATCTGCAAAAGAAGCTTGGGATGTACTTGAGAAGTCTTTTGGTGGTGCAGAAAAGGTGAAAGAAGTGAGGTTACAAACTCATAAGAGAATGTATGAATTGCTTCAGATGGAAGATAGTGAGAGCATATCTGATCTCTCACTAGGGTTACAAAACTAGTGAATCAAATCAAGACAACCAAAGAGGTGGTGTTGCAAATAGAGGAAGAGGTGGTGGTCGAAAATCTGATAAGAGTCACATTCAATGTTACAATTTTCAGAAGTATGGTCACTATTCGAGTGATTGTCCAGAAAAATGAAAGAATCAAGAAAGTAATGCAAAGTTTGCAAAACATGAAGAAGAAGAGATGATGCTAATGGTCACAACAAGATATGAAGATAGATTCAAGGACCAATGGTACTTGGATTCAGGATGCTCATCACATATGTCTGGAAGGAAAGACTGGTTTGTCAACATAAAGCCCTCAATAAAAAATATGGTAAAATTCGCAAATGACAATACCCTAGCAGTTGAAGGTATTGGTGATGTTATGATTATGAGGAAAGATGGCAAGAGGTCAGTAATTTCCAATATGTTGTACATACCAGGCATGAAGAGAAATTTGCTCGGTATAGGACAGTTGGTCAAAAATGATTATAAATGGCGATCGAAGATAAGATAATGAGAGTCGTCAATGCAAATGGAATATTAATCTTGAAGACTCCTATGTCTCAAAATAGAAACTTCAAGACCGAACTAAATGTGATGGAGCACAAGTGCCTTTTGACTGCAGCTAGCAGAGATGAATGGATATGGCATTATCGACTAGGAAATCTCAACTTCAGAGACATCAGATATTTGAAGAGAAGAAATATGGTTTCAAGATTTCCATAAATTGACATTCCAAATGAGGTATTTAAGGAATGTGTGCAGGTGAAGCAGCACAAGAATAGCTTCAGCAAGGATGCAGGAAACAAGTCAAAGGCTATTCTTGAAGTTATATATTCTAATGTATGTGGACCAATCCAGGTGGATTCGATGGGAGGTAACAAATACTTTGTTACATTCATAGATGATTTCAGTCGAAAGCTGTAGACTTACTTGATCAAGAAGAAAAGTGAAGTGATCAAGGTATTTGCCAAAGACAAAATGGTCAAAAACTCAAAGTTTTGAGAACTGATGGTGGTGGAGAGTTGTGCGAAAGACTTCGACAGGTTATGTGAAAAGGAAGGGATTATGCATGAGATGGTGCCACCCTATACTCCACAACATAATGGAACTGCAGAAAGGAAGAATCGAACCATCATGAATATGGTGAGAAGTATGTTGAAAGTCAAGAATTTACCTAAAGAGATTTGAGGTGAAGTTGTTTCGACTATGTTGTACCCTAAAATTTGCCCTCTCATTTATCAAAGGATCATCCAGGACCCTCAGGTGTGCTTCCATCAAGTTTCAAGCTTTGGATTACAATTTTCCAAGAAAGTCATTCACAAGGGCAAAATGGGCAAAAGCACACTGAAAAGTCAAACTTTGACTTTTGGGATCAAAAATCAAGTTTCAACAATTATATTTCATCAAGACATGAAATTAATTCATCAAAATTAAAATTCATAAATTACTTTGAAAATATCAAATTTCTAAACATTTAGAAAATTTTCTAAGTGTTAAGAGAATATGATACTTTAAAACTTTTGGGCCAGCCTCCACGCGAATGCAATCAGAATTTGCAAAGACGGTTCAGAATATGACTCTTCAATTAAAACACATGGAAGCAATGTTCTTCGGTCAGAACATGACTCTTAAGTATATAGAGGCTACGTTTCTGGTCTTCTGCGATCAGAATATCACCAAATCCCAAAACCTCGTTTGAGCAGCCTGCTGCCCTGCTATAGCACAGTCCTGCAATCAGCTGTTGATCCAGTCCACGCCTGTACTTTCTCAAAACCTCATATTTGCACCAAATTAGCATACAAAAGTTATGATTAAAATGCAATGGAACAGTATGCCAAAAAGGTTTAAATCCCATTTGTTCCCCCCCCCCCCCCCCCAAAAACCACAGCAAACTCATCTATAAATAAGTTGCTTCATCACACGTTCAAGGGACTGGCTTTTGAAAAGAGAGAATTATCAAATACAAAAAAAAGAGAAAAGAGAAAATAGTCAAACATTCGTAAACCTAGAATTCCAAATCTAAATAAAACCTTTGTTCTTCCCTTTGAATCAAAGAACCCAACATTTTGTTCTGTTCCTTGCTAACTCTAGAACATCTGAAAGAAGCATCTCAAGTCCCAAACACACGCTTCAGATTCAAGGTAAGTCTTTTCGACTTTGAATTTTTCATTCAGAACGTCATCAAATATGTAAATATCATAATGTTGATGATGTCTGTATCATTGCATAAGTAGAAAAACTGTGGATCAGAACTTCTTGAATAAAGTTAGGCTCAGAATTAGGATTAGAACTTCTATAAACTGTCGTGCTGTTATCTTTCTGATTTGCTGTTGTTAAGAACTGAATAAGTTGCAGATGTTCTGACTAATGTAAGGAAGGGGGTGAAGTGTAACACAGAATTTCTGGGTTTTTCTTTCCCACTGTTTTAGCATAACACAGAGCTTATGAGTTCTCCTCACTGTTTTAACACACCAGAACTTCTAGGTTTTCACACTGTTATGACACAACACTAGAACTTCTAGGCTTTCTTACTATTTTAACACACAGAACTTCTAGGTTTTCACTCTGTTATGACACAGCACCAGAACTTCTAGGCTTTCTTACTTTTTTGACACACATTGAACTTCTAGGATTTTTCTCACTATTTTAACAGTCAGAACTTCAGCGTGTAGAAACCCAGAACTTCTGTTTTTCCCTCTAACGTTTCTTTCGGGGCCCCAGTATGCATCAACCCAGAACTTCTGATTACCTTGTGCCTGGCATCAGAACTTCTGGTCCCCTCTCATTTTTGTTTTTCAGCAACATGCTGATCCTGTTTTCGTTATTTTTCCTTTTCTTCCTTATTTTTATTATTTTTAGCATTAATACTATTTTTATTAATATACAAAAGACATAAAAAAATATTTACTTTTTATTAAATAATTATTTTTCTTTTAACTTATTAAGACCAAAAAACCCTTTTTAAAATAAATCTTTCTTTTTGTATTGTACAATTCAATATGGTTGTAATAGATAATTAGGATTTAAATTCTTACAATCCCTATTTGTAAATATGTATCCCCATCTATGAAATGATGTAATAGCTTATGATTTATTTTACGCATTTTTATTGCTTTTTGTTAGTAATTAGGGTGTATGGTAAGATAAAAACAACAAGTAGATAACCAAAAGTTCAAAAGACAAAATGCATGCAATCAAACACACTACTCACACACATGCACCCCTAGGGTAATCCCGCTTTGTTGCCCTTTCAGAAAATAGCCATGTCCCTCGAATATGGGCATTTTAGAAAAGACCCTCGATAAAAGATCATAGTCCCTCGATGTCCCTCAATGTTGCCTTCGGTAAATGATCTAGTCCCTAAACGACATTGCTAAAACGTCCCATAAGTTGCCTTCTATGACTATACAAAACGTCCTTCACCCGTCCCTTTACATTCAACGATGGGGCTTCTTACTAAATCAATGGTAAGATAACAACATCTAAAGGAGGAGGAAAAGAACATTTAAGACCTTTTGAGTAGGTAGGTTGCTCCTAGTTGCCCGCTTGCTCACAACAAAAACATTTTACACACCCACAACTTCACTTTGAAACATTTTTCAAAAGACAAAATACTTTGTACGCGTTCTTATAGAGACGAGAACCATTACAAAGACACCTTTTCAAAATACTTTCAAAAAACCACATCACAAACACAATTTTCAAACGAAAAGCAAGTGATCTAGCAAGCAACTAAGAGCCCGTAGATAACTACGGATGAAAAGGGTGCTAATACCTTCCCTTTTCATAACCTACCCCCGAACTCAAGAAATAATCTCGAAAGGTCTTTCCTGTTCTTTTCAACCTTTCCTTATTGGATAAAATAAAAGTCGGCGGCGACTCTTGCTATCCGCAACAATTGCGATCAAACGCAAAACACCCTAGTCATTTCTCCCACCGCATTACAGACTGTAACATACATTTTGAACAGATGTCCTACGAAGAAGCTAGAAGGAGTTACTCCAAAAGAATGTTGGTCTGGTGTGAAGCCTAGCTTAAGCCATCTGAAGGTATTTGGATCTATTGCACATAGACATATGCCAGATCAGTTGAGAAGAAAACTTGATGACAAATCGAGTTAAATTATTCTAGTTGGATATCATTCGACGGGAGGTTACAAGTTGTTCGATCCAGTCAACAAGCAGATTGTGATCAACAGAGACGTGATCATAGATGAGCTTAAAGAATGGGATTGGACTGAAAATGTCAAGAAAAATTCAGTGAGAATCCTACTTGAAGAATCATAAACTCAAGTCGAAATAGAAGTTCGACAAGAGGAACCAGCAATTATAGATCAACCAAGTACAAGCAGACCTCAAAGAACAAGACGCATGCCTGCAAGATTGAAAGATTGTGTGATTACATCAGATGATGTGATAGATAATGAAGGTGAGTTGATATATTATTCTTTTTATGCAGATGTTGAACCTGTCAATGCAGCTGAAGCATTGAAAGATTTGAAGTGGGTGAAAGCAATAAACGAAGAAGTGAAGTCTATCGAAGATAACAACACTTGGTCACTTGTCGAATTGCCTCAAGGCAAGAAGGCAATTGATGTCAAGTGGGTATACAAATTGAAATTGAATCCCAAAGGGGAAGTAACTAGACACAAAGCAAGGCTTGTGGTGAAAGGATTTTTACAGAAAGAAGGAATAGACTTCGATGAAGTTTTTGCACCTGTTGTTAGGATCGAAACAATTAGGTTGGTTGTTGGTCTAGCAGAAATAAACAGATGGCACATATGTCATATGGACGTGAAGTGTGCATTCCTGGATGAACCCTTAGACGAAGAAGTTTATGTTAAACAACCTGTTGGATTTGTGAAACATGACGAAGAGAGAAAGGTGTACAAGCTGCATAAAGCCCTGTATGGATTGAAACAAGCTCCAAGAGCTTGGAATAAGAAAATTGATAGTTTCCTAAGGGAGAAAGAATTTGTGAAGTGCACAATTGAACATGGAGTATATGTAAGAAGAAGCAATAGTGAATTTCTTATACTATGTCTCTATGTCGATGATTTGTTGATAACAGGTAGCTGCAAAAGTGAGATCGAAGACTTCAAAAGTGATCTCAACAAGGAATTCGAAATGTCTGATCTGGGTGAGATTTCATATTTCCTTGGCATCGAATTCTACAAGAGCAGTAGGGATTTGATGATGCATCAAAGAGGATATGCAAGAGAAATTCTCAAGAGATTTGAGATGGAAGAATGTAACTCAACTTCGACACCTACATAACCAAGACTGCAACTGTCGAAAGATGCTGATGAAGATGATGTCGACCCAACCCAATACAGAAGACTTATTGGGTCATTGAGATACCTTTTTCATACAAGGCTTGACTTAGTATATAGTGTAGGTATGGTTAGTAGATTCATGCAGAAGCCAAAGGTATCACATCTAGCAACGGTGAAGAGGATACTGAGGTATCTCAAAGAAACTTTCGATTGTGGCATTTTGTTTCCTGCAGCTGATAAAGGAAAAGAATGTAAGTTAGTGGGATACACTGATTCGAGTTAGTGTAGTGATGCTGAAGATTGAAAATCAACAACAGGATATGTGTTTATGTTAGGTGGTGCACCAGTTGCTTGGAATTCGAGAAAGGAACCAGTAGTGGCTTTATCCTCATGCGAAGCAGTATACATAGCTGATTCTCTTTGTGCATGTCAAGCAACTTGGATGGTGAACTTGGTCGAAGAGATAATAGGGAAAGATCATGGAGCAATTACCATGAAGATCGACATCATGTCTGTTATCAATCTGGTGAAGAACCCGATAGCACATTGTCGAAGCAAGCACATCGAAATGAGGTTCCACTATCTTCGAGGGTAGATAGTAGATGGGAAGATGAATTTGGAACACTGCAGAATTGAGAATCAAATAGCTGACATCATGATGAAGAGTGTGCAGGTCGAAGTATTTCAAAGACTAAGAGCTAAGATGAATATAGATAGTTTAGACACAATGAATTAGGTGGTGTGTTAAATTGTAATTCATAGTATCGAAATTATGTGTGTCGAAGGGTTTAAAGGTGGATCGAAGTAGGTTTCTCGAAGGAAGTCATTGTCCAATCGAATAGCTTGTGGATCGAAGCAAGCTGCACATAGATTAGATTTAGATAGATTTGATTTAAGTCTAAAATTGAATAGATTTGATTTAGTACCAAAATAGGTATTTTGAGCTTTTTATAGTTTTGGGCTTAGGGAGCCAGCTAAATCTATAAATAGAGGGAGTAACCCCTAGTTTTGTAATCAAGACAATCAAGTCAATTAAGTTGTATTCACAGAATTTGCAGTTGCAAGTGAATAAGAAAGTTTTCCACAATTTGTGGGCAGAGAGAAACTCTACAGAAAATAATTGTCTTCTTTCTTTTCTTTTCTCATAATTCATTGTCATTGTGTGGTAATATCAATCTTGTTCATCAAGATTGGTAGAAATTCATCATAAATATTTGATGGATTTCCAATAATAATCAGACAAAAGGTTCTTTAATAATATCCCAAACAAATTTTAAAACGTGTGAAAGATTAAGTTTCGTGGTAAATTAAGGCACAGATCAAAAACTACATTTTTATGTGCATCAATGACAGTCAAATCCTTTAAACAGTTTTGATTCTCTCCTCCTTCATATCTTTGATTTATAATTCTCTTTTATCATTTGTTCGTCGTAAGTTGCAATTCTCTCACTTACACTCCTTTTTTCTATCCTGAACATTTTCTCGTGCTAGAATAGTCTCTTAATAAAATCTTTTTACTAGAAAGTTTGTATTAAATAAAATAATATTTAAATTTTTAAAAGATTGAATGTCTAATTTTTAATATATTATTTTCACATTTAATTTGTTAATGTGTACCCTCAAACACATGTTAACAGTCTTTTTATTTTATATTAAAATTACGAGTCACATATAAAATTTTATATTTTCTCTATTTTAAATTGACAGTCGTTTAAAATTTTTACACATAAACTAAGAAATATAATGATGTTATCATAAGACATTATATTTTTATAAAATTAATCTTATTAATGTATTGGAAGTAGTATAGAGAGTAAAAAAATAAAGATATAATTAAAAAAATAATAATTATTACTACATTGAAAAGTGAAAATAACAGTTATTTTAAGATAAAATTCATTTAATAAAATAATAGTTATTTTGAAACGGAATTAGTAATTAATTGACACATGGTTCTACTCTATTTTATTTTAAAAAATAAAATGATTATAACTTGGGAGATCTATGAAGTAATTTTTCCACCAATCACCATACAACAACTATGTACATGCGACCTCATTTTACGTCAAGAAACTCGAACTTTTGCAGAGCTTAGAGATTTCACTTTTCATGTTCATTATCTCCCTCTAGCTTATAGCTCTTCCTGGTTCCTGCAGTTTTTTTTAGCACTATCAGGTTCGCATATTCTCAACTCAGTCACATGTTTCTTGGCAGCATATGATGCTTTAAGTACATTGTGACATTCGGCTTAATGAGAAATGAACTTTGGCAGCACATGCTTGTTGTAAAAAATACCGTACACTTTATCTCTAAGAAATGTTCATCATCAAATTGTGAAAAACTATCATTTTTTGTTTGCCCCTAGTCGTATTGGTTTTGTGTGCCAATAATCTAGTATCACCAACATAAAAATAGTAAATACATGGATATTTAATTTTTAAGGAGTAAAATTAGAAGAAGAAGAATGTAAATTTCATCATAAAAATAATATTTAATAGATTTTTTATACGTTTGAGTAAATACTCGAGTTCGATTTTTAATGGAAATAAAATTTATTTTGTGAATCGTCCTTCTGAACTATAAAATTAAATTAATCAATTTGCTATGTGAATTGAAATTGATTAATTAAATCTAAAAAAAATTAATTCTCAAATTTTACACTTTATTATTGATTTGGATATAACCAAAATAAAATAAAATAATGATGAGGACTAGAAACTCGTTTCACATTTTTTAAAGATTAAATATATTTGTACTCTATCTAAATATATTAATTTTTATTTTTAATTCTTCAAAATATTTTATTCGAACTTTAATCCTCGTAAGTTTTCTATCGACACTAATAGTGCTTTCAATTAATTTTCATTAACAGAAAATTTATGTGGAGGTCAGATGTGTATTTTTTGTATAGTTAGACGCTGACTTCGATATTCGTAAGATGTCAACATGGATTATGGTAATTCTAGCATGGATATATAAGTTTAATTTTCAAATGATTCATCCAAATGGATTTAGAAACGAAAAGCTCTAAAGATTTGACTAATTTTGATAAAATTGGATATTGAACAAGATGTCTCATTATAATCATTTGACATCTTGTCTGAAATAACTGGATGTTTGAATTCTATGAGTGGGTTACAAATATGGATCATTATGAAAATATTTTGTAATCATAGACAATGTTCAAGTTGATGAACTCGGAAATGTTAAACTAACATGTTTCATCATCAGAGAGACATATCGAATGAAGATGTCCTATAAAAAGTCGTTCAACATCGCGCATGTGACTAGCTGGACACTTAGATTTAATTGATATATAGATTTGCCAAACCAACTAGACATATTTTGCCACCTTAGATATAAGGGATATTTGTGGGGATAATAAAAATTCCAAATATCTTTTATTTTATTTTTATAAAAAAAAAAAAAAACAGAGTGTGAGGGTTGATGGCAAAAACGAATTTACTCAAAAATACACATCTTCCTTACTCTACAAGGAGACAAGAAACACCCTAAACTTACGTCAATCCTGTCCCATCAATCCAATAAAAAACATTATCCTCCCTCATCCCATACACAGAGTGGGATGGACGATCTTCCCTCTTTTGAAGCAAAATTACAAACCAAAAAGTAAAAGTTACACCATCAAAAAATAAAAAGCACATGTACTGTATAATATCCAGTCACGAGATAAAAATCTCGTTATGGTCACCATTGTAATGTTGTCGGAAACAAGCATCAAATATTTGCAGTACCACATCGTTCCACATTTTGATTTCTCATTGGTTAAACATCACATCAACGATTCAACTCCCTCACTATTGGTCCACGTTTTGAAACATCATTGGTCAAAAACAATTTTAATTAAATTAAAATATAAATCTTCTGTTTTTTTTGTTACTATATCTTTCTCTCCATGGTGACTGAGTCTCTCTTATAAACCGGCACAGCTCATAGACACTTGTCGATTCTACCATACACCCCCCAATCTCAAAGATCGTTCAAACACGACACTCAACAACGTTGTTGCCGAACACACACGAGTGAGTTTTCGTTTTCGTTCTCCCCGCCGTTTTTTTTTCATCCATGTCTTTCTATACCTAATTATATTTATTTCTATCTAAATCTTACCATTCTGAGATTATTTTTAACACTTTTTAAAACATGTTTAAGGTATTAATATCTTGGATTAATTATGTTCTGTCTACATCAGATTTCTTATTTACCTAATTTGTACATCATGTTTTTTTTTCTTTCAGTTTCTATATGGATGTTAATTAACGCAACAGATGTTGTGGTTGGATTTGTGCTTTTTTTTTTTTTAATTATTTACACTGATTTGGATTCTTGTGCTGGTGTGGATTCAATTAATTCTACAAGACTGTTTTGGAACTGTTTTACCAACCTTTTCTTTTGTTTTGTACTATGTTGCTTCTTATGTTTCTGTTTCACTCCAATGCTGTTAACGTGGTTGTAGTTTTGTTTCTTCTTGTACTTTCTATTTTGAGAGGGTTACAGATTCTTGAAACTGTGAAGTCTATGACCCTTTTTGGGAAAACGCTTTAATTAAGCACTTATAGCATGAACATTTATCATTTAAGAGCTTATTTATAAGCTGTTTATATAGAAAAAGATAAAATAAAGTCGAATTGTTTTCATATTTTGAAGTTTATGGATCTAATACAGGTAATCATTCTAAAGGACAGTGACTGAGAATACCACATGATCTGCTTTTGGATAATATTTAAGATAGAGATTGCTTAAGTGAAAATCTTACTTCTGGTTTAAGTCTTTTGAAAGTGGGGTCAAACATGAACTTTGCTTGGGATGCAATGAGTGTGAAGCCATGTGGAAATGTTAATCTAGCGAGGCAGTCTTCGGTATACTCGTTGACTTTTGATGAGTTACAGAGTACGATTGGTGGAGTTGGAAAAGATTTTGGATCAATGAACATGGATGAACTCTTGAAAAACATATGGAATGTTGAAGAGACGCAGGCGTTGACATCTTTGGCCGGTGGAAGAGGAGTAGTAGGAGAAAGACCTAACAACGCAGTTGGTAGTAATTTGCAAAGACAAAGTTCCTTGACTTTGCCAAGGACACTTAGTCAGAGAAAAGTTGATGAGGTTTGGAGGGAATTGATGAAAGATAATGGAAATAGTGGTTCATCTATGCCTCAAAGACAACCAACATTAGGTGAAGTGACTTTGGAAGAGTTTTTGGTGAGAGCTGGTGTTGTGAAAGAAGATATGCCTAATCATGCTCAACAAATTGAAAGACCAAATAATAATGAATGGTTTAGTGACTTCTCTAGATCAAACAACAACACCAATCTACTTCCCTTTCAACAACCAAATAGAAATAATGGGGATATGAGTGACAATATTAACTTAGTTCCTAAACAGGTTCCTGTTTCTGTTCCTCTTCCTCCTTCATCAATTAACTTGAATCACTTGCAACGGCCACCGCCCCTTTTCCCGAAACCTACGAATGTAGCATTTGCTTCGTCTATTCATATGCTAAACAATGCTCAACTTGGTAACTCGGGTAGAAGGGGAGGGATGATTGGAGTTCAAGAGCATTCAATGAATGGTGGTACATTAGTTCAAAATAGTGTAGCTTCTGGTGTTGGAATGCTTGGTTTATCTGCGGCGAATGTCACGGCTCCTATTACTTCTCCGGGAAGTAAACTGTCGCCAGACATAATTACAAAGCGTAATTTAGATCCTTCTTCTTTACTTTCACCACTTTCGTATGGAATCAACAAAGGAAGAAAGTTTGGTGCTGTAGAAAAAGTAGTTGAAAGAAGACAAAGAAGAATGATTAAGAATAGGGAATCTGCTGCAAGGTCACGGGCTCGCAAACAGGTTAGCATTTCATTTACTCATTTATGCATTTTAGTTCTTGAATATGAAACAAATGTCGTTTTTATAATTTCGATACATTCAGTTAGCACCGTTTATAATGCACATAACTTCTAAATGTTGTTTGTTATGAATGTAAGGCCTACACTGTTGAACTAGAGGCTGAAGTTGCAAAACTTAAGGAAGTAAATGAGGAATTACAAAGAAAACAGGTATGTTATGTTGTCATTTTGCATGACAAACTCGTAGGTTTTGGCAGTCTCTAACCACATTTGATATGATACAGGCAGAGTTTATGGAAATGCAGAAAAGTAAGGAGGATCTGCTACAGGTAAATAAAATAAGATACTTGAGAAGGACACTTACAGGTCCATGGTAGATTATAAAGCTTGTAGGAATGAAGGCATTGTTATGTCATAAGGAGAGGAGTTATGTATGTAAGGTGTGAAGTAATTACAGTTTAACAGTAGACAGGATGGTAGCTTTTATGTATAGGTATTAGGTACTAGGAGCATTTAGTTGTAAATTAAAGTAATAAACTTGCATCTTGTATCATAAACTATTTTACTTTCTTGAATGTCATTTTCATGTATCAAGTGTATAATGATTAGACCAGCCTGTTGCCTGTTGAACTGTCTGTGTTTCTCACCTCTCTGTTCAATTTAAACATGATTATCATCATACTCAATAATTTTCTCTCCCATTACAAAGTTTATATTATCTTTTTGTCTATTTCAAAATACCACATCATTTAGAATAATGCATATCAACAACTCTTTCTCCCAACATTAAAAAGTAGATTAAGGTAGTCCATACTTCAAAGGTACTCAAATTTTATACAAAGATGGGCGACACGTTTATATAAATGGTTTGTAACATTAAAATCTTAATTCACTCAAATAATAATGCAAAATTAGATTGATCTATCGTGGCAGGTAACAAATATTGTGCTAATTGTTTGCGATTTGTGTTTCTCTATTTTTCTTTTGTTACTGGCTGATGCTCCAACCACAATGGAATATACCTAGAATCTTATAAAATTGTTACAGATTTGAAAAGTAGATTTGAGGAGTGGGGGACGGAGTGTGAAGAGAAGGAGTGAAAATAAAGAAAACAAGACAGGATATTGTGGTTATACAAATAACAAATACAGCATATTGTTTTGTGTTGTGATAAAGCAGATATGGAGAGAACTTGTGAGATAGAAAAATGAGAGCAGATATGGAGAGAACTTGTGAGATGGAGAAATGGGATTTAAGGGAGGGAGAGAGACAAGAAAGAGATATGGGTTGGAAATAAGTCCTAGAGAAAAAATGGAGAGAAATGTTCATTTCATACTACGGATGCACTCCACATCTCTTAAAATCCAAAAACACTCATATTGGTGTTTGGACATGCATTTTCGGACGCACCTAAAATCACATCAGTTTTCGTATTTCAGTCAGTCACCTCATTTTTTGCCAAAATCTTTTTTGGAGATGCATCTTCGTGTATATTTCAGGGGTGAATTCGAAGATGCATCTCCGTAAAATCTCCCGATTGGCCTCATATGCTTCATGGATTTTATGAGTTTTATAAGCAGTGGACACGTGGCTCCGTGAACTAGATGCATGAGACAGGTGATTTCGAAAAGTATAACTAGATGATAGTGAACCTCAATCTTGTGAACCATCAAACGAGGTGGCATCGACTCATGCCACCGACCCTCTCACGTCCTACAAACGCATGTTCGGACACACATTTTGGATAAAAGCGCCTACTATTGTGCTAAAAGCAAATGTTGTTAGTGAGAGCGCAACTATATTTCATTATAGTATAAAGCCCTCAAGGGGTTGCACCTAGCATATCCTAGGAGCCATGGGTTGTGGGATGTTAAGCCCATCAAATTGCACCGATGATGCTGAATAAATAAATCTAACAATCTCTCTCTCAGTGACAGTTGGGGGGATTCGAATTCGTGACTTTGCTCTAATACTAAATTTTGGATCAAGTGTTTGTCATTGCGCTAAAAATAATTGTTGTTAATGAGCGTGCACCTATATTTTCTTATAGTATAGAACCCTCAGAGGATGCGCCTAGCCCACTTAGCACATCCTAGGCACCATGGACTAGAGGTTTTAACTTGCCAACAAATCGCATCGGTGACGCTTCATAAATAAATTCAACAACATCACAGTGCCTGATTTTGTCTTGATTGTTTTCAGCCACTACGCCTATAATGAAACTAAAAAAGCACAAAATGCAATTAAAATGCAATCAGGCCAAATCCTGAGATACATCTTCAAAAATCATTTCAGACATAATTCGGAAATGCATCTCTGGATGATCTCGCGAATTGCAGAAATGCCAGAAACCCCATTGATGCTCTAAACTCCAACCAAATGGTAGTGCATGTCTATATCAACTACCTCTTTCGAATGTACTACTATCTAATGTATTTTAAACGACTTATGTTATCTAAAACATCATTCAAATCTCAAAAAAATAAATGAAATGAGAAACTTACCAAATTAGAGTTATGGGTAAGAAGCTTGAATGAAGTAAGTGATTTTGCAACAAATGAAGTAGAATGGAGTGAGTGAACTTGAAGAAACTTGCTCAAATGGAGTTTGGAAATGACTTTGCAGTAAAAGAGCTCAAATAGGATTTTTATTGACTTTGCTGAAAATGAAGAAAGAAGAAGGAATGGTCTGGCGCGAATATATGAAATAAACGCGTCCGGAGATATATCTCCATAAAACTCTCTGAATTTTGAATTGAGAATTTTTTACAGAAATGCATCTTCGAACTTAAACTTGTGTTAATACGGAAAAACATCTCCGGATTAAATTTTAACAAAATAAAAATGTCTCGTCTATTTGCGTTAATGAGTGTGAAAAAAAATGTGTCCGGAGATACATCTCTAAACATTGAGGATAGTTGTGACTTTTCGCCGTGGTGAAGAAGCACCCCTAATGGTGAGAAAAGTAATAATTCCCAAAAATGGATACCTATAAAATGAAGTGAACTCGGCAATTATATATCAACCATTGAAAATGACAGATCAGAAAATTGGCCCAACTATCAAAAAGTAAAAAAAGTGTGAACAATGGATGAAAAAAGTAATGTGAAGAGATTAAAAAAAACACCAGAGATAAATAAAGTAGTTATAAAAGAATAGTTATACGGTGCAAACTGCAGAGTGGATTTAGTGTTGTACTATGCACATGTTTTTTTAACTACTAGATCAACAAGTCCCACTTTTGGATTTATGGTAGCATTTTCTCAAGAATGAAATGTCATCATTATAGGACAGCGTGGTAGTTAATGTGTATATCAGGTTTCTTGCACTTCCAAATAAATTCTGGAGAACTATCTATGCTACTTGTTTCTAAATTTTAACTATAAACGTGAATTCTATGCTCTGCAGTATGCTCAGGTATTTTTCAATTCATTGTGATGCACTTTTTATATGTGGAAGAGAGATTGGAAAAGTGTAACTTTTTCAAAATGAACTTCATAAATAAGCACTTAAAAAGAACCAAGTACTGCATATTTTTCCTGTCAAAATTGAACCGTCTGTGACTTTTTCAAAAAAATGAACTTCATAAATAAGCAATTAAAAAGTACTGCATATTTTTCCTCGTCAAAATTGAATCGTTCACTTCAAACATCAATAAGAGACTTGGACACTTATTTGGCAAAGTTGTAGCCCTTGAGGTTAGATTTTCAAATTAGCAGAGACCTCAACCTAAATCAGTCTTTTAACAATCAGAGTCTTTTAACAACTAGAGGGAGGTGTGAATATTTTCACACATCAGCCCCGGACTATTTTCAACTCAATACAATTAATAGTGTGTTTGGTTTCATGTTTCTAATATATAAAATCACGGTGACAATTGTTTTTCAACGTGAAAATGAAAAGCTACTAGTTATAGCTTCTTCCAAACGCGCGTTTATTTTGTCGTCCACCGTGATTCCAAACACACTATAAGAAATTATACTGGACAACAATGCCTTGAGGTTTAGAATCACGTCATATGTTCAACCATGCTGATACGTTCAAATTTCGTGTAACCTGCAGGTATTTTTTTTCATATACAACCATCCCTCGAAAAATGAGACTCAGAGGAGATGGTAATTAGTAGTATCAGTCATTCAACTATTCAGAATGTGGAGCAAAGTTAAGCCTGGGCTAGAGTACACTGCCTATAATTTTTCTATCCCACCTACAAGTACTTGAAACTACATGCTCTATTTCTTCGGATACTCAAAAACAAGGCCTTCTGCTACACTTCTCGCTCTTCCATTCCCAAATAACTTGCTCACAATAGCCAAAGCAAAATCAGTTATACTGGCAAGTCCTTCACTAGTGATCAGTTTGCCATCAATAACTACTACAGCATCATTTACAGCTCCGTCTTTAAGCTCGTCTAAGACAGAGGGATGAGCTGTGGCCTTCTTGTTCTTAAACAGTAAAAGAATTCAGTAAGGCTTATCTAAAAAATTGGATCAGGAAGCACAATGGTAACAGTAGGGTATTAAATACCTTTAGTAAACCATGTTTGTGTAGAATAGCAGGTGAGGAGCAGACGGCCCCGTATATTCTTCCAGCTGAATTTTGTTCTTTTAGAAGCTTCTTCAGAATTCTAGATTTGCTTAGCCTTTGAGTGCCAGCAGTTCCTCCCTGAAAATTCTTGACAATATTAGCAACAACACGAATGGATGGATGGGAGGGAGACAATAATAAGAATCGTCTGACTCTGCAGATAAAGACTACCCTAACTAAATTGAATCACTTACAAGTTATAACTGAAAATTAACCCTACAATTTGAAGGACCCCGTGAAGATAATACTATAAGGAGTGTTATCTATTTTCACCCAAAGTTCCATCCAAAGATTGTTTATGATTCAATCCAAATCAACTATATACAATATATGACTATTTTATTTGGTTTTTAAATCCTTTATAGTTGAGCATATTGAGAAATCCACTCAGGTTTGTTTGAACATATCTGAAAGAGATCAGTGCAAGCACAAATTAAGAAAGTAGACAATACAATTTTGCAGCAGCCTGAAAGACTAATTCTAAACATGAGAACTGATTTTTTTTATGGGATCAAATTTTCATGAATAAAAAAAAACCACGAAACACCACCACACAAAAAATGCATCAACTTATCAATTTTCATAAATTCGCATTACCGGGAGAATAATCAAATCATGTGCTGACTCTTGAACATCACTAAGTAACTTATCAGCAACAATTTTGGTTCCTTGAGAAGCCATAACTCCAAGAGTTTTCTCAACAGAAGCAACTATGACATTAGCTTTTGCTCGCCTTAGAATATCTATCAGTGTCACTACTTCAATCTCTTCAGAACCATGTGCAATTGGGATGAGAACCTGGTTGTCATCACATACATGTTAGATCCTCGTTACAAAAGCATGGACAACAGAAATGTTAATAAATTATACAGATAAGACAGTAACCTACACTGGGAGGATGGTGACCAACAGACCACTCAATTTCATTGAACTCCTTCTTAGATACATTATCATCACTGGTTCTCATCAACTATCATAAAAGAAGAAAGTGAACTAGATCAGGCACATAACACAGCTGATTCTCAACATGCATCAAGTATTAGAAATAACAGTAGAAGTAATCAATTCTCACAGGCATAACTCAATACCAAAATTTAGGATCTAGGTTTAAAACATTAGATTTCAAGCAAATTTCATCATTATGCATCAATCCTTTTGTTTTACTTTTCCAGACCCCAATAAATCCTGCAGATCAACTAATTTGGTATGTAACCAACAGTAGTTACTAATTTGTTCAGCCAGGCTAAACATTGGCTTTCACTTTATCGCTTCAATTCAGGGCTTACAAATTGACCACGTGAATGTTTGGCGCAACACAGAGTCATATGTAAGTATTCTCGTTTGGCGCAACACAGAATAATAGTAAGTATTCTTAATCAAGTTAAAACATAGACTTCAAGACATTCTTAATTTTAATTTCTTCACCTATGAAACACGGACACAGACACGAACACCCGACACGACACCGGCACTAACACGTTGACACCAGAATCAATTTGAAAAAATGAATAAATTGAACGTAACCACAAGTGTCGTGTCGGTGTCGGTATCAGTGTCCAACACAGACACGGACACGGGCACGTCTCTTCTCAGATGTGTCGGGGCTAAAGAGTTCTTCGCTATTGCGGAAGTGTAATAATTTCAGTTAACAAAGCAAATTACCAAGAATTCAGCAACCTCCCTTGCAACAAACTCCCCAAATAGCTGCTCAGCCAAGGTTAAAGCAAACATGTAAGCAGTTCCAGGGCCACGGCTCGTTGTAAGCCCTTTCGAAACCTGAATGTTCGTTTTAACAGCCCAAAACGTCGGAAGCTTGTGGAAAAATGCAGGGTGACAGGTTATCTTGCAAAACAAACTGGAAAAAATCAGCCCCATCCAAATACAATATAATGCATGTTTGGATTGATGGTGAGTTTGTTAGAAACAGACATTGCCAGAAGTTTGTTTAGCTTGAATCTTCAACAAATGTTAGTGTCATTGAAATTTCGTCAAAGGCAATATAAATCCAGACATGCATGAAATCAAACTACAATATCCAAAACAAACAAACAAAAAAGTAAAGTACCTTCCTTCTCTTCAAAAGACCCCATGGCAAAAGTGTGACAGCAGGAGCAGCATTAATAGCACCATAGAGCCTATTTTCCTCAGCTTGTTTGCACGTGATTCTTCTCAGCACATCACAATCCCTTAATCTTGCTGAACCAGGCATTCCTCCCTGTTACTTATAGTGATTAATTAAGCATGAACATTAAGGACAAGTGGCGATGACGGTGGTGGTGGTGGTGGTGATAAGATAAAAACTAACCGGTAAAGCGATGAGATCGAAAATTTGATCGGAGCAATCGGAAATGGAAGCGTCGGCGACTAATTTGGTGCCTCCAGCAGCTTCAATTTGAAGCTGAGACTCGACGGAAGCTACGGTGACATGAGCACCAGCACGGCGGAGGACGTGAATTAAGATAACGGCTTCCATTTCTTCGGTACCGAAACCGATGGGGAGCAGAACCTTCTTTGGAGTTGTTGCAACTGTGTGTGTTGTTGTTGGTGGAGAGAGGGAAATGGAAAGTGTGGAGTTTGGAGTGCAGCGTGGGGGTTTGAAGGAGGGTAAGGGTTTAAGGGTGATAGTGGAAGTAGCGACGGTGAAGGGAGGGAGTGTTGGGGGAGGTTGAGGTGGCAATAGCAGCAACGACATGGAATCTGTTACAAGTTACCACAATTCTATTCTGGCTGTGAAGTGAAATGAAATGAAATGAAGATATGGAGTGAAAAGAGTAGGCTTCAACTAGATGATAAGGAGTTCTTCTCTCACTCTCCCTTTTCCTCATTTTACTCGCTACTTAAGTTAAAGCCTACTAACATCTTCTCCAATTCTATCCTTCTTTATTTTGTGCATTACTAAAGTTTTGAGAATATAAATGTAACAATGTAATATTTTATGGGTACATTTAATTTTTATATACTAGATATATCTTTCTTTTTATTCGAGTGAGACTAATTTTTCTTTATTATGAATCAAAAGTTTAATACAAGAAGGAACATTATAATAAGACTGCGTCTAGCTTATGGATTGATCATTTTCGCTAACGAATGAACAACCATATTCGTTTAATATTTTACAAAACCAAGCTCAAAGTTTGGAAAATTTAATAACAACAACTGAATAGATCTAATAATAGCAGCAAACTCTGAAAATCCTATGGTTTTGGCCTCTACGACTTGCACCACTCGAAGGGAATCACTTTCAAAAATTATTTGATCAAGGTTCATAGTTATTTCTTGTTGAATAGCTTCTTTGAGAGCTAAAGCTTCCGCTTCAATTATGGAAAGCTTCTCAGAATCTCACGCCACACCTACTATAAGAAAGTTTCCTGAGTTATCTCGAAAACACCAACCACGATTTGAAGTCCCACAATTATTAATAAAACTCGCATCTACATTGCACTTGCTCCACCCAAAAGATGGCGGAAGCCAGCGCAATACATGTTGATGTCCGGAAGCTTCACCTTCATTTTGTTGTGCTTTGAACCATTTCTGCCACTTATGAAAACCCAGCTAACAAAGCTTTGATGTCTCCTCCCTCTCATTATTCAGAATAAAATCATTTTTATTTTTCCACATAACATTCATCATTACAGCAACTTTGTCGACAATATTCCTATCTTTTATGTTACAAATATCAACAATAATCGACCTTACAACTTGGAAAGAATAAGCAGTGATCAATAACATTATTTAACTCGGCTGCCCGCCAACGTTGATTTGTTTCAGAACAACCAAAGAAAACATTACCAAGAATCTTCCCAATTATTATCGCAAAAAGGGCACTCACCCGGACACTGAACATGATGTTGTCAAAGTGAACTTGCGATGGAAGACAATCGTGACAAACTCTCCATAATAGATGTTTAACTCTAGCGGGAGATTTAATGTTCCAAATGCAACTCCAATCTATCAGCACACCCGGATGGAGAATTTTTTTCCGCACATTCCTCCAAACCTTGTACCCCGATCAAACGCTATAGCAACCATTTTTCTCCTCCATCCAAACTAACCTATCTTCCGTTACTTCTTCCACCAAAGGAACCTGAATAATTTCTTCAATCGTTGTATAATAAAAAATGTCACGTGATAATCCCATGTTCTATTGTTTAACATTTGCTAGCATGAGATTATTAATGAGAATATTATACGCACCTTGCTTCTGGGGTCCTTTCAAGCACCCCTCTTCTCCACCTCGGAGCCAAGGTCCATTCATCACATTGATGTTACTACAGTCTTCAATACTCCACCTGTAACCTAAAGTTAGAACTTCTCTAGCATTCTAAATACCCCTCCACATAAAGTTTGGGTTATAACCAAGATTAGCGTCAAAAAAAAGATGTTCTAGGGAAATAACTTATTTTGAAAATTCTGGAAACTAGAGCATGCGGTTTAGACATAAGAAACCACCCATGTTTAGCTATCATTTCCATGTTAAAAGCTCTTAAGTCACAGAACCCCAATCCACCCTCCTTCTTGGTACAAGTAAGCTTCTCCCACGCCATCCACCTTATTCATCAGTCATTATTACCTCCCACACCAAAAAGAATTCAACATTTTCTCAATATCATTGATCACTTTGTCGGGAAGAATATACATACTCATAACATAAGCCAAAATTGCCTATAATACTGATTTAATCATCACTTCTTTCCTAGCTTTAGATAAAGACTGCCCCTTCCAAGAATTTATTTGTTTCTAAATATGATCTTTAATATAAGAAAAGGTTGATTTTTTACTCCTTCCAATCATCGAGGGAAGACCCAGATAAGTACCCATCCCCAGAACATAATGAACTCCCATAATACCTGTAAGGTCATCTTTAGTCGGATTACTCAAGTTGTTGCTAAAGAAGACTTCGGACTTTGTCATATTAATTTTTTGGCCTGACGCTTTCGCATAATTTTGTAGAAGACTCATAAGAGTTTTCACCTCCGATACATTGGCCCTGTTGTTGGCTGGGATTTTTGACAAGGACCAAAATCCAACCAAAAGAAGTGGATAAAAAAGGTTCTTTGGAAAAGGTGATTTATGTGATTCGACTACTGATGCAGTCGACCTAGGACCTAGAGATATTCTACAAGTATTTGACTATTGATACAGTCGACCTAGGAAGATTTTGCAAGTAAGTGATTGAGCCTGAAGACAGGAGTAGTCGACCAGGGAAGACCTCATAAGTCATTGGACCTAGAAACATTAAAAGGCCTAAAAGATCCATCAAGCGAGCGAAGCATTTTGGAGGAAAACTTGGAGAACATGGGTTTGAGAGTATGAATGGAGAACATGAGATCATGGATGGGAGTTACAAGATATACGTGGCGTACAAAGAAGCGAAGTCCGCTAGAAAGTAGTTATTTTTTGTGTGTATTATAAATAAAGCACTTAGTGCATAGTGTTAAAGGTTCAAACTTTCACATTCCTATATGTTAGTCACTCAGAGTACCCAAATGAACGAGCGAAATGAGTCAACCTAGGGCAATGTATGTTTAAATCAACTTATTTTCAACTATTTTGATGTTATGTCATTTATGTTTACAGTTTAAAACACTTTTCATTTTATTTTACAACTCTAGCTTTATTGCTTATCAACTCGTTTGGCACCAGTCGAGCAAAACCTTTTTGAAGACACTTTGTGAAAACACTCAAAAACTGAAGCACTGTATTGAGATTCCATGGTCGATCTCTCTAGTAAACTTTTGTTAAGAGACCAGCGTTGTTTACCGAAACCAGAGGTAAGCAAATTGACACACCTGGTGGGACAGTGCTAATAATTTTGTATTTATGTTTGGTTTTACAAAGTTTCTTGTAGTTTAGTTTGTGTGCGTGTATGAATTTAAGAAGCGGTAAACATTTGTCAAAGTCTAAAATGCCACGCTCTAACACAAACACTGCACATACACAAATTTCTACACAAAATGTGGATGTCATACCAGTGAGTGTCACAACTCAAAGCGCGACGATTTTATCTCTTATGAGATTGTCCGTTGTTCATGGTTTAGTGACAACAGCCACAATGACAGAACCTAGGCATGAGGTATCACCATTTGACCCAAATCGATCACTCTTTCCAGGGGGTCCAGGATCATCATTTGTCTCTTATCAATATGGTATGCCTTATTCCATAATGGTTGGGTTACAGTCTAACCTATCCACATATACAAAAAACGCAGTGGCCACTGGAAACCAAGGAAGTTATGTCCCAGGTGGTCGACCAGTTGGTTTTGGTTATATCCCTCAGTCGATACCATCTTTGAATACTACTTCTATTATGGCTTTGAGGCAATAGGTGGATGAGAGTAATTTAGAGTTAGTGAATGTTTTAACTCAGCAAATGGGAGTTGCTTTCAATCATGTAGTTGACCAAATAGGCATATTGATTTAGTCATTATGGGTCCAACCAACTCAGACGCACCAAAGGCCGTTAAGAGTTTTTGAAGAACTGGAGGGAGGAAACAATAAGAGTCCTTTTAGACCTTGAAGGATGGAAGTACCCACTTATTAAGAGGAAGAATTCGTTGAACAATACGAACCTAGGCCAATCATAGTTAGGAGGAACCAAGATGTTGATCGAGTGTTAAGAAATGCCACTATTGGGCATAACAATATAGTGAATGTAGTAGAAGAAGTGTTAACATGATATGGGGTAAATGTTTGCCTTCGGAGGCCTAATTATTCGTCTCCCTTGGCTAATTATATTCAACGGGCAGAATTTCCTAGGGAATGTAAGGTACCTAAACTTACCAAGTTTGCTGGTGATGCTAATGAGTCGACCATTAAACACATTGTTAGGTATGAAATAGAAGTTGGTGATATCGCCAATGATGAGGGTTTAAAATTAATATATTTTCCTAATTCGTTAACCAAAAATGCTTTTACTTGGTTTACAACATTGACTCCAAATTCTATACACGCTTGGGAATAACTTGAGAGCATATTTCATGAGCAATTTTATGTTGGTCAGCCTAAGATAAGTTTGAAAGAATTATCCTCAATCAAGAGGAGGTCGTCTGAGTCAATGAAGGCTTATTTGAATAGGTTTATGGTCCTAAAGTCTAGATGTTTTACTAGAGTTCCTGAACATGAGCTGGTCGAAATGGCCACTGTGGGCTTAGATTATTCTATCAGGAAGAAGTTTGATCCTAAATCTATTACAGATATGTCTCAACTAGCTGATAAGGTTAGATATGTCGAACGTTTGAAAATAGAGAAATCTATATTTTCAAAGGATCATAGAAAAGGCAAAGTGGCATATATGGATATGGAGGATTATTCTATAGAGTCTAAAGATGAATACATGGAAGAATGGGAAGTTAATGTGGCTGAATTAAAAGTTGGACCTCCATATGTATGTAAACCTATAAAACCGTCAAAAGGAAAAACGGTTGAAAAACCAAAAAATGATAAATCTAATACTAAAATATATACTTTTGATGTGTCAAAATATGATGAAATATTTGATGTTTTATTTTCAGATGGTCAGATTATAATGCCTCCAGGCAATAAAAATCCACCATTAGAGCAGAAACATAAAAGAGGTTTCTGCAAGTATCATAATTTTCTAGGTTATAATACTTATCAATGTTTTCTTTTTAGGGATTTGATTCAGAAGGCTCTGAAAGATGGTCGGTTGAAATTTGGTGAAAAACCAAAAAGCTCCGTGAAGGTCGACTCAGATCCTTTACATGTTGTTGATGCACACTTTGTCGAACCATTGGAAGTGTTGATGATCGAGGCTACTGATAGTCTCAAAGGCGAACAGGCCAATAGTATTGACTTAATGGCAGCATTGACAATCAAGACTACTGATGCTTTTGAGAATGAACAAGTTATGATTATTGATCCAATGGTAGCTACAGTGGTCGATACTACTGAAGGTCTCAAAAGTGGAAATGGAAATTTGTCTAAGCCCCTGGAAGTGATGGTAGTTGATATTGCTGAAGAGCCTGAGGGTAATCAGAGCGACAAGGAAAAAGTGGATTGCGAAACCAAGAATGAGGACTTTTCTGAAGAAACAGTTGTTGAATTGATGAAGGTTGTATTTCCCAAACCCGAGGAGGAATTGGTAGCTTTACTGAATAGATGCAAGTTGAGTAATTCCAGGTCTATGTTATGCCCAAATTGTAATGTGGTCTATGATGAAAATGTTGCAGAGAAAATTGAGAAGTTGAAGAAGAAACACCCTCAAGAGAAAAATCCAAAGGTGGTGTTCGACCATGCGAAGGGGCCATACAAAGTCCAAGTGCCTCAAATAAAACCTAAGTTTACATATCAAAGGATCTTTGTGCCACCAAATGATGCTCCTAACAATAATTGGTTTCATCCTTTCTATCCAAGGGGTGAAAACCAAAACTGGAAGGTAATGAAGAAAGGTTCAGGTTCGAGTCAAAAGTGGGAAATGATGGAGAAGGGATCAAGTTCTTCCCAATTTGCTGAAGCTGGGATCACCTTAAAGAAGTATCATGTTCCTCCCACATACAAAGGGAAGAATTCTATGACAAATACTATGTGGAAAAGGTTTCAAAGAAACAAAAAAGCTATAAGAGAAGTGGCATCAAAAGTTTCTCTATCAAAAGATGAGAGCAATCAGAAGGAAATGCACCATCAACCAGTAAAAGAGAGGTTGTCGATGTCGGTTGTGAGTATGCCGCAAGTAAAAGTTGAAGATCTTGATGACGACATAGGCGATGAGTTATCTGATGACTTTGAAGATAGCTCAGAAGATGACTTGATTATTCACTATAATATCGTGTCGGTCTTGCCTAATGATTATGGTTTCGCGTCATAAGCATCTGGGGACGATGAAGAAGCCATGTGTGAAGAATCTGCAGGTTAGAAACCTTTATGCTACTATGTCATGAATAATGGGGTAGTGGAAGAACAACATGAAATGTTTGAGAATCCTACATCTGATATGATGTACCATCTCAAGCCTTTGTTTATAAGGGCTAAATTTGATGGTTTCCCTGTGAACAAAGTGTTCGTTGATGGTGGTGCTGCTGTAAACTTGATGCCACAATCATTGCTGAAAAGAATTGGCAAGTTCAACACTGACCTCAAACCACAGATATGGTTTTGTCAAACTATGAAGGAAAAATAAGTCACATACTGGGTGTGATTCAAGTGAATTTATCAGTTGGCTCGACTTCAAGGCCAACATTGTTTATGGTGATTGCGTCTAAAGCAAACTATAATTTGTTGCTAAGGCGTGAGTGGATACATGGCATTAAGGCAATACCATCAACTCTGCACCAACACTTATCCATATGGCGTCAAGATGGGATTGTGGAGAATATTGAGGCAGACCACAATTATTTTACTGCTGATGTGAATATGGTCAATAGGAAGAATTTTGATAAAGCATTAGCTATCATACCCCCGTGTGATCCTTAAGATGCAGTGTTCAAGTCGCATCCTGATGCAATCAAGTTTCTAACCTTACACCCCACTCATGGTTTCATTTGGGACCAAGAAAAATGGATACATATCCAAATATAGAAGGGGAGTTTGAACCCACGAGGTGGGAAGAGCAAACTCATGATGATGCCTGAGTCGAATGCTCTGGCAAGGATTTTGTCCTATATGGCTAAAAACAAGATAAATTCGGCCTTAGAGGCTAGAAATGTTTCAAATATGGCGCTTAAAGCCATTATGGTGGAAAAGCATGGAGAACCAAGCCAAACAACAGCTTCAGAAAGCCAAAGGCTTTACTGCATATAAGAAGAAGAGCCTTTGGGGTTTGATAAAGACCCAGGAGATAATACTTTGAAGATGCAAGCACAATATCCATTGGAGGAAGTTAACCCGGGTGATGGCACGATTAAGCGAATTATATACATCAACACCAAGATCGACAACAAGATGAAGAATCAAGTAATCAAATTGCTTAAAGAATTTAAAGATTTCTTTGCATGGGATTACAACGAGATGCCTGGTTTGAGAAGGGAGATGGTAGAAATTATACTACCCATAAATCTAGACAAGCGACCAGTCAAGAAAATGCTAATAAGGTTCACGCCAGAAGCGATATCCAAGATAAAAATAGATATTGAACGATTGTTGAAGAGCAAATTCATCAGGACGACCAGGTATGTTGAGTGGTTAGCTAATATAGTGCATGTGGTAAAGAAAAGTGGAACTTTAAGAATTTGCATAGATTTAAGGATTTAAATAAAGCCATTCCAAAGGACAAATATCCAATGCACGTGGCAGAAATGTTGGTTGATTTGACTGCATGGTATGAATATTTAAGTCTTTTGGATGGATACTCATGCTACAATCAAATTTTTATTGCTGAAGAGGATACCCACAAAACTGCATTTCGATGCCCCGGGGTGCTAGGCACATATGAGTGGGTAGTGTTGTACCCCAAAATTTTCCTTCTCATTTTATCAAGATTTCCCCTCACAAGACTCTTTGGACTCCAGACAAAATCAGGGTTTGCTCTGCTTAAGACATCTCCTTGCACTGATGACCTGAAATTAGGGTTTGAGTTTGCACAGGGACTTTTGGACTTCCAATGCTCAATGTGACTCTCATACTTCATGTTGTACTTATAAGATTTCCCATACCAAGTTTCAAGCTTTGAATTAATTTTTTGCCCAATCAATTGCACAGTTGACCTATAAATCAGATGTATTGGGGAAAAAGTCAACTGTGGCCAATTTATAGTCAAACCTCATAATTTTTTATCCACGTCAACATTATAGAATCATATGAACCATTTGATCAAGTTTGGACCACAACTCCTCAAGAAATTTGATCAGATCATCAAAAGGGCAAAATGGTCATTTTTAGGGTTTTTGACTGCACAAGGGCAATTTTTGATTTTTCACCTAGCCAATGGCAAATTGGGTTCAAGCATGGATTCAAGGACTCAATGGCATCATCTTTACCTAATCACAAGGTTCAAAAGATCTCAAGTGCATTGGATTGACAGATGAATTTTCCAGTCAACTGATCAAAAATCAACTATACACTGAAAAGTCAAACTTTGACTTTTTGGTCAAAATCAAGTGCCAAGATTCATTTTTCATCAAGATGTGTCAAAACATGAAACTTGTTCATCAAGAAACCTAATTTTGCAAATTAGGGCTTAAAATGGAAAATTTTCATAACTTAGAAATTTTCTAAGTTATGAAAATTTCTTATTTTTTCCCAACTTTGCCCAACTTTTTCACCATGATGCAATTGGATTCAAAGAAAACTTCCAACATGAAAGTTGTAGTCCCCTCCACAAAATATACAACTTTGATTCATAAAGTTTTCCCAAAAGATGCTTGGATCTCAAGTTATGATTTTGTGAACAAGGGTCCATGAAACTTTTAACTTAGTGAAATTTTGCCCTAGTTTAGGCAGGATTTTGACCTATCTTCATGGCAATTTTTCACCTAGTTCCAATTGGAATCTCAAAATTAATTTAAAATATGGATTGTATAGCATGTTACAAGCTTTCCAAAATGTCCAAGAACTCTCCAAGATCATTTGTGGTTAGGGAGAATCGAAGGTTTGAATTTGGAAAAATGTCACTTTGATCCATGGCATTTTTCATGTTGCTACAAGTTGCAATTTCTGTCCAGCTTTGTTTGTACTTACTTACAGGTCCTTAAACCCTTCCATACTCAAAAATTGAATGCAAACACAAAGGATTAAGGCATTGTTCTGAACTTTAGAGGTTTACACATTGAATTAATCTAAAAATGGCAAAAAGGCAACATTGCCACTTTGATAAAGTTGGCTTTATGTCAAGTTGTCCCTCTTGAGCCAAGGACCCAATCTTTTGCAGCAAACAAAGTTTACTAATATTAGGCAATTTTTACCAACTCTTGGCAGACCCTAAGCTAGATGGTACAACCCTTTGCATTGTCTTTTCACACTTTTCTTCAAAACCAAATCAACTTGCCAAAACCACATAACTCTTGTATCTGATATAACCAAGTGTCGTAACCATTCCAAACAGGTTTTGCATATTTCCTAAAGTCAGAAACACGAGCTAGCCAGTCCTCAAACACCCTTGTACACCAAAACACCAAAATCTTGCAAAACAGGGTAGCTTCTGCATTTTGGTTTCCAAATCACAAATCACTCGTGCGTTTTGCCCCAAACCTCTTCCAACACACTCCATACAACCTACCTAAGCTATCCCAACCATTGGCCAGCAACTGTAACCTTGTTTTCAAGCTTCACCATTTTTGAATTCTGACTGTGCAGGTTGACTTTTACAAGCTTATTTAAGCAAGCTCAAAGCTAGCTAAGCATTGGGAAAGCTCCAAGGAACTTCAAGCAAGCTCACAAGCATCTCAGGCCTCACTGAAAACCTCTGCATTGCCATACTCGAGCTCAAATGAAACAAGTAAAGTTCAAACTTCTATCTCTCTATTTAGGAAACATTAGGCTTAGGTTTGTGAATAAAAAATGTAGTACTCATTGCCCTTAAGCTGTACATATGCATAGATTTCATTTAAGTTAACTGTGTTGGGAGAATTTGAATGATGAACTTTCTGAAAAAGTTAGGTTAGAAATTAGGGTCAGAGAAATTCTCTCTGGTCTTTGAGAGTTAGATTAAGCTTTTTATATGGTTAGAATCGTATGATCATGCTCTATAACTTTCATGTTGCAAGTTTTTGTTTTTAAGCACTGAAACAGGAGATACGAATTTGTACATAGCGCGCGCTTGGTTCTGTCTCAAGGACATGGATGAAGAGGAACTTGGGCTGGGCTTGGTTTGGCTTGCTTTTGACACCCCTAACTTGCTTCTCACACCCCCTTGGCCCATTGTTTTTATATTTTCATTATTTTTTCATTTCTTTTTAGTTTCTGACTTTTATTTTATTTTTCTAAATATTAAAAATTCCCAAAAATATTTTCATAAATTTTCACATTTTTTTTATTATTTTTATTATTTTTTCTAGCATAGAAATAATTACTTTGATAATATACTTATATTTTCTTAAAATAAATTCATAAATAATACAAAAAAATATTATATTTTTATTTTTATTATTTATATACTTAAATAATATTTTTCTCACATATTTTTATTTTTTAACATTTGTATATATTTTTATTTAATTTATTGTACATAAATAAATAATTATAATATATATATTTTCTTAAAATAAATTAGGGTTTCCACCCTTAATAAAAATAATCTTTTATTTTCTTATTTTAATACATTAAATATTTATTTTTACATACATAAAAATAATACAAAAAACATTTTTTGCATATTTATAATATATTGCATATTTATTTAATTGTCCATTTAAATATTTGCTTATTTATCATTTGAACAAAGAATTCAATATGGTTGTAATAATTTTAAGGTTTCAATTTCTTGCAAATAATCCCCTATTCAAAATTGTATCCCCCTCCCCATATCAATATTGTAATAGTTGTAGATTTACTTTTACGCATTTATAGCTTTCAAATATGCATGATAGAGATTAGGGTTTGTATGCAAAATCAAAAATCAAACAAATAGCTTGACCTAATACAAGACAAAAATGCATGAAAATTGACAACAAAATGCACACAAGCACCCCTAGGGTTTCATCCACTTGGTTTCCTTAAAACATGGCCATGGTATGCATGCTAGGTGTCTTGGCAAAACAAAACAAAAAAACAAAAGATCATAGTCCCTCGATGACGCTATCTTGGTTGCCTATACAAAATGATCTAGTCCCTTAAAAAACTTGCTAAGATACTTGGCACTATTTCTATCACGGTCAATACGATGACCCGCGCCTGTCCCGTTTAACATCCAAACACAAGTTTGTTTACCCAATGCAATGGTAAAACAATACTGTCAAAGGGTTAAAAATGTGTAGGAAAGACTTTTGAGTAGATAGGGTAGACAACTCTTAGTTACTTGAACAAAACTTGCAAACATCCTTGCTATTTTCAAAAACACATCACAACACAATTTCAAAACATTTCCCAAAACAAACTTTCAAACATTGAAATATTTTTCAAAAGACAAACACCTTTGTATACATTCAAACAAGAATTATTACAAGGGTTGCCTAGACAAAGGCCTCTTTTCAAAATATTTTCAAAACCACACACAAAAGTACCATTTCAAACAATTGAAAAGCAAAAGCAAGTGATCTAAAACAAGTAACTAAGAGCCCATGAAAAACCATGGATGAAAAGGGTGCTAGCACCTTCCTTTTTCATAATCTACCCTCCGAACCCAAGAAAACATCTCAAAGGTCTTTCTTGTGCTTTTTGACCTTTCCTTTGGATAAATAAAAAGTCGGTGGCGACTCTTGCTAAACCGAAACATTTGCAAACACAAACGCAAAACCTCAAGTCAGTTCTCCCACCGCCATGCAGAACTGGCGACTCTGCTGGGGAAAAAACTAAAAAGTGGGGTTACCTTAGGGTTTTAGATCACCTTTACATGCTTATCTTGATTGCTTTGATTGCTTTACATTTGGTTCTTTTGTTTGGGTTTGAATCCTCTACCCGAATTTTGGGAAACATTCGTAGGTAAATAGCAATACATTGTGGAAACTGTGTGGGGTATACCGACATGGTTGAAGCAATAGCTATATTAGTACGACATATTTGTGGGTACCGGTAGCCTTTGAGTTAATCTAAGAGAATACGGGGCCGCTGAGTGATGTCATGAAGCACTAATGGACTTTTAGAACCTTTACTTGACCATCTTGGCCTTTTTAGGGGTAGTGAGATGACCGACTTTGGTGCAGTCCGAAGTTGGTAGATACTCGATACTACACTCACTGAGGGTTGTTTTCTTGGAATATTTCGGTCGCCAGTTAAGTGGCTAAACTGAAACAATGAACACAAAATAATCCAGTGATATTGAGCTCCTTAGAACCCGGTTACTATTTTTAGGACAGGTTGAGCCAACTAAACTTCAAGAGGGTACTTACCTATGAAACCCCATGCAAGCCTGAAACTAGGATCTTGTGTGATTTGTTTGTACATATATACTTGTGCATAACATCATAAACATCATGAAGCATCATGTGCATCAACTAACCATTTCAAGGATTTAGATCTTTTTCTTTGTTCCTGTTTTATAGGTAATGGATTCATTTCGCAGGAAAACAATCCAAGTCAACCTTGTAAGAATTCCTCCTCAACTCAAGGAGCTTACCTCAAGGATTCTTGAGAATTCTCCATTCACCGAGAGGCATGGTCGTCTTCTCAACTTAGTCAACACCAACACTGAGGAAGACATGGTGAAAGTTCTCTTCCAGTTCTTTGACCCCCTACACCATTGCTTCACATTTCATGATTACCAGCTTGTGCCTACTTTGGAGGAATTTTCTCAACTCCTGAGGATTCCTTTTCTCCATCAACTACCCTACAACGGTACAGAAAGAGATCCAAAACCTGAAGATGTTGCTCAAGCCTTACCCTTGCAACCATCTAACATCATAGGTCATTGGGAAACCAGAAGTGGTGTCAAGGGTTTCTTGTCAAAGTTTCTGTTTGAGAAGGCCCAAAGCTGCTGGAATTCTTTGGACTTACAAGCTTTTGAGGAGATTGTGACTCTTCTCATCTATGGGTTGGTCTTGTTCCCAAACCCTGACCAGCTTATAGATGTCAGTGCTGTCAAAATTTTCATGGCTCGCAACCCGATGCTACATTGCTTAGGGATATCCTCCACTCATTTCACACACGAACAATGAGGAAAAGAGGTGTTCTCATGTGCTGTACTCCTCTTCTAGCAAGGTGGTTTATTTCTCACCTTCCCCAATCAGTTTTGAAGAATGGGCAGGGTTTGAGGTGGTCACAACAATTGATGACTCTTACACATTCAGATGTTCATTGGTGTTCTCGGTCCAGAGAAAATGTTATCATCATTGATCATTGTGGGAAATTTCCTAATGTCCCACTACTAGGCATTAGGGGAGGCATTACCTACAACCTCTGCTTGGCTCTAAGACAGTTTGGGTATGCCCGAAGGGATGGCCCTCATGACATGCTGATTCTAGACTTGGTTTTTGACTTTGACAACAACGATCAAAAACTTCGACAAAGGTTTATCCGAGCTTGGAGGATGCCCAACAGGGTGGACAGTAAGACCTTGGGACACAAGAATTCCATCCCCCTTGAGCCTTACCTCAAGTGGGTACGAACCCGCGCCCAAAGTCTTATGATGCCTTACCCCTACATTCTGCCTGAGATCAAAGAGCCTGTTTTGGAAGGAGAGGTTCCATACACCCTCCTACATCCTGATATGCCAACATCACTTGAAGATTTTCAAAGGAGTTGGATACAGCTCAAGGGAGAACGCGATACTTTTGAATCCCAATTCTACGCCAGTGAGAAGAAGGTTTTGGAACTTACTCTCCAACTTCACGAAGAGCAGAATCTCAACACCTACATAGCACCAAAGAGGATGCGCAACGTCTTTTTACATTAGAATTTTGTATTATTTTGCCCATGGGGCATTTATGTACTAACAAATTCTTCTTATTAATATGACGCGTGTTCTTTTTGTTTGCAACAAATTTGAATTTCTGAATCCTTGAATGCATTACATGAATAACACATCATTCATCATATGCATAAGCAGGTCTTCACACCAGGTTTCCTTATCTCTCTGCTGTTTATTTCAGCAAGATGGATATAAAGCAGACGACCAAAGACTTACAAGCGCAAAATTCACAGTTCCAACAGCTACTCATGACCTTGGCAAAGGGTCAGGAGGAGCTCAAAGGTATACTGGAAAAGGAAAAGGAGAAAAAGAAAAAGAAGAAGGTTGGTGTGGCTACCATGGGTAGAAGATTTGAGAACCAAGCTAGAAGGGTCCTGGATTTTCCCTCAACATCTGATGAAGGGGTTGGAAAGGGTAAAGGAACTGCGGTGCAATCTGATTCTGATGAAGAAGAAGATGAAGAGGATGAAGATTATTCTGAGCAGCAGTACCCTCCTGCAGACGACAAGTACAAGAATTTGGAAGAGTGTCTGGCAGCTATGGAGGTGCAAAGAGTGCCTGGGCTGGACTTCGAAGAGTTAGGGTTGGTTGCTGGGATTGTCATTCCCCCTAAATTCAAGGTGCCTCTATTTTCTAAATACGATGGTTTGTCTTGTCCAAAGATGCATCTGCGGTCTTACGTCAGAAAAATCCAACCTCATTCTTCTAATAAGGACCTGTGGGTTCATTTCTTCCAGGACAGTCTTTCGGGGACGCAATTAGATTGGTTCTACCAGCTAGAGAGGTCTGATGTGCACAATTGGGAGGATTTGGCTGCTACCTTCTACAGACAATACCAATATAATACGGATTTAGCACCAACCCGTACTCAATTACAGAGTATGGGCATGGTCCCGAATGAAGGTTTCAAAGAGTATGCCCAGAAATGGAGAGATTTGGTGGGGCGAGTACAACCACCTCTATCTGAGAGGGAGCTGGTAGATATGTTCTTGGGTACACTGTCAGGCCCCTTTTTCAATCACCTGATTGGAAGTTCATCTGCGGGGTTCACCGAGTTGATTCTAACTGGTGAGAGGGTTGAAGCGGGAATCAAGAGCGGAAAAATTCAAAAGGATGCATCTGCTTTCGCTGCTATCAAGAAGACTTTTCCAGCCAAGAAAGAAGTCTCAGTTGTCTACTCCCAGAGAGGCCAAGGAAGAGTTGAGCGCCGGCCAGCGGTGGGGTCTGTAATGATTCAAAAGACTGCAGATGATCAGCCTAGAAACAATTAACCCATAACCAACCAAGCAAGGGTGGAAAGGCCCACACGGCAATACACCCGGATCAATATGACACCTGCTCAGGTTCTCCCTCGCCTTTTGAAGTTAAACCTTGCAAGTTTGAGAGAGGCCCTGAAGAATCCGAATACAACTTCTCCTTTCTACCATGCTAATGCCAAGTGTGCTTATCATTCTGACAGCTTGGGGCATGACACCAACAATTGTTGGCCCCTCAAAAATAAGATCCAGGACTTGATAGATGCTAAGGAGGTGGAATTCGACGCCCCTGAAAAACCTAATGTGATCTCTACTCCAATTCCAAAACATGGTCACAATGTCCATGCTGTTGAAGAAGATCTTTTTATTGCTACTGTTGATGATTTGATGACTCCGTTACCGATAATCAAGCTGAATTTGTTGAAGGCTGGGATTTTCCCAGGTTGTAAAGAAGATTGTTGTATTTGTTCCTCCTTACCAACCGACTGTCCGTTGTTGAAGTTAGGCATCCAACGCCTAATGGATAACCAAGAGATACTTTTTGAAAAGACTCCTGCTACACCGACTCCTGTTAATAATGTTTCGATAATGACCATATCCACCAATCTTTCCAAGGTCTCCAAAAGACCTATTAAGATTACATCTGATCCAAAGATTGTACCTTTGAAGATAACTATGCCGGGGCCTATCCCATACAAGTCCAACAAATCAATACCGTGGAACTACGGAGGAGAGATCTTCTACCACGGTGTTAAACAAATTGAATCGACCGAAGAGAGTTCTGATGAAGAGACTTCCAACATTGGAAACATTGCCGGAACGAGTAAAATCACCCGTAGTAGAAGAATTTTCTCTCCAGAGATTGCGCCTCCAAAGGAAATCTTCGGACCCTCATCCGCTCCTGAAGTTAACCCTGTACCGATCAACATATCTGCAAGAACTCCAGTTATTAAAGAAGTTATGATTCCTGAAGTTGTCCCTTCTGCTGCTGCGGATGATATAGGGAAAGGGATCCAAGAAGAGATTGTCAGGATGAGGCCTCAGCCGTTGATCATCCCTGAAACCTCTCAAAAAGAAATGGAAGAGATTTTGAAAATAATCAAGAAAAGCGATTATAATGTTGTGGAGCAACTGGGGCAAACCCCCTCAAAAATCTATATGCTGGCCTTGCTACTTTGTTCAGAAGCTCATGCCAAAGCTTTGATCAAATTCTTGAAGACGGCCCATGTGCCCCAGGAAACCTCCACGGACCAGTTCCAAGAATGTGTAGCTAGCCTGACAGCAGACAACGGTTTAGGGTTCTCCGACGCTGATCTAACAATCAAAGGGAGAAAGCATAATGACGCCCTTCATGTCTCGGTGGAATGCAGAGGGACTACTCTGGAACACGTTCTAGTAGACACTGGTTCATCGCTGAACATCCTACCAAAGAAGGCATTGGATAGGCTAGATTGTGAAGGTCTAACTTTGAAGCCCAGCAACATCATTGTCAGAGCCTTTGATGGTTCTAAACGGATGGTCCACGGGGAGGTGGACATCCCGATTAAAGTGGGTACTGAAACTTTCAATTCCATATTCTATGTCATGGACATCCGTCCCTTCTATTCTTGCTTGTTGGGAAGACCCTGGATTCATCATGCTGGAGCCGTTACGTCTACTTTGCATCAGAAGCTCAAGTACCCTATCCAGGGGAAAATTATGACTGTTCTCGGTAAAGAGGAATACATGATAAGCCATCTTAATTCTTTTCGCTATGTTGAATTGGATGGTGAATTCATCGAAACCCCCTTTCATCATTTTGAAGAGGTAACTCAGGAGATTGCGACAGTGCCTTCTGTACCCATCATTACCCGACCTCTGCCTTGGATGTCGTCACTCAAAGATGCAAAGGCTGTGATTGAAGAAGGAGGAAGTACAATTTGGGGAAACTTCCCGATTTTCCTTTCAAGTCTGATAAGTTCGGCTTGGGTTTCACTGCTGCTAGTCAAAAGGCTGTGCGTCGCTCCCAGGCTGGAGGGCCACCGGTGAAGATCACCCATCATGGAGTTAGTGCTTTGGATGATGGTGAAGAGGAGAGCAACCTTGAAGACTGGATTTTCCCTACCGTTGAAGGAGGATTGTGCAATTGGGAGGCAAAGGACTTTATTTCCATTACTTTCATCAATCAGTAATTTATCTTTCAAACATTTCTGTTGGTTTGAAATAATTCCTAAACAATTCGTACACTTTTAACCATGTGCCTTACCCGAGGTACATCGGTCCATCTGTAAGGGTTTGATTTTTCATCTTCATATTCCATTTTAATGAATCATAGACGTTTTCACATATAAACTTTTGTGTTCATTTTCTTTCTTTTTACATTTTATTTGTTTAAAGGTGGTTATCCCTTACACACACCCACACTCACCAATTACAGGTACCCATCCATTCCGGATTCCATGGGTAACAATTCTGCTATGGCCTTCAGTGACTCTGAAGATCCTGTCTACCATGTCGAATATGAAGGTGATGAAGACTGTGAAGTGCCTGGAGAGTTGGCTAGACTGCTACAACAGGAAGAAAGGGCTATTCTACCTCACGAGGAGTTGTTAGAGACTATCAACTTGGGTACTGAGGAAGACAAAAAAGAAGTTAAAGTGGGTTCCAACCTAGAGCCAAGTGTCAAGGAGCGCTTAGTTCAGCTGTTGAATGAATATGTTGAGATCTTCGCCTGGTCCTACGAAGACATGTCAGGGATGGATACAGATATTGTGGTTCACCGTCTCCCCACCAGAGAAGACTGTCCACCAATTAAACAGAAAGTTTGCCGCATGAGGCCCGACATGTCTGGAAAGATCAAAGCTGAAGTGATGAAGCCGTTCAATGCTGACTTTCTTGTTGTTACCTCCTATCCACAACGGGTTGCTAACATTGTGCCTGTGCCTAAGAAGGATGGCAAAGTCAAGATGTGCATGGATTACAGAGACTTAAACAGGGCTATCCCTAAAGATGACTTTCCACTACCGCACATTGACATCTTGGTTGACAATACAACTCAACACAAGGTATTTTCTTTCATGGATGGATTTTCAGGGTACAACCAAATCAAAATGGCCCCTGAAGACATGGAGAAAACTGCCTTTATTACACAGTGGGGTACGTTCTTCTATAAAGTGATGCCATTCGGACTAAAGAATGCCAGAGCAACCTATCAACGCGCCATGGTAGCTTTGTTTCATGATATGATACATCATGAGATAGAGGTCTACGTAGACGACACGATAGCCCAATCACAAACGGAAGAAGAACACCTCGACCATCTGCAAAAGCTGTTTGTCAGGTTGAAAGAGTACAAGCTCAGACTGAATCCTAACAAGTGCACTTTCAGAGTCAGGTCCGGTAAACTCTTGGGATTCATCGTCAGTAACAAAGGCATTGATGTTGATCCTGCCAAAGTTAAAGCTATACAAGAAATGCCTTCCCCTCACACTGAGAAGGAGGTCATAGGTTTCTTGGGACGCCTAAACTACATTTCAAGGTTCATTTCTCACCTAACATCTACCTATGAACCAATCTTCAAGTTGTTGAAGAAAGATCAGGTGGTTAAATGGAATGATGACTGTCAAGTTGCTTTCGATAAAATCAAGTAGTATTTGCTGGAACCTCCTATCTCGATGCCACCCGTCGAAGGAAGGCCGTTAATCATGTATATGAATGTCTTAGAGAATTCAATGGGGTGCGTACTGGGCCAACATGACGAGTCTGGCCGAAAAGAGCATGCCATTTATTACCTTAGCAAAAAGTTTACCGACTGTGAGACTCGCTACTCACTGCTCGAGAAAACTTGATGCGCTTTGGTATGAGTTGCTCTCCGGCTAAGGCAGTATATGTTGACACATACCACTTTGCTGATCTCTAAGATGGATCCGATCAAGTACATCTTTGAGAAGCCTGCTATATCCGGAAGAATCGCTAGATGGCAGATGATCCTCACAGAGTATGATATACAGTACACAACCCAAAAAGCTATAAAGGGGAGTGTACTAGCCGATCATCTGGCCCATTGTTGTACCCCAAAATTTGCCCTCCCATATTCTTCAAGATTTATCAAGAATCATCTTCAAATGGTTCAAGACTACTCAAAGGTTGCACAGTCAAACCACCTCCTAAGCCAGTCAAAATTAGGGTTTTGGTTCCTTCAATGAATTTGAGGTTTTCAATGGCTCAATCAAGTCTCATATGTCTATATACATTTTCAAGCATCTACATGTCAAGTCTCAAGATTCACAGTGCCAATTTGCACAGTCAAAAGCATCATTTGACCCACAATCAACTGCAGGGGTAAAATGGTCATTTTGCAGTCAAAAGTCAGAATTTTTGGTCAACATCTTATTTTGAGTCCACAATCATCATTTGATCAAGTATTGATCATGATTCCACAAGAATGGCTCAAAAATCATCAAAATGCAAGAAGTTACTATTTTTGGACAGTAGAAAAGTCAACTGTATCTTGACCAAGGCATAACTTTTTCATGGTTCATCAGAAAAATCCCATCCAATGCTCATTTTGAAGGGGATGACATTTACTACAATCCATCTTCACATTCCAAGTCCAAGAAATGCTCTCACAAAAAGTTATCAATTTCTACATTATAGGTCAATTTCAAAAGTCAACAAAAATGCACTTTAAGTCAAAGACCATAACTTGAGATTGGTAAATCCAAATAACATGGGACCAAAGGCATTGGTTAGAGGACTTCAAGAACTTTCCAAAATGTCCAATAACATGTTCATATGATCAAAATTGAGCAAGATATGCATTGGAGAAGTTGGGAAATGTTTGTGAATTTGCAAAAGTCAACTTTGCCCAAAACACCTTGTTTTTGCTAATGGGCCTCAAATTCCTTCTTGAAACTTTATCCATGGCCTATGCACGACCCATCAAGCCTATTTGAATTTATTTTCTTATTTTTATTAATTAATTGGATTTTTAATTGATTTTAATTCATTTAATTAATTTAAATTGTAGGAAATTCAAAGATATGATTTTTTCAATCTTTTTGTGAAGCAAACAAGCTCAAGATATGCTGGCAATTCATGTGCAAATCAAAGGGACAAGAATCTCCAAGTTTGGCAAGTTTCTTCAATCAAAAAGATTCAAAAAGATGTGATTGCAAATCAAATATTCAAACCATCATTCCATGGATCTTTGCCCAAGGATTTAACCTAATTCTCTTCCTCTATAAGTACACAAGTGAACCCTAATGCATTGGGTGAGAATTTGCTGCAGAAAAAGCCATAACAACATTGAAAAAATTCAAGAAAAAGTCAAAACTGTTTTCCAGGTTCCAGGCCAATTTAAAGCAATTTGAGGATTCAAACACATTGCTGGAGGTGTGAGGAACGTTTTGCAATCAAAACCACGCGCTAAGGCTCAAAGAATCATCGTTCACAGTCACACGGTTTAGACATTTTTTTCAGAATCGCATCTCATTATTCATGTGCATTTGACATATTTTGTTGATTGTTTTGTGTTAATAGGAACTGTACGAAGCTTTTGGCACAGGTTAATTGAATTATAGAGCCCTAAATCAAAAGATACCATTGACAAATTCTAGGGTTCCTCAGCTTTGATTTTGGGGCTTTATCATCCAAGAAAAATTGGAACCCCTAATGCCCATGGTTGAAACCGTTGCATCCAGACGAACATAACGCCATACTCGCGAAACATTTATATAAATCACACTGCTATTCGCTATTTTTCGTCCTTGCAGGTTGTGGGGGTTAAAAACCCCCGCTATCTAACTTTGCTTTTACAGGAAATATGAGGAAGACGATGACGTGCTGATCCACGATTAGCCAATTCAAATAGCGCGCGTATTTTTGTTGGGTCCAGCATAATTGTTATTTTTGATATATTATATTCACCTCTTATTATTATAACAAAAGCAAGCAAGTGGTCTAGTGGTTGGTGCGCTGGACGTTGATCATTGGGACCTGGGTTCGACTCCCAGGTCCACCCAAAACCATTATTTGTTATTTTTCTTCACCTAATCGTATGCAGGTTCCAAAGGCAGGTTCACCATATGCCTCCACTCATCCAAAAGCCAAGTGGCTGGCAAAGCAGATCTGAAGGCCAAGCGTGAGTGTTCATGGTACTCCCAGTCAATGAACGTGCATTTGATCCAGAAAGTCAAACGTGGCTTGGTAGCTTAATGGGCCAGAATTGCTAATTAACCTCCTAAGGGTCCAACACCCCCCTGGTTCTTTCATAATTTTCTTTTTATTTTCTTTTACTAATTATTATTATTAATTATTATTATTATTATTACTTAATTAACTTAATTAATATTTTTCATAATAAATTCAGAATTAAAAAATGTAAATATTATTTATTTTTATTATTTATTAATTTCACTATTAATTATTATTTTGTAAATAAATACTAACAAAATTGATTTAGTATTTTAAATTAGGTTAACTTTGACTTTTTTTCACAATAAATAAAATCAACATAGAATTAGGGTTTTTTTCTTTTGACAACTTTTAATTTCTTTTATTTTTATTTTCATTAAGACATTAAAAAACATAAAAAACTTAAAAAAAACATTTCTTTTAATTAATTAATTAGTTTTAGAATTAGGTTTAATTAATTGCACAAAAGGACCAAAAGTCATTCTTTCTCAAAAAAGGGTCAAAACCCTAAGACTTTTCCCGATTCAATTTTTATTCGCGTTATTATTATTTTGATCATATTTATGTAACTGTTCCGAGGATGTAATAGATAATTAGGACCCCTTTTATCGCTTTCTTTATTTTCTCGCATTTACTTTTCAAGGGTTATGTTTTTGGCGATGTAAATACCCGACGCCTTGTAATAGCGTAGATTCACTTTCCGCAATTTACTTTTCACACAATTATTAATTGTTAACTATGCATGACAAGATTTGCCTGAAAATTAAAATCAAAATGTAGCTCACCATAACCTGTGCAAAGATAAAATAATCTGAATCCTGACACACTCACACATGCCACTCCTAGGGTATGCCTCACTTGGTTGCCTCGACGTGGTCATTGAGTATAGGGTGTTTTAGAGGTCACCCTCCTGTCTAAAGATCCAGTTGCCTCGGATAAAAATGATCTAGGACATTAGGGTTACCGCTAAGGCGTCCTACTATTGCTTTGGTGGCCACACATGTCCCTATAATCGAATTGACCCGAATAACTCCAACGACGGTGCTACCTACTTCTCAATAGTGGGATAGTACTGTCTAAAGGACATTTACACAGCTTAATTCCTTAGAGTAGGTAGATTTCTCCTGGGTACTTGCTCTTTCAAAAAAAACAAAACAACTTTTCGCACTTACACTTTCAAAAAGTTTTCAAACAAACACTTCATACACTCTTGAGGACTGATACAAGAGTTACCTAGAAGTTTTCAAAACGAAACTTTTTTTCAAAACCCACAAACACAAGAAAAGCAAACAATTTTTGAAAACATAGTGAGCAAGTACCTAAGATCCCGTGGATAACCACAGATAGAAAGGGTGCTAACACCTTCCCTTTCTATAATCTACCTCCCGAACCGAGAAACATCTCAAAAAGGAATTTTGCTGTGCTTTTGTCCTTTCCATGTTGGAGAACATAAAAGACGGTGACGACTCTTGCTTACCGCGACATTTCGCGAACCAGCATTTCGAAACAGTCAGTTATATTTCCACCAATCACACCCATCAAGTTGTCGAAGATTACCAATCCATGAGGTTCGACTTCCCCGACGAGGACATTATGACTTTGAGAAACATTGAAGAAAATAGACCGTATGACGGACCTGAACAAGGATCCCGATGGATCCTGTACTTTGATGGTGCCTCCAACGCACTTGGGAACGGTATCAGCGATGTACTTATTTCTCCAAAAGGTTGCCATACACCTTTCATTGCCAGACTCTGCTTCAGTTGTACCAACAACATGGCCGAGTATGAAGCTTGTATCTTTAGTCTCAAGGCTGCAATTGACTTGAGAATCAAATCTTTGATTGTATTTGGAGACTCAGCTTTGGTTATCATTCAAATCAAAGGAGAGTGGGATACTAAGCATCCAAACCTCATCCCTTACAAAGAACATATCCTAACATTGTTACCACATTTCGAGCAAATTACCTTCGAGCACTTCCCGTGAGAAGAGAATCAGCTAGCAGATGTGCTAGCTACAATGTCATCCATGTTTAAACTTAACTGGGATAATGAGGCTCCCCAAATCACCATTGAACGGATGGACGAACCTGCACATTGTCACGAGATTAATACCAAAGAAGTAGTGGACCGACCGTGGTTTCATGATGTCAAAAGGTATCTCGAAGCACAAGAATACCCTGAAGGAGCTTCAGTCAACGACAAAAAGTTCTTAAGGAGGTTTTCAGCTAAGTTCTTTCTGAGCAATGGTATCCTATACAAGCGCAATCATGATTGCATCCTACTCTGTTGTGTGGACAAGGTTGAAGCTGAGCAGATCATGGCTGAACTTCATAACGGTACCTTTGGCACCCACTCAAGCGGTCATACAATGGCTAAGAAGATTCTGCGGGAAGGCTATTACTGGTCTACCATGGAAGCTGACTGCCATCAACATTCCCGTACTTATCACAAATGTCAAATCTACGCTGACAAGGTACATATACCTCCAGTTCCTCTCAACATCTTAATAGCTCCTTGGCCATTCGCTATGTGGGGAATCGACATGATTGGAGAGATCAAGCCTACAACATCCAATGGACACCGTTTCATTCTGGTGGCCATTGATTACTTCACCAAATGGGTCGAAGCAGCGTCCTTCGCATCCGTCACAAAGAATGTGGTTGCCCGTTTCATCAAGCAAAACCTCATTTGACGGTATGGTATCCCCGACAGGATCATCACTAACAACGGTACAAACCTGAATAACACTATGATCACCGCTCTGTGTGAGCAGTTCAAGATTCAACATCACAATTCATCTCCCTACCGACCAAAGATGAACGGTGTTGTCGAAGTTGCGAACAAAAATATCAAGAAGATCATACAAAAGATGACAGTCACCTACAAGGACTGGCATGAGATGTTACCGTTTGCTCTGCACGGGTATCGTACCACGGCACGAACATCAACTGGGGAAACACCCTATTTTTTGGTATACGGCATGGAAGCTGTTTTACCTATCGAGGTCCAGATTCCCTCCTTGAGAATCATGAAAGATGCTGGTTTGAGTGAAGACGATTGGATTCAGACCCGACTTGATCAACTTAACTTGATTAACGAAAAGCGACTTACTGCTGTTTGCCATAGTCAGGCGTATCAGAAACGAATGATCAAGGCTTTCAACAAGAAAGTCAGGCGCCAGGTATATCAAGTCGGGGACCTTGTAATCAAGTGGATCATCTTGCCGCAAAGTGATCCCAGGGGCAAATGGACTCCTACTTACGAAGGACCATTTATGATCAAAAACATCTTTTCTGGTGGGGCAATGATCCTGACCACCATGGACGGCGACGACCTGCCGCACCCTGCGAACACAGACATAGTCAAAAGATACTACACATAAACGACCCGATAAGTTGAAAACCCGAAAGGGCGACTTGGGAAAAAATGGGCATCCCGGTGAATCGAAAACCCAAAAGGGCGGTTCAGGCAAAAACTAGGGATAAACAAAAAATTTGTACACCCGACAAGTTGAAAACTCGAAAGGGCGACTTGGGCAAAAAAGGGTTTCCCGGTGGACCGAAAACCCGAAAGGGCGGTTCAGGAAAAAATTAGGGAATTAAAGCGTATGACTATGTCTCGTCGGATCACATTAAGGACAATCTCTTCACAGACAAGCTCCTGGCTTCTGATCAATCCAATCATCTTCGGACGAAGCAACGAATGGACGAGATATCCAGAGTTACGAAGGCTATAGCAGAATGGGAACCCCATGGAATTTTTTTACACATAACCATCTTTATTTGTATAAATTTTTCTCAATTTTTATGACAACATTCTCTTACTAGAATGTCTGTTTCCTTTGTACAAAATACTTACACAAAGTTAATACAAAGATACTTCAAAGTGCAGAAAACTATTTGCCTTTTCTTTTTTCTTTACACTTATGTTTTATTTGAAAACGTCCAATGATTTATTAAATGAGCATATGCATTTGAATATAATCACTGTTTACAAATAAACGAAATGTGAAAGAATAATTACTGACAGTTTAAAAGGATAGGAAAATGTCTTTAGGCTATTCCAAGAGAAATCCCCTGCAGTACATCATCCAGATCCCCAGCGGAGCTACAACCTTGAAAAAACATATCCCCAGCGGAATTAAATTTCAAAATCCTCGCCAGAATCCGAACTTCAAAACTCCCAATCCCTGGCGGATTCATATTTTCAAACCTTTAATTCTCATCAAAGTTAAAATCCTCAGCAAAGCAAAACTTTGAGTCATAAATCCCCAGCAAAGATGAAACCTTCTTCCCCAACGGAGTCAAATTTCCAACTACCAATCCACAGCAAAAACCATCCAGTTTCTCCAGATTCCCCAGGAAGTTATCTTAAAGTCTGAGAATCAACCAGATAATAGTTAACTTTTATCCCCAACTAAGGATAATTCCCCAGTAGATTGGCATACAACCCAAACTCCTGAACCTTTTCCAAACAGGAATAAACCTCTTCCCCCAGAGTTTGAACTTACTTTTCAGCAACATAACTATTCCCCACAGAGCTTTTACTCCCCAACAGAATGAAGATTCTCATTCTTAACTCCCCAATTTGAAGTCCCCAGGGATTTATTTTCCCCTAACAGATTGAAGATTCTCAGTATGGATTCCCCAAGTGAAGTTTCCAGAGCCTTCATGACTCCCCAGCAAGTTATCTTAAAATCTAAGAATCAACCTGATAACAGTTAACTTTTATCCCCAACTAAGGATAATTCCCCAGTAGATTGGCATACAACCCAAACTCTTGAACCTTTTCCAAACAAGAATAAACCTCTTCCCCCAGAGTTTGAACTTACTTTTCAGCAGCATAGCTATTCCCCACAAAGCTTTTACTCCCCAACAAAATGAAGATTCTCATTCTTAACTCCCCAATTTGAAGTCCCCAAGGATTTATTTTCCCCTAACAGATTGAAGATTCTCAGTCTAGATTCCCCAAGTGAAGTTGCCAGAGCCTTCATGACTCCCCAACACGAGTTTGTCAGAATTTTTAATCCCCTACAGATCGAAGATTCTCATTCTCACTTCTCCGGTGAAGCCCCCAAGGTTTCAGTTCCCCAGAAGATTGAAGTTTCTCATTCTTATTCGCCGCAGAAGCCATCAAAGTTTTCCTTATTCTCCAACAGATCAAGGTTTTCTTTCATCTAATCCCTAGTAGATATCATCAAAGTTTCCTTATTCCTCAGCCGAGCAAGGATTCCCATTGGTGTAATCCCCAGCTACAGTCATCAAAGATCTCTGGATTCCCCAAACAAGTTTCTCCAGCAGACTTGAAGGACCCCTATCCCCAGGAAAGTCATGAAGGATTCTCACATCCCACAGAGGTTGTCAAAGTTCTTGTTAATCCCCACAAGTTTCCAAGGATTTTCTATTCCCAACAGTGGTCCAAGGATCTCTCAACAGTCAAAGATTTCATTATCTCCAGCTATCAAGGATTTATTCTCCTCAGCAAGACAACTAATCATCTTACATGCGTATACATTGCATTCGTATATCATAAACATTGATAAAACACATTTATTGCATCATACATTTCATGCAACATAACTTTGTGTTTCAGCTAACATTTTACCCTTTTCAGGATAAGATTAAAAGCTATCTTTAACAAATATTCAGATTCAGATACAGTACAAATACGCTCCAAACACGGTAGCCATGCTGATCACTGATGCTGATGTTCCTTAGCTTGGATACGCTCGCCACGACAACTATACCCTTGCTCTTACAGATTCAGATACAGTCCGGATACGCTCTAAACACGGTAGCCATGCTGATCACTCATGCTGATGTTCCTTAGCTTAGATACGCTCGCCACGACAGCTATACCCTTGCTCTCAGATTCAGATACAGTCCGGATACGCTCCAAACACGGTAGCTATACTGATGTTCCTTATCTTGGATACGCTCGCCACGGCAGCTATACCCTTGCTCTTACAGATTCAGATACAGTCCATATACGCTCTAAACACGATAGCCACGATGATCACTCATGCTGATGTTCCTTAGCTTGGATACGCTCGCCCCGACAGCTATACCATTTCTCTTACAGATTCAGATACATACCAGATACGCTCCAAACACGGTAGCCATGCTGATCACTCATGTTGATGTTCCTTAGCTTGGATACGCTCGTCACAACAGCTATACCTTTGCTCTTACAGATTCAGATACAGTCCAGATATGCTCCAAACATGGTAGCCATGCTGATCACTCATGCTGATGTTCCTTAGCTTGGATACGCTCTCCACGGCAGCTATACCCTTGCTCGTACGGATTTGGTCTCCAGATTGAGTTCAGATACGTTCCCGACACGGATACCATTCTGATACTTATTCTTCTGACCTATAACATTCAATTAAACAAACATTCTTGGATGGCATCTTTAAGCCCATCTCCAACAAGGTTTTACCATCTCCAAATGGCATCTTTAAGCCCATTTCCTCAACTACATTCTGGCGAGTGCAAATTTACGGGCACTCTAGTGTCCAATCATCTTTTACCTTCGAGTCACGAAAGGCAAACTCGCCAATCTAACTCTTCAGGTTCAAGAAGATTGAACAGGGGCAGCTGTTGTACCCCAAAATTTACCCTCTCATTTTATCAAGATTTCCCCTCACAAGACTCTTTGGACTCCAGACAGAATTAGGGTTTGCTCTACTCAAGACATCTCCTTGCACTGATGACCTGAAATTAGGGTTTGAGTTTGCACAGGGATTTTTGGAATTCCAATGCTCAATGTGACTCTCATACTTCATGTTGTACTTATAAGATTTCCCATACCAAGTTTCAAGCTTTAAATCAAATTTTTGCCCAGTCAATTGCACAATTGACCTAGAAATCAACTGTAATGGGGAAAAAGTCAACTATGGCCAATTTACAGTCAAACCTCATAATTTTTTATCCACATCAATATTATAGACTCATATGAACCATTTGATCAAGTTTGGATCACCACTCCTCAAGAAATTTGATCAGATCATCAAAAGGGCAAAATGGTCATTTTTAGGGTTTTTGACTGCACAAGGGCAATTTCTGATTTTTCACCTAGCCAATGGCAAATTGGGTTCAAGCATGGATTCAAGGACTCAATGGCATCATCTTGATCTGATCACAAGGTTCAAAAGATCTCAAGTGCATTGGATTGACAGATGAATTTTCCAGTCAACTGATCAAAAATCAACTGTACACTGAAAAGTCAAACTTTGACTTTTTGGTTAAAATCAAGTGCCAAGGGTCATTTTTCATCAAGATGTGTCAAAACATGAAACTTGTTCATCAAGAAATCTAATTTTGCAAATTAGGGTTTAAAATGGAAAATTTTCATAACTTAGAAATTTTCTAAGTTATGAAAATATCTTATTTTTTTCCAACTTTGCCCAACTTTTTCACCATGATGCAATTGGATTCAAAGAAAACTTCCAACATGAAAGTTGTAGTCCTCCACAAAATCTACAACTTTTATTCACAAAGTTTTCCCAAAAGATTCTTGGATCTCAAGTTATGATTTTGTGAACAAGGGTCCATGAAACTTTTAACTTAGTGAAATTTTGCCCTAGTTTAGGCAGGATTTTAACCTATCTTCATGGAAATTTTTCACCTAGTTCCAATTGGAATATCAAAATAAATTTCAAAGACGGATTGTAGATCATGTTACAAGCTTTCCAAAATGTATAAGAACTCTCCAAGATCATTTATGGTTAGGGAGAATCAAAGGTTTGAATTTGGCAAAATGTCACTTTGATCCATGGCATTTTTCATGTTGCTACAAGTTGCAATTTCTGTCCAGCTTTGTTTGTACTTACTTAAAGGTCCTGAAAACCTTCCACACTAAAAAATTGAAAGCAAACACAAAGGATTAAGGCATTGTTCTGAACTTTAGAAGTTTACACATTGAATTAATCTAAAAATGGCAAAAAGGCAACATTGCCACTTTGATAAAGTTGGCTTTATTTCAAGTTGTTCCTCTTAAGCTAAGGACCCAATCTTTTGCAGCAAACAAAGTTCACTAATATCAGGCAATTGTTACCAACTCTTGGCAGACCCTAAGATAGATGGTACATCCCTTTGCATTGTCTTTTCACACTTTTCTTCAAAACTAAGTCAACTTGCCAAAACCACATAACTCTTGTATCTGATATAACCAAGTATTGTAACCATTCCAAAAAGGTTTTGCATATTTCCTAAAGTCAGAAACAAGAGCTAGCCAGTCCTCAAACACCCTTGTACACCAAAACACCAAAATCTTACAAAATAGGGCAGCTTCTGCATTTTGGTTTCCAAATCACAAACCACTCGTGCATTTTGCCCCAAACCTCTTCCAACACACTCCATACAACCTACCTAAGCTATCCCAACCATTGGCCAGCAACTGTAACCTTGTTTTCAAGCTTCACCATTTTTGAATTCTGACTGTGCAAGTTGACTTCTACAATCTTATTCAAGCAAGCTCAAAGCTAGCTAAGCATTGGGAAAGCTCCAAGGAACTTCAAGCAAACTCACAAGCATCTCAGGCCTCACTAAAAACCTCTGCATTGCGATACTCGAGCTCAACTGAAATAGGTAAAGTTCAAACTTCTATCTCTCTATTTAGGAAACATTAGGCTTAGGTTTGTGAATAAAAAATGTAGTACTCATTGCCCTTAAGCTGTACATATGCATAGATTTCATTTAAGTTAACTGTGTTGGGAGAATTTGAATGATGAACTTTCTGAAAAAGTTAGGTTAGAAATTAGGGTCAGAGAAATTCTCTCTGGTCTTTGAGAGTTAGATTAAGTTTTTTATATGGTTAGAATCGTATGATCATGCTCTATAACTTTCATGTTGCAAGTTTTTGTTTTTAAGCACTGAAATAGGAGATACGAATTTGTACATAGCGCGCGCTTGGTTTTGTCTCAAGGACAGGGATGAAGAGGAACTTGGGCTGGGCTTGGTTTGGCTTGCTTTTGACACCCCTGACTTGCTTCTCACACCCCCTTGGCCCATTGTTTTTATATTTTCATTATTTTTTCATTTCTTTTTAGTTTTTGACTTTTATTTTATTTTTCTAAATATTAAAAATTCCCAAAAATATTTTCATAAATTTTCACATTTTTTTTATTATTTTTATTATTTTTTCTAGCATAGAAATAATTACTTTGATAATATACTTATATTTTCTTAAAATAAATTCATAAATAATACAAAAAAATATTATATTTTCATTTTTATTATTTATATACTTAAATAATATTTTTCTCACATATTTTTATTTTTTAATATTTGTATATATTTTTATTTAATTTATTGTACATAAATAAATAATTATAATATATATATATATATATATATATATATATATATATATATATATATATATATATATATATATATATATATATATATATATATATATATATATATATATATATATATATATATATATATATATATATATATATATATATATATATATATATATATATATATATATATATATATATATATATATATATATATATATATATATATATATATATATATATATATATATATATATATATATATATATATATATATATATATATATATATATATATATATATATATATATATATATATATATATATATATATATATATATATATATATATATATATATATATATATATATATATTTTCTTAAAATAAATTAGGGTTTCCACCCTTAATAAAAATAATCTTTTATTTTCTTATTTTAATACATTAAATATTTATTTTTACATACATAAAAATAATACAAAAAACATTTTTTGCATATTTATAATATATTGCATATTTATTTACTTGTCCATTTAAATATTTGCTTATTTATCATTTGAACAAAGAATTCAATGTGGTTGTAATAATTTTAGGGTTTCAATTTCTTGCAAATAATCCCCTATTCAAAATTGTATCCTCCTCCCCATATCAATGTTGTAATAGTTGTAGATTTACTTTTACGCATTTATAGCTTTCAAATATGCATGATAGAGATTAGGGTTTGTATGCAAAATCCAAAATCAAACAAATAGCTTGACCTAATACAAGAAAAAAAAGCATGAAAATTGACAACACAATGCACACAAGCACCCTTAGGGTTTCATCCACTTGGTTGCCTTAAAACATGGCCATGGTATGCATGCTAGGTGTCTTGGAAAAACAAAACAAAAAAACAAAAGATCATAGTCCCTCGATGATGCTATCTTGGTTGCCTATACAAAATGATCTAGTCCCTCAAAAAACTTGCTAAGATACTTGGAACTATTGCTATCATGGTCAATATGATGACCCGCGCCTGTCCCGTTTAACATCCAAACACAAGGTTGTTTACCAAATGCAATGGTAAAACAATACTGTCAAAGGGTTAAAAATGTGTAGGAAAGACTTTTGAGTAGATAGGGTAGACAACTCTTAGTTACTTGAACAAAACTTGCAAACATCCTTGCTATTTTCAAAAACACATCACAACACAATTTCAAAACATTTCCCAAAACAAACTTTCAAACATTGAAACATTTTTCAAAAGACAAACACCTTTGTATACATTCAAATAATAATTATTACAAGGGTTGCCTAGACAAAGGCCTCTTTTCAAAATATTTTCAAAACCACACACAAAAGTACCATTTCAAACAATTGAAAAGCAAAAGCAAGTGATCTAAAACAAGTAACTAAGAGCCCATGAAAAACCATGGATGAAAAGGGTGCTAGCACCTTCCCTTTTCATAATCTGCCCCCCGAACCCAAGAAAACATCTTAAAGGTCTTTCATGTGCTTTTTGACCTTTCCTTTGGATAAATAAAAAGTCGGTGGCGACTCTTGCTAAACCGAAACATTTGCGAACACAAACGCAAAACCTCAAGTCAGTTCTCCCACCGCATCACAGGTAGTTATCCTTTTCGGTTGAAAAACACTGGGGCTACTTATCAAAGAGCAATGAACTCAGTGTTTCATGATTTCATAAACACCTTCATGCAGGTGTACATTGATGACATTATAGTCAAATCACCCTCAGGAGTTGTTCATTTAGACCATCTTCAACAGTATTTTGTTAGAATGAGGGAATATTGATTAATAATGAATCCATTAAAATGTGCCTTTTGTGTTTGTGTAGGAGATTTTCTAGGTTTTGTGGTACACAAGAAGGGTATAAAAATCAACAAGAAAAAAACTAAGGAGACTTTGAGTACAAAAGTGCCAACAACGAAGAAAGATCTCCAATCTTTGTTGGGAAAGATAAATTTCTTGAGATGATTCATGTCAAACATGAGTGGAAAAACTCTGGCGTTTTCTCCTTTGTTAAAACTGGGCAAAGAGTCTGAGTTCAAGTGGGAAAAAGACCACCAAGAGGCATTTGATTTTGAAAGTCTACTTGGTGAAGCCTCCAATGTTAGCACCCCCAAACAGAAACAAAGGCATGAAACTTTACATTGCAGCGTCAGAGTCGACACTAGGAAGCACGCTAGCCCAGGAATGTGAGAATAGGCTCAAAAGAGCCATTTATTACCTCAGTTGAGTGTTAAATGATGCTGAGACTAGATATAATGCAATTGAAAATTTATGTTTATGTTTATATTTTTCATGTACTAAACTCGAGCTTTATATAAAACCAGTTGAAGTTTCTGTTTATTCTCATTTTGACGTTATTAATCATATTGTTCTCTAAACCTATTTTGCATAGTCGAATTGGTAAATAGGCACTAGCATTAACTGAATACTCCTAAACATATTTTCCTTTAAAAGAAGTTAAAGGGAAAATTATTGTAGACTTTATAGTTGACCATTCAGTGGTTGACATCAATGAAGCCTACATAGGTACTATTTCTTGGCAATGCTGTTTTGATGGTTCTAAACATAAACAAGGAACTGGGGTAGGTATTTTTATCTTATCACCAGATGGAGTTCCAACTAGATTTCGTTATAAGATTAAGAGTGAATGCTCTAATAATGAGGCTGAATATGAAGCCTTAATAATTGGACTTCAACTTATGTTAGACGTGGGAATCAAAGCCATTGACATCAAAGGAGATTCAGAGTTAGTGGTGAAATAATTGACTAAAGAATACAAATACGTTAAAGATGATTTGGTAATGTATGTTGCCAAAGCATTATCGTTACTTCAGAAATTTAATAACGTGTTGATTAGTCATGTGAGGCATATTAACAACCAAGAGGCAAACGACATTGCCCAATTAGCGTCTGGATATAAGATACCCAAAGAGAGATTAGACGAATTCATTAAGGTAAAAGATAAAATGGTGTTTGAGAACACATAAATGACAAAAACTTGGGGGGCATAGCCTGAAGTGATCTGTGATCTCCTAAATTTTGATTATTTTGGAAATTTTGAAATGGTAGAAGAAGTTTTTGCCATTGATGCGTTAGCTGAGAACGACTAGAGGAAACGTATAGTCGACTACTTAAGAAATCCAGTTGGGTCGACGAAGCGCAAAGTTAAGTATAGGGTGTTAAGCTATAGATTAATGGGAAACGAATTGTTCAGGAAAATGCCTTGAGGGGTGTTGTTAAAATGCTTAGGGGAAAAGGAAGCATATATGTCAACATCTGAAATACATACTGGAGCCTGTTGTTCACATCAATCAGGACAAAAAATGAAATGGTTGTTGTGTTAAATAGGATTATATTGGCCGACCATGTTAAAAAATTGCATTGAGTTCGCCAAGAGCTGCCAAGAATGCCAAAAACATTATGGAATTCAACATGTGCCAGCTAGAGAATTACATTATGTTATTAAACCTTAGCCTTTCAGGGGATGGACTTTGGATATTGTGATGTGGTGGCAGAACCGACTGTTAATACTGGTTTGTGTTTTTTATTCACAAATATGTGGTAAGCAAGAGTTGCCACCATCTTTTATTTTATCCCACAAAGGAAAGGGTGAAAAGAACATAAAAAGATCTTTTTCGAGATTTTCTGAGTAAGGGGGTAGATTATGGAAAGGGAAGGTATTAACACCCTTTCCATCCGTGGTTTTCCACGGGCTCTTAGGTACTTGCTCATTTTTTGAAAACTGTTTGTGTTTGTGTGTTTTGAAAGATTTTGTTTGCTTTATGGTAACTCTCGTATCACTCCTCGAGTGTGTGATAAAACGTTTTTGAAAAGATTTTGAAAAGTGTGTAAGTGTGAAAAAGGAATTGGTTTTGAGCAAGTACTTAAGAACCATCTACCTACTCGAAAAAGGACGTTCTTTTCCTCCTTTCCTTTAGATAGTGTTATCCTACTATTAGTAAGTAGCTAGCCCTATCGTTGAATATTGAGGGACAATCGAAAGGGACGCTTATGGTCATTGAAGGCAACATGTGAGGATATCTTAGCATTTCGAAGGAACTGTCATCATATAGGCAACATTGTGGACAAGATCATTTACCGAAAGGCAACTCGAGGAACGTTTAGGGACCATGATCTTTTATGATGACTTTTACACCGAGGTCTTTGCTAATATATCCCTTCGTTCGAGGGACATGACCATTTCCGAGGCAACCGAGTGAGGAATACCCTAAGGGTGCAAGTGTGAGAAGTGTGTTTTTTCAGTTATATTATCTTGAAGTTAGTGATCTACGATTAATTTGATTAATCTTGTCATGCACTCCTACTTACTAGCAATTATATACAAGCATACAAAAATGTAAAGAGCGAGAAATAAAGGTCCCTACGCTATTGCAGAGTTTTGGTGTAGATACATAATAATAGGCGAAAAGTAAAGTACGGAATTAAAAGTGCGTAAATTTAAGTCCTAAGCTATTACAACTGTAAGTAGTTACAATATAATATGAAATGCGCGCGCGAAATAAAGAAGCATCTAACAACCTAAGAAAAAGTCTAAGTAAAAAAACTTATTTGTTTGATTTTTTTGTTTTAATTAAGAAAAATAATTAAATTAAACATCCTAAAGTCTTTTTAAAAAATAAAAATTAATTAAGAAAAATAGTCTAAGTTTTTTTTTATTTTTTTATTATGAAAAGAAAATAATTAAATCTAATTAAATCCTAAATTCTACTTCATTTTTAATTAAAGAAAATAGTTAAAATATTTATCTAAATTATTTACAAAATTAGTTTAATTAAAAAAAATACCAATCTAATATTTTTGGTTATTTTTTTCCTGATTTTTATGGTTAATTAAATAATTCAAAGTAAAAATAAAAAAGAAAATACTAAAACAAGACAAATGGGCCTGGGGTGTAAAAAGTTGAAAGGGGGTGTTATTTTAAAAAACGTTGGGCCCAGTGGATAGCCCAAGTTGGCTTTGGATTCTGTGTTGCCAGCCTTTGCAAGTGTACCGTGAAGCTGCATGCTTGACACCATTTGATTTAAGCCAAACATGATCTAATGGACATGACTTGGAGACGTATGGTACAGCCCTGGAGACGCAAAGCATGTAACCTGCATGAGTTTTGTTAGAAAAATATGAAAATGCTGGACCTGGGACTCGAACCCGGGTCCTCCCTCTCACGCACGCGTTCCTTTACCAATTGAGCTACATGTTCATTTGTTTACATAAATTAAACAAAAATTTAATATTCAAAAATCAGTCAGATATATTGAAAAATAAAAAAACGCGCGCGATGGTTTAAATGACCTAATGAGGGTGTTGACAACGCACACAACCGGAGGGACGCCGGAGTTAAACTCTGGTCGTCTTCTCTGGTTACTCAAAACCTGAAAAACCAAAAAAACATCAGTTAAACAAAAACCAAAGTCTTTATCCCACACGAAATTTCCTCCTGATCATGAATTTGGGGTATATTTGATCTGAAGATCCCTGGATTTTGAGATATGACAAAGAACTCAGATCGTGCCCTAGAAATGGCATGATCCTAACCTGACTCCCTTTATCACATGTTTCACGATGGACCTGCTCTATGGATCATCATAAACATGAAGAAGCCATGGGAAACTGTTAAATCATCATGAAATTATCAATACGAAAATTAAAAAATTACCAAAGGTGAGGGTGCTTTGGTTTGGTGCTTCCAGGCATGGATTGACTTGGATAATGATTGGGATGATCTCCTGGCAGCGTTAGGAGTCGAATGGTGTGGTTTGCTTGGCACGAGGAAGGCTGGAAGTGAGTGTTTGAAACTTCAATTTTTTTTTTGCAAATATGGTGGAATTTATGGTACAACGTGCAGGCCCCGTTTGACTCACCAAAGGAGTGTACTTATAGCATGAAAGAAAGGGACAAGGTAATGAAGCAAGAATCAGTCCCATAAAGTCATGGTTTAAAGCCATTATCACCATTTTGAAAAGTTACCAAATTTGATATCAAATTTGATATTTCATGCCATTTTTCCATGTTCAATGCATCTGGTCAGGTTGGCACGAATCCTTGGGCCTCCAAGCAAGCCAAAACACTAGCCCACACGCCTAAGCCCATTTCCAAATATTTTATACCATTTATTTTATATTTACTTGAAATAAGTTAAAATAAATGTGTAAAAAATAGGTAGAAAATATAAGACCATGCCAAAATAATATTAGAGGTCCTCTATGACCTTAGGAAGACATTGGAATCTTAAAAAGTTAGGCCATTGACCCCAAAATCCAAATTTGTTTAATGCATCATTCTTGAAATTTCCAAAATTTTCCCAACTCGGGAAAGCCATAACTTGCTCAATTTTTATCTCATAGTGATGATCTTTTACTTTTTAGAAAGACCATGATGTCTACTTCAATCCCTCTTTTGATCAATTTTGCATTTGAAGATATTATCTTGATGTAAAAGGTATTGGAAAAAAGTGGCTTTTGTTGACTTTTTAAAAGTGACCTGTAATGTATGAACTTGTATCTTTCAAATGGTGCATTTCTTGAACTTTAGAGCTGAAGAGAAGTTGTAGGGAATTAGATTCTCTTTAAAATGAGCTTTGTTTGGAAAATTTCTGATAAAGTATGGGAAAGTTATGCTTGGTCAAAGGTTGGTTGACTTTTCCTATAGAAACCCTATTTTGCCATTTTTTTACTTTTGATGAGTTAGGAGATTTTCTTGAGGAGTCATGATAAACCCTTGATAAAATTATGTATGTCACTTCAAAATGTTGGTTGACCAAAGATCTTAAAGTTTGACTGTACATGGGCCACAATTGACTTTTGACCTAGCATAGTTGATTTTCCAATACTTGAGCAATTGACTGAGCAAGCTTATTGAGAAAGGCATGAAACTTGGCATGGATGATCTTGAATACATATTAGGACCATGGAAAGCATTTGAGACCTTTGGAGATCATCGATCTTGATGAAAATTTAAACCCTAGTTGGGGGTTCATTGCCTTAGGAGGAGAATTGTCTGGTCAATTCTTGGTCAACCTTGAGCAATTGAGAATCTCTAGGAGTATGTCTTGTGTGAAAATGGGAGGGCAAATTTTGGGGTACAACAGCTGCCCTTGGTAAATCTTCTTGGACCTGAGGATGTAGATTGGCTCGTCTGCCTTTCGTGATCTGAAGGTGGAAGATGATTGAACACTAGAGTACCCAGAAAATTGCACTCTCCCGAAGTGAGATTGTTGGTGAATAATATCGGGAATGGGCTTACAGATGCCATTTGGAAAATATGACAGAAGACTGTTAGAGATGGGCTTAAAGATGCCATTAGAGGAATATGACAAAGATTCATCGAAGATGGGCTTAAAGATTCCATCCAAATAGATGCCGACTTCATAAGGAGTCTATTTGTGGGGATTCTTGTTCCTACTGTCCGAGGAGGAGTCCGTTGGGGAATGTTTTTTAGGGGAATAAAGTCTAGGAGCTTCGGTTGTCCATTACTCTACTGGGAAGTCATCCCTTGACTAAAGAGACGGAAGTGAACTGTTATTTGTTCAGGATCCAGGCTTCACAGTAACTTGCTGAGGATGATAAGGTTGACTGCTATCTGGTCGTATTCCAGGCTTCATAGCGACTTACTAGGGAAATGAGATTAAACTGTTGTCTGGTCATACTCTAGGCTTTGCGGTTTCTCAAACTGGAATAGAAATTAGAAAAATCTTAATGTTGGTTTAACTGAACCAGAGAAAGGATCTACCAGAAAAGAATCAGTAGCAAATCAATGGTCCATTCGAACTAAACCAGCAGAGGTCTTGATTTATCTTTGACTGGATAAGAATCAGAAAAATCTTAGTGTCGATTTAACTGAACCAGAGAAAGGATCTACCCAAAAAGAATCAGTAACAAATCAAAGGTTGATTAGAACTGAACCAGTAGAGGTCTTGGTTTATCTTTGACTGGATAAGAATCAGAAAAATCTTAGTGTTAATTTAACTGAACCAGACAAAAGTCTCGAAATATCTTCAACTGGAATAGGAATCAGAGAGATCTTAGTGGCGATCTGACTGAACCATAGAAGGTCTTTAATTAACTTTGACTGGATAAGAATCATAAAAATCTTAGGATCAATTTATTGAACCAGACGAAAGTCTCGGAATATCTTCAACTGGAATAAGAATCAGAGAGATCTTAGTGGCGATCTGACTGAACCAAAGAAGGTCTTGGATCATCTTCACCTGGAATAGGAATCAAAGAGATCTTAGTGTCGATCTGACTGAACCAAAGAAGGTCTTTAATTAACTTTGAATGGATAAGAATCAAAAAAATCTTAGGATCGATTTAACTGAACCACATGAAAGTCTTGGAATATCTTCAACTGTAATAAGAATCAGGGAGATCTTAGTGTCGATCTTACTGAAGCAGAAAAGGTCTTGTGAGGACATCTTTCTGCCGGAAATGCTGAAACAACCCTTCATTAGACGTAGCTTTTGAGAGGACTACCAGGTCACATAAGTAGTCAACGGTGTTTGTTGATTTGGTCTTTTCCCTGAAAAAGGCAAAGAGTTAGTTGTATGCAATGTCATGATGTATGAAATACATTGTGATGATGTTCTCAAAATAAATGAGATTATGATGTATGTGATATGTATGCACATGCCATGATGTATGAGTATGGGATGCTATTGAGATATTTCTTAGTCTGGGAAAGTAAACCCGAACTACTTCTGGAGAGTATAATGAGACTGAATCCTTCATTTCCGCTGAGGATGATAAATGGATATGATTTGTCGGGGATTCCCTCTTTCTGTTCGAGGATTGACTCTGCTTGAGAATAACTTTGTGGATAGAGAATGCTTTGTTTGGAAGATTTTGCCGATGTAGAGAAATAAACTTTGTTGGGGCATGAACTTCTGCAGTTAGAGAAATAAACTCTACCCGGGAGGAGGTTACAAACAATTTAAGATTATAAAGCTCAGTTGGGGAATATAGATTTTAGTTTTCTAATGAAACGTCACTGGAGGAGATAATTCCTGCTTGGGGAAGAAGAGATCAAAATCTTGGTTGTTTCGGCTCTGTGGGGAATATAGACGTCACGGGGTCGTATGTAATGGTGACTTCGTCTCGAACTGTCTCAATCCCTATACCTGCTGGAAAGAGTAACTATCGAGACTACAAATTGTTTCTTGGACTTTGCCCCGTTCCTTAAAGTCATTGGCAACTGTCTTTCTGTTTTTTATACAAGTATTTGTGAACAGTGATCATATTTAAATGCATATGTCAAAAATAAATCATTGGACGTTTTTGCAAAACAAAACATAAAAAGAAAAATAAACAGTTTTGTACTTTCAAAGAATGATTTGTATTGATTTTTGAAGTTCGCGTGTACCAGGCATTTTATACAAAGAGACTGACGTTCTAGTTCTAGTAGGAGAACATCGTCGTAAGAACTGAAAACATACAAAATAGTGTACAAAGAGAGAGAAACTATGTGTAATAATCCCATTGAATTTCAATTTTGCTATTGCCCTTATATCCTTGAGCATCTCATCACTTAGCTACTTGTCTGAAGCTGATTGGATTAATCGGTACCGTTTGAGCTTGGTAGTTGGTACTGAAGTTTGGTCGCAAGGTGATTCAATAGGACATAGTTGTATGCTTCAAATCCGTAACTTTTTCCTGGACCGCTCTTTCGGGTTTTTAGTCCACTAGGATACCCTTTTTTCCCAAGCAGCCTTTGCAGGTCTTCAACTTGCCGGGTGTACAGATTTTTTTGTATTTATCCCTAATTTTTGCTCGAACCCTTTTGGTTCGCCGGGATGCCCTTATTTTTGCGTAGGCCAGTCAACCTAGCGGGTCTTTGTTTACACGTAGTATCTTTTCACTATGTCTGCATTAACAGGGTGAGGAAGGTCGTCACCATCTATGGTGGTTAGAATCATGGCTCCACCGGATAATATGCTTTTGATCATAAATGGACCTTCGTACGTGGGAGTCCATTTCCCCCTGGGATCACCTTGTGGAAGTATGATGCGCTTGATTACCAGATCACCCACTTGATACACTTAACATCTGACCTTTTTGTTGAAAGCCTTGATCATTAGTTTTTGATACATTTGACCATGACAGACAGCAGTAAGCCTTTTCTCATCAATCAGATTCAGTTGATCAAGTCGAGTCTGGATCCAATCGTCTTTGTTCAAGTCTGCATCCTTCATGATCCTCAAAGAAGGGATTTGAACCTCAATGGGTAGGACAACCTCTGTGATACGGTGGGAGAACTGACTTGAGGGTTGTTTTGTGTTTGTATTTGCAAATGTTGCGGTTTAGCAAGAATCGCCACCGACTTTTCTTTTATACTATAAGGAAAGGTGAAAAAGCACAGGAAAGACCTTTAGAGATGTTTTCTTGAGTTCGGGGGATAGATTATGAAAAGGGAAGGTATTAGCACCCTTTTCATCCATGGTTTTCCATGGGCTCTTAGTTACTCGCTAGATCACTTGCTCTTGTTTTAAAATGTGCTTTGTGATGTGGGTTTTGAAAGTATTTTGAAAATGTGACTTTATAATGATTCTCGTCTCTATAAGAATGTGTACAAAGTGTTGTTTTTGAAAATAGTTCAAAAATGTGTTTGTGAAATGTGTTTTTTGAAAGTGATTTTGAAAAGGTGTATTTGTAATGGTTCTCGTCTCTATAAGAACGCGTACAAAGTGTTGTCTTTCAAAAATGTTTTCGAAATGAAAGTGTGGGTGTATAAAAATGTTTTTGTTGTGAGCAAGCAAGCAACTAGGAGCGAATATACCTACTCAAAAGGTCTTAGATGTTCTTTTCCTTCTCCTTTAGATGTTGCTATCTTACCATTTGATTTTGGTAAGAAGCCCCATCGTTGGATGTTTAAGGGACGAGTGTGGGACGTTTGTATAGTCATAAAAGGCAACCTATGGGACGTTTTAGCAATGTCATTTTAGGGACTAGATCATTTACCGAAGGCAACATCGAGGGTCATCGAGGGACTACGATCTTTTATCGAGGGTCTTTTGCTAAAACGCCCATGTTTGAGGGACATGACTATTTTTCGATAGGCCACAAAGTGAGATTACCCTAAGGGTGCTAGTGTGCAAGTGTGTTTGATTGCATGCATTTAGTCTTTCTTTTTAGGTTGTCTATTTGTTGTTTTCATGTCTTGCCATACATACCACAATTACTAGCATTTACATTTGAAAGCGATAAATTGCAGAAATGTAAAGTCCTACGCTATTACAACATTTTAGGGATGGGGGTACATATTTACAAATGGGGATTGCAAATAAAATTAAATCCTAAGTTACTATTACAACCAAATTGAATGGATAAGAATGTGCAAGAAAATGTGAAATGAACTTGCTTAGAAAATGGTTTTTTGTGTCTTAATGAATTAAGAAAAAAAATTAATTAATAAAGGAAAATATTTTTAGGTCTTTTTATGTTAATAAAAAAAAAGAGTTAATATAAAAATGATAAAAAGGAAAATAAATGAAAGATAGAAACAGCGTGCTGCTACAAGCAAAACAACAAGGATCAGAAGTTCTGAAGCCAGGCGCGTGGTGATTCAGAAGGAAACATCAGAAGTTCTAGATTGATACACTGAAGTCCTGCAAGACACGTTAGAGGGAAAACACAGAAGTTCTGGGTTGCTATGTGCTGAACTTCTGAGTGTTAGAACAATGAGAAAATCTTAGAAGTTATGTATATTAAAACAGTGAAGAGAACTCAGAGGTTCAGTTTGTGCTAAGACAGTGAGTAAACATCAAAAGTTCAGTATGTTTAAACAGTTAGGAGAACTCAGAAGCTCTGTGTGTTTAAACAGTGAGGAGAACTAAGAAGTTTTGTGTTGTGTTAAAACTGTGAGTGAACATCAAAAGTTCTACACCATATTTCAACTCTTAATCAGCACATCAACAATTTATTCAGTTCTTAATAAACAGCGAATCAGAAGGATAACAGCACAACAATTTATGGAAGTTCTGTCCTAAATCTGAGTCTAACCCTAATCAAGAAGTTCTAATCCATAATTTTTCTACTTATGCAATGATATGACAACATTGATTGTGATATTTTACATGTTAATGATGTTCTGAATGAAAAGATGCAAAGTCATAAAGACTTACCTTTAATCTAAAACGTGTGTTTGGAACTTTGAGTTGCTGCCTTCAGATGTTCTGGTGTCAGTGAGAGTAACGGAACAATGGTTATGTTCTTGGATTCCAAGGGAAGAACAAAGGTTCTGTTTAGGATTTGCAAGGGTTTTTACTGTCTCCTTTTCTTTCTTTGATAATTCTCTCCCTCTCTCAAAAAGCCAGCCCCTTGAAAGTTTGATGGAGCAACTTATTTATAGATGAATTTGTTGTGGTTTTGGAGGGGAAAACAGATGGGATTTAAACTTTTTGGCACACTGTTCCATTGCTTTTTGATCACAGCTTTTTGTATTTGGTGCAAATACAGGATTTGGGAAAATGCAGGCGTGGACTGGATTAGCTGCTGGTTAGAGCACTGTGTTATAGCAGTGCAGCAGGTTGTTTAAACGAGGTCTTGGGATTTGGTGATGTTATGATCGTAAAAAATCAGAAACGTAACCTCTAAATGCTGAAGGGGCATGTTCTGACCGGAGAACATTGCTTCCATATGTTCTGATTGAAGCGTCATGTTCTGAACCGTGTTTGCAACTTCTGACTGCACTTGTGTAGAGGTTGGCTCAAAAGTTCTGAAGTATCGTATTCTCTTGACACTTAGAAAATTTTCTAAAGGTTTAGAAATTTGATTTTTTTTAGAGTAACTTATGACTTCTGATTTTTTTGATGAACCAATTTCGTGTCTTGATGAAATATAATTGTTGAAGCTTGATTTTTGATCTAAAAGTCCAAGGTTGACTTTTCAATATACTTTTGACCATTTTTCCCTTGTGGATGATTTTCTTGAAGAGTTGTAATTCAAGACTTGGAACCTGATAGAAGCAGACCTAAGAGTCCAGGATGATCTTTTGAGAAATGAGAGGGAAAATTTTGGGGTACAATAGCTGCCCTTATTCAATCTTCTTACGCCTGAAGAGTAGATTGTCGATCAGCCTTTCGTGATCTGAAGGTGGAAGACGATTGAACACTAGAGTGCCCAGAAATTTGCACTCGCATGAAGTAATGCTGATTGGAGATATTAGGAACGGGCTTACGAATTCCATTTGGAAGGCGACGGAGAATCGTTGGAGATGGGCTTAAAGATGCCATCGAAAAGATCGGTTGCATAAGATATTCCTTGGCGAGAATTCCTGTACCTATTGAGGAGGACTTTGCCGAGGAATGTTGATTTATGCCTAGGGAAGTAAAATCTAAGAGCTTTGGTCGTCCATTATTCTACTAAGGAATTAACTCTTGATTGAGGAGGTGAAAGTAGAATGCATATCAGGTCAGGGTCCAGGTTGTGTAGCGACTTACTGGGGAAAGTGAAACCGACCGTATTTGGTCGGGTCTGGGCCGTGCAGTGTTACATATTGTTGCCTGGAGGTAAGGGAGAAGGATCCTGGGTAGTGAGGTTACTTCGAGATGAAGGCCTGGATAGCAGGACTATGAGAAGGAACCTGGGTAGTAGGGCTTACGGGAAGGAACCTGGATAATAGGGTTACTTCGAAATGAAAGCCTGGAGAGTAGGGCTTGTAGGAAGGAACCTGGGTAGTAGGGTTACTTCGAAATGAAATCCTGGATAGTAGGGCTTATGGGAAGGAACCTGGGTAGTAGGGTTACTTCGAAATGAAGGCCTGGATAGTAGGGCTTATGGGAAGGAACCTGGGTATTAGGGTTACTTCGAAATGAAAGCATGGGTAGTAGGGCTTATGGGAAGGAACCTGGGTAGTATGGTTACTTCGAAATGAAAGCCTGGATAGTAGGTGTGACACGGTGGGAGAACTGACTTGAGGTTTTGCGTTTGTCTTCGCACTTGTTCGGTTTAGCAAGAGTCGCCACCGACTTTTTATTTTATCCAAAGGAAAGGTCAAAAAGCACAGGAAAGACCTTTGAGATGTTTTCTTGGGTTCAGGGGGTAGATTATGAAAAGGGAAGGTGCTAGCACCCTTTTCATCCATGGTTATCCATGGGCTCTTAGTTACTTGTTTTAGATCACTTGCCTTTGCTTTTCAATTGTTTGAAATGATGCTTTGTGTGTGTGGTTTTGAAAATGCTTTGAAAAAGAAGCCTTGTCTAGGCAACCTTTGTAATGATTCTTGTTCGAATATATACAAAGATGTGTGTCTTTTTGAAAAGATATTTCAATGTTTTTGAAAGTTGTTTTGAAATTGTTTTGAAGTTGTGTTGTGAAGTGTGTTTAAAACATGGCAAGGGTGTTTTGCAAGCTTTTGATCAAGTAACTAAGAGTTGTCTACCCTATTTTACTTAAAGATCTTTCTTATATTTTCAACCCTTTTTAACAGTGTTGTTTCACCATTGTATTTGATGAACAACCTTGTGTTAGGATGTTAAACGGGACAGGCGCGGGTCATCGCATACAATCATTGAAAGCAACTTGTGAGACGCTCTAGCAATTTTGTAAGGGACGAGATCGTTTTATTGAAGGCAACATCGAGGGACTACGATCTTTGTTTATCGAAGGGACATTTGCTAGAGTGTCTCATATTCGAGGGACATGATTGCATTTTCCGAGGCAACAAGCGAGGTTACCCTAGAGGTGCAAGTGTGAATTGTGTATTGACTTTCACGCATTTATCTTGTATTAGGTCATCTAGCGATTGATTTTGAATCTTCGCATACAAACCTTAATTACTATACAATATATTGAAAGCAATAAATTGCGGGAATTTAAAGTCTAAGTTATTACAAATGAGTATCTGAGGATGTGGGTACAAATTATTTACAAATGGGGATGAGTCTTATCAGAATAATAATGTCCAAATATATATTACAACCAAATTGAACTGTCGCATTTTATTGTAAAAATTGTAACAAATTATAAAATAAGAAAAATCAAAGAAATATGGGATGTATGCATTTATTTACAAATGAACAAATAAAATTTAACCTAGTGAAGATTAAGTATTATTATTATTATTATTATTATTATTTTGTGTTTTTATGAATTATGTAAAGGAAAAGTTTTAAAGAAAACCAAGAATTATTTAAATTAATGTTTCTATCATTTTGTATATTTTTATTAGTATAACAAGTATTAAGAAAATTAAAACTATGTATACATGAAAATCAAAATAGTTAATCAAAATAAGATTTTGATGCATTGTTTTTTTATTATTATTAACTAAACACATTATTTTAGAAAAATAATAAAAAATAAAAGTATTAGTTTAAAGAAAAGAAAATAAATTAATTAAAATGATATTAGTAAAGAAAAAAAGAGTATTAGTTTGAAAATTAAAAAGAGAAAGATGATGGGCCTAGGATTTGTGGCCCAAACAAGAAGAAATGAAGAAGAATAGATTAATGAATCAGAAATGAAGAAAGGGGGGTGGGGCGTGTTCAGAAATGCTGTGGGCTTAGCAGTCTGAGAGCGGGTCAGGCCCAAAATCCAATTTGCATAATTTTGTTTAGGGTTTCAATCAGTTTTAGGGTTTGTAATTTTGTCCTCAGCGGCGCCGCTCCTCTCATCTTCTTCGTTTCTCTCATCTTTCTCAAGCCATAATGCTGATCTCTCCTTCCATGGACCCTAGCCACCAGAGCGTTGCTCTCATCCACTCCCTTCCTTCTCACAGTGGCCCATGTTTTTGTGCTTGAACGGTACAAATTGTTTCATTTTTTAATGTTTTAGGGTTTCACAGTTATGTTTTCGTTTTTCTCTTGCATGTGTTAATCTATGGTTGTTATGATGCTTACATGTAGTAAAAGTGGTTGAGAAAAAGTTTACCTTGAGCGTTTTGCTTCTGAAAAGTGAGAGAGGGAGGGTGAGCTGGTCGGTGGCGCTCCCAGGAGGCTAGGCGGAGGGAAGATGAAGATGATGGCGTTTCTGGTATTTTTGTTGTTCTTTATGTTGTTTGATGATGACGAACTCAAAACTTGCTATTGTTGTTTGATCTTCGTTGATGACAAAAATATATTCTGAAACTTTTATGGGCTTTTGAATCTCTCTCTTTATCTTTGTGGGTTATTTAATGTTTGATGATGAATAGTCTTCTGAAAACTTGCTTGCTTTTGCTTTCGTTGATGATGAATAATCAGAAACTTGCTTGCTTCTGGATCTCTTCCTCTTTCTTCTTGATTATTTGATGTCGATGATGATGCCCTGAGATTTGTTTCTTTATTTGTTGTTTTGATTTGAGTTAATTCTCTTCCTTCCTCTGAGTATTTGTTAATGATGAACGTGTTTCTGAAGTTCTATACTATTTTACTTCTAAAGCTCTTCCTCTCTCCTTTGTTGACCCTGATGATTTAATGATGATGAATCTGAAAACTGGCTATTGTTTGTTGTTAGTGAGTTTCTGAAATGCTCTTGTTGATGATGATCTTAGATCTAAAACTTGTCGGTTCCTTGTTGTTTTGGCCAGCTTGAGTAAGTTAGCTTTACAGTTTGGAAATGTTTACAGGTTCTTTTTGTTTGGCCTGTGAGCAGGTTTTGCCATAGTCTGCAGTTTCGAATGCAGGCTTGGTTTGGGCCAGCTACAGGTTTTGCTTGAGCTTGTTTAATCTGCAATTTTGTTACTGAACAGGCTTATGGTTTTCAGGTTTGCTTTTGCTTGTATTTTGAGCAGTTTAGGCAGGTTAGGGAGTTGCAGTTATGCAGGCCTGCTTGTTTTTTGGCAAGCAGGTTTGGAAGTTTTTGTGGACTGGTTTGGGCTCACAGGTTTGCCATTGGTTATGAGCTTTTGAGAAGTTGTATTTTTGGGTAAGTTTTGTTTGTTGACAGGTTGGGAAGTTTTGGTTTTTGTAAGCAGGTTTGTGCTTGTTTAAGTTACAGTTTGGATACTGCAAGTTTGTTGTTTTGAGAGGCAGTTTTGGCAGGTTTGAGTTTTGGTATACAGGTTTGCTTGAGTTTTTCAAGCTTGGCCTTTGTTCTATTTGTGGTTCTTTGGCTTGTAAGTTTGGAAATAGGCTGTTTTTTGGCTTACAGGTTTTCCATTGGTTTTGAGCTTTATGTGCAGGTTTTGTAGTTTTAGTTTTTGGAGTTTGAGTTAGGTAAGCAGGCTTGCTGGTCTGTAGCTTTGTAATGCAGGTTTGAGTTGTTTTGTGGGCTCTCTGTCCTCTCTCTGGACTGTTATGCAGTAGCCTCTTTATATCTTTTTGTTTTCTTTTACTGTCTTGAAAAAACCTGCTTTTTGCCCAAACTGCAAACTTTCACTAAGGTTCTCTCTTTCTCTCTCCCTAAGCACTTTTGCTTATAATATTTTATTCTGAAAAGTCAGTTGGCCAGAAAATGATGATGGCTAGGACAAGCTCTTGCTTGTAACTTGGTTCATCTCTCTGCATTGTTGTACTTTCTTTGACAATTTGCATACTTTCTGCTTTGTGTACTTGGTTGCTTGTATGCTTCTGCATTGTACTTTTTTGCTTTTTGCACCTAGTTGGCTTGTAACTAATTTGACATGCTTGGTTATGTTTGCCCTGCTGACTTGCTTGACTAATGCAGTTATGTATACCATGCAGTACACTTTGCTTCTAGTTGGCTTGTTTATGTATTTGAACCAAATGTATGCTTATATTTATATCTTTTATTTTTTTCTCTTTGTGAACCGAGAAGAGCGATCTTCTTGTGATTTGCAGAGAGGAAAATAAAATATGATGAACATAGCATTTCTGATTCCGGACGGCAGACTTTAATGATGATTTTTCTTTTTATCTGCTTGAAAATTCTTTTCAGTTAATTGCGCTGATTTCTTTTTCTTCTGTCTTTTGCAGGTAAGTACCAGTTGGATGATAGAGGAAGCAGTAGAAGTAGAAGTCAAAGATCTTAGGAGATTAGACTTAGATTTATTTTTCCATTTATTGTAAACAAATATTATTGTAAATACTATAAGTTGTAATCTTACAATATTCGAATAAAATTCGTAACAACATTTGAAATAAAAAAAAGTCTTTGTCAAATATCTTCCAATCTTTCCTTGCATTGTTTATTTAATTATTTAAGACTCTTAAATCAAAATAATTGAAACTGTGTCTCAATAATTCTAATCCAGATGAAATAAATAATCAACAAACTTTGCAGTCTCGCAACCTTGCATCAATCACAATACGCGTAGTATTCCAATTAACATATGCGTTGTACAGTTAAACAAACAAGCATTCCATAAGCCTTTCACTCCACTAATCAAGAAAATGCCTTAAGGTTCCAAACAAAAGTCTCAGCTCTTATCCCAGATAATTAGGTTTTGAGAAACAACCAGTAATCTTGAACAAGCGTGAAAACAATGTAAGAGTTAATGAATTTCTGAGGATTCAGTTTCTTCTGAGAAATACGAGCGAAAACCCTAATTCCAGATTTGTTGTCAAAGAAAAGTCTGCTTGATCAATTCCTGAGCCAATCTCAACAAAATCAGTGAAAACCCTAATTCTGGATTGACTGATAAAGAAAAGTTTGTTTGATCAATTCCTGAGCCAATCTCAACAAAATTAGTGAAAACCCTAATTCTGGATTGACTTACAAAGAAAAGTCTGCTTGATCAATTCCTGAGCCAATCTCAATAAAATCAGTGAAAACCCTAATTCTGGATTGACTGATAAAGAAAAGTCTGTTTGACCGATTCTTGAGCCAATCTGAAAAATCAGAGAAACCCCTGAGGTTGTGATTTCTTGTGAAAAAGGAAGGGAAAATTTTGGGGTACAACAGTTGCCCCTGTTCAATCTTCTTGAACCTGAAGAGTTAGATTGGCAATTTTTCCGTTCGCAACTCGAAGGTAAAAGATGATTGGACACTAGAGTACCTATAAATTTGCACTCGTCAAAGCATAGTTGAGGGAATGGGCTTAAAGGTGCCATTTCGAGATGTGACAGAATCTTGTCGGAGATGGGCTTAAAGATGCCATTCGAGAATGTTTGTTGAACTGTATGATGTAGGTGAGAGGGTGAGTATCAGAAAAGTATCCATGTTTGGAACATCTCTGAGCTGGGGGTCTGAGTAAGCAATAGATTAGCATCCGTGAACTGTTTTCAGAAATCCTTGAAGCTTGAAACTTGCTAAACTTATCCTGCGACGGGTAAAATATTAGCTGAAACACAAAGTTATGCTGTATGATGCAATGTATGTGTTATATCAATGTTTATGATATGTGAATGCAATGAATGCACATGTAAGCTGATTAGCCGTCTTGCTGAGGAAAATAAATCCTGGATAGCTGGAGATAATAAAATCTTTGATTACTTTCGGGGAAAATAAATCCTTGACTGTTGTCGGGGATTGAAAATCCTTTGATCGTTGAAAATGAGAAGTCCTGGGACCACTGTTGGGGAAATCAGGAGTTTGGGTTGTATGCCAATCTACTGGGGATTCCTGTTTTGAGGAGATCTTCGCCGGGGAATATCTGAAAACTATGTGAGGTTTTGAGAATGAGAGTCTTCATTCTGCTTGGGGAATTGGCGTTGAGGAGCCAAGAACGAGAATCTTCGATCTGCAGGGGATTAAAAACTCTGACAAATTATGCTGAGAGTAAAGAAAGCTCCGGAGAATCAAGGACGAGAGTCTTGATTTTGTTGGGGAGTAAGAACTCTGTAGGGAATAGCCATACTGTTGCGGAGTGGCTATCCTGTCGGAGAGTAAAAACTCAGGACTCTGGGAAAAGCTTATTCCTGTCTGGAAGAAGTTCAGTTTTAGGTTGTACGCCACTTTGAGAATGAGAATCTTCATTCTGTCGGGAATATCATAAATTCAGATGTTATACCACTTTGAGAATGAGAATCTTCATTCTGTCGGGAATATCAGGAGGTTGGGAGTATGCCAATCTCTTGAGGTTTCAAGGATGAGAATCTTCATTCTGTTAACGATATCAGGAGCTTGGGAGTATACCAATCTTCTGAGGTTTCATGGATGAGAATCTTCATTCTGTTAACGGTATCAGGAGCTTGGGAGTATACCAATCTTCTGAGGTTTCAAGGATGAGAATCTTCATTCTGTTAACGGTATCAGGAGCTTGGGAGTATACCAATCTCTTGAGGTTTCAAGGATGAGAATCTTAATTCTGTTAACGGTATCAGAAGCTTGGGAGTATACCAATCTCTTGAGGTTTCAAGGATGAGAATCTTCATTCTGTTAACAGTATCAGGAGCTTGGGAGTATACCAATCTTCTGAGGTTTCAAGGATGAGAATCTTCATTCTGTTAACGGTATCAGGAGCTTGGGAGTATACCAATCTCTTGAGGTTTCAAGGATGAGAATCTTCATTCTTGAGAGAAACAGAATTTTAGGAGCTTCATTTGTCCATTATTCTGCTGGTGGGTTGTTTCCGTTTGAGATTTAGGAACTTGTCCGGAATTCAACTGAAGTAAAAGCTTTGTCGAAATTTAGGATCTTGTCCGTAATTCGACTGAAGAAAAGCTTTGTTGCTTGAATTTGATCGTACCTTTCCTGAAAGGTAAAGGTTAGTGGCATATATCAAACAATGATGTTCTCAAAATAAATGAGATCGCGTTGCATGATGTCCTGATGCACAGAGGTGTAATGTTTTTCAAGACGACCTTTCGCTGGGGAAAATAAATCCCGAGCTGATGAAGGAGAAAAGAGTTGGATTCTTAATCTCTGGTAGTGAAGATAATCAGAATAAATCGCTGGGAGATTTATCTGAAATATCAAAAACCTGGAATATCTTCCACCGGCATAAGAAAACAGGGAGATCTTAGTGTCGATCTGACCAAAACATAGAGGGTCTTGGATTAACTTTGATTCAACCGGATGATGGAAGAATCTTCGACGACCGTAACTTCCAATAGGTGATGATGGAATTTTGGACGATCAACCTGAGTATGTTATGAATGTTATTGAAATGTAATTTCATTTTGGAGAATAAATCCTTGACAAATGTTGGGGAAATAAACCCATGACTGCTGGTCTGCTAGAGAGGTGATGAAATTCTCGAGGACGCTTGAATTTCTTTTCAGAAAGATTTCGGAGAGATTCGTCACTGCCCCTAGTATCAAATGCTTGTGGCACTGCCAGGAAACTTGGACTGTACGTAACCCTTGGATGAGATTGACGTTTTAATGCCCCAAGTGATGGTGAGGGAGACTTGCCCCAGGTTAATCTGCAATTGAGAGATTTCTTGAAATCTTGACTGGACTGCCCCAGGTTTAATGGACTTTGAAAGATTTATTGAAATCTTGACTGGACTGCCCCAGATTCACTGGACAATACCATATCAAGTCCCCTTTTGTTGATGGGAGATTTTTGCAACGGGAGTGTCATCCCACTTGAAGTGATTTTATTCACTGAGAGAGCTTTCGTTCCTCCAAACATTCACTGTATGAATTTCTTTGCTGTCAAACAAATAACCATATGCAAACAACGATATTCAAATAATGCAAAGTTTATGCTTGTCTCGAAGTTTTGAAAAAATGCGTTTTTTAGCAGAACACTTTTTATAAGACAAATTCAATACAAGGTTTAGGGCAAAGCCTTACAGGAGTCAGGATACCTTTTGTAACAGTATGCTTTCGAACTAACCCATGCTTCAATTAGGACTTTTGAAGGGTTATAATGTGGCCTGGTTCACGGTTTAAGAAACAAAGGATAAAGGCTCAAAGTATATTTGTACCCACCCGCTCTTCATGATGTACTTCGATCCTAAACTCAGTTAATTATGCATTGAACTCTATTCGAGTTTGGAACGACGTTTTGGTGATGGTTCACACAAGTTGGATTTTGGAAGGCAGTCATCATATTTTTTTTGCAACATTTTACATGTTGTTGAGGATTTATAATGACCTCTTTCTTTTGATTTGTTATCCCTAATTTTTGCCTGACTGTTCCTATTTTCGAGATTACAGTCAGCGGGATGCCCCAGCTTTCTTAAGCCTCCTTTGGTAGGTCTTGGCTCAGTGGGATTTTCTCTTTTGAGAGATAATGACTGCCTATGAGATAAGGAACCATCACTGTCTTTTGATTCCCAAGGAATGTTTTTGATGTCATTCGTTGTATTATGAACTGAGAGTTTGCGATTTCAATGTGCATTTTTTTTTGAATTAACTGAGAGACTACCCTACCCCAGGTTTAATCAAAGGTTTCAATTTGTGTTTAAAACAGAAAACTTCTACTTCTTTGGCTCGAAGGGGTTGACTATGGATTGTCTTCCTTATAACTCCAGTGTTTAGGATTTGAAAGAAACGCCTGTACATCGTCAACAAGGTCTGTCCAAAAGCATACTGTATGAGATTATGGTATTGTTTCGGCATCCTCCCTCTAAAGGCTTGCAGCTTTTCGCAAGAGTTAAATGTCATAAAGAAAGTAGAAAGCATAGTTCGAGAATAGTGAAAACGAATGGATGAATTCAAGACAAACATATGCAATGCATTAATGAAACAGAGTTTGACATCAACAGATAATTGTTTGAATAACAAAGGAAATTACAACTTGAAAATTCAAATTAAACAAAAGTCTCTTAGTTTGAACTTGTCATTTCAGGTGGAGAACCCTCAGCGGAAAATTTTCATCTCGCCATTCGGCATGAATTTCAGCACTTCATTGTCAATCAAGTCTTGAATTTTGTTTTTCAAAGCCCAACAGTCGTCGGTGTCATGTCCAGGACTATGGGAGTGGTATACACAAAATGCGTCGGGGTGATAGCTAGGAGCAGAGGTGTTGGGATTCCGAATAGGATCCTTTAAAGCAGTCAGATTGACCTCCAACAAGCATTCCAGTATTAGAGATGATGGTATGTCAGTCTCAGTGAAATGTCTTCCAGATGTATTTTGCTTACGCTGATTACCCCGTTGACGCTGGCGAGGTTGTTGTTGGGCTTGTGACCCTGAAGCAAGTTAGGGAGCTTTTCCCTTGTCTTCTTGTCTCAAAGGAGATTGAATGATGACTTGATCTTCAACCCTAGTTGTTTTCCCCACTTGGTTATCTTGAAGCAGTTTGTTGACGAGGACCCTGAGCTCCTCTTGTCTTTGAGCCAGGTCTTGAATGAGAGCCATCTGGCCCACCAGTTGTCCCATCATCTGGATCTTCATTGTTGCCAACTCAATCTGTAGCCCTTCCAACTGATCATTCCTGATTCCGCCTGGATTCCCTAGGACCATGCCCCTTGTGAGGAGAGCTTTCACTTCTTCTTGCCCCTGGGACAGGTCTAAGAACATTTCCTGAAGTTGAGCATTTTGAGCCTGGATATCTTCGATAGTCCTCTCTAGAGCCATCTCTACTGAAATAAACAGTAGGAGAATAAGGAAACCTAAAAGAGAAAACCTGTCATGATGCAATGCATGATATGTGGATGCATGTTTTCAAGAATCTCTCAGGGTAAACACAAGAAAAATGTTAGAGGTTGAACTTTGATCAACATCTTTGACTGGAGAACTTTGTATCGGTGGATGTCTTTCTACGAGAATCAAGCTCACCAGGTCAAGTGGGTCATAGCCCTTGATTCAAGTTGTTGTACTTGATCTTTGACGGTGTTTGTTTAGAGGAAAATGAATCCTCTTGCCCCTTGGTAGACGTCTGGTTCAACGTGACCCTGCATCAAAGACCCTCGAGATCCTTGAAATGGTTATTGAAAATGCTATGGTATGATGTTATGATGTTATGTACATGTATGCAAAAGTAAGCAAGTGTATATACAGATAATCACATTCACACAAAGCAGACAAATCCTCAGGTTTAGGCTTGCATGGGGTTTGTGGGTAAGTACCCTCTTGAAGTTAGTTGGCTCAACCTGTCCTATAAATAGTAACCGGGTTCTAAGGAGCTCAATATCACTGGATTATTTTCTGTGTTCATTGTTTCAGTTTAGCCACTTTACTGGCGACCGAAATATTCCAATAAAACAACCCTCAATGAGTGTAGTATCGAGTGTCTACCAACTTCGGACTGTACCAAAGCCGGTCACCTCACTACCCCTAAAAAGGCCAAGATGGTCAAGTAAGGTTCTAAGAGTTCGTTAGTGCTTCATGACATTACTCAGCGGCCCCGTATTCTCTTTGATTGACTCAAAGGCTACCGGTACCCACAAATATGTCGTACTAACATAGCCACTGCTTCAACCATGTCGGTATACCCCACACAGTTCCCTCACAGTTTATTGCTACTTACCTAAAAGGTGCCCCCAAATTTGGGTGTAGGATTTAAAACAAACCCAAACAAGGAACCCAAAAAGTAAAGCAATCAAAGAAATCAAGGTAAGCATGTAAAGGTGATCTAAAACCCTAAGGTAACCCCACTTTTAGAAATGATCCCCAGCAGAGTCGCCAGTTCTGTGACACGGTGGGAGAACTGACTTGAGGTTTTGCGTTTGTCTTTGCACTTGTTCGGTTTAGCAAGAGTCGCCACCGACTTTTTATTTTATCCAAAGGAAAGGTCAAAAAGCACAGGAAAGACCTTTGAGATGTTTTCTTGGGTTCGGGGGGTAGATTATGAAAAGGGAAGGTGCTAGCAGCCTTTTCATCCATGGTTATCCATGGGCTCTTAGTTACTTGTTTTAGATCACTTGCCTTTGCTTTTCAATTGTTTGAAATGATGCTTTGTGTGTGTGGTTTTGAAAATGCTTTGAGAAAGAAGCCTTGTCTAGGCAACCTTTGTAATGATTCTTGTTCGAATATATACAAAGGTGTGTGTCTTTTTGAAAAGATATTTCAATGTTTTTGAAAGTTGTTTTGAAATTGTTTTGAAGTTGTGTTGTGAAGTGTGTTTAAAAAATGGCAAGGATGTTTTGCAAGCTTTTGATCAAGTAACTAAGAGTTGTCTACCCTGTTTTACTTAAAGATCTTTCTTATATTTTTAACCCTTTTTAACAGTGTTGTTTCACCATTGTATTTGATGAACAACCTTGTGTTAGGATGTTAAACGGGACAGGTGCGGGTCATCGCATACAATCATTGAAAGCAACTTGTGAGACGCTCTAGAAATTTTGTAAGGGACGATATCGTTTTATTGAAGGCAACATCGAGGGTCATCGAGGGACTACGATCTTTGTTTATCGAAGGGACATTTGCTAGAGTGTCTCATATTCGAGGGACATGATTGCATTTTACGAGGCAACAAGCGAGGTTATCCTAGAGGTGCAAGTGTGAATTGTGTATTGACTTTCATGCATTTATCTTGTATTAGGTCATCTAGCGATTGATTTTGAATCTTCGCATACAAACTCTAATTACTATACAATATATTGAAAGCAATAAATTGCGGGAATTTAAAGTCTAAGTTATTAAAAATGAGTATCTGGGGATGTGGGTACAAATTAGAGTTGACGGTTGACAAATCTTCTTCTGGTAGGCAAGTGACGAGATGACGGGACATAGTCGTACACTTTTGATCCCTAACTTTTGCCTGGACCGCCCTTTCGGGTTTTTAGTCCACCGGGATACCCATTTTTGCCCAAGCCGCCTTTTCAAGTTTTCGACTTGCCGGGTGTACATATTTTTTTCATTTTTATCCCTTATTTTTGCCCGAACCCTTTAGGTTCGCCGGGAAGCCCTTAATTTTGCCTAGGTGTGTCAACCTAGCGGGCCTTTGATTATGCGTAGTGTTTTTCTGACTATGTCCACACCCTCAGGATGTAGGGAGGTGCCCCTGTTGTAGTGTTGTGTTGCCATGCTACCAGAAGATGTTCGTTCATGCAAGACTCGTCGCTGGAATTCATGTCCAATGCCCCAAGTGATCCAGATGGAGATTTGCCCCAAGTTGGTTGGCCTTTTGAGAGATTCTCAGAATCTTGACTTAACTGCCCCAGATGATGGACAATGATCATGCCCTGCCCCTTGGTTGGGAGTGCTTTTGTTCACTAGATATTCTTCGTGCGAATTTCTCTGTTGTTGAACAAATAGTCATATGCAAACAATATTATTTTAAGAATGCAAAGCGTATGTCTGTCTCGAAGTTTTTTTTTTTGAAAATGTATTTTTCAGTAAAAACAAGTGAATTTTGTAAACTATGATGTCTACTCGTTATTTTACCGCAAGCCTTAAGGAGTCAGGATACCTTTCGTAACAGTATGCTTTCGAACTAACCCATGCTTCAGCTAGGACTTTTAAGGGTTGTAGCGTGGCTTGGTTGACGGTTTAAGAAACAAATGATAAAGGCTCAAATTATATTTGTACCCACCCGCTCTTCGTGATGTTCTTCAAACCTAAACTTAGTTGATCGTGCGTTAGACCTTGTTCGAGTCTTTGTCCTAATATTCCCATGATGGTTCGAATGTTGACATTTTATTTTGAATAGGCAGTCATTCCTTTTTGGTTGAGGGTTTGTAGGACCTCTTTCTTTCTTTTTTCGTTATCCCTGTTTTTGCCTGAACTGTTTCTTTCATGATCACAGTCAGCGGGATGCCCCAGTTTTGTAAGTCTCCTTCATAGGTTTTGACTTAATGGGCTTTTATTTTTGGAAGATAATGACTGCCCGTCTTTATGATTATTCGGAGCCATCACTGTCTTTTGTTTTGTAAGGACTTCTTTGATGTCATTCATTGTGCACTTGGATCAACTGAGAGAACTACCCTGCCCCAGGTTATGATTAAGGGTTTTAATTTTCGAAAATAAAACTCCTACTTCTTTGGCTCGAAGGGGTTGACGAGGGATTATCATCCTTATAACTCCAGTGTTTAGGAATTGAAACAATGCCTGTACCTCATCAGCGGGGTCTGTTCAAAAGCATACTGTAGATTATGGTATCGTTTTCGTCATCCTCCCTCAAGAGGCTTAGAATTATTAACCGAGCGTTGATCATTACAAAAAAATATGAAAGCAATTTGAATATAGTGAAAATAATTGGATCAATTCAAAAACAGACATATGTAGTGCATTAATGAAATAAAAGAGTTTGATATGACATTAATTGTTTGTATAAGCAAAAATTACAACTCGGAAATTCAAATAAACAAAAGCCTTCAATGATTGGGAAAAGGAGCAGTGATTATGTTTGGAGTCTCTGGTGCTTCAAACTGAATCTCTCCGGCGTCAATCATGTCTTGGACCTTGTTCTTCAGAGCCCAACAGTTGTCTGTAGTATGCCCAGGGCTATCAGAATGGTATGCACACCTATCGTTGGGATGGTAGTTAGGAGCAGAAGTGTTTGGATTCCGGAGAGGAGCCCTTAAGGTAATAAGTCTTGCCTTCAACATTTGCTGTAGCGCTTGATCCAGGGACATGTTGATCCTAGTGAACTGTCTCTTGGGTGGACCTCCTTACGTTGCTGCCCCTGTCCTTGTTGAGCAGGCCTGGGTTAAAGATCTGGGTTGCCCCTACATATTGATCATGGTGACTCTTTTTACTATGCACAGCATTGGACTCCTTCTTCCCACTGTAGGGCTTTTTATGAGTATCAGAAGGTGTAGCTTCTTGAATCTTTCCAGCCTTGATACCAGCTTCAATCCTCTCCCCAGTCAAGATCAAATCTGTAAACCCAGCAGAAGAATTCCCAATCAGATGGTTGAAGAAGGGACCAGATAGGGTTCCCAAGAACATGTCAACAAGTTCACGGTCAGTCAGCGGTGGCTGCACCCTTCCAGCCAGGTCTCTCCATCTTTGCACATACTCCTTGAATCCTTCACCCGTCCCAAGTGACATACCCTGAAGTTGGGTACGCGTAGGAGCGAGGTCGGAATTATACTGATACTGTTTGTAAAAGGCAGCAGCAAGGTCCTCCCAGTTGTGGATACTGGCTCCATCCAGCTGATAGAACCACTCGAGTTGAGTCCCCGACAGACTATCCTGAAAGAAGTGAATCCACAAATTTTTGTCAGCCGTGTAGGGCTGGATCCTCCTTATGTATGATCTGAGATGTAGCTTAGGACAGGATGCCCCGTCGTATTTTGCAAAAGCATGTGCTTTGAATTTGTGAGGGATCACCACCCCAGAAGATAAACCTAGGTCCCCAAAGTCCAACCCAGGCACACGTTGAATCTCCATAGCATTTAACCTGTCCTCCAGTTGTTTGTACCGATCCTCCGCAGGAGGGTACTGTTCATCATTGAAATCTGTCTCGGTGTCAGAGACTACGGGACTAGGAACCCTTCCCTCTTGGTGACTGCCTTCCCCAACAGATGGGGTAGTCCGCTCAACTTCATTCTGCAGTGTATTCCCAGATCTGCGTCCAGGGTTGAACAAAACAATCCTCTTCTTCTTTTTCTTCAAAAGCAGAGTCTTCAATTCCTGTTGTCCTTGGGCTAAGCTCATGACCAGCTCCTGGAACTGGGCGTTCTGGGCCTGGAGGGCCTTGATAGCTTGTTCATTGGATGATTCAGGATTCATGATGATTGCTGAAATAAATAGCGAAGAAGGTAAGTGACCTGTAACAAGGGTACCTGTTATGCAATGATATGTATGCATGCAATGTTTTCAAGGATCTCGCGGGGTAAACAAGAAAAATTGTTAGGATTTGGATCCGGTAGCTTGATTGAAGGAACTGCATATTGTTGAGAGTCCTTCTTCAAGAGTCAAGGCTCACCATATCGAGTGGGTCATAGCCCCTGACAACCTTGGCTAGAGGAAAATGAATCCCCTTCGCCCCTTGCTAGACATTTTGATTCATCATGACCTGCATCACAGACCCTTGAGATCCTTGAAATGGATTAGTCTTTATGTAGGATGTATGCAATGGTATGATGGTATGATGCTATGCCATGCGTGGAGTAATGTAGGTAAACCCTGTTATGAGTCCAGATTAAGGACTGTAAACAAAACCTGCAAGAAACTCAAGTGTCAGATAACAAGTATGTAAGTAGTCAAGTTTGAAGGCACACAAGTCACACAAAGAGCCCTTAGAGTTTAGGCCAGTATGAAGTTTGGGATACTACCCTCTTGAAGTTGGTGGGCTCAAAACTTGTCCTATCAAAAGTAACTGGGTTCTAAGGAGCTCAATATCATAGGATTGTTTTCTATGTTCATTGTTTTGATTTAGCCACTGAACTGGCGATCAAAATATTCCAAGAAAACAACCCTCAATGAGTGTAGTATCGAGTATCAACCAACTTCAGACTGCACCAAAGTCAGTCATCTCACTACCCCTAAAGAGGCCAGGATGGTCAAGTAAGGTTCCTAAGGTCAGTTGATGCTTCACGACACCACGCGGTGGCCCCGTACTCTCCTTGACTTGACTCAAGGGTTACCGATACTCACCAAAGTGCCACATCAACGTAGAAAACTGCTTCAACTGTGTCGGTATACCCCACACAGTTCCCTCACAGTTTGTTGCTACTTTCTAAGAAGGTATCCCCTAGATCCGGGTTAGGATCTATGAAACTCCCAAAACAGGCCCACAATATTAAAGCAAACAGATCAAGCAATTGAAAACATGATGATGAACTATTCCTAAGGTACACCCCACTTATTAAGTACCCAGCAGAGTCGCCAGTTCTGTGATCGGTGGAAATATAACTGACTGTTTTGAAGCTGGTTTCGCGAAATGTCGCGGTAAGCAAGAGTCGCCACCGTCTTTTATGTTCTCCAACATGGAAAGGACAAAAGCACAGCAAAATTCCTTATTCGAGAATGTTTCTCGGTTCGGGAGGTAGATTTATAGAAAGGGAAGGTGTTAGCACCCTTTCTATACGTGGTTATCCACGGGCTCTTAGGTACTTGCTCTTATGTTTTCAAAATTGTTTTCTTTTCAAATGTGAGTGGGTTTTGAAAAAAGTTTCGTTTGAAAAATTTCTAAGTAACTCTTGTATCTGTCCTCAAGAGTGTGTGAAAAATTTGTTTGAAAACTTTTGAAAGTGTGGGTGCGAAAAGTTGTTTTTGTTTGTTTTGAAAAGAGCAAGTACTTAAGAGAAATCTACCTACTCTAAGGAATTAAGCTGTGTAAGAATCCTTTAGATAATGCTATCCCACCATTGAGAGGTAGGTAGCACCATCGTTGGAGGTATTCGGGTCAATTCGATTAAAGGACATGTGTGGTCACCGAAGAAATGGTAGGACACCTTAGAAGTAACCCTAATGTCCTAGATCCTTTTATCCGAGGCAACCATTTCGAGGTAACTGGATCTTTTGGACAGAAGGGCGACCTCTAAGACACCCTATACTTGATGACCACGTTTCGAAGGCAACGAGTGAGGCGTACCCTAGAAGTGGTGTGTGTATTGTGTGTTGTTTTCATGATATGTTTGTCTTTGTAATTAGTGAGCTACGAGTTGTTTTTATTTACCATACATTCTTGCATGCAAGTTTAGCAGTTAGGGGGTGCGGAAAGTAAATTGCGGAAACATAAATCCTACGCTATTACAAGGCGCGGGTCTATACATCGCCAACAATACAAAGACCCGTTTTTAGTAAATAAGTACAGAAAGTAAATAAATAGTAAAAATCCTAATTACTATTACATCCGGAGGCAATTGCATAATAATCAAAAATAAGGAATTAAAACTAAAATGCGCGCGAATAAAAAGTTAATCGGGAATGCCTAAGGGTTTTGACCCTTTTTAGAAAAGAAATTGATTTTTTGGTCTTTTTTTGTAATTAAAATGAAATTAAAACTAACTAATGACTAATTAATTAATTTAATTAAAAGAAAATATTTTTGTGTTTTTTATGTTTTTTATGAAATAAAATAAAAAGAAATAAAACTAAAAGTTAATTTTTCCTAATTCTAGATCTATTTTAATTATTAAGAAAAGAAATTGAAATTGCCTAATTAAACTAATTCAATTATTATTTATTTACAAAATAAAATAATAATAATAATAATAATGATGTTAGTTCTATTTTTGATTTTTTATGAAAATATTAGTTGGTTAATTATGTTAATAAGAAATAAAATAAAAAAAGGTTAGGAATTAAATTGGAAAATAAAAAATGAAAGAAAAAGAATAAACCCATGGAAGGGGGTGTGGGCTGGAATAGGAGGGTGTGATTGGAATTCTGGCCCATTAAGAAGCCAACTCGTTTGACCCTGGGAATTGAGTGGAATGCTGTTGACCAGACACATGGTGTTCTTCACTTTTTGTCCTTTGGATCTGCACTGATGACACATGGCACGTTGGATGTGTGAGGTGCATGGTACACATCATTTTGAACTCTGCACAGGAAAGCAATTGGAAAAAGAATATGGAAATTATAGGGGGACCTGGGAATCGAACCCAGGTCCCAGTGGTGAACGAACACGTCTCCCGCCACTCAGCCAACTGCAATTGTTTGTAAACAAAATAGATAATGACAATAATATGCAAAAACAATAATAATGCTGGGAATTTTTAAAAAAGGCGCGCCCAGTTTGAACTGACCACTCACACGCTGCCACGACCTTCGTCTTCATCGTTCCTGCAAAACATAAAAACACATAGCGGGGGTTTTAAACCCCCACAAAACGCAAGCCTGTAAAAAATAGCGATTAGACACTCATTGAATTTAAATTAGGCGCGATATGTCCATTCAATCCGTCTTGAGCTTCTGAGTTTGGCTGTATGTGTTTGGAGGATTAATTTTGCACTATGTGAGAAACCCCAAATTTCAAGTTCTGAAAACCTAGAAATCAACAATGGCACTTTGCGTTTTACAGCATCATAATCAAATTAAAATACACAGAAAGCTTTGTAACAATGTCAGCAATGCATAATCATGATCAAAATGGATTAATGAGGCATAAAAATGGAATTTCGATTCTCAAAATTTGGAAAAACCGTGTGACTTGTGTAGCGTGATTCCTTGAGTGATTTGGCTTAATTCTGATTGCAAAAGATTCCTGGAAGTGTCAGGAATGTGTTTGGATCGAAGGAGAGGTTTGAATGATGCTGCAAAGTCGTTTTCAGTTTATGAATTTTCTCTTGAAAATTTGAAAGTTGTTTGGCCGTTTCTCAGTGTTCTAGCTCGTGTAATGTATTGGGAAAGCTTGCATATCTGTTTTGTAATGTGTATCAATCCAAATAATGAGCCTTGAAGCCTTGCAATTATGCTTGAGATTTTGCCATAACCTCCATTAAAGCAACTTACCATTCTTGTCAAAAATTTGAATTTCTTGCTTGGAATAGGCCTTGCACGAATTTGGAAGGTGAATGATGGTGTATCAAAGCTATTCAAACTCAAAGATATCCCTCCATTAATTTTCTTGATTTTTATTTGAATTTTAAAGATTTAAAATGATTTAAATCAAATAAAATTAAATAAAAATGGAAAAATTAATTTTTAATCTTGAAATAAATTATGGGACACGTGGGAGGCATGGCCAAGCTGAACCAAGTTGAAAAAGTGGGCCCTTTTTGTCAAAAATGAAGTTTCAAGGATAGTTGATTTTGGCCATTTCACAAAAATTTCCCAACTTCTCCAATGCATATCTTGCTCAATTTTGAAGCTATGAACATGTTCTTGAACATTTTGGAAAGGTCTTTAAGTCCTCTAACCAATGTATTTGGTCCCATGTAATTTGAATTTACCAATCTCAAGTTATGGTCTTTGACTTAAAGTGCCTTTTTGTTGACTTTTGAAAATGACCTATAATGTTGAAATTGATAACTTTTTGTGAGAGCATTTCTTGGACTTGGAATGTGAATATGAGTTGTAGGAAATGTCTTCCCTTTCAAGATGAGCATTGGATGGGATTTTTCTGATGATCCATGAAAAAGTTATGCCTTGGTCAATTTACAGTTGACTTTTCAACTATCCAAAAATAGAAACTTTTGCATCTTGATGATTTTTGAGCCATTCTTGTGAAATCATGATCAAGACTTGATCAAATGATGATTGTGGCTTCAAAATAAGATGTTGACAAAAAATTTTGACTTTTGACTGCCAAATGACCATTTTGCCCCTACAGTTGACTGTGGAGCAATTAGGGTTTTTGACTGTGCAACTTGACCTTGTGAGCCTTGAAACTTGACATGTAGGTGCTTGACAATGTGTGTGAGCATATGGGACTTGATTGAGCCCTTGAAAACCTCAACTTCCTTGCAAGAACCAAAACCCTAATTTGACTGGCTTAGGAGAGTGGTTGACTGTGTAGCCCTTGAGTAGACTTTGAACCATTTGAGGTGATGCTTGGCAAAACTTTGAAGATTATGGGAGGGCAAATTTTGGGGTACAACAATAGTCTTCAGAAAACTTGCTTGCTTCTGCTTTCGTTGATGATGAATAATCTGAAACTTGCTTGCTTCTGGATCTCTTCCTCTTTCTTCTTGATTATTTAATGTCGATGATGATGCCCTGAGATTTGTTTCTTTATTTGTTGTTTTGATTTGAGTTGATTCTCTTCCTTCCTCTGAGTATTTGTTAATGATGAACGTGTTTCTGAAGTTCTATACTGTTTTACTTCTAAAGCTCTTCCTCTCTCCTTTGTTGACCCTGATGATTTAATGATGATGAATCTGAAAACTGGCTATTGTTTGTTGTTAGTGAGTTTCTGAAATGCTCTTGTTGATGATGATCTTAGATCTGAAACTTGTTGGTTCCTTGTTGTTTTGGCCAGCTTGAGTAAGTTAGCTTTGCAGTTTGGAAATGTTTACAGGTTCTTTTTGTTTGGCCTGTGAGCAGGTTTTGCCATAGTCTGCAGTTTCGAATGCAGGCTTGGTTTGGGCCAACTACAGGTTTTACTTGAGCTTGTTTGATCTGCAGTTTTGTTACTGAACATGCTTATGGTTTTCAGGTTTGCTTTTGCTTGTATTTTGAGCAGTTTAGGCAGGTTAGAGAGTTGCAGTTATGCAGGCCTGCTTGTTTTTGGGCAAGCAGGTTTGGAAGTTTTTGTGGACTGGTTTGGGCTCACAGGTTTTCCATTGGTTCCGAGCTTTTGAGAAGTTACAGTTTTGGGTAAGTTTTATTTGTTGACAGGTTGGGAATTTTTGGTTTTTGTAAGCAGGTTTGTGCTTGTTTGAGTTACAGTTTGGATACGGCAAGTTTTTTGTTTTGAGAGGTAGTTTTGGCAGGTTTGAGTTTTGGTATGCAGGTTTGCTTGAGTTTTTCAAGCTTGGCCTTTGTTCTGTTTGTGGTTCTTTGGCTTGTAAGTTTGGAAACAGGCTGGTTTTTGGCTTACAGGTTTGCCATTGGTTTTGAGCTTTATGTGCAGGTTTTGTAGTTTTAGTTTTTGGAGTTTGATTAAGGTAAGCAGGCTTGCTGGTCTGTAGCTTTGTAATGCAGGTTTGAGTTGTTTTGTGGGCTCTCTGGACTGTTATGCAGTAGCCTCTTTATATCTTTTTATTTTCTTTTACTGTCTTGAAAAAACCTGCTTTTTGCCCAAACTGCAAACTTTCACTAAGGTTCTCTCTTTCTCTCTCCCTAAGCACTTTTGCTTATAATATTTTATTCTGAAAAGTCAGCTGGCCAAAAAATGATGATGGCTAGGACAAGCTCTTGCTTGTAACTTGGTTCATCTCTCTGCATTGTTGTACTTTCTTTGACAGTTTGCATACTTTCTGCTTTGTGTACTTGGTTTCTTGTATGCTTCTGCATTGTACTTTGTTGCTTTTTGCACCTAGTTGGCTTGTAACTAATTTGACATGCTTGGTTATGTTTGCCCTGCTGACTTGCTTGACTAATGCAGTTTTGTATAGCGTGCAGTACACTTTGCTTCTAGTTGGCTTGTTTATGTATTTGAACCAAATGTATGCTTATATTTATATCTTTTATTTTTTTCTCTCTGTGAACCGAGAAGAGCGATCTTCTTGTGATTTGCAGAGAGGAAAATAAAATATGATGAACATAGCATTTCTGATTTCGGCTGTCAGACTTTAATGATGATTTTTCTTTTTATCTGCTTGAAAATTCTTTTCAGTTAATTGCACTGATTTCTTTTTCTTCTGTCTTTTGCAGGTAAGTACCAGTTGGATGATAGAGGAAGCAGTAGAAGTAGAAGTCAAAGATCTTAGGAGATTAGGCTTAGATTTATTTTTCCATTTATTGTAAACAAATATTATTGTAAATACTATAAGTTGTAATCTTACAATATTCAAATAAAATTTGTAACAACATTTGAAATAAATAAATAAAAAGTCTTTGTCAAATATCTTCCAATCTTTCCTTGCATTGTTTATTTAATTATTTAAGACTCTTAAATCAAAATAATTGAAACTGTGTCTCAATAATTCTAATCCAGATGAAATAAATAATCAACAAACTTTGCAGTCTCGCAACCTTGCATCAATCACAATACGCGTAGTATTCCAATTAACATATGCGATGTACAATTAAACAAACAAGCATTCCATAAGCCTTTCACTCCACTGATCAAGCAAATGCCTTAAAGTTCCAAACAAAAGTCTCAGCTCTTATCCCAGATGATTAGGTTTTGAGAAACAACCAGTAATCTTGAACAAGCGTGAAAACAATGTAACAGTTAACTGAATTTCTGAGGATTCAGTTTCTTCTGAGAAATACGAGCGAAAACCCTAATTCCAGATTTGTTGTCAAAGAAAAGTCTTCTTGATCAATTCTTGAGCCAATCTCAACAAAATCAGTGAAAACCCTAATTCTGGATTGACTGATAAAGAAAAGTTTGTTTGATCAATTCCTGAGCCAATCTCAACAAAATTAGTGAAAACCCTAATTCTGGATTGACTGACAAAGAAAAGTCTGCTTGATCAATTCCTGAGCCAATCTCAACAAAATCAGTGAAAACCCTAATTCTGGATTGACTGATAAAGAAAAGTCTATTTGACCGATTCTTGAGCCAATCTGAAAAATCAGAGAAACCCCTGAGGTTGTGATTTCTTGTGAAAAAGGGAGGGCAAATTTTGGGGTACAACAGCAGGGCTTATGGGAAGGAACCTGGGTAGTAGGGTTACTTCGAAATGAAAGCCTGGATAGTAGGGCTTATGGGAAGGAACCTGGGTAGTAGGGTTACTTCGAAATGAAAGCCTGGATAGTAGGGATTATGGGAAGGAACCTGGGTAGTAGGGTTACTTCGAAATGAAAGCCTGGATAGTAGGGCTTATGGGAAGGAACCTGGGTAGTAGGGTTACTTCGAAATGAAATTCTGGATAGTAGGGCTTATGGGAAGGAACATGGGTAATAGGGTTACTTCGAAATGAAAGCCTGGATAGTAGGGCTTATGGGAAGGAACCTGGGTAGTAGGGTTACTTCGAAATGAAAGCCTGGATAATAGGGCTTATGGGAAGGAACCTGGGTAGTAGGGTTACTTCGAAATGAAAGCATGGATAGTAGGGTTTATGGGAAGGAACCTGGGTAGTAGGGTTACTTCGAAATGAAAGCCTAGATAGTAGGGCTTATGGGAATGAACCTAGGTAGTAGGGTTACTTCGAAATGAAAGCCTGGATAGTAGGGCTTATGGGAAGGAACCTGGGTAGTAGGGTTACTTCGAAATGAAAGCCTGAATAGTAGGGCTTATGGGAAGGAACCTGGGTAGTAGGGTTACTTCGAAATGAAATCCTGGATAGTAGGGCTTATGGGAAGGAACCTGGGTAGTAGGGTTACTTTGAAATGAAAGCCTGAATAGTAAGGCTTATGGGAAGGAACCTGGGTAGTAGGGTTACTTTGAAATGAAAGCCTGGATAGTAGGGCTTATGGGAAGGAACATGGGTAGTAGGGCTTATGGGAAGGAACCTGGGTAGTAGGGTTACTTCGAAATGAAAGCCTGGATAGTAGGGCTACTTCGCTTGATCATGTAGATTAGTTAACCTGCTTAGTTTCGAGAACTGAGTTTCCTTTAGTCGTCTGTAGATGTAATTTGTATAACTGCTGGATTTGTTGAAGTTAATCCTCTTTTCCTAAAAGGATATTAGAGTTAGTTATATGCGATGCATGAAATGCAGGGTGAGATGATGTTCTCAAAATAACTGAGATTATGTTGTGTACAGTATGTATGCGTATGCCATGATGTATGTTCATGAAATTCTATCGGGGTATGCTCGCGTTTCGGAAAATAAATCCCTGACGGTTACTGGAGATGTAAATATTCTGTCGAGACGAGATGCTGAAGGATAACTCTGTGGGGACCAACTTAGGGGAAGAGATACTCTGTTGGTAGACCTGCTGACCTGGAGGAATAAACTCAGCTGGGGATGAAATTTACTGACTCGCCCGTGATTATGAACCTCGGCTAGGGATAGTGAATAGAAATGACTATGCCAGAGATTTGTTCTTTGTTGTTTGTGAATATTTTGCCAAGGAGAGACCCTGTATGAGAGTAACTCTGTAGGAGGAATGAATCTGTTGGAAGGTGGACTTCCGTAGCTGAAGTAATAAGCTCTGTTGGGGATTGAGCTTCCGTACCCAAAGAAATAGACCCTTCTTGGGGAGATGGAAATTTATGATGATCCGCTCACGATTGTGAAATTCGACTGGGGGACATAGGTGTCAGGTTTTTGGGCGACCCTGGTGTGATCGGTGGATCTGGAACTGACTGTTTAACGCTGGTTCGCGAAATGTCGCGGTAAGCAAGAGTCGCCACCGTCTTTTATTTTCTCCAAATGGAAAGGACAAAAGCACAGAAAAATTCCTTATAGAGATTGCTCTCGGTTCGGGAGGTAGATTATAGAAAGGGAAGGTGTTAGCACCCTTTCTATCCATGGTTATCCATGGGCTCTTAGATACTTGCTCATTTGTGTTTTCAAAATTGTTTGTTTGCTTTTCAACTGTGGGTTTAAAAAAAGGTTTCTTTGAAAATTTCAGTTCGACTCTTGTATCAGTCCTCAAGAGTGTTTGAAAAGTTGCTTTCGAAAGCTTTTTGAAAAGGTGTCGGTGTGAAAAGTATTTTTGATTTGTTTTGAAATTTAGAGCAAGTATCTAGAGTCGTCTACCTACCCTAAAGAATTCGTCTGTGTAAATGTCCTTTAAAGTAATGCCATCCTACCATTGAGAGGTAGGTAGCACCACCGTTGGAGGTGTTCGGGTCAATTCGAAGTTCGGGACATGGTGATCACCAGAGCAATAGGAAGACACCTTAGAAGCTATCCTCATGCCAGGTTCTCGGATCATGAGGACTTACTAAGACATCCTCTACTCGACGATCACCTTTCGAGGCAAGGCAACAGTGAGGCGTACCCTAGGGGTGGTGTGTGATTTGTGTTTCGTTTTCAGATATTTTTGTCTTTTGTCATGTCATAGGTGGTCTACGCGTTTGTTTTTATTTTTGTCATTCATTCTTGCATGCCATTATTAACAGTTAAAATGATGCGGAAATTAAAGTTCTAAACTATTACAAAGGCGCGGGTCCACATCGCCAAATTAAAATCCAGGACCCGATTTGACGGAAAATAAAGAAGTAAAGTGCGAAAGATAAATATTTACATGGCTTTGGGAGAAGTACATAAAAATTATACGAAGAGAAAATAAATGCGCGAATTGGAATTAAGATCGAAAGCGAGGGCATTGGACCCTTTTTAATGAAATAAAATTATTAGTAACAAATTAATTAAATTAAAAATGAAAAGAAATTATTTTTGAGGTTTTTTTGTATTTATGATTTTTTGGATGAGAGAATTAAACAAAATTAAGAAATTAATTAATTAACCCTAATTCTACAATTTTTATTTATTAAGAAAAACATGTTAAAATTAAACTTAAAATTAAATTAGTTAATTAAAGCAATTTGATTTATAAAAATAAATAATTAATTATTAGTGAAAAGAAAAGAAAAAGGATAAAAGTAATTAAAATAATTAAAACCTAATTCTACAAGTTTTTAAGTTTATTAAGAAAAGATATTAAAATTAACCCGAAATTTAAACCTAATTAATTAGTGAGATTTATTTACAAAAATACTAATTAAATAAATATATTTTGATATTTTGTCTTTTCTGATTTTTTTGTTATTTTTATATTTGATGAAAATAAATTAATTGAAGAATTTAAAGGAAATTAATTAAATCAAATAAAAATAGAAAATATAAAAGAATAGCAAACCTTGGGGGGTTCTGTCCCCAATTGGAGGTGTAATTGTAGTAATTAGGCCCACTTGTTTAAGGCCTCAGTTGACCTTTCCCGGGAAGCATGTGCGTGTACTGACTGATGCCTATCATGTTCTTCACATCTGGTCCCTTGGATAGTGGTTACAGGCCATGTGGCGCGTTGAGATTGTGAGTTGCATGGTAGACGCTGAAGCTTGAATTGCATAGGAGCATGATTATAAAAATAACATGAATGAAATGAGGGGACCTGGGAATCGAACCCAGGTCCCAGTGCCTTATGAGACAATGCCCTTACCACTTGTACCAAACGCGCGCCTTGTTTATGGAATGGCAAATAAATATTATGAGACAAAACTTGGTTAGTGGTCTAGAAATAATAAAAACGCGCGTTATTTTTAAACCACCCTATCATGTCCTGCCACATAGTCATCTCCTTCCTTGTTGCGTTTTCCTGAAACAAAAACAAGCACGATTGCGGGGGTTTTAAACCCCCACTATATGCAGTGTAAGGAAATAGCGATTAGCTCGTCTGTAATCAGAAAATGGGCACGACCCCATCATTGAATTGGTATGAAGGTCCTGATTCTAATAGGCTGAGTCTCGTGTTCCAATTTTTCCATAGGAGTAAACCCCCAATTTTTCATATCTGAAACCCTAAGGTGCTTCAATGGTAACTCTTCATAAAACGCATGAAAACTCAATTAAATCATATGGTTAGTTTCAGAAGCAATTAACTAGCATGAATCCATAAAAAAAACGCAATGAAAATGCTTGAAAATTGAAATACGAATGTGAATAAAATTGGAAACAGTTTGAGTTTTGTATACCAATTCTGGGCGTGTAAGGGTTGGAAAACTATTCAGTTAGCTTCAGTAACACTTTTGCAAGCTATTGGGATTAATCTTGGCCTCTGAATCGTCCTCTAAGGCCACTTTCAGTTTTCAAAATTTTGACAAAAAACTCAACTTTGGTTCTTGATGTATGGCGCAGCTGGGAGCTTGTTAGGAGTAGGGTTAGCCTTAGTATATATGTGTGAATGATTAGGGTTGGAAATTTGGTCCAAAGAATCCTTGAATTGATGAAGAGATATTTGATTTTCAAGCCATAATTTTCCAATCTTTTTCATGCATATTTTGGTTCCAATCATGTCCAATCACATGGATTCTTTCTAAATCAGATCATGCACGAAATCTTGAGACTATTTCATGCACAAAAAGATTTAAAAACTTAGGTTTAGTATTTTCCACATATTTATTTTAATTAAATGAATTATTAGCATTTGAAAATTCAATTAAATAAATAAAAATGGTGAAAAACTTCCCTTTGGGCCAAATGGTCGTGCACATGCCTTGGATAATGATTCTTGGAAGAAAAAGAGGCCCATTAGCATTTTTAAGACATTTGAAGCAATGTTGACTTTTCAAAATATCCAAAAATTTCCCAACTTCCACAAGGCATAACTTGCTCAATTTTTAAGCTTTGCTCATGTTCTTGGACATTTTGGAGAGGTCTTTGAGTCCTATAACCAATGCCTTTGGTCCCATGTCATTTTGATTTACCAATCTCAAGTTATGGCCTTTGACTTAAAGTCCCTTTTTGTTGACTTTTGAAAATGACCTATAATGTTGAAATTGATAACTTTTTGTGAGAGCATTTCTTGGACTTGAAGTGTGAAGAGGAGTTGTAGGAAATGTCTTTATCTTCAAAATGAGCTTTGGATGGAATTTTTCTGATAATCCATGTGGAAGTTATGCCTTGGTCAAGTTACAGTTGACTTTTTCAACTGTCCAAATATGGAAACTTTTGCATCTTGAGACTTTTTGAGCCAAGCTTTGAGAATCATGATCAAGTATTGATCAAATGATGTTTGTGGCTTCAAAATGAGATGTTGACCAAAAATTTGAACTTTTGACTGTCAAATGACCATTTTGCCCCTGCAGTTAACTGTAGTGCAATTAGGGTTTTTGACTGTGCAATTTTGTGCTGTAAGTCTTGAAACTTGGTATGAAGATGCTTGACCATGTTTATAAGCATGTGGGACTTTATTGGACCCTTGGAAACTTCATTTTCTTTGTCAGAACCAAAACCCTAATTTTGACTTTTAGGAGGCCCTTGAATTGTGCAACCCTTGGAGAATTTTGAGGCTTTGACTTGGCAATTCTTGAAGAATATGGGAGGGCAAATTTTGGGGTACAACAGTTGCCCCTGTTCAATCTTCTTAGACCTGAGGATGCAGATTGGCTGACGTGCCTTTCGTAATCCGAAGGTAAAAGATGATTGAACACTAAAGTGCCCAGAAATTTGCGCTCACATAGTAGTGTGATGTGGGGAATGGGCTTATAGATGCCATTTGGAGATTGATGGATAGGATGGTGGGCTTATAGATGCCATGCTAAGATATGATGGAAGGTGGATGGGCTTATGGATGCCATCTGGATGTAGATCGCGTAAGAGATTCCTTAGCGAGAGTTTGCATACCTGAAAAAGAAAAATGATTACCTGACCCATTACAGGGGCTGGTTTTTTTAAACTCTTCGTGTAGATGTGTCCTGGCTGGTTACAGGAGCTGGATTTGGAGCTTCAAACGGTGATGAATGAAACAGGGATGGTTACTACCTCAACGGGACGGTGAGAGAACCTTGGACGATTTCAACCTCAACAGTAACGCTGAGAGAACCTTGGACGATTTCAACCTCAACAGTAATCATTGAGAGAATCTTGGACGACTTCAACCTCAACAGTAATCATTGAGAAAATCTTGGGCGACTTCAACCTCAACAGTAATCATTGAGAGAATCTTGGACGACTTCAACCTCAACAGTAACGCTGAGAGAATCTTGGGCGACTTCAACCTCAACAGTAATCATTGAGAAAATCTTGGGCGACTTCAACCTCAACAGTAATCATTGAGAAAATCTTGGACGACTTCAACCTCAACAGTAATCATTGAGAGAATCTTGGGCGACTTCAACCTCAACAGTAATCATTGAGAGAATCTTGGGCGACTTCAACCTCAACAGTAATCATTGAGAGAATCTTGGGCGACTTCAACCTCAACAGTAATCATTGAGAGAATCTGGGGACAAGTATCAGAAGGTAGCCATATCCGGGTCACATCTGAACCATCTCTAGAAAGGTGATCTCTGAATAAACAATAGAACAGCTTCCGTGTCCGGAGCATCTCTAAGTTATCTGAAGGGGGATCTGGAATAAGTGTCAGAACGTCGCCATGCCTGGGTCACATCCGAACCATATCTGGAAGGAAATCTTGAAGGAGTATCAGAACGTCGCCATATCTGGTTCACATCTGAACTATATCTAGAAGGAAATCTGGAAGAAGTATCAGAACGTCGCCATATCTGGTTCACATCTGAACTATATCTAGAAGGAAATCTGGAAGAAGTATCAGAACGTCGCCATATCTGGTTCACATCTGAACTATATCTAGAAGGAAATCTGGAAGAAGTATCAGAACGTCGCCATATCTGGTTCACATCTGAACTATACCTAGAAGGAAATCTGGAAGAAGTATCAGAACGTCGCCATATCCGGTTCACATCTGAACTATATCTAGAAGGAAATCTGGAAGAAGTATCAGAACGTCGCCATATCTGGTTCACATCTGAACTATATCTAGAAGGAAATCTGGAAGAAGTATCAGAACGTCGCCATATCTGGTTCACATCTGAACTATATCTAGAAGGAAATCTGGAAGAAGTATCAGAACGTCGCCATATCTGGTTCACATCTGAACTATATCTAGAAGGAAATCTGGAAGAAGTATCAGAACGTCGCCATATCTGGTTCACATCTGAACTATATCTAGAAGGAAATCTGGAAGAAGTATCAGAACGTCGCCATATCCGGTTCACATCTGAACTATATCTAGAAGGAAATCTGGAAGAAGTATCAGAACGTCGCCATATCTGGTTCACATCTGAACTATATCTAGAAGGAAATCTGGAAGAAGTATCAGAACGTCGCCATATCTGGTTCACATCTGAACTATATCTAGAAGGAAATCTGGAAGAAGTATCAGAACGTCGCCATATCTGGTTCACATCTGAACTATATCTAGAAGGAAATCTGGAAGAAGTATCAGAACGTCGCCATATCTGGTTCAAATCTGAACTATATCTAGAAGGAAATCTGGAAGAAGTATCAGAACGTCGCCATATCCGGGTCACATCTGAACTATATCTAGAAGGAGTCGCGATAGTTGATAGTAATCATCTTTGTATTGACCTTTCCTGAAAAGGTAAAGCATCAGTTGTATGCAAGATCATGATGCATGAACTGTATGATTTCAGGATGTCCTCAAAATTGATGAGATTCGTGTAGTATGATGCATATGCATGCTATAATGTATGAAGATGTAATGTTCATGAATGTATTTTTGTCTAAGAAAATAAATCCTTGACAGGTGCCAGGAAGTTAACTCTTGGGCTGGTGTTGAAGAGAGAGCTTTTCGCTCTGCAAGAATGAACCGGTAGGAGAAGATGACTTCGTTGGGGAATATGTTTGGAGATTACTCTGCGGGGGAGATTACTATAGCGATCTTGCTGGGGAAAATACTCTGTGGGAAGAGGGGTACTTTGCTGAAATGTTGATGGTAACTTCACTGGGGATACCATTGTTGTGTTGGAAGTGTTGATAAACTTCGCTAGGGATAAGAAGACTTCGCCGAGGACGATATCTCCGTGGCTTTTGGCTGAGGATAACCCAGTTATATCCTGGTAAGGAAATAACTCTTTGAATAAAACCGGGAGACGCGTGTTCGTGCTCTACGAGGGTAAGCTTCCAGAATCTACTGGGGATAAGCTTACTGCTTGGGGAGATGGATTCCAACTTTCTTGGGGAAACTGGATTGGACTCTCCTGGGGAAGTATTGAACTGTATTGGTTATGTTCTTCAGCTGAACTTACCCTGGTACCTTGATGGACAGAACCATTAGACCGTTTGGACGACTCATTACTGCCCCTGTTTCTGAGGCGGGAGAGGGAGACCTATGGAGGTGCTTGATAGACTGCCGATTTGACCAATCTTCTTCTGGTAGGCAAGTGACGAGATGACAGGACATAGTCGTACGCTCTGATCCCTAACTTTTGCCTGGACCGCCCTTTCGGGTTTTCAGTCCACCGGGATACCCATTTTTGCCCAAGCCGCCTTTTCAGGTTTTCGACTTGCCGGGTGTACAGATTTTTTCATTTCATCCCTTCATTTTTCCCGAACCCTTTTGGTTCGTCGGGAAGCCCTTATTTTTGCCTAGGTATGTCAACCTAGCGGGTCTTTGATTATGCGTAGTATTTTTCTTCGACTATGTCCACGCTCTCAGGATGTAGGGAGTTGCCCCTGTTAGCAGTGTTTTGTCATGCCCCAGATAATGGACAATGCTCATGCCGTGCCCCTTGATTGGAAGTGCTCTTTCCACTTGAGGTGACTCTTTTGTTGAGAAGACCTTTGTTCATCAGATATTCGTCGTGCGAATTCCTTTGCTGTTCAAACAAATGATCATATGCAAACAATATTATTTTAAGAATGCAAAAGCCTATGTCTGTCTTGAAGTTTTGAGAATGCATTTTTTATAACACAAATGAAACCTTTTTGTAAACTGTGATGTCAACTCGTTATTTTACCGCAAGCCTTAAGGAGTCAGGATACCTTTCGTAACAGTATGCTTTCGAACTAACCCATGCTTCAGCTAGGACTTTTAAGGGTTATAACGTGGTCTGGTTCACGGTTTAAGAAACAAAGGATAAGGCTCAAAATGTATTTGTACCCACCCGCTCTTCGTGATGTTCTCCAAATCTAAACTCAGTTGATCATACGTTAGACCTTGTTTGAGTCTTTGCTCTGATTTTCTGGTGATGGTTCAGATATTGATGATTTATTTTGAATAGGCAGTCATTTCCTTTTTTTGTTGAGGGTTTATAAGGCCTCTTTCTTTTTGATTTTGTTATCCCTATTTTTTGCTTGAGCTGTTTCCTTTTTTTGGAATTACAGCCAGCGGGATGCCCCAGTTTCGTAAGTCCCTTTTATAGGTTTTGACTTCTTGGGTTTTTCATTTATGAATTTTTTGATAATGACTGCCTGCCTTTACGATTGTTCGGAACCATCACTGTCTTTCTTTTTTCGTAAGGATCTCTTTGGTGCCATTTGTTGCGCACTTGGATCAACTGAGAGAACTACCCTGCCCCCGGTTATGATAAAGGGTTTTAATTTTCGAAAAGAAAAACTCCTACTTCTTTGGCTTAGAGGGGTTGACGAGGGATTATCTTCCTTATTACTCCAGTGTTTAGGAATTGAAACAATGTCTGTACCTCATCAGCGGGGTTTTGTTCAAAAGCATACTGTAGATTGTGGTATCGTTTTCGTCATCCTCCCTCAAGAGGCTTAGAATTTTCAATCAAGAGTTGATCATCACAGAAAAATGAAAACAATTTTGAATATAATGAAAACAATTGTATTAATTCCCAAAACAGACATATGCGATGCTTTAATAGAATAAAAGAGTTTGCTATGACATTAATTGTTTGTATGAGCAAAGAAAAATACAACTCGGAAATTCAAATAAACAAAAGGTCTTCAATGATTGGGCAATGGAGCAGTGATTATGTTCGGAGTCTCAGGTACTTCAAATTGAATCTCTCCAGCGTCGATCATGTCTTGAATCTTGTTCTTGAGAGGCCAGCAGTTGTCCGTAGTATGCCCCGGGCTATCAGAATGATATGCACACCTATCGTTAGGATGGTAGTTCGGAGCAGAAGTGTTCGGATTCCGAAGAGGAGCCCTTAAGGTGATCAGCCATGCCTTCAACATTTGTTGTAGTGCTTGATCCAGCGACATGTTGATCTTGGTGAACTGTCGTTTGGGTGCGCTCTCCTTGCGCTGCTGCCCCTGTCCTTGTTGAGCAGGTCTAGGATTGGAGATCTGGTTTGCCCCTACCTCATGACGACTCTTTTTACCGTGCACAATATTGGACTCTTTCTTTCCATGATGAGGCTTTTTATCAGAAGGTGCAGCCTCTTGAATCTTCCCAGACCTGATGCCAGCTTCTATTCGCTCTCCAGTCAAGATAAGATCTGTGAATCCAGCAGCCGAATTCCCAATCAGGTGGTTGTAGAATGGACCAGACAGGGTCCCCAAGAACATGTCCACAAGTTCACGGTCAGTCAGCGGTGGTTGTACCCTACCGGCCAGGTCTCTCCATTTCTGCGCATACTCTTTAAAACCTTCTCCCGATCCTAGCGACATACCCTGGAGTTGGGTACGCGTAGGAGCGAGGTCGGCATTGTACTGATACTGCTTGTAAAAAGCAGTAGCCAACTCCTCCCAGTTACGAACCTTGGTTCCATCCAGCTGATAGAACCATTCGAGATGAGTCCCTGAAAGACTTTCCTGGAAGAAGTGGATCCACAAGTTCTTGTCCACAGTATACGGTTGAATCTTCCGCACATAAGACCTGAGATGCAGCCTGGGACAAGATGCCCCATCGTACTTAGTAAAAGAGGGTTCTTTGAATTTGTGTGGGATCACCACACCAGAAGTTAGACCCAAATCTCCGAAATCCAAACCAGGTACTTGTTGAATTTCCATTGCATTCAGACGGTCTTCCAACTGCTTGTATTTGTCTTCAGCAGGAGGGTATTGTTCGTCGTTGAAATCTGTCTCGTTGTCGGAGACCACTGGACTGGGAACCCTTTCCTCTTGATGACTGCCTTCCCCAACAGATGGAGTAGTCCTCTCAGCTTCATTTTGTGTGCCATTCCCAGGCTTGCGTCTAGGGTTGAACCACACAGTCCTCTTCTTCTTCTTTTTCAAGAGCAGGGTCTTCAGATCTTGTTGCCCCTGGGCCAAATTCATGATCAGCTCTTGGAACTGGGCATTCTGAGCCTGGAGGGCCTTGATAGTTTGCTCAGTAGACGATTCAGGATTCATGGCGATTGGCTGAAATAAACAGCGAAGAAGGTAAGAGACCTGTCAAAAGGGTACCTGCAATGCAATGATATGTATGATATGCATGCAATGTTTTCAAGGACCTCACAGGGTAAACAAGAAAATTGTTAGCCTTGGAAACTGGTGACTTGATTGAAGGCACTTCATATTGTTGAGAGTCCTTCTTCAAGGGTCATAGGCTCACCATATCCAGTGGGTCATAGCCCCTGACTTTAGTCATCATGTCTGGTTTTGATTTCCAAACAACCTTGGTTAAGGGAACCTTCTTCAAGAGTCAGAGCTCACCATATCAAGTGGGTCATAGCCCCTGACGACCTTGGTTAGAGGAAAATAAATCCCCTTTGCCCCTTGCTAGACAGTTGGTTCATCATGACCTGCATCACAAGCCCTTGAGGTCCTTGAAATGGGTTAGGATGTATGCAATGGTATGATGTTATGCTATGCATGGGATAATGTAAGTAACCCTGTTATGAGTCCTAATTAAGGACTACAAACCAAAACCTGCAAGAAACTCAAGTAAAACCTGTCATGAGTCCCAATTAAGGACTATCAATAAAACCTGCAAGAAACTCAATACACTCTGTTATGAGTCCTAATTAAGGACTATAAACAAAACCTGCAAGAAACTTAGTAAGCCCTGTCATGGGTCCCAATTAAGGACTATAAACAAAACCTGCAAGAAACTTAGTAAGCCCTGTCATGGGTCCCAATTAAGGACTAAAACAAAACCTGCAAGTAGTTCATGTGTCAGATAAAGCATGCAAGTAGTCAAGTACGAAGGCACACAAGTCACACAGAGAGCCTTTAGAGTTTAGGCCAGCATGGGGTCTAGGTATTACCCTCTTGAAGTTGGTGGGCTCAACCTGTCCTATTAGAAGTAACCGGGTTCTAAGGGTCCCAATATCACGGGATTGCTATCATTGTTCATCGTTTCGATTTAGCCACTGAACTGGCGACCGAAATATTCCAGGAAAGCAACCCTCAATTGGGTGTAGTATCGAGTATCAACCAACCTCGGACTGCACCAAAGTCAGTTATCTCACTACCCTAAAGAGGCCAAGATAGTTCAATTAAGGTTCCTAAGGTCTGTTGATGCTTCACGACACCACGCGGAGGCCCCGTACTCTCCTTGACTGAACTCAAGGGTTACCGGTACACACCAAAGTGCCACATCAACGTAGCAGACTGTTTCAACCATGTCGGTATACCCTGCACAGTTCCCTCACAGCCTTGTTGCTACTTTCTAAGAAGGTATCCCCCAGATCCGGGTTAGGATCTATAGAACTCCCAAGACAGTCCCACAATAATAAAGCAAGCAAAGAAAGCAATTGAAAACACAGTTATGAACTAACCCTAAGGTACACCTCACTTTAAAGTAGTCCCCAGCAGAGTCGCCAGTTCTGTGATCGGTGGATCTGGAACTGACTGTTTAACGCTGGTTCGCGAAATGTCGCGGTAAGCAAGAGTCGCCACCGTCTTTTATTTTCTCCAAATGGAAAGGACAAAAGCACAGAAAAATTCCTTATAGAGATTGCTCTCGGTTCGGGAGGTAGATTATAGAAAGGGAAGGTGTTAGCACCCTTTCTATCCATGGTTATCCATGGGCTCTTAGATACTTGCTCATTTGTGTTTTCAAAATTGTTTGTTTGCTTTTCAACTGTGGGTTTAAAAAAAGGTTTCTTTGAAAATTTCAGTTCGACTCTTGTATCAGTCCTCAAGAGTGTTTGAAAAGTTGCTTTCGAAAGCTTTTTGAAAAGGTGTCGGTGTGAAAAGTATTTTTGATTTGTTTTGAAATTTAGAGCAAGTATCTAGAGTCGTCTACCTACCCTAAGGAATTCGTCTGTGTAAATGTCCTTTAAAGTAATGCCATCCTACCATTGAGAGGTAGGTAGCACCACCGTTGGAGGTGTTCGGGTCAATTCGAAGTTCGGGACATGGTGATCACCAGAGCAATAGGAAGACACCTTAGAAGCTACCCTCATGCCAGGTTCCCGGATCATGAGGACTTACTAAGACATCCTCTACTCGACGATCACCTTTCGAGGCAAGGCAACAGTGAGGCGTACCCTAGGGGTGGTGTGTGATTTGTGTGTCATTTTCAGATATTTTTGTCTTTTGTCATGTCATAGGTGGTCTACGCGTTTGTTTTTATTTTTGTCATTCATTCTTGCATGCCATTATTAACAGTTAAAAAGATGCGGAAATTAAAGTTCTAAACTATTACAAAGGCGCGGGTCCACATCGCCAAATTAAAATCCAGGACCCGATTTGACGGAAAATAAAGAAGTAAAGTGCGAAAGATAAATATTTACATGGCTTTGGGAGAAGTACATAAAAATTATACGAAGAGAAAATAAATGCGCGAATTGGAATTAAGATCGAAAGCGAGGGCATTGGACCCTTTTTAATGAAATAAAATTATTAGTAACAAATTAATTAAATTAAAAATGAAAAGAAATTATTTTTGAGGTTTTTTTGTATTTATGATTTTTTGGATGAGAGAATTAAACAAAATTAAGAAATTAATTAATTAACCCTAATTCTACAATTTTTATTTATTAAGAAAAACATGTTAAAATTAAACTTAAAATTAAATTAGTTAATTAAAGCAATTTGATTTATAAAAATAAATAATTAATTATTAGTGAAAAGAAAAGAAAAAGGATAAAAGTAATTAAAATAATTAAAACCTAATTCTACAAGTTTTTAAGTTTATTAAGAAAAGATATTAAAATTAACCCGAAATTTAAACCTAATTAATTAGTGAGATTTATTTACAAAAATACTAATTAAATAAATATATTTTGATATTTTGTCTTTTCTGATTTTTTTGTTATTTTTATATTTGATGAAAATAAATTAATTGAAGAATTTAAAGGAAATTAATTAAATCAAATAAAAATAGAAAATATAAAAGAATAGCAAACCTTGGGGGTTCTGTCCCCAATTGGAGGTGTAATTGTAGTAATTAGGCCCACTTGTTTAAGGCCTCAGTTGACCTTTCCTGGGAAGCATGTGCGTGTACTGACTGATGCCTATCATGTTCTTCACATCTGGTCCCTTGGATAGTGGTTACAGGCCATGTGGCGCGTTGAGATTGTGAGTTGCATGGTAGACGCTGAAGCTTGAATTGTATAGGAGCATGATTATAAAAATAACATGAATGAAGTGAGGGGACCTGGGAATCGAACCCAGGTCCCAGTGCCTTATGAGACAATGCCCTTACCAGTTGTACCAAACGCGCGCCTTGTTTATGGAATGGCAAATAAATATTATGAGACAAAACTTGGTTAGTGGTCTAGAAATAATAAAAACGCGCGTTATTTTTAAACCACCCTATCATGTCCTGCCACATAGTCATCTCCTTCCTTGTTGCGTTTTCCTGAAACAAAAACAAGCACGATTGCGGGGGTTTTAAACCCCCACTATATGCAGTGTAAGGAAATAGCGATTAGCTCGTCTGTAATCAGAAATTGGGCACGACCCCATCATTGAATTGGTATGAAGGTCCTGATTCTAATAGGCTGAGTCTCGTGTTCCAATTTTTCCATAGGAGTAAACCCCCAATTTTTCATATCTGAAACCCTAAGGTGCTTCAATGGTAACTCTTCATAAAACGCATGAAAACTCAATTAAATCATATGGTTAGTTTCAGAAGCAATTAACTAGCATGAATCCACAAAAAAAACGCAATGAAAATGCTTGAAAATTGAAATACGAATGTGAATAAAATTGGAAACAATTTGAGTTTTGTATACCAATTCTGGGCGTGTAAGGGTTGGAAAACTATTCAGTTAGCTTCAGTAACACTTTTGCAAGCTATTGGGATTAATCTTGGCCTCTGAATCGTCCTCTAAGGCCACTTTCAGTTTTCAAAATTTTGACAAAAAACTCAACTTTGGTTCTTGATGTATGGCGCAGCTGGGAGCTTGTTAGGAGTAGGGTTAGCCTTAGTATATATGTGTGAATGATTAGGGTTGGAAATTTGGTCCAAAGAATCCTTGAATTGATGAAGAGATATTTGATTTTCAAGCCATAATTTTCCAATCTTTTTCATGCATATTTTGGTTCCAATCATGTCCAATCACATGGATTCTTTCTAAATCAGATCATGCACGAAATCTTGAGACTATTTCATGCACAAAAAGATTTAAAAACTTAGGTTTAGTATTTTCCACATATTTATTTTAATTAAATGAATTATTAGCATTTGAAAATTCAATTAAATAAATAAAAATGGTGAAAAACTTCCCTTTGGGCCAAATGGTCGTGCACATGCCTTGGATAATGATTCTTGGAAAATAAAGAGGCCCATTAGCATTTTTAAGACATTTGAAGCAATGTTGACTTTTCAAAATATCCAAAAATTTCCCAACTTCCACAAGGCATAACTTGCTCAATTTTTAAGCTTTGCTCATGTTCTTGGACATTTTCGAAAGGTCTTTGAGTCCTCTAACCAATGCCTTTGGTCCCATGTCATTTTGATTTACCAATCTCAAGTTATGGCCTTTGACTTAAAGTCCCTTTTTGTTGACTTTTGAAAATGACCTATAATGTTGAAATTGATAACTTTTTGTGAGAGCATTTCTTGGACTTGAAGTGTGAAGAGGAGTTGTAGGAAATGTCTTTATCTTCAAAATGAGCTTTGGATGGAATTTTTCTGATAATCCATGTGGAAGTTATGCCTTGGTCAAGTTACAGTTGACTTTTTCAACTGTCCAAATATGGAAACTTTTGCATCTTGAGACTTTTTGAGCCAAGCTTTGAGAATCATGATCAAGTATTGATAAAATGATGTTTGTGGCTTCAAAATGAGATGTTGACCAAAAATTTGAACTTTTGAATGTCAAATGACCATTTTGCCCCTGCAGTTAACTGTAGTGCAATTAGGGTTTTTGACTGTGCAATTTTGTGCTGTAAGTCTTGAAACTTGGTATGAAGATGCTTGACCATGTTTATAAGCATGTGGGACTTGATTGGACCCTTGGAAACTTCATTTTCTTTGTCAGAACCAAAACCCTAATTTTGACTTTTAGGAGGCCCTTGAACTGTGCAACCCTTGGAGAATTTTGAGGCTTTGACTTGGCAATTCTTGAAGAATATGGGAGGGCAAATTTTGGGGTACAACAGTTGCCCCTGTTCAATCTTCTTAGACCTGAGGATGCAGATTGGATGACGTGCCTTTCGTAATCCGAAGGTAAAAGATGATTGAACACTAAAGTGCCCAGAAATTTGCGCTCACATAGTAGTGTGATGTGGGGAATGGGCTTATAGATGCCATTTGGAGATTGATGGATAGGATGGTGGGCTTATAGATGCCATGCTAAGAGATGATGGAAGGTGGATGGGCTTATGGATGCCATCTGGATGTAGATCGCGTAAGAGATTCCTTAGCGAGAGTTTGCATACCTGAAAAAGAAAAATGATTACCTGACCCATTACAGGGGCTGGTTTTTTTAAACTCTTCGTGTAGATGTGTCCTGGCTGGTTACAGGAGCTGGATTTGGAGCTTCAAACGGTGATGAATGAAACAGGGATGGTTACTACCTCAACGGGACGGTGAGAGAACCTTGGACGATTTCAACCTCAACAGTAACGCTGAGAGAACCTTGGACGATTTCAACCTCAACAGTAATCATTGAGAGAATCTTGGACGACTTCAACCTTAACAATAATCATTGAGAAAATCTTGGGCGACTTCAACCTCAACAGTAATCATTGAGAGAATCTTGGACGACTTCAACCTCAACAGTAACGCTGAGAGAATCTTGGGCGACTTCAACCTCAACAGTAATCATTGAGAAAATCTTGGGCGACTTCAACCTCAACAGTAATCATTGAGAAAATCTTGGGCGACTTCAACCTCAACAGTAATCATTGAGAGAATCTTGGGCGACTTCAACCTCAACAGTAATCATTGAGAGAATCTTGGGCGACTTCAACCTCAACAGTAATCATTGAGAGAATCTTGGGCGACTTCAACCTCAACGGTAATCATTGAGAGAATCTGGGGACAAGTATCAGAAGGTAGCCATATCCGGGTCACATCTGAACCATCTCTAGAAAGGTGATCTCTGAATAAACAATAGAACAGCTTCCGTGTCCGGAGCATCTCTAAGTTATCTGAAGGGGGATCTGGAATAAGTGTCAGAACGTCGCCATGCCTGGGTCACATCCGAACCATATCTGGAAGGAAATCTTGAAGGAGTATCAGAACGTCGCCATATCTGGTTCACATCTGAACTATATCTAGAAGGAAATCTGGAAGAAGTATCAGAACGTCGCCATATCTGGTTCACATCTGAACTATATCTAGAAGGAAATCTGGAAGAAGTATCAGAACGTCGCCATATCTGGTTCACATCTGAACTATATCTAGAAGGAAATCTGGAAGAAGTATCAGAACGTCGCCATATCTGGTTCACATCTGAACTATATCTAGAAGGAAATCTGGAAGAAGTATCAGAACGTCGCCATATCCGGTTCACATCTGAACTATATCTAGAAGGAAATCTGGAAGAAGTATCAGAACATCGCCATATCTGGTTCACATCTGAACTATATCTAGAAGGAAATATGGAAGAAGTATCAGAACGTCGCCATATCTGGTTCACATCTGAACTATATCTAGAAGGAAATCTGGAAGAAGTATCAGAACGTCGCCATATCTGGTTCACATCTGAACTATATCTAGAAGGAAATCTGGAAGAAGTATCAGAACGTCGCCATATCTGGTTCACATCTGAACTATATCTAGAAGGAAATCTGGAAGAAGTATCAGAACGTCGCCATATCCGGTTCACATATGAACTATATCTAGAAGGAAATCTGGAAGAAGTATCAGAACGTCGCCATATTTGGTTCACATCTGAACTATATCTAGAAGGAAATCTGGAAGAAGTATCAGAACGTCGCCATATCTGGTTCACATCTGAACTATATCTAGAAGGAAATCTGGAAGAAGTATCAGAACATCGCCATATCTGGTTCACATCTGAACTATATCTAGAAGGAAATCTGGAAGAAGTATCAGAACGTCGCCATATCTGGTTCACATCTGAACTATATCTAGAAGGAAATCTGGAAGAAGTATCAGAACGTCGCCATATCCGAGTCACATCTGAACTATATCTAGAAGGAGTCGCGATAGTTGATAGTAATCATCTTTGTATTGACCTTTCCTGAAAAGGTAAAGCATCAGTTGTATGCAAGATCATGATGCATGAACTGCATGATTTCAGGATGTCCTCAAAATTGATGAGATTCGTGTAGTATGATGCATATGCATGCTATAATGTATGGAGATGTAATGTTCATGAATGTATTTTTGTCTAAGAAAATAAATCCTTGACGGGTGCCAGGAAGTTAACTCCTGGGCTGGTGTTGAAGAGAGAGCTTTTTGCTCTGCAAGAATGAACCGGTAGGAGAAGATGACTTCATTGGGGAATATGTTTGGAGATTACTCTGCGGGGGAGATTACTATAGCGATCTTGCTGGGGAAAATACTCTGTGGGAAGAGGGGTACTTTGCTGAAATGTTGATGGTAACTTCACTGGGGATACCATTGTTGTGTTGGAAGTGTTGATAAACTTCGCTGGGGATAAGAAGACTTCTCCGAGGACGATCTCTCCGTGGCTTTTGGCTGAGGATAACCCAGTTATATCCTGGTAAGGAAATAACTCTTTGAATAAAACCGGGAGACGCGTGTTCGTGCTCTGCGAGGGTAAGCTTCCAGAATCTACTGGGGATAAGCTTACTGCTTGGGGAGATGGATTCCAACTTTCTTGGGGAAACTAGATTGGACTCTCCTGGTGAAGTATTGAACTGTATTGGTTATGTTCTTCAGCTGAACTTACCCTGGTACCTTGATGGACAGAACCATTAGACCGTTTGGACGACTCATTACTGCCCCTGTATCTGAGGCGGGAGAGGGAGACCTGTGGAGGTGCTTGATAGACTGCCGATTTGACCAATCTTCTTCTGGTAGGCAAGTGACGAGATGACAGGACATAGTCGTACGCTCTGATCCCTAACTTTTGCCTGGACCGCCCTTTCGGGTTTTCAGTCCACCGGGATACCCATTTTTGCCCAAGCCGCCTTTTCAGGTTTTCGACTTGTCGGGTGTACAGATTTTTTCATTTCATCCCTTCATTTTGCCCGAACCCTTTTGGTTCGTCGGGAAGCCCTTATTTTTGCCTAGGTATGTCAACCTAGCGGGTCTTTGATTACGCGTAGTATTTTTCTTCGACTATGTCCACGCTCTCAGGATGTAGGGAGTTGCCCCTGTTAGCAGTGTTTTGTCATGCCCCAGATAATGGACAATGCTCATGCCGTGCCCCTTGATTGGAAGTGCTCTTTCCACTTGAGGTGACTCTTTTGTTGAGAAGACCTTTGTTCATCAGATATTCGTCGTGCGAATTCCTTTGCTGTTCAAACAAATGATCATATGCAAACAATATTATTTTAAGAATGCAAAAGCCTATGTCTGTCTTGAAGTTTTGAGAATTCATTTTTTATAACACAAATGAAACCTTTTTGTAAACTGTGATGTCAACTCGTTATTTTACTGCAAGCCTTAAGGAGTCAGGATACCTTTCGTAACAGTATGCTTTCGAACTAACCCATGCTTCAGCTAGGACTTTTAAGGGTTATAACGTGGCCTGGTTCACGGTTTAAGAAACAAAGGATAAGGCTCAAAATGTATTTGTACCCACCCGCTCTTCGTGATGTTCTCCAAATCTAAACTCAGTTGATCATACGTTAGACCTTGTTTGAGTCTTTGCTCTGATTTTCCGGTGATGGTTCAGATATTGATGATTTATTTTGAATAGGCAGTCATTTCCTTTTTTTGTTGAGGGTTTATAAGACCTCTTTCTTTTTGATTTTGTTATCCCTGTTTTTTGCCTGAGTTGTTTCCTTTTTTTGGAATTACAACCAGCGGGATGCCCCAGTTTCGTAAGTCCCTTTTATAGGTTTTGACTTCTTGGGTTTTTCATTTATGAATTTTTTGATAATGACTGCCTGCCTTTACGATTGTTCGGAACCATCACTGTCTTTCTTTTTTCGTAAGGATCTCTTTGGTGCCATTTGTTGCGCACTTGGATCAACTGAGAGAACTACCCTGCCCCCGGTTATGATAAAGGGTTTTAATTTTCGAAAAGTAAAACTCCTACTTCTTTGGCTTAGAGGGGTTGACGAGGGATTATCTTCCTTATTACTCCAGTGTTTAGGAATTGAAACAATGCTTGTACCTCATCAGCGGGGTTTTGTTCAAAAGCATACTGTAGATTGTGGTATCGTTTTCGTCATCCTCCCTCAAGAGGCTTAGAATTTTCAATCAAGAGTTGATCATCACAGAAAAATGAAAACAATTTTGAATATAATGAAAACAATTGTATTAATTCCCAAAACAGACATATGCGATGCTTTAATAGAATAAAAGAGTTTGCTATGACATTAATTGTTTGTATGAGCAAAGAAAAATACAACTCGGAAATTCAAATAAACAAAAGGTCTTCAATGATTGGGCAATGGAGCAGTGATTATGTTCGGAGTCTCAGGTACTTCAAATTGAATCTCTCCAGCGTCAATCATGTCTTGAATCTTGTTCTTGAGAGGCCAGCAGTTGTCCGTAGTATGCCCCGGGCTATCAGAATGATATGCACACCTATCGTTGGGATGGTAGTTCGGAGCAGAAGTGTTCGGATTCCGAAGAGGAGCCCTTAAGGTGATCAGCCATGCCTTCAACATTTGTTGTAGTGCTTGATCCAGCGACATGTTGATCTTGGTGAACTGTCGTTTGGGTGCGCTCTCCTTGCGCTGCTGCCCCTGTCCTTGTTGAGCAGGTCTAGGATTGGAGATCTGGGTTGCCCCTACCTCATGACGACTCTTTTTACCGTGCACAACATTGGACTCTTTCTTTCCATGATGAGGCTTTTTATCAGAAGGTGCAGCCTCTTGAATCTTCCCAGACCTGATGCCAGCTTCTATTCGCTCTCCAGTCAAGATAAGATCTGTGAATCCAGCAGCCGAATTCCCAATCAGGTGGTTGTAGAATGGACCAGACAGGGTCCCCAAGAACATGTCCACAAGTTCACGGTCAGTCAGCGGTGGTTGTACCCTACCGGCCAGGTCTCTCCATTTCTGCGCATACTCTTTAAAACCTTCTCCCGATCCTAGCGTCATACCCTGGAGTTGGGTACGCGTAGGAGCGAGGTCGGCATTGTACTGATACTGCTTGTAAAAAGCAGTAGCCAACTCCTCCCAGTTACGAACCTTGGTTCCATCCAGCTGATAGAACCATTCGAGATGAGTCCCTGAAAGACTTTCCTGGAAGAAGTGGATCCACAAGTTCTTGTCCACAGTATACGGTTGAATCTTCCGCACATAAGACCTGAGATGCAGCCTGGGACAGGATGCCCCATCGTACTTAGTAAAAGAGGGTGCTTTGAATTTGTGTCGGATCACCACACCAGAAGTTAGACCCAAATCTCCGAAATCCAAACCAGGTACTTGTTGAATTTCCATTGCATTCAGACGGTCTTCCAACTGCTTGTATTTGTCTTCAGCAGGAGGGTATTGTTCGTCGTTGAAATCTGTCTCGTTGTCGGAGACCACTGGACTGGGAACCCTTTCCTCTTGATGACTGCCTTCCCCAACAGATGGAGTAGTCCTCTCAGCTTCATTTTGTGTGCCATTCCCAGGCTTGCGTCTAGGGTTGAACCACACAGTCCTCTTCTTCTTCTTTTTCAAGAGCAGGGTCTTCAGATCTTGTTGCCCCTGGGCCAAATTCATGATCAGCTCTTGGAACTGGGCATTCTGAGCCTGGAGGGCCTTGATAGTTTGCTCAGTAGACGATTCAGGATTCATGGCGATTGGCTGAAATAAACAGCGAAGAAGGTAAGAGACCTGTCAAAAGGGTACCTGCAATGCAATGATATGTATGATATGCATGCAATGTTTTCAAGGACCTCACAGGGTAAACAAGAAAATTGTTAGCCTTGGAAACTGGTGACTTGATTGAAGGCACTTCATATTGTTGAGAGTCCTTCTTCAAGGGTCATAGGCTCACCATATCCACTGGGTCATAGCCCCTGACTTTAGTCATCATGTCTGGTTTTGATTTCCAAACAACCTTGGTTAAGGGAACCTTCTTCAAGAGTCAGAGCTCACCATATCAAGTGGGTCATAGCCCCTGACGACCTTGGTTAGAGGAAAATAAATCCCCTTTGCCCCTTTCTAGACAGTTGGTTCATCATGACCTGCATCACAAGCCCTTGAGGTCCTTGAAATGGGTTAGGATGTATGCAATGGTATGATGTTATGCTATGCATGGGGTAATGTAAGTAACCCTGTTATGAGTCCTAATTAAGGACTACAAACCAAAACCTGCAAGAAACTCAAGTAAAACCTGTCATGAGTCCCAATTAAGGACTATCAATAAAACCTGCAAGAAACTCAATACACTCTGTTATGAGTCCTAATTAAGGACTATAAACAAAACCTGCAAGAAACTTAGTAAGCCCTGTCATAGGTCCCAATTAAGGACTATAAACAAAACCTGCAAGAAACTTAGTAAGCCCTGTCATGGGTCCCAATTGAGGACTAAAACAAAACCTGCAAGTAGTTCATGTGTCAGATAAAGCATGCAAGTAGTCAAGTACGAAGGCACACAAGTCACACAGAGAGCCTTTAGAGTTTAGGCCAGCATGGGGTCTAGGTATTACCCTCTTGAAGTTGGTGGGCTCAACCTGTCCTATTAGAAGTAACCGGGTTCTAAGGGTCCCAATATCACGGGATTGCTTTCATTGTTCATCTTTTCGATTTAGCCACTGAACTGGCGACCGAAATATTCCAGGAAAGCAACCCTCAATTGGGTGTAGTATCGAGTATCAACCAACCTCGGACTGCACCAAAGTCAGTTATCTCACTACCCTAAAGAGGCCAAGATAGTTCAATTAAGGTTCCTAAGGTCTGTTGATGCTTCACGACACCACGCGGAGGCCCCGTACTCTCCTTGACTAAACTCAAGGGTTACCGGTACACACCAAAGTGCCACATCAACGTAGCAGACTGTTTCAACCATGTCGGTATACCCCGCACAGTTCCCTCACAGCCTTGTTGCTACTTTCTAAGAAGGTATCCCCCAGATCCGGGTTAGGATCTATAGAACTCCCAAGACAGTCCCACAATAATAAAGCAAGCAAAGAAAGCAATTGAAAACACAGTTATGAACTAACCCTAAGGTACACCTCACTTTAAAGTAGTCCCCAGCAGAGTCGCCAGTTCTGTGATCGGTGGATCTGGAACTGACTGTTTAACGCTGGTTCGCGAAATGTCGCGGTAAGCAAGAGTCGCCACCGTCTTTTATTTTCTCCAAATGGAAAGGACAAAAGCACAGAAAAATTCCTTATAGAGATTGCTCTCGGTTCGGGAGGTAGATTATAGAAAGGGAAGGTGTTAGCACCCTTTCTATCCATGGTTATCCATGGGCTCTTAGATACTTGCTCATTTGTGTTTTCAAAATTGTTTGTTTGCTTTTCAACTGTGGGTTTAAAAAAAGGTTTCTTTGAAAATTTCAGTTCGACTCTTGTATCAGTCCTCAAGAGTGTTTGAAAAGTTGCTTTCGAAAGCTTTTTGAAAAGGTGTCGGTGTGAAAAGTATTTTTGATTTGTTTTGAAATTTAGAGCAAGTATCTAGAGTCGTCTACCTACCCTAAGGAATTCGTCTGTGTAAATATCCTTTAAAGTAATGCCATCCTACCATTGAGAGGTAGGTAGCACCACCGTTGGAGGTGTTCGGGTCAATTCGAAGTTCGGGACATGGTGATCACCAGAGCAATAGGAAGACACCTTAGAAGCTACCCTCATGCCAGGTTCCCGGATCATGAGGACTTACTAAGACATCCTCTACTCGACGATCACCTTTCGAGGCAAGGCAACAGTGAGGCGTACCCTAGGGGTGGTGTGTGATTTGTGTGTCGTTTTCAGATATTTTTGTCTTTTGTCATGTCATAGGTGGTCTACGCGTTTGTTTTTATTTTTGTCATTCATTCTTGCATGCCATTATTAACAGTTAAAAAGATGCGGAAATTAAAGTTCTAAACTATTACAAAGGCGCGGGTCCACATCGCCAAATTAAAATCCAGGACCCGATTTGACGGAAAATAAAGAAGTAAAGTGCGAAAGATAAATATTTACATGGCTTTGGGAGAAGTACATAAAAATTATACGAAGAGAAAATAAATGCGCGAATTGGAATTAAGATCGAAAGCGAGGGCATTGGACCCTTTTTAATGAAATAAAATTATTAGTAACAAATTAATTAAATTAAAAATGAAAAGAAATTATTTTTGAGGTTTTTTTGTATTTATGATTTTTTGGATGAGAGAATTAAACAAAATTAAGAAATTAATTAATTAACCCTAATTCTACAATTTTTATTTATTAAGAAAAACATGTTAAAATTAAACTTAAAATTAAATTAGTTAATTAAAGCAATTTGATTTATAAAAATAAATAATTAATTATTAGTGAAAAGAAAAGAAAAAGGATAAAAGTAATTAAAATAATTAAAACCTAATTCTACAAGTTTTTAAGTTTATTAAGAAAAGATATTAAAATTAACCCGAAATTTAAACCTAATTAATTAGTGAGATTTATTTACAAAAATACTAATTAAATAAATATATTTTGATATTTTGTCTTTTCTGATTTTTTTGTTATTTTTATATTTGATGAAAATAAATTAATTGAAGAATTTAAAGGAAATTAATTAAATCAAATAAAAATAGAAAATATAAAAGAATAGCAAACCTTGGGGGGTTCTGTCCCCAATTGGAGGTGTAATCGTAGTAATTAGGCCCACTTGTTTAAGGCCTCAGTTGACCTTTCCTGGGAAGCATGTGCGTGTACTGACTGATGCCTATCATGTTCTTCACATCTGGTCCCTTGGATAGTGGTTACAGGCCATGTGGCGCGTTGAGATTGTGAGTTGCATGGTAGACGCTGAAGCTTGAATTGCATAGGAGCATGATTATAAAAATAACATGAATGAAGTGAGGGGACCTGGGAATCGAACCCAGGTCCCAGTGCCTTATGAGACAATGCCCTTACCAGTTGTACCAAACGCGCGCCTTGTTTATGGAATGGCAAATAAATATTATGAGACAAAACTTGGTTAGTGGTCTAGAAATAATAAAAATGCGCGTTATTTTTAAACCACCCTATCATGTCCTGCCACATAGTCATCTCCTTCCTTGTTGCGTTTTCCTGAAACAAAAACAAGCACGATTGCGGGGGTTTTAAACCCCCACTATATGCAGTGTAAGGAAATAGCGATTAGCTCGTCTGTAATCAGAAATTGGGCACGACCCCATCATTGAATTGGTATGAAGGTCCTGATTCTAATAGGGTGAGTCTCGTGTTCCAATTTTTCCATAGGAGTAAACCCCCAATTTTTCATATCTGAAACCCTAAGGTGCTTCAATGGTAACTCTTCATAAAACGCATGAAAACTCAATTAAATCATATGGTTAGTTTCAGAAGCAATTAACTAGCATGAATCCACAAAAAAAACGCAATGAAAATGCTTGAAAATTGAAATACGAATGTGAATAAAATTGGAAACAGTTTGAGTTTTGTATACCAATTCTGGGCGTGTAAGGGTTGGAAAACTATTCAGTTAGCTTCAGTAACACTTTTGCAAGCTATTGGGATTAATCTTGGCCTCTGAATCATCCTCTAAGGCCACTTTCAGTTTTCAAAATTTTGACAAAAAACTCAACTTTGGTTCTTGATGTATGGCGCAGCTGGGAGCTTGTTAGGAGTAGGGTTAGCCTTAGTATATATGTGTGAATGATTAGGGTTGGAAATTTGGTCCAAAGAATCCTTGAATTGATGAAGAGATATTTGATTTTCAAGCCATAATTTTCCAATCTTTTTCATGCATATTTTGGTTCCAATCATGTCCAATCACATGGATTCTTTCTAAATCAGATCATGCACGAAATCTTGAGACTATTTCATGCACAAAAAGATTTAAAAACTTAGGTTTAGTATTTTCCACATATTTATTTTAATTAAATGAATTATTAGCATTTGAAAATTCAATTAAATAAATAAAAATGGTGAAAAACTTCCCTTTGGGCCAAATGGTCGTGCACATGCCTTGGATAATGATTCTTGGAAGAAAAAGAGGCCCATTAGCATTTTTAAGACATTTGAAGCAATGTTGACTTTTCAAAATATCCAAAAATTTCCCAACTTCCACAAGGCATAACTTGCTCAATTTTAAGCTTTGCTCATGTTCTTGGACATTTTGGAAAGGTCTTTGAGTCCTATAACCAATGCCTTTGGTCCCATGTCATTTTGATTTACCAATCTCAAGTTATGGCCTTTGACTTAAAGTCCCTTTTTGTTGACTTTTGAAAATGACCTATAATGTTGAAATTGATAACTTTTTGTGAGAGCATTTCTTGGACTTGAAGTGTGAATAGGAGTTATAGGAAATGTCTTTATCTTCAAAATGAGCTTTGGATGGAATTTTTCTGATAATCCATGTGGAAGTTATGCCTTGGTCAAGTTACAGTTGACTTTTTCAACTGTCCAAATATGGAAACTTTTGCATCTTGAGACTTTTTGAGCCAAGCTTTGAGAATCATGATCAAGTATTGATCAAATGATGTTTGTGGCTTCAAAATGAGATGTTGACCAAAAATTTGAACTTTTGACTGTCAAATGACCATTTTGCCCCTGCAATTAACTGTAGTGCAATTAGGGTTTTTGACTGTGCAATTTTGTGCTGTAAGTCTTGAAACTTGGTATGAAGATGCTTGACCATGTTTATAAGCATGTGGGACTTGATTGGACCCTTGGAAACTTCATTTTCTTTGTCAGAACCAAAACCCTAATTTTGACTTTTAGGAGGCCCTTGAACTGTGCAACCCTTGGAGAATTTTGAGGCTTTGACTTGGCAATTCTTGAAGAATATGAGAGGGCAAATTTTGGGGTAAAACACCTGGCTAAGGAGATTATTTCTCGTTTTGAGAGAACTGATATCAATGCTTTGATTACCTTTACTCTGTTGGGAATACGGATGTTACAAGGTCGACTGTATTGATGACTGTGCTCCAAAGTTGTCTCTGCCCTGGTACCCACTGGATAGCGTAACTGTTGGGTTTTAACATTTTAGTTTTTATCCATGTTTCTTAAGTTATGAGCAATTTTCTTTCTTTTTCCTATGCAAATGTTTGTGAACAGTAATCATATTCAAATGCATATGTCAAGAATAAATCATTGGACGTTCTTGTAAAACAAAGCAGAAAAAGAAAAACAAATAGTTTCGTAAAAAATGATTTGTATTGATTTTTGAAGTTGGCCTGTAACAGGCGTTTTTGTACAAGGAAGCTGACGCTCTAGTAATAGAATGTCGCCGTAAAGATGGAAGCTATACAATATTATGTACAACAAAAAGAAAGCAGTTATGTGCAACAATCCCATTGAGTTTCAATATCTGCTATTGCCTTTATATCTTCAAGCGTCTCATCACTTTGCTTCTTGGATGAAGGTTGACCAGATTGGTTGGCACCGTCCGAGCTTGATAGTCGATACCGAAGTCTGGTCGCAAGATGATCCAATGAGACATAGGGATACGCTTCAATCCCTAACTTTTTCCTGGATTTCCCTTTAGGGTTTTCAATCCACCGGGATACCCTTTTTTGCCTAAGCCTCCCTTTCGGGTTTTCGACTTGCCGGGTGTACATATTTTTTCATTTTCATCCCTTACTTTTTCCCGAACCCTTTTGGTTCGCCGGGAAGCCCTTATTTTTGCCTAGGCCAGTCAACCTAACGGGTCTTTCGATTAGGCATAATATTTTTTCACTATGTCTGCATTGACAGGGTGAGGAAGGTCGTCACCATCCATGGTGGTTAGAATCATAGCTCCTCCCGAGAAAATGTTCTTAACCACAAATGGCCCTTCGTATGTGGGGGTCCATTTCCCCCTGGGATCACCTTGCGGCAGTATGATGCGTTTGATTACTAGATCCCCGACTTGATAGTCTTGACGACTGACTTTCTTGTTAAAAGCCTTGATCATTCGCTTTTGATACGTCTGACCATTGCAAATAGCAGTAAGTCTCTTTTCATCGATTAGATTTAACTGATGAAGTCGGGTTCGGATCCAAGCGTCTTCGTTCAAACCTGCATCCTTCATGATTCACAGAGAAGGGATCTGGACCTCAATGGGCAGGACTGCTTCCATGCCATATACCAGAGAGTAGGGTGTTTCCCCTGTCGATGTCCGTGCTGAGGTACGGTACCCATGATGAGCGAATGGTAACATCTCATTTCAGTCTTTGTATGTCACCGTCATCTTCTGTACAATTTTCTTGATGTTCCTGTTAGCTGCTTCAACAACGCCATTCATCTTTGGCTGGTAGGGATAAGAATTATGATGTTGTATCTTGAATTGTTTACAGAGCTCGATGATCATTGTGTTATTGAGATTCGTGTCAGTAATAATTCTTTTTGGCACACCATACCGACAGATCAGGTTATGCTTGATAAACCGCGCCACAACACTCTTGGTAACAGTAGTAAAAGAGGTCGCCTCAACCCATTTTGTGAAGTCATCGATGGCCACTAGGATGAAGCGATGTCTGGAAGCGGTGGGCCTGATTTCTCTGATCATGCCGATGCCCCACATTGCAAAGGGCCACGGAGATGTCAAAACATTTAAGGGGATCGGATGCACGTGCACCTTATCAGCGTAAATTTGGCATTTATGACAAGTTCGAGAGTGCTGATAACAATCGGCTTCCATAGTGGACTAGTAGTATCCTACCCGTAGGATCTTCTTTGCCATGGTATGTCCACTAGAGTGGGTTCCGAAGGTGCCTTCGTGTAGATCTGTCATGATCCTCTCTGCTTCGCTCTTGTCTACACACCGCGATAAGGTAGAGTCATGATTGCGTTTATAGAGTATTCCATTACTGAGGAGGAATTTCGCGGCGAACCTTCTCAAGAATTTCTTATCGTTGACAGATGCCCCTTCGGGATATTCTTGAGCTTCGAGATACCTTTTGACTTCGTGAAACTAGGGCTTGTCTGTCACTTCTTCGGTATCGATTTCAAAGCAGTGTGCTGGTTCATCTAACCTCTCAATGGTGATTCGGGGAGCTTCGTTGTCCCACCTAACTTTGAACATGGAAGACATGTTATCTAGCACATCCTCTAACTGATTCTCCTCTCGTGGGAAATGTTCAAAAGTTACCTCCTCAAAGTGTGGGAGCAATGTCAGTACATACTCTTTGTAAGGAATGAGATTCGGGTGCTTTGTATCCCACTCGCATTTGATCTGACTTATCACCAGAGCGAAATCCCTGAATACACTTAAGAACTTGATCCTTAGGTCAATAGCAGCTCGAAGGCCCATGATGCACGCTTCATACTCCGCCATGTTGTTGGTGCAATTGAAACATAATCGGGCAGTGAACGGAGTATGACAGCCCTCGGGAGATATGATTACATCTCCAATTCTTTTACCCAGTGCGTTTGAGGCTCCATCAAAATACATAGACCATCGGGATCCCTCCTCAGGTCCTTCATCTGGTCCAGATTCTTCTTAGTCAGTCACCAACACGATATTCTCATTTGTGAACTCGAAATTCATGGACTGGTAGTCATCCACGGCCTGATGAGCCAAATGATCAGCTAATACACTCCCCTTGATTGCTTTCTGGGTTGTATATTGTATATCGTATTCAGTTAAGATCATCTTCCATCTCACTATTCTTCCGGAGAGTGCGGGCTTCTTGAAGATGTATTTGATCGGATCCATCTTAGATATCAACAAAGTAGTGTGGGTCAACATATATTTTCTCAGCCGGTGAGAAGCCCATGCCAAAGCGTAGCAAGTTTTCTCGAGCAATGAGTATCTTGTCTCACAGTCGGTAAACTTTTTGCTAAGGTAGTATATTGTATGCTCTTTTCAACAAGACTCGTCATGCTGTCCCAGCACACACCCCATTGAATTGTCTAGCACTGTTAAGTATTATATCAAAGGTCTTCCTTCAACCGGAGGCATCCTAATTAGAGGTTCTTGAAGATATTCTTTGATCCTTTCGAAAGCAGTCTGTCATTCGTCATTCCACTTTACCACTTGATCTTTCTTCAGAGCTTGAAGATGGGCTCACAAGTAGCAGTCAGATGTGAAATGAACCTGGCGATATAATTCAAGCGTCCCAAGAAACCTCTAACTTCCTTCTCGGTAAGGGGAGTTGGCATATCTTGTACGGCCTTTACCTTTGCGGGGTCTATCTGAATACCTTTGTCACTGACGATGAAACCCAGAAGCTTACCAGACCTTACCCCGAAGGTGCACTTGTTCGGATTCAACCTTAGCTTGTATATCTTCAACCTGTCGAACAACTTTTGTAGATGATCGAGATGTTCCTCTTTGATTTGAGACCTGGCTATCATGTAATCAACAAAAACCTCGATCTCGTGGTGAATCATATCGTGGAACAAAGTGACCATGGCTCGCTGATAGGTTGTCCCAGCATTCTTCAACCTAAAAGGCATCACCTTGTAACAGAAGGTGCCCCACTGTGTGACGAAGGTTGTCTTCTCCATGTCTTCAGGAGCCATCTTGATCTAGTTGTAGCCAGAGAAACCATCCATGAAGGAGAAGATTTTGTGTTGCGCGATGTTGTCAACCAGAACATCAATGTGGGGAAGCGGGAAGTCATCCTTGGGGCTTGCCCTGTTCAGATCTCTATAATCCACACACATTCATACCTTGTCGTCCATTTTAGGTACCGGAACAACGTTAGCAACCCCCTGTGGATAGGACGTGACAGCTAAGAACCCTGCGTCGAACTGCTTCATGACCTCTGCCTTGATCTTCTCCGACATTTCGGGATGCATATGACGGACCTTCTGTTTAATCGAAGGACAATCTTCTTTAGTTGACAGGCGATGCACCACAATATTAGTGTCCAAACCAGGCATGTCTTCATAGGACCAGGCGAAGATCTCAACATAGTCGTGCAGTATCTGTATCAACCTCTATTTGATGCTAAGCTCCAGATTTGCACCTATTTTAACCTCTTTTCTGTCTTCCTCAGTACCCAAATTCACTGTCTCAACCAGCTCTTCATGAGGCTGTATGGCCCTCTCTTCTTGTTGTAGTAGTCTAGCAAGTTCTCCAGGTACCTCACAATCGTCCTCACCTTCATCCTCGGCTTGGTTGATCGGATTTTCGAAGTCATAACTGGCAATAATAGAGCTGTTATCAATGGGATCCAAAGTGGATATGGATCTGCAGTATGATACGTGAGTGTGTGTAAGAGCATAGTTGTATTGATAAAGCAAAGGCAGAAAAGAAAAATAGAGAGTGCAAAATTTGTATGCAAAGAACGTCCAATGCTTCATTGATGATATATGAGATGACATATAATAACCCTCACAGATGAAACCATTGTGCCTCGGGTAAGACACAAGGCCAAAAAGTTTAAAAATTTGTTCATTACAAATTCAGAACACAAGTAAGACAATTACTGCGGAATAAAAGAAACTGGAACAAAATCTCTAGCCGTCCAGTTATTCGGTCCACCATTGGTAGTCGGGTAGATCCAACTATCGATGTCAGGGTCTTCCTCACTGTCTTCAATAGCGTTAACCTTACGATTACTAATGTGTAGGGGAGGTCCTCCAGCCCGAGCGCGTCGAACAGCCCTTTGAGCCCCTAAAGTAAATCCCAAACCAAATTTGTCAGCTTTTTGAGTGAAATCAGGGAGCTCACTCCAATTGGCACACCCACCTTCTTCAACTACGGCCCTGGCATCTTTGAGAGAAGCCATCTTCAGAGGAGGTTTGTTGCTAGTAGTAGTTTTAGTTGATGCCAAGATCTGCGGGACCTCTTCGAAGTTCTGACAAGGAGTTTCTATAAATTCCCCGTCCATCTCTACGTAGCGGGAGGGATTGAGATGGCTCACCATATACTCCTCTTCACCCCATACAGTGACAATCTTCCCTTTTACCGGATACTTCAGCATTTGGTGGAGTGTGGAAGTAACTGGCCCAGCCTCATGGATCCAAGGACGACCCAGCAAACAAGAATACGATGGCCTGATGTCCATCACATAGAAGGTGGACTTGAAAGTCTGAGAGCCTATCTTAACAGGGATGTCCACTTCCCCATGCACCATTCTTTTCGACCCGTCAAAAGCCCTTACCACAATGTTACTATGCTTTAAAGTCAAACCCTCACAATCCAAATGGTCCAACGCCTTCTTGGGCAGAACATTCAGCGAAGACCCGATATCTACCAGCACATGAGCCATAGTGGTGCCCCTGCATTCAATCGAGACATGCAGAGCATCATTATGCTTCCTTCCCTTTGGTGTTAAATCTACATCTGAAAATCCAGCTCATTGTCAGCAGTGAGGCTAGCCATGCAATCTTTAAATTGATCAGCTGGAATCTCTTACGGCACATTGGTAGTTTTGAGGAATGCAATCAAAGCCTTCGCATGGGCCTCGGAGCACATCAGCAGGGATAACATGGATATCTTTGAGGGGGTCTGCCCCAACTGCTCGACCATATTGTAGTCACTCTTTTTAATTATTTTCAAAATTTCCTCTATCTCTTGCTTAGAGGTTCCCACAACAATTTTCTAGGTGCCTCTGTCCGAGCAGGCTCACCTACAACTTCTTTGCCTCGAATCCCAGATGACTTATCGGCAGGGGTAACAGTTGAAGTAGTAACTGAAGTACTAGTGGGAGCAGAAGATGAAATAACGATAGGCTTAGTGACAGTCTTCGGGGAGATTTCAGGAGAGAAAACCCTTCCACTTCTAGTAATCTTTCTGGTCCCAATAATGTTACCGACATCAGGATCAAGTTCTTCGGTCTTCAAGTTTTGTTTAATGTCATGATCGTAAACATCGGCGCCATAATGCCAAGGGACATCTTTATCCGAGGTGTACGGGACAGGACCAGGACATGTGATTATCAACGGAGCGATTCTCGTAGCGGGTGTAATCCTAACAGGTTTTCTCGAGGAAGTCATGGAAGGACTGGCGGAAACGGTTATAATAGCAACATCTTCACACAGAACAGTTGGAATCAAAGTCTTTTCGAACAAAATTTCTCGGCTGTCCATCAGGCGTTAGACACCTGTCTTTAGCAGATAGCAACTAGAAGGCAGAGATGAACATATGTGGAAACCTTCACCACAACCCGGAAATAAACCAGCCATCAATAAATTCTTCTTAACAGTCAAAAGGGGAGTAGAAACTTCATCAACTGAGGTCACAAACAAATCGGTATCAACGGAATTAACTCCACGATTGTGCCTAGGCATGGGAGCAGTTATGACATTGGGCTTCTCCAGAGCGTCTAAGTCAATCTCCTTGGCTTCCATCAGATCTTGCACTTTATTTCTTAGAGCCCAACAGTCATTTGTATCGTGACCAGGACTCTCAGAATGGTTGGTGCACCGAGAGTTAGGATTGTACCGAGGAGATAAGGTATTAGGATTTTTGGGGGCCTCTTTCAAAGTTGTCAAGTAGGATCTCAGCAGATGGGGTAGAACCTCTATCAATGTCATGTTAATCTGGGTAAACTACCTTTGGGGTCTTTCTACCCTTTGCTGATTGTTGCATTGTGGGCAGCCGCATGCATAAGTATCATTACAGCACTAACCGTTGGACGGTATTCTGTTTTTCTCTGACCTCTAGGACTATAAATGGTATTGACCTCCTTCTTACCGGTGAAGGTCATCTTTACTGAACTCGAAGAGGTGTCTTTCTGTATTTTGCCGCTCTGGATTCCAGCTTCTACCCTTTCTCCAATTAATATCAGCTTTGTAAAACCAGCCGATGAGCTACCGATTAAATGGTTGAAGAACGAACCAGATAGCGTCCCAAGAAACATGTCGACCAACTCCCTATCAAACAAAGGGGGTTGGACTCTCCCGACCAAATCTCTCCACTTCTGCGCATAGTCCTTAAAGCCTTCACCTGCACCCATGGACATACTCTGGAGTTGAGTACGAGTAGGGGCCAGGTCGGCATTGTATTGATACTGCTTGTAAAAAGTAGCAGCCAAATCCTCCCAGTTTCGGACATTGGTTCCCTCCAATTGGTAGAACCATTCGAGTTGAGTCCCTGATAGGCTATCTTGAAAGAAGTGAACCCACAAGTTCCTATCAGCGGTGTGGGGCTGTATCTTTCTTACATAGGAATGGAGATGAAGCTTTGGGCAAGACACCCCATCATACTTTACGAAAACTGGAGCCTTAAATTTTCGTGGCATGACTAACTCGGACACCAACCCTAGTTCTTCAAAATTCAGCCCTGGTATTCTCTGGATCTCCATAGCACTTAACCGATCCTCTAACTGCTTGTATCTATCCTCGGTGGGAGGATACTGCTCATCATTGTAGTCAGTATCATTGTCAGAGACTTCAGGACTGGGGTCCTCTTACCTTGTCTGCCCCTCTTGATTTCCCCCCTCTTTGGATGAGGAAGTCACATCAACTAATTGCTTTAGTGCCCCCCCCACCCGAATCTTCTGCCCATATTGAGGGCACCGACGCGCTTCTTCTTCTTCCTCTTCTTCTCTTTCTCTTTCAGGATGAGGGCCTTCAGATCCTCCTGCCCTTTTGCCAGAGTTACGAATATCTGTTGAAATTAGGAATTGTATGCCTGAAGATCTTTGATGCTTTGTTCAAAAGACATATCTGCTTGAAATAAACAGCGGGGGAGATGAGAAACCTATAACAGAACCTGCTTATGCAATGTCATGGATGGTATGTGTATGCAATGATTTCAAGGAAATTAGAGATTTAAATTTGTTCAGACCAAAAGAGGAATACACGTCATATTTAATAAATCCAAGTTTGAGTACATTATGCCTCTTTGGGCTTACAATGAAAGAAACAAACATACAACAAAACTCCTAAGACAAAAAGGTTGAACGCATCCTCTTTGGCGCAATGTAGGCGTTCAGATTCCGCTCTTCTTGAAGCTGCTCGGTGAGTTCCAAAACTTTCTTCTCGCTGGCGTAAAATTGGGCTTCAAAGGTGTCCCGCTCTTCCTTCAACTGAACCCAAGCTTTTTGCAAGTCTTCGAGATAGGTAGGCATGCCAGGATGAAGAACAGTGTATGGGACGTCTCTTTCAACATCAGGCTCTATGATAACAGGGAGAATAGAAGGGTAAGGCATTAATAGACTTTTAGCACGAGCTCGTACCCATCTAAGGTAAGGCTCGAGTGGGATAGATTTTTTGTGTCCCAAAGTCCTACTGTCCACCTTGTTCACCATTCTCCAAGCTCGTTCAAACCTCTGGCGGTAACCTTGGTCTTCTTGGTCACAGTCGAACACCAGACCTTGAATGAGTATCTCATGAGGGCCGTCTCTTCGGGCATACCCAAACTGTCGAAGATCTAAGTAGGGATTGTAGGTGATGCCTCCCCTAATACCAAGCAAAGGGACGTTAGGGAATTCCCCACATCGGTCAATGATAGAGACATCTTCCAAGGATCTTGAACACCAACGAATGTCAGAATGGGTGAGGGACATCATCCTTTGGGACCATGTCAGTCTTTGCTCGTTCTTCAATGCTGATTGAGGTAGGTTTGAAGTGAACCACTTAGCGAGTAGGGGGATGCAACATAAGAGAGTACCTCTTTTCTTCATGGTGCGGGTATGAAGACAATGCAAGACGTCCCCCCAGTAAGGTAGGTACGGGATTACGAGAGAGAAAGACTTTGATGGTGTTAACGTCTATGAATTGGTCCGAGTTAGGGAACAGAACCAAACCATAAACGAGAAGAGCCAGGGTGTCTTCAAAATCTTGGAAATCCATGTCGTCCCAGAATGAACGAGCCTTCTCCAATAGAAATTTGGCTAGGAAGCCTTTAACCCCGCTTCTTGTCTCTCAATTGGCTATGATGTCGGCTCTCTTCATATGCAAAGCTTCGGCGATGACTTCAGGTTTTGGAATCCCTTCTAGACCGGTGAACGGTATCTGATCAAGCACGGACACCCCTAAGAGTAGAGAGAACTCTTCCAGTGTAGGTACCAACTGATAGTCCAGGAAAGTAAAACAATGATGTACAGGATCAAAGAATTGGAACAGTACACACATCATCTCTTCTTGGAAACTGGATGTAGCCAAACTGAGGAGTCGACCATATTTCCTGGTAAAAGGAGAATCCTCGGGTACTCTTGAGGCTAACTCTTGAAGTTGAGGGTGTGCTTTTACAAAGCTGATTCGAATGGTGTTCCTTCGGACGGAATTCATGACCTACAAAACAAAAACAAAGATAAATTTCTAAATCCTTGAAATGGTTAGTGAGCATGCGTATGATGCTTATGATGTTTATGATGTTATGTACAAGTAGATATATATACACACAAAGCAGACAAGTCCCTATGTTTTAGGCTTGCATGGGGTTTTATAGGTAAGTACCCTCTTGAAGTTTAGTTGGCTCAACCTGTCCTAGTAATAGTGATCGGGTTCTAAAGGATCTCAATATCACCGACCTTTCTATTAGGCATTGTCTCAGCACAATCAATCTTTTCTTGCAGCCGAGATATCCCAAAAGTCTATCCTTAATGAGTGTAGTATTGAGTATCAACCAATTTTCAGCTCTACACCGAAACCGGTTATCTCACTACGTCCTAATGGCCAAGTTTGTTCAATTAGGGTTCTAAAGTCAATTAGTGCTTCACGATGCTACTCAGCGACCTGTATTCTCCTCGATTCACCACAAGGGATACCGGTACCCACAAATGCGTCACACTAACGTAGCCATTGTTTCAACCATATCGGTCTACGCTGTACAACTTCCACAATCTATTGCTACTTACCTAAAAACGTGTCCCAGAACCGGGTGGAGGATCAAAACAAAACCCAAACAATGACCCAAAAATGTAAAGCAAGCAAGCCAAACAAAGAAAGCAAATAGATGTGATCTAACCCTAAGGTTACCCCACTTTTAAAATGATCCCCAACAGAGTCGCCAGTTATGTGATACGGTGGGAGAACTGACATGAGGGTTGTTTTGCGTTTGTATTCGCAAATGTTGCGGTTTAGCAAGAGCCGCCATCGACTTTTCTTTTATCCCATAAAGAAAGGTGAAAAAGCACAGGAAAGACCTTTAGAGATGTTTTCTTGAGTTCGGGGGGTAGATTATGAAAAGGGAAGGTATTAGCACCCTTTTCATCCATGGTTTTCCATGGGCTCTTAGTTACTCGCTAGATCACTTGCTCTTGTTTTGAAATGTGCTTTGTGATGTGGGTTTTGAAAGTATTTTGAAAATGTGACTTTGTAATGATTCTCGTCTCTATAAGAATGCGTACAAAGTGTTATTTTTGAAAATAGTTCAAAAATGTGTTTGTCAAATGTGTTTTTTGAAAGTGATTTTGAAAAGGTGTCTTCGTAATGGTTCTCGTCTCTATAAGAACGCGTACAAGGTGTTGTCTTTCGAAAATATTTTCAAAATGAAAGTGTGGGTGTATAAAAATGTTTTTGTTGTAAGCAAGCGAGCAATTAGGAGGTAATCTACCTACTCAAAAGGTCTTAGATGTTCTTTTCCTTATCCTTTAGATGTTGCTATCTTACCATTTGATTTTGGTAAGAAGCCCCATCGTTGGATGTTTAAGGGACGAGTGTGGGACGTTTGTATAGTCATAGAAGGCAACCTATGGGATGTTTTTGCAATTCCGTTTTAGGGACTAGATCGTTTATTAAAGGCAACATCGAGGGTCATCGAGGGACTACGATCTTTTATCGAGGGTCTTTTGCTAAAATGCCCATGTTCGAGGGACATGACTATTTTTCGATAGGCCACAAAGTGGGATTACCCTAAGGGTGCTAGTGTGCAAGTGTGTTTGATTGCATGCATTTAGTCTTGCTTTTTAGGTTGTCTATTTGTTGTTTTCATGTCTTGCCATACACAACTTAATTACTAGCATTTATATTTGAAAGCGATAAATTGCAGAAATGTAAAGTCCTACGCTATTACAATATTTTAGGGATGGGGGTACATATTTACAAATGGGGATTGCAAATAAAATTAAATCCTAAGTTACTATTACAACCATATTGAATGGATAAGAATGTGCAAGAAAATGTGAAATGAACTTGCTTAGAAAATGGTTTTTTGTGTCTTAATGAATTAAGAAAAAAAAAATTAATAAAGGAAAATATTTTTAGGTCTTTTTATGTTAATAAAAAAAGAGTTAATATAAAAAATGATAAAAAGGAAAATAAATGAAAGATAGAAACAGTGTGCTGCTGCAAGAAAAACAACAAGGATCAGAAGTTATGAAGCCAGGCGCGTGGTGATTCAGAAGGAAGCATCATAAGTTTTGGATTGATACACTCTGAGGTCCTACAAGACACGTTAAAGGGAAAACACAGAAGTTCTGGGTTGCTATGTGCTGAACTTCTGAGTGTTAGAACAATGAGAAAATCTCAGAAGTCCTGTATATTAAAACAATGAAGAGAACTCAGGGGTTCAGTTTGTGATAAGACAGTGAGTGAACATCAGAAGTTCAGTGTGTTTAAACAGTGAGGAGAACTCAGAAGTTTTATGTGTTTAAACAATGAGGAGAACTCAAAAGTTCTGTGTTGTGTTAAAACTGTGAGTGAACATCAGAAGTTCTACACCATATTTCAACTCTTAATCAGCACATCAATAATTTATTCAGTTCTTAATAAACAACGAATCAGAAGGATAATAGCACAATAGTTTATGGAAGTTCTGTCCTAAATCTGAGTCTAGCCCTAATCAAGAAGTTCTGATCCACAGTTTTTCTACTTATGCAATGACATGGACAACTTTAATTGTGATATTTTACATGTTAATGATGTTCTGAATGAAAAGATGCAAAGTCAGAAAGACTTACCTTGAATCTGAAACGTGTGTTTGGAACTTTGAGTTGCTTCCTTCAGATGTTCTGGTGTCAGTGAGAGTAACGGAACAGTGGTTACGTTCTTGGATTCCAAGGGAAGAACAAAGGTTATGTTTAGTATTTGTGAGGGTTTTTACTGTTTCCTTTTATTTCTTTGATAATTCTCCCCTCTCTCAAAAAGCCAGCCCCTTAAAAGTGTGATGGAGCAACTTATTTATAGATGAATTTGTTGTGGTTTTGGGGGTGGGGGGGACAGATGGGATTTAAACTTTTTGGCACACTGTTCCATTGCTTTTTGATCACAACTTTTTATATTTGGTGCAAATATAGGATTTGGGAAAATGCAGGCGTGGACTGGATTAGCTGCTGGTTAGAGCATTGTGTTGTAGCAGTGCAGTAGGTTGTTTAAATGAGGTCTTGGGATTTGGTGATGTTCTGATCGCAAAAAATCAGAAACGTAACCTCCAAATGATGAAGGGGCATGTTCTGACCGGAGAACATTGCTTCCATATGTTCTGATTGAAGCGTCATGTTCTGAACCGTGTTTGCAACTTCTGACTGCACTTGCGTAGAGGCTGGCTCAGAAGTTCTGAAGTATCATATTCTCTTGACACTTAGAAAATTTTCTAAATGTTTAGAAATTTGATTTTTTTAGAGTAACTTCTGACTTCTGATTTTTTTGATGAACCAATTTTGTGTCTTGATGAAATATAATTGTTGAAGCTTGATTTTTGATCTAAAAGTCCAAGGTTAACTTTTCAATGTGCTTTTGACCATTTTGCCTTTGTGGATGATTTTCTTGAAGAGTTGTAATTCAAGACTTGGAACCTGATAGAAGCAGACCTGAGAGTCCAGAATGATCTTTTGAGAAATGAGAGGGCAAATTTTGGGGTACAACAACCTCCATACCATATACTAGAGAATAGGGTGTTACCCTTGTCGACGTTCGTGCTGAGGTGCGATAACCATGCAGAGAAAATGGTAACATCTCATGCCAGTCTTTGTATGTCAACGTCATCTTCTGTATGATTTTCTTAATGTTCTTATTAGTAACCTCCACATTGCAATTCATCTTCGGTCGGTAAGGGGAAGAATCATGATGCTGGATCTTGAATTGTTTACAGAGTTCAGTGATCATAGTATTATTGAGATTTATACCATTGTCAGTGATGATTCTCTCTGGCACACCATACCGACAAATCAGGTTATGCTTAATAAACCACGCCACCACATTCTTGGCAACAGTAGCAAAAGAAGCAGCCTCAACCCACTTCGTGAAGTAATCAATAGCCACTAGGATAAAGCGATGCCCATTGGAGGCGGTAGGTATAATCTCTTCGATCATTTCAATGCCCCACATTGCAAAGGGCCAGGGAGCCGTCAAGACGTTTAAGGGAACCGGAGGTACATGTACTTTATCAGCATAGATCTGACATTTGTGAAAAGTTCGGGAATGCTGATAATAGTCTGCTTCCATAGTGGACCAATAGTATCCTGCCCGTAGGATATTTTTATCCATGGTATGTCCACTAGAGTGGGTGCCAAAGGTACCTTCATGTAAATCTGCCATGATCCTTTCTGCTTCGCTCTTGTCTATGCACCAAAGTAAAGTAGAGTCGTGGTTACGCTTGTAGAGGATTCCATTATTGAGGAAGAACTTTTTGGCAAACCTTCTCATAAACTTCTTATCATTGACAGACGCTGTTGTACCCCAAAATTTGCCCTCTCATATTCCTCAAGACATTGCAAGAAAAATCTCCAAGTTGCTCAAGTTTGTTCAAGAGTTGGACAGACAAGCTATCTCCTAAGGCAGTCAACCCCAAATTAGGGTTTTGTGTTACATCAAGATCTTTGAATCCAAATGACCTCAAGTGCTCACCGATGTCCTAATATGCTCTCAAGATCATCCATGTCAAATTTCAAGCCTTGCAGAGGAAGTTTGCTCAGTCAATTGCTCAAAGGTCCAAAAATCGACTGTGCTAGGGCAAAAGTCAACTGTGACCTACATACAGTCAAACTTCAAGATTTTTTGTAAACATTCTCATTTTGAAGTATATTTAATCATTTGATCAAGGGTTTATTATGATTCATCAAGGATTGCTCAAAATTCATCAAGATTCAAAAGTTGCTAAATTAGGGTTTTGCAGGAAAAGTCAACTCAACTTTGACCAAGCATAACTTTCTCATACTTTATGAGAAATGACCCATCCAAATCTCATTTTTAAGAGGATGAAATTTAATACAATCCATCTTCATACCCCAAGATCAAGAAATGCACTCACAAGAAGTTATGAATTTGGACATTATAGGTCATTTTTGAAAGTCAACAAAAACACCTTTTTTCCCAAAGCTTATAACTTGAGCATGGAACATAAAAATGAGATGAGACCAAAAGGGTTGGTTAGAGGACATCTCAATCTGTCTAAAAAGTCCATTAACACCTCCAAAAGTTCAAAATTGAAGAAGTTATGCATTGTTGAAGTTGGACTTTTTTTGCAAAATTGCCAAAAAGTCAACTATCCCCAAAACTTCAAATTTTGTCAAATGGGCCCATTCTTTCTCACTTGTTTTGAGCTTTCATAGTTGCCCACGTGTCCTAGCTTCAGCCATGAGCTCATATTTCATTTTTATTATTTTTATTTGATTTTTTATTGAATTTATTCATTTTTAATCAAATAAAATCATATAAAATCATATAAAATCCAAAACTTTGATTACATAAGATTTTTTGGCTGTTTCAGGCTTTGATCACAATCATTAACATCATCAAAATCAAATCAAACCAGATCATGTGCAAAAAGATTGAGATTAGGGAAAATTGGCAAGTTTGTAAAGGGAGATACAATCAAATATGCAAGCATTGATGGGAGAAGATTTGAGCCAAGGTTGTAGACCTAATACATTGAACATTACATAAGCAAGCCAAAGGGACGAGAATCAGGGTTGGAAAGTGCAGGAAGAGGCAGAACAAAGTTGGAAAATTCACAAAAAAAGCTTGAGATCAAAATCATAGCTAGAGGCACTTTCAGAAGTCAAGACCTGTCCCAATCGCTTCCTGGGCATTCACTCAAGCCAAACCTATCCAAAGCAAGCTTGTTCAGACTCCATAACGCGTTGTAAGTGTCACGATAACTACCTATGTTCTTGAAATCAATTTGGCTTATTCTTGCATCGTTTGAGAAAACTATTGGCATATTTGTAATCCTCACAACATTTCCAAGCTATTTGCATCATTCAATTTTGTTTATCTAACCTGTAATGCAAAACGCCATAGCTAGGGTTCTTGGAAGCGTTTTTGGGGTTTTCTATTTCAGGACCAATTGATCCACAAGAAGGGCATAACTGTGATCAAGAGGCCATAACGAACCCAACCATGTTCTTGAAATGGGTTTATATGACCTAGAGAAGATTTTAGGACAAGCCTGCGTTTTTAGCTGCGGATTCAAATTCACAGGTAATCTTTTACAGGTTTCAGGACAGGGACGATGAGGTGTCCCTTGCCCATAGGTCCATTCAAAAAATAGCGCGCATTTTTTGTTTTGCTGGCATATGATTGGTTTTTATTATATTATGTTTTCTTTGTATATCATTAACAAACAGACCAACACAGCGTAGTGGCAAGGCAAGCGAAGCAATTTCCTTCAGGACCTGGGTTCGAATCCCAGGTCCCCCACTTTCCTTAATAATCTTGTTTTTCAGATGATTACATGCATACTCAAGCGTGTAGCCCACCATGGTCCTTCATCCTCCAAATGCCAGATGGCCAAAGGCCAAATCTGATGGTCAAAAGCTGGGGGTCTACATGGAGCCAAGTCAATGCACAAACACCTGATCTCAAAAGTCAACAAAGGCCAACGCTTTTGGGCCCTCCAATTGCTGTTCACACTCCCAATTCAGGCCCATACTCCCTCTTCTTATTTATTTTATTTTATTTTATTAATTGTTTTATTATTTTTGTTTAAATTCTAACCAATCACAAAAATTCCTTTTCATAAAATAAAATCACAAAAATATTTTTATATTTAATTAAACTTTAAACTTTTGTTTTTCTTAATGAACACTAATTAATTAATTTAGGTTTTTAATTCTAGAATAATTTAATCTATTTTGTAAATAAATGATTAATTAGATTTAATTAGGTACTAACCATTAATTTAATTAATTTCATTTTCTTTCTTAAAATAACAAAATCAAAAAATTTGTAATAATTTAATTTTTTCATTTAATTAATTTATTAATCTAATTTAGTAATTAATTTAGGATTTATTTCTTTCTTAATTCAAAATTCAAAAAAATATTTTCTTTAACCAAAAAACGGTCAAAACCCTAAAATTCGCATTCGATTCAATTTCCCACACGTTACTTATTTTTATCCTATAATGTACTTGCTCCCGGATTGTAATAGTAAATAGGACTTTTATTTATTTTTATCGCTTTATTTATTTTTAAAGGGTTTGTCTTTGGCGATGTAAATACCCGACGCCTTGTAATTTAAATTCCGCATTTTTATTTCCGTAAATTATAACTGTTAGATGCTTGATAATAGGGATGCATGACAAGACTGAATGTTTTAACCTAAAATCAACTTAGATCACCCTTAACATGTACCAAGATAAAAATAATTGAAAACGACACACTCGCACATGCGCACTCTTAGGGTACACCCCACTCGGTTGCCTTCGTACACGGTCATTGAGTATAGGTTACTTTAGAGGTCGCCCTCTTGTCTAAAAGATCATAGTTGCCTCGAAACGGTTGCCTCAGATATTGTTGCCTCAAACAAATGATCTAAGACTTTAGGGTTACCGCTAAGGCATCCTAACATTGCTTTAGTGACCGTATGTCCCTCATTCGAATTGACCCTCAAAACTCCAACGACGAGGCTACCTACTCATCAATAGTAGGATATCATTGTCTAAAGGAAATTAGCATAGAACGGTTCCTTTTTCGAGTAGGTAGATGGTTCTTAGATACTTGCTCTTTCAAAAACAAAAACTTTTCACACTTACACTTTTCAAACAAAGTTTTCAAAAACACTCCATACGCTCTTGAGGACAGAAGCAAGAGTTAAATCGAAGTTTCAAAACAAAAACTTTTTTCAAACCCACAAGCACAAAGAAAACAATTTTGAAAACAATATGAGCAAGTACCTAAGAGCCCGTGGATAACCACAGATAGAAAGGGTGCTAACACCTTCCCTTTCTATAATCTACCCCCCGAACACGAGAAATATCTCGAAAAAGGAATTTTTCTGTGCTTTTTTCCTTTCCTTGGATAAAATAAAATTTGGTGGCGACTCTTGCTTACCGCGATATTTTGCGAACATAAACGCAAAATGCAAAACCAACATTCTAAAAAACAGTCAGTTCTTCCCACCGTATCACAGAACTGGCGACTCTACTGGGGAGTTAATAAGTGGGGTGTACCTTAGGAATAGATTCATAATGTTTTCAATTACTTGACTTGTATGCTTTATCTTTGTGGGTTTGAATCGAAGTTACTATAGATCCTAACCTGGATCTGGGGGATACCCTTTAGGTAAGTAGCAATAAACTGTGAGGGAACTGTACGACGTAGACCGATACGGTTGAAGCAGTAGCTATGTTGGTGTGGCACTTTAGTATGTACCGATATCCCTTGTGGCGCAACGAGGAGAATATGGGTCTGCTAAGGGGTCATTAAGCACCAACTGACCTTAGAACCTTTAAATTGACCAACTTGGCCATAGAACAGTAGCAGTATGCTACACTCATTGAGACCAAACTCTCGCGATGATTCCAGCTGCAAGAAAAGGTTGCTAAATTGGAATTATGACCGATCGAGGGTGGTCAGTGATATTGAGATCCTCTAGAACCCGATTACTATTTCTAGGATAGGTTTAAACCAACTGAACTGAAAGAGGGTGGTACCTAGAATCCTTGCCAGCCTGAAATCTAAGGGCTATCTGTGTGACTTGTTTGCCTTTACCATGTTTGCTATTTGTGGATACTTGTGATGTGTTTCTATCATAACATCATGCATCATGAAATTGCATGCATCTTGCATAAAGACTAACCTATTTCAAAGACAAAAGGGATTCATCTTTGTTCTGTTTTGTAGGTCATGGCACCCATGCGTAGAAACACCATTTGGATCAACTTTGTCCAGGTTCCCACTCAGCTTAAGGAATTGGTTGCAAAGGTTTCAGATACTACCTCCTTCATCAGAAGACATGGGCACCTTCTTGGTTTGGTCACCTCCAAGATGGATGAACAGATGATGAGTGTATTAGTCCAGTTCTTTGATCCACTATACCATTACTTTACCTTTCTAGACTACCAGTTGGTCCCCACCTTGGAAGAGTTCTCTAATCTACTTGGTATCTCTATTCTGGAGCAGACCCCGTTCACAGGTTGGGAGAAAATACTTAGGCCAGAAGAGATTTCTTCAGCCCTCCATCTGACAAAGGCTGAGGTAATGTCTAATTGGGAGACTAGAAGTGGGACAAAAGGCTTTTTGACTAAGTTCTTGGTTGGTAAAGCTAATCATTTCTGGGACAGTCTAGACTTCCAGGCATTTGAAGACATTCTGGATCTGCTCATATATGGCTTGGTGTTGTTTCCTAACTCAGATTCTTTCGTCAGTGTGAATGCAGTGAAGATTTTCATATCCGGTAATCCTGTGCCCACTCTCTTGGGTGACATTTTGCACTCTCTTTATGCCCGTACTGCTCGGAAACGGGGAACCCTTATGTGCTGTGCACCATTGCTGACGAGGTGGTTTATTTCTCACCTCCCCAAGTCAGTTTTGAAGGACAAGGAAGGCATGGGTTGGGCCTACAGGGTTATGTCTCTCTCTCATAATGACATCATTTGGACTATTAAGGGTATGGAAGATGTGGCTGTTATTGATCGCTGTGGGGAGTACCCCAATGTTCCACTGCTAGGAACCCATGGAGAAATCACTTATAATTCGTGCTTGGCCTTACGTCAGTTTGGGCGAGCCAGGAGGGAAGGACCTCATGAGTTGCTAATGCCGAACATTGTCTTTGACTTCCAAGGGGATAGTGACGAGCAACGCCGCAGATTTATAAGAGCTTGGGATAGGGTACACAGGTCTGATCCACACGAGCTGGGTGCGAAGACTTCTCTACCAATGGAACTATATCTCCGATGGGTTCGCATACGTGCCCAAAAGCTGGGAATTCCCTACGAAGCTGTCTTGCCTATAATTGTTGAAGTTGCTGATGAAGAGGGGGTTCCTCCTACCATCCTACACCCTTACATGCCTACTGACATTGGGGCATTGAAGAGGTCCTGGATGCAGCTGAGGGAAGAACGGGATACTTATAGAGAAAAGTATCACGAGCAAGAGCAGAAGATTCAGAAGTTGACAAGGTAGTTGGAGAACGAGCGGATCCTCAATGATTATGTCTGCACCGACAAGAAACGACCATGGGAGCACTGATTGTCTTTTTGATTATTTCTAGTTTTTAATTTACTTTTCAATTTTCTTTCTTGTAACGCCTTAAAGGCATCTGTTGAACAATTGAATTCAAAGTTTATCTAATAAAAGTGTGTTCATTTTTTGTTTACGAATTTGAATCTCTCGACGTCTTTGAAATCATATCATACGCATTTCATTCCCATGCACCTCATCACAGGTACCCATTACAGGTTTTTCTCATCTTCTTCGCTGTTTATTTCAGCATCATGTCTTCTGAACCATCAACTGAACAAGAAATCAAGGCTCTGCAAGCCCAAAACGCCCAGTTCCAAGAATTGTTCATGAGTTTGGCTAAGGGTCAGCAAGATCTGAAGACCCTTATCTTGAAAGAGAAGAAGAAGAAGAAGAAGAAGACGGTCTTATTTAATATGGGTCGCAGATTCGGAAACGATTTGCGAGAAGAGGTTGATTTGACCCACTCATCTAGAGGGGGAGATAATCAGGAAGAGAGGAGGGCTCCTAGCCCTGTGGTTTCAGACAACAAAACCGACTTTGACAAAGACCAGTATCCTCCGGCCGAGGATAGATATAAGCAACTGGAAGACCGGTTGAGCGCGATGGAAGTTCAGAAAGTGCCTGGTCTGGACTTTTGAGACTTGGGTCTGTCATCTGGGGTGGTGATTCCCCACAAGTTCAAAGCACCAGCCTTTGCTAAATACGACGGGGTTTCTTGCCCAAAGTTGCACCTCCGTTCGTATGTTAGGAAAATTCAGCCGTACACCGCTGATAAAAACCTCTGGATCCACTTCTTTCAAGACAGTCTCTCAGGGACTCAGCTTGAATGGTTTTACCAGCTGGAAGGAGCCAGTATCCGTAATTGGGAGGACTTGGCTGCTGCTTTCTACAAGCAGTACCAATACAATGTCGACCTCGCTCCCACGCGTACCCAACTTCAGGGTATGTCCATGGGTGCGGGCGAAGGTTTCAAAGATTACACCCAGAAGTGGAGGGACCTTGCTGGTATAGTGCAACCTCCCTTGGCTGATAGGGAGCTAGTGGATATGTTTTTGGGGACCTTATCTGGTCTGTATTTCAACCATCTGATTAGAAGTTCATCGTCCGGGTTTACAGAGCTAATCATGACCGGGGAAAGAATTGAGGCTGGTACCAAATCTGGTAAAATACAGAAGAGTGCTTCGTCAAGCACCGAGAAGAAACCTTTTAAGAAGGAGTCCAGTGCTGTTTACAATTCAAGAAGTCAGAATAGACTTGAACACCGCCAAGCTGTTAATGCGGTTGTTATATCGAGACCTGCTGTTGCTCCTCAGCACAACAATCAGCCAAGGGCCAAGAGGCCGCGAAGACAATTCACTCAGCTCAACATGACTTTATCCCAAATTCTGCCACAGTTATTGAAAACCAACTTGGTGATTCTGAAGGAGGCCCCGAAGACCCCCAACACTACATCACCCATGTACGATGCAAATGCACGCTGTGCTTTCCATTCTAATAGCCCGGGGCATGATACAGATAACTGCTGGGTCTTGAAAAACAAAGTACAGGACTTGATTGACGCAAAGGAGATTGAACTCGAAGCACTTGAAAGAGCTAATGTTGTGACTGCTCATATGCCCAAGCATGGAGTGAATGCTATAGATGAAGACTCGTTTGTGGTTTCTGTGAAAGATATTGTTACTCCCTTAATGACTGTGAAGAAGAACCTTCTTTTAGCCGGTTTATTTTCGGGCTGTAGCAAAGGTTGCCATCTGTGTGCCGTCCTGCCTACCGGTTGCCATCTTTTGAAGTCAGGTGTCCAACGCCTGATGGATAATAAAGAAATTCTGTTTGAGAAGACTCTTGTTCCTTTTGTTCCTACTGAAGAAGTTGCTATAATCACCATTTTCGACAATTCTCCCAAGGCTTCCTCGAGAAAGCTTGTTAGAATTACATCTGTTCCAAGAATCGCACCATTGATCATCATTGTTCCTGGGCCTGTCCCCTATACATCCAATAAAGCTGTCCCGTGGCATTACAGGGCCGACATTTACTATTACGGAGTTAAGCAAGACTTGAGTGCTGAAGAGTCTGATACTGACATCAGTAATATTGTTGGGCCTACCAAAGTCACCCACAACGGAAGACTTTTCTCCCCCGAGATCTCTCCACTAGTTGTTCGGAAACCTGTTGTCATTACACCTGCCAGTGTACCTGCTACTATTCCTATTCAAGTTCCCATTCTTACCCCTGTTGCTGAGTCATCTGATACTCGGGGCAAAGGGACCACTGATGAGCCTTCCCGGACGAAGGCACCAAAGACAATTACTGTTGAAGCCTCTAGACAAGAGATGGAGGAAATTTTGAAGATCATCAAAAAGAGCGACTATAATATAGTCGAACAGCTGGGGAAAACCCCGTCCAAAATCCTATGTTGTCTCTGTTGCTATGCTCAGAAGCCCATGCCAAGGCTCTGATTGCATTCCTAAAAACTGCACACGTACCCCAGGAAACATCAGCTGATCGTTTTAAGGATTGCGTGGCTAGCCTGACTGCTGATAACGGGTTGGGTTTCTCTGACGCCGACTTGCCTGCTAAAGGGAGGAATCACAATGACGCTCTGCATGTCTCCATTGAATGCAGGGGAACTACTCTTGCTCATGTATTGGTGTATACTGGTTCCTCATTGAACGTTTTACCTAAGAAAGCTCTAGACCGGTTAGACTGGGAAGGTTTAGAGTTGAAGCCAAGTAACATTGTTGTCAGGGCCTTTGATGGGTCAAAGAGAATGGTACATGGAGAAGTGGATATTCCAGTGAAGGTTGGTTCTCAGATCTTTGCATCTACTATTTATGTGATGGACATTAGGCCATCCTATTCTTGTTTGCTGGGTCGCCCGTGGATCCACAAAGCTAGGGCAGTGACTTCTACGCGCCACCAGATGTTAAAGTACCCAGTCAAGGGGGAAATTGTTACGGTACGAGGGGAGGAGGAGTACATGGTGAGCCACCTCAACTCTTCTCGATATGTAGAGATGGATGGGGAGTTCATTGAGACCCCATTTCAACATTTTGAAGAGGTTCCCCAGACACTGGAATCAGCTGAAACTGTCAATGAAGATCCTCCTATGAAGATGGCTTCCCTCAAGGATGCCCGGGCTGTCGTTGAGAAAGGTGGGTGTGCAAATTGGGGCCAACTCCCTAATTTTGCGTATAATACTAACAAGTTTGGTTTGGGTTTCATTGCAGAAGCTTAAAGGGCTGTTCGGAGTGCACGGATCGGAAGAACTCCCTTATTTATCAACAATTCAGGAGTAAATGACATTGAATACGATGTTGAAGAATCTGAGTTCGACAGTTGGACCTATCCTACTACTGATGGTGGACTAAGCAACTGGACAGCAAAGGACTTCATCCCAATTTCTTTTGTTACCCAGTAATGAGACTTTTGTTTTGTATTTGTAATAGACAGTGTTTTAAACTTTATGGCCCGATGTCTTACCCGGGGCACCGTGGCTTTATTTATGAGGGCTTTTATGTGTGTCATCTACATATATCATTAATAAAAGCATTGGACGTTTCTTGCATTTCAAATTTTTGCGCTCCTCGTTTTTCTTTTATTATATATTGCAAAGCAGCTATTTTACACACACTCACATATACAGGTCTACATCCACTCTGGATCTCACTAGTAACGACTCTGCTACTGCCAGTTATGACTTTGAAAGTCCGATCAACTTAGCTGAAGACGAAGGTGAAGATGATTGCGAAGTGCCTGGTGAACTTGCCAGACTGTTACTTCAGGAAGAGAGGGCCATACAGCCGCATGAAGAGCCTGTGGAAACAGTAAACCTGGGTACAGAGGTAGACAAGAAAGAGGTCAAGATCGGTGCAAATCTGGAAGCTAGTGTAAAGCAACAGTTGATTCAGATGTTGCGTGACTATGTTGAGATCTTCGCCTGGTCTTATGAAGATATGCCTGGGTTGGATACCGATATTGTGGTTCACCGCCTGCCTACCAAGGAAGACTGTCCTCCAGTGAAACAGAAGGTCCGCCGAATGCGCCCAGATATGTCTGAGAAAATCAAGGCTGAAGTGATGAAACAGTTTGACGCCGGTTTTCTAGCAGTTACTTATTACCCACATTGGGTGGCCAACGTGGTTCCTGTGCCGAAGAAGGATGGTAAAGTTCGAATGTGTGTTGACTATAGGGATCTGAACAGGGAAAGCCCCAAGGATGACTTCCCTCTACCTCATATCGACATTCTGGTTGACAACACTGCTCAGCATAAGGTATTCTCCTTTATGGATGGTTTCTCCGGTTATAATCAGATTAAAATGGCTCCCGAAGACATGGAGAAGATAACCTTTGTTACTCAATGGGGTACCTTTTGCTACAAGGTCATGCCTTTCGGATTGAAGAATGCTGGGGTAACGTATCAGCGCGCCATGGTCGCCTTGTTCCACGACATGATCCATCATGATATTAAGGTATACATCGACGACATGATTGCCAGGTCCCAGACTGAGGAGGAACATCTGGACCATCTTCAGAAGTTATTTGACAGGTTGAAGTTGTACAAGTTGAGGTTAAACCCGAACAAGTGCACCTTCGGGGTGAGATCTGGTAAGCTGCTGGGTTTCATTGTAAGCGATAAAGGTATTCAGGTGGATCCTGCAAAGGTGAAGGCTATACAGGAGATGCCAGCTCCCCGAACAGAGAAAGAAGTCAGGGGCTTTCTGGGACGCCTGAACTATATTGTCTGATTCATCTCGTATCTGACTGCTACTTGTGAACCAATCTTCAAGTTACTGAAGAAAGATCAAGTGGTAAGATGGAATGATGAATGTCAGGATGCTTTCGAAAGGATCAAAGAATATCTCCAAGAGCCACCCATTCTGATGCCTCCAGTTGAAATGAGACCTTTGATCTTATACTTGACAATACTTGATAATTCAATGGGGTGCGTGTTGGGTCAGCATGACGAGTCTGGCCGAAAAGAGCATGCTATTTATTACCTTAGAAAAAAGTTTACCGACTGCGAGACCCGATACTCGTTGCTTGAGAAAACTTGTTGCGCTTTGGCATGGGCTACTCGCCGGCTGAGACAGTATATGCTGACTCACACTACTCTTTTGATATCAAAAATGGATCCAATCAAGTATATCTTCGAGAAGCCTGCCTTGTCCGGAAGAATAGCAAGATGGCAGATGATCTTGACTGAGTATGACATTCAATACACAACCCAGAAAACAATCAAGGGAAGTGTGTTGGCAGATCATTTGGCACATCAGGCAGTGGACGATTACCAGTCTATGAACTTTGAATTCCCAGATGAGAATATCATGTTGGTAACTGATTGTGAAGAACCTGGACTGGATGAAGGACCTGAGGAAGGATCCCGATGGTCTATGTACTTTGATGGAGCTTCAAACGCTTTGGGTAATGGCACTGGCGCCATGATCATATTTCTTGAAGGCTCTCATACTCCGTTCACCGCCCGACTATGTTTTAACTGCACCAACAATATGGAGGAGTATGAAGCGTGCATCATGGGTCTTCGAGCAGCTATTGACCTAAGGATTAAGTTTTTAAGTGTTTTCGGAGATTCTGCTCTCGTGATTAGTCAGATCAAAGGCGAGTGGGATACGAAACACCCTAATCTTATTCCTTACAAGGAGTATATGTTGACGTTGCTTCCACATTTTGAGGAGATAACCTTTGAACACTTCTATAGAGAGGAGAATCAGTTGGCGGACGCGCTAGCTATGATGTCTTCTATGTTCAAAGTCAATTAGGACAATGAAGCTCCCCAGATTATCATTGAAAGATTGGACGAACCGGCGCATTGCTGTGATATTGAGACTGAAGAGGTAGCAGATAAACCCTAGTTTCATGAGGTGAAGAGATACCTTGAGGCTCAGGAATACCCCGAGGGTGCATCTGTTAATGACAAGAAGTTTCTGAGGAGATTCGCGGCAAAGTTCTTCATCAGTAATGACGTCCTTTATAAGCGTAACCATGATTCAACCTTATTGTGATGCGTGGATAAGAACGAAGCAGAAAGGATCATGGAAGAGTTACGTGAAGGTACTTTCGTAACTCATTCCAGTGGACACACCATGGCAAAGAAAATCCTTCGGGCAGGATATTTTTGGTCCACGATGGAAGCCGACTGTTATCAGCATTCTCGGACCTGTCACAAGTGCCAAGTCTATGCAGATAAGGTGCACATACCTCCAGTTCCTCTGAACATCTTGACGGCACCTTGGCCTTTTGCAATATGGGGCATTGATATGATCGGCGAGATCATACCTACGGCATCTAACGTGCATCATTTCATCCTGGTAGCTATTGATTACTTTACGAAGTGGGTTGAAGCAGCTTCCTTTGCTACCGTGACCAAGAACGTCGTGGCACGGTTTATTCGGCACAATCTGATCTGTCGATATGGTGTACCAGAGAGGATTATTACGGACAATGGTACTAATATCAATAATAAGATGATCACTGAACTCTGTAAGCAGTTCAAGATACATAATCACAACTCTTCTCCTTACCGGCCGAAGATGAATGGGGTTGTAGAAGCGGCTAATAAGAACATTAAGAAGATTGTGCAGAAGATGACAGTGACATACAAAGATTGGCACGAGATGTTACCATTTGCTCTTCATGGGTACCGTACTTCAGCACGGACGTCAACAGGGGCAACACCTTATTCCTTGGTATATGGCATAGAGGCAGTCTTGCCCATTGAAGTTCATATACCCTCTCTTCGAATCATGAAGGATGCAAGTTTGAGCGAAGATTACTGGATTCAGACCCGGCTTGATTAGCCGAATTTAATCGACGAAAAGAGACTTACTGCTATTTGTCATGGTCAGACGTATCAAAAACGGATGATCAAGGCATTTAACAAGAAAGTTAGACGATAAGAGTATCAAGTTGGGGACCTGGTTATCAAGCGCATTATCCTTCCACAAGGTGATCCCAGGGGAAAATGGACCCCTACTTACGAGGGGCCATTTGTGGTTAAGAACATTTTCTCAGGAGAAGTTATGATTCTAACCACCATGGATGGTGACGACCTTCCTCACCCCGTCAATGCAGACATAGTGAAAAGATACTACGCATAATCAAAGACCCGCTAGGTTGACTGGCCTAGGAAAAAATAAGGGCTTCCCGGTGAACCAAAAGGGTTCGGGCAAAAATAAGGGATGAAAATGAAAAAAACTGTACACCCGGCAAGTCGAAAACCTGAAAAGGCGGCTTGGGCAAAAAAGGGTATCCCGGTGGACTGAAAACCCGAAAGGGCGGTCCAGGAAAAAATTAGGGATCAAAGCGTAACACTATGTCTCATTGGATCACCTTGTAACCAGACTTCGGTATCAACTGTCAAGCTCGAATGACACTACTCAATCTGATCTACCTTCAACCAAGTAGCAAAGTGATGAGATGCTCGAGGACATAAAGGCAATAGCAGAGTTAGAACCCAGTGAGATTATTCACATAGCTGTTTTGTTTAGTTTTTCACAGATTATATAAATTCTATTATTCGGTGGCGTTCTCTTACTAGGACGTCAGCCTCTTGTACAAAAACGCCTATTTACAGGCCAAACTTCAAAATCAATACAATTCATTTTCAGAGAAATTTCAACCTGTTTTTCCTTTTTCTGTTTTGTTTTGCAAAGAACGTCCAATGTTCATTTTTGATATATGCATTTAACATTAATTGATGCTCATAAATATTTACATGAGAAACAAAAGACGATTACTGGTAATATCATAAACAAGGGCAAATAAGATTGGTCCAAGCTTTACAGTTGCTCTGTCCACCAGGTACAAGGTAAATTCAGCTGAAGAACATGGTTGAGATGCATTCACTCCCCGCAGAGTAAGACAGTAATGTTAACTCTCCCCAGCTGAGACTTGCAAACTGTGAATGAATCGGTAATATTCTCTCCAAGCAGAGTTTATTCACCACCAGCACTGAAAGGTCTTAATATTTCCCAGCGGAGTATAAGGACATTCCCCGACAGAGTACAAGGTATCCCCAGTGGAGTCCGAATTTTTTTCCAGCGCAGTCTGAAAAGCTTCCCCAGTAGAGCTTGGAGAATCATCCCCAGTAAACTTTGGAAGATTGTCCCCAGCAAGTTTAAAGGATTATCCCCATTAGAGTCTAGAAGGTTATTCCCAGAGAAGTCACAACTGAAGATCATCCCTAGCAGAGTTTATTCCCTTTCACAAACAAGAAATTCAATCTCCAACAGGATTCAGTATCACCATCAACGATAATTCATCTCAGTGGAATTTTTCGGTGCAATCCTCAGCAGAATATCTCTTCCCCACAGAGTAATCTCCTCATCAGTTTATTCCCCAGCGGAGTTATCCTCTCCTGCAGGTTTATTCTCACAATCATCTTCGTTCGCCATCCCCAGCGGAAACGAAGAATTCAACTCTTTTCTCCAGCAGCTATCCGGGATTTATTTCCCCCAGCTAAAACATTACATTTCCATACATCATGATACATGCACATACGCATCATACAACACAATCTCATTTATTTTCAGAACATCATTGCTTGATATATATCATGCATTGCATACGACTGACCTTTACCTTTCAGGAAGGATGCAATTAAGTTCTTAGCTATGTCGAACTACTGACTGGTTCTTAAATCTCAACTGAATTATTCTCGGTTGAATTACAGACAAGGTTCTAAATCTCGACAATTTTCCTCCGTCAAAGTGTGGACGAGTTCTTAAATCTCAACAAAATTATCCTCGATTGAATTACAGACAAGTCCTAGATCTCGATGAAGATGTTTCCCTCAGTCGAAGTACTGACCGATTCTTAAATCTCAACTGAATTAGTCTCGGTTGAATTACAAATAAGGTTCTAAATCTCGAAAATTCTCCTCCGTCAAAGTGTGGACAAGTTCTTAAATCTCAACAGAATTATCCTCGGTTGAATTACAGACAGTTCCTAGATCTCGATGAAGATGTTTCCCTCAGTCGAAGTACTGACCGGTTCTTAAATCTCAATTGAATTATTCTCGATTGAATTACAGATAAGGTTTTAAATCTCGACAATCTTCCTCCGTCGAAGTGTGGACGAGTTCTTAAATCTCAACAGAATTATCCTCGGTTGAATTACAGACAGTTCCTAGATCTCGATGAAGATGTTTCCCTCAGTTGAAGTACTGATCGGTTCTTAAATCTCAACTGAATTAGTCTCGGTTGAATTACAAATAAGGTTCTAAATCTCAACAATTTCCTCCGTCGAAGTGTGGACGAGTTCTTAAATCTCAACAGAATTATCCTCCGTTGAAGTACAGACAGTTCCTAGATCTTGATGAAGATATTTCCCTCAGTCGAAGTACTGACCGGTTCTTAAATCTCAACTGAATTAGTCTCGGTTGAATTACAGATAAGGTTCTAAATCTCGGTAATCCTCCTCAGTCGAAGTACTGACCGATTCTTAAATCTCAACTGAATTATGCTCGGTTGAATTACAGATAAGGTTCTAAATCTTGACAGATTTCCCCCCAGTTGAATTACGGACAAGTTCTTAAAACTCAGCAGAGATGTTCTCTCAGTTGAAGTACATGCAAGTTCATAAATCTCAACAAAGATCAGACTTCCCCAAGCGGAATCTTCCACAACAACAGGTATATAAGCTCTCGCTAAGGAATCTCTTATACGACCGACACTCCTGCAGATGGCATCTTTAAGCCCATCCTCCCGCCGGCAATCTCCAAATGGCATCTGTAAGCCCATCCCCGACATCACAAGGCTGATACCACTTCATGCGAGTGCAAATTTCTGGGCACTCTAGTGTTCAATCATCTTCCACCTTCGGATCACGAAAGGCACAAAAGCCAATCTACATCCTCAGGTTTAAGAAGATTGAACAGGGGCAGCTGTTGTACCCTAAAATTTTCCCTCTCATATTCCTCAAGACATTGCAAGAAAAATCTCCAAGTTGCTCAAGTTTGCTTAAGAGTTGGATAGACAAGCTATCTCCTAAGGCAGTCAACCCCAAATTAGGGTTTTGTGTTACATCAAGATATTTGAATCCAAATGACCTCAAGTGCTCACCAATGTCCTAATATGCTCTCAAGATCATCCATGTCAAATTTCAAGCCTTGCAGAGAAAGTTTGCTCAGTCAATTGCTCAAAGTTCCAAAAATCGACTGTGCTAGGGCAAAAGTCAACTGTGACCTACATACAGTCAAACTTCAAGATTTTTTGTCAAAATTCTCATTTTGAAGGATATTTCATCATTTGATCAAGGGCTGATCATGATTCATCAAGCATTGCTCAAAATTCATCAAGATTCAAAAGTTGCTAAATTAGGGTTTTGCAGGAAAAGTCAACTCAACTTTGACCAAGCATAACTTTCTCATACTTTATAAGAAATGACCCATCCAAAGCTCATTTTGAATAGGATGCAATTTCCTACAATCCATCTTCATACCCCAAGATCAAGAAATGCACTCACAAGAAGTTATGAATTTGGACATTATAGGTCATTTTTGAAAGTCAACAAAAACACCTTTTTTGCCAAAGCTTATAACTTGAGCATGGAACATTAAAATGAGATGAGACCAAAAGGGTTGGTTAGAGGACATCTCAAGCTGTCTAAAAAGTCCAAGAACACCTCTAAAAGTTCAAAATTGAAGAAATTATGCATTGTGAAGTTGGACTTTTTTGCAAAATTGCCAAAAAGTCAACTATCCCCAAAACTTCAAATTTTGTCAAATGGGCCCATTCTTTCTCACTTGTTTTAAGCTTGCATAGTTGCCCACGTGTCCTAGATTCATCCATGAGCTCATATTTCATTTTTATTATTTTTATTTGATTTTTTATTGAATTTATTCATTTTTAATCAAATAAAATCATATAAAATCCAAAACTTTGATTACATAAGATTTTTTGGCTGTTTCAGGCTTTGATAACAATCATTAACATCATCAAAATTAAATCAAACCAGATCATGTGCAAAAAGATTGAGATTAGGCAAAATTGGCAAGTTTGTAAAGGGAGATAAAATTAAATATGCAAGCATTGATGGGAGAAGATTTGAGCCAAGGTTGTAGACCTAATACATTGAACATTACATAAGCAAGCCAAATGGACGAGAATCAGGGTTGGAAAGTGCAGGCAGAGGCAGAACAAAGTTGGAAAATTCACAAAAAAAGCTTGAGATCGAAATCATAGCTAGAGGCACTTTCAGAAGCCAAGACTTGTCCCAATCGCTTCCTGGGCATTCACTCAAGCCAAACCAATCCAAAGCAAGCTTGTTCAGACTCCATAACACGCTGTAAGTGTCACGATAACTACCTCTGTTCTTGAAATCGATTTGGCTTGTTCTTGCATCGTTTGAGAAAACTATTGGCATATTTGTAATCCTCACAACATTTCCAAGCTATTTGCATCATTCAATTTTGTTTATCTAACATGTAATGCAAAATGCCATAGCTAGGGTTCTTGGAAGCGTTTTTGGGGTTTTCTATTTCAGGAACAATTGATCCACAAGAAGGGCATATCTGTGATCAGGAGGCCATAACGAACCCAACCATGTTCTTGGAATGGGTTTATATGACCTAGAGAAGATTTTAGGACAAGCCTGCGTTTTTAGCTGCAGATTCAAATCCGCAGGTAATCTTTTACAGGTTTCAGGACAGGGACGATGAGGTGTCCCTTGCCCATAGGTCCTGTTGTACCCCAAAATTTGCCCTCCCATATTCTTCAAGATTTGTCAAGATCAATCTTCAAATGGATCAAGGGGTTGCACAGTCAAACATCCTCCTAAGCCAGTCAAAAACTAGGGTTTTGGTTCTTGCAAGGAAGTTGAGGTTTTCAGGGCTCAATCAAGTCCCATGTGCCTATAAACATTTCCAAGCATCTACATATCAAGTCTCAAGGCTCACAAAGTCAAGTTGCACAGTCAAAAGCCCTAATTGCTTCACAATCAACTGCAGGGGCAAGTGTGCATCCCAGGGATGGTTGACCACTCTATGCAGGATGCCTAGTGCGTTTCACCATGCATCTCACCTCCAAGCTTGCCAAGTGGCCATAAGCGTGCATCCAAAGGCCATGGATGGTTGACCACTCTATTCTCCAGTCAAAGCACGTGCAGGCAATCCAGAAAGTCAACAGGCTTGGCTTATTGGGCCTAAATTTCCAGAATAACACCTCCCTTGGGTCCATCAAACCCCCCTGGTTTTACTACTTTTTATTTTTTCTTTTCCTTTTATTTTCTTTAATAACTATTAATATTATTTAATTAACAAACAAATTAATATTTTTAATAAATTCAGAGATCACAAAATTGTAAATATTTTTATTATTTATTATTTTCACCATTAACTATTATTTTTGTAAATAAAATACTAACAAATAAATTAGTTAATTTAGGTTTAATTTCAATCCTTTTTTCATAAATAAATAAAAATCATATAGAATTAGGGTTTGACAATTTTCAATCATGTTTTCTTATTATTATTATTATTATTTATTAATTATTATTATTTTTGTAAATAAAATGTAAATTAATTAAATTAGTTAAATTAGGTTAACTTTAACTTTTTTTATAATAAATAAAATAAACTTAGAATTAGGTTTTACTAACTTTTAATTTTAATTCCTTTTGTTTTATTTTCATTAAAAAACATAAAAACACAAAAACATTTTTTTTCTTTTAATTAAATAATTAATTAGTAAACTAGGTTTAATATTTTAATTAAATGCAAAGGACAAAAACTCATATTTTCTCAAAAGGGTCAAAATCCTAAAGACGTCCCGATTAATTTCTTTCGCGCATTATTATTTATTTTGATTATTATGTATCTGCTCAAAGGATGTAATAGTAATTAGGATTTACCGCTTTCTTTACTTTCCGCACTTTATTTCAAAACGGGTTATGTTTTTGGCGATGTATAGACCCGCGCCTTGTAATAGCGTAGATTCATATTTCCGCACTTTATTTTCCGCACTCTTAACTGTTAATTATGCCTGCAAGACTGTATGACAATTAAAAACAACTCGTAGCTTACAAATGCATGTTCAAAGATAAACATTAACTGAAAACAACACACAAGCACATGCCACTCCTAGGGTACGCCTCACTCATTGCCTTCGAACGTGGTCGTCAAGCATAGGGTGTTTTAGAGGTCGCCCTCCTGTCTAAGATCCAGTTGCCTCGAAACGGTTGCCTCGGATAAAAAGGATCTAGGACATTAGGGTTACTTCTAAGGTGTCCTACTATTGCTTCGGTGACCACATTGTCCCTTATAATCGAATTGACCCGAATACCTCCAACGACGGTGCTACCTACCTCTCAATGGTGGGATAGTACTGTCTAAAGGACTCTTACACAGCCTAATTCCTTAGAGTAGGTAGATTCTCATAGGTACTTGCTCTTTTCAAACAAACAAAACAACTTTTCGCACTCACACTTTCTAAAAGTTTTCAAACAAATTTTTCATACACTCTTGAGGACTGATACAAGAGTTATTTAGAAATTTTTCAAACGAAACTTTTTCAAAATCCACACACACTTGAAAAGCAAACAATTTTTGAAAACATAAGAGCAAGTACCTAAGAGCACGTGGATAACCACGGATAGAAAGGGTGCTAACACCTTCCCTTTCTATAAATCTACCTCCCGAACCGAGAAACATTCTCGAATAAGGAATTTTGCTGTGCTTTTGTCCTTTCCATTTTGGAGAACATAAAAGACAGTGGCGACTCTTGCTTACCGCAACATTTCGCGAAACCAGCTAAAAAACAGTCAGTTCTATTTCTACCGATCACAGGTCCATTCAAAAAATAGCGTGCATTTTGTGTTTTGCTGGCATATGATTGGTTTTTATTATATTATGTTTTCTTTGTATATCATTAACAAACAGATCAACACAACGTAGTGGCAAGGCAAGTGAAGCAATTTCCTTCAGGACCTGGGTTCGAATCCCAGGTCCCCCACTTTCCTTAATAATTTTGTTTTTCAGATGATTACATGCATACTCAAGCGTGTAGCCCACCATGGTCCTTCATCCTCCAAACGCCAGATGGCCAAAGGCCAAATCTGATGGTCAAAAGCTGGGGGTCTACATGGAGCCAAGTCAATGCACAAACACCTGATCTCAAAAGTCAACAAAGGCCAGCGCTTTTGGGCCCTCCAATTGCTGTTCACACTCCCAATTCAGGCCCATACTCCCTCTTGTTATTTATTTTATTTTATTTTATTAATTATTTTATTATTTTTGTTTAAATTCTAACCAATCACAAAAATTCCTTTTCATAAAATAAAATCACAAAAATATTTTTATATTTAATTAAACTTTAAACTTTTGTTTTTCTTAATGAACACTAATTAATTAATTTAGGTTTTTAATTCTAGAATAATTTTAATCTATTTTGTAAATAAATAATTAATTAGATTTAATTAGGTACTAACCATTAATTTAATTAATTTCATTTTCTTTCTTAAAATAACAAAATCAAAAAATTTGTAATAATTTAATTTTTTCATTTAATTAATTTATTAATCTAATTTAGTAATTAATTTAGGATTTATTTCTTTCTTAATTCAAAATTCAAAAAAATGTTTTCTTTAACCAAAAAAGGGTCAAAACCCTAAAATTCGCATTCAATTCAATTTCCCGCACGTTACTTATTTTTATCCTATAATGTACTTGCTTCCGGGTTGTAATAGTAAATAGGACTTTTATTTATTTTTATCGCTTTATTTATTTTTAAAGGGTTTGTCTTTGGTGATGTAAATACCCGACGCCTTGTAATTTAAATTCCGCATTTTTATTTCCGCAAATTATAACTGTTAGATGTTTGATAATAGGGATGCATGACAAGACTGAATGTTTTAACCTAAAATCAACTTAGATCACCCTTAACATGTACAAAGATAAAAATAATTGAAAACGACACACTCGCACATGCGCACTCTTAGGGTACACCCCACTTGGTTGCCTTCGTACACGGTCATTGAGTATAGGTTACTTTATAGGTCTCCCTCTTGTCTAAAAGATCATAGTCGCCTCGAAACGGTTGCCTCGAATATTGTTGCCTCAAACAAATGATCTAAGACTTTAGGGTTACCGCTAAGGCATCCTAACATTGCTTTAGTGACCGTATGTCCTTCATTCGAATTGACCCTCAAAACTGCAACGACGAGGCTACCTACTCATCAATAGTAGGATAGCATTGTCTAAAGGAAATTAGCATAGAACGATTCCTTTTTCGAGTAGGTAGATGGTTCTTAGATACTTGCTCTTTCATAAACAAAAACTTTTCACACTTACACTTTTCAAACAAAGTTTTCAAAAACACTTCATACGCTCTTGAGGACAGAAGCAAGAGTTAAATCGAAGTTTTAAAACAAAAACTTTTTTCAAACCCACACGCACAAAGAAAACAATTTTGAAAACAATATGAGAAAGTACCTAAGAGCCCGTGGATAACCACGGATAGAAAGGGTGCTAACACATTCCCTTTCTATAATCTACCCCCCGAACCCGAGAAATATCTCGAAAAAAGAATTTTTCTATGCTTTTTTCCTTTCCTTGTTGGATAAAATAAAAGTCGGTGGTGACTCTTGCTTACCGTGACATTTTGCAAACACAAACGCAAAACCAGCATTCTAAAAAACAGTCAGTTCTATTTCCACCGATCACAGAACTGACGACTCTGCTGGGGAGATCTTATAAAAGTGAGGTGTACCTTAGGATTAGATCATACTTATGTTTTCAATTGCCTGTTTTGATTGCTTTAATATTGTGGGCCTGTTTTGGGAGTTTCATAGATCCTAACCCGGATCTGGGGGAAACCTTTTAGGTAGCAACAAACTGTGAGGGAACTGTGCGGGGTATATCGACACGGTTGAAGCAGTTGATACATTGATGTGGCACTTTGGTGAGTACCGGTAACCCTTGAGTCAAGTCAAGGAGAGTACGGGGCCGCCGCGTGGTGTCGCGAAGCATCAACTGACCTTAGGAACCTTACTTGACCATCCCGGCCTCTTTAGAGGTAGTGAGATGACCGACTTTGGTGCAGTCCGAAGTTGGTAGATACTCGATACTACACTCATTGAGGGTTGTTTTCTTGGAATATTTTGATCGCCAGTTCAGTGGCTAAATCAAAACAATGAACACAGAAAACAACCCTATGATATTGAGCTCCTTAGAACCCGGTTACTTTTGATAGGACAGGTTTTGAGCCCACCAACTTCAAGAGGTTAGTACCCAAACTTCATGCTGGCCTGAACTCTAAGGGCTGTCTTGTGTGACTTGTGTGCCTTCAAACTTGACTACTTGCATGCTTGTTATCTGACACTTGAGTTTCTTGCAGGTTTTGTTTACAGTCCTTAATCTGGACTCATAACAGGGTTTACCTACATTACTCCACGCATAGCATAACATCATACCATCATAACATTGCATGCATCCTACATAAGGACTAATCCATTTCAAGGATCTCAAGGGTTTGTGATGCAGGTCATGATGAATCAAATGTCTAGCAAGGGGCAAAGGGGATTTATTTTCCTCTAGCCAAGGTCGTTTATAAATCAAAACATGATGACTTGAGTCAGGGGCTATGACCCACTCGACATGGTGAGCTTTGAATCTTGAAGAAGGACTCTCAACAACATGAAGTTCCTTCAATCAAGCTACCAGATTCTAACAATTTTCTTGTTTACCCCGCGAGATTCTTGAAAACATCGCATGCATACATACATATCATTGCATTACAGGTACCCTTTTACAGGTCGCTTACCTTCTCCGCTGTTTATTTCAACAATCATCATGAATCCTGAATCATCCAATGAACAAGCTATCAAGGCCCTCCAGGCCCAGAATGCCCAGTTCCAGGAGTTGGTTATGAGCCTAGCCCAAGGTCAACATAACTTGAAAGCTATGATATTGAAAGAGAGGAAGAAGAAGAAGAGGACTGTGCTGTTCAACCCTAGACGCGGATCTGGGAATGGATTGCAAAATGAGGCTGAGCTGACTGCCTCATCTGTGGGCAAGGACAGTCCACAAGGGAGAAGGGTTCCTAGTCCCGTGGTCTCCGACAATGAGACAGATTTCAATGATGAACAGTACCCTCCTGCCGAGGACAAGCATAAACAGCTAGAAGACCGACTAAGTGCTATGGAGATACAAAAGATACCCGGTCTGGATTTCGAAGATCTAGGTTTATCCTCTGGGGTGGTGATCCCTCACAAATTCAAAGCACGTGCTTTTGCAAAATACGACGGGGCATCCTGTCCTAAGCTGCATCTCAGATTATATGTGAGGAAGATCCAACCGTATACTGCAGACAAGAACTTATGGATCCATTTCTTCCAGGAAAGTCTTTCAGGGACTCAACTCGAATGGTTCTATCAGCTGGATGGAGCCAGTATTCGTAACTGGGAGGACTTGGCTACTGCGTTCTACAAGAAGTATCAGTACAATTCCGACCTTGCTCCTACGCGTACCCAACTCCAGGGTATGTCACTAGGGACGGGTGAAGGATTCAAGGAGTACACTCAAAAGTGGAGAGACCTTGCTGGAAGGGTGCAACCACCTCTAACTGACCGTGAACTCGTTGACATATTCTTGGGGACCCTGTCTGGTCCATTCTTCAACCATCTGATTAGGAATTCTTCTGCTGGGTTTACAAATCTGATCTTGACTGGTGAGAGGATCGAAGCTGGTATCAAGTCTGGGAAGATACAGATTGGTGACTCCTCGAACACTGAGAAGAAACCATCCAAGAAAGAATCTAGCGCTGTCAATGCGGTAGTTATTTCAAAACCGGCCAGTGCTCCTTAGCGTCACAATCAACAAAGGGAAGAGAGACCTAAAAGGCAGTTCACTCCCCTCAGCATGACCTTGTCCCAGATATTGCCACAGTTGCTGGAAACCAAGTTGGTAACTCTAAAGGACCCTCCTAAGAATCCCAACAGGACACCTTCAAGGTATAACCCCAACGTTCGCTGCGCTTATCATTCTGACAGCCCGGGGCATGCTACGGATGATTGTTGGACTTTGAGAAACAAGGTTCAGGATCTGATCGACGCAAAGGAGCTCCAGTTCGAAGCGCCCGAAGCTCCCAATGTGATCACTGCTCCCTTGCCAAAGCATGGCTAGGATTGAAATTTTTTTGTTCATTCGAATGTTCAAGTTGTATTTTTCTTTGATTGTTCAAACATTTTATTCGTGTCAAACGTTGTTATTTCATTAATGCATTACACATGTCTATTTTGAAGTAATTATTTCATATTCACTATATGCAAACTGTTTTCATATTTTTGTGATGTTCAACTCTCGATTGATGATTCTAAGCCTTTTGAGGGAGGATGACGAAAACGATACCATAATCTACAGTATGCTTTTGAACAGACCCCGCTGATGAGGTACATGCATTGTTTCAATTCCTAAACACTGGAGTTATAAGGATGATAATCCCTCGTCAACCCCTTCGAGCCAAAGAAGTAGGAGTTTTTCTTTTCACAAAAAATTAAACCCTTAATCATAACACGGGGCAGGGTAGTTCTCTCAGTTGATCCAGGTGCACAATGAACAGCATCAAAGGAATCCTTCCAAAACAAAAGACAGTGATGGTTCCGAATAATTAAAGACATGTAGTCATTACTTCTCAAAATAAAAGCCCAATAAGTCAAAACCTATGAAGGAGACTTGCAAAACTGGGGCATCCCGCTGACTGTAATCACTAAAGAAACAGTTCAGGCAAAAAACAGGGATAATGAAATCAAAAAGAAAGAGGTCCTATAAACCCTCAACAAAAAATGAATGACTGCCTATTCAAAATAAACTGTCAATGTCCGAACCATCACCAGAATATCAGAGCAAAGACTCAAACAAGGTCTAACGCATGATTAGCTGAGTTTAGGTTTGAAGAACATCACGAAGAGCGGGTGGGTACAAATAAAATTTGAGCCTTTTCCCTTTGTTTCTTAAACCGTGAACCAGGCCACGTTATAACCCTTGAAAGTCCTAGCTGAAGCATGGGCCAGTTCGAAAGCATACTGTTACAAAAGGTATCCTGACTCCTTAAGGCTTGCGGTAAAATAACGAGTTGACATCATAGTTTACAAAAAAATCACTTGTTTTTATGAAAAAATGCATTTTCAAAAACTTCAAGACAGACATAAGCTTTGCATTCCGGATATAACATTGCTTGCATATGACTATTTGTTTGAACAGCGTAGAAGTTCGCACGAAGAATGTCTGATGAACAAAAGTACCTCCAACCAAGGGGCACGATATGAGCATTGTCCATCATCTGGGGCAGTCAAGTCAAGATTCAAGGAATCTCTCAAAAGGCCAACCAGCTCGGGGAAAATCTCCATCTGGGTCACTTAGGGCATTGGACGATCAAAACGAAGATCTTCTGGTGGTATGGTAACACTGCACTACTGACAGTGACAACTTCCTGTATCCTAAGAGCACGGACGTAGTCGAAAAAATACTACGCATAGTCAAAGACCCGCTAGATTGACACACCTAGGCAAAAATAAGGGCTTCCCGACGAACCAAAAGGGTTCAGGCAAAAATAAGGGATGAAAAGTGAAAAATCTGTACACCCGGCAAGTTGAAAACCTGAAAAGGCGACTTGGGCAAAAAAGGGTATCCCGGTGGACTGAAAACCCGAAAGGGCGGTCCAGGCAAAAATCAGGGATCAAAAGCGTATGACTATGTCCCGGCTTCTCGTCACTTGCCTACCAAAGGAAGAGTTGTCAATCAACAGTTATCAAGTTACCTCCACAGGTACCTTCTCCCTCAGAAGCTGGGGCAATAAGAGTTGTCCAAACTGTATAGCTGCTTTGCTCACCAGGTACAAGGTAGATTCGGCTGAAGAATGCACCCAAGATACCTCCGCTCCCCGCAGAGTAAGACAAGAATCAGCAATACTCTCCCCAAGTAGATTTGATCTCCCATCAATCCCAAAAAGGCACAGTATCTCCGGCAAGTCAGCGATACTCTCCCCAAGCAGAGTTAGTCTACTGTCAGCCTTAAGGAAGCTGGGTATCCCCAGAAAATCTTAACATTCCCCAACGGAGTATACAGTTGTTCCTAAGCAAGCATCCCCGGCAGTCTTAATATAATATTATTCCCCGGCGGAATACCAGACACCCCAGTAGAGCCGCTTCCCCAGTGCAGTCCAAAAGTTTCCCCAGGAGAATTGATCAATATCCCCAGTAGATTCTGGAAGCTTGTCCCTTGCAGAGTACGTCTCTCCCCGACTTTATTCAAAGGTTATTCCCCACCAGAGCTTATAACTGGGTTATCCTCAGCTAATTGCAACGGAAAGATCGTCCTCGACGAAGTTTCTTTCTATCCCCAGCGGAGTTCATCAAATCCAACAGAACTTATCAACGGTATCCCCAGCGGAGTTACCATCAAACCTCAGCGAAGTATCTCTTCCCACAGAGTAATTCCCCGCAGAGCAATCCCTTCGCCAAGTTTATTCACCAACGGAGTCATCTTCTCCTACTGGTTTATTCTTGCAAACATCATCCCCCAGCGGATACGAAGAACTCTACTCTTCAACAGCAGCCCAAGATTCAACTTCCCGGCATTCGTCAAGGATTTATTTTCCTAGAAGAAAATACATTCAAAAACATTACATTGTCATACATCCTGATGCACGCATATACACATCATATCATACAATCTCATTTATGTTGAGAACATCATTGCTTGATCCATATCATGCATTGCATATGACTGACCTTTACCTTTCAGGAAAGACGTAGTTAAACTCCAATCCAGTCAAAGAAGACAAATCCAGTCAAAAAAAGACAAGTACAGTTAAATCCCAAAGGTTTTTCTGATGCTCATCCAGTCAAAGAAGACAAGTCCAGTTGAAATTAATTCCTAAAGTCATTAAAGACAACCTCGTCGTTATAGACACTCGTCGTTATAGACACTCGTTGTTATAGACACCCGTCCTTTTAGACAACCCTTCGTTATAGACACCCGTTGTTATAGACACCCGTCGTTATAGACACCCGTCGTTATAGACACCCGTCGTTATAGACACCCGTCGTCATAGACACCCGTCGTTATAGACACCCGTCGTTATAGACACCCGTCGTTATAGACACTCGTCGTTATAGACACCCGTCGTTATAGACACTCGTCGTTATAGACACTCGTCGTTAAAGACAACCCGTCCGTGAAGACAACCCGTTAAAAGAGACAACTCGTCAAGAAAGACAAAACCTGGTTCAGTTAAATCGATCCCTAAAGATTTTTCTGAGATAACCTGTCAGTAGAGACAACCTACCAACCTTTTGGAGTTCCAGATTCGATACCTGTACCTAGCCAGGGCATATCTGTGGGCGACTAATTCCAGATTCGACACCTGCATCTAGCCAGGGCATATCTACATGAAGAGTTTGAAGATCAACCCCTGTAACAGGCCAGGTAATTATCTTTCTTTCTTAGGTACGCAAGTTCTCGCTAAGGAATCTCTTACGCGATCGACACTTCCAAATGGCATCTATAAGCCCATTCCCGACAAGATTCTGTCACATCTCCAGATGGCATCTATAAGTCCATCCTCCTATCCACCATCTCTCCAAATGGCATCTGTAAGCCCATTCCCGACATCACATCGCTGATACTCCACTATGTGAGTGCAAATTTCTGGGCACTCTAGTGTTCAATCATCTCCCACCTTCGGATCACGAAAGGCACGCAAGCCAATCTACATCCTCAGGTCTAAGAAGATTGAACAGGGGCAACTATTGTACCCCAAAATTTTCCCTCCCATATTCTTCAAGATTTGTCAAGATCAATCTTCAAATGGATCAAGGGGTTGCACAGTCAAACATCCTCCTAAGCCAGTCAAAAACTAGGGTTTTGGTTCTTGAAAGGAAGTTGAGGTTTTCAGGGGCTCAATCAAGTCCCATTTGCCTATAAACATTGCCAAGCATCTACATATCAAGTCTCAAGGCTCACAAAGTCAAGTTGCACAGTCAAAAGCCCTAATTGCTTCACAATCAACTGCAGGGGTAAAATGATCATTTTATAGTCAAAAGTCAAAATTTTTGGTCAACATCTTATTTTGAAGCCACAATCATCATTTGATCAAGTCTTGATCATGATTCCACAAGCATGGCTCAAAAATCATAAAGGATGCAAAAGTTTCTATTTCTGGACAGCTGAAAAGTCAACTGTAACTTGACCAAGGCATAACTTTTGCATGGTTCATCAGAAAAATACCATCCAATTCTCATTTTGAAGGGGATGACATTTCCTACAACTCATATTCACATTCCAAGTCCAAGAAATGCTCTCATAAAAAGTTATCAATTTCTACATTATAGGTCATTTTCAAAAGTCAACAAAAAGGCACTTTAAGTCAAAGACCATAACTTGAGATTGGTAAATCAAAATTACATGGGACCAAAGGCATTGGTTAGAGGACTTCAAGAACTTTCCAAAATGTCCAAGAACATGTTCATATGATCAAAATTGAGCAAGCTATGCATTGGAGAAGTTGGGAAATTTTTGGGAATTTGCAAAAGTCAACTTTGCCCAAAACACTTCATTTTTGCTAATGGGCCTCAAATTCCTTCTTGAATCTTTGTCCAAGGCCTATGCACGACCCATTGAGCTTAAATTGATTTATTTTCTTATTTTTAATTAATTAATTGAATTTTTTATTGATTATTAATTCATTTAATTGATTTAATTATAGGAAAATGCCAAGATATGTTTTTCAAATCTTTTGTGGAGAAAATAAATTCAATATGAGCTGGAGATTTCATGTGCCAATCAAAGAGACAAGAATATCCAATTTTGGCAAGTTTTGGCAATCAAAAAGATGCAAAAATATTTGATTGAAAATCAAATATACAAACTTCAATACAATGGATCTTTGACCAAGATTTACCCTAGTTTTCATTCTACTACATATGCTGAAGCTAAACCTAAAATCATTCACGGGCAATCTGCTGTAAAACACCATAAGAAAATTCTAAAAATATCAAAGAAAACTTGAAAACTGAACTCAAGCTTCCAGCACAATTCAAAGCCTTAGAGTGATTCCAATACATTGCTGGGAGTCTCTAGAATGCATTGCAATAAAAAACAAACCATAAAGCTCAAGAAACACGCCATAACAGATTCACGGTTTACCATTCTTTTCCATAATCGAAACTCAAGTTTTATGCATCATTAACATCTTTTGATTATTGCTTTGCATTGCTAACATCATTCTGAAGCTTTTGGTATTGATTAATTTCCTTATGGTGCCCTGAAACGCAAAACACCATTAATGGAATCTAGGGTTTTAGAGCTCTCAATTTAGGGTTTTACAGCATAAGTAAAATTGGAACCTCCCATGCCCATGGTTGAAATCGTATGAACGTGACGAACACAATAGACACCTCGCGCCATATTTACGTAGCCTGGATTTCTATTCGCTATTATTGGCAGTTTTGCTTTGTGGGGGTTAAAAACCTCCGCTAATTGTTTATCTTTTGTAGGGAAAAAAGGAAGAAGATAATAGGTGTACACACGTGATTGGCTGGATTCAAATAATATGCGCGCGTTTTGGTTTTACAGCATTGGAATTGATTATTGAATATATTAATTTTTGTTTGTTTTATGGATGACTAAAGCAAAGTGGTGGAGTGGTTAAGGCAAGCGTGTAATAGGTATTGGGACCTGGGTTTGATTCCCAGGTCCACCCCAATATTTATTTCTATTTTCATAACATGATTCTATGCAGGATGACCAGTGCGTTTCACCATGCATCTCACCTCCAAGCTTGCCAAGTGGCCATAAGCGTGCATCCAAAGGCCAGGGATGGTTGACCACTCTATTCTCCAGTCAAAGCACGTGCAGGCAATCCAGAAAGTCAACAGGCTTGGCTTATTGGGCCTAAATTTCCAGAATAACACCTCCCTTGGGTCCATCAAACCCCCCTGGTTTTACTACTTTTTATTTTTTCTTTTCCTTTTATTTTCTTTAATAACTATTAATATTATTTAATTAACTAACAAATTAATATTTTTAATAAATTCAGAGATCACAAAATTGTAAATATTTTTATTATTTATTATTTTCACTATTAACTATTATTTTTGTAAATAAAATACTAACAAATAAATTAGTTAATTTAGGTTTAATTTCAATCCTTTTTTCATAAATAAATAAAAATCATATAGAATTAGGGTTTGACAATTTTCAATCATGTTTTCTTATTATTATTATTTATTAATTATTATTATTTTTGTAAATAAAATGTAAATTAATTAAATTAGTTAAATTAGGTTAACTTTAACTTTTTTTTATAATAAATAAAATAAACTTAGAATTAGGTTTTACTAAATTTTAATTTTAATTCCTTTTGTTTTATTTTCATCAAAAAACATAAAAACACAAATTTTTTTTTTTATTTTAATTAAATAATTAATTAGTAAACTAGGTTTAATATTTTAATTAAATGCAAAGGACAAAAACTCATATTTTCTCAAAAGGGTCAAAACCCTAAAGACGTCCCGATTAATTTCTTTCGCGCATTATTATTTATTTTGATTATTATGTATCTGCTCAAAGGATGTAATAGTAATTAGGATTTACCGCTTTCTTTACTTTCCGCACTTTATTTCAAAATGGGTTATGTTTTTGGCGATGTATAGACCCGCGCCTTGTAATAGCGTAGATTCATATTTCCGCACTTTATTTTCCGCACTCTTAACTGTTAATTATGCCTGCAAGACTGTATGACAATTAAAAACAACTCGTAGCTCACAAATGCATGTTCAAAGATAAACATTAACTGAAAATAACACACAAGCACATGCCACTCCTAGGGCACGCCTCACTCGTTGCCTTCGAACGTGGCCGTCAAGCATAGGGTGTTTTAGAGGTCGCCCTCCTGTCTAAGATCCAGTTTCCTCGAAACGGTTGCCTCGGATAAAAAGGATCTAGGACATTAGGGTTACTTCTAAGGTGTCCTACTATTGCTTCGGTGACCACATTGTCCCTTATAATCGAATTGACCCGAATACCTCCAACGACGGTGCTACCTACCTCTCAATGGTGGGATAGTACTGTCTAAAGGACTCTTACACAACCTAATTCCTTAGAGTAGGTAGATTCTCATAGGTACTTGCTCTTTTCAAACAAATAAAACAACTTTTCGCACTCACACTTTCTAAAAGTTTTCAAACAAATTTTTCATACACTCTTGAGGACTGATACAAGAGTTACTTAGAAATTTTTCAAACGAAACTTTTTCAAAATCCACACACACTTGAAAAGCAAACAATTTTTGAAAACATAAGAGCAAGTACCTAAGAGCCCGTGGATAACCACGGATAGAAAGGGTGCTAACACCTTCCCTTTCTATAAATCTACCTCCCGAACCGAGAAACATTCTCGAATAAGGAATTTTGCTGTGCTTTTGTCCTTTCTATGTTGGAGAACATAAAAGACGGTGGCGACTCTTGCTTACCGCGACATTTCGCGAAACCAGCTAAAAAACAGTCAGTTCTATTTCCACCGATCACAGGTCCATTCAAAAAATAGCGTGCATTTTGTGTTTTGCTGGCATATGATTGGTTTTTATTATATTATGTTTTCTTTGTATATCATTAACAAACAGACCAACACAGCGTAGTGGCAAGGCAAGCGAAGCAATTTCCTTCAGGACCTGGGTTCGAATCCCAGGTCCCCCACTTTCCTTAATAATTTTTTTTTCCAGATGATTACATGCATACTCAAGCGTGTAGCCCACCATGGTCCTTCATCCTCCAAACGCCAGATGGCCAAAGGCCAAATCTGATGGTCAAAAGCTGGGGGTCTACATGGAGCCAAGTCAATGCACAAACACCTGATCTCAAAAGTCAACAAAGGCCAGCGCTTTTGGGCCCTCCAATTGCTGTTCACACTCCCAATTCAGGCCCATACTCCCTCTTGTTATTTATTTTATTTTATTTTATTAATTATTTTATTATTTTTGTTTAAATTCTAACCAATCACAAAAATTCCTTTTCATAAAATAAAATCACAAAAATATTTTTATATTTAATTAAACTTTAAACTTTTGTTTTTCTTAATGAACACTAATTAATTAATTTAGGTTTTTAATTGTAGAATAATTTTAATCTATTTTTTAAATAAATAATTAATTAGATTTAATTAGGTACTAACCATTAATTTAATTAATTTCATTTTCTTTCTTAAAATAACAAAATCAAAAAATTTGTAATAATTTAATTTTTTCATTTAATTAATTTATTAATCTAATTTAGTAATTAATTTAGGATTTTTTTTCTTTCTTAATTCAAAATTCAAAAAAATGTTTTCTTTAACCAAAAAAGGGTCAAAACCCTAAAATTCGCATTCAATTCAATTTCCCGCACGTTACTTATTTTTATCCTATAATGTACTTGCTTCTGGATTGTAATAGTAAATAGGACTTTTATTTATTTTTATCGCTTTATTTATTTTTAAAGGGTTTGTCTTTGGTGATGTAAATACCCGACGCCTTGTAATTTAAATTCCGCATTTTTATTTCCGCAAATTATAACTGTTAGATGTTTGATAATAGGGATGCATGACAAGACTGAATATTTTAACCTAAAATCAACTTAGATCACCCTTAACATGTACAAAGATAAAAATAATTGAAAACGACACACTCGCACATGCGCACTCTTAGGGTACACCCCACTTGGTTGCCTTCGTACACGGTCATTGAGTATAGGTTACTTTATAGGTCTCCCTCTTGTCTAAAAGATCATAGTCGCCTCGAAACGGTTGCCTCAGATATTGTTGCCTCAAACAAATGATCTAAGACTTTAGGGTTACCGCTAAGGCATCCTAACATTGCTTTAGTGACCGTATGTCCCTCATTCGAATTGACCCTCAAAACTGCAACGATGAGGCTACCTACTCATCAATAGTAGGATAGCATTGTCTAAAGGAAATTAGCATAGAACGATTCCTTTTTCGAGTAGGTAGATGGTTCTTAGATACTTGCTCTTTCATAAACAAAAACTTTTCACACTTACACTTTTCAAACAAAGTTTTCAAAAACACTTCATACGCTCTTGAGGACAAAAGCAAGAGTTAAATCGAAGTTTCAAAACAAAAACTTTTTTCAAACCCACACGCACAAAGAAAACAATTTTGAAAACAATATGAGCAAGTACCTAAGAGCCCGTGGATAACCACGGATAGAAAGGGTGCTAACACATTCCCTTTCTATAATCTACCCCCCAAACCCGAGAAATATCTCGAAAAAGGAATTTTTCTATGCTTTTTTCCTTTCCTTGTTGGATAAAATAAAAGTCGGTGGTGACTCTTGCTTATCGCGACATTTTGCAAACACAAACGCAAAACCAACATTCTAAAAAACAGTCAGTTCTTCCCACCGTATCACAGATGCCCCCTCAGGATACTCTTGAGCCTCGAGATACCTCTTTAATTCATGAAACCAAGGTTTGTCTGCTACTTCTTCAGTGTCAATCTCATAGCAGTACGCTGGTTCATCCAACATCTCAATAGGGATTAGAGGAGCCTTGTTGTCCCATCTGACTTTGAACATGGATGACATGGTAGCTAGCGTGTCCTCTAACTGGTTCTCTTCTTGTGGGAAATGTTCAAAGGTGACCTCTTCAAAGTGTGGAATCAATGTTAGCACATGTTCTCTGTAAGGGATGAGATTCGGGTGCTTCGTGTCCCACTCTCCTTTGATTTGACTTATAACCAAGGTTGAATCCCCGAAAACACTCAAGGACTTGATCCTCAAGTCAATAGAAGTTTTTAGACCCATGATGCATGCTTCATACTCTGCCATATTGTTGGTACAATTGAAACATAGTCTGGAAGTGAAAGGAGTATGATAGCTCTTGGGAGATATGATTACAGCAATGATGCCATTGCCGAGTGCGTTGGAAGATCCATCAAAAACCATACTCCATTGGGATCCTTCCTCAGATCCTTCATCCGGTCCAAATTCTTCACGGTCAGTCACTAACATAATATTCTCATCCGAGAATTCAAAGTTCATGGATTGGTAGTCATCCACAACCTGATGAGCCAATGATCAGCTAGTACACTTCCCTTGATTGCTTTCTGGGTCGTGTATTGGATATCGTATTTAGTCAAGATCATTTTCCATCTTGTTATTCTTCCGGAGAGAGAGGGTTTCTCGAAGATGTACTTGATCGGATCCATCTTAGATATCAACAAGGTAATGTGGGTCAACATATACTGTCTCAGTCGGGGAGCAGCCCATGCCAAAGCACAACAAGTTTTCTCGAGCAGTGAGTATCTTGTTTCACAGTCGGTAAACTTTTTGCTAAGGTAGTATATTGCATGCTCTTTTCGACCGGACTCATCATGCTGCCCCAGCACACACCCCATTGAATTATCTAACACTGTTAAGTATATTATCAAAGGTCTTCCTTCAATCGGAGGCATCAGAATTGGAGGTTCTTGAAGGTATTCTTTGCTTCTTTCAAAGGCGGCCTGGCATTCATCATTCCACTTTGCCACTTGATCTTTCTTCAGGAGTTTGAAGATTGGCTCACAAGTAGCGGTTAGATGGGAAATTAACCTGGCAATATAATTTAAGCGCGCTAAGAAGCCCCTGACCTCCTTCTCAGTGCGAGGAGCCGGAATCTCTTGTATGCCCTTCACCTTTGTAGGGTCTACCTGAATATTGACAATGAAACCTAGAAGTTTGCCAGAACTTACCCCGAAGGTGCACTTGTTCGGATTTAACCTCATCTTGTACGTCTTCAACCTATCAAACAACTTTTGTAGATGATGAAGGTGTTCTTCTTCGGTTTGAGACCTGTTTATCATGTCATCAACATAAACCTCTATCTCATGGTGAATCATGTCATGAAACAGAGCTACCATGGCTCATTGATAGGTTGCCCCAGTGTTCTTTAACCCAAACGGCATCACTTTGTAGCAGAAAGTGCCCCATTGTATGACGAAGGTTATCTTCTCCATGTCTTCGGGTGCCATCTTGATCTGATTGTAACCAGAGAAACCGTCCATGAAGGAAAAGATCTTATGCTACGTGGTGTTGTCAACCAGAACATCAATGTGGAGAAGCGGGAAGTCATCCTTGGGGTTTGCCCTGTTCAAATCCCTGTAGTCCACACACATCCGTACCTTGTCATCCTTTTTAGGCACTGGGACTACGTTAGCAACCCATTAAGGATAAGAGGTGACAGCTAGGAACCCAGCATCGAACTGTTTCATAACCTCTACTTTGATTTTCTCTGACATTTCAGGGTGCATACGATGAACCTTCTGCTTTACCGGAGGGCAATCTTCTTTAGTTGGCAGACGATGAACCACAATATCTATGTCCAGTCCTGGCATGTCTTCATATGACCAGGCGAAGATCTCGACATAATCATGCAAAATATGTATCAACCGCTGTTTGACACCAAGCTCCAGATTTTCACCTATCTTGACTTCTTTCTTATCCTTTTCTGTGCCCAAGTTTATTGTCTCAACTGACTTTTCATTAGGCTGTATAGCCCTTTTTTCCTGCTGTAACAGTCTGGCAAGTTCTCCGGGTACCTTACAATCTTCCTCACTTTCGTCCTCGGATTGGTTGATCGTATTTTCAAAGTCATAATCGGCAATAGCAAAACTGTTATCAATGGGATCCATAGTGGATATGGATCTGCAGTTTGATACATGAGTGTATGTAAGAGCACATCTGTATAGAAAAAGTAAAGGTAGAAAAGAAAAAATAGAGAGCGCAAAATTTGTATGCATAAACGTCCAATGCTTTATTAATGCCATATGAAATTAAACATGATAACCCATATAAATGAAACCATTGTGCCCCGGGTAAGACACATGGCCATAAAGTTTATAATGTTTATTACATATCCAAAAACAATAAAGACAATTACTTCTGGATAAAATTAATCGGTACAAAGTTTCTTTCCTTCCAGTTACTGGGTCCACCATTGGTAGTAGGGAAGATCCAAATATCCATGTCATTGTCACCGTCGCTGTCTTCTAGAGCGTTGACCCCATGATTGTTGATGCATAGGGGAGGTCTTCTAGCACGAGCATGTCGAACAACCCTTTGAGCCCCTGAAGAAACTTATCAGACTTGCATAATATCAGGGAGCTAGCCCCAGATGGTAGACCCACCTTCTTCAATAACTGCTTTTGCATCCTTGAGAGAAGCCATCTCTAAGGGAGGTCTGGTGATCTTGGGCGGATTGGTGACAATTTCAGTTGCAACCATAGTCTGAGGCACCTCTTCGAAGTTCTGACACAAACTCTCGATGAATTCACCATCCATTTCTACATATCTTAAGGAATTCAGGTGACTGGCCATGTATTCCTCTTCACCGTATACCGTGACAATCTTTCCTTTTACTGGGTACTTCATCATCTGATGCAGAGTAGATGTGACAGCTCCTGCCCCATGGATCCAAGGGCAACCTAATAAACAAGAATAGGATGGTCTAATATCCATCACGTAGAAGGTAGAGTCGAAAGTCTGAGAATCGACTTTGATGGGGATGTCTACCTCCCCGTGCACCATTCTCTTCAAACCATCGAAATCCCTCACCACTATGTTGCTGGGCTTCAAGGTCAAACCTTCACAGCCTAGTCTATCCAGAGCCTTCTTGGGCAGCACATTCAATGATGAACCAGTATCTACCAGGACATGGGCTAAAGTAGTGCCCCTACATTCGACGGAAACATGTAGCACATCATTGTGTTTTCTCCCTCTGGGTGTCAGATCAGCATCAGAGAAGCCTAAACCGTTGTTAGCCGTCAAACTAGCCATACAATCTTTGAATTGGTCAGCAGAAGTTTCCTGTGGCACACAAGCAGTTTTGAGAAATTTCACCAGAGCCTTCGCACGAGCTTCGGAGCACAACAATAAGGCTGGCATATAAATATTTGAAGGGGTCTGCCTCAGCTGTTCGACCATGTTGTAGTCGCTTTTCTTGATAATATTCAAAATTTCTTCCATCTCCTTCTTGGAAGCCTCTGGGATAGATACTGAATGCGCCTTCGTCTGGACAGGATCAACCAGTACGTCCTTGCCCCGAGTCTCGGTCGACTCCATGATAGGAGTGTCAGTAGGGGTAATCACCAGAATTGTAGTGGTAGTATAAGCAGGAACAAAAGTGGGAATGATCACAGGACCAATAACAACTTTCAGAGGAGAAATCTCAAGGGAGAAAACTCTTCCACTTCTGGTTATTTTGCTGGTTCCAACAATGTTGCCAATATCAGGATCAGCCTTCTCGGAAACCTGGTCTTCATCATCCAGCCAATCTTGCTTGACGCCGTGGTAGTAAACGTCACCCCCATAGTTCCAGGGAACAGTTTTGTCTGAGGAGTATGGGATTGGCCCTAGCGTAGTAATTATTAGTGGAGTCACCTTCGAAACAGATGTAATCCTGACAGGTCTTTTGGTGGAGACCCTGGGAGGACTGGAGGAAATGGTTATTATTGAAACATCCTTGCACGGAATGGTTGGAACGGGAGTCTTCTCAAACAAAATATCTATATCATCCATCAGGCGCTGAACACCTGCCTTCAACAAATGACAACCAGTCGGTAGAGATAAACAGAAGTGGCAACCTTCGCCATAACCCGAAAATAAATCGGCCATCAATAAGTTCCACTTAACGGTCAGGAGAGGAGTAACAAGTTTATCAACAGCAGTAACAAACACATCATCTTCAATAGTGTTAACACCATGGTCGTGCTTGGGCATAGGAGCAGTGATAACATTTGGAATCTTTGGGGTGCCAAATTCAATTTCTTTCGCCTCGAGATGGTCTTACACCTTGTTTTTCAAAGCCCGACAGTTGTTGGTATCTTGGCCTGGACTTTCTAAATGGTAAGCACAACGAGCATTAGAGTTGTAGTGAGGAGAGGCGGTGTTGGGATTCTTCGGAGCTTCCTTCAAAGTTACCATATTAGACTTCAATAAATGTGGCAAGACTTGAGATAAAGTCATGTTTATCCGGGTAAACTGTCTTACCGACCTTTCTATTCTCGGTTGATTATTCCTTTGTTGGGTAGGTTCAGGCTTAGAGATCATGACAGCCCCTACTGCTGGACGATGTTCAGTTCTGTCCTGGTTTATTTGATGATACACATCACTAACCTCTTTCTTCCCAACAAATGGCTTTCTTACAGCACTGGAGGATGCATCCTTTTGGATCTTGCCATTCCTAATTCCAGGTTCCACCCTTTCTCCTGTCAGAATCAATTCAGTGAAGCCGGCTGAGGAGCTTCCATAAGGTGATTGAAAAATGGACCAGACAGGGTACCCAGAAACATATCTACTAGCTCTCTATCAGACAGGGGAGGTTGGACTCTTCCTGCTAAGTCCCTCCACTTCTGAGCATATTCCTTAAAGCCCTCGCTCGAACCCATAAACATACTTTGGAGTTGAGTACGGGTGGGAGCAAGGTCTGCATTGTACTGATATTTCTTGTAGAAAGCAGCAGCCAGGTCTTCCCAATTATGAATGTTGGCCCTTTCCAGCTAGTAGAACCATTCTAGTTGAGTCCCAGACAGACTATCCTGAAAGAAGTGGACCCATAAGTCTTTGTCAGCAGTGTGAGGCTGGATCTTCCTCACATAAGATCGGAGTTGCATTTTGGGACATGAAACCCCATCATATTTGGAGAACACTGGCACCTTGAACTTTTGTGGGATGACAACCCCAGAGACCAAACACAGCTCTTCAAAGTCCATACACGGTACCTTATGAACCTCCATTGCATTCAAATGATCCTCCAACTGTTTGTATTTTTCACCAGCGGGAGGATACTGCTCCTCATCATAGTCAGATTCACCATCAGATTCTATTGGACTGGAGTCTTCCTCTCTTTTTTTCCTCTTCCTGACTATTTCCTTCCTTTAATAAAGTTACCAGTTCAGAGGCTCGCTGCACTGGTCCTCTGATTCTTCTTCCTAGATTCACTAATCCATTTGGCTTCTTTGGCTTCTTTTTTCCTTTAATAAGCATGGCTTTAAATTATTCTTGCCCCTTGGTCAGAGCCATGATCATTTGCTGGAACTGGGAATTCTGAGTCTGTAGATCCTTCACTGTTTGTTCTAGAGCTATTGTTGAAATAAACAGCGAAGAGGATGAGAAACCTACTTTGAAACCTGCTTATGCAATGTTTTCAAGGATTTCTAAGACTCAAATTTGCTTAAACAAAAAGAGAACAAATGTTAAGATATCTTATTAATCACAATAATGCCCCTTCGGCTTACAAAGGGAACAAAGCAACAATAAAATTCTCCAAGCAAAAGGAATATTCAAGTTTCCCACGGGCGCATCCTTTTTGGTGAAATGTAGGAATTTGTGCTCCTCTCCTCGTGAAGTAACTGGGTGAGCTCTAAAACCTTCTTCTCGTTGGCGTAGAATTGAGTTTTAAAGGTATCCCGTTCTCCTTTGAGTTGGATCCAGGATTTTTGTAGCTCCTCAAAATTAGTTGGCATGTTAGGGTGAAGAACAACGTAAGGAGTGTCTCCCTCAGTAATCGGCTCCATAATCACAGGTAAGATGGTAGGGTAAGGCATCATAAGACATTGAGCACGAGCTCGCACCCATTTGAGGTAAGGCTCAAGAGGGATGGAATTTTTGTGTCCTAGTGTCTTTCTATCAACTTTGTTTATCATTCCCCAAGCTCGAATGAACCTCTTGTGATAACCCTGATCATCATTCTCATAGTCAAATGTAATTCCTCGGACGAGTGTGTCGTGAGGACCATCCCTTCTAGCATAACCAAATTGTCGCAACTCCAAACAAGGGTTATAAGTGATTCCTCCCCTAATTCCTAAGAGAGGGACATTAGGGAATTCCCCACAGCGATCAATAATGGTAACATTCTCTGAGGATCGCGAACACCAATGAATATCCGAATGTGTAAGAGACATCAACCTACGAGACCATCTCATACCCTAATCATTCTTCAAGACAGACAAGGGTAGGTATGAAATAAACCACCTAGCCAGTATAGGAGTGCAACACAGAAGGGTTCCTCTTCTCTTCAGAGTATGAGTATACAGAGAGTGTAGAATATCCCCAAGTAAGGTAGGCACCAGATTATGCGACAGAAAAACCTTAACCGCATTCACATCTATGAGTTGGTCCGTGTTAGGGAATAGTATCATCCCATAGATGAGAAGGGAAAACATCTCCTCAAAAGCTTGTCAATCCAAGCTATCCCAAAGATAGTGAGCTTTCTCAAATAGAAACTTAGCTGGAAATCCTTGAATACTTCTTCTGGTTTCCCAATTTGCCACTACATCAGACCGTTGTAAAGATAGAGCTTGAGAAATATCTTCAGGATTTAGGTCTCTTTTTGTACCGTTGAATGGTAGCTGATTAAGGATAGGTACCCCCAATAACTGAGAAAACTCCTCCATAGTAGGCACTAACTGGTAATCAGGGAAGGGGAATCAGTGGTGCAACGGGTCAAAGAACTGAAAAAGCACCTTTAACATTTCTTCATCAGGGGTTGCAGTGACCAAGTTGAGAAGTCGCTTTGCGGCAGGATAATCCGCTTGATTACGAGATCTCCGAATTGATATATTTGACGTCTGACTTTCTTGTTGAAAGCCTTGATCATCCGCTTTTGATACGTCTGACCATGGAACACAGCAGCGAGTCGCTTCTCGTCGATCAAATTGAGCTGATCAAGTCGGGTCTGAATCCAATCATCTTCACTCAAACCAGAGTCCTTCATAATCCTTAAAGAAGGAATCTGAACTTCCATGGGCAGGACAGCTTCCATGCCATATACCAAAGAAAATGGGGTTGCCCCGGTTGAAGTACGTGCCGTCGTATGGTAACCATGCAGAGCAAACGGTAACATCTCATGCTAGTCCTTGTAATTGACTGTCATTTTCTGAATGATCTTCTTAATGTTTTTGTTCGCAGCTTCAACAGCACCGTTCATTATCGGCCGATAGGGAGATGAATTGTGATGCTAAATCTTGAACTGTTCGCACAATGCGGTGATCATAGTATTATTCAGATTTGTACCGTTGTCTGTGATGATCCTGTCTGGAACACCATACCTGCATATGAGGTTTTGCTTGATGAAGCGGGCAATCACATTTTTAGTAACAGAGGCGAAAGAAGCTGCCTCGACCCATTTGGTGAAGTAGTCAATGGCAACCAGGATGAAGCGATGTCCGTTGGAAGCCGTGGGCTTGATCTCTCCAATCATGTCAATGCCCCACATTGCGAATGGCCAAGGAGCTGTCAGCACGTTGAGAGGAACCGGAGGAATATGAATCTTGTCAGCGTAGACTTGACACTTGTGGCAAGTACGGGAGTGCTGATGGCAATCTGCTTCTATGGTAGACCAGTAGTAGCCTGCCCTTATGATCTTTTTAGCCATAGTATGCCCGCTCAAATGGGTGCCAAATGTACCGCTGTGCATCTCTGTCATGATTAGCTCCGCTTCAGCTTTGTCAACACATCAGAGTAAGACACAATCATGGTTGTGCTTATAGAGGATGCCATTGCTCAGGAAGAACTTGGCAGCAAATTTCCTTAGGAACTTCTTGTCATTTACGGAAGCTCCTTCGGGATATTCTCTAGTCTGGAGATACCTTTTGATTTCGTGGAACCAGGGTTGTTCCACTACTTCTTCAGTATTAATCTCATGACAATGCGCATGTCCATCCATTCGCTCGATGGTGATTTGGGGAGCCTCGTTATCCCAGTTGAGTTTAAACATAGAAGACATTGTTGCCAGAGCATCTGCTAGTTTATTTTCTTCTCGCGGAAAATGCTCGAAGGTAATTTGCTCGAAATGAAGCAACAATGTCAGGACATGTTCTTTGTATGGGATAAGATTAGGATGTTTGGTATCCCACTCTCCTTTGATTTGACTGATAACCAAAGCCGAGTCCCCAAATACGATCAAAGATTTGATCCCCAAGTCTATAGCAGCCTTGAGACCAAAGATGCAAGCTTCATATTCCGCCATGTTGTTTGTGCAGCTGAAGCACAGTCGGGCCGTGAAAGGAGTGTGACAACCTTCCGGAGAAATGAGTACCGCACCGATACCGTTTCCAAGTGCATTTGAAGCACCATCAAAGTACAGGGTCCATCAGGATCCCTTTTCGGGTCCGTCATACGGTCCGTTACCTTCAATGTTATCCAAATTCATGATGTCCTCGTCTGGGAAGTCAAATCTCATGGTTTGATAATCTTCGATAGCTTGATGAGCTAGATGATCAGCTAGTACACTCCCTTTTATAGGTTTTTGGGTGGTGTACTGGATGTCATACTCAGTTAGGATCATTTGCCATCTAGCTATTCTTCCAGATAAAGCAGGCTTCTCGAAGATATACTTGATAGGATCCATTTTGGAAATCAACAAGGTGGTATGAGTCAGCATATACTGCCTTAGTCGGCGAGCAGCCCATACCAAAGCGCAGCAAGTTTTCTCGAGCAATGAGTAGCGAGTCTCACAGTCGGTAAACTTTTTGCTAAGGTAATAAATAGCATGCTCTTTTCGACTAGACTCGTCATGCTGGCCCAAAACACACCCCATTGAGTTATCCAAGACGGTTAGATACATGATCAATGGTCTTCCTTCGACGGGAGGCATCAGAATAGGAGGTTCTAGCAAATACTCCTTGATCTTATCAAAAGCAGCTTGGCAATTGTCGTTCCATTCGACTACCTGATCTTTCTTTAATAATTTGAAAATTGGCTCACAGGTAGAAGTCAGATGAGAGATGAATCTGGCAATATAGTTCAAGCACCCCAAGAACCCTCTAACCTCCTTTTCATTACGGGGAGCAGGCATCTCTTGTATTGCTTTCACTTTTGCTGGATCGACCTCAATGCCTTTGTTGCTGACAATAAACCCTAGAAGCTTACCAGACCTAACTCCAAAAGTACACTTACTTGGATTCAGCCTGAGCTTGTACTCTTTCAACCGGGAAAACAACTTTTCTAGATGCTCAAGGTGTTCCTCCTCTGTTTGTGACCGAGCTATCATATCGTCTACGTAAACTTCGATCTCATGATGTATCATATCATGAAATAAAGCTACCATGGCGCGTTGATAAGTTGCCCCTGCATTCTTTAGTCCGAACGGCATCACCTCGTAACAAAAAGTACCCCACTGTGTAACAAAGGTTGTTTTCTCCATGTCCTCGGGGGCCATTTTAATCTGGTTGTAGCCCGAGAATCCATCCATGAAGGAAAACACTTTGTGCTGAGCTGTGTTGTCGATCAAAATGTCAATGTGCAGTAGCGGAAAATCATCTTTGGGGCTGGTCCTATTCAAATCCCGGTAGTCTACACACATCCTGACTTTGCCATCTTTTTTAGGAACTGGCACGATGTTAGCAACCCATTGAGGATAGGATGTAACAGCCAGAAAGCCAGTGTTGAATTGTTTCATCACTTCTGCCTTAATCTTCTCAGACATATCGGGCCTCATTCGGCGGACCTTTTGCTTTATCGGTGGACAATCCTCTCTTGTAGGGAGACGGTGAACCACGATGTTTGTGTCTAAACCCAGCATGTCTTCGTAAGACCAGGCGAAGATTTCAACGTACTCATTTAACAGTTGTATCAGGCGCTTCTTGACACTTGGTTCCAGATTGGCACCCACTTGCACTTCCTTTCGGTCTTCCTCTGTTCCTAAATTGACAGTTTCTAACGACTCTTCGTGAGGCAAGATGGCCCTTTCCTCTTGCTGTAGGAGTCTGGCTAGTTCTCCCGGTACTTCACAACCTTCGTCATCTTCATACTCAGCCTGATTGACTAGATCTTCAGAGTTTTTGAAGGACATAGCAGAATAGTCACCCATAGAATCCAGAGTGGATGGGTACCTGCATTTGTGAGTGTGGGTGTGTGTAAGGGGATAGCCATCCTTAAACAAGAAAAATGCAAAAAGGGAACGAAAATGAACACAGCAGTTTATCAATGAAAAACGTCCAATGAATCATTAAACATGGCATATGGATATGAAGATAATCAAAACCCTTGCAAATGGACATACATGCCCCGGGCAAGGCATGAGGTGAAAAAGTAGTGTACAGATTGTTCAAAAGAAATTATTACAGACCAAAGGAAATGTTTGATAGATAATTACTGATTAATAAAAGTAATGGGGACAAGGTCCTTTGCCTCCCAGTTGCATAGTCCCCCTTCGATGGTTGGGTAGATCCAATCTTCAATGTTGGCCTCTTCGTCTTCATTTTCCAAAGCATTGATCCCATAAGGAGAGATCTTGATGGGTGCTCTTTCAACCTTTGAACGGCGCATAGCTTTCTGCCCCGCAGCAGTGAATCCTAAACCAAACTTGTCTGTGTGAGGAATTTCCGGCAACTGCCCCCATGTTGAGCTCTTCCCTACCTTCATTGCGGCCTTCGCGTCTTTTAGAGATGTCATCCTGGCCATCTGCTTTGGTACCTCAGCTACCACTTTTGCTACTTCCACCTCAGGAGAGACTTCTTCGAAGTGCTGGAATGGCGTCTCAATGAATTCACCCTCTACCTCTACATATCGGAAAGAGTTCAGGTGGCTAATCATATATTCCTCTTCACCGTGGACGGTTACGATCTTTCCCTTGATAGGGTACTTCAGCATTTGATGTAGGGAAGAGGTGACTGCCCCAACATTGTGTATCCATGGTCTCCCCAATAAGCAAGAGTATGACGGACGGATGTCCATCACATAGAAAGTTGAGGGGAACACCTCTGTGCCAACCTTAATGGGAATGTCCACCTCCCCATGTACCATTCTCTTTGACCCGTCAAATGCCCTTACAATGATATTACTTGGCCTTAACTCCAAGCCTTCACAGTCTAATTGGTCGAGGGCCTTCTTAGGCAGCACGTTCAGAGAAGAACCAGTGTCGACCAGAACATGGGCCAAAGTAGTTCCTTGGCATTCTACTGACACATGTAATGCGTCGTTGTGTTTTCTTCCCTTTGAGGTTAGGTCAGCATCAAAGAAACCTAAACCGTTGTCTGCTGTAAGACTGGCTACACAGTTTTGGAATTGGTCGGCAGAGGTTTCCTGGGGTACATGGGCTGTCTTCAGGAACTTTATCAAAGCTTTGGCGTGCGCCTCTGAACAAAGTAGCAATGCTAACATGGAGATCTTCGAGGGGGTTTGCCCTAGTTGCTCTACCACATCATAATCACTCTTTTTAATTATCTTCAAGATTTCCTCCATCTCTTTCTTAGAGGTTTCCGGGATGACCAAAGGTTGAGCTCTCGTCCTGACGAGCTCATCTTGGATCCCTTTACCCTTATCAGCAGAAGTTGGAGGGACAACAACAGGGACAGCAGTATCTTCAATCAAAGGGGTTCTAGCAGAAAGTTTTATTGGTGCAGGAATAACTTTGGCGGCAGATGAGGGTCCAAAGATTGCCTTTGGGGGAGGCAATCTCTAGAGAAAATATTCTCCCACTTTGGGTGATCTTGCTTGTGCCGGAAATGTTCCCAATGCCGGTATCTTCTTCATCAGAGCTTCCTTCGGTTATTTCAACTTGTTTAATACCATGGTAGTAGATTTCTCCACCGTAATTCCATGGTATTGACTTTTCAGAACTGTAGGGGACAGGCCCTGGCATAGTTATCTTCAGAGGAACAGACTTTGTAGCATATGTAATCTTAACAGGCTTTTTGACGGCCTTGGAAAGATTGGCGTGAATGGTAATAATTGATACATCTTTAGTAGGGGTTGGAATAGCAGAAACTTTTTCAAACAGAATTTGTTGACTTTCCAACAAGCCTTGGATGCCTTTCTTCAGTAACGGGCAGTCAATTGGCAGAGAGTAACAACAGTAACAATCTTTTTTGCATCCCGGGAAAATCCCGGCCTTTAACAGATTTAACTTGATGGTTAACAACGGAGTTATCAGGTCATTGACATCAGAAACATACAAATCTTCCTCAATAGCATGGACATTTCGACCGTGCTTCGGCATCGGAGCAGATATCACGTTTGGTTTCTCTGGAGCATCGAACTCAACCTCCTTCGCTTCTATCAAGTCTTGGATCTTATGCTTAAGTGCCCAGCAGTCGTTGTTGTCGTGCCCGACACTGTCAGAATGGTAGGCGCATTTAGCATTGGGGTGATAATACGGAGAAGAAGTGTTCACATTTTTTGGTGCCTCCTTGATAGTGGCGAGATTCAACTTCAACAGATGGGGAAGCACTTGCGCCGGTGTCATATTGATGCGGGTGAACTGCCGTTGCGGTCGTTCCACCCGTTGCTGATTTGGCCTGGACTGGTTATAACGAGGCTGATCATTTGATGGATTTTGGATCATCACGGCCCCCACAGTCGGCCGGCGCTCAGTCTTCTCCGCTCTTCTCTGAGAATACACAGCAGCTATTTCTTTCTTCGCTGGAAATGATTTCTTAGCAATTGTAGATGCAGAGGCATCCTTCTGAATCTTCCCATTCTTGATGTCGGCTTCTACCCGCTCGCCAGTCAGAATTAATTCAGTAAACCCCGAGGAAGAGCTACCGATCAGATGATTAAAGAATGGACCGGACAGGGTCCCGAGGAACATATCGACAAGTTCTCTATCAGAAAGAGGCGGATGCACTCTTCCGGCCAGATCGCGCCACTTCTGGGCGTACTCCTTAAATCCCTCACCTGAGGCCATTCCTATACTCAGCAGCTGAGTACGGGTTGGTGCCAGGTCAGAATTATACTGATATTGGCGATAAAAAGCAGCTGCCAGATCTTCCCAACTACGTATCTCCGACCTTTCCAGCTTATAAAACCAGTCTAACTGAGTGCCAGACAGGCTATCTTGAAAGAAATGTACCTAAAGGTTTCTGTCAGATGTGTGAGGTTGGATTCTTCGGACATATGACCTTAGGTGCATTTTTGGACAGGATAGCCCGTCATATCTTGCAAAAATGGGTACTTTGAACTTCGGGGGGATCACAATTCCAGCAATTAATCCCAAATCTTCGAAATCCAGACCGGGGACTCTCTGCAGCTCCATAGCTGCCAACCTGTCTTCCAAGTTTTTGTACTTATCATCGGCGGGCGGGTATTGTTGTTCTGAGTAGTCTTCGTCTTCTTCAACCTCTTCTTCTTCAGCTTCAGATTCGGAAGGTACCGCAGTCCCTTTTCCTTTACTGTTTTCTTCTTCGGATGCGGAAGGAAATTCAAGAACCCTTCTGGCTTCACCCTCAAACCTTCTCCCCAAGGTAGCCACTCCGACTCTCTTTTTCTTCTTCTTTACTTGGTCTTTGTTCCCAAGCAGGGTTTTTAGATCCTCCTGAACCTTAGCCAAGGTCATCAGGAGTTGTTGAAACTGTGCGTTCTGAGACTGCAAGTCCTTGACCGTCTGTTCGAGATCCATCTTACTGAAATAAATAGAAGAAAGATAAGGAAACCTGGTGTGGAGACCTGCTTATGCACATGATGAATGGTATGCTTATGTATGCAATGCATTCAAGGATTTAGAAAGTTCAAAATTGTTGCAAACAAAAAGAACGCACGTCATATTAAGAAGAATTTTGTTAGTACATAAATGCCCCATGGGCCAAATATTACAAAAACTTCTCAAGGTAAAAAGACGTTGCACATCCTCTTTGGCGCGATGTAGGTGTTGAGGGTCTCTTCCTCATGGAGTCGGCGGGTAAGCTCCAAAACCTTCTTCTCACTGGCATAGAAGCTGGCTTCAAAAGTGTTCCGTTCCTCCTTGAGTTGGATCCAACTCTTCTGCATCTCCTCCCACGATGTAGGCATGTCAGGATATAGGATGGTGTAGGGAACCTCTCCTTCCTTAACGGGCTCTTTAATCACAGGGGGAACATGAGGATAAGGCATCATTAGACTCTGGGCTCGGGATCGTACCCACTTGAGATAAGGCTCAAGAGGGATAGAGTTTTTGTGCCCCAGTGTCTTGCTGTCAACCTTGTTAGGCATCCTCCAAGCTCTGATGAATCTTTGGCGAAGTCCTTGCGCATCGTTGTCGAAGTCAAAAACTAGGTCAGGAATCAACATGTCATGAGGGCCATCTCTCCGTGCATATCCAAATTGCCTCAAAGCTAGGCAAGGGTTGTAGGTAATGCCTCCTCTAATGCCAAGTAATGGAACATTAGGGAATTCTCCACAACGATCGATGATGATGACATTTTCTCTGGACCGAGAACACCAATGTACATCAGAGTGAGTAAGGGTCATCAACCGTTGTGACCACCTCAGGCCTTGGTCATTCTTTAAGACAGATTGTGGAAGGTGCGAAATAAACCACCTTGCCAGGAGAGGAGTGCAGCACATGAGAACACCCCTCTTTCTCATTGTTCGAGTGTAAAATGAGTGAAGAATGTCCCCAAGCAATGTTGGTATTGGATTTCTGGATAAGAACATTTTGACGGCGTTGATATCTACAAGCTGGTCAGGATTTGGGAACAAGACCAACCCATAAATGAGGAGTGCCACAATTTCTTCAAAGGCTTGAAGGTCCAATGAATTCCAGCACTCTTGTGCCTTCTCAAACAAGAATTTTTCTAAGAAGCCTTTGATACCGCTTCTAGTTTCCCAATGCCCCTTGATGTCAGATGGTTGCAAGTGTAGGGCTTGAGCAACATCCTCAGGCTTTGGTTCCTTTTCTGTACCGTTGAAAGGTAGTTGATTAAGGATAGGAATTCTCAGGAGTTGAGAAAATTCCTCCAAAGTGGGTACCAACTGGTAGTCGGGGAATGTGAAACAGTGGTGAAGGGGGTCAAAGAACTGAAACAACACCTTCATCATGTCCTCTTCAATGTTGGTGTTGACTAAGCTGAGTAGTCTACCATGTCTTTCACTGAAGGGAGAGCTTTCCGGAATTCTTGATGTGAGCTCCTTGAGTTGAGGAGGGATTCTCACAAGGTTGACTTGGATGGTTTTCCTGCGAGGATTTTCCATGACCTACAAAACAAGAACAAAGATGAAGATCCAAACCCTTGAAATGGTTAGTACATGCATATGATGCTTCATGATGTTTATGATGTATGCACAAAACATATGTACAAGCAAATCACACCAAACCCTAGTTTCAGGCTTGCATGGGGTTTCATAGGTAAGTACCCTCTTGAGGGTAGTTGGCTTAAAAACCTGTCCTATAAATAGTAACCGAGTTTTAAGGAGCTCAATATCACGGGATTGTTTTCATTGTTCATTGTTTTGGTTTAGCCACTTAACTAGCGACCAAAATATTCCAAGAAAACAACCCTCAATGAGTGTAGTATCGAGTATCTACCAACTTCGGACTGCACCAAAGCCGGTCATCTCACTACCCCTAATGAAAGGCCAAGATGGTCAAGTAAGGTTCTAGGTCATTAGTGCTTAGTGACATCACTCAGCGGCCCCGTACTCTCCTTGATTGAACTCAAGGGTTACCGATACTCACAAATATGTCGCACTAATATAGCTATTGCTTCAACCATGTCGGTATACCCCACACAGTTTCCATAACGTATTGCTATCTATGAATGTTTCCCCAAATCCGGGTGTAGGATTTCAATCCCAAACAAGAGAACCAAGATATAAAGCAATCAAAGCAAACAATTAGTCATGCAAGAGGGTGATCTAAGCCCTAAGGTTACTCCACTTTAAAGTTTGTCCCCAGCAGAGTCGCCAGTTCTGTGATACGGTGGGAGAACTGACTTGAGGTTTTGCGTTTGTTTTCGCAAATGTTTCGGTTGAGCAAGAGTCGCCACCGACTTTTTATTTTATCCTAAGGAAAGGTTAAAAAGCACTGCAAAAACCTTTGAGATGTTTTCTTGGGTTCGGGGAGTAGATTATAGGAAGGGAAGGTATTAGCACCCTTTCTATCCATGGTTATCCATGGGCTCTTAGTTACTTGCTTAGATCATTTGCCTTGCATTTTCAATTGTTTGAAATGGTGCTTTGTGTGTGTGGTTTTGAAAATGTTTTAAAAAAGATGCCTTGTCTAGGCAACCCTTGTAACAATTCTTTACTCGAATGTTTTACAAAAGGTGTTTGTCTTTTTGAAAAGATGTTTCAAGGTTTTGAAAGTTGTTTTTGAAAGTTTGTGTTTGTGAAGTGGTTTTGAAAAATAGGCAAGTATTTTTGTAAGTTGGCAAGTAACCAAGAGTTATCTACTCCTAAATCTCTCAAAGATCTTTGCTATGATTTAACTCTTTTAACAATTTTGTTCCACCATTGTATTTGGTGGACAATCTTGTGTTAGGATGTGAACGGGACTGGCGCGGGTCATCGTTTAGACCATGATTGCAATGGTGCCAAGTGTCTTTGGTCAATTTTTCCTTTAAGGGACTTGATCATTTTTAGGCAACTTTCGAAAGCGTCATCGAGGGACTATGATCATTTGATTGTTTTGTTTTTGCCAAAGATACCTAAGATGCAATATGGCCCATTTTTGAAGGCAACAAGTGGAGTACCCTAGGGGTGCTAGTGTGATTGGTGTGGTCCATTTTCATGCTTGTTTATCTTGAAGTTAGGTCAAACTATTTTTGGTTAATTTAGCATACAAAACCCTAATTCTAACATGGCATAATTAGAAAACTTTTAAATGCGAAAAATAAAAGGTCCTAAGTTATTACAATATAATATATGGGATGGGGGGTACAAATGTTCAAATGGGGATATTTTAGCAAGAAATTAAACTTAAACTATTACATCCAAATTGAATTATACAAATTATTTAATATACAAAAAATGCAAATATAATAAATGTGCAAGATGCAAAAAAATGGTTTATGATATATATGGAAAAAAGTATTTTTATGGGTTAAATAAACAAAAATAAAATTAATTCATTTTTGGTATTTTTATGTATTTAGGGCAAAACCCTAATTTTATGAATAAAAGGTATTTATTATATAATATATGTAATATTTATTAATTATATACAAAAAATAAATAGAAAGGAAGTATATTGTAAAAGGTATTTATTATATAATATATTTATATTATGTATTAAATATATTAAATATATACAAAAAATAAAAATATTTAATATTTACAAAAAATTATATTTTTTATAAAATGTTTTCAAAAGATAAAATAAAATAAAAATCAGAAAATAAAAGTGTTTGTATTATTTTTAGTATTTTAAATAAAAGGGTATATATATTATTTACTTACATATATAACTAAATGAAGCAAATAAATGCCTAAAAAATACAAAATGAAGGTAAAAAATATTTTTTAATGTTTTTCATATTTTAACAAAAATAACAAATCAGAAACAAAAAGAAAAAGTCAAAAAATGATAAAAATAAACACAATGGACCAATGGGGTGTATGTGAAAAATGAAGGTGCAAACAGAAAAAACAAATTAGGCCCAGCCCAAAGCAAGCTTCTTCAACCTCCAGCCACTTTTGTTTCAAAAACGCGTGTTTCCTTGCTTGATTCAAATATCCTGATTCTTTGATTTTCAAGCAAAACTCATAACACCAAAAATTTAGAGCATTAAATCACGAATTCATACATATAAAGAACATGATCTAACTCTCAGAAATGAGAGAGAATTTCTTCTCCCCCAATTCCTGACCTAAATTTTGTTCAACATTCAGGTCCCAAATTCTCTCAGTACACTCAACATAAATGAAAAGTAATGATATGGGTGGATTCAGGGCCATGAGTAGGACATAACTTCTTCACAAACCTAAGCCTAAATAGGCTTGGATAGAGAGATAGAAGTTCAAACTTTTACCTGTTCAGCTTGAATCGTGTGCAGCAATGGAGGCACTTTCAATGGAGTTTGAGGGCTTGTACAGTTTGCTTGAAGCTCAGGGATGCTTCTCCAACCTCTAGCTTGCTTTGAAACTAACTGAAACGATCTATGTAACTCAACCTGCACAACTGAAAAAATGAAAATGGTGAACTTGGTTAGAGGTGTTACAGTCTGTAGCTAGGGCTTGGGATAGTTTCAATGGATGGTAGGGAGTGTGTATAAAGAGGTTTTAGCCAACACGCACGAGGGAAATGAACTGTGGGAGTCAATCTGCAACAGGGACTCTGTTTTGCAGAAAAAATGTGTTTTGGTGGATGAGGAGGTATTGAGGTTCAAAGGCTCGTGTTCTAGGTCAGTTAGGGAGTCTCAAATGTGTGCACAAAGTTTGCTTGAGTTGGTTCTTGCAGGAAGTTGTCTTATCATACAAAATGCAAGTTTTCTTCTTATCTAAGCAAGCAAAATGCAAGTTGGATTATAGGCTCCTACAGGCCCCTCAAGTATGCTGCATATTTGGTTCTTGATCAGTGTGATATGTCCATAATCTTGTGCCCAAAAGATCTGGCTTGTACCACTTTGATTTGTGTTTTGACATAAAGTGCACCTTTTCAAAAATGGCTAAAATGCTTTTTCTATTTTAAGACTAATCCTTTGTGTAATGACTATATGAACAAAACAAAGCTAGAACACAATGGATTGACATTAAATTATTGAGTGAGAATGAGGTTAGAGGCCTGTAATGTAGCTTGCATATGCTGAGTTTGAAAATGCACAAGTTATGAACATGCCTTCGGCCATGAATCAAAGTGACTTTTGCCCATATTGACAAATTCGATTCTCCATAACCATGAGGTTGTTTGATGAGTTCTGGGACATTTTGGAAAGCTTGGAATGTGTACTACAATCCATATTTGTAATTCAAATTGAAATTCCAAGTGGAAGCATGTGAAAAGTTGCCATGAAGTTAGGCAAAAATCCTGCCTAAAATAGGTCAAAATTTCTCTAAGTTAAGAATGTTTTGCACCCTTGTTCCAAAAATCATAACTTGAGCTACAAGCTTATTTTGAGGAAACTTTGTGAATCAAAGTTGTAGATTTTTAAATGGACTACAACTTTCATGTTTTGACTTTTGTTTGAATCCAAATGCATCTTGATGAAAAAATGGGGCAAAGTTAGGAAAAAATTAGGGATTTTCATAACTTAGAAAAATTCTAAGTTATGAAAATTCTTCATTTTAAACCCTAATTTGCAATTTTTGATTTCTTGATGAACAAGTTTCATAATTTGGCATGTTTTGATGAAAAATGAATCTTGACACTTGATTTTGACCAAAAAGTCAAAGTTTGACTTTTCAGTATACAGTCAAAAATTGATCAATTGACTGGAAAATTCATCTGTCAATCTTGTGCATTTGGGATCTTTTGAATTTGTTGAACATGTCAAGACAATTCCATGGGGTCCTTGAGTCCATATATGAGCTTGGTTTGCCATTGGTTAGGTCAAACAGTCAAAAATTGCCTTTGTGCAGTCAAAACCCTAAAAATGACCATTTTGCCCTTTTGGTGATCTGATCAAATTTCTTGTGGAATTGTGATCCAAACTTGACCAAATGGTTCAAATGAGTTCATAATGTTGATGTGGGTCAAATTTCATGAGGTTTGACTGTCAATTGACCACAATTGACTTTTTTTTAATATAGTTGATTTCTAGGTCAACTGTCCAATTGATTGGGCAAAGATTGGAATCAAGGCTTGAACCTTGGCATGGGTAAACTTGGGAGTCTAATATGAAGCATGCAAATCTTTTTAGGCATTTTAGGTCAAAACATCTTTGTGCAAACACAAACCCTAATTTGGGTCAGCAGTGCAAGGAGGAGTCTTGAGCAGAGCAAACCCTAACTTGATCTTGAGCTCCAAGAGTCTTGTGGTGAGAAAATGTTGATGAAATGAGAGGGCAAATTTTGGGGTACAACAGTTTGCAAATTTAAATTTCCCGAAGTCTTTGAAATCATTGCATGCGCATACCATTATCATACACATCATTACAGGTACCATTACAGGTTTCTCATCTCCTTCGCTGTTTATTTCAGCAGAAATGTCTTTCGAACAAAGCATCAAGGACCTGCAGGAACAGAACACCCAATTCCAACAAATGTTCATCAGTCTGGCAAAGGGGCAGGAGGATCTGAAAGCCCTCATTCTAAAAGAGAAGAAGAAAAAGAAGAAGGCTACCGGTATTCTGAATATGGGCAGAAGGTTTGGAGAGCGGTTGAAGCGACAAGTCGACCTGACCTCTTCATCTAAGGAAGGGGAGAATCAGGAAGAAGAGAAATAACCTAGTCCTGCAGTCTCTGACAATGATACTGATTATAACGATGAATAATATCCTTCTACCGAGGATAGATACAAGCAGTTAGAAGACCGTCTGAGTGCCGTGGAAGTTCAGAGGATACCTGGATTGGATTTTGAAGAATTGGGTTTGGTGTCCGGAGTGGTCACCCCGCAGAAGTTCAAAGCTCCAGTTTTTGTGAAGTATGATGGGGTGTCCTGCCCAAAGCTCTATCTCCGCTCTTACATCAGGAAGATTCAGCCCCATACCGCTGATAGAAATTTGTGGGTGCATTTCTTTCAAGATAGTCTGTTAGGGACTCAGCTTGAATGGTTCTACCAGCTAGAGGGAACAAATGTCCGAAACTGGGAAGATCTGGCTGCTACTTTCTACAAGCAGTATCAGTATAATGCCGACCTTGCTCCCACTCGTACTCAACTCCAGAGTATGTCCATGGGTGCAAGTGAAGGTTTTAAAGATTATGCACAAAAATGGAGAGACTTGGCTGGGAGAGTTCAACCCTCGTTGTCTGATAGGGAGTTGGTTGATATGTTTCTGGGGACGCTATCTGGTCCATTTTTCAATCATCTGATCGGCAGCTCGTCAGCTGGTTTCACCAAGCTGATTCTAACTAGAGAAAAAGTAGAAGCTGGGATTCGAAGCAGCAAAATACAGAAGGATGCCTCGTCAAGTTCAGTAAAGAAGCCTTTTGCTGGTAAGAAGGAAGCCAGTGTCGTCTATAGTTCGAGGGGCTAGAACAGGGCTGAACAACGTCAGACGGTAAGTGTCATGATGATAATTAGACCTACAGTTGCTTCACAATGCAACAATCAACAAAGGGTGGAAAGACCACAATGGCAGTTTACCCACATCAACATGACATTGGCTAAAGTTCTACCTCACCTGCTGAGATCCAACTTAGCAACCTTGAGAGAGGCTCCCAAGAATCCAAATACTACATCTCCCCGATATAATCCAAATGCCCAGTGTGCCTATCATTCTGAGAGTCCTGGCCACGATACAAATGACTGCTGGGCTCTGAGAAACAAAATACAAGACTTGATTGAAGCTAAGGAAATAGATTTTGATGCTCCGGAGAAGCCAAATATCATAACTGCTCCCATGCCTAAGCACAACCGTGGAGTTAATGCTATTGATAATGATTTATTTGCTGATGGTCGGTTTATTTCCGGGTTGTGGTGAAGGTTGCCACATGTGTTCGCTTCTACCTTCTGGTTGCCATTTGCTGAAGTTAGGTGTTCAACGCCTGATAGATAGTAAATATATTTTGTTCGAGAAGAATATGATTCCTGTTGTTCCAATTGAAGACATTACCATTATAACCATTTCCGCCAATCCTTCCAAGGTTTCCTCGAGAAGACCTGTTAGAATTACATCTACTCCAAGAATTGCTCCATTAATAATCATTGTTCCCGGTCCTGTCCCGTATGTCTCGGATAAAGATGTCCCATGGAATTATGGTGCCGATGTGTACTATCATGGCATCAAACAAGATCTGAAAGATGAAGAAGTTGATCTTGATGCTGGTAACATTGTCGGAACCAGCAAAATTACCCGAAGTGGAAGGGTCTTCTCTCCCGAGATTTCCCCGAAGACTGTCAACAAGCCTATTGTCATTCCATCTGCTGTTCCTGCTAGTACATCCACTATAGTTCCTATTCTTACTCCAGTTATTACTCCTGTCGGCGAATCGCCTGATACCCGCAACAAGGAAATTATAGGTGAGCCTTCCCGGACGGAGGCGCCTAAGAAAATTGTTATGGAAGCCTCTAAGCAAGAAATAGAGGAAATACTGAAAATCATTAAGAAGAGCGACTACAGTGTGGTCGAGCAGTTGGGGCAGACCCCATCGAAGATATTCATGTTGTCTTTGTTGTTGTGTTATGAAGCCCATGCGAAGGCTTTGATTGCATTTCTCAAGACTATGCATGTGCCGCAGGAGACTTCAGCTGATCAGTTCAAGGATTGTGTGGCCAGCCTGACTGCTGATAATGGGTTGGGTTTCTCAGATGCAGACTTAACACCAAAGGGAAGGAAGCATAATGATGATCTGCATGTCTCGATTGAATGCAGGGGCACCACTATGGCTCATGTGCTGGTAGATACTGGGTCTTCACTGAATATTCTACCGAAGAAGGCATTGGACCATTTGGATTACAAGGGTTTGACTCTAAAGCCTAGTAACATTATGGTAAGGACTTTTGACGGATCAAAGAGAATGGTGCACGGGGTGGTGGACATCCTTGTCAAAGTAGGTTCTTAGACTTTTGGGTCCACCTTCTATGTGATGGATATTAGGCTGTCGTATTCTTGTTTGTTGGGTCGTCCTTAGATCCACGAGGCTGGGGCAGTCACCTCCATACTCCACCAAATGCTGAAATATATGGTGAAAGGAAAGATTGTCACGGTGCAGGGTGAAGAAGAATATATGGTGAGTCACCTCAATTCCTTCCGCTACGTGGAGATGGACGGGGAATTCTTAGAAACTCCTTGTCAGAATTTCGAAGAAGTCCCTCAGATCTTGGCATCAACTGAAACTACTAGCAACAAACCTCCTTTGAAGATGGCTTCTCTCAAAGACGCCAGGGTCGTGGTTGAAGAAGGTGGGTGTACCAATTGGGGTCGGCTCCCTGATTTCACTCATAAAACTGATAAATTTGGTTAGGGCTTTACTACAGGGGCTCAAAGGGCTGTTAGACGCACTCGGGCTGGAGGACCTCCCCTATGCATCAGCAATCGTGGGATCAATGTCATTAAAGACAGTGAAGAGGACTCAAACATTGACAGCTGGATCTACCCGACTACCAACGGTGGACTGAGTAACTGGACGGCTAGGGACTTCATACATGTTTCTTTTATTCCGCAGTAATTAACTTTTTTGTTTTAAGATTTGTAATAAATAATTTGAAACTTTACGGCCCGATGCCTTGCCCGAGCCACCTTGGCTTTGCTTGTGAGGGTTATTATTTGTCATTTCATATATCATTAATAAAGCATTGGACGTTTCTTGCATACAAATTTTGCGCTCTCTATTTTCCTTTTCTATTTTCACTTTATTAAAATAGCTATTCTCTTACACACACTCACGTATCATAATGCATATCCATATCCACTATGGATCCCATTGATAACAACTCTGCTATTGCCAGTTATGACTTCAAAAATCCGATCAACCAAGCCGAGGATGAAGGTGAGGATGATTGTGAGGTGCCTAGAGAACTTGCTAGACTATTACAGCAGGAAGAAAGGGCCATACAACCCCATGAAAAGCCAGTTGAGACAGTGAATTGGGGTACAGAGAAAGACAAAAAGGAGGTTAGAATAGGTGCAAATCTAGAGCTTAGCGTCAAATAGAGGTTGATACAAATGTTGCACGACTATGTTGAGATCTTCGCCTGGTCCTACGAAGACATGCCTGGTTTAGACACTAATATTGTGGTACATCGCTTGTCGACTAAAGAAGACTGTCCTTCGGTTAAGCAGAAAGTCTGCCGTATGCGTCCTGAAATGTCAAAAAAAATCAAGGCATAGGTCATAAACAGTTCGATGCCGGATTCTTGGCTATCACTTCTTATTCGCAGTGGGTCGCCAACGTCGTTCCGGTACCTAAGAAGGACGGTAAGGTAAGAATGTGTGTTGATTATAAAGATTTGAACAGGGCAAGCCCCAAGGATGACTTCCCACTTCCTCACATCGATGTTCTGGTCGACAACATCGCGCAACACAAAATCTTCTCCTTCATGGATGGTTTCTCTGGCTACAACCAGATCAAGATGGCTCCTGAAGACATGGAGAAGACAACCTTCGTTACACAGTGGGGCACTTTCTGCTACAAGGTGATGCCTTTTGGGTTGAAGAATGCTAGGGCAACCTATCAGCGCGCCATGGTCGCTTTGTTCCATGATATGATTCACCACGAGATCGAAGTCTATGTTAATGATATGATAGCCAGGTCTCAGACTGAGGAAGATCACCTTGATCATCTCTAGAAGTTGTTCGACAGGTTGAAGATATACAAGCTGAGGTTGAATTCGAACAAGTGTACCTTCGGGGTAAGGTCTGGTAAGCTTCTGGGTTTCATTGTCAGTGACAAGGGTATTCAGGTAGACCTTGCGAAGGTAAAGGCCATACAAGAGATGCCGGCTCCCCACACAGAGAAAGAGGTTAGAGGTTTCTTGGGACGTCTAAATTATATCGCCAGGTTCATTTCACATCTGACTGCTACTTGTGAGCCAATCTTCAAGCTTCTGAAGAAAGATCAAGTGGTAAAGTGGAATGATGAATTCCAGACTGCTTTCGAAAGAATCAAGGAATATCTTCAAGAACCAACAATTCTGATGCCTCCAGTTGAAGGAAGACCGTTGATATTATACTTGACTGTGTTGAACAATTCAATGGGGTATGTGTTGGGGCAGCATGGCGAGTCTGGTCGAAAAGAGCATGCCATTTATTACCTTAGCAAAAAGTTTACCAACAGTGAGACCCGATACTCATTGCTCGAGAAAACTTGTTGCGCTTTGGCATGGGCTGCTCGCTGATTGAGACAGTATATGCTGACTCACACTACCTTATTGATATCAAAGATGGATCCGATCAAGTATATTTTCGAGAAGCCCGCTCTCTCTGGAAGAATAGCAAGGTGGCAAATGATCTTAACCGAATACGACATACAATATACGACCCAAAAGGCAATTAAGGGAAGTGTATTGGCTGATCATTTGGCTCATCAGGCCGTGGATGACTACCAGTCCATGAATTTTGTGTTCCCGGATGAGAATATCATGTTGGTGACTGACTACGAAGAACCTGGACCGGATGAAGGACCTGAAGAGGGATCCCGATGGTCTATGTATTTTGATGGAGCCCCGAACGCACTGGGTAACGGCCATTGGCATTATGATCATATCTCCCGAAGGCTGTCATACTCCATTCACCGCCCGATTATGTTTCAACTGCACCAACAACATGGCGGAGTATGAAGCATGTATTATGGGTCTTCGAGCTGCTATTGACCTGAGGATTAAGTTCTTAAGTGTATTCGGAGATTCCGCTCTGGTGATAAGTCAGATCAAAGGCGAGTGAGATACGAAGCACCCGAATCTCATTCCTTACAAAGAGTATGTACTGACATTGCTCCCACACTTTGAGGAGGTAACCTTCGAACATTTCTCACAAGAGGAGAACCAGTTAGCAGACGCGCTAGCTACCATGTCTTCTATGTTCAAGGTTAGGTGGGACAATGAAGCTCCCTAGATTACCATTGAGAGGTTGGATGAACCAGCACACTACTGTGAGATCGACACCGAAGAAGTGACAGACAAACCCTGGTTTCACGAAGTCAAAAGGTATCTTGAGGTTCAGGAATATCCTGAAGGGGCATCTGTCAACGATAAGAAGTTTCTGAGAAGGTTCGCTGTGAAGTTCTTCCTTAGTAATGGGATCCTCTATAAATGCAACCATGACTCCACATTATTACGGTGCGTAGACAAGAGCGAAGCAAAGAGGATCATGACAGATCTACATGAAGGCACCTTCGGAACCCATTCTAGTGGACATACCATGGCTAAGAAGATCCTACGGGCAGGATATTACTGGTCCACTATGGAGGCCGATTGCTATCAGCACTCTCGAACTTGTCATAAGTGCCAAATCTACACTGATAAGGTGCATGTGCCTTCGGTCCCCTTAAACGTCTTGACAGCTCCGTGGCCCTTTGCAATGTGGGGCATCGACATGATCAGCAAGATCATACCTATTGCATCTAACGGGCATCGCTTCATTTTAGTAGCCATTGATTACTTCACAAAGTGGGTTGAGGCAGCCTCTTTTGCTACAGTAACCAAGAATGTTGTGGCGTGGTTTATCCGACATAACCTGGTCTGTTGATATGGTGTACCAGAGAGGATTATTACTGACAATGGTACAAATCTCAACAACACAATGATCACCGAGCTCTGCAAACAGTTCAAGATACAACACTATAATTCATCTCCTTACCGGCCAAAGATGAATGGCGTTGTTGAAGCAGCTAACAAGAACATCAAGAAGATTGTACAGAAGATGACAGTGACATATAAAGACTGGCATGAGATCTTACCGTTCGCTCTTCATGGGTACCATACCTTAGCACGGACATCGACAGGGGCAACACCCTACTCTCTGGTATATGGCATGGAGTCAGTCCTACCCATAGAAGTCCATGTACCTTCTCTCAGGATTATGAAGGATGCGGGTTTGAACAAAGACGACTGGATCCAAACCCGACTTGATCAGTTAAATCTAATCGATGAAAAGAGACTTACTGCTATCTGCCATGGTCAGACGTATCAAAAGAGAATGATCAAGGATTTTAACAAGAAAGTCAGGCGTTAAGAATATCAAGTTGGGGATCTAGTGATCAAACGCATCATACTGCCTCAAGGTGATCCCATGGGCAAATGGACCCCCACGTACGAAGGGCCATTTGTGGTTTAGAACATTTTCTCGGGAGGAGCTATGATTCTAACCACCATGGATGGTGACGACCTTCCTCATCCTGTCAATGCAGACATAGTGAAAAGATACTACGCATAATCAAAGACCCACTAGGTTGACTGGCCTAGGCAAAAATAAGGCCTTTCCGGCGAACCAAAAGGGTTCGGGCAAAAGAAAGGGATGAAAATGAAAAAATCTGTACACCCGGCAAGTCGAAAACCCGAAATGGAGGCTTGGGCAAAAAAGGGTATCCCGGTGGATTGAAAACCCGAAAGGGCAATCCAGGAAAAAGTTAGGGATTAAAGCGTATCACTATGTCTCATTGGATCATCTTGCGACCAGACTTCGGTATCAGCTATCAAGCTCAGACAGTGCCAACCAATCTGATCAACCTTCGACCAAGTAGCAAAGTGATGAGACGCTTGAAGATATAAAGACAATAGCAGAGTTGGAACCCAATGGGGTTGTTTTACATAGTTGTTTTTCTTTCTTTTACACAAATTGTAATTTCTTTCAGCGACGTTCTCTTACTAGAATGTCAGCCTCTTTGTACAAAACGCCTATTACAGGCCGACTTCAAAATCAATACAAATCATTTTCACAAGAAACTTCAATCTGTTTTTCTTTTTCTGTTTTTTTTTGCAAGAACGCACAATGATTTATTTTTAATATATGCATTTGAAAATGATTGTTGCTCATAAATATTTACATAAGAGACAAAAAACCATTACTCGTAATTCCAGAAACAGGAAAAATAAGAAGTGCCAAACCCGACGATTCCTCTGCCCAGCGGGTATCGGGATAAAATCATGCTTGGAAATGCAATTATTGGTATACGCACTCCCCACAGAGTAAAAGTATCCAAAGGAATTGATATCAGCTTTCCCGAAATAGGACATAACTATCCCCATCCGAGGTTCATAATCGCAAGCGAGCCAATGAATCTTATCCCCCAAGAAGAGTTTATTTCTACAGATACAGAAGCTTAATCTTCAACAGAGCTCATCACTTCCAACGACAAAATTTTATCCCCAGCTAGGTTTGTTCCTCCAGATCGGCAGGCCTACCAATAGAGTATCTCTTCCCCTAATGTCTGGTCCCCGCAGAGTTATTCTCCAGCATCTCTTCCCGGCAGAATATTCGCAAATCTCCAGCAACCGTCAAGGATTTATTTTCCCAGACACGAGCATACCCCGATAGCATTTCATGAACATACATCATGACATACGCATACATATCATATACAACATAATCTCATTTGTTTTAAGAGCATCATCTCACCCTGCATTTCATGCATCGCATATAACTAACCCTGATATCTTTTCAAGAAAAGACGATTAGCTTCAATGGATCCATCAATTATACAGATCACATCTACAGACAACTAATGGAAACTCAGTTTCCGAAATCAAACGGGTTAACTAATCTACATCACCGCTTCAAAGTAACCTTACCCCGGTTCCTCCTGAAGTTTTACACAAACTTATAACCTTACCCCGGTTCATTCTGAAGTTTTACACAAACTTATCACAAAGTAACCTTACCCACGTTACTCTTGAAGTTTTACACGAACTTATCACAAAGTAACCTTACCCAGGTTCCTCTTGAAGTTTTACACGAATTTATCACAAAGCAACCTTACCCAGGTTCCTTCTCACAACCCTACTATCCAGGCTTTTCATATCGAAGCAACCCTACTATCTAGGTTCCTTCTCACATCCCTACTACCTAGGCTTTCATATCGAAGTAACCCTACTATCCAGGTTCCTTCTCACAGCCCTAGTATCCAGGCTTTCATATCGAAGTAACCCTACTACCCAGGTTCCTTCTCACAACCCTACTATCCAGGATTTTCATATCAAAATAACCCTACTACCTAGGTTCCTTCTCACAGCCCTACTATCCAGGCTTTTCATATTAAAGTAACCCTACTACCTAGGTTCCTTCTCATAGCCCCACTATCCAGGCTTTTCATATCGAAGTAACCCTACTACCCAGGTTCCTTCTCACAGCCCTACTATCCAGGCTTTTCATATCAAAGTAACCCTACTACCCAGGTTCCTTCTCACAACCCTAATATCCAAGCTTTTCATATCAAAGTAACCCTACTACCCAGGTTCCTTCTCACAGCCCTACTATCCAGGCTTTTCATATCAAAGTAACCCTACTACCCAGGTTCCTTCTCACAGCCCTACTATCCAGGCTTTTCATATCGAAGTAACCCTACTACCCAGGTTCCTTCTCATAGCCCTACTATCCAGGATTTCATATCGAAGCAACCCTACTATCCAGGTTCCTTTTCACAGCCCTACTATCCAGGTTTTCATATCGAAGTAACCCTACTACCTAGGTTCCTTTTCACAACCCTACTATCCAGGCTTTCATTTCGAAGTAACCCTACTATCCAGGTTCCTTCTCATAACCTTACTATCCAGGTTCCTTCTCTCTTATCTACAGACGGCAGTCCACAACACTGTAAGACTGGGACCTAATAAAACACAATTGGTTTCGCATTTCCCCAGTAGAGTAACGGACAACTAAAGCTCCTAAAACTCTATTCCTCCCGAGACAGATACCAACGTTCCTCAGAAGATTCCTCCTTAACAACAGCAACATGTGTGTTATGGTGGGAGAACTGACTTGGGATTTTGCGTTTGTGTTCGCAAATGTTTCGGTTTAGCAAGAGTCGCCACCGACTTTTTATTTTATCCTAAGGAAAGGTCAAAAAGCACAGGAAAAGACCTTTGAGATGTTTTCTTGGGTTCGGGGAGTAGATTATGAAAAGGGAAGGTACAAGCACCCTTTTCATCCATGGTTATCCATGGGCTCTTAGTTACTTGTTTAGATCACTTGCTTTGCTTTTCAATTGTTTGAAATGGTACTTTGTGTGTGGTTTTGAAAGAGGTTTTGAAAAGAGGCCATCGTTGTGGCAACCTTTGTAATGATTCTTGTTTGAATGTATACAAAGGGGTTTTTGTCTTTTGAAAAGTTTTCAATGTTTGAAAGTTGGATTTTGAAATTGTGTTGTGAAGTGTGTTTGAAAATAGCAAGGATGTTTTGCAAGCTTTTTGATCAAGTAACTAAGAGCTATCTACCCTATTTTACTCAAAGATCTTTCTTATGTTTTCAACCCTTTTGACAGTGTTGTTTCACCATTGTATTTGGTGAACAACCTTGTGTTAGGATGTTAAACGGGACAGGCACGGGTCATCATATAGACCATGATAACAATTGTGTCAAGTATCATTGGCAATTTTCTTGAGGGACTTGATCATTTTTGTTTAGGCAACCAAGATAGCGTTATCGAGGGACTATGATCTTTTGTTTTGTTTTTGTTTTGCCAAAGTACCCAACATGCATACCATGGCCCATTTGTTTAGGCAACCAAGTGGAGATACCTAAAGGGGTGTTTGTGTGCAAGTGTGTTTTGTTGCATGCAAGATTTTATCTTGAATTAGGATTTTCTATTTCATTGATTTTATCTTGCCATACACATCCTAATTACTAGCATTTACATTTTGAAAGCAATAAAATGCAGAAATGTAAAATCCTATGCTATTACAACATTAGGGGATGGGGATACACATTTGTACATGGGGGTGGTTCAACGAGAAAAATAGATAAGAAAAGAAAATAACAAAGGGAAGAAAAAGAGAAAGAGAGAGAGGGCTAGCGCGCTGCTGAAAGGAAGTCAGAAGTTCTGACCCAGGCCTGCTATAGGATTATCAACCTATTAGTGAAACTGTATGAGTCAGAACTTCTGACTCTGGCACCTGCAAAACAGAAACCTGTTAGTGGGAAGGCCAGAAGTTCTGACCCCCATGCACTGCAAGATAAAAGTTTGTTAGGGGGGAAGTCAGAAGTTCTGACCCTACAGGAAACACAATAATTTTCAGAAGTTATGATATTATTGACAGCAAAACAGGCCTCAGAAGCGCTGACGTCAAAGTCAGAGCTTGATTTCCCCCTGTGCTAGCCAGAACATCTGCCGTTTTATTATTTTTCCACAAAACAGAAGACATGCCTAGGACAGTCTCAACATGTGTCAAAGTGTTTCAGAAGACAGAACCAACAAGGTCACAAACAGGTTCTACACTGATTCACTTCCTACTTAAGCATTCAGAGGTATGAGGATCCTCAGAATGCATACAGCAGCAACATGATATTTACATTGTGTTTATTGAGCATGCAAAGCTGATGATGCTTAGCAGCGTGATGAGAGTCAACAGGTGCTTACCTTGTTGTTGGAAGAAAATTTGTGAGTTGAAGCTAACTTTAGTTCTGATGGTGTTCTGGACAGATTCTTTTTAGAATGGATGGATGGAGAAGATATGTGTATGTATGGTCAGAAACTGTATGGGCGTTCTCTAGTCAGGAAGCAAACTGAGTATCAATGAAGTTTGGAGGCAGGAAGTTCAAAGTTGGGAAACACTAGGAATTTTGGCAGAATTTTCACAATGTTTTCTTGCTAGAGTTTTCTGTTCCTCTTCTAGCAATTTTTTTTTTGGATGTTTCTTCACCTCCTCCTTTGTGATGGACAATAGTGTCCTATTTATAGGCAAGGCTTTGTGGAATTTTGAATGTTAAATGGCGTCAATACTATGCAGTAGAGGTTAACTTGTTTTTGAAGGAAGTTCATGAAAAGTTGTGATGATGGACAGCTTTTCAGCCTAGGCTGGAACAGTAAGAAAGGATTGAGGAGAAGTGACACCTATAGGCGAAAAGTGGCGCATAGACCCATGCCTAAACCTGCACAAAGGTGTTCAACAAGCCACACGTGGAGAGACCCTTTGGATGAATGCTTAGGAGTGGTTCTGAGCATTAATGAGCATTAAATGGTGATGAGATTTATCAACATCAAGAATCTTGCAATAGGAGATTTTGCATCATTACCTAAAACCTGAGCCAGCAGTTCTGCTTCATCAAAAACAGCGTAAACCAAACTCTGACCTTGGCCTCTTGCTGCCTCAACAAGCTCTGAGAGTTTTCCAGTATGCTCCTTTGATCTGCCTTTAAAGACTCTGGACTTAGTGATCATGCTTTAGTATTTTACCCAATCTACTGATCCCATTACCTTCTGATCCCGGTACGTTTTTAAGGAGTTTCAGGCTTTGTTGCCTTCTTTACACTTCTCTAACAAACTCTGGCTGAACTTTTGCGTAACTGCTGAAAGAGCCATGTTCTGTTTATAGATCACGTGCTGAACCATTTTTACAATCTCTGACTGAGTTGGTGTAGCTGCTGAAGAGCTACCTTCTGACTGGATGTTATATGCTGAGCCAAATTTGCAACTTCTGACTGTTTCTGCCTAGAGGTTGGTTCAGAAGCTCTGAGGTGCCATTAAACACTTTCCCCCCCCTTTTTTTAGAAAAATTCTAAGTATTTAGAATTTAATTTTCCCAAGGTAAAAGCTTTGACTTTTGAGCTTGCAAATGACCATTTTGTTCTTGTAAATTGTTTACTTGGAAAAGAATGATAATAAAGGGCTTGGCTTTGTTTAAGAGAAAATCTGAGAATTCAGGATGAATTCCTGAAGGATGGGAGGGCAAATTTTGGGGTACAGCAGTTGCCCCTGTTCAATCTTCTTGGACCTGAAGAGTTAGATTGGCGAATAATCCTTTCGTGACTTGAAGGTAAAAGAGGATTGGACACTAGTGTGCCCGTAAATTTGCACCCGTCAAAATGTAGCTGAGGGAATAGGCTTAAAGATGCCAGTAGAATGAACATCAGAATGGTATCCGTATTTGGAACGTATCTGAGTTGTATCTGGAGACTGGGTTCGTATGAGCAAAGGAATGACGTCTGTGTTTAGAGCGTATCCAAGCTATAACTGTATTTGATTCTTGAATGAATATCAGAATGGCTGCCGTGTCTAGAGTGTATCTGTATTGTATCCGAAATCTGAAATCTGAATGAGTGACAGAAAGACAACCGTGTCTGGAATATCTCTGGGCTGGGGAATAGGTTTGAATGAGTGACATAATGGCTACCGTGTCTGGAGCATATCTGGACTGTATCTGAAGTTGAGATCTGTATGAGTAACAGAATGACTTCCGTGTTTGGAATGTATCCGTACTGTAACTGGGATCTGGTCAAGTGACAGAATGACTTCTGTGTCTGGAGTGTATCTGAATTTGAAGTTGATAGTTGAATCTGAATGAGAAATAGAATGGTTGCCGTGTCTGGAGCGTATCTAGTTTGTATCTGATTGCTGAAGTCTGAATGAGTAATAGAATGACCGCCGTGTCTGGGGTGTATCCATACTGTATCTGAAATTGATAGTTGAACCCGAATGAGAAATAGAATGGCTTGTGTCTGGAGCGTATCTAGTCTGTATCTGGTCGCTGAAGTCTGAATGAGTAATAGAATAACCGTCGTGTCTGGGGTGTATCCACACTGTATCTGAGGTCTTTGAATATTTGTTAAAGATAGCTTTTAATTTTATCCTGAAAAGAGTAAAATGTTAGCTAAAACACAAAATCATGTTGCATGATATGTATGATGCAATAAAATGTACTCTATTAATATTTATGATATATGAATGTAATGTATGCGCATGTAAGCTGATTAGCTGTCTTGTTGAGGAAAATAAATCCTTGATAACCGGAGATAATGAAATCTTTGACTGCTGCCTGAAGAAAATAAACCCTTGACTTCTGTTGGGGGTTCAAAAAACCTTTGATTGTTGAGACTGAGAATGTCCTTTGGACTACTGCTGAGGATTGAAAATTCTTGGTAACTTGTGGGGAATTGAGAATCCTTTATGACTTTCCTGGGGAAATAAGGACAACTCCGACGATCCCTACTGGGGAATTAAAATCTGGAAGGCTTCAACTGGAGAAATGAGAACAAGAATCTTCGTTCTACTGGGAAGTAACTCTGTGGGGGAGAGTGTTTACTCTGCTTGGGAAATTAGGAGCTTGGGTTGTATGCCAATCTACTGAGGATTCCTAATTGGGGATAAGACAAAGAGTTAACTGTTATCTGATGGATTCTCAGACTTTTAAGATAACCTGCTTGGGGAAATTTAGGGAAGGCTGAATGGTTCCCGCCGGGGATTGATAGTTGGAAATTTGACTCCACTGGGGAAGAGGGTTTAGAGTATTCTAGCTCCGCTGGGGATATGAACTCTACTGGCGATGTGCACTTCAAAGTTTTCGGGCTCCATTGGGGATATGTATTTCAGGGTTTTCGCTTTGTTGAGGAGCTGGATGATGTACTGCAGGGGATTTCTTCTGGAATAGCACAAAGATATCTTCCTACACCTTCAAACTATCAGTAATTATCCTTTCTCAATTTCGTTTTTTTTGTAAGCAGTGATTAAATGCATATGCCTATTTAACAAAACATTGGACGTTTTTCAAATAAAACATAAGTGTAAAAAAGAGAATAAAAGCAAGCAAATTTCTGCACTTTGAAGTATCTTTGTATTAACTTTTGTAAATATCTTTGTACAAAGGAGACAGACACCCTAGTAAGAGAATGTTGTCGTAAAAATTAAAAAAATTTATACAAAAAGAAGGATGGCTATGTGTAAAAATTTCATGGGATTCCCATTCTGTTATAGCCTTCGCAACTCTGAGTATCTTGTCCATTTGTTGCTTCGTCCGCAGATGATAGGATTGATCAGCAGCTTGGAGTTTGGTCGTGAAGAGGTTGTCCTTAAACTGATCCGATGAGACATAGTCGTACGCTTTAATTCCCTAACTTTTTCCTGGACCGCCCTTTCGGGTTTTCAGTCCACCGGGAAACCCTTTTTTGCCCAAGTCGCCCTTTCGGGTTTTCAACTTGCCGGGTGTACAGATTTTTTTGTTTATCCCTAATTTTTGCCTGAACCGCCCTTTCGGGTTTTCGATTCACCGGGATGCCCATTTTTGCCCAAAGCGCCCTTTCGAGTTTTCAACTTGTCGGGTCGTTTTATACGTAGTATCTTTTGACTATGTCTGCATTCGCAGGGTGCGGAAAGTCGTCACCGTCCATGGTGGTTAGAATCATTGCTCCACCAGAAAAGATGTTCTTGATCACAAATGGTCCTTCATAAGTAGGAGTCCACTTACCCCTGGGATCGCTTTGCGGCAAGATGATCCGCTTGATTACAAGATCTCCGACTTGATATACCTGACGCCTGACTTTCTTGTTGAAAGCCTTGATCATCCGTTTTTGATACGTCTGACCATGACAAATAGCAGTAAGTCACTTCTCGTTGATCAAGTTAAGTTGATCAAGCCGGGTCTGAATCCAATCGTCTTCACTTAAACCGGCATCCTTCATAATCCTTAAGGAAGGAATCCGAACTTCCATAGGTAAAACAGCTTCCATGCCATATACCAAAGAAAAAGGGGTTGCCCCTGTTGAAGTACGTGCCGTGGTACGATATCCGTGCAGAGCAAACGGTAACATCTCATGCCAGTCCTTGTAGGTGACTGTCATCTTTTGAATGATCTTCTTGATATTTTTATTGGCCGCTTCGACAGCACCGTTCATCTTTTGCCGATAGGGAGATGAATTGTGTTGATAAATCTTGATCTGCTCGCACAGAGCGGTGATCATAGTGTTGTTCAAATTTGTACCGTTGTCCGTGATAATCCTGTTGGGGATACCATACTGGCATATGAGATTTTGCTTGATGAAACGGGAAACCACATTCTTTGTAACTGAGGCGTAGGAAGCTGCTTCGACCCATTTGGTGAAGTAATCAATAGCCACTAGGATGAAGCGATGTCCATTGGATGTTGTAGGCTTGATCTCTCCAATCATGTCAATGCCCCACATTGCGAATGGCCAAGGAGCTGTTAGAACGTTGAGAGGAACAGGAGGAATATGTACTTTGTCAGCATAGACTTGGCATTTGTGGCAAGTACGGGAATGTTGATGACAATCAGCTTCCATGGTAGACCAGTAGTAGCCTGCCCTTAGAATCTTCTTAGCCATCGTATGTCCGCTTAAGTGGGTGCAAAAGGTGCCACTATGTATTTCAGTCATGATCAACTCTACTTCTACCTTGTCCACACAACGAAGTAGAACACAATCATGGTTGCGCTTATATAAGATACCATTGCTCAGGAAGAACTTGGTAGCAAATCTCCTTAAGAACTTTTTGTCATTGACGGAAGCTCCTTCATGGTATTCTCGAGTCTGGAGATACCTTTTGATTTCGTGAAACCAGGGTTGTTCCACTACTTCGGTATTAATCTGATGACAGTGTGCAGGTTTGTCCATTCGCTCGATGGTGATTTGGGGAGCCTCATTATCCCAATTGAGTTTAAACATAGAGGAAATTGTAGCCAGAGCATCAGCTAGCTGATTTTCTTCTCGCGGAAAGTGTTCAAAGGTAATCTGCTCGAAATGAGGCAACAATGTCAAGACATGTTCTTTGTATGGGATAAGATTAGGATGTTTAGTGTCCCACTCTCCTTTGACTTGACTGATAACCAAAGCCGAGTCCCCAAATACGACCAAAGATTTGATTCCCAAGTCTATAGCAGCCTTGAGACCAAAGATGCAAGCTTCATATTCAGCCATGTTGTTGGTACAGCTGAAGCAAAGTCGGGCAGTGAAGGGTGTATGGAAACCTTCCGGAGAAATGAGTACCGCACTGATACCATTGCCAAGTGCATTTGAAGCACCATCAAATTACAGGGTCCATCGGGATCCTTGTTCCGGTCCATCATACGGTCCATTACCTTCAATGTTGTCCAATGTCATGATGTCCTCGTCAGGGAAGTCGAATCTCATAGATTGGTAATCTTCGACGGCTTGATGAGCTAGATGGTCAGCTAGTACACTCCCCTTTATAGCTTTTTGGGTAGTATACTGGATATCATACTCAGTCAGGATCATTTTCCATCTAGCGATTCTTCCAGATAAAGCAGGCTTCTCGAAGATATACTTAATCGGATCCATCTTAGAAATCAGCAAAGTGGTATGAGTCAACATATTCTGCCTTAGCCGGCGAGCAGCCCATACCAAAGCGCAGCAAATTTTCTCAAGTAGTGAGTAGCGAGTCTCACAGTCGGTAAACTTTTTGCTAAGGTAATAAATGGCATGCTCTTTTCGGCCAGACTCGTCATGTTGGCCCAGTACGCACCCCATTGAGTTATCCAAAACAGTCAAATACATGATTAACGGCCTTCCTTCGACGGGTGGCATCAAAATAGGAGGTTCTAGTAAATACTCCTTGATCTTATCAAAAGCAACTTGACAATCATTGTTCCATTCAACCACCTGATCTTTCTTCAATAGCTTGAAGATTGGCTCACAGGTAGATGTTAGGTGAGAGATGAGCCTTGCAATGTAGTTTAAGCGTCCCAAGAAACCTCTAACCTCCTTTTCAGTGCGGGGGGCAGGAATTTCTTGTATAGCTTTTACTTTAGCAGGATCAACCTCAATGCCTTTGTTGCTGACGATAAATCCCAAAAGTTTACCAGACCTGACTCCAAAAGTGCACTTGCTTGGGTTCAATCTGAGCTTATACTCCTTCAACCTGACAAACAACTTTTGCAGATGATCAAGGTGTTCTTCTTCTGTCTGTGAACGGGCTATCATGTCGTCTACATAGACTTCAATCTCATGATGTATCATGTCATGAAACAAAGCTACCATGGCGCGTTGATAGGTTGCCCCGACATTCTTCAGTCCGAATGGCATTACTTTGTAGCAGAAGGTACCCCATTGCGTAACAAAAGTAGTCTTCTCCATGTCTTCGGGGGCCATTTTGATCTGGTTGTATCCCGAGAATCCATCCATGAAGGAAAATACCTTGTGTTGAGCTGTGTTGTCAACCAAGATGTCGATGTGTGGTAGGGAAAAATCATCTTTAGGGCTAGCCCTATTTAAGTCCCTATAGTCCACACACATTCTGACTTTGCCGTCCTTTTTAGGCACGGGCACAATGTTAGCAACCCATTGTGGATAGGAAGTAACAGCCAGAAAGCCAGCATTGAATTTCTTCATCACTTCAGCTTTGATCTTTTCATACATGTCAGGCCTCATTCGGCGAACTTTTTGTTTGATCGGTGGACAGTCTTCTCTTATAGGGAGACGGTGAACCACGATATATATATCTAGTCTTGGCATGTCTTCATAGGACCAGGCGAAGATTTCAACATATTCGTTCAACAACTGCACTAAGCGCTCTTTGAAACTTGGTTCCAGGTTGGCACCCACCTTAACCTCTTTCTTGTCTTCCTCTGATCCCAAGTTGATGGTCTATAGCAACTCTTCATGGGGCAGAATAGCCCTTTCCTCTTGCTGCAAAAGTCTGACTAACTCTCCAGGAACTTCACAGTCTTCGTCACCTTCGTACTCAGTGTTGTACCCCAAAATTTTCCCTCTCATTTTCATCAACATTTCTTATCACAAGGCTCTTGGAATTCAAGATCAAGCTAGGGTTTGCTCTGCTCAAGACACCTCCTTGCATTGTTGACCTAAATTAGGGTGTGAGTTTGCACAGGGATTTTTGGACCTTCAATGCCCAAATTGACTTTCATACTTCATGTTGGACTCATAAGTTTGTCCATACCAAGTTTCAAGCCTTGAATCAAATTTTTGCCCAGTCAATTGGACAATTGACCTAGAAATCAATTGTATTGGGGGAAAAGTCAAATGTGACCAATTTACAGTCAAACCTCATGAATTTTAACCCACATCAACATTATGAACTCATATGAACCATTTGATCAAGTTTGGACCACAAATCCACAAGAAATTTGATCAGATCACCAAAAGGGCAAAATGGCCATTTTTAGGGTTTTGACTGTACAAAGGCAATTTTTGACTGTTTGACCTAGCCAGTGGAAAATTAAGCTCAACCATGGACTCAAGGACTCAATGACATTATCTTGACCTATTCAACAAGTCCAAAAGATCTCAAATGCATTGATTGGACAGATGAATTTTTCAGTCAACTGATCAATATTTGACTGTACACTGAAAAGTCAAATTTTGACTTTTTGATCAAAATCAAGTGCCAAGGGTCATTTTTCATCAAGATATGTCAAACTATGAAACTTGTTCATCAAGAAATCCAAAATTGCAAATTAGGGTTTGAAATTGAAAAAATTTCATAACTTAGAATTTTTCTAAGTTATGAAAATTTTCTTAATTTTTCCTAACTTTGTCCCACATTTTCACCATGATACAAATGGATTCAAACAAAACTTACAACATGAAAGTTGTAGTCCATCACAAAGTCTACAACTTTTATTCACAAAGTTTTCTCAAAAGAAGCTTGGATCTCAAGTTATGATTTTTGGAACAAGGGTCCCTAAAACTTTTAACTTAGAGAAACTTTGCCCTAGTTTAGGCAGGATTTTGACCCATCTTCTTGGCCATTTTTCACATAGTTCCACTTGGAATCTCAAGTTGCACTTCAAAGATGGATTATAGTACATGTTTCAAGATTTACAAATTGTCCAAGAACTCCTCAAACACATATGTGGTTAGGGAGAATCGAATGCTTGAAGTTGGCAAAAACTCACTTTGTATCCATGGCCAATACATGTTCATACAAGTTGCAAAACCTTTCCAAACTAGCTTTGTACTTGTTTACAGGTCTCTAAACCAATTCACACTCAAAAATTAATTGCAAATACATTGGACATTGATGTTATTCTGATCATTAGAGCTTGGCACAATGAATAAATCCATTTTGGGCATAAAGATAACACTTCCATTTACATAAAGCTTGCTTTATGTCAAATTCCATTTCTTGAGCCATACACCAATCCCTTTGCTGCAAACAAGGCTCCCTAATGTCAGGCAAAGCTCAACCACTTTGTGCAGCTAGGGTACAAGCCAGTACAGCCATAGCATTGTTAACTCTCACTTTTTACTTCAAAACCAAGTAATTGTGCCAAAAGGACATAGCGTGCATATCTGATATATTAAACTTTTGCCAACATTCCAAACAAGTTTTGCACATCCCCGTGAGCCAGAAACACGAGCCATTCATCCCTCAAACACCCTTATACACAAAAATCACATTTTCGTGCAAAATAGGACAGACCCTGCAGAACCACTTCCAGTTTTACATCCACTCGTGCGTTTTGCTTGCAACTTGTTCCAATACCTTCCATTCAACTCACTCAAGCTATCCCAAACCTCCATTTCCAACTATAACTCCATTTACAGTGTTCACCATTTCTGTTTTGAAGCTTTGCAGGTTGAGTTCTATAGAGAGATTCAGACCATTTCAAAACAAACTAAGCATTGGGAAAGGTCCAGGGAACATCAAGCAAGCTCAAAAGAACCTCAGGCCTCACTGAAAGTTGCTGCATTGTTCAACTCGAATCCAACTGAAACAGGTATTTCTCAAACTTCTATCTCTCTATTTAGGAACATTTAGCCTTAGGTTTGTGAATGAAAGATGTAGTACTCATTGCCATGAAGCCATACATATGCTCAGTTTTCATTTATATTAAGCGTGCTAAGAGAATTTCATCCATGAACATGCTGAAAAAATTAGGTCAGATTTTAGGGCCAGAGAAATTCTCTCTAGTCTTTGAGAGTTAGATCAAGTTTTTTATATGGTTAGAATCGTGGTTTGATGTTCTACAAGTTTCATGTTTTGAGTTTTGGCAAAAGATCACAAATACAGGAGTTAGCAGTTTGAATACAGGGCACGCGTTTTCTGTTGTCACAAGGAAGAAGATGAAGTGGAAATGGGCTGAGCCTGGCCTTCTTGTTGTCTATATCCCTCTTTTACTAAATGCACCCCCTGATCCATTTTCTTTATATTTTGTCATTTTTGTATTTTTATTTCATTTCTGACTTTGATATTTTATTTTCAAACATAAAAAATGCTTTAAAATATTTCCACATTTTTTTTACATTTATTAGATATTTTATTTTGATTTTTCTATCATAAAAACAATTTAAATACTTTATATTATTTATTAAAACTTGAAAATAATGTAAATAATACTTTTATTTTCATTTCTTATTTTTAATTCACATTGAAAATATTTTCTTGAATATATTTTATTTTTGTAAATATTTTATTTTATTTTTATACATACTTAATATATATATATATATATATATATATATATATATATATATATATATATATATATATATATATATATATATATATATATATATATATATATATATATATACTTTTATTTTATTAAATAATTAGAAAAAAAATACAAAAATATTACCTTTTTATTTTTTATAATAAAAAATACCTTTTCTTCAATATATTTCATTTTTGTATATATTAATATATTTTTTGTACATAAATAATATAAGATATAATTTTCTTAAAGAATTAGGGTTTACCCCTTTAATAAATAAAATTAATCTTCTTTTATTTATTTATTTATTTCTTTGTATTTCTTTACATTGAAAATATTTTTACATACATAAAAACCTCTTTTTTGCATAATACATTTTATTCTATATTTATTTATTTTGTTTATTTAAATATTGCACATTTAAATATTGATGCATTTGAGATTCAATTTGGTTGTAATAACTTAAGGTTTAAATTTATTGCAAAATAATCCCCTATCCAAAATTACACCCCCATCCCCATAATTATGTTGTAATAGCTTAGAATTTAAATCTTCGCACTTAACGCTTTCAATTATGCCATGATTAGAGAATTAGGGTTTGTATGCCAAAATCAAATTAACAAATAGTTTTATCTAATCAAAGACAAAAATACATGAAAAACAAACACAATGCACACTTGCACCCCTAGGGTTACAATCCACTTGTTGCCTTCAAAAATGGGTAATGGTATGCATGTTAAGTACTTTGGCAAAACAAAAAACAAACAAAAGATCATAGTCCCTCGATGACGCTATCTTGGTTGTCTAAACAAAAAAAATGATCAAGTCCCTCAAGAAAATTGCCAAAAATACTTGACACAATTGCTATCATGGTCTATACGATGACCCGCGCCTGTCCCGTTTAACATCCTAACACAAGGTTGTTCACCAAATACAATGGTGAAGTAACACTGTTAAAAGGGTTAAAAACATAAGAAAGATCTTTGAGTAAAATAGGGTAGATAACTCTTAGTTACTTGATCAAAAGCTTGCAAAAACATCCTTGCTATTTTCAAACACACTTCACAACACAATTTCAAAATCCAACTTTCAAACATTGAAAACTTTTCAAAAGACAAAAACACCTTTGTATACATTCAAACAAGAATCATTACAAAGGTTGCCACAACGATGGCCTCTTTTCAAAACATCTTTCAAAACCACACACAAAGCACCATTTGAAACAATTGAAAAGCACCATTTCAAGCAATTGAAAAGCAAAGCAAGTGATCTAAACAAGTAACTAAGAGCCCATGGATAATCATGGATGAAAAGGGTGCTTGCACCTTCCCTTTTCATAATCTACTCCCCGAACCCAAGAAAACATCTCAAAGGTCTTTCCTGTGCTTTTTGACCTTTCCTTTGGATAAAATAAAAAGTCGGTGGCGACTCTTGCTAAACTGAAACATTTGCGAACACAAACGCAAAACCTCAAATCAGTTCTCCCACCATATCACAGAACTGGCGACTCTGCTGGGGAATGTAACTTTAAAAGTGGAGTAACCTTAAGGTTTAGATCACCTTTTGCATGCTTATCTTAATTTCTTTGATTGCTTTACATTTGGTTCTCTTGTTTGGGTTTGAATCCTTCATTCGGATTTTTGGGAAACATTTATAGGTAAATAGCAATACGTTGTGGAAACTGTGCGGGGTATACCGACATGGTTGAAGCAATAGCTATATTAGTGCGACATATTTGTGAGTACCGGTAGCCTTTGAGTCAATCAAAGAGAATACGGGGCCACTGAGTGATGTCATGAAGCACTAATGAACTCTTAGAACCTTACTTGACCATATTGGACTTTTTTAGGGGTAGTGAGATGACCGGCTTTGGTGCAGTCCGAAGTTGGTAGATACTCGATACTACACTCATTGAGGGTTGTTTTCTTGGAATATTTTGGTCGCCAGTTAAGTGGCTAAACCAAAACAATGAACATAGAAAATAATCCAGTGATATTGAGCTCCTTAGAACCCGGTTACTATTTATAGGACAGGTTGAGCCAACTAATTCAAGAGGGTACTTACATATGAAACCTCATGCAAGCCTAAAACTAGGATCTTGTGTGACTTGCTTGTACATATTATTGTGCATACATCATAAACATCATAAAGCATCATATGCATCCACTAACCATTTCAAGGGTTTGGATCTTCATCTTTATTCTTGTTTTATAGGTCATGGAATCTCTTCGCAGGAAAACAATTCAAGTCAACCTTGTGAGAATCCCTCCTCAGCTCAAGGAGCTTACTTCCAAGATTCCAGAGAATTCTCTCTTCAGTAAAAGACATGGTAGACTTCTCAACTTGGTCAACTCCAACATTGAAGAAGATATAATGAAAGTTCTCTTCCAGTTCTTTGACCCCCTACACCACTGTTTCACATTCCCTGATTACCAACTAGTACCTACTTTGGAGGAATTTTCTCAACTCTTGAGAATTCCTATTCTTCATCAACTACCCTACAACAGTACGAAAAAAGAACCAAAGCCTGAAGATGTTGCTCAAGCCTTACACTTGCAACCATCTGATATCAAAGGTCATTGGGAAACCAGAAGTGGTGTCAAGGGTTTCTTGGCAAAGTTTCTGTTTGAGAAGGCACAAGACTACTGGAATTCTCTAGATCTACAAGATTTTGAAGATATTGTGGCACTCCTCATCTATGGGTTGGTCTTGTTCCCAAACCCTGACCAACTTATAGATGTGAATGTTGTCAAGATTTTCATATCTCGGAATCCTGTGCCTACATTGCTTGGGGATATCCTACACTCATTTTACACACGAACAATGAGGAAAAGAGGTGTTCTCATGTACTGTACTCCTCTTCTAACAAGGTGGTTTATTTCTCACCTTCCCCAATCAGTTTTAAAGAATGAGCAGGGTTTAAGGTGGTCACAACGGTTGATGACCCTCACACATTCTGATGTTCATTGGTGTTCTCGGTCTAGAGAAAATGTCATCATTATTGATAGTTGTGGGGAATTCCCTAATGTCCCACTACTTGGCATTAGGGCAGGCATTACCTACAACCCCTGTTTATCTTTAAGACAGTTTGGGTATGCTCGGAGGGATGGCCCTCATGACATGTTGATTCCTGACTTAGTTTTTGACTTCGACAATGATGCGCAAGGACTTCGACAAAGGTTCATCAGAGCTTGGAGAATGCCCAACAAAGTGGATAGTAATACACTGGGGCACAAGAATTCCATCCCCCTTGAGCCTTATCTCAAGTGGGTATGAACCCGCGCCCAGAATCTTATGATGCCATACCCTCACATTCTCCCCGTGATCAAAGAGCCTGTTATGGAAGGAGAGGTTCCATACACCCTCCTACATCAAAGAGCACAGAACTCTCAATTCCCGCAACTCCTCATGACCTTAGCAAAGGGTTAAGAGGACCTTAAAGCACTGTTGGAAAAAGATAAAGAGAAAAAGAAGAAAAGGCCTGGTGTGGTCATTATGGGAAGGAGGTTCGAAAGCAACGCTAGAAAAGTTCTCGAGTTCCCCTCGACGTCTGATGAAGGGGGTGGTAAAGGAAAAGGAACTGCAATGCCTTCTGAATCTGAAGTTGAAGGAGAAGAAGAGGAAGAAGACGAAGATTACTCCGAACAGCAATATCCACTGGCGGATGATAAGTTTAAAAATCTTGAGGATCGGTTGGCAGCCATGGAGTTGAAAAGGGTACCTGGTTTAGATTTCGAAGAACTAGGGTTGGTCGTTGGGATCGTTATTCCTCCCAAATTCAAAGTACCTACTTTTGCTAAGTATGACGGTCTGTCCTGTCCGAAGATGCATCTAAGGTCCTATGTCAGAAAGATCCAACCCCACTCATCTGACAAGGATCTTTGGGTCCATTTTTTCCAAGATAGTTTGTCAGGCACACAATTGGACTGGTTCTATCAACTCGAGAGATCGGAGGTTCATAACTGGGAAGACTTAGCTGCTGCTTTCTATCGACAATACCAATACAATGCTGATTTAGCGCCTACTCATACTCAACTACAGAGTATGGGTATGGCTTCTAATGAGGGATTTAAAGAGTATGCCCATAAGTGGCGTGATCTGGCTGAAAGGGTGCAGCCACCATTGTCAGATAGAGAGCTGGTTGACATGTTTTTAGGGACCCTGTCTGGCCCTTTCTTCAATCATTTAATTGGGAGTTCCTCCGCGGGATTCACCGAATTAATTCTGACCGGTGAAAGGGTCGAGGTCGGCATTAAAGTTGTAAGATTCAGAAAGATGCCTCAGCGTCCACTACTATTAAGAAGACCTTCCCGGCTAAGAAGGAAGCTTATGCTGTTTATTCTCAGAAAAGCCAAGGAAGAACCGAGCGCCGACCAACTGTGGGGGCTGTAATGATCCAAAACTCTTCAAATGAGCAACCTCGCAGCAATCAGCCAAGGTCTAATCAGCAAAGGGTAGAAAGGCCACAAGGCAATTCACCCGAATCAACATGACACCGGCTCAAGTACTCCCTCATTTTCTAAAGCTGAATCTTACCAATTTGAAGGAAGCGCCAAAGAACCCTAATACCTCTTCTCCATATTACCACTCTAATGCAAAGTGTGCTTACCACTCTGATAGTGTAGGGCATGATACCAACAACTGTTGGGCTCTTAAGAACAAAATCCAAGACCTAATCGACGCCAAGGAGGTAGAATTCGATGCGCCTAAAATGCCGAATGTGATTTCTACCCCAATGCCCAAGCACGATCATAATGTTCATGCCGTTATGGAAGACCTTCATGTTACCAATGTTGCTGACCTTTTGACTCCGTTACCAGTGATTAAAGTGAATTTGATGAGAGCCGGGATATTCCCAGGCTGTGGAAAAGACTGTTACTTTTGTTTAAACTTACGAGCTGACTGCCCAATGTTGAAATCAGGCATCCAACGCCTGATGGATACCCAAGAGATACTCTTTCAAAGGACTCCTGTTGATACCTTCACTCCTGTTACTCCTGCTACCTTTGTTACTCCTACCAATGACATTGCAATAATAACCATCTGTGACAATCTTCCCAAGGCTTGCAAAAGGCCTGTTAAGATTACGCCTGATCCTAAGTTTGTGCCGTTGAATATCACCATGCTGGGGCCTATCCCGTATAAATCTAACAAAACGATACCATGGAACTACGGAGGAGAAATCTTCTATCATGGTGTCAAACAGATTGAATCAGTCCAAGAGAATTTCGATGGTGAAACCCCCGATATAGGGAATATTGCGGGAATGAGCAAGATAACTCGCAGTAAAAGGATATTTTCTCCGGAGATTGCTCCTTCACGAGTAGTCTTCGGACCCTCGAGAGTTTATGTGCCTATCAAGCCATCTGTGCAAAGCCCGATAATTGAAGAATTGGATACTCTTGAAGTTAGACCCTCTATTGATACTACCGATAAGGGTAAGGGGATACTAGAAGCGCCTGTCAGGATGAAGGCTCAGACTGTGGTAATCCCCGAAACCACCCAGAAAGAAATGGAAGAAATCTTAAAGATAATCAAGAAGAGCGACTACGATGTCGTGGAACAGCTAGGGCAGACCCCTTCCAAAATCTCCATGTTGGCTCTTCTACTCTGCTCTGAGGCCCATGCTAAGGCCTTGATCAAATTTTTAAAGACGGCACACGTACCTCAAGAAACTTCGGCTGACCAGTTTCAAGAGTGCATGGCTAGCCTTACTACTGATAATGGTCTTGGTTTTTCCGATGCTGATTTGACCCCTAAGGGAAGGAAGCACAACGACGCGCTGCATGTCTCAGTAGAATGCAGGGGAACCACACTTGCCCATGTCTTGGTGGATACCGGTTCATCTTTGAATGTACTACCGAAGAAGGCGTTGGATAGACTGGACTGCGAAGGATTGACCCTCAAACCCAGTAACATTGTTGTTAGAGCCTTCGATGGTTCTAAGAGGATGGTCTATGGAGAAGTGGGCATTCCTATCAAAGTGGGCACATAAACCTTCAACTCTACCTTTTATGTGATGGACATCCGTCCTTCATATTCGTGTTTGTTGGGAAGGCCATGGATCCACTATACTGGGGCAGTTACCTCCTCTTTACACCAAATGCTAAAGTATCTTGTTTAGGGTAAGATTATAACGGTTCACGGTGAGGAAGAGTGCATGATAAGTCACCTCAACTCCTTCCGCTATGTGGAGTTGGATGGTGAATTCATAAAAACGCCTTTCCAACATTTTGAGGAAGTTTCTTCTGAAGTCGCAGTTGCCAAGACAATGACTGATGTGCCTATTATTTCCAAGCCTGTGTCTAGGATGGCATGCCTCAAAGATGAAGAGGCTGTAATCAAAGAAGGAAGGAGTACAATGTGGGGGCAACTGCCTGAGTTTTCTCACAAGACAGACAAGTTTGGACTAGGTTTTACTACTGCTGGCCAAAAAGTTGTGTGTCGCTCCAGGGCCGGAGGACCACCCGTAAAAATCACTCACCATGGAATTAATGCCTTAGAAGATGATGATGAAGAAGACAACTTTGAAGATTGGATCTTTCCAATCGTCGAAGGAGGATTAAGCAACTGGGAAGCGAAGGACTTTATTCCCATCACTTTCATTAACCAGTAATTTATCTTTGAACAATTTCCTATTTTGGTCTGTAATAACTAAATAATTCATACACTATTTTCACCTTATGCCTTACCCGGGGCATATAGGTCCATTTGTAAGGGCTTGATTTTCTTCATTATCATATGCCATGTTTAATGAATCATTGGACGTTTTCATCTATAAATTATTGTGTTCATTTTCTTTCCTTTTTACATTTTATTTTGTTTAAGGACGACTATCCCTTACACACACCCACACTCACAAAATGCAGGTACCCATCCACTCCAGATTCCATGGGTGACTATTCTGCTTTAGCCTTCGGTGACTCTGAAGATTTGGTCAATCATGCTGAGTACGAAGTTGACGAAGACTGTGAAGTGCCGGGAGAGTTAGCCAGACTTTTGCAACAAGAAGAGAGGGCTATTCTGCCCCATGAAGAGTTGCTAGAGACCATCAATTTGGGAACAGAGGAAGACAAGAAAGAGGTTAAGGTGGGTGCCAACCTAGAACCAAGTGTCAAAGAGCGCTTAGTGCAGTTATTGAATGAATATGTTGAAATCTTTGCCTGGTCCTATGAAGACATGCCGGGACTAGACACAAACATCGTGGTTCATCGTCTCCCTACAAAAGAAGACTGTCCACCGATTAAAAAAAAGGTCCGCAGAATGAGGCCCGACATGTCTGAGAAGATCAAAGCCGAGGTAATGAAGCAATTCAATGCTGGCTTTCTGGCTGTTACTTCCTATCCACAATGGGTTGCTAACATTGTGCCAGTGCCTAAGAAGGACGGCAAAGTCAGAATGTATGTGGACTATAGGGAACTTAACAGGGCTAGCCCTAAAGATGATTTTCCCTACCACACGTCGACATCTTGGTTGACAACACAGCTCAACATAAGGTATTTTCCTTCATGGATGGATTCTCGGGATATAACCAGATCAAAATGGCCCCCGAAGACATGGAGAAAACTACTTTTGTCACGCAGTGGGGTACCTTCTGCTACAAAGTGATGCCATTCGGACTGAAGAATGCCGGAGCAACCTATCAACGTGCTATGGTAGATTTGTTTCATGACATGATACATCATGAGATTGAAGTCTACATAGACGACATGATAGCCCGTTCATAGACAGAAGAAGAACACCTTGACCATCTGCAAAAGCTGTTTGTCAGGTTGAAGGAGTATAAGCTCAGACTGAATCCAAGCAAGTGCACTTTTGGAGTCAGGTCTGGTAAACTTTTGGGATTTATCGTCAGCAACAAGGGCATTGAGGTTGATCCTGCTAAAGTCAAAGCTATACAAGAAATGCTCGCCCCCCGCACTGAAAAGGAGGTTAGAGGATTCTTAGGACGCTTAAACTATATTGCGAGGTTCATCTCTCACCCAACATCTACCTGTGAGCCAATCTTCAAGCTATTGAAGAAAGATCAGGTGGTTGAATGGAACAACGATTGTCAAGTTGCTTTTGATAAAATCAAGGAGTATTTGCTGGAACCTCATATTTTGATGCCACCCGTCGAAGGAAGGCCGTTAATCATGACGAGTCTGGCCGAAAAGAGCATGCCATTTATTACCTTAGCAAAAAGTTTACCGACTGTGAGACTCACTATTCACTGCTCGAGAAAACTTGTTGCGCTTTGGTATGAGTTGCTCGCCGGCTAAGGCAGTATATGTTGACTCATACCACTTTGCTTATTTCTAAGATGGATCCGATTAAGTATATCTTCGAAAAGCCTGCTTTATCTGGAAGAATCGCTAGATGGAAAATGATCCTGACTGAGTATGATATCCAGTATACTACCCAAAAAGCTATAAAAGGGAGTGTACAAGCTGACCATCTAGCTCATCAAGCCGTCGAAGATTACCAATCTATGAGATTCAACTTCCCTGACGAGGACATCATGACATTGGACAACATTGAAGGTAACAGATCGTATGACGGACCTGAACAAGGATCCCGATGGACCCTGTACTTTGATGGTGCTTCAAATGCACTTGGCAATGGTATTGGTGCGGTACTCATTTCTCCGGAAGGTTACCATACACCCTTCACTGCCCTACTTTGCTTCAGTTGTACCAACAACATGGCTGAATATGAAGCTTGCATCTTTGGTCTCAAGGCTGCTATAGACTTGGGAATCAAATCTTTGGTCGTATTTGGGGACTCGGCTTTGATTATTAGTCAAATCAAAGGAGAGTGGGACACTAGACATCCTAATCTTATCCCATACAAAGAACATGTCCTGACATTATTGCCTCATTTCGAGTAGATTACCTTTGAGCACTTCCCGCGAGAAGAGAATCAGCTAGCAGATGCTCTGGCTACAATGTCTTCCATGTTTAAACTCAACCGGGATAATGAGGCTCCCCAAATCACCATCGAGCGAATGGACGAACCTGCGCAATGTCATGAGATTAATACCGAAGAAGTAGTGGAACAACCTTGGTTTCACGAAATCAAAAGGTATCTCCAGACTCGAGAATACCCTGAAGGAGCTTTCGTAAATGACAAAAAGTTCTTAAGGAGATTTGCTGCCAAGTTCTTCCTGAGCAATGGTATCCTTTATAAGCGCAGCCATGATTGTGTTCTACTTCGTTGTGTTGACAAGGTTGAAGCAGAGTTGATCATGACCGAAATACATAGTGGCACATTTGGCACCCACTTAAGCGGACATACGATGGCTAAGAAGATTCTAAGGGCAGGCTACTACTGGTCTACCATGGAAGCTGATTGTCATCAACATTCCCGTACTTGTCACAAATGCCAAGTCTATGCTGACAAGGTACATATTCCTCCTGTTCCTCTCAACATTCTAACAACTCCTTGGCCATTCGCAATGTGGGGCATCGACATGATTGGAGAGATCAAGCCTACGGAATCCAATGGACATTGCTTCATCCTGGTGGCTATTGATTACTTCACCAAATGGGTCGAAGCGGCTTCCTTCGCCTCCGTCACAAAGAATGTGGTTGCCCGCTTCATCAAGCAAAACCTCATATGCCGGTATGGTATCCCTGACAGGATTATCACGGACAATGGTACAAATTTGAACAACACTATGATCACCGCTCTGTGCGAGCAGTTCAAGATTTATCATCACAATTCATCTCCCTATCGGCCAAAGATGAACGGTGTTGTTGAAGTCGCGAACAAAAATATCAAGAAGATCATTCAAAAGATGACAGTCACCTACAAGGACTGGCATGAGATGTTACTGTTTGCCCTGCATGGATATCGTACCACGACACGTACTTCAACAGGGACAACCCCCTTTTTTTTGGTATATGGCATGGAAGCTGTTTTACCTATGGAAGTTCAAATTCCCTCCTTAAGGATTATGAAGGATGTCAGTTTGAGGGAAGATGATTGGATTCAGACCCGGCTTGATCAACTTAACTTGATCAACAAGAAGCGACTTACTGTTGTTTGTCATGGTCAGACGTATCAAAAACGGATGATCAAGGCCTTCAACAAGAAAGTTAGGCGTCAAGTATATCAAGTCGGAGATCTTGTAATCAAGCGGATCATCTTGTCGTAAAGTGATCCCAGGGGCAAGTGGACTCCTACTTACGAAGGACCATTTGTGATCAAGAGCATCTTTTCTGGTGGGGCAATGATTTTGACCACCATGGACGGCGACGACTTGCTGCACCCTGCGAACGCAGACATAGTCAAAAGATACTACGCATAAAACGACCCGACAAGTTGAAAACCCGAAAGGGCGACTTGGGCAAAAATGGGCATCCCGGTGAATCGAAAACCCGAAAGGGTGGTTCAGGAAAAAATTAGGGATAAACAAAAACAAATCTATACACCCGGCAAGTTGAAAACCCGAAAGGGCGACTTGGGCAAAAAAGGGTTTCCCGGTGGATCAAAAACCCGAAAGGGCGATCCAGGCAAAAGTTAGGGAATTAAAGCGTATGACTATGTCTCGTCGGATCAGTTTAAGAACAATCTCTTCACGACCGAATGCCAGGTTTCTGATCAATCCAATCATCCGCGGACGAAGCAATGAATGGACAAAATGCTCAGAGTTGTGAAGGCTATAGCAGAATGGGAACCCCATGGAATTGTTACACATAGCCATCTTTCTTTTGTATAAATTTTTTTCTCAATTTCATGACAACATTCTCTTACTAGGATGTATGTCTCCTTTGTACAAAGATACTTACAAAAGTTAATACAAATATACTTCAAAGTGCAAAAATTTGCTTGTCTTTCCTTTCTTTTTACACTTATGTTTTATTTGAAAACATCCAATGTTTTGTTAAATAGGCATATGCATTTGAATATAATCACTGCTTACAAATAAAACGAAATTGAGAAAAGATAATTACTGATGGTTTGAAGGTGTAGGAAGATATCCTTGTGCTATTCCAGAAGAAATCCCCTACAATATGTCATCCAGCTCCTCAACAAAGCTAAAACCTTGGAGTATATGTCCCCAGCGGAGTTAAATTTCAAGATCCCCAATGGAGCCAGTGTATTCAAAACTTTATTCCCCAGCGGAGTTAAGTTTCAAAATTCCCATCAAAGTTCAAACTCCCGATCCCCAATGGAGCCCGAAAGCCCTGAAATACCTATCCCCCAGCGGAGCTAGAATATTCTAAACCTTCTTCCCCATTGAAGTCAAATTTCCAACTATCAATCCCCATTAGGAACCATTCAGTTTCCCCAACTTCCCCAGTAGATTGGCGTACAACCCAAGCTTCTGATTTCCCCAGCTGAGTAAACGCTCTCCCCCACATATTTTATTTCCCAACAGAACAAAGATTCTAGTTCCTGTTTCTCCATTGGAAGCCTCCCAGGTTTTAATTCCCCAGTAGAGGTCTTCAGAGTTTCCTTATTTCCCAGGAATGTCATTCCCCGCAGAAGTTGTCAAAGCTCTTGTTAAAACCCCACGAATCACTAAGGATTTTCAATCCTCGGCAGTGGTCCCAGGATTTCTATTTCTCAGCAATCAAAGATCTTTAATCCCCAAGCAGTCAGCAAGGATTTCTCATCTTCAACAATCAAAGATTTTTGAATCCTTAGCATCGGTCAGGAATTTACTTTCCCCGGCAAAAGTCAAGGATTTCATTATCTCCAGTTGTCAAGGATTTATTTTCCTCAGCAAGACAGTTACTCAGCTTACACGCACATCCATTACATTCATATATCATAAACATTGATGGAACACATTTCATCGCATCATACATATCATGCAACATAACCTTGTGTTTTTAACTAACATTTTACCCTTTTCAGGATAAGATTAAAAAACTATTGTTTAAACAACTATCCAGAGATTTCAGATACAGTATGGATACACCCCAGACACGGCGGTCATTCTATTACTCACTAAAAATTTTAAGCCATATATAGTATGGATACGCCCCAGACACAACGGTCATTCTGCTACTCATTCAGACTTCAGCAATCTGATACAGACTAGATACGCTCCAGACACGGCAGCCATTCTATCCCTCATTCAGATTCAACTAAAAACTTCAAGTTCAGATACGCTCCAAACACGGATGCCATTCTGGCCCTTACACCAGAAGTTTGATTCTCCCAGCGCAGTCGCCACGGAAGTCATTCTGTCACTTATTCAGATCACAGTTACAGTTTTAGATACACTCCAGACACGGAAGTCATTCTGCTACTCATACAGATCTCAATTTCAGATACAGTCCAAATATGTCCCCAAACACGGTTGCCATTCTATCACTCATTCGGAATTTATCCCCAGCACATAGCTGCTCCATACACAGATGTTTCTCTGTTACCCATTCACAATACAGATACACTCCAGACACGACAGCCATTCTGATATTCATTCAAAGTTCAACTATAGTTATATCTCGGATACGCTCTAGACACATAGGCCATTCCCTTGCTCATACAAACCCAATCTCTAGATACAACTCAGATACTCTCCAAATACGGATACCATTCTGATGTTCATTTTATTGATTTTCAACAAACCAATCTTAGATGGCATCTTTAAGCCCATCTCCAGCAAGATTATACCATCTCCAAATGGCATCTTTAAGCCCATTCCCTCAACGATATTTTGACGAGTGCAAATTTACGGGCACTCTAGTGTCCAATCCTCTTTTACCTTCGAGCCACGAAAGGCAAACTTGCCAATCTAACTCTTCAGGTTCAAGAAGATTGAACAGGGGAAACTGTTGTACCCCAAAATTTGCCCTCTCATTTTCATCATCATTTCTTATCACAAGGCTCTTGGAATTCAAGATCAAGTTAGGGTTTGCTCTGCTCAAGACACCTCCTTGCACTATTGACCTAAATTAGGGTTTAAGTTTGCACAGGGATTTTTGGACCTTCAATGCCCAAATTGACTTTCATACTTCATGTTGGACTCATAAGTTTGTCCATACCAATTTTCAAGCCTTGAATCAAATTTTTGCCCAGTCAATTGGACAGTTGACCTAGAAATCAGTTGTATTGGGGAAAAAGTCAACTATGACCAATTTACAGTCAAACCTCATGAATTTTGACCCAAATCAACATTATTAACTCATATTAACCATTTGATCAAGTTTGGACCACAAATCCACAAGAAATTTGATCAGATCACCAAAAGGGCAAAATGGTCATTTTTAGGGTTTTGACTGTACAAAGGCAATTTTTTACTGTTTGACCTAGCCAGTGGCAAATTAAGCTCAACCATGGACTCAAGGACTCAATGACATTATCTTGACCTATTCAACAAGTCCAAAAGATCTCAAATGCATTGATTGGACAGATGAATTTTTCAGTCAACTGATCAATATTTGACTGTACACTGAAAAGTCAAATTTTGACTTTTTGGTCAAAATCAAGTGCCAAGGGTCATTTTTAATCAAGATATGTCAAACTATGAAACTTGTTCATCAAGAAATCCAAAATTGCAAATTAGGGTTTGAAATTGAAAAAATTTCATAACTTAGAATTTTTCTAAGTTATGAAATTTTCTTAATTTTTCCTAACTTTGTCCCACATTTTCACCATGATGCAAATGGATTCAAACAAAACTTACAACATGAAAGTTGTAGTCCATCACAAAGTCTACAAATTTGATGCATAAAGTTTTCTCAAAAGAAGCTTGTATCTCAAGTTATGATTTTTGGAACAAGGGTCCCTAAAACTTTTAACTTAGAGAATCTTTGCCCTAGTTTAGGCAGGATTTTGACCCATCTTCTTAGCCATTTTTCACATAGTTCCACTTGGAATCTCAAGTTGCACTTCAAATATGGATTATATTACATGTTGCAAGCTTTCCAAATTGTCCAAGAACTACTCAAACACATTTGTGGTTAGGGAGAATCGAATGCTTGAAGTTTGCAAAAACTCACTTTGTATCCATGGCCAATACATGTTCATACAAGTTGCAAAACCTGTCCAAACTAGCTTTGTACTTGTTTAAAGGTCTCTAAACCAATTCACACTCAAAAATTAATTGCAAATACATTGGACATTGGTGTTATTCTGATCATTAGAGCTTGGCACAATGAATAAATCCATTTTGGGCATAAAGATAACACTTCCATTTACATAAAGCTTGCTTTATGTCAAATTCCATTTCTTGAGCCATACACCAAGCCCTTTGCTGCAAACAAGGCTCCCTAATGTCAGGCAAAGCTCAACCATTTTGTGCAGCTAGGGTACAAGCCAGTACAGCCATAGCATTGTCAACTCTCACTTTTTACTTCAAAACCAAGTAATTGTGCCAAAAGGACATAGCTTACATATCTGATATATTCAACTTTTGCCAACATTCAAAACAAGTTTTGCACATCCCTGTGAGCCAGAAACACGAGCCATTCATCCCTCAAACACCCTTATACACAAAAATCACATTTTCGTGCAAAACAGGGCAGACCCTGCAGAACCACTTCCAGTTTCACATCCACTCGTGCGTTTTGCTTGCAACTTGTTCCAATACCTTCCATTCAAATCACTCAAGCTATCCCAAACTTCCATTGCCAACTGTAACTCCATTTATAGTGTTTACCATTTCTGTTTTGAAGCTTTACAGGTTGGGTTCTATAGAGAGATTCAGACCATTTCAAAACAAACTAAGCATTGGGAAAGGTCCAGGGAACATCAAGCAAGCTCAAAAGAACCTCAGGCCTCACTGAAAGTTGTTGCATTGTTCAACTCGAATCCAACTGAAACAGGTATTTCTCAAACTTCTATCTCTCTATTTAGGAACATTTAGCCTTAGGTTTGTGAATGAAAGATGTAGTACTCATTGCCATGAAGCCATACATATGCTCAGTTTTCATTTATATTAAGCGTGCTAAGAGAATTTCATCCATGAACATGCTGAAAAAATTAGGTCAAATTTTAGGGCCAGAGAAATTCTCTCTGGTCTGAGAGTTAGATCAAGTTTTTTATATGGTTAGAATCGTGGTTTGATGTTCTACAAGTTTCATGTTTTGAGTTTTGGCAAAAGATCACAAATACAGGAGTTAGCAGTTTGAATACAGGGCGCGCGTTTTCTGTTGTCACAAGGAAGAAGATGAAGTGGAAATGGGTTGGGCCTGGCCTTCTTGCTGTCTACACCCCTCTTTTACTAAATGCACCCCTGACCCATTTTCTTTTTATTTTGTCATTTTTGTATTTTAATTTCATTTCTGACTTTGATATTTTATTTTCAAACATAAAAAATGCTTAAAAATATTTCCACATTTTTTTACATTTATTAGATATTTGATTTTGATTTTTCTAACATAAAAACAATTTAAATACTTTATATTATTTATTAAAACTTGAAAATAATGTAAATAATACTTTTATTTTCATTTCTTATTTTTTATTCACATTGAAAATATTTTCTTGAATATATTTTATTTTTGTAAATATTTTATTTTATTTTTATACATACTTAATATAGTTAATATATATATATATATATATATATATATATATATATATATATATATATATATATATATATATATATATATATATATATATATATATATATATATATATATATATATATATATATATATATATATATATATATATATATATATATATATATATATATATATATATATATATATATATATATATATATATATATATATATATATATATATATATACTTTTATTTTATTAAATAATTAGAACAAAAATAAAAAAATATTACCTTTTTATTTTTTATAATAAAAAAGACATTTTCTTCAATATATTTCATTTTTGTATATATTAATATATATTTTGTACATAAATAATATAAGATATTATTTTCTTAAAGAATTAGGGTTTACCCCTTTAATAAATAAAATTAATCTTATTTTATTTATTTATTTATTTATTTGTATTTCTTTACATTGAAAATATTTTTACATACATAAAAACCTCTTTTTTGCATAATACATTTTATTCTATATTTATTTATTTTGTTTATTTAAATATTGTACATTTAAATATTGAATCATTTGAGATTCAATTTGGTTGTAATAACTTAAGGTTTAAATTTCTTGCAAAATAATCCCCTATCCAAAATTGTACCCCCATCCCCATAATCATGTTGTAATAGCTTAGAATTTAAATCTTCGCACTTAACGCTTTCAATTATGCCATAATTAGAGAAATAGGGTTTGTATGCCAAAATCAAATTAACAAATAGTTTGATCTAATCAAAGACAAAAATACATGAAAAACAAACACAATGCACACTTGCACCCCTAGGGTTACAATCCACTTGTTGCCTTCAAAAATGGGCCATGGTATGCATGTTAAGTACTTTGGCAAAACAAAAAACAAACAAAAGATCATAGTCCCTTGATGACGCTATCTTGGTTGCCTAAACAAAAAAAATGATCAAGTCCCTCAAGAAAATTGCCAAAAATACTTGACACAATTGCTATCATGGTCTATACGGTGACCCGCGCCTGTCCCGTTTAACATCCTAACACAAGGTTATTCACCAAATACAATGGTGAAGTAACACTGTTAAAAGGGTTAAAAACATAAGAAAGATATTTGAGTAAAATAGGGTAGATAGCTCTTAGTTACTTGATCAAAAGCTTGCAAAAACATCCTTGCTATTTTCAAACACACTTCATAACACAATTTCAAAATCCAACTTTCAAACATTGAAAACTTTTCAAAAGACAAAAACACCTTTGTATACATTCAAACAAGAATCATTACAAAGGTTGCCACAACGATGGCCTCTTTTCAAAACATCTTTCAAAACCACACACAAAGCACCATTTCAAACAATTGAAAAGCACCATTTCAAACAATTGAAAAGCACCATTTCAAACAATTGAAAAGAAAAGCAAGGGATCTAAATAAGTAACTAAGAGCCCATGGATAACCATGGATGAAAAGGGTGCTTGCACCTTCCCTTTTCATAATCTACTCCCCGAACCCAAGAAAACATCTCAAAGGTCTTTCCTGTGCTTTTTGACCTTTCCTTTGGATAAAATAAAAAGTCGGTGGCGACTCTTGCTAAACCGAAACATTTGCAAACACAAACGCAAAATCTCAAGTCAGTTCTCCCACCATATCACACTCAGCATGATTGACCAAATCTTCAGAGTCACCGAAGGCTAAAGCAGAATAGTCACCCATGGAATCCGGAGTGGATGGGTACCTGCATTTTGTGAGTGTGTGTGTGTAAGGGATAGCCATCCTTAAATAAAACAAAATGTAAAAGGAAAGAAAATGAACACAACAGTTTATAGATGAAAACGTCCAATGATTCATTAAATATGACATATGATAATGAAGAAATCAAGCCCTTACAAATGGACCTATATGCCCCGGGTAAGGCATAAGGTGAAAATAGTGTACAAATTGTTTAGTTATTACAGACCAAAATAGGAAATTGTTCAAAGATAAATTACTGGTTGATGAAAGTGATGGGAACGAAGTCTTTCGCTTCCCAGTTGCTTAATCCTCCTTTAAAGGTTGGAAAGATCCAATCTTCAAAGTTGTCTTCTTCATCATCATCTTCTAAGGCGTTAATTCCATGGTGAGTGATTTTTACGGGTGGTCCTCCAGCCCTGGAGTGACACACAGCTTTCTGGCCAGCAGCAGTAAAACCTAGTCCGAACTTGTCCGTCTTGTGAGGAAAATCAGGCAGTTTCCCCCATACTGAACTCCTTCCTTCTTTGATTATGGCCTCCGCATCTTTGAGGGATGCCATCCTAGACACAGGCTTGGAAACGATAGGCCCATCAGTCATTGTCTTTGCAACTGCGACCTCAGGAGAAACTTCTTCAAAATGTTGGAAAGGCGTTTCTATGAATTCGCCATCCAACTCCACATAGCGGAAGGAGTTGAGGTGACTTATCATGTACTCTTCCTCACCGTGAACCATTATGATCTTTCCCTGAACTGGATACTTTAGCATTTGGTGCAGAGAGGAAGTGACTGCTCCAGCATTGTGGATCCATGGCCTTCCCAACAAGCAAGAATATGAAGGACGGGTGTCCATTACATAAAAGGTAGAGTTGAAAATTTCTGTGCCCACCTTGATAGGAATGTCCACTTCCCCATGAACCATTCTCTTAGAACCGTCGAAGGCTCTAACAACGATGTTACTAGGCTTCAGGGTCAAACCTTCGCAGTCCAACCTGTCCAACGCCTTTTTCGGCAGCATATTTAAAGATGAATCAGTGTCAACCAGAACATGGGTAAGTGTGGTTCCCCTGCATTCTACTGAGGCATGCAGCGCGTCGTTGTGTTTCCTTCCCTTAGGGGTCAAATCAGCATCGGAAAAACCAAGACCATTATTAGCAGTAAGGCTAGCCACGCACTCTTGAAACTGGTCAGCCGAAGTTTCTTGAGGCACGTGTGTCGCCTTTAAAAATTTGATTAAGGCCTTAGCATGGGCCTCAGAGCAGAGTAGGAGAGCCAGCATGGAGATTTTGGAAGGGGTCTGCCCTAGCTGCTCCACAACATCGTAGTCACTCTTCTTGATTATTTTTAAGATTTCTTCCATCTCTTTCTGGGTGGTCTCGGGGATTACCACAGTCTGAGCCTTCGTCCTGACAGGCGCTTTTAGTATCCCCTTACCTTTTTTGGAAGTAACATCAGAGGGTCCAGCTTCGGGTACATCCACTTCTTCAATTATCGGACTCTGCACAGATGGCTTGATAGGCACAGAAACTCTCGAGGGTCCGAAGACTTCCCGTGGAGGAGCAATCTCCAGAGAGAATATCCTTCCGCTGCGAGTTATCTTGCTCATTCCCGCAATATTCCCTATATCGGGGGTTTCATCATCGGAATTCTCTTGGACTGATTCAATCTGTTTGACACCAGGGTAGAATATTACTCCTCCGTAGTTCCATGGTATCATCTTGTTAGATTGATACGGGACATGCCCCGACATGGTGATTTTTAACGGCACAAACTTAGGATCAGGCGTAATCTTGACAGGCCTTTTGCAGGTCTTGGGAATATTGTCGAAGATGGTTATTATAGCAATGTCATTTGTTGGAGTATCAAAGGTATCAGGAGTAACAGGAGTGGTGGTATCAACAGGGGTCTTTTGAAAAAGGATCTTTTGGGTATCCATCAGGCGTTGGATGCCTGATTTCAACAGTGGGCAGTCAGCTTGTAAGTTTAAACAGAAATAGCAGCCTTTTCCACAGCCTGGGAATATCCCGGCTTTCATCAAATTCACTTTAATCACTGGTAATAGAGTCAAAAGGTCAGCAACATTGGTAACATGAAGATCTTCTATAACGGCATGAACATTATGACCGTGCTTGGGCATCGGGGCAGAAATCACATTCGGCTTTTCGGGCGCATCGAATTCTACCTCCTTGGCGTCTATCAGGTCTTGGATTTTGTTCTTAAGAGCCCAACAGTTGTTGGTATCATGCCCTACACTATCAGAGTGGTATGCACATTTTGCATTGGAGTGGTAATATGGAGAAGAGGTATTAGGGTTCTTTGGCGCTTCCTTCAAATTGGTAAGATTCAGCTTTAGCAGATGAGGGAGGACTTGAGCTGGTGTCATGTTGATTCGGGTGAATTGCCGTTGTGGCCTTTCTACCCTTTGCTGATTAGATCTTGGTTGATTGTTGCGAGGTTGATCGGTTGAAGAGTTTTGGATCATTACAGCCCCCACCGTTGGTCGGTGCTCGTTTCTTCCTTGGCTTTTTTGAGAATAAACAGCAGAAGCTTCCTTCTTAGCTGGGAAGGTCTTCTTAATAGCAGTGGACGCGGAGGCATCTTTCTGAATCTTACCACTTTTAATGCCAGCCTCGACCCTTTCACTGGTCAGAATTAATTCGGTGAATCCTGCAGAGGAACTCCCGATTAAATGATTGAAGAAAGGGCCAGACAGAGTCCCTAAAAACATGTCAACCAGCTCTCTATCCGACAATGGTGGCTGCACCCTTCCAGCCAAGTCCCGCCACCTCTGGGCATATTCCTTAAATCCCTCATTAGAGGCCATACCCATACTCTGTAGTTAAGTATGAGTAGGCGCTAAATCTGCATTGTATTGGTATTGTCGGTAGAATGCAGCAGCTAAGTCTTCCCAGTTGTGAACATCCGATCTCTCAAGTTGATAGAACCAGTCCAATTGCGTGCCTGACAAACTATCTTGGAAAAAATGGACCCAAAGATCTTTATCAGAAGAGTGGGGTTGGATCTTTCTGACATAGGATCTTAGATGCATCTTTGGACAGGACAAACCGTCATACTTAGCAAATGTATGAACTTTGAACTTGGGAGGAATGACGATCCCAGCGACCAACCCTAGTTCTTCGAAATCTAAACCAGGTACCCTTTGCAACTCCATGGCTGCCAACCAATCCTCAAGGTTTTTAAATTTATCATCCGTCGGGGGATATTGCTGTTCTGAGTAATCTTCATCCTCTTCCTCTTCTTCTTCTTCAACTTCAGATTCGGAAGGCATCACAGTTCCTTTTCCTTTACCAGCCCCTTCATCAGACGTCGAGGGGAATTCGAGAACTTTTCTAGCATGGTTTTCAACCCTTCTTCCCATAATGACCACACCAGGTCTTTTCTTCTTTTTCTCTTTATCTTTCTCCAACAGTGCTTTAAGGTCCTCTTGACCTTTTGCTAAGGTCATGAGGAGTTGCTGGAATTGTGAATTCTGTGCCTGCAGATCCTTAACCGTCTGCTCCAAATCCATCTTGCTGAAATAAATAGCAGAAAGATAAGGAAACCGGATGTGAAGACCTGTTTATGTATATGATGAATGATATGTTATTCATGTAATGCATTCAAGGATTCAGAAATTCAAATTTGTTGCAAACAAAAAGAACACATGTCATATTAAGAAGAAATTTGTTAGTACATAAGTGCCTCATGGGAAAAATATTACAAAATTCTTAATGTAAAAAGACATTGCGCATCCTTTTTGGTGCGATGTATGTGTTGAAAGTCTCCTCTTCATGAAGTCGGAGGGTAAGTTCCAAAACATTCTTCTCACTGGCATAGAAGCTGGCTTCAAAAGTATTCTGTTCCTCCTTGAGTTGGATCCAACTCTTTTGTAGTTCTTCTAATGATGTAGGCATGTCAGGATGTAGGAGGGTGTATGGAACCTCTCCTTCCATAACAGGCTCTTTGATCACAGGAAGAATGTGAGGGTATGTCATCATAAGATCCTGGGCGCGTGTTCGTACCCACTTGATATAGGGCTTGAGAGGGATGGAATTCTTGTGCCCCAGTGTCTTACTATCCACTTTGTTGGGCATCCTCCAAGCTCGGATAAACCTTTGTCGAAGTCCTTGCGCATCGTTGTCGAAGTCAAAAACTAGGTCAGGAATTAGCATATCATGAGGGCCATCCCTTCGGGCATATCCAAACTGCCTTAGAGATAAACGGGGGTTATAGGTGATGCCTCCCCTAATGCCAAACAAGAGAACCAAATGTAAAGCAATCAAAGCAATTAAGATAAGCATGCAAAAGGTGATCTAAACCTTAAGGTTACTCCACTTTTAAAGTTACATTCCCCAGCAGAGTCGCCAGTTCTGTGATACGGTGGGAGAACTGACTTGAGGTTTTGCGTTTGTGTTCGCAAATGTTTCGGTTTAGCAAGAGTCGCCATCGACTTTTTATTTTATCCAAAGGAAAGGTCAAAAAGCACAGGAAAAGACCTTTGAGATGTTTTCTTAGGTTCGGGGAGTAGATTATGAAAAGGGAAGGTACAAGCACCCTTTTCATCCATGGTTATCCATGGGCTCTTAGTTACTTGTTTAGATCACTTGCTTTGCTTTTCAATTGTTTGAAATGGGGCTTTGTGTGTGGTTTTGAAAGATGTTTTGAAAAGAGGTCATTATTGTGGCAACCTTTGTAATGATTCTTGTTTGAATGTATACAAAGGGGTTTTTGTCTTTTGAAAAATTTTCAATGTTTGAAAGTTGGATTTTGAAATTATGTTGTGAAGTGTGTTTGAAAATAGCAAGGATGTTTTGCAAGCTTTTTGATCAAGTAACTAAGGGCTATCTACCCTATTTTACTCAAAGATCTTTCTTATGTTGTTAACCCTTTTGACAGTGTTGTTTCACCATTGTATTTGGTGAACAACCTTGTGTTAGGATGTTAAACGGGACATGCACGGGTCATTGTATAGACCATGATAACAATTGTGTCAAGTATCTTTGGCAATTTTCTTGAGGGACTTGATCATTTTTGTTTAGGAAACTAAGATAGCGTCATCGAGGGACTATGATCTTTTGTTTTGTTTTTGTTTTGCCAAAGTACCCAACATGCATACCATGGCCCATTTGTTTAGGCAACCAAGTGGAGATACCTAAAGGGGTGTTTGTGTGCAAGTGTGTTTTGTTGCATGCAAGATTTTATCTTGAATTAGGATTTTCTATTTCATTGATTTTATATTGCCATACACATCCTAATTACTAGCATTTACATTTTGAAAGCAATAAAATGTGGAAATGTAAAATCCTACGCTATTACAACATTAGGGGATGGGGATACACATTTGTACATGGGGGTGGTTCAACGAGAAAAATAGATAAGAAAAGAAAATAACAAAGGGAAGAAAAAGAGAAAGAGAGAGAGGGCTAGCGCGCTGCTGAAAGGAAGTCAGAAGTTCTGACCCAGGCCTGCTGCAGGATTATCAACCTGTTAGTGAAACTGTATGAGTCAGAACTTCTGACTCTGGCACCTGCAAAACAGAAACCTGTTAGTGGGAAGGTCAGAAGTTTTGACCCCCATGCACTGCAAGACAAAAGTTTGTTAGGGGGGAAGTCAGAAGTTCTGACCCTACTGGAAACACAATAATTTTCAGAAGTTCTGATATTATTGACAGCAAAACAGGCCTCAGAAGCGCTGACGTCAAAGTTAGAGCTTGATTTCCCCCTGTGCTAGCCAGAACATCTGCAGTTTTATTATTTTTCCATAAAATAGAAGACATGCCTAGGACAGTCTCAGCAGGTGTCAAAGTGTTTCAGAAGACAGAACCAACAAGGTCACAAACAGGTTCTACACTGATTCACTTCCTACTTAAGCATTCAGAGGTATGAGGATCCTCATAATGCATACAGCAGCAACATGATATTTACATTGTGTTTATTGAGCATGCAAAGCTGATGATGCTTAGCAGCGTGATGAGAGTCAGCAGGTGCTTACCTTGCTGTTGGAAGAAAATTTGTGAGTTAGAGCTAACTTTAGTTCTGATGGTGTTTTGGACAGATTCTTTTTAGAATGGGTGGATGGAGAAGATATGTGTATGTATGGTCAGAAACTGTATGGGCTTTCTCTAGTCAGGAAGCAAACTGAGTATCAATGAAGTTTGGAGGCAGGAAGTTCAAAGTTGGGAAACACTAGGAATTTTGGCAGAATTTTCACAATGTTTTCTTGCTAGAGTTTTATGTTCCTCTTCTAGCAATTTTTTTTCTGGATGTTTCTTCACCTCCTCCTTTGTGATGGACATTGGTGTCCTATTTATAGGCAAGGCTTTGTGGAATTTTGAACGTTAAATGGCGCCAATACTATGCAGTAGAGGTTAACTTGTTTTTGAAGGAAGTTCATGAAAAGTTGTGATGATGGACAGCTTTTCAGCCTAGGCTGGAACAGTAAGCAAGGATTGAAGAGAAGTGACACCTATAGGCAAAAAGTGGCGCATAGACCCATGCCTAAACCTGCACAAAGGTGTTCAACAAGCCACACGTGGAGAGACCCTTTGGATGAATGCTTAAGAGTGGTTGTGAGCATTAATGAGCATTAAATGGTGATGTGATTTATCAACATCAAGAATCTTGCAATAAGAGATTTTGCATCATTACCTAAAACCTGAGCCAGCAGTTCTGCTTCATCAAAAACAGCGTAAACCAAGCTCTGACCTTGGCCTCTTGCTGCCTCAGCAAGCTCTGAGAGTTTTCCAGTATGCTCCTTTGATCTGCCTTTAAAGACTCCGGACTTAGTCATCCTGCTTCAGTATTTTACCCAATCTAGTGATCCCATTACCTTCTGATCCCAGTACGTTCTGAAGGAGTTTTAGGCTTTGTTGCCTTCTTTACACTTCTCTACCAAACTCTGGCTGAACTTTTGTGTAACTACTGAAAGAGCCATATTCTGTTTAAAGATCACGTGCTGAACCATTTTTACAATCTCTGACTGAGTTGGTGTAGCTGCTGAAGAGCTACCTTCTGACTGGATGTTATGTGCTGAGCCAAATTTGCAACTTCTGACTGTTTCTGCCTGGAGGTTGCTTCAGAAGCTCTGAGGTGCCATTAAACACTTTTCCCCCCTTTTTTTAAGAAAAATTCTAAGTATTTAGAATTTAATTTTCCCAAGGTAAAAGCTTTGACTTTTGAGCTTGCAAATGACCAGTTTGTTCTTGTAAATTGTTTACTTGGAAAAGAATGATAATAAAGGGCTTGGCTTTGTTTAAGAGAAAATCTGAGAATTCAGGATGAATTCCTAAAGGATGGGAGGGCAAATTTTGGGGTACAACAACAGGGACTCTCGTTAAAGGAATATCTCAGGAAATCAACATCATCCAAGATGGCATTTTTAAGCCCATCATTATCGACCTCCAAATGGCATCTGTAAGCCCATTCCCGATATCACAAATCAAATGCCACTTCATGCGAGTGCAAATTTCTGGGCACTCTAGTGTTCAATCATCTTCCACCTCCAGATCACGAAAGGAAGACAGCAATCTACATCCGCTGGTTTAAGAAGATTGAACAGGGGCAGTTTTTGTACCCCAAAATTTTCCCTCTCATTTTATTCAATATATGTCCATTAAGATTCACAATTTGCTCAAGGTTGCCCAAGAGTTGACCAGACAAGCTCTCTCCTAAGGCAATGTACCTCCAATTAGGGTTTCTATTTTCATCAAGATGGGAGAACCACAAAGGCCTCATATTCTCTACATGGTATTAATATGTTCTCAAGACCCTACATGTCAAGTTTCATACCTTGCACAAGAAGTTTGCTCAGCCAACTGCTCAGATGCTTGAGAATCGACTGTATTAGGTCAAAAGTCAACTGTGACCCACATACAGTCAAAATTTAATATTTTTGGTCAACATCCACATTTTTAAGTGACTTTCATAATTTTATCAAGGATTGACCATGATTCCCCAAGGAATGCTTCAAATTCATCAAAACCCAAAAGTTGCTAAATTAGGGTTTTGCAGGAAAAGTCAACCCAACTTTGACCAAGCATAACTTCTTCATACTTTACCATAAATTTTCCATCCAAAGCTCATTTTGAAGAGGATGCAATTCCCTACAAATCATCTTCAGCCCATAAGTTCAAAATATGCACTTATCAAAAGATATGAATTTCTACATTATAGGTCCTTTTGAAAAGTGAACAAAAACACCTTTTGGGTCAAAGCTTCATACATGAACATGGAAGATCCAATTGAGATGAAACCAAAAGGGTTGTTTAGGGGACATCCTAAGATTTATAGGAAGTCCAAGAACACCCTCCTAGGGTCAAAATTGAGATAGTTGTGCATTGTCAAAGTTGACAATTTTTGGAAAATTGTAAAAAGTCAACATTGAACAAATTTGCATTTTTTCCAAAGGGGCCCATGTTTTCTTGCTTGAAACATGTTTCTAATAGGACCCAAGACCCCTGAGCTTTTCCACCTATTATTTTATTACTTTTATCATTTATTTTGATTTTTTATTAATTTAAATCAAAATAAATCAAATTAAATGGTAAAATAATGAAAACAAATCAAATATTTGGATTTTTGTGCACATTTGGAGTCCATATACAGCTAGCATGATGATCAATTCATGCAAGGCTCATTAGGGTTGGAAAAGATTAGATTTAAGCTTGTTTTAGAAAGATATCATACATGAATCAAATCAAATCACATTTTCATAATTCTCAAAGATATGATGCAACTTTACAACCCTAATTCAGTCTACTATATGTATACAACAATTGCAGATCAAGAAACAAGGTTTTACAGTCGTAGGGAGCAAGAACGAAAACTCAGAATTTGGACAAAAAGTGGGCATTCGATTTCTACCTTAGAGGACGATTCCAAGCAATTGAAGGACTCTAATCACTTCCTGGCCATCTCCAGAAGCCAACAACATCATTTACAGCCTTCAAAACGTCCAGAATCATCGCCTAGACACATCACGGTTTGCCAATTTTCTCAAATTCGATTAGTAAAATTTACGCATCATTAGCACCTTTAATTGTTATATTTGTGATCACCATCATGTTTTCAAGCTGACCACATAGTTTAATTGTGTTTTTGGGACCTTTACACGCATCTGCCATGGTTAGGGTTTCTACATGAATTTTAGGGTCTTTGTGTACAGGAAAAATTGGGCCATGAATCAAGTACCATGATGCTCGTGAGGCCAATATGAGTTGATTGGTACCATCACAATTAATTTATCATGCTCGTATGAAATTTTTGAATGTTGCAGGGCTGTAGTTATAGCAAAACGTCTGTAGGTACAAGTCTTTTATCTACAACGATTGTTGCAGCGAAGAAGATGATGCGTGGTAGCCCATGGCTGGCTGATTTGAATTTTGCGCGCTTTTTCTGAATCCATTATTTTATTTTGCTTATTATGTTTTGTTTTCATTATACAAACAAATTAACCAAGTAGCGCAACTGGTAACGCATTGTTGGTGAGGAGTATAAGGACCTGGGTTCGATCCCAGGTCCCAACAATTTCCTTGTATTATTTTTTCTTATGTAATCAGGTGTACCACGCTCTCAACCATCCACCATGCGCTGGCAATTCCTGACCACTGGATGCACTCCTATTCAGATTCAACGCTTCTATCCATGAACGTCCTTGGTGCTCCTCAAGTCAATGCTTGCACAGGATCCAACATGGTTGACTGGGCTTGGAGCTTAATGGGCTTGGAAATTCAATTCCACACCCCCCTTTCAGCTAGCATACAGGCCCATTTGGTTATTTTTTATTATTTTCTTTAATTTCTTTTCTTTATTTCTTTTCCTTTTTTTAATTAATACAAAAATTATTTTTATCAAATTAACAAATCAAAAATCACAAAAAGATCTCTTTTTTTATTAATAATTTTTTTTTTGAATTAGTTAGTTTAATTAATTTAGGGCAATTTAATCTTCTTTTTATAATGAAAAATAATTAGAATTAGGGTTTTAAATTGTACATAATTTAAGTAATTTCCTTTAAAAATACATCAAAAATCATTTTTTCTCATAAATATTCATTCTTTTAATTAATTAGGTTAATTAGAAAATTAGGTTAGTTTAATTTCTTTCATAATTTAAAAACAATTAGAAATTAGGTGTAATTAATTTGCAATTAAACATTTTTCTCAAATAAAAATTCAAAAAAATCTCTTTCTCTCGAATTAGGGTTTTAGATTATTTCAATTGTCCTCGCATTTAATTTGCCGCACGCTTAATTATTTGTCCATTATTTTGTAACTATTCAGGGTTTGTAATAGTTAATCTAGGGTTTTTATTTACCGTTTAAATCCCCAATTTTTGGTTATGTAATTAATCCCCCTCCCCGAAGCTTTGTAATAGCTAGGTTTATTTTTCGCACTTTAAATTCTCGCAATCTTTAACTGTCTAGATGTATGGCTAATAGAATTGTATGGCAAGATTACTTGAAATTAAAACGGTAGATCACCTAATATGCAAAGACTAAATAACTGAAAAAGTTGACATGCACATGTTCACTCCTAGGGTTTACCTGACTACGGTTGCCTTCGGTAAACAATTATTAAGCATAGGAAATTTTAGTGGTCCTCCTCCAGTCTAAAAGATCAAAATGTTGCCTCGGAAATGTTGCCTCGAAAAGATCTTAAGACTCTAGGGTTACTACTAAAGTTTTCTAACTATTGATTTGGTGATTGTACTTGTCCCTTTCGAATGTCCCTTACAACTCTAACGAAGGTGCTACCTACTCCTTAATAGTAGGATAGCGCTGTCTAAAGGAAATAGAACGAACAATATTTTTCGAGTAAGTAGAATCTTAAGTACTTGCTCAATGAAAAACTTTTCACACAAACACCTTTCAAAACAAAATTTCAAAACAAACTTCGTCACATCCTTGAGGACTGATACAAGGGTTATCATGAAGTAAAAACATTTTCAAGACAAACACACACAAGCAATTTGAAAAATGAGCAAGTACCTAAGATCCCGTAGATAACTACGGATAGAAAGGGTGCTAACACCTTCCCTTTCTATACCCCCATACTCAGAATATCTCGAAAAAAGGTTTTTCTGTTCTTTTTCCTTTTCCTGATTGGATAAAATAAAAGTCGGTGGCGACTCTTGCTTACCGCAACATTTTGCAAACAAAAAATGCAAAACGCAAACCAGTAAAAGTAGTCGGTTCTGCCACCGTATCACACATACCTTTATACCTTTTTATATCGACAGGTTTACCATTATCAACTCGGTCTAAGTTCACGGTTGTAGGAATAGGAGTATCGATTGCTTTTGAGTTTGTCATGTCAAATATCTTGAGTAGGTCAAGACAATATTTTGTTTGACTCGCGAATGTCCCTTCATTTAGTTGCTTGATTTGAAGTCAAAGGAAGTAGGTTAACTCCCCCATCATGCTTATCTCAAATTCTCCCTGCATTAGATTAGAGAATTTCTTGACCAAAGATATGTTAGAAGAACCAAAAATAATGTCATCTACATAAACTTGAACTAAAATGAAATGTTTTCCTTCATGATTAATAAAAAGGGTTGTGCCAACCTTTCCTTCTGAGAATCCTTGACATAGTAAGAATTTGCTAAGACGTTCATACCAAGCCCTAGGGGCTTGTTTGAGACCGTATAGCGCATGCTTAAGTTTGTAAACATAGTTAGGATTCTAAAAACTCTCAAAACCCTCAAAACCGGGAGGTTGAGACACATAAACTTCTTCATTAATGTATCCATTTAAGAAAGCAATTTTTACATCCATTTGAAATAATTTGAAGTTTTGTGAGCATGCATATGCAAGAAAAAGGCGTATAGCCTCGTGTCGGGAAACTAGAGAATAATTTTCCTCATAATCGATGCCTTCCTCTTGATTATACCCTTGGGTAAAAAGTCGAGCCTTGTTGTGAGTTATAATTCCGTTTTCGTCTAGTTTGTTCATAAAAACCAATTTAGTTCCAATAACTCGATGATATCACGTAGGGGGGACAATGTCCTAAACCTCATTTCTTTTAAACTGATTTAGCTCCTCTTGCATGGCTAAAAACCAATGTTCATCGAGTAAGGCATCCTTAGAGTTTTTGGGTTCAATTTGAGAGACGAAAGCAAAATGATAACAAAAGTTACTTAACTTAGAGCGAGTGGTGACTCCCTTTGATATATCTCATAGGATGTTGTCAATGTGATGATCCTTAGAGGTTTTCCATTCCAAAGGAAGATCATTTTAATTGATTGGATGATCTCCCCCTCTTTCTTCGGATACTTGATCCAACTCTTCTTCCATTTTAGTAGATTTCGAGTCCTTTTCTTTGGGATCTTGTAGTATGTTTTTCGAAGATACACCGAAACCATCATAAACACTACCCTTTCCGACTGATTTCGGACCAGACTCATCAACTATATGTAATCTTTTATTAAATACTCTATAGGCTTTACTTAATTGAGAGTATCCGAGAAAAATACCTTCGTCAACTTTTGAATCAAATTTACCTAGATTCTCCTTACCATTATTTAACACAAAGCATTTACATCCGAAAACATGAAGATGAGAAATATTTGGTTTTCTTCCTTTCAAAAGTTCATAGGGAGTTTTGTTTAGAATAGGACATATTAGGACCCTATTCAACATATAACATGCCATGTTAATGGCATCGGCCCAAAAGCATTTTAGAAGACGGTGTTCATTGATCATAGTTCTTCCGAGTTCTTCTAAAACACGACTTTTACGTTCGACCATTCCATTTTGTTATGGAGTGTGTGGGGCAGAAAAATTATGATAAATTTCGTATTTTTCACAAAATTTATCAAAGAGATCATTCTCAAATTCACCACCATGATCGCTTTGAATAGTAATTATGCTAGTGTTCAATTTGTTTTGAGAAAGCTTGGCAAATTTTTCAAATGCCGGAAAGGTGTCACTTTTATTTGCTAAGAAAATTGTCCAACAAAATCTTGAGTAGTCATCTACAATAACGAATCCATAGTAGTTACCACCTAGACTTTTAATTCTAGATGGTCCAAAAATATCCATATGAAGAAGTTCAAGAGGTCTTGTTGTAGAAACAATGTTTTTAGATTTAAACGAGATTCTTGTTTGCTTCCTGTGATACGGTGGGAGAACTGACTTGAGGTTTTGCGTTTGTTTTCGCAAATGTTTCGGTTGAGCAAGAGTCGCCACCGACTTTTTATTTTATCCTAAGGAAAGGTTAAAAAGCACAGCAAAAACCTTTGAGATGTTTTCTTGGGTTCGGGGAGTAGATTATAGAAAGGGAAGGTATTAGCACCCTTTCTATCCATGGTTATCCATGGGCTCTTAGTTACTTGCTTAGATCAACTTGCCTTAATTTTCAATTGTTTGAAATGGTGCTTTGTGTGTGTGTTTTGAAAATGTTTTGAAAAGAGGCCAATGTGGTGGCAACCTTTGTAATGATCCATGTTGGGATGTATACAAAGGTGTATGTCTTTTGAAAAGGTTTTCAATGTTTTTTGAAAGTTGTTTTTGAAAGTGTAGTGATGTGTGGTTTAGAAAATAGGCAAGTGTTTTGTTTTGCAAGTTGGCAAGTAACTAAGAGTTTGTCTACTCCTAAATTTCTCAAAGATTTCTCCTATGTTTTTTAACCCTTTTAACAATTTTTGTTCCACCATTGTATTTGGTGGACAATCTTGTGTTAGGATGTGAAAGGGACGGGCGCGGGTCATCGTTTAGACCATAATTGCAATGGTGCCAAGTATCTTTGGGCAATGTTTTCTTTAAGGGACTTGATCATTTTTTAGGCAACTTTCGAAAGCGTCATCGAGGGACTATGATCATTTGAATTGTGTTTGTTTTTCCCAAAGAGACCTAGCATGCAATATGGCCCATTATTGAAGGCAACAAGTGGAATACCCTAGGGGTGCAAGTGTGATTAGTGTTGTCCATTTTCATGCTTGTTTATCTTGAAATTAGGTCAAACTATTTTGGTTAATTGATTTGCATACAAACCCTAATTCTAACATGGCATAATTAGAAAGCATTAAAGTGCGAAAAATAAAGTTCCTAAGTTATTACAACACAATATATGGGAAGGGGGATACAAATGTTCAAATGGGGGTATTTTGACAAGGAATTTAAACCTAACTATTACATCAAATGGAGAATTCACAAGATATTTAATATACAATAAAAAATGGAATAAATATGCAAGATGCAAAAATGTTTTTGATATGTATGCAAAAAAATGTTTTTTTATATGTCAAATAAACAAAATAAAAAGTATTATTTTTTGGAGTTTTTATGTATTTAAGGCAAAACCCTAATTTCATTAAGTAAAAAGTATTAATTGTTTAATATGTACAATGTTTAATAATTATGTACAAAAATAAAATAAAAATGAAGTATATTTGTAAAAAAGGTATTTTTAATGTTAAATATCAATAAAAATAAAATATGTATATATTTTGTATTTTTTCCCTAAATATTCTAATAAATATATATATGTATTTGTATTATTTATTAAATATATTATATATACAAAAAATAAATTATTTAATATTTAAAAAAAAAGTATATTTTATGTAAAATGTTTTCAAGAGGTAATATAAAATAAAAAATCAAAAAAAATAAACATGTTTGCATTATTTTTTTAGTATTTTTAAATAATAGTATTTATATATTTATTTATGTACAAACATTCATTTAAACAAATAAATGCCTAATAAATATAAAAATGGTGTGAAAAATATTTTTTATATTTTAAATATTATGAGGAAAAATAAATAAGTCAGAAATAAAAAACAAAAGTCAAAAAATGATCAAAATGAGCACAATGGGCCAAGGGGGTTCAAAAGTAACCAAAGGGTGCAAATAGGAAACTGAAACAAAGCCCAGCCCAAAAGACCTTCTTCAACCTCTGAACCTGTATGAACAACAATCAACACGCATTTTCTATCTCCCAATTCCTGGACTTTCAAGCAAAACTCACAACATGAAAAATGTAGAGCATTAAAAGACGAATCCAGACATATAAAGAACTTGACTTAACTCTCTAAGATGAGAGAGAATTTCTCCATCCCTAATTCTTGACCTAGTTTTTGTTCCATGTTCAGACATCAAATTCTCATAGCACACGTAACATAAATGAAAACTAATTACATGGGCATGTTCAGGGCTATGAATGTGACATATTTTCTTCACAAACCTAAAGCTAACAATGCCTGGATAGAGAGATACGAGTTCATGAACTTACCTGTTCAGTTGGAGTTGTATCTGGTGATGGAGGTGTCTTCAATGCAAGGTGATGATTGGTACAGCTTCCTTGATGTCCAGGGATGCTATTCCAAGCTTTACTTTGCTTTGAAACCTAGTGAGTCGTGTTATGGAACTTCAACTGCAAAACAAGAAAATGAAAATGGTGATGTTGCTTGGGAGTGTTACAGGTCGTGTTTGAGGTTTGGAATAGTTTCAAGGGATGATGTGGGATGTGTTTGAAGTGTTTTTAGCAAGAATGCACGAATGGAATGAGTTATGGAACTCAATCTGCAGCAGGTCCCCTGTTTTGGCAGTTTGAGGGTGATTCTGTGTTTGAGAGGGTGTTGGAGATGGTTGGCTCGTGTTCTAGCTCAGGTTTGATGATTAGAAAGTGCTTGATAACTTTGCTTAAGCTCTGGTTTACAGGAATGAGAGTTGTGTATGGTTATGCTATATTTCTTCAACTTTAAGCAACAAATGTCCACTTGAGTTTTTAGACAGATAGAGGCCCCCCTAATGTGCTGCATACCTTGGCCTTGATCAGCGTAATTAGCTCATAAACTTGTGCCAAAGAGATTTGCACTGTACTTGCTTGGATTGCTAATTGACATAAAGTTCTACTTTTGCAAAAATGGACATTATGCTTTTTCTATTTTGGGACTAAACCTTTATGTAATGCTTGAACACATAAAATATGGTCTTGGCACAATGAGTTTGCATTAAATTTATGAGTGCAAAAGGGATATAGGACCTGTAATCAAGTTGTGCAAGCTGATTTCAAAATGGCCTAGATGTATGAACATGTAACTTGGCCAAATCAAAAGTGAGTTTTTCCCAACTTGCCAAATTCGATTCTCCCTAACCATGAGGTTGTTTGATGAGTTCTTGGACATTTTGGAAAGCTTGGAATGTGTACTACAATCCATATTTGAAATGCAAATTGAAATTCAAAGTGGAAGTATGTGAAAAATGGTCTTGAAGTTAGGTAAAAACCTTGCCTAAAATAGGTCAAATTTTCTCTAAGTTAAGAATGGTTCGGTACCCTTGTTCCCAAAATTGTAACTTGAGCTACAAGCTTCTTTTGGGAAAATTTTGTGAATCAAAGTTGTAGATTTTGCAATAGGCTACAACTTTCATGTTTTGACTTTTCCTTGAATCCAAATGCAACTTGGTGAGAAAGTGGGACAAAGTTAGGAAAAAATTAGGGTTTTTCATAACTTAGAAAAATTCTAAGTTATGAAAAATCTTCATTTCAAACCCTAATTTGCAATTCTTGATTTCTTGATGAACAAGTTTCATGATTTGGCATGTTTTGATGAAAAATGAGTCTTGACACTTGATTTTGACCAAAAAGTCAAAGTTTGACTTTTCAGTATACAGTCAAAATTGATCAATTGACTGGGAAATTAAATTGTCAATCTTGTGTATTTGGGATCTTTTGAACTTGTTGAGCATGTCAAGATAATTCCATGGGGTCATTGAATCCATATGTGAGCTTGATTTGCCATTGGCTAGGTCAAACAGTCAAAAATTGCCTTTATGCAGTCAAAACCCTAAAAATGACCATTTTGCCCTTTTGGTGATCTGATCAATTTTCTTGTGGAATTGTGATCCAAACTTGATCAAATGGTCCATGTGAGTTCATAATGTTGATGTTGGTCAATTTTCATGAGATTTGACTGTCAATTGGCCACAGTTGACTTTTTCCCCAATACAGTTGATTTCTAGGTCAACTGTCCAATTGACTGGGCAAAATTTGGAATCAAGACTTGAAACTTGGTATGGATAAACTTGGGAGTCCAACATGAAGCATGAAAGTCATCTCAGGCATTTTAGGTCAAAATATCTTTGTGCAAACACAAACCCTAATTTGGGTCAACAGTGCAAGGAGAAGTCTTGAACAAAGGAAACCCTAATTGGATCTTGAGCTCCAAGGGTCTTGTGATGAGAAAATGTTGAGGAAATGGGAGGGCAAATTTTGGGGTACAACAGTTGACCATGTTCAATCTTCTTGAACCTGAAGAGTTAGATTGACAAGTTTGCCTTTCGTGACTCGAGGGTAAAAGGAGATTTGACACTAGAGTGCCCGGAAATTTGCACTCGCATGTTGGCGTATCAACAATGTGACGTCGGAAATGGGCTTATAGAAGCCATTTTGAGAGATGGTGGATAGGGAGATGGGCTTATAGATGCCATCTGGAGACGTGACAGAACCTTGTCGGGAATGGGCTTATAGATGCCATTTGGAAGTGTTGATCGCATAAGAGATTCCTTAGCGAGAACTTGTGTATTTTGAGAAAGACAGATGTTTTCCTGGCTTGTTACAGGTGTTGATCTTCAATATTTTCATGCAGATATGCCCTGGCTAGATACAGGTGTCGAATCTACAATCGGTTGCTCACAGATATGCCCTGGCTGGATACAGGAATCGAATCTGGAAATAGTCGTCAACAGATATGCCCTGGCTGGATACAGGAATCGAATCTGGAAATAGTCGTCAACAGATATGCCCTGGCTGGATACAGGAATCGAATCTTCAAACTCTTCAGATGTGCCCTGGCTAGATACAGGAATCGAATCTGGAATTGTTGTCAACAGACATGCCCTGGCTGGATACAGGAATCGAATCTGGAAATAGTCGTCAACAGATATGCCCTGGCTGGATACAGGAATCGAATCTGGAAATAGTTGTCAACAGATATGCCCTGGCTGGATACAGCAATCGAATCTTCAAACTCTTCAGATGTACCCTGGCTAGATACAGGAATCGAATCCGGAAACTGATCACTCATAGATGTGCCCTGGCTAGATACAGGAATCGAATCTGGAAACCGTGACAGTTGAAGGTAGTTGTCTTTTTCCTGAAAAGGCAAAACATCAGTTGTATGCAATGTCATGATGTATGACATGCATGATGTCATGACGTTCAAAATGAGTTAGTGTCGTATGCACTTTATCATGTATGTAAGCAAGATGTATGAAATGCGAAATGTTTATGAATGTATTTTCGTCTAGGAAAATAAATCCTTAACGATCGACCGTGGAATTAAATCCTGGGTTGACGTTGAAAAGTAGAGCTCTTCGTTTCCGCTGGGGATGACAGTTGCAAGAATACACCGGTAGGAGAAGATGACTCTGTTGAGGAATAAACTTGTTGGAGAGATTACTCTGCGGGGAATTGCTCTGTGGAAGAGATACTTTTCTGAAGTTTGACGAGAGCTTCACTGAGGATTTCAATGATGGACTCCGCTGGGGATAACAATGATAAACTCCTCTGGGGATGACAATGATAAACTCCGCTGGGGATTGCGTTGATAAGTTATGTTGGGGAACTTTGATGAACTCCGCTGGGGATAGGAAGAACTTTGCCGAGGGCGATCTTCCGTGGTAATTAGCTGAGGATAACCCAGTTATAAGTCCTTGTGAGGAATAACTTTGAATAAAGCTCGGGAGAGACGTCCGTACTCTGCAGGGGATAAGCTTCAAGACCTGTCGGGGATAATAATTCCACTTTCCTGGGGAAACTTTTCAGACTGTACTGGGGTGTTGATATTCCGCCGGGGAACAATCTTAGGTCAAGACTGCCGGGGATGCTTGCTGATGAATGCCTATACTCCGCTGGGGAATGTTGATATCTTCTGGGGATACACAACTTCCTTCAGGCTGACCGTAGGCTAACTCTGTTGGAGGAGAGTAATGCTGACTTGCTAGGGGAATATTGTGCCTTTCCAGGATTGATAGGGAACCAACTCTACTTGGGGAAAGTATTGCTGAATCTTGTCTTACTCTGCGGGGAGTTGAGATAATTTGGTCACATTCTTCAGTTGAACCTACCTTGGTATTTCGGCGGACAAAGCAACCAGACTGCATCAGACAACTTTACATTGCCCCTGTTTCTGATGTCACCTGTAATTAGTCTTTTGTTTCATATGCAAGTATTTATGAATCAGCAATTTAATGTCAAATGCATATATCAAAAATGAACATTGGACGTTCTTCGCAAGACAAAACAGAAAAAAGGAAAAACAATGGGCAATTTGTTTGGAAAAGTGAACTTGTATTGATTTTGAAATTTGCCTGTAAATAGGCGTTTTTGTACAAGAGGTCGACGTCCTAGTAAGAGAACGCCGCCAAATAACATAAAGTTTATACAATTTTGAAAAGGAAACAAAACAGCTATGTGCATAATATTCCCACTGGGTTCCAACTCTGCTATCGCCTTTATGTCTTCAAGCGTCTCATCACTTTGCTGCTTAGTTGAAGATGAAGTTGATTGATCGATGCCGAAGTCTGAGCCAGATAGTTGATGCCGAATTCTGGATACAAGGTGATCCAATGAGACATAGTGTTAAGCTTTATCCCTAACTTTTGCCTGGACCGCCCTTTCGGGTTTTCAGTCCACCGGGATACCCATTTTTGCCCAAGCCGCCTTTTCAGGTTTTCGACTTGTCGGGTGTACAGATTTTTTTTATTTCATCCCTTATTTTTGCCCGAACCCTTTTGGTTCGCCGGGAAGCCCTTATTTTTGCCTAGGTATGTCAACCTAGCGGGTCTTTTATTCATGCGTAGTATCTTTTTACTATGTCTGCATTGGCGGGGTGAGGAAGGTCGTCACCATCCATGGTGGTTAGAATCATGGCTCCTCCTGAGAACACATGTTTAACCACAAAAGGCCCTTCGTATGTAGGGGTCCATTTGCCCCGGGGATCACTTTGAGGAAGGATGATACGCTTGATTACCAGGTCCCCAACTTGATACCCTTGTGGTCTGACTTTCTTGTTAAATGCCCTGATCATTCGTTTTTGATACGTCTGACCATGACAGATAGCGGTGAGTCTCTTTTCGTCAATCAGGTTTAATTGATCAAGTCGAGTCTGGATCCAGTCATCTTCGTTCAAGTCTGCATCCTTCATTATCCGGAGAGAGGGTATCTGGACTTCAATAGGCAAGACTGCCTCCATGCCATAGACCAAGGAAAAAGGAGTTGCCCCGGTTGACGTCCTTGCTGAGGTACGGTATCCATGAAGAGCAAATGGTAACATTTCGTGCCAATCTTTGTAGGTCACTGTCATCTTCTGCACAATCTTCTTGATATTCTTATTAGCTGCTTCTACAGCCCCATTCATCTTCGGCCGGTAAGGAGAAGAGTTATGGTGTTGTATCTTAAATTGCTCACAGAGCTCAGTGATCATCTTGTTGTTAAGATTGGTACCATTGTCTGTAATGATTCTTTCCGGGACGCCGTACCGACAGATCAGATTATGTCGAATGAAACGTGCAACGACACTCTTGGTTACCGTGGCGTAGGAAGCTGCCTCAACCCACTTCGTGAAGTAATCAATTGCTACCAAGATGAAGCGATGCCCATTGGATGCCGTTGGTTGGATCTCGCCGATCATATCAATGCCCCACATTGCAAAAGGCCAAGGTGCCGTCAGGAAGTTCAGAGGAACCGGAGGGATGTGCACCTTATCAGCATAGATCTGGCATTTATGACAAGTTCGAGAATGTTGGTAACAGTCGGCTTCCATTGTGGACCAGAAATATCCTGCCCTAAGGATTTTCTTTGCCATGGTGTGTCCACTGGAATGTGTTCCGAATATACCTTCATGTAGTTCTACCATGATCTTCTCTGCTTCAGTCTTATCCACACAACGCAGTAGAGTTGAATCATGGTTTCGTTTGTAGAGAATGTCGTTGCTGAGGAAGAATTTTGCCACAAACCTTCTCATGAACTTCTTGTCATTGACAGACGCACCTTCAGGATATTCCTGGGCTTCCAAGTATCTCTTCACCTCATGATACCAGGGTTTTTCGATTACCTCTTTGGCCTCAAGGTCGCAACAGTATGCAGGTTCGTCCAACTTCCAGATAATGATCCGGGGAGCCTCGTTGTCCCATTTGACTTTGAACATTGAAGACATCGTAGCTAGTGCGTCCGCTAACTGATTCTCCTCTCTTGGGAAATGCTCAAAAGTTATCTCTTCAAAGTGGGGAAGTAAAGTCAACACATACTCCTTGTAAGGAATAAGATTTGGGTGTTTCGTATCCCACTCTCCTTTGATCTGATTGATCACGAGAGCGGAATCTCCGAAGACACTCAGAAACTTGATCCTTAAGTCAATCGCAGCTTGAAGACCCATGATGCATGCTTCATATTCTGCCATGTTGTTGGTGCAGTTGAAACACAGTCGGGCGGTGAGCGGAGTATGAGTTCCTTTGGGGGATATGATCACAGCGCCGACACCATTACCCAAAGCATTGGATGCTCCGTCAAAGTGCATAGACCATCGGGATCCTTCCTCAGGTCCTTCATCCGGTCCAGGTACTTCACAATCAGTTACCACCATGATATCTTCGTCTGGAAATTCAAAGTTCAAAGATTGGTAATCATCCACAGGTTGGTGTGCCAAGTGATCTGCCAATACACTTCCCTTGATTGCTTTCTGAGTTGTATACTGGATATCATATTCTGTCAAGATCATTTTCCATCTTACTATTCTTCCAGACAGAGCAGGCTTTTCGAATATGTACTTGATGGGATCCATCTTTGAAATCAACAGAGTAGTGTGAGTCAACATATACTGTCTCAGCCGGCGAGCAGCCCATACCAGAGCGCAGCAAGTTTTCTCGAGCAGTGAGTACCGAGACTCACAGTCGGTAAACTTTTTGCTCAGGTAATAAATAGCGTGCTCTTTTCGGCCAGACTCGTCATGCTGCCCCAACACACACCCCATTGAATTATCAAGCACTGTCAAGTATAGTATTAGAGGTCTCCCTTCAATCGGAGGCATAAGAATGGGTGGTTCTTGGAGATACTCCTTTATCTTTTCGAAAGCGGCCTGACATTCATCGTTCCAACGTACTACTTGATCTTTCTTCAGTAATTTGAAGATTGGCTCACAGGTAGCAGTTAGATGTGAGATGAATCGGGCAATGTAATTCAGTCGTCCCAGAAAGCCTCTGACTTCTTTCTCCGTCTTGGGAGTCGGCATCTCTTGTATGGCTTTTACCTTGGCAGGGTCCACTTGAATACCTTTGTCGCTTACAATGAAACCTAACAATTTTCCAGACCTCACCCCAAAGGTACATTTGTTTGGATTCAACCTCAGCTTGTACAACTTCAGTCGGTCAAACAGCTTCTGCAGATGGTCGAGGTGTTCTTCCTCAGTTTGGGACCTTGCAATCATATCATCGACATACACTTCAATCTCATGGTGGATCATGTAATGAAATAAAGCAACCATGGCACGTTGGTAGGTTGCCCCAGCATTTTTCAATCCGAATGGCATGACCTTGTAGCAGAAGGTGCCCCACTGAGTCACAAAGGTAGTCTTTTCCATATCTTCAGGAGCCATCTTGATCTGATTATACCCTGAAAAACCATCCATGAAGGAGAACACCTTGTGTTGAGCAGTATTGTCAACAAGAACGTCGATGTGAGGTAGGGGGAAATCATCCTTGGGGCTTGCCCTGTTTAGATCCCTGTAATCGACACACATTCTGACCTTACCGTCCTTCTTCGGTACTGGCACCACGTTGGCAACCCACTGAGGGTAAGAAGTCACTGCTAGAAACCCGGCATTGAATTGCTTCATAACCTCAGCTTTGATCTTTTCGGACATCTCTGGACGCATACGGCGGACCTTTTGCTTCACCGGAGGGCAGTCTTCCTTGGTAGGCAGGTGATGAACCACAATGTCGGCATCCAAACCAGGCATGTCTTCGTATGACCAAGCAAAGATCTCCATGTAATCATGTAGCATCTGGATCAATCGTTGCTTCACGCTGAGCTCTAGATTGGCACCAATCTTGACTTCTTTTCTATCTGTCTCAGTACCCAGGTTCACTGTTTCCACCGGCTCTTCATGCGGCTGAATGGCCCTCTCTTCCTGGAGTATTAGTCTTGCGAGTTCACCAGGCACTTCGCAATCATCTTCACCTTCGTCTTCGGCCAAGTTGATCGGATTTTCGAAGTCATAACTGGCAGTAGCAGAGCTGTTACCAGTGAGATCCAGAGTGGATTGAAACCTGTATAAGTGAGTGTGTGTAAATATAGCTGTTTTGCAATAAATAACACAAAAAGAAAAAGAGCACAAGATTTGAAATGCAACAAACGTCCAATGTTTTGATTAATGATATATGGAAATGTCATACAAAAAAGCCCTCACAAATGGAGCTACGGTGCTCCGGGTAGGACACCGAGCCAATAAAAGTTTCAACATATTGTTTGTTACAAATTGAAAACAAAAGAGTTAATTACTGCGTGACAAATGTAATAGGTGTAAAATCCTTTACCGTCCAGTTGCTTGGTCCGTTGTTGGTGGTTGGATAGATCTAACTGTCAAATTTTGCTTCCTCTATGTCCTCCTCGATAGCATTCACCCTTGGGTTGGTGATAAACACCGGAGCCTTTCTGATCCTTTCTTTGCGCACAGCCCTCTGAGCCTCTGCAGTGAAGCCCAGCCCAAACTTGTCGGTCTTTTGAGTGAAGTCAGGAAGCTGACCCCAGTTTGCACACTTGCCTTTCTCGATTACAGCCCGGGCATCCTTCAAGGAAGCCATCTTCAGAGGAAAGTCTTCTTCAACCACTGTCTCAGCTGACGCCAACGTTGGAGGTACCTCTTCAAAATGCTGAAAGGGGGTTTCAATAAACTCCCCGTCCATCTCGATATACCGGAATGAATTCAAGTGACTAACCATGTATTCCTCCTCACCCTGCACAGTAACAATTTTCCCTTTGACAGGGTATTTGAGCTTCTGGTGTAGAGTGGATGTTACTGCCCAAGCCTTGTGAATCCATGGTCGACCCAACAAGCAGGAATAAGATGGACGAATATCCATTACATAGAACGTTGAGTCGAAGACTTGGGAACCCACACGAATAGGAATGTCTACCTCACCGTGCACCATCCTCTTAGAACCGTCGAAGGCTCTAACAATGATGTTACTAGGTTTTAATTCCAGGCCCTCACAATCCAACCGATCTAAGGCCTTCTTGGGCAATACATTCAGGGAAGAACCGGTATCCACCAACACGTGTGCGAGAGTAGTGCCCCTGCATTCTATAGAGACGTACAGGGCATCATTGTGATTTTTTCCTTTGGCGGTAAGGTTTGCATCTGAGAAACCCAAGCCATTGTCCGCTGTCAAATTAGCCACACAGTCAGTGAACTGATCTGCAGAGGTCTCTTGCGGCACATGGGCCGTTTTCAAAAATGAAATCAGGGCCTTGGCGTGGCCCTCTGAGCACAGCAGCAATGATAGCATAGAGATTTTGGAGGGGGTATGCCCCAGCTGTTCAACGACATTGAAGTCACTCTTTTTAATGATTTTAAGGATTTCCTCCATCTCTTGTTGGGAGGCTTCAACAGCAGTCTTTTTTGGTGCCTCCGTCCTGGCAGGCAAATCGGTAGCAACTTCTTTGCCCCGAGCATCAGAGGACTCGGCGGCAGTAGTAGACATAGGAACTTAATTTGGAACATGCACACTTGCGGGTGTGATGATAAGAGGTTTTCGGATAACTGGAGGTGCAATGTCAGGCGAGAAGAGCCTGCCACTGCGAGTAATCTTGGCGGGACCAGTGATGTTATTGATACTGGTACCGGTGTTGAACTCCTGCTTCACTCCAAGCACATACACGTCTGCCCCATAATGCCATGGGACAGCCTTGTTAGATTCATAGGGGAGAGGCCCCGGAACAGTAATAATAATGGGTGCAACAGACATAATTTGGACTGGCTTCCTTGGGAGATCCTTGGTAGGATTGTTGAAAATTGTGACGACAGATACTTCTTCAGCGGAAACAAACGGAACAACAGTTTTCTTGAACAGAATTTCTTTACTATCCATCAGGCTTTGGATGCCTGATTTCAGCAGCGGACAACCGGTAGGGATAACAGCACACAGGAGGCAACCCTTGCTACAACCCGGAAATAAACCGGCTAGTAGTAAGTTCCTCTTAACAGTCAAAAGAGGGGTAGCAACATCATTCACCGAAACAGCATACAAATCTTCCTCGACGGAATTTACTCTATGCTGGGGCATAGGAGCAGTTACAACATTTGGCCTCTCAGGCGCCTCAAACTGAATTTCCTTCACATCGATAAGGTCTTGAACTTTGTTTCTCAGGGCCCAGCAATCATCAGTAGTATGCACGGGGCTATCAGAATGATAAGCACAACGGGCATTTGGGTTATACTTAGGAGATGCAGTATTCAGGGCCTTCGGAGCCTCTTTGATGGTCACCAAGTTGGTTGATAACAGTTGCGGTAAGATTTGTGACAAGGTCATACTCAGCCGAGTATACTGCCTCTTGGGCATTTCACCTCTTTGTTCATTGTACTGCTGAGGAGCAACAACAGGCTTTGAAATGACCAAGGCATTGACGGCTTGGCGGCTTTCTGGCTTGACTTGTCTTCTAGGACCATAGACGGCACTTGCTTCCTTCTTGAAAGGCCTCTTCTCAGTACTTGCGGAGGCAGCTTTCTGTATTTTTCCTGACCTGATGCCGGCTTCTATCCTTTCACCCGTCAGAATCAAATCTGTAAATCCAGCGGAGGAATTACCAACCAAATGATTGAAGAATGGACCAGACAAGGTCCCTAGAAACATGTCAACCAACTCACGATCAGTCAATGGAGGCTGCACCCTGCCAGCCAAATCTCTCCATTTTTGTGCATATTCTTTGAACCCTTCGCCCATTCCTAGAGACATACCCTGAAGTTGGGTACGCGTAGGAGCGAGGTCAGAATTGTATTGATATTGTCTATAAAATGCGGTTGCCAAATCTTCCCAATGTCGGATACTGGTTCCATCTAGCTGATAAAACCACTCAAGCTGTGACCCCAAAAGGCTATCTTGGAAGAAGTGGATCCAAAGGTTTTTGTCTGCCGTGTAAGGTTGGATCTTTCTTACGTACGATCTGAGATGCAGCTTTGGACAGGAAGCCCCGTCGTATTTGGCAAAGGCAGGCGCCTTAAACTTGTGTGGGATTACTACCCCAGAAGATAAGCCCAAATCTCCGAAATCCAGCCCCGGCACATTCTGAATCTCCATGGCGCTCAAGCGGTCCTCTAATTGCTTGTATCTGTCAGCAGCAGGTGGGTATTGTTCGTCATTGTAATCTGTCTCATTGTCAGAGACTGCAGGACTAGGAGCCCCTCCCCCTTGGGGACTGTCTTTCTCTGCAGAGGAAGTAGTTGGATCAGCCTCATTATGGAGTGTGTTCCCAAACCTGCATCCAGTGTTGAACAACGCAATCCTCTTCTTCTTCTTCTTCTTTAGGAGCAAAGCCTTCAACTCTTGCTGACCTTGGGCCAGGCTCATGACCATTTCTTGAAACTGGGCACTTTGGGCCTGAAGGGCCTTGATTGCTTGCTCACTGGATGATTCTGGATTCATGATGACTGTTCAAAATAAACAGCGAAGAAGATTAAGCAACCTGTAGAAAAAAGGGGTACCTGTTATGCACATGATGCATGAGATGCTATCTATGCAATGCATTCAAGGATTTTAGAAATTCACAATTGTTGCAGACAAAAAGAACGCACGTCATATTAATAAGAAAAGATTTGTTAGTACATAAATGCCCCATGGGCCAAATATTACAAAAACAACTTCTCAAGGTAAGAAGACGTTGTGCATCCTCTTTGGCGCAATGTAGGTGTTGAGGGCCTCTTGCTCATGGAGTCGGCGGGTGAGCTCTAGAATCTTCTTCTCGCTGGCGTAGAAGCTGGCTTCAAAAGTGTTCCGTTCCTCCTTGAGCTGGATCCAACTCTTCTGCATCTCCTCCCACGATGTAGGCATGTCAGGGTGTAGGATGGTGTAGGGAACCTCTCCTTCCTTGACGGGCTCTTTAATTACAGGGAGAACATGAGGATAAGGCATCATTAGGCTCTGGGCTCGGGCTCGTATCCACTTGAGATAAGGCTCAAGAGGGATGGAGTTCTTGTGCCCCAGTGTCTTGCTGTCAACCTTGTTAGGCCTCCCCCAAGCTCTGATGAATCTTTGGCGAAGCCCTTGCGCATCGTTGTCGAAGTCAAAAACTAGGTCAGGAATCAACATGTCGTGAGGGCCATCTCTTTGTGCATATCCAAATTGCCTCAAAGCTAGGCAAGGGTTGTAGGTGATACCTCCTCTGATTCCAAGTAAAGGAACATTAGGAAACTCTCCACAATGATCGACGATGATGACATTTTCTCTGGACCGAGAACACCAGTGTACATCAGAGTGAGTAAGAGTCATCAACCGTTGGGACCACCTTGAGCCTTGGTCATTCTTCAAGACAGATTGTGGAAGGTGCGAAATAAACCACCTTGCAAGGAGAGGAGTACAGCACATGAGAACACCCCTCTTTCTCATTGTTCGTGTGTGAAATGAGTGAAGGATGTCCCCAAGCAATGTTGGTATTGGATTTCTGGACAAGAAGACTTTGACGGTGTTGACCTCTACAAGCTGGTCAGGATTTGGGAACAAGACCAACCCATAGATAAGGAGTGCCACAATTTCTTCAAAGGCTTGTAGGTCCAATGAGTTCCAACATTCTTGTGCCTTCTCAAACAAGAATTTTGCTAAGAAGCCTTTGACACCGCTTCTAGTTTCCCAATTCCCCTTGATGTCAGAAGGCTGTAGATGTAATGCTCGAGCAACATCTTCAGGCTTTGGTTCCTTTTCCGTACCGTTGAAAGGTAGTTGATTAAGGATAGGAATTCTCAAGAGTTGAGAAAATTCCTCCAAAGTGGGTACCAACTGGTAGTCAGGGAAAGTGAAACAGTGGTGAAGAGGGTCAAAGAACTGGAATAGCACCTTCATCATGTCTTCTTCAATGTTGGTGTTTGTGATACGGTGGGAGAACTGACTATGGTTTTGTGTTTGTTTTCGCAAATGTTTCGGTTGAGCAAGAGTCGCCACCGACTTTTTATTTTATCCTAAGGAAAGGTTAAAAAGCACAGCAAAAACCTTTGAGATGTTTTCTTGGGTTCGGGGAGTAGATTATAGAAAGGGAAGGTATTAGCACCCTTTCTATCCATGGTTATCCATGGGCTCTTAGTTACTTGCTTAGATCACTTGCCTTTTGTTTTCAATTGTTTGAAATGGTGCTTTGTGTGTGTGGGTTTGAAAATGTTTTGAAAAGAAGCCAATGTGGTGGCAACCTTTGTAATGATCCATGTTGGGATGTATACAAAGATGTATGTCTTTTGAAAAAGGTTTTCATTTGTTTTTGAAAGTTTGTTTTGAAAGTGTTGTGAAGTGTGGTTTTAGAAAATAGGCAAGTGTTTTGTTTTTCGCAAGCTTGATTCAAGTAACTAAGAGGTTATCTACTCCTAAATTTCTCAAAGATTATTGCTATGTTTTAACCCTTTTAACAAGTTCGTTCCACCATTGTATTTGGTGGACAATCTCATGTTAGGATGTGAAAGGGACGGGCGTGGGTCATCGTTTAGACCATAATTGCAATGGTGCCAAGTATCTTTGGGCAATTTTCTTTAAGGGACTTGATCATTTGTTTAGGCAACTTTTTTGAAAGCGTCATCGAGGGACTATGATCATTTGATTTGTGTTTGTTTTGCCCAAAGAGACATAACATGCAATATGGTCCAATTTTGAAAGGCAACAAATGGAATACCCTAGGGGGTGCAAGTGTGATTTGTGTGTCCATTTTCATGCTTGTTTATCTTGAAATTAGGTCAAACTATTTTCGTTGTTTTTTCGCATACAAACCCTAATTCTAACATGGTATAATTAGAAAGCAATAAAGTGCGAAAAATAAATTTACTAAGCTATTACAACACAATATATGGGAAGGGGGGTACAAACGTTCAAATGGGGATTTTTGACAAGGAATTTAAACCTAAACCATTACATCAATATTGAATTATTTACAAGATATTTAATTACACAAATTAAATAAAATAAGAATAAATATGCAAGATGCAAAAATGGTTTTTGTATATATGAAAAAAAAGTATTTTTATATGTCAAAATAAACAAAAAGAAAAGTATTATTTTTTGGAGCTTTTTCATGTTTAGGGCTAAACCCTAATTTTATTAAATAAAATGTATTATTTATTTATTATGTATAATATTTATTTATTATATACAAAAATAAAATAAAAATGAAGTATATTTGTCAAAAGGTATTTTTATATTAAATATTAATAAGGAAAATAAAAGTGTGTATATTTTGTAATTTAACTTAAATATATTAATATCTATATAAATATTTGTATTATTTACTAATATGTATTATATATGCAAATTAATAATATTTAATATTTAATAAAAAAAGGTATTTTTTTATATAAAATATTTTCAGAAGATAAAACAAAATAAAAAATGAAAATAAAAATGTGTTTGTATGTTTTTAGTATTTTTTAATAAAAGTGTATCTATTTATTTATTTATGTATAAAAACTAACCTAAACAAACAAATACCTAATAAATAGGAAAATAGTGCAAAAAATTATTTTTATATTTTTTATATTATGAGGAAAAATAAACAAGTCAAACCAAAAAAAGAAAAGTCAAAAAATCATTAAAATGAACAAAATGGGCTCAGGGGGTGTAGAAGCAAAATCAGGGTGCAAAAAGAAATGTGAAACAGGCCCAGCCTAGAACCAGGTCATCTCCAACCTCAGAACATCTTTCTTCAAGCAAACACGCGTTTTCTATCTCCCAATTCCTGGACTTTCAAGTAAAACTTTCAATATGAAAAATGTAGAGCATGAGAAGACGAATCCAGGGATATGAATAACTTGACTTAACTCTCTAAGATGAGGGAGAATTTCTTCTCCCCCAATTCTTGACCTAGTTTTTCATCAATGTTCAGACTCAAAAGTCTCTAAGCATACATAATATAAATGAAATCTAATCATATGGGCATGTTCAGGGCTATGATTGTGGCATGTTTCTTTCACAAACCTAAAGCTAACAATGCCTATGTAGAGAGATTCGTGTTCATGAACTTACCTGTTCAGTTGAAGTTGTATCTGGTGATTGAGGTGTCTTCAATGTAATGTGATGATTGGTATAGCTTCCTTGATGTTCAGGGATGCTATTCCAAGCTTTACTTTGTCTTGAAACCTTTTGAATCGTGCTAGAGAACTTCAGCTGCAAAACAAGAAAATGAAAATGGTGATCTTGCTTGGGAGTGTTACAGGTCGTGTCTTAGGTTTTGGTTAGCTTCAAGGGATGTTAGGGAAGGTGTTTGACAAGTTTTTAGCCAGAAAGCATGGAAGGTTTGAGCTATGGAACTCAAACTGCAGGGATGCCCTGTTTTGAGCAGTTTGAAGGTGATTCTGGGAATGGGGAGGTATTGAGGATCTTAGGGTCATGCTTCAGCTTAGGATGAATGTTTGGAATGTGTTTGATAACTTTCTCTAAGCCTTGGTTAACTGATATGAGAGTTGGTATGTCATATGCAATGTTTCTTACACTTTAAGCTAGCAATGGTCAAGTTGTGTTCTAAACAGGTAGAGGCCCCCTAAACATGCTGCAAAACCTTGTCTTGATCAGAGTGATTAACTCATAAACTTGTGCCAAAGAGATTTCCTTTGTACCTTCTTGATTTACCAATTGACATAAAGTGTAACTTTTGCAAAAATAGATATAATGCTTTTTCCAATTTGGGATTAAACCTTTAGGCAATGCTTGAACACATAGAACATGGTCTTGGCACAAAGGATTGACATTAAATTTATGAGTGTAATTGAGATAAAAGACCTGTAATCAAGTTGTGCAAGCTGAGATTGAAATGCATAGTGTTATGAACATGTAACTTGGCCAATTCAAAAGTGAGTTTTTCCCATATTGCAAAATTCGATTCTCTCTAACCATGAGGTTGTTTAATGAGTTCTTGGACATTTTGGAAAGCTTGGAATGTGTACTACAATCCATCTTTGAAGTTCAAATTGAAATTCCAAGTGGAAGTGTATGAAAAATGGTCTTGAAGTTAGGTAAAAACCTTGCCTAAAAAGGTCAAAATTTTACTAAGTTAAGAATGGTTTGGTACCCTTGTTCCAAAAATTGTAACTTGAGATACAAGCCTCTTTTGGGAAAACTTTGTGAATCAAAGTTGTAGATTATGCAATAGGCTACAACTTTCATGTTTTGACTTTTTCTTGAATCCAAATGAATCTTGGTGAGAAAGTGGGGCAAAGTTAGGAAAAAATTAGGGTTTTTTATAACTTAGAAAAATTCTAAGTTATGAAAAATCTTCATTTCAAACCCTAATTTGCATTTCTTGATTTCTTGATGGACAAGTTTCATGATTTGTCATGCTTTGATGAAAAATGAATCTTGACCCTTGATTTTGACCAAAAAGTCAAAGTTTGACTTTTCAGTATATAGTCAAAATTGATCAATTGACTGAGAAATTCAACTGTCAATCTTGTGTATTTGGGATCTTTTGAACTTGTTGAGCATGTCAAGATAATTCCATGGGGTCTTTGAGTCCATATGTAAGCTTGGTTTGCCATTGGCTAAGTCAAACAGTCAAAAATTACCTTTGTGCAGTCAAAACCCTAAAAATGACCATTTTGCCCTTTTGGTGATCTGATCAAATTTCTTGTGGAATTGTGATCCAAACTTGATCAAATGGTCCATATGAGTTTATAATGTTGATGTGGGTCAATTTTCATGAGGTTTGACTGTCAATTGGCCACAATTGACTTTTTCCCCAATACAGTTGATTTCTAGGTCAACTGTCCAATTGACTGGGCAAAATTTGGAATCAAGACTTGAAACTTGGTATAGATAAACTTGGGAGTCCAATATGAAGCATGAAAGTCATCCCAGGCATTTTAGGTCAAAATATCTTTGTGCAATCATAAACCCTAGTTTGGGTCAACAGTGCAAGGAGAAGTCTTGAGCAGAGGAAACCCTAACTGGATCTTGATCTTCAAGGGTCTTGTGATGAGAAAATGTTGAGGAAATGGGAGGGAAAATTTTGGGGTACAACAGTTGCCCCTGTTCAATCTTCTTGAACCTGAAGAGTTAGATTGGCAAGTTGCCTTTCGTGACTCGAGGGTAAAAGGAGATTGGACACTAGAGTGCCCGGAAATTTGCACTCGCATGTTGAAGTATCAGCAATGTGATGTCGGGAATGGGCTTACAGATGCCATTTGGAGAGATGGTGAATAGGGAGATGGGCTTATAGATGCCATCTGGAAATGCGACAGAACCTTGTCGGGAATGGGCTTATAGATGCCATTTGGAAGTGTTGATCGCATAAGAGATTCCTTAGCGAGAACTTGTGTATTTGAGAAAGACAGATGATTTCCTGGCTTGTTACAGGTGTTTGATCTTCAATCTCCTCATGCAGATAGGCCCTGGCTAGATACAGGTGTCGAATCTACAATCGGTTGCTCACAGATGTGCCCTGGCTGGATACAGGAATCGAATCCGGAAATAGTCGTCAACAGATATGCCCTGGCTGGATATAGGAATCGAATCCTCGAACTCTTCAGACGTGCCCTGGCTAGATACAGGAATCGAGTCTGGAAATGTGGTCAACAGATATGCCCTGGCTGGATACAAGAGTCGAATCTGGAATCGTGATAGTTGATAAATATGCCTTGGCTGGATACAGGAATCGAATCTTTGAACTCTTCAGACGTGCCCTGGCTAGATACAAGAATCGAGTCTGGAAATGTGGTCAACAGATATGCCCTGGCTGGATACAGGAATCGAATCCTCGAACTCTTCAGACGTGCCCTGGCTAGATACAGGAATCGAGTCTGGAAATGTGGTCAACAGATATGCCCTGGCTGGATACAGGAGTCGAATCTAGAATCGTGATAGTTGATAGATATGCCCTGGCTGGATACAGGAATCGAATCTTTGAACTCTTCAGACGTGCCCTGGCTAGATACAGGAATCGAGTCTGGAAACTGATTACTCACAGATGTGCCCTGGCTAGATACAGGAATCGAATCTGGAATTGTGATAGTTGAAGGTAGTTGTCTTTGGGATTGTCTCTTTCCCTGAAAAGGCAAAAACATAAGTTGTATGATATGCATGATGTCATGATGTTCAACATGAGATAGTTTTGTATGCACTTTATCATGTATGTAAGCAAGATGTATGAAAATGTGAAATGTTTATGAATGTATTTTTGTCTTAGGAAAATAAATCCTTGACGACCGGCCGGGGAATTGCTCTGTGGAAGAGATACTTTGCTGAAGTTTTGATGAGAGGCCTGCTGAGGACTTCAATGATGGATTCCGCTGGGGATAATGATGATAAACTCCGCTGGGGATACCAAAGATAAACTCCGCTGGGGAATACCAAAGATAAACCCTGCTGGGAATACCAAAGATAAACTCCGCTGGGGATTGAAAGAACTTTGCCGAGGGCGATCTTCCGTGGCAATTAGCTGAGGATAACCCAGTTATAAGCCCTTGTGAGGAATAACTTTGAATAAAGCTCTGGAGAGACGCCCATATTCTGCAGGGGATAAGGATTCCACCTTCCTGGGGAAACTTTTGGAATTGTACTGGGGTACTGATATTCTGCCGGAGAATGTTGCTATCTTGTCTTACTCTGCGGGGAGTTGAGATAACTTGATCACATTCTTCAGTTGGGTTCTACCTTGGTACCTTGGCGGACAAAGCAACCAGACTGCATTAAACAACTCTACAATGCCCTTGTTTATGATGTCACATGTAATTAGTCTTTTGTTTCATATGCAAATATTTATGAATCAACAATTTAATGTCATATGCATATATCAAAAATGAACATTGGACGTTTTTCGCAAGACAAAACAGAAAAAGGAAAAACAATGGCAATTTGTATGGAAAAGTGAATTTGTATTGATTTTGAAATTTGCCTGTGAATAGGCGTTTTTGTACAAGAAGCTGACATCCTAGTAAGAGAATGCCGCCGAATAACATAGAATTTACAACTTTGAAAAGGAAACAAAACATCTATGTGCACAATATTCCCCCTGGGTTCCAACTCTGCTATCGCCTTTATGTCTTCAAGCGTCTCATCACTTTGCTTGCCTAGTTGAAGAAGAAGTTGATTGGTCGATGCCGAAGTCTGAGCCAGATAGTTGATGCCGAATTCTGGATGCAAGGTGATCCAATGAGACATAGTGTTACGCTTTATCCCTAACTTTTGCCTGGACCGCCCTTTTGGATTTTCAGTCCATCGGGATACCCATTTTTGCCAAAACCGCCTTTTCAGGTTTTCGGCTTGCCGGGTGTACAGATTTTTTTCATTTCATCCCTTATTTTTGCCCGAACCCTTTTGGTTCGCCAGGAAGCCCTTATTTTTGCCTAGGTATGTCAACCTAGCGGGTCTTTTATTCATGCGTAGTATCTTTTCACTATGTCTGCATTGGCGGGGTGAGGAAGGTCGTCACCATCCATGGTGGTTAGGATCATGGCTCCTCCTGAGAACACATGTTTAACCACAAATGGCCCTTCGTATGTAGGGGTCCATTTGCCTCGGGGATCACTTTGAGGAAGGATGATGCGCTTGATTACCAGGTCCCCAACTTGATACTCTTGTGGTCTGACTTTCTTGTTAAATGCCCTGATCATCCGTTTTTGATACGTCTGACCATGACAGATAGCGGTGAGCCTCTTTTCGTCAATCAGGTTTAATTGATCAAGTCGAGTCTGGATCCTGTCATCTTCACTCATGTCTGCATCCTTCATTATCCGGAGAGAGGGTATCTGGACTTCAATTGGCAAGACTGCCTCCATGCCATAGACCAAGGAGAAAGGAGTTACCCTGGTTAACGTCCTTGCTGAGGTACGGTATCCATGAAGAGCGAACGGTAACATCTCGTGCCAATCTTTATAGGTCACTGTCATCTTCTGCACAATTTTCTTGATATTCTTATTTGCTGCCTCTACAGCCCCATTCATCTTCGGCCGGTAAGGAGAAGAGTTATGGTGCTGTATTTTGAATTGTTCGCAGAGTTCAGTGATCATCTTGTTATTGAGATTGGTACCATTGTCCGTAATGATCCTTTCCGGGACACCGTACCGACAGATCAGGTTGTGCCGGATGAAACGTGCCACGACGCTCTTGGTTATCGTTGCGTAGGAAGCTGCCTCAACCCACTTCGTGAAGTAATCGATTGCTACCAAGATGAAGCGATGCCCGTTGGATGCTGTTGGTCGGATCTCACCGATCATATCAATGCCCCACATTGCAAAAGGCCAAGGTGCCGTCAGGACGTTCAGAGGAACCGGAGGTATGTGCACCTTGTCAGCATAGATCTGGCATTTGTGACAAGTTCGAGAGTGTTGGTAACAATCGGCTTCCATTGTGGACCAGAAATATCCTGCCCGAAGGATTTTCTTTGCCATGGTGTGTCCACTGGAATGTGTTCCGAATGTACCTTCATGCAGTTCTATCATGATCTTCTCTGCTTCAGCCTTATCCACACAACGCAGTAGAGTTGAATCATGATTCCGTTTGTAGAGAATGTCGTTGCTGAGGAAGAATTTTGCCACAAACCTCCTCATGAACTTCTTGTCATTGACAGATGCACCTTCAGGGTATTCCTGAGCTTCCAAGTACCTCTTCACCTCATGATACCAGGGTTTTTCAGTCACTTTTTCGGCCTCAAGATTGCAGCAGTATGCCGGTTCATCCAACTTCCAGATAATGATCCGGGGAGCCTCATTGTCCCACTTAACTTTGAACATTGAAGACATCGTAGCTAGTGCATCCGCTAGCTGATTCTCCTCTCTTGGGAAGTGCTCAAAAGTTATCTCTTCAAAGTGGGGAAGCAAGGTCAACACATACTCCTTGTAAGGAATAAGATTTGGGTGTTTCGTATCCCACTCGCCTTTGATCTGATTGATCACGAGAGCGGAATCTCCGAAGACACTCATAAATTTGATCCTTAAGTCGATTGCAGCTTACAGACCCATGATACATGCCTCATATTCTGCCATGTTGTTGGTGCAATTGAAGCATAATCGGGCGGTGAGTGGAGTATGAGTTCCTTTGGGAGATATGATTACAGCGCCGATGCCGTTACCCAAAGCATTGGAGGCTCCGTCAAAATGCATAGACCATCGGGATCCTTCCTCAGGTCCTTCATCCGGTCCAGGTACTTCACAGTCGGTTACCACCATGATATCTTCGTCCGGAAAATCAAAGTTCAATGATTGGTAATCGTCCACAGGTTGGTGTGTCAAATGATCTGCCAATACACTTCCTTTAATTGCTTTCTGAGTTGTATACTGGATATCATATTCTATCAAGATCATTTGCCATCTCGCTATTCTTCCAGACAGAGCAGGCTTTTCGAATATGTACTTGATGGGATCCATCTTTGAAATCAAAAGAGTAGTGTGAGTCAGCATATACTGTCTCAGCCGGCGAGCAGCCCATACCAGAGCGCATCAAGTTTTCTCAAGCAGTGAGTAGCGAGACTCACAGTCGGTAAACTTTTTGCTCAGGTAATAAATAGCGTGCTCTTTTCGGCCAGACTCGTCATGCTGCCCTAACACACACCCCATTGAATTGTCAAGTACTGTTAAGTATAGTATCAGAGGTCTTCCTTCCACTGGTGGCATAAGAATGGGTGGCTCTTGGAGATATTCCTTTATCTTTTCAAAGGCAGCCTGACATTCATCGTTCCAACGTACTACTTGATCTTTCTTCAGTAATTTGAAGATTGGCTCACAGGTAGCAGTTAGATGTGAGATGAAACGGGCAATGTAATTCAGTCGTCCCAGAAAGCCTCTGACCTCTTTCTCTGTCTTTGGAGTTGGCATCTCTTGTAGGGCTTTTACCTTGGCAGGGTCCACCTGAATACCTTTATCGCTTACAATGAAACCTAGCAATTTTCCGGACCTTACCCCAAAGGTGCATTTGCTTGGGTTCAACCTCAGCTTGTATAACTTCAGTCGGTCAAACAGCTTCCTCAGATGATCAAGGTGTTCTTTCTCAGTTTGGGACCTTGCAATCATGTCATCAACATATACCTCAATCTCATGATGGATCATATCATGAAATAAAGCAACCATGGCACGTTGGTAGGTTGCCCCAGCATTTTTCAACCCGAACGGCATGACCTTGTAGCAGAAGGTGCCCCACTGAGTCACAAAGGTAGTCTTTTCCATATCTTCCGGAGCCATCTTGATCTGATTATACCCTGAAAAACCATCCATGAAGGAGAACACCTTGTGTTGAGCAGTATTGTTAACAAGAACGTCGATGTGAGGTAGAGGGAAATCATCCTTGGGACTGGCCCTGTTCAAATCCCTGTAGTCGACACACATTCTGACTTTACCGTCCTTCTTCGGCACTGGCACCACGTTGGCAACCCATTGAGGATAAGAAGTTACTGCTAGAAAACCGGCATCGAATTGCTTCATAACCTCAGCCTTGATTTTTTCGGACATCTCTGGACGCATGCGGCGGACCTTTTGCTTTACTGGAGGGCAGTCTTCCTTGGTTGGCAGGTGATGAACTACAATGTCGGCATCCAAACCGGGCATGTCTTCGTAAGACCAAGCAAATATCTCCATGTAATCATGTAGCATCTGGATCAATCGTTGCTTCACGCTGAGCTCTAGATTGGCACCAATCTTGACCTCTTTCCTATCTGTCTCAGTACCCAGGTTCACTGTTTCCACCGGCTCTTCATGCGGCTGAATGGCCCTCTCTTCCTGGAGTAACAGTCTTGCGAGTTCGCCAGGCACTTCACAATCATCTTCACCTTCGTCCTCTGCCAAGTTGATCGGATTCTCGAAGTCATAACTGGTGGTAGCAGAGCTGTTACTAGTGAGATCCAGAGTGGATTGAAACCTGTATGAGTGAGTGTGTGTAAATATAGCTGTTTTGCAATATATAACACAGAAAGAAAAAGAGCACAAGATTTGAAATGCAACAAACGTCCAATGTTTTGATTGATGATATATGGAAATGTCATACAAAAAGCCCTCACAAATGGAGCTACGATGCCCCGGGTAGGACACCGAGCCAATAAAAGTTTCAACATATTTGTTTGTTACAAATTGAAAATCAAAAGAATTAATTACTGCGTGACAAATGTGATAGGTGTAAAATCCTTTGTCGTCCAGTTGCTTGGTCCGTCGCTGGTGGTTGGATAGATCCAACTGTCAAACTCTGCTTCCTCTACGTCCTCCTCGATAGCATTCACCATTGGGTTGGAGATAAACACTGGAGCCTTTCTGATCTTTTCCTTGCGCACAGCCCTCTGAGCCTCTGCAGTAAAGCCCAGCCCAAACTTGTCATTCTTTTGAGTGAAGTCAGGAAGCTGACCCCAATTTTCACATTTGCCTTTCTCGATTACAGCCCGGGCATCCTTCAAGGACGCCATCTTCAACGGAAAGTCTTCTTCAACCACTGTTTCAGCTGATGCCAAAGTTGGAGGTACCTCCTCAAAATGCTGAAAGGGGGTTTCAATAAACTCCCCGTCCATCTCGATATAACGGAATGAATTCAAGTGACTAACCATGTATTCCTCCTCACCCTGCACAGTAACAATCTTCCCTTTGATAGGGTATTTGAGCTTTTGGTGTAGAGTGGATGTTACTGCCCCAGCCTTGTGAATCTAGGGTCGACCCAACAAGCAGGAATAAGACGGACGAATATCCATTACATAGAACGTTGAGTCGAAGACTTGGGAACCCACACGAATAGGGATGTCTACTTCACCGTGCACCATCCTCTTAGAACCGTCGAAGGCTCTAACAATGATGTTACTAGGCTTCAATTCCAGGCCCTCACAATCCAAGCGATCCAATGCCTTCTTGGGCAAAACATTCAGGGAAGAATCGGTATCCACCAACACGTGTGCGAGAGTAGTGCCCCTGCATTCTATGGAAACATGCAGGGCATCATTGTGATTTTTCCCTTTGGCGGTAAGGTCAGCATCTGAGAACCCCAATCCATTGTCAGCTGTCAAATTAGCCACACCGTCAGTGAATTGATCTGCAGAGGTCTCTTGCGGCACATGGGCCGTTTTCAGAAATGAAATCAGGGCTTTTGCATGGGCCTCTGAGCATAGCAGCAATGATAGCATAGAGATTTTGGAGGGGGTATGCCCCAACTGTTCAACAACATTGAAGTCACTCTTTTTAATGATTTTAAGGATTTCCTCCATTTCTTGTTGGGAGGCTTCGACAGCAGTCTTTTGTGGTGCCTCCGTCCTGGCAGGCAAATCGGTAGCAACTTCCTTGCCCCGAGCATCAGAGGACTCGGCGGCAGTAGTAGACACAGGAACTAGAATTGGAACATGTACACTTGCGGGTGTGATGATGAGAGGTTTTCGGATAACTGGCGGTGCAATATCAGGCGAGAAGAGCCTGCCACTGCGGGTAATCTTGGCGGGACCAGTGATGTTACTGATACTGGTATTGGTGTTAAACTCCTGCTTCACTCCAAGCACATACACGTCGGCCCCATAATGCCATGGAACAGATTTATCAGACTCATAGGGGAGAGGCCCCGGAACAGTAATAGTAATGGGTGCAACAGACATAATTTAGACTGGCTTCCTCGGGGGAGCTTTGGTAGGATTGTAAATTGTGACAACAGATACTTCTTCAGCAGAAACAAACGGAACAGCAGTTTTCTTGAACATAATTTCTTTGCTATCCATCAGGCTTTGGATGCCTGATTTCAGCAGCAGACAACCGGCAGGGATAACAGCACACAGGAGGCAACCCTTGCTACAACCCGGAAATAAACCGGCTAGTAGTAAGTTCCTCTTAACAGTCAATAGAGGGGTAGCAACATCATTCACCGAAACAGCATATAAATCTTCCTCAATGGCATTTACTCTATGCTGGGGCATAGGAGCAGTTATAACATTTGGCCTCTCAGGCGCCTCAAACTGAATTTCCTTCGCGTCGATAAGGTCTTGCACCTTGTTTCTCAAGGCCCAGCAATCATCAGTAGTATGCCCGGGGCTATCGGAATGATAAGCCCAACGGGCATTTGGGTTATACTTAGGAGATGCAGTATTCACGACCTTCGGAGCCTCCTTGATGGTCACCAAGTTGGTTGACAACAGTTGCGGTAAGATTTGTGACAAGGTCATACTCAACCGAGTATACTGTCTCTTGGGCCTTTCACCTCTTTGTTGATTGTACTGTTGAGGAGCAGCAACAGGTTTTGAAATGACCAAGGCATTGACGGTTTGGCGACTTTCTGGCTTGACTTGTCTTCTAGGACCATAGACTGCACTTGCTTCTTTCTTGAAAGGCCTTTTCTCAGTACTTGTGGAGGCAGCTTTTTGTATCTTTCCTGACCTGATGCCAACTTCAATTCTTTCTCCTGTCAGAATCAAATCCGTAAACCCGGCGGAGGAGTTACCAACCAAATGATTGAAAAATGGACCAGACAAAGTCCCTAAAAACATATCAACCAGCTCACGATCAGTCAATGGAGGCTGCACCCTGCCAGCCAAATCTCTCCATTTTTGTGCATATTCTTTGAACCCTTCGCCCGTTCCTAGAGACATACCCTGAAGCTGGGTACGCGTAGGAGCGAGATCAGAACTGTATTGATATTGTCTGTAGAATGCGGTTGCCAAATCTTCCCAGTATCGGATACTAGTTCCATCTAGTTGATAGAACCACTCAAGCTGTGACCCCGAAAGGCTATCTTGGAAGAAGTGGATCCAAAGATTCTTATCTTCCGTGTAAGGTTGTATCTTCCTTACGTACGACCTTAGATGCAGCTTTGGACAAGAAGCCCCGTCATATTTGGCAAAGGCAGGCGCCTTAAACTTGTGTGGGATTACTACCCCAGAAGATAACCCCAAATCTCCGAAATCCAGCCCCGGTACATTCTGAATCTCCATGGCGCTCAAGCGGTCCTCTAATTGCTTGTATCTGTCAACAGCAGGTGGGTATTGTTCATCATTATAGTCCGTCTCGGTTTCGGAGACTGCCGGACTAGGAGCTCCTCCCCCTTGGGGACTGTCTTTTTCAGCAGAAGAAGTAGTTGGATCAGCTTCATTGTGGAGTGTGTTCCCAAACCTGCGTCCGGTGTTGAATAACGCAGTCCTCTTTTTCTTCTTCTTCTTCAGGAGTAGAGTCTTCAACTCTTGCTGACCTTGGGCCAGGCTCAGGACCATTTCTTGAAACTGGGCACTTTGGGCCTGAAGGGCCTTGATTGCTTGCTCACTGGATGAGTCTGGATTCATGATGACTGTTCAAATAAACAGCGAAGAAGATTAAGCAACCTGTGAAAAGGGGTACCTGCTATGCATATGGTGCGATGAGATGCGTATGATTTATGTTTTCAAAGACAAACAAGATTCAACTTTGTAGACAAAAGGGAAACACACTTCATTAGATTCGAATTTTAAATTGTTCAACAACTTGCCCTTAGGCATTACAGGAATGAAAAATACTGAAAAGGAAATAAAAGCTCTAAAAGGAAATATCCAAAGCCCATCAGTGCTCCCATGGCCTCCTCTTCTCAGTGTGGATGTAGTTGTTCAGGACCCGCTCTTCCTCCAATTGCTTAGTCAGCCTCTGGATCTTCCGTTCCTATTCGTTGAACTTTTCTCGATAAAAATCCCGTTCTTCCTTTAGCTGCGCCCAAGATCTCTTCATTGTATCAAAATCAGTGGGTATCTGAGGAGGGAGGACAGTTGGAGGAACCCCATCTTCATCAGGAGATTCAAGAATGATAGGCCGGACAGCTTCGTACGGCATTCCTATCTTCTGAGCACGGATGTGGACCCATCTGCAATAGGGTTCCATTGGTAGAGAAGTCTTTGGTCCCAACTCATGTGGGTCAGCTTTGTGGATTCTGTCCCAAGCCTTAATGAATCCATGGCGTAGTTTGTCACTGTCTGCCTGAAACTCAAAATGGAAGTGAAGAACCAACATTTCATGAGGCCCAACTCTTCTGGCTCTTCCAAACTGGCGGAGAGCTAAGCATGGATTATAAGAGATTCCTCCTTGGATACCAATCAACGGAACATTAGGGTATTCTCCGCAACGATCAATGACAGCTACCTCATCCAAACCTCTGAGAGTCCAAGTGATGTCATTATCAGTGAGAGACATTAGCCTATGAGCCCAACCCTTTCCTTCTTCATTCTTCAGCACGAACTTAGGAAGGTGCGAAATAAACCACCTCACTAGCAAAGGAGCACAACACCATGGAGTTCCCCGTTTTCGGGCAGTACGAGCATAGAGTTGTTGCAGGATATCACCCAAAAGAGTGGGTACAGGATTCCGAGACATGAAGATCCTTATGGCATGGATACTGATAAAGGTGTCAGGATTGGGAAACAATACCAGACCATAGATCAAAAGAGCCAGAATATCTTCGTACGCCTTGAAGTCCAAGTCATTCCAGAAATCATTAGCTTTGCCAACCAGAAATTTGACCAAAAAGCCCTTAACTCCACTTCTAGTTTCCCAGTTAGCCAATACCTCTTCTTTGGTCAAGGGGAGAACTGCAGCAACCTCTTCAGGCCTAGGAGTCTTTTCCAAACCAGTGAATGTAGTTTGATCCAAGACAGGGATCCCAAGCAAATAAGAGAATTCTTCCAGGGTAGGAACCAGCTGGAAGTCTTGAAAGGTGAAACAATGATACAGGGGGTCATAAAACTGGGTCAGAACACTTATCAGTTGTTGGTCCCATTTTTCAGTGATCAAGCCAAGGAGAGAACCATGCCTGTTGATGAAGGAAGAAGTGTTTGGAATCCTACCAACCAAATCCTTGAGCAAAGTTAGTGGTTGAACAAAGTTGAGCCGGATAGTATTCCTACGCACGGGCATCATGATGTCCTACAAAACAGAGCAAAGATGAAACTTTTTGTCTTTGAAATGGGTTAGTCCTTTATACAGGATGCATGCAATGGTATGATGGCATGATGCTATGATGAAGCACACCACAAGTATTCACACAGGCAAGCATGATAAGGCATACAAGTCACACAAGACAACCCTTAGGTTTCAGGCCAGCATGAAGTTTAGGTATTACCCTCTTTTGGTTTCGTTGGTTAAAACTTGTCCTATCAAAAGTAACCGGGTTCTAGAGGATCTCAAATCATTGACTACCCTCAATCGGTCATAACTCCAGCATCGCAATCTTTTCTTGCGGCCAGAACCATCGCGAGAGTTTAGCCTCAATGAGTGTAGCATACTGCTACTGTTCTAATGGCCAAGTTTGGTTAATTTAGGGTTCTAAGGTCGGTTGGTGTTTAATGACTCCTTAGAAGACCTATATTCTCCTCATTGCAACACAAGGGATATAGGTACAGACTAAGGTGCCACACCAACGTAGCCACTGCTTCACCCATGTTGGTCTATGCCAGACAGGTCCCTCACAGATTCTGCTACCTAAAAGGGGTATTCCCCAGATCCGGGTTAGGATCTATGTAACTCCGATGCAAAACCCACAAATATAAAAGCAAACAAGGCAAACAATTGAAAACAAAGGTGATCTAAGCCCTAAGGTTACTCCACTTTTAAATTTGTCCCCAGCAGAGTCGTCAGTTCTGTGATACGGTGGGAGAACTGACTATGGTTTTGCGTTTGTTTTCGCAAATGTTTCGGTTGAGCAAGAGTCGCCACCGACTTTTTATTTTATCCTAAGGAAAGGTTAAAAAGCACAGCAAAAACCTTTGAGATGTTTTCTTGGGTTTGGGGAGTAGATTATAGAAAGGGAAGGTATTAGCACCCTTTCTATCCATGGTTATCCATGGGCTCTTAGTTACTTGCTTAGATCACTTGCCTTTTGTTTTCAATTGTTTGAAATGGTGCTTTGTGTGTGTGGGATTGAAAATGTTTTGAAAAGAAGCCAATGTGGTGGCAACCTTTGTAATGATCCATGTTGGGATGTATACAAAGATGTATGTCTTTTGAAAAAGGTTTTCATTTGTTTTTGAAAGTTTGTTTTGAAAGTGTTGTGAAGTGTGGTTTTAGAAAATAGGCAAGTGTTTTGTTTTTCGCAAGCTTGATTCAAGTAACTAAGAGGTTATCTACTCCTAAATTTCTCAAAGATTATTGCTATGTTTTAACCCTTTTAACAAGTTCGTTCCACCATTGTATTTGGTGGACAATCTCATGTTAGGATGTGAAAGGGACGGGCGCGGGTCATCGTTTAGACCATAATTGCAATGGTGCCAAGTATCTTTGGGCAATTTTATTTAAGGGACTTGATCATTTGTTTAGGCAACTTTTTTGAAAGCGTCATCGAGGGACTATGATCATTTGATTTGTGTTTGTTTTGCCCAAAGAGACCTAACATGCAATATGGCCCAATTTTGAAAGGCAACAAATGGAATACCCTAGGAGGTGCAAGTGTGATTTGTGTGTCCATTTTCATGCTTGTTTATCTTGAAATTAGGTCAAACTATTTTCGTTGTTTTTTCGCATACAAACCCTAATTCTAACATGGTATAATTAGAAAGCAATAAAGTGCGAAAAATAAATTTACTAAGCTATTACAACACAATATATGGGAAGGGGGGTACAAACGTTCAAATGGGGATTTTTGACAAGGAATTTAAACCTAAACCATTACATCAATATTGAATTATTTACAAGATATTTAATTACACAGATTAAATAAAATAAGAATAAATATGCAAGATGCAAAAATGGTTTTTGTATATATGAAAAAAAAGTATTTTTATATGTCAAAATAAACAAAAAGAAAAGTATTATTTTTTGGAGCTTTTTCATGTTTAGGGATAAACCCTAATTTTATTAAATAAAATGTATTATTTATTTATTATGTATAATATTTATTTATTATATACAAAAATAAAATAAAAATGAAGTATATTTGTCAAAAGGTATTTTTATATTAAATATTAATAAGGAAAATAAAAGTGTGTATATTTTGTAATTTAACCTAAATATATTAATATCTATATAAATATTTGTATTATTTACTAATATGTATTATATATGCAAATTAATAATATTTAATATTTAATAAAAAAAAGTATTTTTTTATATAAAATATTTTCAGAAGATAAAACAAAATAAAAAATGAAAATAAAAATGTGTTTGTATGTTTTTAGTATTTTTTAATAAAAGTGTATCTATTTATTTATTTATGTATAAAAACTAACCTAAACAAACAAATACCTAATAAATAGGAAAATAGTGCAAAAAATTATTTTTATATTTTTTATATTATGAGGAAAAATAAACAAGTCAAACCAAAAAAAGAAAAGTCAAAAAATCATTAAAATGAACAAAATGGGCTCAGGGGGTGTAGAAGCAAAATCAGGGTGCAAAAAGAAACGTGAAACAGGCCCAGCCCAGAACCAGGTCATCTTCAACCTCAGAACATCTTTGTTCAAGCAAACACGCGTTTTCTATCTCCCAATTCCTGGACTTTCAAGCAAAACTTTCAACATGAAAAATGTAGAGCATGAGAAGACGAATCCAGGGATATAAATAACTTGACTTAACTCTCTAAGATGAGGGAGAATTTCTTCTCTCCCAATTCCTGACCTAGTTTTTCATCAATGTTCAGACTCAAAATTCTCTAAGCATACATAATATAAATGAAATCTAATCATATGGGCATGTTCAGGGCTATGATTGTGGCATGTTTCCTTCACAAACCTAAAGCTAACAATGCCTATGTAGAGAGATTTGTGTTCATGAACTTACCTGTTCATTTGAAGTTGTATCTGGTGATTGAGGTGTCTTCAATGTAATGTGATGATTGGTATAGCTTCCTTGATGTTCAGGGATGCTATTCCAAGCTTTACTTTGTCTTGAAACCTTTTGAATCGTGCTAGAGAACTTCAACTGCAAAACAAGAAAATGAAAATGGTGATCTTGCTTGGGAGTGTTACAGGTCGTGTCTTAGGTTTTGGTTAGCTTCAAGGGATATTAGGGAAGGTGTTTGACAAGTTTTTAGCCAGAAAGCATGGAAGGTTTGAGCTATGGAACTCAAACTGCAGGGATGCCCTGTTTTGAGCAGTTTGAAGGTGATTCTGGGAATGGGGAGGTATTGAGGATCTTAGGGTCGTGCTTCAGCTTAGGATGAATGTTTGGAATGTGTTTGATAACTTTCTCTAAGCCTTGGTTAACTGATATGAGAGTTGGTATGTCATATGCAATGTTTCTTACACTTTAATCTAGCAATGGTCAAGTTGTGTTCTAGACAGGTAGAGGCCCCCTAAACATGCTGCAAAACCTTGTCTTGATCAGAGTGATTAACTCATAAACTTGTGCCAAAGAGATTTCCTTTGTACCTTCTTGATTTACCAATTGACATAAAGTGTAACTTTTGCAAAAATGGATATAATGCTTTTTCCAATTTGGGATTAAACCTTTAGGCAATGCTTGAACACATAGAACATGGTCTTGGCACAAAGGATTGGCATTAAATTTATGAGTGTAATTGAGATAAAAGACCTGTAATCAAGTTGTGCAAGCTGAGATTGAAATGCATAGTGTTATGAACATGTAACTTGGCCAATTCAAAAGTGAGTTTTTCCCATATTGCAAAATTCGATTCTCTCTAACCATGAGGTTGTTTGATGAGTTCTTGGACATTTTGGAAATCTTGGAATGTGTAATACAATCCATCTTTGAAGTGCAAATTGAAATTCCAAGTGGAAGTGTATGAAAAATGGTCTTGAAGTTAGGTAAAAACCTTGCCTAAAAAGGTCAAAATTTTACTAAGTTAAGAATGGTTTGGTACCCTTGTTCCAAAAATTGTAACTTGAGATACAAGCCTCTTTTTGGAAAACTTTGTGAATCAAAGTTGTAGATTATGCAATAGGATACAACTTTCATGTTTTGACTTTTGCTTGAATCCAAATGAATCTTGGTGAGAAAGTGGGGCAAAGTTAGGAAAAAATTAGGGTTTTTTATAACTTAGAAAAATTCTAAGTTATGAAAAATCTTCATTTCAAACCCTAATTTGCATTTCTTGATTTCTTGATGGACAAGTTTCATTATTTGGCATGCTTTGATGAAAAATGAATCTTGACCCTTGATTTTGACCAAAAAGTCAAAGTTTGACTTTTCAGTATACAGTCAAAATTGATCAATTGACTGAGAAATTCAACTGTCAATCTTGTGTATTTGGGATCTTTTGAACTTGTTGAGCATGTCAAGATAATTCCATGGGGTCTTTGAGTCCATATGTAAGCTTGGTTTGCCATTGGCTAAGTCAAACAGTCAAAAATTGCCTTTGTGCAGTCAAAACCCTAAAAATGACCATTTTGCCCTTTTGGTGATCTGATCAAATTTCTTGTGAAATTGTGATCCAAACTTGATCAAATGGTCCATATGAGTTTATAATGTTGATGTGGGTCAATTTTCATGAGGTTTGACTGTCAATTGGCCACAGTTGACTTTTTCCCCAATACAGTTGATTTCTAGGTCAACTGTCCAATTGACTGGGCAAAATTTGGAATCAAGACTTGAAACTTGGTATAGATAAACTTGGGAGTCCAACATGAAGTATGAAAGTCATCCCAGGCATTTTAGGTCAAAATATCTTTGTGCAATCACAAACCCTAATTTGGGTCAACAGTGCAAGGAGAAGTCTTGAGCAGAGGAAACCCTAACTGGATCTTGATCTTCAAGGGTCTTGTGATGAGAAAATGTTGAGGAAATGGGAGGGCAAATTTTGGGGTACAACAGTGTTGACTAAGATGAGCAGTCTACCATGTCTTTCACTGAAGGATGAGCTTTCCGTAATTCTTGAGGTGAGCTCCTTGAGTTGAGGGGAGATTCTCACAAGGTTGACTTGGATGGTTTTTCTGCGAGAATTTCCATGACCTACAAAATAAGAACAAAGATGAAGATCTAAACCCTTGAAGTGGTTAGTAAATGCATATGATGCTTTATGATGTTCATGATGTATGCACAAAAATATGTACAAGCAAATCACACCAAACCCTAGTTTCAGGCTTGCATGGGGTTTCATAGGTAAGTACCCTCTTGAGTGTAGTTGGCTTAAAAACCTGTCCTATAAATAGTAACCGGGTTCTAAGGAGCTCAATATCACTGGATTGTTTTCATTGTTCATTGTTTTGGTTTAGCCACTTAACTAGCGACCAAAATATTCCAAGAAAACAACCCTCAATGAGTGTAGTATCGAGTATCTACCAACTTCGGACTGCACCAAAGCCGGTCATCTCACTACCCCTAATAAAAGGCCAAGATGGTCAAGTAAGGTTCTAGGTCATTAGTGCTTAGTGACATCATTCAGCGGCCCCGTACTCTCCTTGATTGAACTCAAGGGTTACCGGTACTCACAAATATGTCGCACTAATATAGCTATTGCTTCGACCGTGTCGGTATACCCCGCACAGTTTCCACAACGTATTGCTATCTATGAATGTTTCCCAAAATCCGGGTGTAGGATTGTAAACCCAAACAAGAGAGCCAGGATATAAAGCAATCAAAACAAACAATTAGTCATGCAAGAAGGTGATCTAAGCCCTAAGGTTACTCCACTTTAAAACAGTCCCCAGCAGAGTCGCCAGTTCTGTGATACGGTGGGAGAACTGACTTGAGGTTTTGCGTTTGTTTTCGCAAATGTTTCGGTTGAGCAAGAGTCGCCACCGACTTTTTATTTTATCCTAAGGAAAGGTTAAAAAGCACAGCAAAAACCTTTGAGATGTTTTCTTGGGTTCGGGGAGTAGATTATAGAAAGGGAAGGTATTAGCACCCTTTCTATCCATGGTTATCCATTGGCTCTTAGTTACTTGCTTAGATCAACTTGCCTTAATTTTCAATTGTTTAAAATGGTGCTTTGTGTGTGTGTTTTGAAAATGTTTTGAAAAGAGGCCAATGTGGTGGCAACCTTTGTAATGATCCATGTTGGGATGTATACAAAGGTGTATGTCTTTTGAAAAGGTTTTCAATGTTTTTTGAAAGTTGTTTTTGAAAGTGTAGTGATGTGTGGTTTAGAAAATAGGCAAGTGTTTTGTTTTGCAAGTTGGCAAGTAACTAAGAGTTTGTCTACTCCTAAATTTCTCAAAGATTTCTCCTATGTTTTTTAACCCTTTTAACAATTTTTGTTCCACCATTGTATTTGGTGGACAATCTTGTGTTAGGATGTGAAAGGGACGGGCGCGGGTCATCGTTTAGACCATAATTGCAATGGTGCCAAGTATCTTTGGGCAATGTTTTCTTTAAGGGACTTGATCATTATTTAGGCAACTTTCGAAAGCGTCATCGAGGGACTATGATCATTTGAATTGTGTTTGTTTTGCCCAAAGAGACCTAGCATGCAATATGGCCCATTATTGAAGGCAACAAGTGGAATACCCTAGGGGTGCAAGTGTGATTAGTGTTGTCCATTTTCATGCTTGTTTATCTTGAAATTAGGTCAAACTATTTTGGTTAATTGATTTGCATACAAACCCTAATTCTAACATGGCATAATTAGAAAGCATTAAAGTGCGAAAAATAAAGTTCCTAAGTTATTACAACACAATATATGGGAAGGGGGGTACAAATGTTCAAATGGGGGTATTTTGACAAGGAATTTAAACCTAACTATTACATCAAATGGAGAATTCACAAGATATTTAATATACAATAAAAAATGGAATAAATATGCAAGATGCAAAAATGTTTTTGATATGTATGCAAAAAAATGTTTTTTTATATGTCAAATAAACAAAATAAAAAGTATTATTTTTTGGAGTTTTTATGTATTTAAGGCAAAACCCTAATTTCATTAAGTAAAAAGTATTAATTGATTAATATGTACAATGTTTAATAATTATGTACAAAAATAAAATAAAAATGAAGTATATTTGTAAAAAAGGTATTTTTAATGTTAAATATCAATAAAAATAAAATATGTATATATTTTGTATTTTTTCCCTAAATATTCTAATAAATATATATATGTATTTGTATTATTTATTAAATATATTATATATACAAAAAATAAATTATTTAATATTTTTAAAAAAAAAGTATATTTTATGTAAAATGTTTTCAAGAGGTAATATAAAATAAAAAATCAAAAAAAATAAACATGTTTGCATTATTTTTTTAGTATTTTTAAATAATAGTATTTATATATTTATTTATGTACAAACATTCATTTAAACAAATAAATGCCTAATAAATATAAAAATGGTGTGAAAAATATTTTTTATATTTTTAATATTATGAGGAAAAATAAATAAGTCAGAAATAAAAAACAAAAGTCAAAAAATGATCAAAATGAGCACAATGGGCCAAGGGGGTTCAAAAGTAACCAAAGGGTGCAAATAGGAAACTGAAACAAAGCCCAGCCCAAAAGACCTTCTTCAACCTCTGAACCTGTATGAACAACAATCAACACGCGTTTTCTATCTCCCAATTCCTGGACTTTCAAGCAACACTCACAACATGAAAAATGTAGAGCATTAAAAGACGAATCCAGACATATAAAGAACTTGACTTAACTCTCTAAGATGAGAGAGAATTTCTCCATCCCTAATTCTTGACCTAGTTTTTGTTCCATGTTCAGACATCAAATTCTCATAGCACACGTAACATAAATGAAAACTAATTACATGGGCATGTTCAGGGCTATGAATGTGACATATTTTCTTCACAAACCTAAAGCTAACAATGCCTGGATAGAGAGATACGAGTTCATGAACTTGCCTGTTCAGTTGGAGTTGTATCTGGTGATGGAGGTGTCTTCAATGCAAGGTGATGATTGGTACAGCTTCCTTGATGTCCAGGGATGCTATTCCAAGCTTTACTTTGCTTTGAAACCTAGTGAGTCGTGTTATGGAACTTCAACTGCAAAACAAGAAAATGAAAATGGTGATGTTGCTTGGGAGTGTTACAGGTCGTGTTTGAGGTTTGGAATAGTTTCAAGGGATGATGTGGGATGTGTTTGAAGTGTTTTTAGCAAGAATGCACGAATGGAATGAGTTATGGAACTCAATCTGCAGCAGGTCCCCTGTTTTGGCAGTTTGAGGGTGATTCTGTGTTTGAGAGGGTGTTGGAGATGGTTGGCTCGTGTTCTAGCTCAGGTTTGATGATTAGAAAGTGCTTGATAACTTTGCTTAAGCTCTGGTTTACAGGAATGAGAGTTGTGTATGGTTATGCTATGTTTCTTCAACTTTAAGCAACAAATGTCCACTTGAGTTTTTAGACAGATAGAGGCCCCCCTAATGTGCTGCATACCTTGGCCTTGATCAGTGTAATTAGCTCATAAACTTGTGCCAAGGAGATTTGCACTGTACTTGCTTGGATTGCTAATTGACATAAAGTTCTACTTTTGCAAAAATGGACATTATGCTTTTTCTATTTTGGGACTAAACCTTTATGTAATGCTTGAACACATAAAATATGGTCTTGGCACAATGAGTTTGCATTAAATTTATGAGTGAAAAAGGGATATAGGACCTGTAATCAAGTTGTGCAAGCTGATTTCAAAATGGCCTAGATGTATGAACATGTAACTTGACCAAATCAAAAGTGAGTTTTTCCCAACTTGCCAAATTCGATTCTCCCTAACCATGAGGTTGTTTGATGAGTTCTTGGACATTTTGGAAAGCTTGGAATGTGTACTACAATCCATCTTTGAAATGAAAATTGAAATTCCAAGTGGAAGTATGTGAAAAATGGTCTTGAAGTTAGGTAAAAACCTTGCCTAAAATAGGTCAAATTTTCTCAAGTTAAGAATGGTTCGGTACCCTTGTTCCCAAAATTGTAACTTGAGCTAAAAGCTTCTTTTGGGAAAATTTTGTGAATAAAAGTTGTAGATTTTGCAATAGGCTACAACTTTCATGTTTTGACTTTTCCTTGAATCCAAATGCAACTTGGTGAGAAAGTGGGACAAAGTTAGGAAAAAATTAGGGTTTTTCATAACTTAGAAAAATTCTAAGTTATGAAAAATCTTCATTTCAAACCCTAATTTGCAATTCTTGATTTCTTGATGAACAAGTTTCATGATTTGGCATGTTTTGATGAAAAATGAATCTTGACACTTGATTTTGACCAAAAAGTCAAAGTTTGACTTTTTAGTATACAGTTAAAATTGATCAATTGACTGGGTAATTCAACTGTCAATCTTGTGTATTTGGGATCTTTTGAACTTGTTGAGCATGTCAAGATAATTCCATGGGGTCCTTGAATCCATATGTGAGCTTGATTTGCCATTGGCTAGGTCAAACAGTCAAAAATTGCCTTTATGCAGTCAAAACCCTAAAAATGACCATTTTGCCCTTTTGGTGATCTGATCAATTTTCTTGTGGAATTATGATCCAAACTTGATCAAATGGTCCATGTGAGTTCATAATGTTGATGTGGGTCAATTTTCATGAGATTTGACTGTCAATTGGCCACAGTTGACTTTTTCCCCAATATAGTTGATTTCTAGGTCAACTGTCCAATTGATTGGGCAAAATTTGGAATCAAGACTTGAAACTTGGTATGGGTAAACTTGGGAGTCCATCATGAAGCATGAAAGTCATCTCAGGCATTTTAGGTCAAAATATCTTTGTGCAAACACAAACCCTAATTTGGGTCAACAGTGCAAGGAGAAGTCTTGAACAGAGGAAACCCTAATTGGATCTTGAGCTCCAAGGGTCTTGTGATGAGAAAATGTTGAGGAAATGGGAGGGCAAATTTTGGGGTACAACACTTCCCCATTTGGCAAGCATCGCATAAGTGATCCTTGGAAAATTTTAGTTTTGGTAAACCGACTACTAAATCTTTTGAGACAATTTTATTTAACAAATCAAAATTAAAAATTCAAGTGAGCAAGACGTCTATGCCAAATCCATGAATCCTCATTTAAGGTGACTAGACATTTAGCTCCGGTTAGGGATACATTATTCAAGTCAAGCATGTATACATTATTTACCCTCAAACCTTTGAACAAATCATATTTCTTATCATTGTGTTTAATTATGCAACAATCTTTTGAAAAAGAGACATTGTATCCTTTGTCGCATAATTGACTAATGCTAATAAGATTGTGTTTAAGACCATCAACTGATAGGATATCTGAGACAGTAGTAGAAGAGGGATTACCTACACTACCTTTACCGAGTATTGTTCCCTTGTTATTGTCTCCATAGGTTACAAATCCTTTCTTTTTTGCCACAAAGTCAAAAAATAGGGAAATGTCGCTCGTCATATTCTTGAGCACCCACTATCGAGAAACCATCTTTTCTCCATAGTCTCAAGACATTCCACCTACAAGTTTAAACAAGGGAAATAGGTACCCACTTTTTATTGGGTCCTTGTGTGTGAGTGATACTTGAGTTGCATTTTTTCAACCATTTGAAAATGCCTCGAGGAACCAAAAACCTCCTAAATCGACATTTGCCAATGGTGTTCCCCTTTTTGCAACAATATAAACAAGTTAGAATTTTGCGTAAGTTACTTTTGCTTGGAGGATCTCTTATTTCATAAGTGTATTTTTGATAAGGATTAATCATACTACTTCTGAAATTTGATCTATCAATGCTAAAAGTAATTTTGGGTTGTAGGGTCCTGTCAAGTTTGGCTTTAAGAGTTTTTACCTCTCTTTGCCAAATATAAGAAGTTTCACATCCGACCCAATCATGCCAAGAGAACTTATCATTTTTGCTATCAGTTTTGATTTTCTCTACCATAGATGTTATGAGAGCTTCCAACTCTTTTTGGGAATTGGACACTTTTTGCTCAAGGTATGAAAATATTTTCTTGTTTGAGGCTAATCGTTTAAAAGCTTCTTTATTCTCATTTTGTAGAGTATCAAAAGCTCTTTGCAATTCTATGTGAGACATTTTATCAATATGGTCATATTTAGAGTGACTTACATTGCTTTTCTTCTTTTGATGAACCATGATACAAAGGTTGACCGTTTCTTCTTCGTCACTAGAGTCGCTTTTACTTGAGGCTTCAGTACCACTATCCCAAGCAATGTATGCTCTTCTAGCTTTGTTAGGTCTCTTTTGGAATTTATCTTTTCCTTTGTCTTTCTTGAGCAATGGGCAATCCCGTTTGTAGTGATCGGGTTTTCTGCAGTTAAAACACGATCCTCTTGATTTAGATTTCTTGCCTTTATCTTGTCTTGACGGTTTTGATTGGCTTCTATAATTGATGATATTTTTTCCCAGTGTTGGACTTCATTCTTTCGGAGATATATATGATATTTTCTCACAAACAACCCTATATCTTCACTTGAGCTTTCATCATCGTCACTAGACTCACTCACACATGAGTTATTGGTGGAGACCTTTGAGCTTTAAGCCTTTAATGCAATAGACTTCTTTTTTCGTGTCTTTTGGTTTTTCTTTCTTTTACTTTTTCTCGTGCTTATTTAGATTTATGAGCTCTTGCTCATGTTCTTGAAGCTTCCCAAACAATGTTGTTATGTCGAGTGTAGCTAGATTGTTGGCTTCCTTGATTGCTGTAACTTTAGGTTGCCATTCCCTATTAAGACACCTTAAAATTTTGTTAGTAGCAACAACATTGGGAGTAATATGACTAAGAGTGCGTAAGCGGTTGATTATATGAGAAAAATCTCTTTTGCATATCAGCAATGGTTTCACCATGCTTCATGTGAAAGAGATCAAAATCTTGAGTCAATGTATTGATTCTAGCAAGGTTAACATAATTTTCCCCCTCATGGGCAATTTGTAGAGCATCCCACATTGCCTTAGCAGTAGCACAATGTGACACTCTAAAATATTCATCAACACCTAAAGAAGCAATAAGCATATTTCTACCTTTCCGATCATAGTTATACTTTTTCTCGTATTCCTCATCCCATAGTGCTCCCGGTTTGGGTATGATGATGTTATCCTCATTGGTCATGGTTATTTACATATGACCATCCTCGATAACTTTCCATATCTTTCTATTAACAGAGTTAGTATGCACACGCATACAATGTTTCCAATAGCTATAGTTTTCACTGGTGAAAATAGGAGCTCTTGTATAAGCCCCTTTTGGATCGTTCTCCATATTCTACAAAGTAATATGTGAAGCACCAGATGAACTGGTTCTCTGATACCACTTGTTAGATGATGTGATCGATCTAGAATGAGGGGTTGAATAGATCGTTTAAAATAATTTGCGCTTTATAAACTTGTTTTTCAGAAATATATGCGAAAGCTTCTCGAAATCTCCAATCGTCTAAACGATCCTCTATTGAAAATATCGGATATGCGTAACCGTATGGGATAGAATGACAAAGTAAGAATCAATGCATTTTACTTAATTTGTCAATCACTTATACACCCTCAATGAATATGAATTATTTGCAATGAGTTGAATAAGATAAATCTAAACACAATGAATAATTTGTGGATAATTCAATTTGTCAAACACCTTATGAGCAAATCACCTTAGGTTTGATTTTACTAAATTGTAGTGGTGAGTTTTCTTAGGTATCAATCAAAAGGATTGTTACCAATGTTGTAAAATAATCTCAACACACCACAATTTTAGTACATGCAGATTTGACAAGTTAATTTTCACAATTTATAGTAATCAAGTATGGAGATAAAGAGAAAGAAGAAGAACATATGATTTGTTAAGGCAGTTCCCCTTATCGTCCTCGCGTGGGTACGTCTGCCCCCAATTCTAGAATCTAGAATTGAGATACTTGATATTAAGTTGTAAATGTTACAAGAGAAGAGATAGTTCACAATACAAACAAACCAATGTTGATGTTGTGACAATCTTCTTCCCTTTCCTTGGTTTGAGCAAAACCAAGTGCCAAATTCTTCGAAAAACCTCCGGTTACTGCTACTTAATTAAGAAAACCCACTGTTTCTTAATCCTTTCACTCAGCTAATTTCGATCGCAAGTAATTTGACCCCAAATCTATCTTCACAATCCTCCAGTTACCGCAACTTGGTTAAGCAAACCTACCATTTCCTAATCCTTTCACTCGAATGAATTCAATGAAGCAAAGACTTGTGCAAAACCCCCCGCACCAATAGGAATCTTGGAGGAGAAAATCCAAATGATTTTATTCAAGAATAACCCATAATTGCTCAACCCAAATATGAATTGAATCCTTTATTTGAATGTTATCACAACAACACTTTTCTTGAATCAACAACCATGATTATGTGTAGATGTTGATTTTTGAGAAGAGAGGATGAAGATGATGAGCACTATGAGTATCTTTCACTAGTTCTTGTTAACTTCAAATGATGATGCATAATATATATATATATATATATATATATATATATATATATATATATATATATATATATATATATATATATATATATATATATATATATATATATATATATATATATATATATATATATATATATATATATATATATATATATATATATATATATATATATATATATATATATATATATATATATATATATATATATATATATATATATATATATATATATATATATATATATATATATATATATATATATATATATATATATATATATATATATATATGTTACCTAATAGTCAAGGCCCACAATCATAGCATAAAAACAGATGAAGGCAGCGAGTGGTTGACTCAAACAGAAAGGGGGGTCGGTGCGACACAACCCACAAATGAAGGAAAAACTGTTTTGAAGTGTAATGCATCGACCGCTTCAGGACTTGCATCGATGCAAACTTTGAATATTTTGATTCCCAGGTCGAGTCGACCGGAAGGGTCAACGTGACACATCCAGCAGTTTGAGGAAAATCCATTTTAAAGTACAGTGCATCGACCACTACAGGGCTTGCATCGATGCAATAGTTAAATATTTTGATTCCTAGGTTGAGTCGACCGAAAGGGTCGACCTGACACATCCAGGGCTTGGTTGAAGGTGATGAGTCGACCACACATATCTTTGAGTCGACACATAGATTGAATTTTCTCAAAAATAAGTGTTTCTGAAGATCTTCATTCCAACCATTCCACAACAAGATTGTTCATATGACCAACCCAAATTGAGAGTGAGTAATAATCATTTTGACATCATTAAAATACTTGTAGAGGGACCTTTCCCTTACAGTTTCTCTTAGAGTTCTTTATTTTTGACCAGGTCGAACAAAATCTGGTCAAGGAAGGTAGATGCTTCAGCCACAAACTTGACCACCGAAGGTGAAGCAATTTGAACATCAACCTTCTTCAATAAATCCTTGATTTTGGCACATCAGAAGGGTATGCCTCCAAGTGGCTAATCATGTCAACATGGAAAAGCATAACTTTGAGGCAACCAATAATTTTTTCTTGAGTCCCGAGTGAAGAGTTGGTTCCTGATGTAGTAGAATTATTAGAGCCATCATCAGTCGAACGGTTCCTAGCATTCACCAAGAATTTCAAGTACTTAAAGGGGCTATTTTGCCTCAGAGCGACAATTTGTTGGGGAGACATGGTGGTAGTTGTAGGAATAATGTTGGGAGGAGTTAAATTGGTGCCTAAATAGACAGTTGCTTGAGGAGTTAATTCTCTTGCTTGGGAGGGATTTTGGTAAGTAGTTGTGGTGACATTAGCAGCATTAGTGTGCTCAGAACCCTTTAGGTTGCCATCTCCTGCATCCTCCCCCAGACTTTCACTGTTTGCTTCATCTTCCACCCCTTCACTAATAGGAGAATATTTAGGATCATCATGATTCACAGGAGAATTGAGGTCACTCCCTGAAGGTTCAGTATCAAACAAGACTAGAGTTGAAGGTCTTTTGGGCTTAGAAGACTTCAAGACAATTTTAGTGAGGCGCTTTGTTGATTTAGCTGTTGGTCGCTGAAATAGTAAAGGCAAACGAGAGAAAGTTATAAAAAGGAAGAAATTCCTAAGATAGAAGTCTTTGGGAAAAGAAAGTACCTGATGATCTCCCTCAGGACTAGAGTTAGTACTCTCTGGTCAATTTAGTGCAGGCTGCAAGACATTTTCTCTTGCCACCAATATAGGAGGCACAACAACATAAGCGGTCTTCTTTGAGGAAACCTCAAAGTGAGTCGACCTAGGATTTTTTGATTTTTTGGGAACAACAGGTGAAGGTGCATCGACAACTCATTTCTTTGACCAGTAGAGCATTTTCATTTTTTTGGAGATGGCTCAAGAGGGACGACCGTGTTAGCTTCAGGGGCCTATGAGTGAGCTAACATAATCATTGCGTTAGAGGAGGAATGCAATCAGTAAATAAGCCATAAGGTCAGAAAATCACCTGAGAAGAAGTTTCAAGAACTTCATTAGTAGAAGGAGAAGCGTTCGCACCACTGACAGCTTCCCTAGCACATTTCTTGTGTTCGATCTCTAAATGAGGCAATAACACAAGATAAAACATTAAAATTCAAAACATAAATAAGCGAGCAGGCGAACAAGAAGGCGTATGATATTAAAAATAGTAAGCCATACCTTTCCTAAACCTTTGCTATGTAGCTTCAAAAGCATGGTTAAGTCGAGCCTTGAATGACTTGAGAGTACCATTGCTTTGCACGAATTGCACAGTCCACCAATCATATAACTCCTTAGTAGTGTAAAATATGGGTTTAAAGGTGACATGATTCATGGTGGGTATATCAACAGTAAAATGTTGGAGACATTGAGAAAATTCATCTTCACTATAGCTAGTGGACCAGGGACATAACTCATCAGAGGGTTTATAAAAACTACAGGGCAGAGGTTGACACAAACAAAATTATCTAGCCACCAAATTAGGCTGATAACACATAAGTGTTACGCCATCATTAGCTCCAACCCTGGATGCAATAAGCTTAGGGGTTAAGAAAGATTTCCAGATGGCTTTGGATTCAGGGAGTTGCGTAGAATCAATAGGAGGAAATAGTCTAGTGAACCACTCAGGACCATGTTGTCTAGAAGCAAAAGGGGCCATGCTCGGCCAAAAAGAGGTGCACCAAAAGAAAATTTTCAAGTATTTTTTGAGCAAATCCTCTCGAGTCATGTCATTGCAGCAAGACGAAGGCTTTCGTTAGCACACTGAGCGAATGCAGTTTCTTGTGCTTCAGAAAGTTACAGTTTGAGTTGGCTCACAAAAGTGGCGTTTAACCACAATTGAAGCAGCCAAAAAGTTCCAGCAAGCAGATAAATAGAAGTAGGAGAGAGTGAGGTCATATGGTTGACTCCCACGCTAAGTGATTCATAGAGCGACCCTATATGAGTTTGCTCAGGCATATGTCTCGACCCATATGGAGGTGGTGAGCTAATGCAATAAATCGTTTAGCTACCTTCAAAGATCGACTGTAAAAGACATACTTAGAAATCCATAAAGCTAAGAAAGTAATGTGCTCTTCGTTAGACACAGTGCCAACATCTTTATCATGAAAGCACTCCATGTATTTGGTGAAGCCAACAATGTCCTTTTCAAAAGGGATGACATTTTTGTCAGCTTCAGTAGGAAAGAAAGCTTCACCTGTCGGACGAAGGCCAGTAATGGCCGCAATGTCGAATAAGGTGGGGGTAAGCATACCAGTTGCAAAACGAAAGGTGTTTGTGGAGCCTTCCTAGAAATAAAGTACAGAAATCATCATGTAGTTGCAATAACTAGGACCAACCCTAGAAATCTAAATCAGATAAAAATTTCCTTGAGCTTTCCAAACATCACCTTTAACTTTCTCAACTTTGTTCAACCATGCAATGTAATCTTGGTTGAGAGTAAGAGCAGAATGGAGAACCTTTGAAGTTCGGTAAATGTGCGAAAAATCTATGGGGAAATATCTGTTAATGGGAGGTTTTGTGGCCTTATGAGTTAGGAAACAACCTTCCAGTTGGTTAGATGCTCTAATTTCATTAGGAATAGGTCCCAAAAGAGCATAAGCGGTTTGCTTACATATGAAAGGGAGAAACACTTGAGAACAAAAAGTTAGAAGGTTTCGTAACGGTGTTGGTTCCAGAACTAAAGTATTTTGGACATCAATGAAGAAATCATCCATGTGGGAGACCAGTTTAATTTCATCAAGTGTTTGAATGTGTTCAGTAAGTTTTCTTGAAGTGGCCATGAGGATGATTGAAAGTTTTTCTGAAGAAAAAAACGAAAGCAAGAAGTTGTCTTTGAGATTGAAACAGAGAGTTTGAGAATGCAGAGAAAGCGTAAAAAGGAAATTGAACATATGAGAAGGGTACTTATACCATAATGAGAACCAAACGTTTGGGAAGAAAGTGGGAAAGATGTGCCTACACGACCGACACGTGTCAGGCAGGTGGCGATTGATTGAAAAAGTTGTTGAGTTGGGGGCCACGTTTATTCTAGAAAGTTAAAGCTAAAAATTAGGGTAGTGACCGTTTGTTCGCAGACTGGTGATTGAGAGGAAAGTCACGATTACGACGACGTCAATTCTTACTAAGTAAGAAGGACTAAAATTTCCATTTCTACCTTTTCCAGTCGAAAAGAAAATTTTGGGGGGAAATTTGTTGGCTGGGATTTTTAACAAGAACCAAAATCCAACCAAAAGAAAAAGATCAAAAAGGTTATTTGGAAAAGGTGATTTATGTGATTCGACTACTGATGCAGTCGACCTATGACCTAGAGAGATTCTACAAGTATTCGACTACTGATGCAGTCGACCTAGAGAGATTCTGCAAGTAAGTGATTGGACCTGAAAACAAGAGCATTCGATCGGGGAAGACCTCATAAGTCATTGGGCCTAGAAACGTCAAAAGGCCTAAAAGACCCATCAAGTGAGCGGAGCATTTTGGAGGGAAACTTGGAGAATCTGGGTTCGAGAGTACGGATGGAGAACGTGGGATCATGGAGAGGAGTTACAAGATACACGTGGCGTATAAAGAAGTGAAGTCTTCTAGAAACTAGTTATATTTTGTTTATTATAAATAAATCACTTAATGCATAGTATTAAATGTTGAAACTTTCACATTCCCATATGCTAGTCACTAAGAGTGTTCAAACGAACAAGCGAAATGAGTCAAGCTAGGGCAATATATGTTTGAATCAACTTATTTTCAACTACTTTGATATTATGTCATTTATGTTTACAGTTTAAAACACTTTTCATTTTATTTTACAAGTCTCGCTTTATTGCTTATCAACTCGTTTGGCACCAGCCGGACAAATCCTTTTTGAAAACACTTTGTGAAAACACTCAAAAACTGAAGCACTATACCGAAATTCCCTAGTCGATATTGCCAGTAAAATTTTGTTAAGAGACCAGCATTGTTTATCGATACTAGAGGTAAACACCTACAAAACAAAAAACAGTCGTCAACAAAAAGCAGATAGGACACACTGGGTGCCCCTCTACAAATCTGAATCCCATGGACGTCACCCCTTCCCACCGATCCATGAATAAGGGTCGATAGACCTTCTGAGATAAGAATAAAGAGATAAGTAGACAGTGAGTTCCCTTATCTCATTCCTCTTTCTGGTTCTATAGGACCAACACTTTCCAAATTCACTAGGATATTATAGTGCACCGAGGTAACACATATCATCAACCAATGAGTCCACCTATCTACAAAACCCAATTTCATAAGCATCTTAAAACTATAGTAATGGAGAGGAAAAATGTAGAAAGAAAATTGAGAGGATCTTGACTCATTTAAATTGAGTTAAGATCTTCTCCATTCCACCGTTCTCCATTTTGTGCATTACTAATGTTTTGGGAATATAAATGTAACAATGTGATATTTGATGGGTACATTTAATTTTTATACACTACATTACATATGCCGCTAAAACTATAGTAATGGAGAGGAAAAATGGAGAAAGAAAATGGAGAGGATCTTGACTCATTTAAATTGAGTTAAGATCTTCTCCATTTCCACCATTCTCCATTTTGTGCATTACTAAAGTTTTGGGAATATAAATGTAACAATGTGATATTTGATGGGTACATTTAATTTTTATACACTACATATGCCTTTAAAATTATAGTAATAAAAAGGAAAAATGGAGAAAGAAGATGGAGAAGATCTTGACTCATTTAAATTGAGTTAAGATCTTTGTCTTCCTGTAGCAGGAGAGGGTTCCCTCCTCATGCATTATCACCTTCATCTTTACATAGACGTCTGATTTCACCTATTCAAACACCTGAGACAGAAGAGGTACCCGAGTCACCCAAGGTGCCTCAAACACTAGAGGCACGTGAAGCGGCACCTGAGGCATCCTAAACCCAGGAGACAACAGAGGCATCCTCATTTGAAACTTTATTTCTTTGTTGGACTCATTCTTATAACAATATGTATGCAAGAACATGATCCGCTAAAATTCATCCACCATGCGCTGAAGATTTCTTGCCTAGTTCCACCTAATGAGCGGTGGTTTTAGTAAGTTTTACAACTATCAGGGATGCAAGACTTGTGCAAGACCGGTTATGTTACAATTAACCATGGTATACATAATGTGTTTGTAGAAATATGGCACACAGAGACTTCATCATTTCATCTACCACATGGTGAGATGTCTATTACACTAGACGATGTCGTGTGTCTGCTACATCTTTCGACTAGGGGGTCACTTTTAGATCATGGGAAGGTTACCAAAGATAAGGCAATAAAGTTGATGGTAAAATTTCTAGTAATTGACCCATAGGCTGTCATGGAAGAGTTAGATCACCCATGGGGCTCATGCTAGGTTTATCTTTTTAGGAAACATGTTTACATAAGATATATTGATATCCCAACAAGTTGTTGGTGATAACGAGCAGGTACATTAACATATATGGTATACTATGAGAGCATACCTATTTTATTTGGTTGGCACTTCCATTTTTATGGACAAGAGTACCACTTATGTGGATGTCATCTACCTGTAGTACTCCGAGGACTTTGAGTGGATCCATTAGTATAATTGGGGGTCGTTTGTTTCGTCTACTTGTACTCTAAGTTATTTGAAGGTTTTTTGTGGAAGACGAGGCACGTGACAAACAATATCACACTTTTGACGGTAACATTTCTTGGTCTTTTAGTGCTTGTGTATTTTTTTTCATCATTACATTATTGGAACACCGTTACTAATTAATGATTTGTGTGTTCCAACACTTTTTAGGATTGGAACCTATAGAAATTCCCATGTATCTCCAGTTGGTCATGTCTACAGACGTATATAGAGGATTTTCCACGTGCTTCTGCATTCTCTCCACTTAGAGGGAATCAGGCGACATAGTCGTTTAGAGTGTATATTGTCCGCTTGATATCATATGATATACACTTTCATTCTTACATCGATCACTGTGAGATGATTCCCTTTGATAACGTAGTCTTATACTCGGGATGGTTGTCTTACAGGTCACGTCTAACGTCCTCTTATCTACTTGAGTGCTTCATGCGTCAGTTCAACTACAAGTAGTACATTCCCAAAGATCCTTACGTGTCTGCTCCTCCCACTATGAAACATAGAGATATGGATGTTATGTTTGATGATTACAGTAATCATATGGTACCATATGAGGCACAAAGTACCATAATTGAGAATGATTGAAGCTACGCAATTGGTTACATCTGGTGGTTCTTGTTAGACGGAGACAACTTATCTAGAGGGGGTAAATAGATCCCCAATAAAATATAAAGTTTAAAAACTATTTTCAAAAATTAAGTAAAAACTATGGCAAGTGAAAGTTGTATCCTAGATCACAATTCGTCCAAATCGAACTGGTTATTGGAGGCTTGGATATGCCCACAATCAATATTCAATTGAATAATGATAATAAGGCGTTAATACAATAAAATTCTCAAGTAATTGTTTTACAACTACAAGGCCAACCAATATCCAATGAAACAAATGATAAAACTAAGTGAAATAATTTATCGAACACTTAGCGTGCAATTGATAAAACTAAGTGCAACAATTTATCAAACATTTGGTGTGTACTTAATTTTTTAGATTATCCTTTGATCTTTGTTAGTATGAAAAAATCTCCTACAATCTAAAGGATTGTTAGTTAATCAACAAAGCACTTTAAACAATCAAAGGATTTGTTTATACAAATTAATCGTACAATCAAAGAGTTTAACAAATTTTCTTAATAAAATGTAAATGTGATTTGTTTAGGAAGTTCACCAATCGTCCTTGCTATGGCTACGTCTCCCTCCAATTCTATTTGGAATTGAGATAAATTTAAAAATCAAGGTGTACACCTTGTCTAAATAGATTATTCGTCTTCCGCCTAAAATAACTTCAGCCAATCAAACATATTTTTTCTGCCTTAGTGCGTCCTGAAACCTTTTTCATAAATGAAATATGTTTTATCCATTCCGAAGGAAAGCACAAACAATGCATCATTTCTCTAATGTGCGAGTAGCAAGCAAAGATTTTCACTCAAATATGATCAAAGCATGATCCATTCCGACGCAAAGCACAAACAACATTCACTTCTCCCATACTCGAGTAGCAAGCAACATTTAATCCCCGATGCGATACAAACATATTTCACTAAAATCAATCAACAAACAAACTTTTGCTATCTAGAACTACGTAGCTTTGAGTTCCACATCCCACATGGGGATACATAGGAGCGAGATTCAAAGTCTCTTCAAACACCCTAATAAAAAAAATCTATTTTCCCACTTTCTTTCATTCGTAAGTATCTTGTAATAATTAGAAGAAATCAAAATATCTTACGCTAACATTCTTATTCGCAAAGCTAATTTAACGGTTCCCGTTGAGTACAATAAATATGTGAGGCGTTAATACCTTTCCTACGCATAATCGATTTTCGAATATGAATTTGGTTGCGATGACCATATTTTTGTTCTTTTAGGGTTTTGTCGATGTTTTCCATTTAAAAAATGAACTTCGGTGACGACTTCATTGAGTTTTTAGCGTCTATTCGCTCGGGTATTTTTCGCAATGTGACATAATGAGTATACTGAATGTCGCAGTAGACTATATCACCATGTTGATCGAAGCAAAGGCCTTGGTGAAAATCTCCAAAACCAACATTCAAAATTTATTGAAAAGAATTATTCGCGTAAGGTATGCAATTCCTTAATCTGGTATCACCGACAACTGGACTTAATTCACATATAGCAATATGAGGAAGCTTTTCAATGATCTAAAGATCAAAAATCACTTTGCATCGATATAACACGCCCTGACCAATGGACAAGATGAAGTTTCCAATTAAGTTTTATTGAGAAAACTAAAGAGAAGACTCAAAGGATCTAAAGGGAACCATGTTGAGGAATTCCCACAGTTCCTCTAAGCATATCTAGCTACACCTTTTTCAAATATCGACGAAACTCCATTTAAACTCACTTATAGATCCGAGGTTGTTATTCTGGTCGAAGTTATGAAACTTAGTTGAAGAATGACACATCTTTGCAAGAAGAAGATAATGCATAAGCCATTACATTAGGGAGGAATTAAATCTTCTAAATGGAATAAGATGTTTCGTCATCCTCATAAGCACCGTCATAAAGCAAGCCACATGCACAAAATTAATAAGAAGGTCGAGCCTCGAAGCTTCTAGCTTGGTGGCCTCGTGCTCCGTAGGTTCGAATCAGATATAAGAATGCTATGCAAATTCACTACTAATTACGATGGACCATACAGAGTAAGGGCCATTACAAGCAATAAAGCTTACACTCCCGACACCCTGTTTAGGAACTCATCCAAATGACTTGGAAAACCACCAAATTGAAATGTTTTTAGATAAATTGTTTCTTGTTTAAATAAATGATGAATTTATAGGACTTTACGAATGTAATACCATTAAGCAAGATAATAATGAAACACCTTCCATTGAATCATATGAGTGTTATTATTTCCAATGAAAAATAAAGCAAATATAAAACATTGTTATCACTAGATCCAACAACCATTGCTCATTTCGAAAGATAGATAACCATTTTAAGACAAGGCAAACAATGCCACACCAGACACATTACATCTTGACAGCTAGTCACTCTTGAGCACAAACAGTGAAACCCCAACTACGCCAACATCAAACTAAATTTTTACCTAGAGGCAAAGAAGAAAAACATACCCTTAAATGAACATGATCCCCATAAATGTTCGAGGATAAAAATAATTTATGCCAATAAATAAATAATGAAGTAAAATATTTTCAAAGATAAATAATAAAATAAAAGCACTCACAGATTACCGAAAATGAAATAAAATCATTCATAAAAGTAGTTATGCTATAAATTATAAATAAAGAGGGACATATATTCTCATGTAATTATGATCTTAGATGCCAAATGAAAATTTTGACATGGACCAATTTTGTATGTGAAATTGGGTAAAAGAAAATTGCACTAATATATATTCATAAAAGTCCAAAAGAGAAAAGAAGAAAGTACGTGGCAAGATAATCCAAGGGGCTTTTATCAACAATATTTGAAATCATGATCCTCCGATCCGATAGACACAATTAGCTGGAGCCTCCACGGCATTACTAATAATTCTACAAGCACGCATGTGAAGAAGAGTGAACACTCAAGAATAGAACATAAAAGATGATTAAATTAATCGGAAGAAAATCAAATTGGGTATCCTCCAATTTTCTGTCAAGAAGAGGATTGTGTTTGGGAGCCCTTCCTAATGGCTCCGCCATGGAGCACTTGATCACTCAGCTCCAATCTCACGTCCATAACGTCCTTGCCGGTGGTGGACCACAAGCTGTCAAAAGGAACAGTAGCAGAAACAAACTTCTTCCCAGAGAAAGAATCGATCGCATCCTTGATCCCGGTTCTTCGTTCCTTGAACTCTCACAGGTTCTTATTTTTTTCTTTTACTTATCATTCGTTTGGGTCTTGTGGAATGTTTATTACTTTAACATACCGTAATCTGAACTTTTGAGAGTGATGATGATGAAGCTTGCAGGACATGAGTTGTATGAAGAGCCTTTGCCATCTGGTGGGGTTGTGACTGGGATAGGTCCGGTTCATGGCAGACTTTGTATGTTTGTGGCGAATGATCCCACTGTTAAAGGAGGGACTTATTATCCTATTACTGTTAAGAAACATCTCAGGGCACAGGAGATTGCTGCTCAATGCAATTTGCCATGCGTGTATCTCGTTGACAGTGGCGGTGCTTTCCTTCCCAAGCAGGCTGATGTGTTTCCGGATAGGGAGAATTTTGGTAGAATATTCTATAATCAGGCTATAATGTCTGCTCAGGGGATTCCGCAAATTGCTTTGGTGTTAGGTTCTTGCACTGCTGGTGGTGCTTATATACCTGCTATGGCCGATGAAAGCGTGATGGTCAAGGGTAATGGCACTATTTTTTTAGCAGGGCCACCTCTTGTTAAGGTTAACTCCAGCCGCTCTTATGCTCCGATAATCCGATAACCTTTATGTGATACTATCTGGCTACTAATTTTTCTGTCTTGTTTTTTTTTTAATTTTAAACACTGTCTTTTCTGCGTGTCTATGACTTAAATTAACATTTTATAGGCTGCCACTGGCGAAGAAGTCTCTGCTGAGGATTTAGGAGGTGCTGCTGTCCACTGCAAGACATCGGGTGTTTCAGACTATTTTGCTCAAGGTATTTGCTGAGGAGAATTTCTCTTTCCTACATCTAAGTGGGTAGGAAATGTGATTAACTAATGAAATCAACTCGGTTTGTGTTTGTAACATTATGCATGTTTTGTTTTCTTGTAGATGAGCTTCATGCACTTGCACTTGGGAGGGACATTGTTAAGAATTTGCATATGGCTGGGAAAGATGTCTCGACAAATGGATTACAAAATATGAATTATGAATATAAAGAGCCACTATATGATGTCAATGAACTTCGATCTATTGCTCCCGTTGATCTTAAGCAGCAGTTTGATATCAGAGAAGTGATTTCTCGCATTGTTGACGGAAGTGAATTTGACGAATTCAAGAAACTGTATGGCACTGTGAGGGCTTATTCACTCCACTTTCTACCTGTTTAATCATTGTTTTTATGTGTATGGTTGCTATGGAACTTATATTTTTTTATTTATTTTTACTTGTATCATTTTCCATAGATGAGTTGTCGGACATTTATTGGCTGTCGATGCAGACTCTTGTAACAGGTTTTGCTAGGATTTACGGACAGCCTGTAGGAATTATCGGAAACAATGGGATTTTATTTAATGAATCTGCTCTGAAAGGGGCTCATTTCATTGAATTGTGTACTCAACGTAACATTCCCATGGTCTTTCTTCAAAACATCACTGGATTCATGGTACGAATTCAAGCTACTCTTCAGTTTCTCTGATTATGATACAATGTGTCATTATATTCTGACTTCTGAGTAGATTGGTTCTTTCTTTCCTCACAAAATCACTGGATTAGTTTATGAAGTGATTGACAAATACACTTAATGTCATCCATCATTTTTTGTCCTGTTTACAGTCATAGTTTTCTGGAAATGTTTAGAATGCTGAAGCAAAGTGTTTACTATTAGTTTCTGTCTCATTTTTTCATTTTTTCTTTTGTTAAACCTAAGCATTTTTTCTGTAACAATTTTGAGTTATGATATATTATTGGAAAACTACCCTGTTATTAGTTTGACAAAGAATGATACATGTCTTTATGGTAGGTGGGGTCAAGATCCGAGGCAAATGGCATAGCAAAGTCTGGTGCGAAAATGGTGATGGCTGTATCTTGCGCAAAGGTTAGTGGATTCCAGCACACTTCTTATAACATTCGTTACAGTTACTTGTATTGGCTCTTTTTTGCTGCACTGTGTTACTTTGGGGTGGTGGGGATGTTAAACCAATTCAAAGAGAAGACTAGAATATACAAGAGAAATGAAACAAACAGAATCATTTTTAAAAAGGACTAATGTAATGAACAATTTTGCTTCAACTAAATGTATGCTGCAGGTACCTAAAATCACTATAATTGTTGGTGGAAGCTTTGGTGCCGGAAACTATGCAATGTGTGGCCGTGCCTATAGTCCAAACTTCATGTTCCTTTGGCCTAATGCGAGAATATCAGTGATGGGTGGTGCTCAGGTAGTTTATCTCTCAAGTCATGATTTTTTACAAATTTGTTTGACTTGAAGACTCGATTGATCCTTAGCTCTTATTCATCAGGCTGCTGGTGTTCTGGCACAAGTAGAGAAAGGCAGTAAGAAAAAGCAAGGAATTCAGGTAAAAAACAACGTTATCGAGAAGATTAATTTACGTAGTGACAAATTCATGGTTTGTCTCATTTGTCTTTCTTTATTTGTGCTTGTAATACAGTGGAACAAGGACGAGGAAGAAAAGTTCAAAACAAAAGTAGTTGAGGCGTATGAGAGAGAAGGAAGTCCTTATTACTCAACGGCGAGGCTTTGGGATGATGGAATTGTTGATCCAGCTGATACAAGAAAAATAATTGGTCTATGTGTTTCAGCTTCCCTGAACCGTCCCACAGGAAATACCAAATATGGTGTATTTAGAATGTGAATAAGTGATGTTGAAACTTTGTTCTGCGATAAATGTTGTTAAAGTCTGATGTAGATTTGTTAAGAAATGGAAGATAGGAAGGAGAAGGGGGTTGAATGGATAAACAACAATATGTAAAAGGGGATGAGTGAAAAGTGAATTCCTTCTTCATCATGTTAACGTGGAACAACCATATTTATAATAAAAATGCTTCTTGCATTACACAATGTATCCACTCCAAAATCTAGCATGCAAATTGGTTCAGGTTCAATAATCACTCACATTTTGACCTTTGTTTCAGAATTAGATAGACCAATACTTAGGAAGAAATCTACTGGTAACATCTATCAAAAGTAATGAGGTCGTGAAAATGATGGGTCATGTTTGGATATCATATTATATTTTATATAATAATATGCTTCACATGGTTAAAACTTAGTAATTAAATGGTTTATATATTTGCATACCTGCTACATTTTCTATGGAAGCTACAATAACAGTATGGTAAGATATGTTTCAAGATTCAAAGAATTCTACATAACATACTGTCTAAACATAAAAGTGTTAGGAGTTTGAGAATGGAGGGAGTAACAACAGACTTATGCTCTAGAATTATACATCTTATCTCAATCTAAAATCTTAATATCTTAATGTTTCAGATACATGAGTATAAGTGAATCTAAAATCTTAATATCTTAATGTTTCAGGTACATGAGTATAAATGACGCGAGACTTAATCACTCACAAGTGTGAGTTTTGACCTTGCGTCCAATTTTTACTCCTCCACCAAGTCAAATTAGAAAAGATTTTTTATATTAGGCGAAAAACACATTTTACATTGGATTAGAGTCCGATGTAAAGTATATAGTAAATCAAAGACATTTTATATCGGGCCGCAGCCCGATATAAAAAATACATCTACCACATCAGTTGATCGTTACGTATAACGTGAAATAAAGGGTTAATTCTATTTTTTTTTATAAAAATAAATGCAATATTTAACATCGGTTTCCTTAATGGTCCGATGTAAAATATAGATTTTATCATCGGTTGTCTAACTGGTCCGATGTAAAATATAGGTTTTTACATCGGTTGCAAGCGCATCTGATGTAATATGTTTGCTATCTTTTTTAAAAAATTAGGTTGTTTTTTTAGCGGAATCGAGATGGATTCCTGGAAAAAAAATTGGTACCTAATTTTTCATATTTTTCCAACATCATACAGACCACATTTAAATGGTTATTTTTCATATTTTTTCAACATCACATAAATCATATTTAGGTCGTTATTTTCATATTTTTCTAACCAGTGAATGATAATTTCATTACACCAAATAGCTAGACGCACATATATATATTTTTCAAAATGAACAATTAATTTACAAAAGTACTAATCTAGGATACACACAAGTGTACAAAATTATAAGGAAGTTCACACACGGTGGACTACTACAACAACAAAACCAGTGAATACAAAAATATCCAACCATTTATAAGTTCTTTTCCACACTTGAAATACCAACATGCTATCCACAAGAAGATGGATTTTAGCTTCAGTAGGCAACACCAAAATCACATTTACTGACAATAAATAATAACACCAATTAACATCAGCAGACAACACCAAAGTCAAGAAACTCGAATCAATATATATATATATATATATATATATATATATATATATATATATATATATATATATATATATATATATATATATATATATATATATATATATATATATATATATATATATATATATATATATATATATATATATATATATATATATATATAGGTAGATAGGTAGATAGATAGATATAGACAATTCTATATAGCTCACCAGATAAAGCTTAATTTTTATATAACTCAAAGAAATATTTTTCCCAACGGAGTAGTAAATCATACAAATCATCTTGTGTTAATTCTGCTGGATCATCAAATATCTACTGTTAGACGGTGTGGCAAGCGATCGAGAGGGGGGTGAATAGATCACCTCCTAATTATTCAAGGATTTAAATTTTTTTATCAAAGTTTGTTGAAAGCAGCAGAAAATTAATGTCCTGAATCAACTTCCGTCTATTTTGAACCGACTACTAGAAAACCGGACATGTGAAAAACTTGCTGGATTTTATTAGATGAAATGAATGAATATACAACACAAATTACATAACAATTTTAATGCACTTATCATTAAAGTAGTGTTTCCAATGAATTAAAAACTTGTTAGCAATTTTTTCAAACGGTTAGCGTATGCTTGTTTGATAATTAATAATGGTGATTTTTAAAAAGTATTTGAACCACTATTTTATCATTAAACAGAAAACTCAGCAGGCCAATTTGAATCACAAAATTATGGAAAATTGTAAAGAGATAGAGAGAAAGAAAGAATAATACGCATGCAGTTTGGTAAGGAAGTTCCCCACTGTCGTCCTCGTGTGTGGGTATGTCTCCCTCTCAATTTCACAATTGAAACTGAGAACTCTTATAACAATTTGCTGAATATTTGAATAGAAGGTTACACTACACAGACAGAAAGAAATCCCTGTGATCTTCTTCTTCTTGTAAGAACCTCCACTTGATATGAGTTGTATCAAGATTTCCTGCAAGATCCATAATCGATCCTCCGCTTCCACGACCTGTTTGCAAAAATCCCTTTGATTTCCAAACCCCTCGCTACGGCTGAATCCGACTTGTGTGATCGTGACTAACAAACCCTCAAGAACACGTCCGTTCTTAAAGGACAAACCCCTTTGTTTTTCCTTGAAGCCCCCTTCACAATCTTCAACCCAGCTGAGATCCCTTGAATGCACAGTTGAGCGTTATCTCTTGATCACTTGATCCAATTCAACAAAGATGTTTGATTTTTGTTATTGTTGTTGAATGAAGATGATTGAGAAGATGATGAAGATGAAGTATCTTTCAGACTTCTTACTGCTCACAATTGATGCTCACAATTCTAATATGTGACATGAATGTTATTTGCTGAAAGAACATACTTATATATGTAACAGAAAACAGTTAGAGTCAGAAAAATGCATTATGAGTCGATACATGTTGGTCATGAGTCGACTCATGTTAGTTATGAAATACGGGATGAGTCGATACATGTTGTTATGAGTCGATGCAAACATATATCATAACATATTATAGAACCAACTATTTTACATGAGTCGATGCATAACACGTATGTGTCGATACATACTGATTGACCTTTTAATTTTTGAACATAAAATGTGTTATGAGTCGATGAATGATGTTATGTATCCATGCATACAAGTTCAAAAGTGTTTTCCAGGAACATCAAAATGTAATGTGTCGATGCATGAAGATTTGTATCGATGCATACAAGTTTAAGTTTGTACTACAGGGGCATCAATATGTTATGTGTCGATGCATGAGATTTTGTATCGATGCATAATAGTTAAAGATAGCATTCCAGGGGCATCATCATGTTATGAGTCGATGCATAGTGTTGTACCTCAAAATTTTCTCTCTCATTTATCAAGTATTTTCTCACAAGATCTCCTTTGGTTCAAGACTGCACTAGGGTTGATCAGCTTAAGACACCTCCTTAAGCATTGATGACTGAAATTAGGGTTTGAGATTGCACAAGGATAATTAAACTTTTAATGCCTCATATGAATTTAATGGATCATTATGGACCTTCAAAATTGCTCATGTCAAGTTTCAAGTCTTGGATCACATTTTTGCTCAGTCAATTGATCAGTTGACCTAAAAATCAATTGTATTGGAGAAAAAGTTAACTATGGTCAATTTATAGTCAAAGTTTATAATTTTTGATCCATATCAATATTGTGAACTACTATATGTCATTTGATCAATTTTGGACCATAATTACTCAAGAAATTTGATCAGATCATCAAAAGGGCAAAATGGTCAAAATTAGAGTTTTGACTGAGAAAGGGCAATTTCTGATTTTTGACCTAGAAAATAGTTATTTGGTTTGAGACATGATCTAAAGGTTTCAAATGCATCATTTTGACCTAATTTTATGACTCAAAACTTCCCTCAACATCAATTGATTGATAGTTGATTTTCAGTCAACTGATCAAAAGTCAATTGTACACTGAAAAGTCAAACTTTGACTTTTTGGTCAAAATGAAGTGTCAAAGATCATAATTCATCAAAACATGTCAAAATATTAAACTTGTTCATCAAGAAATCAAAAAGTCAAGATTTCATTTTGAAAAGTCAAAGTTTCCAAACTTAGAATTTTTTCTAAGTGTTGAAAACTTCATATTTTTTCACAATTTTGAGCCAACTTTTCACCATGATGCAAGATGATTCAAAAGAAACTTTCAAAATGAAAGTTATAGATCTCAATGAGATATAAAACATTTCTTTACACAACTCCTCCTAAAAATGCTTGGATCTCAAGTTATTAATCCATGAAATCATGGTCATGAAACTAAAACACTTAGTGAAATTTTAAGCATTTTGGTCAGGATTTTGACCTAACTTATGAGCCAAGTTTCACATAGTTCCATTTGGATTTTTCAAAAGTGATTCAAATAGGGGTTGTAAAGCACATTACAAGCTTTCTAAAAAGTCCAAGAAATCCTTGAGATCATTTGTGAGCAAGGAGAATTGAAGGTCAGAAGTTAGGGTTTTAAGTTGTTTTACAAGGCAGAATTTTGTGATGAACAAGAATTCAAATCCATGCTAGGTTGCACAATCTTTGCTTTTCAGGCCTCAAACTTGCTTGGCACTCTATAATTAAATGTTTGCACAGCTGTAAGAAGCTTCAACTCAAGCATTCAATGCATTGCCCATGCTTATTTCCATTTTAAGAAGAAAGTAACCATTCCATTCTAGTAAAGTTGCTTTAACCACAAAATCAGTTTTATCTTGAGCATTGAACTTATCCTTTCTGCACAAGCTTTCCCTGCACAATCAGAATAAGCATGTTTAAAGGTTACAGCCACCCTACAAGCTTGGTACTTCACATTGAAACAAGATGTTTCAAGCTTGCTTCAAAAACAAGCAAAATCCCATAACTTGTACTTGTGTGATTATGACCCTATCAAGCCTCACAACATTTTCCATACATATACACAAGTCATTTGCAAGAAAAGGCACGCATGCTTAAGCGCTCAAACTCCCTAGAACTCAGAATCACACGCAAAAACTCCATTGTTGCATGATTTGACCAAAAACTTGAAACTCACAACTCCCTTGTGTGTTTCCAAGCCTTTTGGTTCCTAAAGCTTCTAAACATCAAATACAAATCATCCAAAGTACTTTACCTAACTGTAACACCTTCATCATCAAGTTCCATTTTCAAAAACAGGGGTCTGCAAGTGGACTTCTCCAGAACTCCACAACCACTTTCAGCTCAAGCCAAGCATCACATTAGCTTCCTGAGAACTTGAGGAAGCTAACCCAATCACTAGAACTCATTGAAAGCTTCTCAAACTCAAAACATGATAACCTCTTGCAAGGTAAGTTTTCTGACTTTTGAACTATTCATATATGCATTGTTAAGCTTTCATTTTCAAAGATAAAATGTAGATACCATTGCCACAAAGCTGTACATATCCATAATTTGTATTTATATGGCCTGAGCTTAGAGAATTTTAGAGTTAAAGTTTCTGAAATTTTTAGGTTTTAAATTAGGGCCAGAAAAATTCTCCCTCATCTTTGACTTTTAGCTTTAGTTATTTATATGGTTGGATTCGTGGGAAGAAATACCACAACTTTCATATTTGTACTTTCCATTATTGTTGAGAAATGAAGAAGTTACAGGTACTCTGGCTGGGCGTGAGGTTGAAGATGAAGTTCAGGCCATGGACTTGATTTGTAATATATATTTATGGTTTGATATAAATGAACGGATGTATAGCCACCTGTGATACAGTGGCAGAACCGACTGTTAATACTGGTTTGCGTTTTTTGTTTGCAAAATATCACGGTAAGCAATAGTCGCCACCGACTTTTATTTCATCCAACAAAGGAAAAGGAAAAAGAACAGAAACAACCTTTTTTCGAGATGTTTATGAGTACGGGGGTAGATTATAGAAAGGGAAGGTGTTAGCACCCTTTCTATCCATTGTTTTCTATGGGCTCTTAGGTACTTGCTCATTTTGAAATTGCTTGTGTGTTCTTTGTTTTGAAAAGTTTTGTTTTACTTCGTGATAACCCTTGTTTCTGTCCTCAAGAGTGTTACGAAGTTGTTTTTGAAAACTGTTTGAAAAGTGTTTGTGTGAAAAAGTTTTTGTTTGTTTGAGCAAGTACCTAGGAGTTTTCTACCTACTCGAAAAAGGTCTGTTTATTTTCCTTTTAGACAATGCTATCCCATTATTGAGAAATAGGTAGCATCGTCGTTGGAGTTTTAAAGGGACGTTCGAAGGGACAAAATGGTCTCTGAAGGCAACAAGTAAGGATACCTTAGCATTTTGAAGGAACCGTCATCATATATTCATAGGCAACATCGAGGGACCTGATCATTTCTCGTAGGCAACTTGAGGGACAGTAAGGGACCATGATCTTTTATGATTACTTTTAAACCGAGGGTCTTTGCTAAGATATCCCTACGTTCGAGAGACATGGCTATTATTTCCGAGGCAACCAAGTGAGGCAAACCCTAGGAGTGAGCATGTGCATGTGTTTAATTTCAGTTATTTAATCTTTGCACAATTAAGGTGATCTACTGTTTTAATTTTATTTGTCTTTTGCATGCAAGCCTATTATCCATACATCTAGACAGTTCATAGTTGCGGAAATTAAAAGCGGGAAAGTAAATCTACGCTATTACAAGGCTCTGGGGAGAGGGTTACATGACCAAAAACCGAGGATTAAACAGTAAATAATATGCAGTAAACCCTAATTAAAAAACTATTACAAACCCGAAGCAAATACAATAATTGGAAAATAAAATATTGCGCGCGAGAATTAAGTACGGGCATCAAAGTTTAAATTCTAAAAATCTAATCAATTAAAGAGAAAAATATTTTTTTGTATTTTATTATTGAGAAAAAATATTTGAAATCTTAACCTAAATCTAATTAATTAAAGAAAAATATTTTTTGGTATTTTATTGAGAAAATTAAATATTTGTGAATTAAACCTAATTTGTCTAATTAATTTTAATTATGAAAAAAATCAAGTAAATATCATTAAATTAATTATTTTCCATAAAAAACTAATTTTAATAAAAAAACCTAATTCTACATTTTTATGGTTTTCTTGATTTTATGATTAAATAAAAAAAATGATTTTTTTTGTTGTTTTGTAAAAAAGAAATTAATCAAATAAAACAAAAGAAAATAAAGAAAGAAGGTAATTGGGCCTGTGGTGAAAGCAGATTGGGTGTGTGGAGTGGAATTGTTAAGCCCATAATTATAGGCCCATTTGCCCACGTGGGGATTCAGTGCAACTGGCCTTCAGGAGGTCCACCACGCGCCTGTATGCTTGAGGCGTTAGATCTGGCCAAGACATGATCTGATGACGTGGATTTGAGGATGCATGATGGCCCTTTTGAGGGCGAGGCTCGCTGGATCTGGGACAAAGTAAGTGAAAAATATGAAAACGTGAGATTCTAGGATCGAACCCAAAACCCTTTGCTTCACCGCCTGCGCCTTTGCCATATGTGTTGGGATGGTTAGTTGTAAATATAATAACATAAATATAATATAAAGGAAATAAAGTGGTCTTTCCAAAATGCGCGCGTGATTCAAATCACCCAATGGGATTCTGCCACCTAATTGTCTTCTTCCCCATAACTGTTGTTTTTGGCCACACTTTTACCTACAGTCGTTTCCGCCACTAAAAGCTATAGTGACGGATTTTGTTCGTAGCCATAAACCTGTAAAATTTAAAAACGCAGCACAAGTAGAATAAATTCAAACCAAAGACATGGATCAATTGCAAATCATCTTCTAAGCATGATAGTACCCCTGATTTTGTCCAATTTTGCCTCTATATGGAATTCCTAATTTGGGACCTCAAAACCCTAACAATGGCATCGTGCCATTCCTGCACTTAAACTTCAATCAAACCAATAAAAAACATTGCAAATATGATAGCAAGCATGGATATATGATCAAAACATGTTTATGATGGATACATTATTGAAAATAAATCTTGAAAAAAGATGCAAACCATGGCACTGTGAGGTGTGATTTCTGAAGGTTTTAAGGCTTGAGGATGATTGGAATGGCTTCAGAAAATGTCCAGGAACAGATTGCTGGCCATGGAATTGCTTGAATCAGTCTATGGAGGAATATGTGATCATCACTTTTTTTTGACAAAAAATTGAAGTTGACCTCCTTGTTTTCACGACCCAAAAACCCCCCTTATGCTTTGGAAATGTTGTGTATATATCATAGAATGATTTAGGTCAACAAAAACTGATCATATCTTTGCAAATTATGGAGATTTGATTTCATTCTTTGCCTTGTATGATTTGTTTCCAAAATAGACCAAATTAAGATATTTTCCAATCAATTAGCTCTTGCACGAATTTTTTGATTTGCTAGCTGTTCATGGACTCATAATATGCTCATAAAATCAATCTTTGATTTTATTTGATTATTCTACTATTTAAATTGATTTATTTTGATTTAAATGGAGAAAAAATCAAAATAAATAATAAAATAATAGGTGGATAAGCTCAGGGGTCGTGGGCCATCTTAGGAACAAGTTTCAAACAAGAAAACATGGGCCCATTTGGAAAAAAGTCATTTTGATCAATATCGACTTCATGCACATTTCCAAAAATTGGTCGATTTTGACAATACATATCTCCCTCAATTTTAACCCTAAGAGGGTGTTCTTGGACTTTTTAGAAAGATTATGATGTCCACTAAACAATCCTTTTGGTTTCATCTCAATTGGGTCTTCCATGTTCGTGTAAGAAGGTTTTACCCAAAAGGTGTTTTTGTTGACTTTTCAAAAGGATATATAATGTAGAAATTCATATCTTTTTATGAGTGCATATTTTGAACTTGTGGGCTGAAGATGAGTTGTAGGGAATTGCATCCTCTTCAAAATTAGACTTGGATGGAAAATTTCTGATAAAGTATGAAGAAGTTATGCTTGGTCAAAGTTTGGTTGACTTTTTCTAAGAAACCCTAATTTAGCAACTTTTGGGTTTTGATGAATTTGGGGCATTCCTTGAGGAATCATGATCAACCCTTGATAAAATGATGGATATCACTTTAAAATGTTGATGTTGACCAAAAATCTTGAAGTTTGACTGTATGTGGGCCACAATTGACTTTTGACCTGGTATAGTTGATTTTCAGGCATCTGAGCAGTTGATTGAGCAAACTTCTTGTGCAAGGCATGAAACTTGACATGGATGATCTTGAGAACATATTAGGACCATAGAATTCATTTGGGACCCTTGGACTTCAAACATATTGATAAAAATGGGAACCCTAGTTTGAGGTACATTGCCTTAGGAGAGAGTTTGTCTGGTCAACTCTTGGGCATCCTTGAGCAAGTTGAGGACCTCAATGGGCATGTGTTGAGTAAAATGAGAGAGAAAATTTTGGGGCACAACAGCTGCCCCTGTTCAATCTTCTTAAACTTGAGGATGTAGATTGGTTGTCTGCCTTTCGTAATCTGAAGGTGGAAAATGATTTAACACTAGAGTGCCCAAAAATTTGCACTCGTCTATGATGGTGCTGGACTGTGTAGGTAGTATCGGGAATGGGCTTACAGATGCCATTTGGAGGAGATGATGGAAGGTCACTGGAGATGGGCTTAAAGATGCCATCCGGAAGATATGATGGAGAATCGTCGTAGATGGGCTTAAAGATGCCATCTAGAGGATGTTGATTTCCCGAGATATTCCTTTGATGAGAATTCCTGTTCCTGTCATTGAGGAGGAATCTACTGAGGAATGTTGGTCTCTATCTTGGGAGAAATAGATTTTTAGGAGCTTCAGTTGTCCGTTACTCTTTCTGGGGAATCATCTCTTAGTCGAGAAGGTGAAAGTGAACTGCTATCTGGTCGTGCTCTAGGCTTTACAACGATTTGCTGAGGATAATAAGATTAACTGCTATTTGGTCGTGCTCCAGGTTTCACAGTGACTTACTGGGGATATGAGATTACACTTGCTATCTGGTCGTGCTCTAGGCTTTGCAATTTCTCAATTCTTATCTGGTCGTATTCCAGGCTTCAGAAGGAATTAAGTGGTTATCCAGTCGCATCCGAGTTTTAACTTGAATTTAGGTCATACTAACATCCGGTTGTTCCCAGGCTTTATAGCAATTGGCTGAGTAAACTGGTATCTGGTCGAATTCCAAGCTTCTTAGTACCTCATACTATTATCTGGTTGTGCTCCAGGTTCCACAGTGTCTCTTGCCGCTACCTGGTCGTGCTCCAGACTTCACAACGTCTTATACCATTATCTGGTCATGCTTCAGGCTTCAGTATGATGGGGAAATTAAGATATTATCCGGTCGATTTCCGGGCTTCATAGCTTGAATTTAAGATATACCACTATCTGGTCGATTCCAGGCTTCGTAGTATTTTGTAGAAATTAAGATATTATCCGGTCGATTTCCAGGCTTCATAGCTTGAATTTGAGATATACCACTATCTGGTCGACTCCAGGCTTCGTAGTATTTTTTAGAAATTAAGATATTATCCGATCGATTTCTGGGCTTCATAGTTTGAATTTGAGATATACCACTATCTAGTCGACTCCAAGCTTCGTAGTATTTTGTAGAAATTAAGATATTATCCAGTCGATTTTCCGGCTTCATAGCTTTTGAACTGGAATAGAAATCATAGTATCGATTTGACTGAATCAGGGAAAGGTCTCGAGTTGTCTTCAACTGGGAGAGAAATCTTAGTATCGATTTGATTGAACCCGGGAGAGGTCTCGGATTAACTTTGACTGGAAAAGAAATCAGGGGAATCTTAGCGGTGATTCGGCTGACCCAGATGAAAGTCTTAGAACATCTTCAACTAGAATAGAAACCTTAGTGTCGGTTTGACTGAACCAGAGAAAATCTTGAAAAGTGTTGGAATATCTTCAACTGGAATAGAAACCTTGGTGTCGGTTTGACTGAACCAGAGAAAACTTGTGAGAACTTGATTGCATCTTTCCCTGAAAGGTAAAGAGTTAGGCGTATGTAATGTCATGATGTATGAAATGAATTGAGTAATTATGTTCTCAAAATAAATGAGATTGTGCTATATAATATGTATGCACATGCCATGATGTACGGATATGCAATGCTATTGTGATATTCTCTAGCTGGGGAAAATAAATCCTGGACTGCTGCTGGAGAGTATAAGGAGTTGAGTTCTTCGTTTCTGCTGGGGATAATGAACAAAGATGATTAGCTGGGGATTTACATCCATTCTTCTTGTTAATATTCTGCTGGAGGAGACTCTGTATGAGAATAATCCTGCAGGGGAATGACTCTGTGGGGAAGAGAGATACTCTGTTGGAAGATCTGCTGATTTGGAGAAATAAATTCAGCTAGGGATGAACTTCCATTGCTGGAGAGAAGAGCTCTGTTGGAGATTGAGCTTCCGATGTCAGAGAAAGAAACTCTGCTCAGGAGAAAACTTTATAAACTGCTTATGATTATAAAGCTCGGCTGGGGAATACAGACATTAGCTTTCTAAAAGAGCCTGCTGGGGAAGTGATTCCTGCTTGGGGACCTAGAGATCAGACTTTGGTTGTCCTTACTCCGTGGGGAATATAAATATCCGAGCGAGTATGTGATAGTGGCTTCACTTCCAACTGTCTCTGCCCCTTGTACCATGCTGGAAAAAGTACATGCAGAGATTTTGTGGATGGATCTATGTCGTGATTGTACTTGAACATGTATTTAATGAGTGTCAGGATGACACCCGTCTCTAGATCGTATCTGAAATGTACTTGAAACATGTGTTGAATGAGTGTCATAATGACATCCGTCTCTGGATCGTATATGAATTGTATCTGAAAGTTGAATCTGAATGAGTATCAGAATGGCATCTGTATCTGAAGCGTATCTAAACTGTATCTGAAAGCTGAATCTAATGAGTATCATAATGGCATCCGTATCTGGAGTGTATCTGAACTGTATCTGAAAGCTGAATCTAAATAAGTATCAGAATGACATCCGTATCTGGAGCGTATCTAAACTGTATTTGAAAGCTGAATCTGAATGAGTATCAGAATCTCATCCGTATCTAGAGCGTATCTGAACTATATCTGAAAGCTGAATCTGAATGAGCATTCGAGTGACATCCGCATCTGGAGTGTATCTGAATTGTATCTGAAAGCTGAATCTGAATGAGTATCAGAATGGCATCCGTATCTGGAGCGTATCTGAACTGTATCTGAAAGCTGAATCTGATGAGTATCAGAATAACATCCGCATCTAGAGTGTATCTGAACTGTATCTGAAAGCTGAATCTGAATGAGTATCAGAATGACATCCGTATTTGGAGTGTATCTGAATTGCATCTGAAAGCTGAATTTGAATGAGTATCAGAATGACATTCGTATCTGGAGCGTATCTGAACTGTATCTGAAAGCTGAATCTGAATGAGTATCAGAATGACATCCGTATCTGGATCGCATCTGAACCGTTTCTAGATTATGGTGATCTTGATGAATGCTGATCAAGGTATAAGTCTTCCACTGATAGACAGGTGACGGGACATAGTCGCATGTTTTAAATACCTAACTTTTTCCTAGACTGCCCTTTCGGGTTTTCAGTCCACCGGGATACCTTTTTGCCCAAGCCGCCTTTTCAGGTTTTCGACTTGTCGGGTGTACAGATTTTTTTAATGTATATATATATAACTTTTTCCCGAACCCTTTTGGTTCGTCGGGATTCCCTTATTTTTGCCTAGGTGTGTCAACCTAGCGGGTCTTTTTTTTCATGCAGAGTATTTTACGACTATGTCCATGCTTTCAGGATGTAGAGAGTTGTCACTGTCCATAATGTTGTGTTGTAGTACTGTCAAAAATGATTTCTTGATGGCACATGATTCGTTGCTGGAATGCGTGCATAATGCCACAAGTGATTCAGATGGAGATCTGCCCCTGGTTATTTGGCACTTTTGGAGAGACTGCCCCAGGTGTGTTTAGACATCATGTCATGCCCCTTGCTTATGGAAGACCTGTTATTGGAAGTGTCTTTCCCGCTAAGGTGATTCTGTCTATTGAGAGGATGTTTGTTCATTGAATATCCGTTGTGCGGATTTCTCTGCTGTCACACAATTAGTCATATGCAAACAATGTCATTTAAAGAATGCAAAACTCATGTCTGTCTTGAAATTTTTTTGAAAATGTGTTTTGTGTAGTAAAACGAAATTTGCAAGAATGTGATATCAACTCAGGATTTGTAACAAAGCCTACAGGAGTCAGGATACCTTTGTAACAGTATGCTCTCAAACTAACCCATGCTTCAGCTAGGACTTTTAAGGGTTATAACATGGTCTGGTTCAAGCAAGAAACAAAGGATAAAGGCTCAAATTTTATTTGTACCCAACCCGCTCTTCGTGATGTTCTTCAGTCCTATGCTCAGTTAATTGCGTGTTTAGATCCCGATTGAGTCTGGAATATTTGCTCTGATACTTGATGATGATTCAGAAATTGAACATTTGTTTTGAAAAGGCAGTCATTTTTGTAATCTTATTTTTGTCGAGGATTTGTAGTAACCTCTTTTTTTTGGTTTTCGTTATCCCTTCTTTTGACTGAACTGTTTCTTTTGTGATTATAGTCAGCGGGATGCCCTAATTTTTCTCTTAAGTCTCCTTCATAGGTTTTGACTTAATGGGCTTTTATTTCGAGAGATAATGACTGACTGTCTTAACGATTATACGGAACCATCATCGTCTTTTGTTTTGGAAGGACGTCTTCAATGCCATTCATTGTGTATGAAGCGGCATATTGTGACTGAATGCGCCTCTGAATAAACTAAGAAAACTACCCCGCCCCAGGTTATGATTAAGGGTTTTAATTTGTGTGAAAAGAAAAACTCCTACTTATTTGGCTCAAAGGGGTTGACTAAGGATTATCTTCCTTATAACTCCACTGTTTAGGATTTGAAACAACGCCTGTACATCATCAGCGGGGTCTGTTCAAAAGCATACTGTAGAGATTATGGTATCATTTTCGTCATCCTCCCTCTAAGGCTTAGAGTTTTTAATCGAGAGTTGAATATCACAAAAGTAAATAAGAACACATTTTTGAAATAGTGAATACGAATGAATTGATTCAAGACAAACATGTGCAATGCATTGATGAAATAACGAGGTTTGATATGATAAATGTTCAAACAAATCAAAAGAAAATCACACATTGAAAATTCTAATGAACGGAAAGTCTTCTTGTGAGAACTTGTCCCTTCAGATGGTATGCCTTGGAGGGATGGCAGAAGAACTCATCCTGACCGTCTTGTGCGAATTCTAACGCTCCTTCATCAATAAGGTCTTGAATTTTATTTCTCAACGCCCAACAGCTGTTGGTGCCATGTCCTGGATTGTTGGAGTGGTATGCACATCTTGCATTTGGATTGTACCTTAGGGGGGCTATGTTGGGATTCTGAGGAGGTTCCCTTAATATAACCAACTTGGCCTTCAACAGGCGTTGCAATGCTTGAGCCAATGACATGTTGATTTCGGTGAAGCGTCTTTCGGATGTATTCTTCTTATGCTGATTGCCCCGTTGTCATTGGTGAGGTTGTGGTTGGGCTTGTGATGTAGTAGCAATCTGGAAAGGTCTGTTCCTGACCAAACCAACCTCTTTTCTCACTGGGGGCTGATTAATGCCTTGATCCACAATTTTAACTGTTTGTATCATGGATCTGCATCCATCTTGGTGAAGCTTGTCGAGGAAAGCTCTTAGCCCTTCTTGTCCTTGAGTTAAGTTTTGGATAATAGCCATCTGCCTCAGCATATGGATTCTCACTTCTTCTACCTCAGCTTGCAGTTGTTCCAATTGTTCATCCTTGTTATTGTCAGGATGTTCTTTGGTCAAATTCCCGGCGAAGAGTGTTTCCAGGTCTTCTTGCCCCTTGGATAGATTCAGGAGAAATTACTTGAATTAGGCATCTAGAGCTCGAAGATCTTTGTTGTCTTGTTGGAGAGCCATTGCTGAAACAAACAGTGAGAACATGAGAGACCTGCTTATGCAATGATATGTATTATATATGTATGCAATATTTTCAAGGATCTCGCGGGGTAAACAAAAAAATGTCAGAAGTTGAATTTTGCAGTTTTGATTGAAGAAATTTATATCGTTGAGAGTCCTTCTACGAGAGTCAAGCTCACTGTTGTACCCCAAAATTCGCCCTCTCATTTTACTCAAAACATACTCCTAGAGGTCCTCAACTTGCCCAGGGATGCCTAAGGATTGACCAGACAAATCTTCCTCCTAAGATAATAAGCCTCAAACAAGGGTTTCACTCCTCATTAAGATGTTTGATTTTCCAAGGGTCTTAAGTGGTTTCCATTGCCATAATATGTCCTCAATATCATCCATGCCAAGTTTCATGCCTTGCACAAGAAGTTTGCTCAGTCAACTGCTCAAATGCCTGAAAATCAACTATACTAGGTCAAAAGTAAACTGTGACCCACATACAGTTAAACTTCAAGATTTTTGGTCAACATCAACATTTTGAAGTTATATCCATCATTTGATCAAGGGTTGATCATGATTCCTCAAGGAATACTCCTAATTCATCAAAACTCAAAAGTTGCTAAATTAGGTTTCCTATAGGAAAAGTCAACCAAACTTTGACCAGGCATAACTTTCTCATACTTTATCATAAATTTCTCATCCAAGGCTCATTTTTAAGATAATCCAATTACCTACAACTCATCTTCAGCCCTCAATTTCAATAAATGCACTCATGAAAAGATGTAAATTCAGACATTATAGGTCCTTTTCAAAAGTCAACAAAAACACCTTTTGGGTCAAAGCTTCTTACGTGAACATGGAAGATCCAATTGAGATGAAACCAAAGAGGTTGCTCAGGGGACATCCTAAGATTTCTAAAAAGTCCAATAACACCCTCATAGGGTTAAAATTGAGAGAGATGTGCATTGTCAAAGTTGGCCAATTTTTGAAAAAATGCATGAAGCAAATATTGACCAAACATGGATTTTTTTCCAAATGGGCCTATCTTTTCAAGTTTGAAACTCATTCCTAACATGTTCCACGACCTCTAAGCCCACCCAAACATTTTTCTACTATTTATGCTATTTATTTTGATATTTTATTCATTAAAATTCAGAATTAAATAAATAAATAATAGAAATAATGTAAATTTTGACGTGAGTCCATTTTGGGCAAGTTTTATGTTGGTTTATGTCAATTGATTTCGTGCAATAACCCTTCAAATATGTCCAGGTTCATTCACATGTGAAAATGGCATAAAATCATCAAATATGACATCTTTTTCAAATTTTGATCATGGTCTTAAAACACAACATTATGAGGGAGATTCTTTCCATGCTTTCTTATCTCCTCATTCTCCTCTATAAATATAGAGTCATACAAGCTTGAAATACACGAAATTCCTCTCTAAAAAGCTCTCAAAAAGATCTTCAAAAAGCTCTCCAAAAGCTATTCAAAAAGCTCTCCAGAAATCAAAGAATTGGTGCAAGTCATATCTCGAGGTCCCGGTCTCTCTCGATTGACATCAAGCCTCAAACCATCCTCTTGAAGTCCTCGGGAGTCTTACAAGGCCCAAGATAAATCTATCACACGCCTAGCACGCCCCCATTTGACAACACCAGTTTGGTAAAATTTTAAACTTTGAATCTCTAATTTTAATCACATTTCATGACATGCTAACGTTTGTTTGAGTTTATATAGAACATTTATGGATGGTTGAATCAGAGGTTCCACGCAAGAATCTGAAAACACCATGGTTAGAGCATGAAGCTTTCGAAGATTCGGGCCTAGGGATTTTTGATGATTGCACCCCCTGTTTACTTTTGCTACTAGGCCCATCTTTATTTTCTTGTTTTATTCATTTCATTTATTTCTTTTAATCCCTTTTTTTATTTTAATCAATAAACAAATATAAAAATCACATAAAAATACATTTAGGATTTTTTCTTAATTAAATTTTAATTTTGGTAAATTAATTAACTAATCACTTTAACTTTTTTTTTTAAAATTAAAAACTTAGGTTTAATTTCATTTTAATTCATTTTTCTTTTCGTAACAAAAATACCACAAAAACATAGAAATAATTTATTTTATTTAAATTTCATGTTTCTTTAATAATTAACTTTTTTTTTTTAAATATAGATCTAGATCAATTATTTTTTAACTTAAACCATTTTTATAAATTAAAACAAAAAACAACAAAAAGATTTTTTATATCTTAGGATTTTTAGACGTCTTTTCAAATTTGCGCGTTATTATTCTTTCGCACTTCATTTTATTATTGTAACTGTATATTGGGATGTAATAGATGATTAGTAGGACCTTTACCGCTTTTATTTATTTTTCCCCCAGTTTTGGATATGTACATAATCCCCCTCCCCAAAGCCTTGTAATAGCTATGTTTTATATTCCTGCACTTTTAAATTACTACAATTATTAACTGCTAGATGTATGACTAATAGGATTGTATGGCAAGAATAATCAAACATTAGCAAACTTAACACAAGACTAAAATAACTGAAAAAAGCACACTGTTGCACACGTTCACTCCTAGGGTTTACTCCCCTCGGTTGCCTCAGAAATAATGGTCATGTCCCTCGAACGTAGGGATGTCTTAGAAAAGACCCTTAATTTTAAAGTCATCATAAAGATCATGGTCCCTAACGTCCCTCGAGCTGCCTACGAGAAATGATCTTGTACCTCGATATTTCCTATATGATGACAGTCCCTTCGAATGCTAAGATATCTTTACGTGTTGCCTTCAATGATCATAGCGTCCCTTTCGATAGTCCCTCAACATTCAACGATAGGGCTACCTACTCACTAATAGTAGGATAACATTGTCTAAAGGAAACGAGAAAGTGAACAATATTTTTCGAGTAGGTAGAAACTCTTAAGTACTTGCTCAAAACAATAAAAACTCTTTTTTCACAAACACTTTCAAAACAGTTTTCAAAAACAACTTCGTCACACTCTTGAGGACAGATACAAGGGTTATCACGAAGTTAAAACAAAAACTTTTCAAAACACACACAAGCAATTTAAAAAATGAGCAAGTACCTAAGAGCCTGTGGAAAACCACGAATAGAAAGGGTGCTAACACCTTCCCTTTCTATAATCTACCCCCCATACTCAGAAACATCTCGAAAAAGGTTTTTTCTGTTCTTTTTCCTTTTACTTTGTTGGATGAAATAAAATTCGGTGGCGACTCTTGCTTATCGCAACATTTGTGAATACAAAATGCAAACTATTATTAACAGTCGGTTCTGCCACCGTATCACAGAACTGACGACTCTGCTGGGGAGATAAAAATTTAGTGGGGTTTACCTTAGGATCTAGGTCATTTTTAAAATTGCTTTCTTGTTTGTTTTGCCTGCTTTATCTTTAAGGGTTTTTTCTTGGGTATTGTTGAAGATCCTACACCCGAATATGGGGACACTCTTTAGGTAAACAACAATAGATCATGGAGACTGTACGGCATATACTGATATGGTTTAAGCGATGGCTGTGTTGCTGTGACACTTTGGTTGGTACCGGTATCCTTCTTGTGGAAACGAGGAGAATACGGGGCCACCACGTGGTGTCGTGAAGCACTAATGGACCTTAGAACCTTAGTTGAACAAACTTGTCCATTAGAAAGTAGTGAGATAGCCGGTCTCGGTATAAAGCTGAGGGTTGGTTGATACTCGATGCTACACTCATTGAGATCAGACTTTCGGGATATTTCGGCCGCAAGAAAAGATTTCCTGAGCTGAAACAATGCCCGATAAAGGATGATCAGTGATATTGAGAATCCTTAGAACCCGGTTACTTTTCTAAGACAGGTTTGAAACCAACTAAACTTCAAGAGGGTACTTACCTATGGAGTTCATGCAAGCCTAAACCTAAGGCTTCTTGTGTGACTTGCTTGCTTTCTTTGCCTAACAATTTGAACTCATTGCAGGGCTTTGTTTGTGTTCCTTGCAGGACCTTGTTTGTACAAATATAATAAATTGGTTTCTTACCCTGCATTTTCTCTTAACTCATAACATACACATCATAATATCATGCCACAACATTTCTTTAACCATTTCAAGGATCTAAAGGGTTTGTGATGCAGGTTATGATAAATCAGACGTCTAACAAGGGGCAAGGGGATTTATTTTCCTCTAGCCAATGCCGTCAAAAGACCAAAACACGAAAACTTGAGTCAGGGGCTATGACCCACTTGATATGGTGAGCTTAACTCTCGTAGAAGGACTTTCAACGATACAAAGTTCTTCAATCAAAGCTACAAATTTCAACTTCTGACATTTTCTTGTTTACCCTGCGAGATCCTTGAAAACATTGCATGCACGTCATTTGAATAACAGGTAATCTCCAGTACAGGTTTCTCATATTCTTTACTGTTTATTTTAGCAATTGATCTCAAACAAGAAAACATAGATCTCCAAACTCAAGTAGCTCAGTTCATGGAAATGTTCCTAAACTTATCCAAGGGGCAGGAAGAGTTGAAAGCGCTCCTCGCTATGAACCTGACCAAGAAAAATCCTGAAGACAATAAGGACAAACGGTTGGAACAACTGCAAGCTGAAGTTGAAACAATGAGAACCCAGATGCTGGGGCAGAGGGCTCTTATCCAAGGCCTAGCCTGGGGACAGGAAGATCTGAGAGCCATTATCAAGAAACTTCGTCAAGACGGATGCATCCGTATGAAGCAAACAGTCGAGGTTGGGGACCAAGTCATTGATCAACTTCTGAGAAGACAAGAGGCTGGTTTGGTGAAGAGTGGACTTTTCCAAATTTCTACCACATCACGGGTCCAACAACAACCTAGCCAAAAACAATGGGTTAATCAGAGTAAGCCGAATATATCCAAAAGGCAGTTTACCAAACTCAACATGTCGTTGTCTCAAGCTTTGCAACACCTGTTGAGGATGTATCTGATTACATTGATAGGACTTCATTCGAATCCCAAGACTTCGTCCCCTAAGTACAATCCTAATGTAAGATGTGCATACCACTCCAACAGCCCGGGGCATGATACTGACGACTGTTGGAGGTTGAAATACAAAATTCAAGACATGATTGATGAAGGAGCATTGGAATTCACACAAGATGGTCAACTGGAATGTTTTTGTCATTCCTCCAAGGCCCACCATTTGAAGTGACAAGTTCTCACAAGAGGGCTTTTTGTTCATTATAATTTTCAATTTGTAATTTTCTTTTGATTGTTCGAACATTTATTCATGTCAAACTTTGTTACTTTATCAATGCATTGCATATGTCTGTTTTGAATCAGTTCATTTGTATTCACTATATTTAAACTTCTTTCCTTTTTGTGATATTCAACTCTCGATTAAAAAGCTGAGATTTTAGAGGGAGGATGACGAAAATGATACCATAATCCCTATAATATGCTTTTGAACAGACCCTGTTAACGATGTACAGGCATTGTTTCAAAATCCTAAACAGTGGAGTTATAAGGAAGATAACCCCTAGTCAACCCCTTTGAACCAAAGAAGTAGGAGTTTTTCTTTTCACACAAATTAAAACCCTTAATCATAACCTGAGTCAGGGTAGTTTTCTCAGTTAATTCAGAGGCGCATTCAGTCGCAATCTTCCGCTTTGCACACAATAAATGACCTCGAAGACGTCCTTCCAAATCAGAAGATGGTGATGGTTCTGCATAATCATTAAAGCAGGCAGTCATTATTTTTCAAATGAAAAGCCCGCTAAGTTAAAACCTATGAAGGAGACTTAAGAAAAAAAATAGGGACATCCCGCTTACTGTAATCACAAAAGAAACAATTCAGGCAAAAGAAGGGATAACGAAAAAAGAGGTTACTACAAATCCTCGACAAAAAAAGATTACAAAAATGACTGTCTATTCAAAACAAACTGTCAGTATCTGAACCATCACCGGAACATCAAGGACAAGATGCCAGACTCAATCAGGATTTAAACGCACAATTAACTAAGCATAGGACGGAAGAACATCACGAAGAGAGGGTGGGCACAAATAAATTCTGAGCCATTATCCTTTGTTTCTTAAACCGTGAACCAGGCCAAGTTACAACCCTTAAAAGTCCTAGCTGAAGCATGGGTTAGTTCGAGAGTATACTGTTACAAAAGGTATCCTGAATCCTGTAGGACTTGCTATAAATCCTGAGTTGACATCACACTTTTACAAAATTTGTTTATTTTACTAAAAAAATGAATTTTCAAACTTCAAGACAAACATAAGCTTTGCATTCTTAAAATACCATTGTTTGCATATGACTATTTGTTCAACAGCAGAGAAATTCGCATGACGAATATCTAGTGAACAAAAACCTTCTCAATGAAAAGGATCATCTCAAGTGGAAAAACACTTCCAACCAAGGGACACAAAATGATCATTATCCATCATCTGGGGCAGTCAAGTCAAGATTCACGGAATCTCTCAAAGATGCCAAATATCCAGGGGAAGATCTCCATCTGAATCACTTGGGGCATTGGGCATGAATTCCAGCAACAAATCATGTACGATCAAACAAACATCTTCTGGTTGTGTGGCAACACTTACTACTATGGACAGTGACAATTCTCCGTACCCGGTGAACATGGACATAGTCAGAAAATACTACGCATGAACAAAGTCCTGCTAGGTTGACTGGCCTAGGCAAAAATAAGGGCATCACGGCGAACCAAAAGGGATCGGGAAAAAATTAGGGATAAAATCAAAAAAGATATGTACACCTGGAAATTCGAAAACCTGAAAAGGCGGCTTGAGCAAAAAAGGGTATCTCGGTGGACTGAAAACCCGAAAGGGCGGTCCAGGCAAAAGTTAGGGATTTGAAGCGTACGACTATGTCCCGTTATCTTGTCATTTGTTTATCAGTAGAAGACTTATCATCCTGATCAGCATCCACCAAGCCTCCACTGGTACTTTCTCCAACTGGTACAGGGGCAGAAACGCCTTGATGCAAAGTCACTGCTACGTCCTCAGCATACGTCCCAGTGACGTTTATGTTCCCCACATAGTAGAGGCAACCAAAGCTTTGACATCGGCTTCCCCAAACCGGAGTTACTTTCCCCAACAAAGTTCCTTCAGAGAGTCGACATTTATTCCCCAGCCGATTTTTATAATCGCAAGCGGTTCATAAAGTTGTCTCCCAAGTAGAGTCTATTTCTCCGAATACAGAAGCTCAACCCTGACATAGTTTATCCCTCCAGCTACGGAAGTTCATCCCCAAGCGGAGTTTAGTTCTCCGAATCAGCAAAATCTTCTAGCAAAGCATCTCCTCTCTCAAACAAAACTATTCCCCCGCAGAGTTATTCTCAAGCAGAGTCTCTCCCCGACAGAATATTCACAAACAGAAAGGAGTAAATCCACGGCATATTCATCTCCATTTACCATCCCCAGCAGAAGTAGAAGAACCACTTTTTCTACAATGGTCAGGAATTCAATTTCCAGTACTCTCCAGCAGCAGTCAGGGATTTATTTTCCCAGACTCGGATATGACACAATAGCATTTCATGTTCATACATCATGACATGCGCATACATATTGCATACAACATAATCTCATTTATTTTGAGAACATCATCACGCAATGCATTTCATGCATCGCATATAATTAATCATGTACCTTTTCAGGAAAGATGGTTATCATCAATAATTCCAACAGTTCAAGATTAAATCCATGAAGCTATACATGTCATATCTACAGACAACTAATGGAAAATCAGTTCCCGAAACTAAACGGGTCAACTAATATACGTGATTAAATAAAGCAGCCCTACTACCCAGGCTTTCATTTTGGAGTAACCCTATAACCCAGGTTCCTTCCCATAAGCCCTACTATCCACACTTTCATCTTGAAGTAACCCTACTATCCAGGTTCCTTCCCATAAGCCCTACTATCCAGGCTTTCATCTTGAAGTAACCCTACTATCCAGGTTCCTTCTCATAAGCCCTACTATCTAGGCTCTCATCTCGAAGTAACCCTACGACCCAGGTTCCTTCTCTAGCCCTACTATCCAGGCTTTCATTTCGATGTAACCCTACTATCCAGGTTCCTTCTCATAGCCCTAATATCCAGGCTTTCATTTCGAAGTAACCCTACTATCCAGGTTCCTTCTAACAGCCCTACTACCCGGGCTTTTATTTCGAGGTAACCCTACGACCCAGGTTCCTTCTTATAACCCTACTATCCAGGCTTTCATCTCGAAGTAACCCTACGACCCAAGTTCCTTCTCATAGCCCTACTATCTAGGATTTCATCTCGAAGTAACCCTACGACCCAGGTTCCTTATCATAGCCCTACTATCTAGGCTTTTATATCGAAGTAACCCTACAACCCAGGTTCCTTCTCATAGCCCTACTATCCAGGCTTTCATCTCGAAGTAACCCTAAGACCCAGGTTCCTTCTCATAGCCCTACTATCTAGGATTTCATTTCGAAGTAACCCTACTATCCAGGTTCCTTCTTATAGCCCTACTATCCAGGCTTTCATTTCGAAGTAACCCTACTATCCAAGTTCCTTCTCGTAGCCCTACTATCCAGGCTTTCGTTTCGAAGTAACCCTACTATCCAGGTTCCTTCTTATAGCCCTACTATCCAGGCTTTCATTTCGAAGTAACCCTACTATCCAGGTTCCTTCTCATAGCCCTACTATCCAGGCTTTCACTTCGAAGTAACCCTACTATCCAGGTTCCTTCTCATAGCCATACTATCCATGCTTTCATCTCAAAGTAACCCTACGAACCAGGTTCCTTCTCATAACCTTACCATCCAGGTTTCTTCTCTCTTATCTCCAGACAACGGTTTACAACACTGTAAGACCTAGACCCGACCAGATACGGTCAATTTCATATTCCCCCAGTAAGTCGTTGTGCAGCCTGGACCCTGACCAGATATGCAGTTTACTTCCACTTCCTCAATCAGGAGTTAACTCCCCAGTAGAGTAATGGACAACTGAAGCTCCTATACTCTATTTCCCATGACATAAATCAACATTCCTCGACGAAGTCCTCCTCAACGGCAGGTACAGGAATTCTCGCAAAGGAATCTCTTATGCAACCGATATGTTTTCTGGATGGAATATTTAAGCCCATCTCCGCCGATTCTCTGTCGACTTCCAAATGGCATCTGTAAGCCCATTCCTGATATCACCAATCAGTATTACTTCATGCGAGTGCAAATTTCTGGGCACTCTAGTGTTCAATCATCTTCTACCTTCAAATCACGAAAGGTAGAACAACCAATCTACACCCTCAGGTTTAAGAAGATTGAACAGGGGAAGTTGTTGTACCCCAAAATTTTCCCTCTCATTTTACTTAAAACGTACTCCTAGAGGTACTCAACTTTCCTAGGGATGCCTAAGGATTGACCCGACAAATATTCCTCCTAAGACAATAAGCCTCAAACTAGGATTTCACTCCTCATCAAGATGTTTGAGTTTCAAAGGGTCCTAAGTGGTTTCCATTGCCCTAATATACCCTCAATATCATCCATGCCAATTTTCATGCCTTGCACAAAAAGTTTGCTTAGTTAACTGCTCAAATGCCTGAAAATCAACTATACTAGGTCAAAAGTGAATTGTGACCCACATACAGTCAAACTTCAAGATTTGTGGTCAACATCAACATTTTGAAGTGATATCCATCATTTCATCAAGGGTTGATCATGATTCCTCAAGGAATGCTCCTAATTCATCAAAACTCAAAAGTTGCTAAATTAGGTTTCCTATAGGAAAAGTCAACCAAACTTTGACCAGGCATAACTTTCTCATACTTTATCAGAAATTTCTCATCCAAGGCTAATTTTTAAGAGAATCCAATTACCTACAACTAATCTTCATCCCTCAATTTCAATAAATGCACTCATGAAAATATGTAAATTCAGACATTATAGGTCCTTTTCAAAAGTCAACAAAAACACCTTTTGGGTCAAAGCTTCTTACGTGAACATGGAAGATCCAATTGAGATGAAACCAAAGATGTTGCTCATGGGACATCCTAAGATTTCTAAAAAGTCTAATAACACCCTCATAGGGTTAAAATTGAGAGAGATATGCATTGTCAAAGTTGGCCAATTTTTGAAAAAAATGTATGAAGCAAATATTGACCAAACTTGGATTTTTTTTCTTCAAATGGGCCTATCTTTTCAAGTTTTAAACTCATTCCTAACATGGTCCACAACCTCTAAGCCCACCCATACATTTTTCTACTATTTATGCTATTTATTTTGATATTTTATTCATTAAAATTCAGAATTAAATAAATAAATAATAGAAATAATGTAAATTTTGATGTGAATCCATTTTGGGCAAGTTTTATGATGGTTTATGTCAATTGATTTCGTGCAATAACCCTTCAAATATGTCCAGGTTCATCCACATGTGAAAATGGCATAAAATCATCAAATATGGCATTTTTTTCAAATTTTGATCATGGTCTTAAAACACAATATTATGAGGGAGATTCTTTCCATGCTTTCTTGTCTCCTCATTCTCCTCTATAAATATAGAGCCATACAAGCTTGAAAGACACGAAATTCTTCTCTAAAAAGCTCTCAAAAAGCTCTTCAAAAAGCTCTCCAAAAGCTCTTCAAAAAGCTCTCCAAAAATCAAAGAATTGGTGCAAGTCATATCTCGAGGTCCCGGTCTCTCTCGATTGACATCAAGCCTCAAACCATCCTCTTGAAGTCCTCAGGGGTCTTACAAGGCCCAAGAGAAATCCATCACACGCCTAACACGCCCCCATTTGACAACACCGGTTTGGTAAAATTTTAAACTTCGAATATCTAATTTTAATCACATTTCATGACATGCTAACGTTTGTTTGAGTTTATATAGAATAGTTATGGATGGTTGAATCAGAGGTTCCACGCAAGAATCTGAAAACACCATGGTTAGAGCATGAAGCTTTCGAAGATTCGGGCCTAGGGATTTTTGATGATTGCACCCCCTGTTTACTTTTGCTACTAGGCCCATCTTTATTTTCTTGTTTTATTCATTTCATTTATTTCTTTTAATCCCTTTTTTTAATCAATAAACAAATATAAAAATCACATAAAAATAGATTTAGGATTTTTTCTTAATTAAATTTTAAATTTGGTAAATTAATTAACTAATCACTTTAATTTTTTTTTAAAAAAATTAAAAACTTAGGTTTAATTTCATTTTAATTCATTTTCCTTTTTGTAACAAAAATACCAAAAAAACATAGAAATAATTTCTTTTATTTAAATTTCATGTTTTTTTAATAATTAACTTTTATTTTAAATATAGATCTAGATCAATTATTTTTTAACTTAAACCATTTTTATAAATTAAAACAAAAACAACAAAAAGATTTTTTATATCTTAGGATTTTTAGACGTCTTTTCAAATTTGCGCGTTATTATTCTTTCGCACTTCATCTTAGGACCTTTACCGCTTTTATTTATTTTTTCCCCAGTTTTGGATATGTACATAATCCCCCTCCCCGAAGCCTTGTAATAGCTAGGTTTTATATTTCTGCACTTTTAAATTAATGTAATTATTAACTGCTAGATGTATGACTAATAGGATTGTATGGAAAGAATAATCAAACATTAGCAAACTTAACACAAGACTAAAATAATTGAAAAAAAGCACACTGCTGCACACGTTCACTCCTAGGGTTTACTCCCCTCGGTTGCCTCAGAAATAATGGTCATGTCCCTCGAACGTAAGGATGTCTTATCAAAGACCCTTAATTCTAAAGTCATCATAAAGATCATGGTCCCTAACGTCCCTCGAGCTGCCTATGAGAAATGATCTTGTCCCTCGATATTGCCTATATGATGACAGTCCCTTCGAATGCTAAGATATCTTTACGTGTTGCCTTCAATGACTATAGCGTCCCTTTCGATAGTCCCTTAACATCCAACGGTAGGGCTACCTACTCACTAATAGTAGGATAGCATTGTCTAAAGGAAACGAGAAAGTGAACAATATTTTTCGAGTAGGTAGAAACTCTTAAGTACTTGCTCAAAACAATAAAAACTCTTTTTTCACAAACACTTTCAAAACAGTTTTCAAAAACAACTTCGTCACACTCTTGAGGACAGATACAAGGGTTATCACGAAGTTAAAACAAAAAAATTTCAAAACACACACAAGCAATTTAAAAAATGAGCAAGTACCTAAGAACCCGTGGAAAACCACGGATAGAAAGGGTGCTAACACCTTCCCTTTCTATAATCTACCCCCCATACTCAGAAACATCTCGAAAAAGGTTTTTTCTGTTCTTTTTCCTTTTCCTTTGTTGGATGAAATAAAAGTCGGTGGCGACTTTTGCTTACCGTAACATTTGCAAATACAAAACGCAAATTAGTATTAACAGTCGATTCTGCCACCGTATCACAGAGCTGGCGACTCTGCTGGGGAGATAAAAATTTAGTGGGGTTTACCTTAGGATCTAGGTCATTTTTAAAATTGCCACATCAACGTAGCTACTGCTTCATCCGTGTCGGTATACCCCAACACAACTCCCTCACAGTTTATTGCTACTTACCTAAAAGGTGTTTCCCGATCCGGGTGTAGGATCAAATAACCCAAATAGTTCCCATAAATATAAAGCAAGCAAGACAATCAAGAGAAAGAAATTAAATATGACCTAGATCCTAAGGTTTACCCCACTTTATATTTGAGTCCCCAACAGAGTCGCCAGTTTTGTGATACGGTGGCAGAATCGACTGTTAATACTGGTTTGCGTTTTTTGTTTGCAAAATGTCGCGGTAAGTAAGAGTTGCCACCGACTTTTATTTCATCCAACAAAGGAAAAGGAAAAAGAACAGAAAAAACCTTGTTCAAGATGTTTATGAGTACGGGGGGTAGATTATAGAAAGGGAAGATGTTAGCACCCTTTCTATCCATTGTTTTCCATGGGCTCTTAGGTACTTGCTCATTTTGAAATTGCTTGTGTGTGCTTTGTTTTGAAAAGTTTTGTTTTACTTCGTGATAACCCTTGTTTCTGTCCTCAAGAGTGTTACGAAGTTGTTTTTGAAAACTGTTTGAAAAGTGTTTGTGTGAAAAAGTTTTTGTTTGTTTGAGCAAGTACCTAGGAGTTTTCTACCTACTCAAAAAAGGTCTGCTTGTTTTCCTTTTAGACAATGCTATCCCATTATTGAGAAATAGGTAGCATCGTCGTTGGATTTTTAAAGGGACGTTCGAAGGGACAAAATGGTCTCTGAAGGCAACAAGTAAGGATACCTTAGTATTTTGATGGAACCGTCATCTTATATTCGTAGGCAACATCGAGGGACCATATCATTTCTCGTAGGCAACTCGAGAGACAGTAAGGGACCATGATCTTTTATGATGACTTTTATACCGAGGGTCTTTGCTAAGATATCCCTACGTTCGAGGGACATGACCATGATTTCCATGGCAACCAAGTGAGGCAAACCCTAGGAGTGAGCATGTGCATGTGTTTAATTTCAGTTATTTAATCTTTGCATAATTAAGGTGATCTACTGTTTTAATTTTATTTGTCTTTTGCATGCAAGCTTATTATCCATACATCTAGACAGTTTATAGTTGTGGAAATTAAAAGCGGGAAAGTAAATCTACGCTATTACAAGGCTTCGGGGAGGGGGTTACATGACCAAAAATTGGGGATTAAACAGTAAATAATATGCGGTAAACCCTAATTAAAAAACTATTACAAAGCCGAAGCAAATACAATAATTGAAAAATAAAATATTGTGCGCGAGAATTAAGTACGAGAATCAAAGTTTAAATTCTAAAAATCTAATCAATTAAAGAGAAAATATTTTTTTGTATTTTATTATTGAGAAAAAATATTTGAAATCTTAACCTAAATTTAATTAATTAAAGAAAAATATTTTTTGGTATTTTATTGAGAAAATTAAATATTTGTGAATTAAACCTAATTTGTCTAATTAATTTTAATTATGAAAACAATCAAGTCAATATCATTAAATTAATTATTTTCCAAAAAAATAAACTAGTTTTAATAAAAAAAACCTAATTCTACATTTTTGTGGTTTTCTTGATTTTATGATTAAATAAAAAAATGATTTTTTTTATTGTTTTGTAAAAAAGAAATTAATCAAATAAAACAAAAGAAAATAAAGAAAGAAGGTAATTGGGCCTGTGGTGAAAGCAGATTGAGGGGTGTGGAATGGAATTGTTAAGCCCAGAATTATAGGCCCATTTGCCCACGTGGGGATTCAGTGCAGCTGGCCTTCAGGAGGTCCACCACGCGCCTGCATGCTTGAGGCGTTAGATCTGGCCAGGACATGATCTGATGGCGTGGATTTGAGGATGCATGATGGCCCTTTTGAAGGCGAGGCTCGCTGGATTTGGGACAAAGAAATTGGAAAATATGAAAACGTGAGATTCTGGGATCGAACCGAGAACCCTTTGCTTCACCACCTGCGCCTTTGCTATCTGTGCTGGGATGGTTAGTTGTAAATATAATGACATAAATATAATATAAAGGAAATAAAGTGGTCTTTCCCAAACGCGCGCGTGATTCAAATCACCCAATGGGATTCTGCCACCTAATTGTCTTCTTCCCCATAACTGTTGTTTTTGGCCACACTTTTACCTACAGTCGTTTCCATCACTAAAAGCTATAGTGACGGATTTTGTTCGTAGCCATAAACCTGTAAAATTCAAAAACGCAACACAAACAGAATAAATTCAAACCAAAGACATGGATCGATTGCAAATCATCTTTTAAGCATGATAATACCCCTGATTTTGTCCAATTTTACCTCTATATGGAATTCGAAATTTGGGACCTCAAAACCCTAACAATGGCATCGTGCCATTCCTGCACTTAAACTTCAATCAAACCAATAAAAAACATTGCAAATATGATAGCAAGCATGGATATATGATCAAAACATGTTTATGATGGATAAATTATTGAAAACAAATCTTGAAAAAAGATGCAAACCGTGGCACTATGAGGCGTGATTTCTGAAGGTTTTAAGGCTTGAGGATTATTGTAATGGCTTCAGAAAATGTCCAGGAACGGATTGCTGGCCTTGGAATCGCTTGAATCAGTCTATGGAGGAATATGTGATCAGCACTTTTTTTGACAAAAAATTGAAGTTGACCTCCTTGTTTTCACGACCCAAAAACCTCCCTTATGCTTTGGAAATGTTGTGTATATATTATAGAATGATTTAAGTCAACAAAAACTGATCATATCTTTGCAAATTATGGAGATTTGATTTCATTCTTTGCCTTGTATGATTTGTTTCCAAAATAGGCCAAATTAAGATATTTTCCAATCAATTAGCTCTTGCACGAATTTTTTGATTTGCTAGCTGTTCATGGATTCATAATATGCTCATAAAATCAAATCTTTGATTTTATTTGATTATTTTACTATTTAAATTGATTTATTTTGATTTAAATGGATAAAACATCAAAATAAATAATAAAAATAATAAAATAATATGTTGATAAGCTCAGGGGTCGTGGGCCATCTTAGGAACACGTCTCAAACAAGAAAACATGGGCCCATTTGAAAAAAAAAGTCATTTTGATCAATATCGACTTCATGCACATTTCCAAATTTTAGTCAATTTTGACAATACATATCTCCCTCAATTTTAACCCTAAGAGGGTGTTCTTAGACTTATTAGAAAGCTTAGGATGACCCCTAAACAACCCTTTCGGTTTCATCTTAATTAGGTATTCCATGTTTATGTAAGAAGCTTTGACCCCAAAGGTGTTTTTGTTGACTTTTCAAAAGGACCTATAATGTAGAAATTCATATCCTTTCATGAGTGCATATTTTGAACTTGTGGGATGAATATGACTTGTAGGGAATTGCATCCTATTCTAAATGAGCCTTGGATGGAAAATTTATGATAAAGTATGAAGAAGTTATGCTTGGTCAAAGTTTGGTTGACTTTTTCTAAGAAACCCTAATTTAGCAACTTTTGGGTTTTGATGAATTTAGGGCATTCCTTGAGGAATCATGATCAAACCTTGATCAAATTATGGATATTACTTCAAAATGTTGATGTTGACCAAAAATATTGAAGTTTGACTGTATGTGGGCCACAATTGACTTTTGACCTGATACAGTTGATTTTTAGGCATTTGAGCAGTTGGCTGAGCAAACTTCTTGTGCAAGGCATGAAACTTGACATGGATGATCTTGAGAACATATTGGGACCATAGAAGGAATTTGGGACCCTTGGACTTCAAACATCTTGATAAAAATGGGAACCATAGTTTGAGGTACATTGCCTTAGGAGAAAGTTTGTCTGGTCAACTCTTGGGCATCCTTGAGCAAGTTGAGGACCTCAATGGGCATGTGTTAAGTAAAATGAGAGGGAAAATTTTGGGGTACAACACCACCCCAGTGGTAAGGCAGCACGCTGGTAACCAAGAGGGCGTGAGTTCAACACCCAGTGCGCTACCTTTTCTCATTTCTCACATTTTTTCACTTTTTTGTTTCCAAACAGCACGCCTGGGCCTCCAACTTGGGCCTGATTTTTTTTCTTCTTTTACTAAACCCTGACTTACTTCAGCACCCCCTGACCCAATTTTCATTATTATTTTTATTTTCTTATTTTATTTTATTTCTTTTTCCTTTATTGTTATTATTATTAGTATTATTAATATTATTTTTATTGTTATTAATAAAAATCCAAAAATATTTTTATTTATTATTTTTACACTTATTTAGTTTATTTGTTTTATAAAACTAAAAGGACAAAAACATTTTATTAATAAATTAATTTCTTTCTTAATAATTAATATTTAGGTTTAGAATTTTTTTTTGCAATAACCACGTATTAAAATTTTTTTCCGCAAATAACCACGTTTCGGAAAAAATTACGCAAATAACCATGTGTGGAGGTGGTGTGTAGATCTCGTTTGCAGGAATACCAGGTATCCCATCGTCTTCAGAATCATCATTCACCATTTCATCAAACTCTAACTCGTCATCTTCTTCTTCTTCATCAACTGCATCTACCTCTGCTTGTTCGGTCTCCAAAGGATCAACCACTTGTGTCACCTGAGGCTCTCGCAGCATAATGTACAACTCAATAAAGTCGTACCCAGAATACACATGACTAGAAAACATATTCTGAAGATCCTCGTCATCTTGAACCTCAACCTTATAAAATATTATTTGGTTGTTACCAAAAAAACTGGATTCTGATAAAATATTTGTGTCACCGGGCCTCGTCCAAGTTTGGCCTCTAATCATTTTTTGAAGTATGAGAAATTGGCTTTCCCGTTTAAAAGAAATCGGATGTTGTCTGTGTCTCTAAAAAAAACCCAGAGGTGGGACAAATGTATGTCTCACTGTTGAAATGTGCATTGATGACATATTGGGGTGCAGAGGCCATTGCATATGGTTGTTTGAAGGTTTGAAGATTTGAAGGTTGGAATGTTTGAAGTTTATGAGTTATTTGAAGGTTTGTATGTTTGATTGTTTGAAGGTTTGAAGGTTTGATTGTATGAAGGTTTGAAGGTTGGAAGGTTTGACAGATTAAGTGAATCAGTGTTTTGATAAATGTAAGACTAAATAGGTCATACTGAATTTGAATTAAGTAAGACTGTAACCTCCAAGGCTGCCACCTATCCTGCGCCTACTCTGCACCTACACTGTAACATGTAAGTCTCCTCCCATCACCTCCAATAGTGTTACATGCATGCAGGCATGGCTTCTCCAAGGTTGTCAACTAGCCTGCGCCTACTCTGCAACCATTGCCACCTATTATTCGCCAATGGGGATGGCGAAACCTTTCAATTTTGTACTCTTTCTCCAAGTCCAATGGCGCATCCCTTAATGTCCAATCGTGTTACATGCATGCAGACATGCCTCCTCCAAGGCTGCCACCTAGCCTGCGCCTACTCTGCACCTACACTGTAACATGTAAGTCTCCTCCCATCACCTCCAATAGTGTTACATGCATGTAGGCATGGCTTCTCCAAGGCTGTCAACTAGCCTGTGCCTACTCTACAACCCTTGCCACCTATTATTCGCCAATGGGGATAGCGACACCTTTCATTTTTGTACTCTTTTGCCAAGTCCAATGACGCCTCCGTTAATGTCCAATCGTGTTACATGCATATAGACATGCCTCCTCCAAGGCTGCCACCTAGCATGCGCCTACTCTGCACCTACACTGTAACATGTAAGTCTCCTCCCATCACCTCCAATAGTGTTACATGCATGCAGGCATGGCTTCTCCAAGGCTGTCAACTAGCTTGCGCCTACTCTGCAACCCTTGCCACCTATTATTCGCCAATGGGGATGGCGACACCTTTCATTTTTGTACTCTTTCGCCAAGTCCAATGGCGCCTCCCTTAATGTCCAATCGTGTTACATGCATGCAGACATGCCTCCTCCAAGGCTGCCACCTAGTCTACGCCTACTCTGCAAGATTGACACTTATCGTGCATGCATGCACCAGCTACCACCTAACTTACTCTATGAAATATTTTTGCCTATAAATACAAAGCATAACATACTTATCTTGCACCCACAATCATCTCACTCTCTGCTACAAAGTCTTTCGTAATCTCTTACAATTTCTAAGTCTTTCATAATCTCTGGCATTTTCAACAATGGCTCTTCTCACAATGGGGGATTCTCACAGAGGCACAAGGGACAACATTGCAGCATTTGTAATTTTCTTTTATAGTTATACATTTTTTATACTTATGATAATGCTTTGTTCATCTTACTTAATCTTACACCTTTACATTATTAACTCAGGATACCAAAAGATTTAGAATCCGGTCTCACAACTACCTGGATCCCGACCCATTCATCGTACCATATCTGGAATACGCAGGTTTCAGACATGTTATAAAGATCTTCAACTACACAATAGATTCAAAGTTCATACTTGCCATGTTGGAAAGGTGGAGACCAGAGACCCACACATTTCACCTACCAATAGGTGAATGTACTGTCACGCTAGAGGATGTGTACATGTTACTGGGTCTCCCTGTCGAGGGTAAGGCCGTTAACGGGTCGGTTCAACAATCCAATTCTCTGTGTGAAGAATTGTTGGGCAGGGATATGGTTGAAGGTGGTGGTGCGAGAGGTCAGGGTATACTACTAACTGAGCTTAAAAATCATTATGCAACTTTGGAATCAAACGAAAATTCCTCCGAGTAAGACAGGGTAATAAAAGCTAGAACTTATCTAATGATACTATTTGGAACCTTTTATTTCCCAAAAGTACGGGAAATAGTGTAAATTTTATGTATTTAAATTTACTTAGAGATTTCAAAAAAACTAGAAAGTATAGTTGGGGTTCTGCTGTTTTAGCCCACCTATACAGTTCCTTGTGCAAAAATGCAATCAAGGAAAAATGTACATTTTATGGCTGCGCTTTTTTACTTCAAGCCTGGGGTTGGTGGAGGATGGAGTCCCTAAACCCCGTCAACAACAACACATTCATTTTCCCGTATGCAACAAAGTAAGTCATCTAGTTATATCATTTATTATTGTTCATCTCTTCACCAACTATATGTTAAAAATAAAATATTTTTCATTTCCTTTAGGTATTGCGTGAGGGGTATGGATTACGGCAAGAATCCAAGATTCAATGTCGCATTATACCGCAATCTATTGGATCACCTAGGCCCGGATGATGTACGTCGTACCTTTCAACTTTCCTACTTTTAAATTATTTATGTATTACGCTTTCATTAACCTGATTTAATTTTATGCGCAATTTATCTGGAGACCATATTTGGGTTTGGGCCATGAACCAAACCCCAAGGATGCAGCAATTTGGAGCGCCAAGACTGCAATCATACGGTTCAATGTTATGGAGATGCACCATAGCGACCGTGTGAAGATGCGATTTAGAATGCATCAAGAGATACCCATTGATCCGACTTGTTTGTCCCTGTGGCATCTCAAAAGGGTCGACGCCCAGTGGGGTCTTACCAAATGGAAAGACTTTGCTCCAGAATGGTGTAAGATGTGGCAGAGGCGTCACCGATATGTCTTACAATTCCCGGTTTTCCTCAATTATGGTAATATGCGATACACGGATCAATATTTATCTTGGTACAGGTCAGTTAGTAACCCTGAAATGCACATGTCTCATCCAAGGTATTTGGTTGACCCACGAACATAATGGGCACAACCCTCGTTTCCCCAACAATAAACCCAACACACATCAACCTCCCACCAACCTCCCAGACGAAACCGAACCACAAACACCCAACCACAGTCACCACCACAACACAATTACACCCAAATTCCCCACAATCACCACCTCAGTACCAATACCCCCATATGCCTCACACCCAACCGCAATTCCAATCACAATACCAACACACCCGTATACCCCACACACAATTTCAGTCTTCTGTATATCCCAATATGGGCCCGTCAACATCCAGCCTTAGCCCTGATCTAGGAATGTCGGAAGATTATGAACCAACCGACCCAACTTACCATCAACCACAGTATTACCAAACCATCCAACATCCTCAATACCAAACACCCCAGGATCCATTTCCTTTCTACCCCCCGTACTCAGACGATCAATGCTACAGACCCACCATGGAACCCCACCCACCGCCAACACGACCAAACTTTGAGGGTGTGGGTAACCGGCTGTACCAAAGAGGATCTTCTAGATATGGAGATCTGGTTGATTTCATGGATCCAGAACGCATTGACTTCGCTGGGCCATCGACCCTTCCACAACAAGAAACGCGACGACACCCAACACGGGAAAGGCGAGGACGGGGAAGCGGAACCGGGGGTCATTACCGAGTTCCAGGAGACCACTGATTAATCTGTTTTTTTAATATGTATTTTTTTACGTAATTCTTATGGGTGTAATCATCTTTTGTAAATAAAAAGTCAATTTTGTTGATCCTATATCGAATACGCAACACACCAAATTGAAAAAAAATGCGAAAATTGCCTTAGAAATGCACTTAGGCGCCATCTCACTTGGCTTAGGGCAAGCCCTAAGCACCTAGGCACCAAGTGAGATGGCACATCCTCTTAAATAATAGGTGTAGGCGCCAAGTGAGATGGCTCCTCCTTTGAGGAGTCATCTGAAACATGGTTATTTGTGTAATTTTTTCTGAAACATGGTTATTTGCGGATTTTTTTTAATACCTGGTTATTGCAAAAAAAAATCTTAGGTTTAGGTTTAACTATTATATTATTTTCTTGCAATTAAAAATTAATTTAGAACTTGGGTTTCTTTTAATTAATTAATATCCATATTATTTTTATTAATTTAAAACCTTTTCATAAATAAAACCCTAAAAAATCTTTTTTTTAGTTAATTTCTTTTCTTATTTAGTTTAAGTTAATTTTATTTAATTTTCATTAATCAATTTTCTTAATTAGGTTTAGGTTAAAACCTTTTCATGAAAACCAAACAAAAATCATTTCTTTTTCCATTTACATTCTTGCATTTTTATTTTTAATTTTGTATAATATTCAACATGGTTGTAATCGTTAATTAGATTTAATTTTCTTGCAATTTCCCCATTTGTAAATTTGTACACCCCCTCCCCTATTGATGTAATAGCTTAGTATTTTTATTTTCCGCAATTTAATGCTTTATATATAAATGCTAGTAAATTAGGATTTGTATGGAAAGATAAAATCAACAAGTTAGCAAACCCTAATACAAGACAAATCAAGCATGAAAAAGACACACTTGCACACTTTGCACCTCTAGGGTTAACTCCACTTGTTTCCTTGAGAAATAAATGGTCATAATACGCATGTAAGATGTCTTAGCAAAAACAAACAAAATACAAGATCATAGTCTCTCGATGACGCTACAAATGTTGCCTTATGAATGATCTTAGTCCCTTAAAGAAAATACTAAGATATCTTACAACATTGTTATTCATGACTATACGATGACCCTTGCCCGTCCCTTTTACATCCAAAGATAGGGTTTCTTACCAAATCAATGATAAGATAAAAATATCAAAGGAAAGAGGAAATAAACAAGAAAGACTTTTGAGTAGGTAGAATGTTTCTAGTTGCTTGCTCATTTTCAAACCAAAACATCCTTGCTATTTTCAAAACAAACACCAACACTTTCAAAACATCTTTCAAACTTGAAACATTTTCAAAATATCAACGTTTTGTATACATTCTTACGAACGAGAATCATTACAAAGTTTGCCTAAACAATGACGCCTTTTCAAAATACTTTCAAAAAACCACACAAAGCACATTTTCAAACAAAATCAAGTGATCTATCAAGCAACTAAGAGCCCGTAGATAACTATGGATGAAAAGGTGCTAATACCTTCCCTTTTCATAATCTACCCCCCGAACTCAAGAAAACATCTCAAAGGTCTTTCCTGTTCTTTTCAACCTTTCCTTTTGGATAAAATAAAAGTCGGTGGTGACTCTTGCTAACCGCAACATTTGCGATAAAATGCAAAACAACCAAGTCAGTTCTCCCACCGAGTTACAGAACTGGTGACTCTGCTGGGGAAAGTTTTAAAAGTGGGGTTACCTTAGGGCTATATCACATTTACTTGCTTTCATTGTTTGATTTGTTTGCTTTACATTTTGGTTCTTTGTTTGGGTTTAAATCCTCTACCCGGATTTGGGATACCTTATAGGTAAGTAGCAATACGTTGTGGAAACTGTGTGGGGTATACCGATATGGTCTAAGCAATAGCTACGTTAGTGTGACATATTTGTGGGTACCGGTAGACCTTGAGTAGTCAAGGAGAATACAGGGCCGTTGAGTGATGTCATGAAGCACTAACTGACTTCTAGAACCTTTACTTGACCAACTTGGCCATTAGGACGTAGTGAGATGACCGGCTTTGGTGCAGTCCGAAGTTGGTAGATACTCGATACTACACTCATTGAGGTTTGGTTTTTTGGGATATTTCGGTCGCCATTAAAGAGGCTTGCGCAGAAACAATGCCCGAGGAAACAAACCAGTGATATTGAGCTCCCTTAGAACCTGGTTATTATTGCTAGGACAGGTTTGAGCCAACTAAACTTCAAGAGGGTACTTACCTATGAGAATCCATGCAAGCCTAAACCTAAGGACTTATTTGTTTTGTTTACTTATACATAACATAATAAACATCATAACATCATACTCATACTCACTAACCATTTCAAGGATTTTTGGGATTTATCTTTGTTTTGTTTTGTAGGACATGGATTCTATTCGCGGGAAAACCATTCTAGTCAATCTCGTAAGGATCCCTCCTCAACTTAAAGCGTTAGCATTAAGGATTCCCGAGAATTATCCATTTATCAAAAGACATGGTCGCCTCCTAAAGTTGGTGACCTCCAACACTAATGAGGATATGATGAAGGTGCTTTTCCAATTCTTTGATCCTCTACACCATTGCTTCCCATTTCCTAATTATCAACTTGTGCCAACTTTGGAAGAATTCTCCCAACTCTTGAGGATTCCCATTCTCAATCAACTACCCTTCAGCGATATGGAAAGATATCCAAAACTAGAAGAGATTTCTCAAGCCCTACACTTGCAACAATCTGATATCACATCTAATTGGGAAACAAGGAGTGGTGTCAAAGGTTTCTTAGCCAAGTTCTTGTTTGAGAAAGCTCAAGATTGTTGGAACTCCTTGGACTTGCAAGATTTTGAGGAAATTGTGGCCCTTCTCATCTATGGGATAGTTTTGTTTCCAAATCCTGACCAACTCATAAATGTAAACACCGTCAAAATCTTTATATCTCGTAACCCAATGCCTATTTTGTTAGGAGACATCCTACACTCTTTTCACTCTCGCACTATGAGGAAAAGGGGTATTCTCATGTGTTGTACTCCTCTCTTGGCAAGATGGTTTATTTCTCATCTTCCCCAATCTGTATTGAAGAACGAGCAAGGTTCAAGGTGGTCACATAGGTTGATGACGCTCAAACATTCAGATATTCATTGGTGTCCCCGATCTTTGGAGAATGTTACTATCTTTGACTGTTGTGGAGAATTCCCTAATGTCCCCTTACTTGGAATTAAAGGAGGTATCACTTACAACCCTTTCTTGGCCTTACGACATTTTGGTTACGCCTGAAGGGATGGTCCATATGAGATGCTTATTCAAGGGTTGGTATTTGATTACGAGAATGACGATCAAGGTTGCCGCCAAAGGTTTATTCGAGCTTGGAGGATGTTGAACAAGATAGATAGAAAGATGCTGGGGCACAAGAATTCCATCCCCCTTGAGTCTTACCTTAAGTGGGTGCGAGCTCGTGCTCAGAAACTTGTGATGCCTTATCCTTCCATTCTCCCAGTTATCATAGAATCTGTTGTGGAAGGAGAGGTCCCGTACACTATCCTTCATCCTAACATGCCCACCTCTCTCGAAGACTTGCAAAGGGATTGAATACAGCTTAAGGGGGAGCGAGACACTTTCGAAGCCCAATTCTACGCCAGCAAGAAGAAGGTTCTAGAACTCACCAAGCAGCTTCATGAGGAGCAGAGTTTGAACGCCTACATTGCACTAAAGAGGATGCGTTCAACTTTTTTATCTTAGAGTTTTTGTATTTCTTTGTAAGCCCAAAGAGGAATGATGTACTCAAACTTTGATTTATTAATATAACGTGCGTTCATTTTTGTCTAAAGCAAATTTAAATCTCTAATTTCCTTGAAATCATTTTCATATGCATCTTCATGCATCATAACACAAACAAGTTTCTTACAACAAGTATCCTTATCTTTCTACTATTTATTTCAGTGAGATGGATATTGAACAGACAATAAAAGATCTCCAGGCACAAAACGCTCAGTTTCAACAAATGTTCTTGACTTTGGAAAAAGGACAAAAGGATTTGAAAACTTTGTTGATCAAATAAAAGAAGAAGAAAGCGAAGAAATCAACCGGTGTTTTGAATCTGGGAAGAAGATTCCAAGGGCAAGCCAGACGGACCCTAGACTTCGCAACATCATCAGGTGAAGGGGACAATCAAGAAGGGAAAACAAAGGAAGTGAATGACCATGAGGAATCTGAAGAGGAAGAAGAGGATGATTACTGTAGGTGTTTAGGTATTGGCTTGCATTTTTGGTAAATCCCAAGTGTATGTGTGAATGTCATGACTGATGTCATAACATTCTAGTTCAGTTTGTACTGACTCATTAGGTACCTTTGCAGAAAAATATTGTAATTCAAATACTGATGTTTATAAGTGTGTATCTGAGCATTTTGCAAAATGATCACATTTTGCTAAATCAGTAGACAGGTTTTCTCAGATGTCATAACAGATGTTATGACATCCTGTTCTGAACTAACAGGATTGCAGGATTGGATAAGTCTGAGTTTTTTCAGGAAATAACTCAGTCCTTTCTGAACAGAATCCTGCGTTTTCTGAGGGGTAACCTAGCTCAACCCTAACCTGGTTAATAAAGTCCTGTGACCTGGTCTTTAGGTCAAACGGAATTAACCCTAGGTTTTTGGAAACCCTAACTGAAGTTGCAGCTGCTATATATTCAACAGAGCTGCTATTTTTCAAGGACCCCTGCTGATTGATTAGAAGATCATTTTGTAATCTGTATAGATTTGTTTATTTGTACTCCAAGCAATTATCATTGTGATGAGTGCCTTGGAATAGGTTTCTATTTGTAAGGGTTGTGTAGCACTCAAAGCTTTGAAGCAAGAGTGTTTGAATGTTCCTTGACTAAAGCTGTGAAGCAGAGTCAAGTTAGTTGTGTACATCACTCAAAGCTGTGAAGCACGAGTGATTGTGTTGCTTGATTAAAAAGCTGTGAAGCTTAATCAAGTGTTTGTTTTTGAAGAGTGTCTTCATCAATTCTTAAGTCAAATTGGTTTATGTATCACTGCTGTGATTGAGGGGGAGTGAGTAGGAACTCAGGTTTAAGTTGTACTTAGATTAGAATTGCATTGGGTAGGTCTTAAGTGAAGGAGATAAACTGGTTGGTTTATTCCTGAATTAACATCTCTTATAGTGGATTCTCTCCCTGGCTTGGTAGCCCCCAGAGTAGGTGTTGTTGCACACTGAACTGGGTAAACAATTGACTGTGTTCTTTATTGCTTTTGTATTTACTGTCATATAGTAAGTCAGATACGGTGTCATAACATTGAACGTGACATTGAGTATCTGCAGCCAGAATTTCAATTGGCATCAGAGCAGGCACCCTGCCTGTATTACTGGGTGAGATCTAGGGATATCACTTTCTGGCACTATGGACAAAGAAGGAGTTTTTGGAAATAGACCACCCATTCTGGATGGAACTAATTATGATTACTGGAAACCTTGTATGATTGCCTTCCTAAAATCTCTGGAAAAAAAAGCTTGGAGAGCTGCTGACAAAGGATGGATTCATCCCACCATAACTGAGATAGATGGGACAATCAGTCTGAAGCCTGAGGAAGATTGGAGTAAAGAAGAAGATGAGTTAGCTCTGGGAAATTCAAAAGCTTTAAATGCCTTGTTCAATGGAATTGATAGAAACATTTTCAGACTAGTACATCAATATGAACTGGCCAAGGAAGTTTGGGACACTCTCAAAACTACTCATGAGGGAACTTCCAAAGTAAAAATGTCAAGGCTTCAGATGTTGACCACCAAATTTGAGAATCTAAAAATGATGGAAGATGAAACCATTCATGAGTTTCACATGAACATCTTGGAGATTGCCAACACCTCAGGAGCACTGGGAGAAAAAATGTCAGAAGAAAAACTGGTGAGGAAGATTCTCAGATCCTTGCCTAAAAGATTTGCAATGAAGGTAACTGCCATAGAGGAAGCCCAGGACATTAACAAGTTGAAAGTGGATGAACTTATTGGGTCTCTTCAGACTTTTGAGATGGGGATCACTGATAATGGTGACAAGAAGAACAAAAGCATAGCACTTGTATCCAACACTGATGTTGAATACAAGGAGGATGAAGAAGAAAACATATCAGAAGCTATTGCCATGCTTGGAAGACAGTTCAACAGGCTCATCAAAAGAATGGACCCAAAGTCAAGGTCTAATGTTCATAACATTCCCTCTGACATTGACAGTTCCAGCAGAAGACCAAGGTCAGAAGATAAGGGAAACCAAGGCAGAGGTATTCAATTCCATGGATGTGAAGGATATGGACATATTCGAGCTGAATGTCCTACCTTTCTTAAGAAGCAAAAGAAAGGAATGACTGTTACTTGGTCTGACTATGATTCAGAAAGTAATTCTGAAGAAGAATCTGCCAAACTAGTTACTGCCCTAACTAGTGTTTGTACTTCTGAAAGTGACACTAGTGATGAAGAAGTGACATTTGAAGAACTGGCTGATACCTACAAGAAATTGTGTATCAGAAGTGCTGAAGTCTGTGTGCAGAATGAGAAACAATCAAAACTCATTATAAAGCTGGAGGCTGAAAAAAGGGTAAATCTTGAAACTATAAGTCATTTAGAAGGAGAAGTTCAACTGCTGAACTCACAACTGAATCAAATGACCAAATCTGTCAAGATGTTGACCAATGGAACAGACAAATTGGAAGAGATCCTTCAGGTTGGACAAAATGTGGGAAATAAATCTGGACTAGGATTTATGGAAGCAAAGAAATCTGGTACTGGTAAGCAAATGTCAAAACGGATGTCTCAACACAACTCTCAACATCAGGAACAGAGACATATGAAGAAAAGGTACCAAAGATGGAAATGCCATCATTGTGGTAGATATGGCCACATAAAGCCCTTCTGCTTCAGATTACATGGATACCCTAATCAGATCTCAGGTGTCAAACCTAAGTCTAAAAAGGTACCACATGCTCCTCAATGGAAGAAAAAGGCTACTGCACTGATAGCTCACACTTCCCTGAGGGTCTCTGCAAAGGAAGACTGGTACTTTGACAGTGGATGTTCCAGACATATGACTGGAATCAAGAACCTCCTCAATAATGTTAAGCCTCACACCACCAGTTTTGTGACCTTTGGAGATGGGGATAAAGGTGAAATCAAAGGAGTTGGTGATTTGGACTGCCCTGGAGTTCCAAGTCTGAATGAAGTACTGCTGGTGAAAGGACTGACCGCTAATCTCATTAGTATCAGTCAACTGTGTGATCTAGGATTCAAGGTCAATTTCTCAAAATCTGAATGCCTTGTAATCAATGACAAACAAGAGATAGTAATGAAAGGAGTCAGATCCAAAGACAACTGCTACTTGTGGGAGGCTGAGAACACTAATTCCTCATCTGTGTATTCCATTGCAAAAGAAGAAAAAGAGGTGAAACTGTGGCAGCATAAGCTTGGTCTCCTTCATCTAAGAAGAATGAAGAGAGCTATCTCTATGGAAACTGTCAGAAGAACTCCAAAACTACAGGTTGATGATATCTGTGATGTGGGAAATAAACTTGAAGAAGAATGTGTTGTCAGAACCTTAAGTCATCTTGACAAGGATGTTGGAAATAACAAGTCTCATAAATTCTGTTCTCAAAACATCTGGTCAAAGCAGATGCTCCCTGAGTACAATGTTACACAAGATGTTGTGACATTGTGTTGTGACAATCTGAAAACATTCAACATTTCCTTGAACCCTATTGACTTTGAAGAGAAGAAGTCATTTAAACTGGAACACAGTTTCTCTAAGCTTCAGCTGACTGATTCTTCTACCAAGGCTCTTGTTGGAAATAAACTTGAAAATTTGAGGGGCAGGTTGGGTATTCACCAACATGAGAAATTATAGCAATTAGTTTTGCTTAAAACAAGGGTTGAAGGGATTAATTTTATTAAGTCTATATTTAGTGGGTTAATCATATTCTTTCACAATTCCTTCAAAAGCTTTAAGAAGTTGAAGAGACTCCCTTTTACCCCCTACCTCTCTCATCCTTGCAACCTGTTTCCTCCTCCCAATCAAAGATTTTTCTCAAACTGCTACTATTACTCAAAGTCAATCAAAATGTCTCAGACATCGTCTTCCACCATGGCGGCTTCGTCTTCCTCATCATCGGCATCATCTGATCAAGATTCTAGGGCAATCACTACATGCATAGAATCTGAAGTTCTTGAGGTCACTCCTCTCAGGGAGATGGCAACTGACCCAGCCAGAGTCAAAAAGCTCAGAACCAGACATGCAGGAAGAGCTCAAGCTACAACCTCTGGTAATTCTTCTCATCCTTCGTCTTCTGTACCTAATAGAGAAGGATCAGTTCAAGTACACCAAGCTATTGCTAGGCTGGTTACTAGCATTCTGAGTGGCAACCAATCTGTACCGGGGATTTCTATCCCTTTAAATCAATCAGAAAGTCCAAATGTGGAAGGTTCTGAAAATGTAGATGTCACTGAGGATGTTGTGACACCAAAAGACAACATTCAGAACCCCTCTAAAAAGGCTGCTGATCCACCTATCATTGATGTGGATGAAGATTACTCAGATAATGAACTGATTGCTAATGTGAACCCTAGCATAGCTAGGAGACTGATGAAAAGAAAGAGTAGTCAGAATGATAAACCTGATGCTAAGAAATCCAAGGCTGAAGGCATGGCTGAGAAAAGTATTCAGACAAAAGGGAAGAAGGCACAGGTGCAGACTGCTAGACAACCAATCTCTAAGAAAAGTAAAGAACCTGAAACTTCTGATTCTGATGAGGAATCAGAATTTGAGATTGATATTGAAGAAACTCCCATCAGAAGGAAGCTCCCCTCCAGCAAGATTGCTAGAGTGCCTAAAGTGCCAACAGACAACATCTCTTTTCATCATCCTGACAATGCAAACAGATGGAAGTATGTTTGCTTAAAGAGAATAGCCTTGGAGAGAGAACTCAACAATGATGCCTTGGAGTGCAAAGACATCATGGACCTGATCAAGAATGCTGGAATAATGAAGACAGTGATAAAGTTTAACAAATGCTATGAAAATCTGGTCAAGGAGTTTGTAGTGAACTTGTCTAATGATTGTGCTGATGGAAGGTCAGCTGACTTTGAGAGTGTGTTTGTTAGAGGAAGAAGGGTCAAGTTCTCTCCATCAGAAATCAACAAGTTTCTTGGAAGAACAAATAAGGACTGTCCTGATCTAGAGGCAACTGACAATGAAGTGTGTCTAACCATCACAGCCAGGCAAGTAAAGTGCTGGCCATTGAAAGGGAAGCTGAATGCTAGTAAACTCAGCATGAAATTTGCCATCTTGCATAAAATAGGTGCAGCAAACTGGGTGCCTACAAATCACAAATCAACTATCTCCACAGGATTGGGGAGATTTATCTATGCTGTAGGAACCAAGACTGCCTTTGACTATGGAAGGTACATCTTTGAGCAAACTTTAAAGCATGCTGGCAGTTATGCTGTCAAAGGACCAATTGCCTTTCCCTCCCTCCTCTGTGGAATCATCCTTGCACAATTCCCTGATATCCTTGTGGCAAGAGATACAGTCTGCAAAAGAGCTCCTGCCCTTGGCCTGCACTACAAACTGTTTCAGGGATCTCATGCTCCAGACATTGTCATAACATCAGCTGAGACATCGTCTGTGAAGACCCAGTCCAAGACATCAGATGTCATAGCTGTTTTAAAAGAAACTTGCAAAGAGCTGGATACTAGAAAAAGGACCCTAGAACTTCTAATTGCCAGGCTAGAAAAGGAGGAAGCTGAAGAAAACAGAAGGGAAGAAGGTGAAGGACATCTCAACATTGAAGAAACTAGCTCCTCAGAATCTGATGACAGTGCTTGAAGGTTGATTGCTGTTTGGTGGAGTTTGGAAGTGTGTTCTGTTGTTGTCTGCTGCTGATCTTATTATTTTGTTTTGGATAACTGTAAAATTTTCTGAACATGTATCTTTGGCCCATTTGTGCCTAAAGAGGGGGAGAATATTTTGGTACTTGCTTAATTAGTACTTGACATTCTATTTTTCTGCTGTCATTTATTTCTGCTGCTATCTATCTCTGATTGTTTAGGGTCTTTATCCAAAAATCTGCCAAAGGGGGAGTTTGTAGGTGTTTAGGTATTGACTTGCATTTTTGGTAAATCCCAAGTGTATGTGTGAATGTCATGACTGATGTCATAACATTCTAGTTCAGTTTGTACTGACTCATTAGGTACCTTTGCAGAAAAATATTGTAATGCAAATACTGATGTTTATAAGTGTGTATCTGAGCATTTTGCAAAATGATCACATTTTGCTAAATCAGTAGACAGGTTTTCTCAGATGTCATAACAGATGTTATGACATCCTGTTCTGAACTAACAGGATTGCAGGATTGGATAAGTCTGAGTTTTTTCAGGAAATAACTCAGTCCTTTCTGAACAGAATCCTGCGTTTTCTGAGGGGTAACCTAGCTCAACCCTAACCTGGTTAATAAAGTCCTGTGACCTGGTCTTTAGGTCAAACGGAATTAACCCTAGGTTTTTGGAAACCCTAACTGAAGTTGCAACTGCTATATATTCAACAGAGCTGCTGTTTTTCAAGGACCCCTGCTGATTGATTAGAAGATCATTTTGTAATCTGTATAGATTTGTTTATTTGTACTCCAAGCAATTATCATTGTGATGAGTGCCTTGGAATAGGTTTCTATTTGTAAGGGTTGTGTAGCACTCAAAGCTTTGAAGCAAGAGTGTTTGAATGTTCCTTGACTAAAGCTGTGAAGCAGAGTCAAGTTAGTTGTGTACATCACTCAAAGCTGTGAAGCACGAGTGATTGTGTTGCTTGATTAAAAAGCTGTGAAGCTTAATCAAGTGTTTGTTTTTGAAGAGTGTCTTCATCAATTCTTAAGTCAAATTGGTTTATGTATCACTGCTGTGATTGAGGGGGAGTGAGTAGGAACTCAGGTTTAAGTTGTACTTAGATTAGAATTGCATTGGGTAGGTCTTAAGTGAAGGAGATAAACTGGTTGGTTTATTCCTGAATTAACATCTCTTATAGTGGATTCTCTCCCTGGCTTGGTAGCCCCCAGAGTAGGTGTTGTTGCACACTGAACTGGGTAAACAATTGACTGTGTTCTTTATTGCTTTTGTATTTACTGTCATATAGTAAGTCAGATACGGTGTCATAACATTGAACGTGACATTGAGTATCTGCAGCCAGAATTTCAATTACTCTGAAGAGCAATATCCTCCAGGTGATGAGAAGTACAAGCAGTTGGAAGAGCGTCTAAGTGCAATGGAGATTCAGAAAGTGCCCGGGCTGGACTTTGAAGAGCTGGGTTTGGTGTCTGGGATTGTTATTCCACCAAAGTTCAAGTCACCAGTGTTTGCTAAGTACGATGGGGTTTCGTGTCCCAAGATGCACCTCCGATCTTATGTGAGGAAGATACAACCTCACACTGCTGACAGAGATTTGTGGGTCCACTTCTTTCAGGATAGTCTATCCGGGACTCAGCTAGATTGGTTCTATCAACTGGAGAGGGCCAATGTCCATAATTGGGAAGACCTGACCGCTACTTTTTATAAGCAATATCAGTACAACACAGACCTTGCTCCCACCCGTACTCAACTCCAGAGTCTAGCTATGGGTTCGAGAGGGGGTTTCAAAGACTACGCTCAGAAGTGGAGGCACTTAACAAGAAGCGTCCAGCCTCCCCTTTCTGACAGGGAGCTAGTGGACATGTTTCTGGGTACCCTTTCCGGTCCTTTCTTTAATCATCTAATTGGAAGCTCCTCATCCGACTTCACTGAATTAATCTTGACCGGGGAGAGAGTGGAAGCTGGGATTAAAAGTGGGAAGATCCAAAAGAACGCATCTTCCAGTGCCATGAGAAAACCATTCACTGGGAAGAAAGAGGTTGGTGTTGTGTACCATCAAAGGAATCAGAACAAAACTGAACACTGTCCAATGGTAGGGGCCGTCATGATCCCTAAGCATGTACCTACTCAACAAAGGAACAACCAGCCTAGAACGGAAAGACCAGTAAGACAATTTACCCAGATAAATATGACGTTGTCTCAAGTCTTACCACATTTGTTGAGATCTAATCTGGTAACCTTGCGGGAAGCTTCGAAGAATCCCAACACTGCCTCTCCCCATTACAACCCAAATGCTCGTTGTGCTTACCATTCAGAAAGTCCAGGTCATGATACAAACGACTGTTGGGTTTTGAAAAACAAGGTGCAAGGCATTCTTGAAGCAAAAGAAATTTAATTTGACGCTCCTAAGATCCCAAATGTTATCACCGCTCCTATGCCCAAGCACGACCGTGATGTTAATGCTGTTGAAGAGGATGTGTTTGTTACTGTTGTTGATGAGCTTGTTACTCCTCTCCAAACCGTCAAAAGGAACCTGTTAAAGGCCGGTTTATTTCCGGGCTGTGGAGAAGGCTGCCACCTTTGTTTATCCCTACTGTCTGGTTTTCATTTATTGAAAGAAGATGTCCAGCGCCTGATGGATGACAAAGAGATTTTGTTTGAAAAGACTCCTGTTCCAACCATTTCTTACAAGGATGTTTCAATAGTAACCATTTCCGCCAATCCTCCCAGGGTCTCCATCAAAAGACCCGTTAGGATTACATCTGTTCCGAAAGTGACTCCACTGATAGTTACTATGCCAGGGCCAATCCCATACTCCTCAGATAAAACTGTCCCCTGGAACTATGTGGGTGACATCTACTACCACAGCGTCAAGCAAGATTGGCTGGCTGATGAAGACTCGATTTTTGAGAAGGCTGACCTCGACATTGACAACATTGTGGGAACCAGCAAAATAACCAGAAGTGGAAGGGTGTTCTCCCCTGAGATTGCTCCTCTGAAAAATGTTATCGGTCATGTGATCATCCCTGCTTTTGTTGCTACTACTACAGTTCCTGTGGTTACCCCTGCTGACACCCTTATCAGCGAGTCGACCGAGGCTCAGGGCAAAGGCATTTTGGTTGAACCTGTCCGGATGAAGGCGCAATCAGTATCTATCCCAGATGCATCCAAGAAGGAGATGGAAGAAATTATAAAAATTATAAAGAGAAGCGACTACAATGTAGTCGAACAGCTCGGACATACCCCTTCAAAGATTTCTATGCTAGCTTTATTATTGTGCTCCGAGGCTCATGCGAAGGCCTTGGTGAAATTTCTTAAAACTGCCCATGTGCCACATGAAACCTCAGCTGACCAATTCAAAGACTGTGTGGCCAGTTTGATCGCTGATAACGGTTTGGGCTTTTCTGATGCTGACCTGACACCTAGAGGGAGGAAACACAATGAGGCGTTGCATGTCGCTGTCGAATGCAGGGGAACTAATTTGGCCTATGTCCTGGTAGATACTGGTTCATCTTTGAATGTGCTGCCTAAGAAGGCTCTGGATAGACTAGACTGTGAAGGTTTGACCTTAAAACCCAGCAACATAGTGGTAAGGGCCTTCGACGTTTCGAAGAGAGTGGTGCACGAGGAGGTGGACATCCCCATTAAAGTTGGAACTCATACATTTGATTCAACTTTCTATGTAATAGATATTCGCCCTTCCTATTCCTTTTTATTGGACCGACCTTGGATTCATAACACTGGTGCTGTCACATCTACATTACATCAGATTTTGAAATACCCAACCAAGGGAAAAATCATCACTGTCCATGGAGAAGAGGAATATATGGTCAGCCACCTGAACTCCTTCAGATATGTGGAAATGGATGGTGAATTCATCGAAGCTCCGTGTCAGCATTTCGAGGAAGTCTCACAAACAGTTGCGGCAACCAAGACTGTTCCCAAAGTTTCGAAGATTACCAGACCTCCACTGAAGATGGCTTCTTTGAAAGATACCAAGGCAGTAGTCGAAGAAGGTGGGTGTACTATTTGGGGCCAACTCCCGGATATTCCCTACAAATTTGACAAATTCGGTTTGGGTTTTACTTCAGGAGCCCAAAGAGTTGTTCGTTATGCTCATGCCGGGGGACCACCTTTACGGATTAGCAACCATGGAGTCAACGCAGTGGAAGATAGTGATGACAACTGTGACCTGGAAGAATGGATTTTCCCAACTATCAGCGGAGGAATCAACAACTGGGAAGCCAAAGAATTTGTCCCTATTACTTTTATCCAACATTAATTGTCTTTAAATTTTGTAGAACTTGTAATAATTAAACAATTTAGACTTTTAAAACCTTGTGTCTTACCCGAGGCACAACGGTCCATTTGTAAGGGTTGTTACTTCATTTTCATATGTCATCAATGAATCATGGACGTTTTTGCATGCAAACTTTACGCTCTTTGTTCTTCTTTTACTACATTTTTATTTTTTCAATGATAGCTATGCTCTTACACACACTCACATATCAAAATGCAGATCCACATCCACTCAGGATCCCATGGGTAACGATTCTCCTATGGCCTATTGTGACTTTCAAAATCCAATCTACCAAGCCGAAGACGAAGGTGAGGAAGATTGTGAAGTTCTAAGGGAACTAGCCAGGTTACTACAACAGGAATAAAGGACCATACAACCCCACGAAGAACCGTTTGACACAATTAACTTAGGTACCAAAAAAGACAAGAAAGAAGTCAAGGTAGGTGCCAATCTGGAACCTAGTGTCAAGAAGCGCTTAACTCAGTTACTACATAACTATGTTAAGGTATTTTCTTGGTCATACGAAGAAATGCCAAGACTTCACGCTGATATCATGGTCCATCGTCTATCGACAAAAGAATAATGCCCTCCGGTAAAACAGAAAGTCTGTCGCATGCGGCCAGGCATGTCAGAGAAGATCAAGACTGAAGTCATGAAACAATTCAATTCCATATTCTTAGCCGTCACCTCCTATCCACAATGGTTCTCTAATGTTGTTCCAGTGCCTAAAAAGGACGGTAAAGTAAGCATGTGTGTGGATTACATAGATTTGAATAGGGCAAGCCCTAAGGATGATTTCCCACTTCCCCATATCGATATTCTGGTTGACAACACCGCACAACATAAAGTGTTCTCATTTATGGACGGTTACTCCGAATACAACCAGATTAAAATGGCACCTGAGGACATGGAAAAAACGACCTTCGTCACACAGTGGGGTACATTCTGTTACAAAGTTATGCCATTCGGGTTGAAAAATGCCGAGGCAACTTATTAGCGTGCCATGGTAGCTCTATTTCATGACATGGTCCATCATGAAATAGAGGTCTATGTGGATGACATGATAGCCAGATCTCAAACTGAAGAGGAACATCTTGACCATTTGCAGAAACTTTTTGAAAGGATAAAAAAATACAAGCTAAGGTTAAACCCAAGTAAATGTGCATTTGGAGTGAGGTCCGGTAAACTCCTAGGCTTCATCGTCAGCAGTAAAGGTATCTGTAACACGGCGGGAGAACTGACTTGGTTGTTTTGCATTTGATCGCAATTGTTGTGGTTAGCAAGAGTCGCCACCGACTTTTCTTTTATCCAATAACGAAAGGCTGAAAAGAACAGGAAAGACCTTTAGAGATGTTTTCTTGAGTTCAGGGCGTATATTATGAAAAGGGAAGGTATTAGCACCCTTTTTATCCGTAGTTATCTACGGGATCTTAGTTGCTTGCTAGATCACTTGCTTTTGTTTGACTGTGTGCTTGTGGTGTGGGTTTTGAAAGTATTTGAAAATGTCTTTGTAATGGTTCTCGTTTCTATAAGAACGCGTACAAAGTGTTGTTTCAAAAATAGTTCAAAGAGGTGTTTGTGGAATGTGTTTTTGAAAGATATTTTAAAAAGGTGTCTTCTTTGTAATGTCTCTCGTTTCTATAAGAAAGCGTACAAAGTGTTTGTCTTTTGAAAATGTTTCAAATGAGTGTGTTGGTGTATAAAATGTTTTTTGTTGTGAGCAAGTGAGCAACTAGGAGCGAATCTACCTACTCAAAGTCTTAAATGTTCTTTTCCTCCTCCTTTAAATGTTGTTATCTTACCCTTATTTGGTAAGAAGCCCCATCGTTGGATGTGAGGGGACGGGCGTGGGACATTTTGTATAGTCATAGAAGGCAGCCCATGGGACGCTTTAGCAATGTCGTTTTAGGGACTAGATCGTTTACTGAAGGCAACATCAAGGGTCATCGAGGGACTACGATCTTTTATCGAGAGTCTTTGCTAAAACGCCCATGTTCGAGGGACATGACTATTTTCCGATAGGCAACAAGTGAGATTACCCTAAGGGTGCATGTGTGAATAGTGTGTTTGATTGCATGCAATTTAGTCTTTGATTTTTGGGTTGTCTATTTGTTGTTTTTATCTTGCCATACACACCCTAATTACTAACAATATATGAAAGCAATAAAAGTGAGGAAAAGTAAAGTCCTATACTATTACATCATTAAGGGGATGGGGTGTACAAATTTACAAATGAAGATTGCAAGAAATTAAAGTCCTAATTATCTATTACAACCATATTGAAATAATGTACAAGAATTGAAATGGACTTGTTTTATTTTTATTAAGAAAAGAAATAAATTGGCTTAAGAAAATATTTTTGATCTTTTGGTTTAAAAAGAGATAAAATAAAGTATGTAAATATAAAAAATGTTTTTTTGGTGTTTTTGGTTATTTAAAAGTTAAAATAAGATAAATAAGAGAAAAAGGAGTCAGAATTAGCACATTGCTGAAACGAGAAGGAACAGAAGTTCTGACTCTGGTACGCTGAAAGAGAGAAAATGTTAGTAGGAAAGTAGTGTGTCAGAAGTTCTGGGCCTGGTTACACCAAGTTCTGAGGTTGTCAAGAATAATGGGAAATCTAGAAGTTCTGTTTGTTGGAGGGGTTCAGATGCTATAGTGTAGCTGGGAACCTAGAAGTTCATACATCACTGGCAAGTCAGAAGTTCTCGCTATTTGAGAAAGTGAGGTGATAATGTTGTTGGGTAAGGTTGTCTAGAAGTTCTGATTTAGGAATAATGTTTGACAGATAAATGGGTGAAGATGTCACTAAATAAACCTAAAAAAGGATGCTTCTGGAGTTAGAACCCAGGACCCTTAGTACTAATGTCTTATGCGCACGCTGTCTACCACCGGGGTGGTTGTACATCCAGTATCAGAAGCAAAAAGCATAAACATATATTACAAAGTAGATTTGATCGCACTAAATCGCACTATGTTTCTGACTCAAATATCACATGTTTTCCTTAGTTTTTATTATCATTTTCTCGTATTATGTTCCTTTTTCCTTTGTTTTCAGGATTCTTGTCATTTCAGAGCCTTCTGTGAAGAAACGAGCCAAAACGCCAAGAAATTAGGGTTTTTCAAGATATTCTGCACTTATGGCGTTCAGCGCCGCGCCGGCTACAGGGAACGCGATGACGTGGCCCACTTTCACCCAGAGACCAACTGCCACGTTCCCACGATCTGGCAGTTCCAGCCACCGCGCCCGCGGCCACTGCCACCGCGCCTGCGGCCTTCACAAAAGTTTCCCGCTCAGAAGAAGTTGAGGGGCACGCTGGTCTTTACGCATCTCAAGGATCCTCTATAAATAGTTTTCGATTTTCATTTTTTAGTTTCATCCAAGCTTAGTACAATCTTAAGCCATATACTATCAGTTTCTGTAAAGTAATAATCTCTTCACATCGGGGAGTTATTGCGGTGTAGATTGAGTTGTAATCGAGTCTTGGAGCACTTTGGTTGAAGTTCATCATACCAGCCTTACCATTCCGCAGATTTGTATCAGATTCAAGTCTCCGACTGGAGCAAGGTTCTATTTTATTGCATTTCTTTACTTATAATTGCTCTTACCATAGTCTACACGTTTTATAGACTCTAAATGCTCTTACCATAGTCTACACGTTTTATAGACTCTAAATGCTCTTACCATAGTCTACACGTTTTATAGACTCGCACTCTTTTACTTACTCGCTCTTATCATAGTCTACACGTTTTATAGACTCGCACTTATTATGTCTGGCTAAACTATAAAGGTTTGGATGTAATGATTGTCATCATGGTCGTGTTCCAATTATCATGCTAGTGAAAATACTCTGGGGATGTTTTGCTTTTAACTTAAGTCAATTATGTTTAAATGTTTATTGGGTAAGATCGAAAGCCGTCCAAACTAATGATACGACTTGATTATTATTTAACCAAACAAAAAGAGCGAAAGCCGTTGATTGGTTAAATAGGAATCATTGACCTTTTTAGAAAACGATTTTGAAACTATTTTCGGACGCGTTTGTAGGTTTGAAATCTGACTCTTGGTCAAAAGCCAAAAGTCTCTTTAAGTTAATCTTTCCAAGTAAAATTACTTTTCTGTTAAGTCAAAACTATCAATTTCTTAAAAATAGGTTTACCTCTTTAACGCGGAAGGCACCCTTTATATGTGACAATAAAGGAATTTAATTTAAAGAGTAAATTCGGTTCTTAGTAGTCAAAAGCTACAAGTTCCCGTTAAATTGATTCTTTGCTATCAATAGAAAATACTGCCCCATAAGTAGTTTCATCTACGCATGACCGGACCAATATCTGATTACATGATTTACATTCCAACCTGTCTTTTAAACTGTTATTTACCTCGCTCCTTTACTTTGTTGCACTGCACTCACATCAATATTCTTGTTCACCTTAGATAAGCACCTTAGCAATAGAGTTGATAGATTGACAATTGGTCTCTGTGGTTCGATAATCTTATATATTACTTCGATAGGCTGTGCACTTGCAGTACTATATTTAGGCTATACGTTACAGATAACCCATCAAAACTCTGATGATGAATTTCCTCTCCTTCTACACACCAGTCAGAGCATCTGCAACTTAGTCATTTCTCAAAAAAACAGAAAATGCACACATAGCAGGTATGACTGGTTTCATCATGGTTTCAAAAATATAAGGTATCAGAAATGTACATCAGAAGAAAGTATGAACTTTGCTAATCCTAATTCTGAGTCCTAACTTCCTCAAGAAGTTCTGAAATGAAATTCCCTCTACTTAGGTAAAAAATACATGCAATCTATGAATATGTATAAAATCAAAGCCAGGATGTCTACATTGTATTTTAAACATGCAAATCTAACAATGCCTAAGTAATATGATGAGAGTCAGCAGGAGCTTACCTTGCAGCTGGAGAAAGTCCAGTGAACTGGATCTGGTTCTGACTGCTTGTAATATTCTTATCAGCTTCCTCACGTGCTCAACAGACTGGAACAAATTTTAACTTGGGTTATGAATGGCTGGAAAATTCAGAAGCTGTATGAATGATTTGGTCAAGAAACACTTGAGGGAAGTTGGAGTTTGAATGCAAGAATAAAAAACTAGCAGGTTTTGTATTTGTGTTTGCAGTTTCGGATTCCTGGAATTTTTAGCAAGGTTTCAAAGCTTTTTCTTTTCAATTTTTTCCCCTCTCCACAGTTTCCAATGAAGTTCCATTTATATGCAAGAACTTTGTAGCTTGGAGAAGTCAAAAGTAACAACATCATGCTAGCGTGCTGGCTTGTTCTTGAAGCAAGACAAACCAGTATGGTGGTTAGCAGCTTTTAGCCGTGCCTAATTTGGATTTGTAAGCATGAATTAAGGAAAAGTACCCTCAAAAGTAAAAGCAAAGTATGGGCCCAACATGTAAGTCTAAGAGTGCCTAAGAGGGGGGGGGGGGTGAATTAGGTATATAAAAATTTATTCGGTTTTATGAGAATACTTGTAGTAATTTTTGGTTAAGTGTTTGAAGGTTTTGGTTATATCTTATCTTTTCTTGATTATGGTGATGAAAGCGATAAAAGCGGAAAAGTAAAGAACACGGTGATATATCCTGGTTCCCCTCACAATCCGAGAGTACTCCAGTCCCCTTTCCAACACGAAAGAGATTTCACTATAGTTAGAATGATTGTACAACCTATGCTTACTATCTAACCTATATGGTGACTAAAGGTTCTTAACACCTTTAAGATCAAACAAACACTAATGTGAATGAAGAACAATCCTCTTCAAATCACAACACTTACTTCCAACAATCCTGGATAGTAAGGGAATAATTTCTTTTGTAATACAATGATTTATTTGAAATAGATGGAGAGCACTTATCAATCTTCAATTGATCTTCTTCTTCAAGATAGAAACAATTCTCAAGCAATGATTATAAATGTTCACAATGTATGTATGAAACTTGTAATGATTTCTTAATGAAAATGTATATGGCAAGTTTCACAAAATTTATGAACACATGAAAGTTTGTATGCAAATTTGAATGATGAGAAATTGTTAATTGAAGAAGGTTATTGTTTTTTGTTGTTATTTGAAAATCTGAAAAATCTGCACATTTATAATGTCACAAGTACCTCTTCATTCATGCCATTTGATATGAAAAGATGCAATGCATTCATGAAAGAATACCATTTGAAATATGTTCAAAAACCAAAAGAAAAGCTGCACTGGTTCGCTGGGAACCGGTTCCGACACAGGCAGAACCCGATTCTTAGTGAACGTTATAACTCAGAATTCAAAAATACCACGCAGGAACCGGTTCCCCTATTGGTACAACCCGGTTCCTGGTACAAATTCCAGGGAGGTGTTTTTTTGAACAAGTTTGGAACCCGGTTCCCTGTTAGGTAGGAACCGGTTCCTGAAAGTTTATTTCCAAAAATTCTTTTTGAAAAAGATTTCAAACAAGGTTTTTCTTAACATTAAAAATGTGGGATATGTATATGATTATGAATGCATATTTGTGAACATCTATATTCAAGTTTAAGAATTATTTATACCATTTGACATTTGTTGATTCTTTAATAATTCTTCTTCTAATCTTCAAGACTTGTATATGATATTGATAAGCTTTTTGCACATCCTTTGAATGTTGATATCCATGTTGTCTTCATCAAAACAAATGCTTTAAATATGACTTGAGAAGCTTGTAATTACATTCTCCCCCTTTTTGATGATGACAACCAAGTGTTGAAAATAATTCTTGAAATGTTTATGTTGTTTTGTGTAGCAAACATTTTAAGCAAATGCAAGGCTCCCCTTAAATTGTATGCTCCCCCTAAGTCCATGATTCTTTGAATTTTGGAGTGAGTGCCTGCAATTTCTTTGAAACAAAACAACACATATGCATATTCTTCTCCCCCTTTGTTAACATCAAAAAGGATGGGGAAAAAGAGTGAAATAAATTCATTTAAAAAATTAAGACGTGCATCTTATGAGAAACATTTAGAGATCACCTTCATCCAAAATACCAAGTTCTCTTCGGATTTTGAAGAATGGTTCTCGAGCAAGCGGTTTTGTGAAGATATCTGCGAGTTGGTTATGAGTATCCACAAAAGTGACTTCGACATCTCCTTTAAGTACATGATCACGGAGAAAATGATGTCGAATATCTATATGTTTGGTTCTTGAATGCATGACCGGATTCTTTGTAATATTGATAGCACTTGTATTATCGCATCGAAGAGGAATGCATCCAAGATCAAGTCCGTAATCACGGAGTTGTTGCTTGAGCCAAAGAATTTGTGCACAACAACTACCCGCTGCTATGTATTCTGCTTCGTCCGTGCTAAGAGAAACACATGCTTGCTTTTTACAAGCCCATGATACTAATGCATTTCCAATAATCTGACAAGTACCACTTGTGCTTTTACGATCAGTTTTACAACCTGCATAATCCGCGTCAGAATAACCAATTAAAGTGCAAATACTACCTTTAGGATACCATAAGCCGACATTGGTTGTTCCTTTAAGATACTTCATGATCCTTTTAACTGCCATGAGGTGTGATTCCTTTGGATTTGCTTGAAAGCGAGCACAAAGACAAACACTAAACATGATGTCAGGACGGCTTGCCGTCAAATACAATAAGGAACCAATCATACCTCGGTATTTTGTAATATCAATTGGAGTACCGGATTCATCTTGATCAACATATGTACCAGAGCCCATTGGAGTATTCATTGCTTTACAATTGTCCATATCAAACTTTTTCAATAATTCTTTGTAATACTTAGATCGGTTGATGAAGATTCCATCTTTTAGTTGCTTGATTTGTAGTCCAAGAAAGTAGTTCATCTTTCCCATCATAGACATCTCGAATTCTCCTTGCATCATCAATGAGAATTCCTCACACATTTCTTTGTTAGTCGATCCAAAAATGATATCATCAACATAGACTTGAACCAATAAAGTGTTACTTTTTATTTTCTTAATGAACAAAGTTTTATCAACCTTACCCTTTTCGAAACCTTTTTCACACAAAAAATTGCTAAGTCTATCATACCATGCTCTTGGTGCTTGCTTTAAGCCATAAAGAGCCTTTCTCAACTTAAAGACATGTGTAGGATGTTTGAAGTCTTCAAATCCCGGAGGTTGTTTGACATAGACTTCTTCATTGATGTATCCATTCAAGAATGCGCTTTTGACGTCCATTTGAAAAAGCTGAAAATTTAATGAACAAGCATAAGCAAGTAAAAGACGTATAGCTTCTAACCTTGCAACCGGAGCAAATGTTTCTTCAAAGTCGATTCCTTCCTCTTGATTGTAGCCTTGGGCAACCAACCTTGCTTTGTTTCGAACAATTAGACCATTCTCATCAAGTTTGTTCTTAAACACCCATCGGGTACCTATGATGTGTTTACCACTTGGTCTAGGAACAAGTTCCCAAACTTGATTTCTCTCGAATTAATTTAATTCTTCTTGTATAGCAATAATCCATTGATCATCTCCTAAGGCTTCATCAACTTTGGTAGGTTCAATTTGAGAAACAAACGCCATGTTTAAGCAAGCATCTTTTAGATTTAATCTTGTTGATACTCCTTGGCTAATGTCACCAATAATTTTGTCAATAGGATGGTCTCTATGAGTTCTCCATTCTTTTGGTAGATCATTGATGTTTGAATCTTATTGTACAATGTTTTCTTGATTTTCCGGTGATTTCATAACTTGATCATTTGAAAGATCTTCCGGGGGTAAATCTATAGGATCATCATCATCACACACAACTACTTCCTCTTCGTCGGATTTCTCGTCAAACTTACCGAGATTGTCTTTGTCATTGTTAAGAACAAAACACTTGCATCCAAAAATGTGGAAGTGAGCAATATTTGGATTTCTTCCTTTGAAGAGTTCACATGGAGTCTTCTTTATTATAGGTCTAATGATAACTCGATTTCCAACATAATATGCCATACTAACCGCATCCGCCCAAAAATATTTAGGAAGATTTACATCACTAAGCATTGTTCTTGCAAGTTCCACTAGAAACCTATTCTTTCTTTCAACTACTCCATTTTGTTGTGGAGTTCTAGGTGCTGAAAAATTATGAGAGATACCATGTTCTTCACAAAATTCTTCAAATTGTGCATTTTGGAATTCTCCACCATGATCACTTCTTATGGATACAATCTTTAGTGATTTTTCATTTTGGATTTGCTTAGCATACTTCTTAAAAGCTTTAAAAGCATCACTTTTCTGCACAAGAAACAAAGTCCAAGAATATCTAGAAAAATCATCAATAATAACCAAAGCGTATACATTACCTCCGAAGCTTTTTGTTCTTGACGGACCAAAGAGATCCATGTGTAACAATTGTAGTGGTCTTGTAGTAGACACCACATTCTTAGATTTGAAAGTTGATTTGGTCTGTTTTCCCTTTTGGCATGCGCTACATAATTTGTCTTTGATGAACTTCATCTTTGGTAGACCAATAACTAAGTCATGCTTAACCAATTTGTTCAAGTGCTCCATGTGAATGTGAGCAATCCTCTTGTGCCATAACCAAGCGTCATTGTTGTTTACCATAAGACATTGTACCTTCATAGACAAATCATCTAAAGTAATCATAAAAATATTGTTAGATCTTATACCTTTGAGTTTTACCTCATTAGTTGCCTCATCCATAATAAGGCATTCTTCTTTGTTGAATTTGATCTTGAACCCTCTATCGCAAAGTTGACTTATGCTAAGAAGGTTGTGCTTTAATCCTTCAACATAGAGAACATCCTCAATTTGAATGGATGGAGGTGTGCCAACTATTCCAACGCCAAGTATCTTTCCTTTGGTGTTGTCTCCATAAGTGACATACCCTCTGGCTTTATGTACTAGATATGAAAATTGGTGTACATCTCCTGTCATATGCTTTGAACATCCACTATCAAGATACCAAACATTTGATGTGGATTTCAAGCATACCTACAAAAACAAATTATTTCTCGTTAGGTACCCAAGTTGCCTTGGGTCCTTCATAGTTAGTTCCCTTTTTCACCCACACATAATGGCCACTTGCCATACTAAAGTTTCTAACATAACAAGCATTAGGTGTATGGCCTTTAATACCACAATAAAAACAAGTAGGTTCAAAGTTACTTCTATATCTAGAAGGATAAGATTTCTTCTTAGGAAATGTTTTCTTTTTGGATATATTAGCCTTTTTCTTTTGATGATTATGAACAACTTGCTTCTTTTCTACTTTCTTGGGATTGGAACCTTTACTAGCCTTTACAAAAAATGTGGGATTGTTACTTGGTTTCTTAGAATTCACATAACCAAGACCTATTTTATCATTTGGATAACGTTGTTGGCTTAGTAATCCTTCCAATCCTATTTGTCCTTTTTCATATCGTTCAATGACTCTTTTCAATTGAACAATTTGAAAGATATTTGATTCACCTTGGAGCATGCAAAGTTTTCCTTTTCTTTAATAAAATTTTGTTTTTGAAGATCAAAATCTTTAGTCATGGTGTCAATTATTTCTAGACAAATTAGAAGTTCTTTTTCTTGATTTGACACCTTTTTGTATAAACTTTTGCATTCTTTCAAGAGTTCATCAATAGCTCCTTGAACATCATCATCAAAAAGATTAAATTCATTACTAACCTCTTCTTCATCATCGGAGTGATGTGAAGCCATCAATGCTAGATTTTCACATTCGTCGCTTTCCGAATCGGATGAAGAACTTATCTCATTATCTCCCCATGCAACATAAGCCCTTTTGTTCTTGAACTCCTTTTTGCCTTTGAATCCATTTTTCTTGGAGAGTTTTAGACAATCCGGCTTTATGTGACCTTGCTTTCCACATTCATAACATGTGACATCTTGTGTTGATGTGGAGGCTTCTTTATCTTTATGCTTATAGAATTTCTTTCTTTTGACAAAGTTAGCATTATGAAGATTATTTTTATGACCAAAATATTTTCCTAACCTTTTTACAAGAAGCAAGAGATTTTCATCTTCGTCCGATGCATCTTTATCTTGACTTTCTTTTGAATCAACTTTCAAAGAAATGCCTTTGGATTTCTTCTCATGATTCTCATGTTTTTCAAGACTTCCAAGTTCCGTCTCATATTCTTGAAGCTTTCCGAAAAGTGTTGCGGAAGTCATAGTTGCTAGGCTTTTCTTTTCGGATATTGCCGTCACTTTTGGTTGCCATTCCCTAGTTAAAGATCTAAGCACTTTAAGATTTAATTCATCGTTAGTTAAAGTCTTACCAAGTGCCTTCAAATGGTTTGTCAAGTGAACGAATCTCTTTTGCAAGTCAAGGATGGATTCTCCGGGAAGCATTCTGAATAATTCATATTCTTGACTCAAAGTGTTCAATCTAGACCTTTTTACTTCGGCGGTTCCTTCATGAGTTTCTACAAGAGTATCCCAAATTTCCTTTGCCGTTGTACAAGCCGATACTCGGAAAAATTCATTCATACTAAGAGCACTTTGGAGAATATTGATTGCCTTTTTGTCAAAGAGAACTTTTTTCTTGTCATCGTCATCCCATGATGATTTAGGCTTTGATGACCCAACACCATTGACAACACACACCGGAGTAAATGGACCATTCTCAACAGCATTCCATATTTCTTCTCCTTGCGCTTCAAGGTGAGCCTTCATGCGAATTTTCCAAAAGTCAAAGTATTCACCACAAAACAATGGAGGCTTGTTGTTACTACCACCATCTTTGAAAACCGGATTTGGATTTGCGGAAGCCATTCTGGATCTTTAGGAACAAGTTACCTATAACTTGCTCTGATGCCAATTATAAGTCTAAGAGTGCCTAAGAGGGGGGGGGGGGTGAATTAGGTATATAAAAATTTATTCGGTTTTATGAGAATACTTGTAGTAATTTTTGGTTAAGTGTTTGAAGGTTTTGGTTATATCTTATCTTTTCTTGATTATGGTGATGAAAGCGATAAAAGCGGAAAAGTAAAGAACACGGTGATATATCCTGGTTCCCCTCACAATCCGAGAGTACTCCAGTCCCCTTTCCAACACGAAAGAGATTTCACTATAGTTAGAATGATTGTACAGCCTATGCTTACTATCTAACCTATAGGGTGACCAAAGGTTCTTAACACATTTAAGATCAAACAAACACTAATGTGAATGAAGAACAATCCTCTTCAAATCACAACACTTACTTCCAACAATCCTGGATAGTAAGGGAATAATTTCTTCTGTAATACAATGATTTATTTGAAATAGATGGAGAGCACTTATCAATCTTCAATTGATCTTCTTCTTCAAGATAGAAACAATTCTCAAGCAATGATTATAAATGTTCACAATGTATGTATGAAACTTGTAATGATTTCTTAATGAAAATGTATATGGCAAGTTTCACAAAATTTATGAACACATGAAAGTTTGTATGCAAATTTGAATGATGAGAAATTGTTAATTGAAGAAGTTTATTATTTTTTGTTGTTATTTGAAAATCTGAAAAATCTGCACATTTATAATGTCACTAGTACCTCTTCATTCATGCCATTTGATATGAAAAGATGCAATGCATTCATGAAAGAATACCATTTGAAATATGTTCAAAAACCAAAAGAAAAGCTGCACTGGTTCGTTGGGAACTGGTTCCGACACAGGAAGAACCCGGTTCTTAGTGAACGTTATAACTCAGAATTCAAAAATACCACGCAGGAACCGGTTCCCCTATTGGTACAACCCGGTTCCTGGTAAAAATTCCAGGGAGGTGTTTTTTTGAACAAGTTTGGAACCCGGTTCCCTGTTAGGTAGGAACCGGTTCCTGAAAGTTTATTTCCAAAAATTCTTTTTGAAAAAGATTTCAAACAAGGTTTTTCTTAACATTAAAAATGTGGGATATGTATATGATTATGAATGCATATTTGTGAACATCTATATTCAAGTTTAAGAATTATTTATACCATTTGACATTTGTTGATTCTTTAATAATTCTTCTTCTAATCTTCAAGACTTGTATATGATATTGATAAGCTTTTTGCACATCCTTTGAATGTTGATATCCATGTTGTCTTCATCAAAACAAATGCTTTAAATATGACTTGAGAAGCTTGCAATTACACAACATACTCTTGTACAAAAGTTTGCTTTTTCAAGGACAACAATGTACTTCTTTGTCACACGTGGGGAAATCCTTTGGATAAAAACTCAAAAGTGGTTGTGAGCATTAAATGATGATGAGATTCATCAAACCAGAAATCCTGCAAAATGAGATTATGTATCATAGCTTAAATCTGGGTCAGAAGTTCAGCATCAACGCAACTTAGAACCAACACTCAAATTCTGATCCTTTAATCTCTTTGCTCCAGCATGTCCTGAGCGAGTTCTCAGACTTTCCAAAAAGCTTATGATATGCTTTGTAAGCCCTCTTTGAGTTACTCTTGCAACTTCGTACTGAACCTATATGAAAGCTGGCCCAGAAGTTGTAAACAAATTCTGATTTGACAATGCTCATAATTCACTAAGTGTTTAAGTTTCAGAGACGTGACTTTGAAGATGTATAACTTGAAATCCCAACATTTCTAGAAGAAGTTGTGTTCTGAAATGTTTTAGGTCTCATTGAGATCTAAAACTCTTGCGTTATAAGTTCTTCCAGAATCAGCTTGTGTCATGGTGAAAATCTGGCAAGAAGTTCTGAGCTTGTCATATTTCTTAAACACTTAGAAAAATTCTAAGTATTTAGAATTTTGACTTTTCCAAAGTAATTTTGACTTTTGAATTTTCTTGATGAAACAAACGTCATATTTCAACACGTCTTAATGAAATATGACTCTTAAAACTTAACTTTGATAAAAAAGTCAAAGTTTGACTTTTCAGTATGCAAATGACCATTTTGCCCTTGTGAATGACTTTCTTGGGACATTTGTGATTCAAGGCTTGGAATTGGATGGAAGCAAACCTGGGGGTCTGATATGATCCTTTGGGTAATGAGAGGGAAAATTTTGGGGTACAACAGTTGCCCATGTTCAATCTTCTTATGCGTGAAGAGTTAGATTGGCGAATCTACCATTCGTGACTTGAAGGTGGAAGATGATTGAACACTAGAGTGCCTAGAAATTTGCACTTGATGATGTCGTGGTTGATTGTATAGGGAATAGGCTTAAAAGATTCCATTTGGAGAAATGATGGATAGTTGTTAGAGATGGGCTTATAGATGCCATCAGAAGGTGATTGTTGATGGAAATTAGACTAAGCCTAAACTTGACTTCAATTGGAAAAGAATCAGAATAAATCCCGGAGTGATTTATCTGAACCAGAAGAAATGTCTACCAGAAAGAATCAGGATAAACCGTTGAGAGATTTAAGCTGAACCAGTAGAGGTCTAGAGAAGAATTATAATAAATCATGGAATGACTTATCTGAACCAGAGAAACTGTCTGCGAGAAAGAATCAGGATAAACTGTTGAGAGATTTAAACTGAATCAGTAGAGGTCTTGGGATGAGCATTAGAATAATATCCATAAATGAATTGTATTTGACTCATATCTGAAAGATGTACTTGAATGAGCGTCAGAAAGACATCTGTATCTGGATCGTATATGGGCTTTGGTGATTAAGCTGTTATCTGGTCGGGTCCAGGCTTCAACTTGAACCTGAGGTGTACCACTACCCGGTCGAGTCCAAGCTTCATAGTATCTGACATAGTAAACTGCTATCTGGTCGGATTTCAGGCTTCACAACACCTTATACCGTTATCTGGTCGAAATCCAGGCTTCACGGTGTCTTTGAAGAAGTGAACTACTATCTGGTAGGATTCCAGGCTTCACAACACCTTATACTATTATCTGGTCAAAATTCAGGCTTCATAGTGTCTTTGAAGAAGTGAACTACTATCTGGTCGGATTCTCGGCTTCGCAGCACCTTATATCGTTATCTAGTCGAAATCCAGGCTTCATAGTGTCTTTGAAGAAGTGAACTACTATCTGGTCGGATTCCAAGCTTCGCAGCACCTTATACCATTATCTTGTCAAAATTCAGGCTTCACAGTGTCTTTGAAGAAGTGAACTACTATCTGGTCAGATTCCAGGCTTCGCAGCACCTTATACCGTTATCTGGTCGAAATCTAGGCTTCATAGTGTCTTTGAAGAAGTGAACTACTATCTGGTCGGATTCCAGGCTTCGCAACACCTTATATCGTTAACTGGTCGAAATCCAAGCTTCACAGTGTCTTTGAAGAAGTGAACTACTATCTGGTCGGATTCCAGGCTTCGCAGCATCTTATACCGTTATCTGGTCAAAATCCAGGCTTCACAATGTCTTTGAAGAAGTGAACTACTATCTGGTCGGATTCCAAGCTTCGCAGCACCTTATACTGTTATTTGGTCGAAATCCAGGCTTCACAATGTCTTTGAAGAAGTGAACTACTATCTGGTCGGATTCTAGGCTTCGCAACACCTTATACCGTTATCTGGTTGAAATCCAGGCTTCACGGTGTCTTTGAAGAAGTGAACTACTATCTAGTCGGATTCCAGGCTTCGCAACACCTTATACCGTTATCTGGTCAAAATCCAGGTTTCACGGTGTCTTAAATTGTTGATTGACTATTATCCGGTCAGATTCAGGGCTTCATAGCTTCCTTAACTAGAATAAAAATTTTAGTATTGATTTTGACTGGACCAGAGAAAGGTCTCAAATTAACTTTGACTGGCATAGTAATCAGGAGAATCTTAGTAGCGATTCAACTGACCCAGATGAAAGTCTTGGAATATCTTCCATTGGCATAGTAATCAGAGAGATCTTAGTGTCGACCTGTCTGGCCCAGGGAAAATCTTGCGAGGACATCTTTCTGTGGAAAATCCCGAAATATCCCTTTGTTAGACGTAGCTTGTTGATGTGATCTTTTCCCTGAAAGGTAAAGAGTTAGTTGTATGCAATGTCATGATGCATGTATTGCGTAATGATGTTCTCAAAATAAATGAGATTTGTGTTATATGTATGTGCTATGAATATTGTTGAAATGTAATTTTGTCTTGGAAAATAAATCCTGGACAAGTGTTGGGGAGTTATTAAATCCCGGATTGCTGTTGAAGAGTAGGTGTGTCTTTAAACTTTGCTTAGAATGTTTCCACCAGATATTCCTGTTTTATTGTTCGAGGAGAACTCCGCTGGGGAATGTTGAAAGCTCTGTAGAGAGTGTTGATTCCTGCTTGGGGAAAAGAGTTCAGGAGTCTCAGTTATTCGTTGCTCTACTGGGGAGTCAAAGTTGAACTGATATATGGTCGGGTCCAGGCTTCACAGTAACTTGCTGGGGATTATAGAGTAGTCTACTGGGGAAGAGGAGTTGTGGTCCTCCGATTTGTAGTAGTCGGAGAGGCAAACTCAAGATGGGGAATCTGTAGTTTGTTGGGTAAATAAACCCCATCTTCAGTCTGTTGGAGAGGTGGCGACTTCACTGGCAGAAGTCCTCTAGGATTCTTGAGGTTGACTTAGCTGGGGAAAAGGTTTTCAGAGATTGAAACTCTGGCTAGGGGTCATCCTATGAGAGGGATTTTGGGGAGATTTGTCACTTCCCCCAGTAGCAAGTGTTTGTGGCACTTCCAGGAAATGTTTGACTGTACGTAATCCTCTGTCGGGATTTGCGTTCAATTCCCCAAGTGATTTAGATGGAGACCTTCCCCTGGTTATTCTGCACTTCTTGAGAGATTTCTTGGAATCTTGACTGGACTGCCCCAGGTGTGCTGGATAGTGACATGTCATGTCCCCTTGTTGATAGGAGATTTGTCATTGGAAATGTCATCCCACTTGAAGTGATTTTGTTCACTGAGAGGGCTTTCATTCGTTGGATATTCGTCATGTGAATTTCTCCGTTGTCAATAAATAGCTATATACAAACAGCGGTATTCCAAATAATGCAAAGTTTATGTTTGTCTTGAAGTTTTGAAAATGCGTTTTAGTAGATGAATTCAAATCAAGATTTAAAGTAAGCCTTTACAGGAGTCAGGATACCTTTTGTAACAGTATGCTTTCGAACTAACCCATACTTCAATTAGGACTTTGAAAGGGTTGTAGCGTGGCTTGGTTCACGGTTTAAGAAACAAAGGATAAGGCTCAAAGTGTATTTGTACCCTCCCGTTCTTCGTGATGTTCTTCAATCCTAAACTCAGTTAATTGTGCGTTTGAACTCCAATTGAGTCTGGAATGACATTCTAGGGATGGTTCAGACAAGTTTAGTTTATCGGAAGGAAACCATTTTTTGCAACATTTTTCATGTTGTTGAGGGTTTGTAATGACCTCTTTTTTTATTATCCTTAATTTTTGCCTGACTGTTCTTGTTTTGAGATTACAGTCAGCGGGATGCCCCAGTTTTCTTATGTCTCTTTTATAGGTTTTGGCTTAGTGGGCTTTTTCCTTTTTAAGAGATAATGACTGCCTATGTGATAGGGAACCATCACTGTCTTTTGATTCCAGAGGAATGTTTTTGATGCCATTCGTTGTATTACAAAGTGAAAGTTTGCGACTGAACGCACATTTGAATTTAACTGAGAGACTACCCTGCCCCGAGTTTTGATTAATGGTTTCAATTTGTGTAAAAAAGAAAACTTCTACTTCTTTGGCTCTAAGGGGTTGGCTAGGGATTATCCTCCTTATAACTCCAGTGTTTGGAATTTGAAATAACGCCTGTACATCGTCAGCAAGGTTTGTCCAAAAGCATACTGTATGAGATTATGGCATTGTTTTCATCATCCTCCTTCCAAAGGCTGGTAACTTTTTAGCAAGAGTTGAATGTCATAAGAAGAGTAAAAACCATAGTTTAAATATAGTGAAAACGAATGGATGAATTCAAGACAAACATATGCAATGCATTAATGAAACAAAGTTTGACATTAATAGATAAGTGTTTGAACAAGCAAAAGAAATCACAACTGAAAATTCAAATGAACAGAAGCATCTTTGTCTGAACTTGTCACTTTAGGTGGTGAGCCTTTGAGGGACGGTAGAAGAATTCCAGTTGACCATCTGGTGTAAATTCTAGCGTTCCTTCATCAATCAGGTCTTGAATTGTATTTCTCAATGTCCAACATCTATTGGTGTCATGTCCAGGACTGTTGGAGTGGTACGCATATCTTGCATTTGGATTGTACCTTGGAGAGGCTATGTTGGGATTCTGAGGAGGGCCTTTTAATGTGACCAGCTTAGCCTCTAACATGTGTTGCAGTGCTTGAGCCAATGACATATTGACTTCAGTGAATCGTTTTTCAGATGTATTTTGCTTACGCCGATTACCCTGTTATTGTTGGCGAGGTTGTTGTTGGACTCGAGATACGGTATCAATTTGGAACGGTCTACATTCCCCCACACCTGCTCCTTGTCTCATGGGAGGCTGAAAGGTGACTTGATCCCCAATCTTGACCGTTTGTTTCATACGGTTGCAACCGTCTTGATGAAGTTGGTTGACAATAACTTTCAACTCTTCTTGTCCTCGAGCCAAATTTTGGATAAGAGTCATCTGGCCCACTAGTTGTCCCATCATTTGGACCTTCATTATGGCTATCTCGGTTTGTAACCGCTCCAGCTGGTCATCTCTGTCGCCCCCATGATTTCCCATGATCATGCCCCTGGTGAGGAGAGTTTTCACCTCTTCTTGTCCCTTGGACAGATTCAAGAACATCTCTTGAAGTTGGGTGTTTTGAACCTGGATGTCTTTCACCGTTTGTTCCATATCCATCTTACTTAAATAAACAGTAGGAAGATAAGGAGGCATGTACGGGAGAAACCTGTCATGATATGATACATGATATGTGGATGCATGTTTTCAAGGATCTCGCGGGGTTAGTAGTCAGTTACAGTTTTGATTGGAGAACTTTGCATCGGTGGATGTCCTTCCACGAGAATTAAGCTCACCATGTCAAGTGGGTTGTAGCCCTTGACTCAAGTTATTGTACTCGATCTTTGACGGAATTTGATTAGAGGAAAATAAATCCTCTTGTCCTTTGATAGACGTCTGGTTCAATGTGACCCTGCATCATAGGCCCTTGAGATCCTTGAAACGGTTATTGAAAATGCTATGGTATGATGTTATGTAAAAGTATGCAAAGTAAGCAAGTTTATATACAAATAAACATATACAGACAAAGTAGACAAATCCTTAGGTTTAGGGTTGCATGGAGTTTGTAGGTGAGTACCCTCTTGAAGTATAGTTGGCTTAACCTGTCCTAGTTAATAGTAACCAGATTCTAAGGGATCTCAATATCACTGACCTTTCCCACAAGCTTTTTTCGATAGGTGATTGACTCGCAACCAAACAAAACTCAGGAGTCAAGTCTCAATGAGTGTAGCATCGAGTATCAACCAATTTTCAGCTTTACACCGAAACCAGCTATCTCACTACTTCCTAATGGCCAAGTTGGTCAAGTAAGGTTCTAAGGTCAGTTAGTGCTTCATGAAGCCGCTCAGCGGCCCTATATTCTCCTCATTTCAACACAAGGAATACCGGTACCAACAAATGCGTCACACTAACGTAGCTATTGCTTAAACCATGTTAGTATACCCCGCACAGTTTCCACAATCTATTGCTAATTAACTAAAAGGTGCCCCAGATCCGGGTAGAGGATCAAACCCAAATAAGGAACTAATAATGTAAAGCAAGCAATTCAAACAGTGAAATCAGGTAAAGGTGATCTAGCCCTAAGGTAACCCCACTTTTAAATAATTTTCCCCAGCAGAGTCACCAGTTCTATAATGCGGTGAGAGAAGTAACTTGGTTGTTTTGCGTTTGATCGCACTTGTTGCGGTTAACAAGAGTCACCATCGACTTTTCCTTTATCCAATAAGGAAAGGCTGAAAAGAACATGAAAGACCTTTAGAGATGTTTTCTTGAGTTCGGGGGGTAGATTATGAAAAGGGAAGGTATTAGCACCCTTTTCATCCGCAGTTATCTACGGGCTCTTAGTTGCTTGATAGATCACTTGCTTTTGTTTGAATGTGTGCTTGTGGTGTGGGTTTTGAAAGTATTTTGAAAATGTCTTTGTAATGGTTCTCGTTTCTATAAGAACGCGTACAAAGTGTTGTTTCGAAAATAGTTCAAAGAGGTGTTTGTGGAATGTGTTTTTGAAAGAGATTTTGAAAAGGTGTCTTCTTTGTAATGGCTCTCGTTTCTATAAGAATGCATACAAAGTGTTTGTCTTTTGAAAATGTTTCAAATGAGTGTGTTGGTGTATACATTTTTTTTTGTTATGAGCAAGCGAGAAACTAGGAGTGAATCTACCTACTAAAAAAGTCTTAAATATTATTTTCCTCCTCCTTTAGATGTTGCTATCTTACCCTTATTTGGTAAGAAGCCCCATCGTTGGATGTGAGGGGACGGGCGTGGGACATTTTGTATAGTCATAGAAGGAAACAATGGGACGCTTTAGCAATGTCGTTTAAGGGACTAGATTGTTTACCGAAGGCAACATCGAGAGTCATCGAGGGACTATGATCTTTTATCGAGGGTCTTTGCTAAAACGCCCATGTTCGAGGGACATGACTATTTTCTTATAGGAAACAAGTTAGATTATCCTAAGGATGCATGTGTGAATAGTGTGTTTGATTGCATGCATTTTAGTCTTTGATTTTTGGGTTGTCTATTTGTTGTTTTTATCTTGCTATACACACCCTAATTACTAACAATATATGAAAGCAATAAAAGTGTGGAAAAGTAAAGTCCTATACTATTACATCATTAAGGGGATGGGTGTACAAATTTACAAATGGGGATTGCAAGAAATTAAAGTTCTAATTATCTATTACAACCATATTGAAATAATGTACAAGAATTGAAATGGACTTGTTTTATTTTTGTTAAGAAAAGAAATAAATTGGCTTAAGAAAATATTTTTGATCTTTTGGTTTAAAAAGAGATAAAATAAAGTATGTAAATATAAAAAATGTTTTTTTGGTGTTTTTGGTTATTTAAAAGTTAAAATAAGATAAATAAGAGAAAAAGGAGTCAGAATCAGCACATTGCTTAACCGAGAAGGAACAGAAGTTCTGACTCTGGTACGATGCAAGAGAGAAAATGTTAGTAGGAAAGTAGTGGGTCAGAAGTTTTGGGCCTGGTTACACCAAGTTCTGAGGTTGTCAAGAATAATGGGAAATCTGGAAGTTCTGTTTGTTGGAGGGTGTGATACGGTGGGAGAACTGACTTGGGTTTCGCGTTTGTTTTCGCAAATGTTTCGGTTTAGCAAGAGTCGCCACCGACTTTTTATTTTATCCTAAGGAAAGGTTAAAAAGCACAGCAAAAACCTTTTAGATGTTTTCTTGGGTTCGGGGAGTAGATTATAGAAAGGGAAGGTATTAGCACCCTTTATATCCATGGTTATCCATGGGCTCTTAGTTACTTGCTTAGATCACTTTCCTTGCATTTTCAATTGTTTGAAATGGTGCTTTCAATTTGTTTGAAATGGTGCTTTGTGTGTGATTTTGAAAGAGGTTTTGAAAAGAGGCCATTTGTTGTGGCAACCTTTGTAATGATCCATGTTTGAATGTATACAAAGGTGTATTTGTCTTTTGAAAAGTTTTTTCCATGTTTTTGAAAGTTGTTTTGAAAGTGTGTTTGTGAAGTGTGTTTTGAAAAATGGCAAGGATTGTTTTGCAAGATTGGTCAAGTAACCAAGAGCTATCTACCCTAAATTTCTCAAAGATCTTTTCTATATTTTAACCCTTTTAACAGTATTGTTCCACCATTGCATTTGGTGGACAATCTTGTGTTAGGATGTTAACGGGACGGGCACGGATCATCGTTTAGACCATGAATGCAATAGTGCCAAGTGTCTTTGGCAATTTTTCCTTCAAGGGACTTGATCATTTTTTAGGCAACTTTGAGAAAGCGTCATCGAGGGACTATGATCATTTGAATTGTTTTGTTTTGCCAAAGGCACTCAACATGCAACATGGCCCATTATTGAAGGCAACAAGTGGACTAACCCTAAGGGTGTAGGTGTGATTAGTGTTGTCCATTTTCATGCTTTTTTGTCTTTGCATTAGTCAAGCTATTTGTTGGTTGATTTTGCGTACAAACCCTAAGTCTATCATGGCATAATTAGAAAGCTTAAAATGTGGAATTTAAAGTCCTAAATTATTACAACATAATTATGGGGATGGGGGTACAAATTTTCAAATGGGGGATATTTAGCAAGAAATTAAATCTAGAACTATTACATCCATATTGAATATACAAATATTAAAATTGTACAATATTAAGACAAATAAATATGCAAAAATGTATTATGCACAAAAATGGTTTTTTATGTATGTAAAAGTATTTTTCATGTGAAATATAAACAAAAATAAAAAAAGTCAATTTCTTTGGATATTTTCATGGTTTAGGGCAAAACCCTAATTTTCTAAATAAATAGTATTTATTAATTATATTATATACAAAAAAAAAAGAAGTATATTGTGAAAAAAAGTATTTTTGATGTCATATATTAATAAAAATAAAAATGTATTATTTTCATATTTTTATCCTAAATATCTTAATAAATATACAAGTATTTATATTATATATATTTAAATATACTATATACAAAAATAAAAATATTAATTATTTTAAAAAAAAGTATATTTCTTAGAAAATGTTTTCAAAAAGTAAATAAAAAATGATGGCTGAAAATATATTTTTTATGTTATTTTTAATGTTTTAAATAAAAAGGTATTTATATTTATTTTACATGTATAGGTTCAAATAAAACCAATAAAATCCAAATAAAATGCAAAAATTGGTGGAAAAATATTTTTAATATTTTTTATGTTTTGACAAAAAATAATAAGTCAGAAGAAAAAATAAAAAGTCAAAAATAATCAAAATATCACACAATGGGCCAAGGGGGTGTAAGTGGAAAAAGATGGTGCAAGAAGCAGAAACAAACTCAGGCCCAGCCCAAGTGGCTTGTCTTCAACCTCCAGCCATTTCTGTCTCAAAAACGCGCGCCCTCCATGCTTGATTCAAACTTCCTGATTCTTTGACTTTTAGCAAAAACTTATAACATCAATAATGTAGAGCATCATGTCACGATTTCAAATATATAAAAAAGTTGTTCTAACTCTCAGAAACGAGAGGGAATTTCTTCTCCCCCAATTTCTGACCTAAGTTTTCTTCCATGTTCAAGTCCAAAATTCTCTTAGCACACACAATATAAATGAAAAATAAGTATATGGATAGCTTCAGGGCTATGAGTAGAGCATACTTTCTTCACAAACTTAAGCCTAAATATGCTTGGATAGAGAGATAGAAGTTCACATTTTACCTGTTTCAGCTTGACTCGAACAGAGTAATATGGCCAACTTCAATGGTGTTTGAGGACTTGTACAGCTTGCCTGAGGTCCAAGGATGCTTCCTCTATGCTTGGTGTGCCTTGAATCCTTCTGAATCAGGCTATGGAAGTCAACCTGCAACAATGAAAAGTGAAAATGGCAAACTTGGCTATGGATGTTACAGCTTGTATCTAAGGCTTGGGACAACTTCAATGGATGGTATGGAGTGTATTGGAACTTGTTTGGGCAAAAACGCACGAGTGAATGATGCTGGCCAAGTCAAAATGCAGAATGCCCTGTTTCTTGTAGAAAAATGGTGTTTTGATGAATGAGAAGGTTTGAGCTGTGGTTTGGTCGTGCTTTAGGTCAGTTAGGGAGTATGAAATGTGTTTACAAAGTTTGTTTTTGTTGGTCTTTGCAGGCATGAGAGTTATGGTTCTGTTTGCAAGTTTTCTTCTTATCTAAGTAAAGTTTGTCAAGGTGGGTTATAGGCTAATACAGGCCCCTCAAGCATGCTGCATTTTCTCATCTTGATCAGTGGGATTTGTCCACAAACTTGTGCCTCAAAGATCTGCTTGTACTTCCAAGATATGGACTTTGACATAAAGCATTGCTTTTTCAAAATGGCAAACTTGCTTTTTCCATATATGGATTGATTTTGTGTGTATTATCCAAATGAACAAAATAACACTCTAACACAAAGGATATGCATTTAATTATTGAGTGTGAGAAGTATTAGAGGCCTGTAATCTAGCTTGAACCATGCTGACTTGAAAATGGCAATGTTATGAACATGTATTTGGCTATGAATAAAGTGACTTTTGCCCATCTTTGCAAATTCGATTCTCCCTAACCACAAGGGTGTTTGAGAAGTTCTTGGACAATTTGGAAAGCTTGGAATGTGTACTACAATCCATCTTTGTAATGCAAATTGAAATTCCAAGTGGAAGCATGTGAAAAGTGGCCATGAAGTTGGGCAAAAATCCTGCCTAAAATAGGTCAAAAATTTTCTAAGTTAAGAATGTTTTGCACCCCTATTCCAAAACTCATAACTTGAGCTACAAGCTTCTTTTGAGGAAACTTTGTGAATCAAAGTTGTAGATTTTGCAATGGACTACAACTTTCATGTTTTTAGTTTTGTTTGAATCCATTTGCATCTTGGTGAAAAAATGGGACAAAGTTAGGAAAAAATAAGGAATTCTCATAACTTAGAAAAATTCCTAGTTATGAAATTTTCTCATTTTAAACCCTAATTTGCAATTTTGGGTTTCTTGATGAACAAGTTTCATAATTTGACATGTCTTGATGAAAAATGAATCTTGGCACTTGATTTTGACCAAAAAGTCAAAGTTTGACTTTTCAGTATACAGTCAAATTTTGATCAGTTGACTGGAAAATTCATCTGCCAATCTTGTGCATTTGGGACTTTTTGAACTTGTTGAATGTGTCAAAACCATGCCATTGATTTCTTGAGTCCATATGTGAACTTGGTTTGCCATTGGCTAGGTCAAACAGTCAAAAATTGCCTTTGTGCAGTCAAAACCCTAAAAATGACCATTTTGCCCTTTTGGTGATCTGATCAAATCTCTTGTGGAATTGTGATCCAAACTTGACCAAATGGTTCATATGAGTTCAAAATGTTGATGTGGGTCAAAAATCATGAGGTTTGACTGTCAATTGGCCACAGTTGACCTTTTTCCCCAATACAGCTGATTTCTAGGTCAACTGTCCAATTGACTGGGCAAAGATTGGAATCAAGGCTTGAAACTTGGTATGGATAAACTTGTGAGTCCAATATGAGGCATGAAAGTCACCTTGGGCCTTTTAGGTCAAAACATCTTTGTGCAAACTCAAACCCTAATTTGGGTCAACAATGCAAGGAGGAGTCTTGAGTAGAGCAAACCCTAACTTGATCTTGAGCTCCCAGGGTCTTGTGGTGAGAAAATATTGATGAAATGAGAGGGCAATTTTGGGGTACAACAGTTGCCCCTGTTCAATCTTCTTGCACCTGAAGAGTTAGATTGGCAAGTTTGCCTTTCGTGTCTCGAAGGTAAAAGGAGATTGGACACTAGAGTGCCCTAAAAATTTGCACTCGTCAAAACAATGGATGCGGGAATGGGCTTAGAGATGCCATTTGGAGATGGGCTTAAAGATGCCATATGGAGATGTGACAGAATCTTGTCGGGGATGGGCTTAAAGATGCTATCTAGAATGTTTGTTGAACTGCAATGTGATAGGTCAGAAAAATGAGGGTCAAAATGGTATCCGTGTCTGGAATGCATTTGAACTTTATCTGGAGATTGAGTTTGTGCGAGCAAAAGAATGGCCTCTGTGTCCGGGGCGTATCTGAGCTGGAACTGCGTTTGAAGGTAGAATGAATATCAGAATGACTGCCGTGTCTGGAATGTATCTGTATTGTATCTGGGTAACAGAGAAATATCTGTATGGAGCAACTGCGTGCTGGGGACGAATTCTGAATGAGTGACAGAATGGCAACCGTGTCTGGAGCGTATCTGGACTGTATCTGAAGTTGAAAGTTGTATGAGTAGCAGAATGACTTCCGTGTCTGGAGTGTATCTGAAACTGTAACTGGGATTGAGATCCGTATGAGTAATAGAATGACTTCCGTGTTTGAAGTGTATCTGAAACTGTAACTGGGATTGAGATCCGTATGAGTAATAGAATGACTTCCATGTTTGAAGTGTATCTGAAACTGTAACTGGGATCTAAATAAATGACAGAATGACTTCCGTGGCGAACGCACTGGGGAGAATCAAACTGCTGTTGTAAATATCAGAATGGTATCCGTGTTTTGGAATGCATTGAACCTTGAGGTGGATAAGTGAATCTGAATGAGAGATAGAATGGTTGCCGTGTCTGGAGCATATCTAGTCTGTATCTGATTGCTGTAGTCTGAATGAGTAATAGAATGACCGCCGTGTCTGGGGTGTATCTGTACTGTATCTGACTTGAAATTCTGAATGAGTAATAGAATGACCGCCGTGTCTGGGGTGTATCTGTACTGTATCTGACTTGAAATTCTGAATGAGTAATAGAATGACCGTCGTGTCTGGGGTGTATCTGTACTGTATCTAAATAAATGTTAATAATAGCCTTTTAATCTTATCCTGAAAAGGATGAAATGTTAGCTAAAACACAAAGTTATGTTGCATGATATGTATGATGCAATATATATGTTATATCAATGTTTATGATATGAATGTAAATGAATGCGCATGTAAGCTGATGAGCTATCTTGCTGAGGATAGACGAATCCTGGATGGCTGGAGATAAAAGAATCTTGACTGCTGCCAGGGGAAGTGAGTCCTTGACTGCTGCAGGGGATTGCAAGAATCTTTGGTTGCTGAAGATGAGACATCCTTGTTGACTACTGCTTGGAGAATCAGGAGCTTGGGTTGTATGCCAATCTATTGGGGATTCCTGTCCTGAGGAGATCTTCACTGGAGAATATTCGAATATCCTGTGAGGAACTGAGAATGAGAGTCTCCATTCTGCTTGGGGATTGATAGATCTTCAATTGCTGAGGGATCTTAGGACCACTACGGGGGATCGGAACTCCTTGGTGACTTGTAGGGCGAGAGAATTCTGATGATCTCTACCGGGGAGTCCAGAATCTGGTAGACTTATGTTGGAGAGGCATGATTGAGAATCTTCAGTTTGGTGGGAAGTATCTCTGTGGGGAGAAAGCTCACTAGTCTAGTTCCACTGGGGATTGATAGTTGGAATTTTGGCTTCGCTGGGGATTGAATTTTCAGATTTTTAAGGCTCCACTGGGGATACTGAAACTCTTAGGGGAAATGAGTTCTGGAGGGCTCTCTGGCTGGGGAAATTAGTTTTGAGAAAGCTTCTGCTCTGCTGGAGGTCCAGAAGTTTAACTCTGTTTGGGGAATTAAGTTTTGGATTTTGACCTTGTTGAGGAATTTGGAGTTTAGTTTCACTGGGGATTCCTTCTGAAAGGGCATCAAGATATCTACCTATTCATTCAACCTATCGGTAACCATCTTTTCCTGATTTGTAAGAAAATGATTACGTTCAAATGCATATGCCTATTTAACAAAACATTGGACGTTTCTCAAATAAACATAAGTGCAAAAGAGAAAAAGGAAGTCAAAGCAAATTTATGTATTTGGAAAGGTATTTGTATTAACTTTCTATGAGTATCTTTGTACAAAGGAAACATGCATCCTAGTAAGAGGACGTCGTCGTAAAAATTGAAAAATTTATACAAAAAAAAAGATGGCTATGTGAAACAATTCCATGGGATCCCCATTCTGCTATAGACTTCACAACTCTGAATATCTGTCCATTCAATGCTTCGTCCGCCAATGACTGGATTAATCAGAAACTTGGAGCTGGTTGATGAAGAGATTGTCCTTAACGTGATCCGACGAGACATAGTCATACGCTTTAATTCCCTAACTTTTGCCTGAATCGCCCTTTCGGGTTTTCGATCCACCGGGAAACCCATTTTTGCCCAAGCCGCCCTTTCGGGTTTTCAACTTGCCGGGTGTACAGATTTTTTTGTTTTATCCCTAATTTTTGCCTGAACCGTCCTTTCGGGTTTTCGGTTCACCGGGATGCCCATTTTTGCCCAAGCCGCCCTTTCGGGTTTTCGAGTTGTCGGGTTATTTTATGCGTAGTATCTTTTGACTATGTCTGTGTTCGCTGGGTGCGGCAAATCGTCGCCGTCCATGGTGGTCAGAATCATTGAACCACCAGAAAATATACTCTTGATCACAAATGGTCCTTCGTATGTAGGAGTCTATTTGCCCCTGGGATCACTTTGCGGCAAGATAATCCGCTTGATTACGAGATCTCCGACTTGATATACTTGACGTCTGACTTTTTTGTTGAAAGCCTTGATCATCCGTTTTTGATACGTCTGACCATGGAAAACAGCAGCGAGTCGCTTCTCGTCGATCAAATTGAGTTGATCAAGTCGGGTCTGAATCCAATCATCTTCATTCAAACCTGCGTCTTTCATAATCCTTAAGGAAGGAATCTGAACTTCCATGGGTAAGACAACTTCCATGCCATATACTAAAGAAAATGGGGTTGCCCCTGTTGAAGTATGTGCCGTGGTACGGTATCCATACAGAGTAAACGGTAACATTTCATGCCAGTCCTTGTAGGTGACTGTCATTTTCTGAATGATCTTCTTGATGTTTTTGTTCGCAGCTTCAACAGCACCGTTCATCTTCGGCCGATAGGGAGATGAATTGTGATGATAAATCTTGAACTGTTCGCATAGAGCGGTGACCATAGTATTATTCAGATTTGTACCGTTGTCTGTGATGATCCTGTCGGGAACACCATACCGACATATAAGGTTTTGCTTGATGAAGCGGGCAACCACATTTTTAGTAACAGAGGCGAAGGAAGCTGCTTCGACCCATTTGGTAAAATAGTCAATGGCGACCAGGATGAAGCGATGTCCATTGGACGCTGTGGGCTTAATCTCTCCAATCATGTTAATGCCCCACATTGCAAACGGCCAAGGAGCTATCAGAACGTTGAGAGGAACCGGAGGAATATGAATCTTGTCAGCGTAGACTTGACATTTGTGGAAAGTGAGGGAATGTTGATGGCAGTCATCTTCCATGGTAGACCAGTAATAGCATGCCCTTAGGATCTTCTTAGCCATTGTATGCCCGCTCAAGTGAGTGCCAAATGTACCGCTGTGTATCTCGGTCATGATTAACTCTGCTTCAGCTTTGTCTACACATCGGAGTAAAACACAATCATGGCTTCGTTTATAGAGGATGCCATTGCTCAGGAAGAACTTGACAGCAAATTTCCTTAGGAACTTCTTGTCATTGACGGAAGCTCCTTCGGGGTATTCTCTGGTTTGGAGATACCTTTTGATTTCATGGAACCAGGGTTGTTCCATTACTTCTTCGGTATTAATCTCATGACAATGCGCAGGTTCATCCATTCGCTCGATGGTGATTTGGAGAGCCTCGTTATCCCAGTTGAGTTTAAACATGGAAGACATTGTTTCCAGAGCATCTGCTAGCTGATTCTCTTCTCGCGGGAAATGCTCGAAGGTGATTTGCTCGAAATGAGGCAACAATGTCAGGACATGTTCTTTGTATGGGATAAGATTAGGATGCTTGGTATCCCACTCTCCTTTGATTTGACTGATAACCAAAGCCGAGTCCCCAAATACGATCAAAGATTTGATCCCCAAGTCTATAGCAGCTTTGAGACCAAAAATGCAAGCTTCATATTCAGCCATGTTGTTGGTGCAGCTGAAGCAAAGTCGGGCCGTGAAAGGTGTGTGGATACCTTCCGGGGAAATGAGTACCGCACCAATACCGTTTCCAAATGCATTTGAAGCACCATCAAAGTACAGGGTCCATCGGGATCCCTTTTCAGGTCCGTCATACGGTCCGTTACCTTCAATGTTGTCCAAGTTCATGATGTCCTCGTCTGGGAAGTCAAATCTCATGGGTTGATAATCTTCGATAGCTTGATGAGCTAGATGATCAGCTAGTACACTCCCTTTTATAGCTTTTTGGGTAGTATACTGGATGTCATACTCAGTTAGGATCATTTACCATCTAGCGATTCTTCCAGATAAAGCAGGCTTCTCGAAGATATACTTGATAGGATCCATTTTGGAAATCAGCAAGGTGGTATGAGTCAGCATATACTGCCTTAGTCGGCGAGCAACCCATACCAAAACACAACAAGTTTTCTCGAGCAGTGAGTAGCGAGTCTCACAGTCGGTAAACTTTTTGCTAAGGTAATAAATAGTATGCTCTTTTCGACCAGACTCGTCATGCTGGCCCAAAACACACCCCATTGAGTTATCCAAGACGGTCAGATACATGATCAACGGTCTTCCTTCGACGGGTGGCATCAGAATAGGAGGTTCTAGCAAATACTCCTTGATCTTATCAAAAGAAGCTTGGCAATCGTCGTTCCATTCGACTACCTGATCTTTCTTTAATAGTTTGAAAATTGGCTCACAGGTAGAAGTCAGATGAGAGATGAATCTGGCAATATAGTTCAAGCGCCCCAAGAACCCTCTAACCTCCTTTTCAGTACGGGGAGCAGGCATTTCTTGTATTGCTTTCACTTTTGCTGGATCGACCTCAATGCCTTTGTTGCTGACAATAAATCCTAGAAGTTTACCAGACCTAACTCCAAAAGTGCACTTACTTGGATTCAGCCTGAGTTTGTACTCCTTCAACCTGGCAAACAGCTTTTCCAGATGTTCAAGGTGTTCCTCCTCTGTTTGTGATCGAGCTATCATGTCGTCTACGTAAACTTTGATCTCATGATGTATCATATCATGAAACAAAGCTACCATGGCGCGTTGATAAGTTTCCCCTGCGTTCTTCAGTCCGAACGGCATCACCTTGTAGCAGAAGGTATCCCATTGTGTGACAAAGGTTGTTTTCTCCATGTCCTCAGGGGCCATTTTAATCTGGTTGTAGCCCGAGAAGCCATCCATGAAGGAAAACACCTTGTGCTGAGCTGTGTTGTCAATCAAAATGTCAATGTGCGGTAGCGGAAAGTCATCTTTAGGACTAGCCTTATTCAAATCCCGGTAATCCACACACATTCTGACCTTGCCGTCTTTTTTAGGTACTGGCACAATGTTAGCAACCCATTGTGGATAGGATGTAACAGCCAGAAAGCCAGTGTTGAATTGCTTCATTACTTCTGCTTTAATCTTCTCAGACATGTCGGACCTCATTCGGTGGACTTTTTGCTTGATCGGTGGACAATCCTCTCTTGTAGGGAGACGGTGAACCACTATATCTGTGTCTAAACCCGACATGTCTTCATAAGACCAGGCGAAAATTTCAACATATTCATTCAACAGCTGTATCAAGCGTTCCTTGACACTTGGCTCCAGATTGGCACCCACTTGTACTTCTTTCCGGTCTTCCTATGTTCCTAAGTTGACAGTTTCCAACAACTCTTCGTGAGGCAAGATGGCCCTCTCTTCTTGTTGTAGAAGTCTGGCTAGCTCTCCTGGTACCTCACAATCTTCGTCATCTTCATACTCAGCCTGATTGACCAAATCTTCAGAGTTATTGAAGGACATAGCAGAATAGTCACCCATAGAATCCAGAGTGGATGGGTACCTACATTCGTGAACATGGGTGTGTGTAAGGGATAGCCATCCTTAAACGAACAAAAATGCAAAAGGAAAGAAAAATGAACACAACAGTTTATCAATGAAAAACGTCCAATGAATCATTAAACATGGCATATGAATATGAAGATAATCAAAACCCTTACAAATGGACCTACATGCCCCGGGCAAGGCATGAGGTGAAAAAGTAGTGTGCAGATTGTTCAAAAGTAATTATTACAGACCAACATGAAATGTTTGACAGATAATTACTGATTAATAAAAGTAATGGGGACGAAGTCTTTCGCCTCCCAGTTGCATAGTCCCCCCTCGATGGTTGGGAAGATCCAATCTTCAATGTTGGCCTCTTCGTCTTCACCTTCCAAAGCATTGATCCCATAAGGAGAAATCTTGATGGGTGCTCTTTCAACTTTTGAGCGGCGCATAGCTTTTTGCCCCGCAGCGGTAAATCCTAATCCAAACTTGTCTGTTTTGTGAGGAATATCAGGCAACTGCCCCCATGTTGAGCTCTTCCCTTCCTTTATTGCAGCCTTTGCGTCTTTTAGAGATGCCATCCTGGCCACCTGCTTGGGTACTTCAGCTACCGTTTTTGCTACTGCCACCTCAGGAGAGACTTCCTCAAAGTTCTAGAATGGTGTTTCAATGAATTCACCCTCCACCTCTACATACCGAAAGGAGTTCAGGTGGATGATCATATATTCCTCCTCACCGTGCACGGTTATGATTTTTCCTTTGACAGGGTATTTCAGCATTTGATGTAGAAAGGAGGTGACTGCGCCAGCATTATGTATCCATGGCCTCCCTAGCAAGCAAGAGTATGACGGACGGATGTCCATCACATAGAAAGTTGAGGGGAACACTTCAGTTCCTACTTTAATGGGAATGTCGACCTCCCCATGTACCATTCTCTTTGACCCGTTAAATGCCCTTACAATGATATTACTTGGCTTTAGCTCCAAGCCTTCACAATCCAATCGGTCGAGAGCCTTCTTGGGCAGCATGTTCAGAGAAGAACCAGTGTCGACCAAAACATGGTCCAGAGTAGTTCCTTGGCATTCTACTGACACATGTAAGGCGTCATTGTGCTTTCTTCCTTTCGGAGTCAGATCAGCATCAGAGAAACCTAGGCCATTGTCTGCGGTAAGGCTGGCCACACAATCTTGGAATTGATCGGCCGAGGTTTCCTGGGGCACATGGGTTGTCTTCAGAAATTTTATCAATGCTTTGGTGTGCGCCTCTGAACAAAGTAGTAATGCTAACATGGAGATCTTCGAGGGGGTTTGCCCCAGTTGCTCTACCATGTCATAATCACTCTTCTTAATTATTTTCAGAATCTCCTCTATCTCTTTCTTAGAGGTTTCGGGGATGACCAATGGTTGAGCCCTCGTCCTCACGAGCTCATCTTGGATCCCTTTCCCTTTATCAGTAGAAGTAGGAAGGACAACAACAGGAATAATAGCTTCTTCAATCAACGGAGTTCTTGCGGAAAGTTTTATCGGTGCAGGAGTAACTTTGGCAACAGCTGAGGGTCCAAAGATTGCCTTTGGAGGGGCAATCTCTGGAGAAAATATTCTCCCACTTCGGGTAATCTTACTTGTACCGGTAATGTTTCCAATACCGGCATCTTCTTCATCAGAGATTTCTTCGGTTAACTCAACTTGTTTAACACCATGGTAGTAGATTTCTCCATCGTAATTCCATGGTATTGATTTGTCAGAAATGTAGGGGACAGGCCCTGGCATGGTTATTTTCAAGGGAACAATCTTTGTAGAGGATGTAATCTTAACAGGCTTTTTGATGGCCTTGGAAAGATTGGTGGAAATGGTGATTATTGAAACATCTTCGATAGGGGTTGGAATAGCAGGAATCTTTTCGAAAAGAATTTGTTGACTGTCCATTAGGCCTTGGATGCCTTTCTTCAGCAATGGACAGTCGATTGGTAGAGAGGAACAATAGTAGCAATCTTCTTTACATCCTGGGAAAATCCCAGCCTTCAACAAATTTAACTTGATCGTCAACAGTGGAGTTATCAGGTCATCAATATCAGAAACATACAGATCTTCTTCAATAGCATGGACATTACGACCATGCTTCGGCATTGGAGCGAATATTACATTTGGCTTCTCTAGAGCATCGAACTCAACCTCTTTTGCATCTATCAAGTCTTGATTTTATTCTTTAACGCCCAACAATTGTTGGTGTCATGTCCGGCGCTATCAGAATGGTAGGTGCATTTGGCATTGGCATCATAGTATGGAGATGTGGTGTTAGTGTTTTTCGGTGCCTCCTTTAAACCAGTCAAATTCAACTTCAACAAATGTGGAAGAACTTGCGCAGGTGTCATATTGATGCGGGTGAACTACCGTTGTGACCGCTCCACCCGTTGCTGATTTAGTCTGGGCGGATTGTCACGAGGCTGATCATTTGATGAATTTTGGATCATCACGGCCCCTACAGTCGGCCGGCGCTCAGTTCTTCCCACTCCTCTCTGAGAGTACACAGCAGCCGTTTCCTTCTTCGCCAGAAATGATTTCTTAACAGTTGTAGATGTAGAGGCATCCTTTTGAATCTTCCCATTCTTAATACCGGCTTCCACCCGTTCGCCAGTCAGAATTAATTCAGTAAACCCTGGGGAAGAGCTCCCGATCAAATGGTTGAAGAACGGGCCCGATAGTGTCCCCAGGAACATATCAACTAGTTCTCTATCAGAAAGAGGTGGCTGCACTCTTCCAGCCAAGTCGCGCCATTTCTGGGCGTATTCCTTGAATCCCTCATTTGAGGCTATTCCCATACTCTGTAGCTGAGTACGGGTTGGCGCCAAGTCAGAGTTATATTGATACTGGCGATAAAAGGCAGCTGCCAAGTCTTCCCAACTATGTACCTCTGATCTTTCAAGCTTGTAAAACCAGTCTAGCTGTGTACCAGACAGGATATCCTGAAAGAAGCGTACCCAAAGATTTCTGTCAGATGTGTAAGGTTGAATTCTTCGGACGTACGACCTTAGGTGCATCTTTGGGCAAGACAGCCCGTCATACCTTGCAAAAATTGGCACCTTAAACTTTGGAGGGATCACAATTCCAGCAATCAATCCCAAATCTTCGAAATCTAACCCGGGAACCCTTTGCAGCTCCATAGCTGCCAGCCTATCCTCCAGGTTCTTGTATTTGTCGTCCGCTGGCGGGTATTGTTGCTCTGAGTAGTCTTCATCTTCTTCAGCCTCTTCCTCTTCAGCTTCGGATTCAGAAGGTAGTGCATCCCCTTTTCCTTTACTGGTTTCCTCTTCAGATGCAGAGGGAAATTCAAGAACTCTTCTGGCTTCATTCTCAAACCTTCTTCCCAGGGTAGCTACCCCCACTCTTTTCTTCTTCTTTTTCACTTTCTCTTGCTCTTTGTTCCCAAGCAGTGCTTTTAGATCCTCCTGACCCTTTGCCAAGGTCATTAGGAGATGTTGAAACTGTGATTTTTGCGACTGCAGATCTTTGACCGTCTGTTCGAGATCCATCTTACTGAAATAAACAGCAGAAAGATAAGGAAACCTGGTGTGGAGACCTGCTTATGCACATGATGAATGATATGTGTATTTATGCAATGCATTCAAGGATTTAGAAATTCAAAATTGTTGCAGACAAAAAGAACACACGTCATATTAATAAGATGAAATTTTGTCAGTACATAAATGCCCTATGGGCCAAATATTACAAAAACTTCTTAAGGTAAAAAGACGTTGCGCATCCTCTTTGGTGCGATGTAAGTGTTGAGGGTCTCTTCCTTGTGAAGTCGGCGAGTAAGCTCCAAAACCTTCTTCTCACTGGCGTAGAAGCTGGATTCAAAGGTATTCTGTTCCTCCTTGAGTTGGATCCAACTCTTCTGCATTTCCTCCCATGATGTAGGCATGTCAGGGTGTAGGATGGTGTAGGGAACCTCTCCTTCCTTAACGGGCTCTTTAATCAAAGGGAGAATGTGGGGGTAAGGCATCATTAGACTCTGGGCTCGGGTTCGTACCCACTTGAGATAAGGCTCAAGAGGGATGGAGTTCTTGTGCCCCAGTGTCTTGCTATCTACCTTGTTAGGCATCCTCCAAGCTCTGATGAATCTTTGGCGAAGTCCTTGCGCATCGTTGTCGAAGTCAAAAACTAGGTCAGGAATCAGCATGTCATGAGGGCCATCCCTCCGTGCATATCCAAATTGTCTCAAAGCTAGACAAGGGTTGTAGGTAATGCCTCCCCTAATGCCAAGTAATGGAACATTAGGGAACTCTCCACAATGATCGACGATGATGACATTTTCTCTGGACCGAGAACACCAATGTACATCAGCATGTGTGAGGGTCATCAATCGTTGTGACCACCTTAAGCCTTGGTCATTCTTCAAAACAGATTGTGGAAGGTGAAAAATAAACCACCTTGCAAGGATAGGAGTACAACACATGAGAACATCCCTCTTTCTCATTGTTCGTGTGTAAAATGAGTGGAGGATGTCCCCAAGCAATGTTGGTATGGGATTCCTGGATAAGAAGATCTTGACGGCGTTGACATCTATAAGCTGGTCAGGATTTGGGAACAGGACCAACCCATAAATGAGGAGTGCCACAATTTCTTCAAAGGCTTGTAGATCCAATGAATTCCAACACTCTTGTGCCTTCTCAAACAAATTTTTTGCCAAGAAGCCTTTGACACCACTTCTAGTTTCCCAATGCCCCTTGATGTTAGATGGTTGCAAGTGTAGTGCTTGAGCAATATCTTCAGGCTTTGGTTCCTTTTCCGTACCGTTGTAGGGTAGTTGATTAAGAATAGGAATTCTCAGGAGTTGAGAAAATTCCTCCAAAGTGGGCACCAATTGGTAGTCGGGGAATGTGAAACAGTGGTGAAGGGGGTCAAAGAACTGGAACAACACTTTCACCATGTCTTCTTCAATGCTGGTGTTGACTAGGCTAAGCAGTCTACCATGTCTTTCACTGAAGAGAGAGCTTTCTGGAATTCTGGATGTGAGCTCCTTGAGTTGAGGAGGGATTCTCACAAGGTTGACTTGGATAGTTTTCCTGCGAAGAATTTCCATGACCTACAAAACAAGAACAAAGATGAAGATCCAAACCCTTGAAATGGTTAGTGGATGCATATGATGCTTTATGATGTTCATGATGTATGCACAAACATATGTACAAGCAATTCACACAAAACCCTAGTTTCAGGCTTGTATGAGGTTTCATAGGTAAGTACCCTCTTGAGTGAAGTTGGCTTAAAAACATGTCATATAAATAGTAACCGGGTTCTAAGGAGCTCAATATCATTGGATTGTTTTCCATGTTCATTGTTTTGGTTTAGCCACTTAACTAGCGACCAAAATATTCCAAGAAAACAACCCTCAATGAGTGTAGTATCGAGTATCTACCAACTTCGGACTGTACCAAAGCCGGTCATCTCACTACCCCTAATAAAAGGCCAAGATGGTCAAGTAAGGTTCTAGGTCATTAGTGCTTAGTGACATCACTCAGCGGCCCCGTACTATCCTTGATTGAACTCAAGGGTTACCGGTACTCATAAATATGTCGCACTAATATAGCTATTGCTTCAACCGTGTCGGTATACCCCACACAGTTTCCACAACATATTGCTATCTATGAATGTTTCCCCAAATCCGGGTGTAGGATTTCAAGCCCAAACAAAAGAACCAAGATGTAAAGCAATCAAAGCAAACAATTAGTCATGCAAAAGGGTGATCTAAGCCCTAAGGTTACTCCACTTTTAAAATTTTCCCCAGCAGAGTCGCCAGTTCTGTGATACGGTGGGAGAACTGACTTAGGTTTCGCGTTTGTTTTCGCAAATGTTTCGGTTTAGCAAGAGTCGCCACCGACTTTTTATTTTATCCTAAGGAAAGGTTAAAAAGCACAGCAAAAACCTTTGAGATGTTTTCTTGGGTTCGGGGAGTAGATTATAGAAAGGGAAGGTATTAGCACCCTTTCTATCCATGGTTATCCATGGGCTCTTAGTTACTTGCTTAGATCACTTTCCTTGCATTTTCAATTGTTTGAAATGGTGCTTTCAATTTGTTTGAAATGGTGCTTTGTGTGTGATTTTGAAAGAGGTTTTGAAAAGAGGCCATTTGTTGTGGCAACCTTTGTAATGATCCATGTTTGAATGTATAAAAAGGTGTATTTGTCTTTTGAAAAGTTTTTTCCATGTTTTTGAAAGTTGTTTTGAAAGTGTGTTTGTGAAGTGTGTTTTGAAAAATGGCAAGGATTGTTTTGCAAGATTGGTCAAGTAACCAAGAGCTATCTACCCTAAATTTCTCAAAGATCTTTCCTATGTTTTAACCCTTTTAACAGTATTGTTCCACCATTGCATTTGGTGGACAATCTTGTGTTAGGATGTTAACGGGACGGGCATGGGTCATCGTTTAGACCATGAATGCAATAGTGCCAAGTGTCTTTGGAAATTTTTCCTTCAAGGGACTTGATCATTTTTTAGGCAACTTTGAGAAAGCGTCATTGAGGGACTATGATCATTTGAATTGTTTTGTTTTGCCAAAGGCACTCAACATGCAACATGGCCCATTATTGAAGGCAACAAGTGGAGTAACCCTAAGGGTGTAGGTGTGATTAGTGTTGTCTATTTTCATGCTTTTTTGTCTTTGCATTAGTCAAGCTATTTGTTGGTTGATTTTGCGTACAAACCCTAAGTCTATCATGGCATAATTAGAAAGCTTAAAATGCGGAATTTAAAGTCCTAATTTTTTACAACAAAAATTATGGGGATGGGGGTACAAATGTTCAAATGGGGGATATTTAGCAAGAAATTAAATCTAGAACTATTACATCCATATTGAATATACAAATATTAAAATTGTACAATATTAAGACAAATAAATATGCAAAAATGTATTATGCACAAAAATAGTTTTTTATGAATGTAAAAGTATTTTTCATGTGAAATATAAACAAAAATAAAAAAAGTCAATTTCTTTGGATATTTTCATGGTTTAGGGCAAAACCCTAGTTGTCTAAATAAATAGTATTTATTAATTATATTATATACAATATTTGTTAATTATATACAAAAAAAAAAGTATATTGTGAAAAAAAGTATTTTTGATGTCATATATTAATAAAAATAAAAATGTATTATTTTCATATTTTTATCCTAAATATCTTAATAAATATACAAGTATTTATATTATATATATATATATATATATATATATATATATATATATATATATATATATATATATATATATATATATATATATATATATATATATATATATATATATATATATATATATATATATATATATATATATATATATATATATATATATATATATATATATATATATATATATATTTAAATATACTATATACAAAAATAAAAATATTAATTATTTTAAAAAAAAGTATATTTCTTAGAAAATGTTTTCAAAAAGTAAATAAAAAATGATGGCTGAAAATATATTTTTTATGTTATTTTTAATGTTTTAAATGAAAAGGTATTTATATTTATTTTACATGTATAGATTCAAATAAAACCAATAAAATCCAAATAAAATGCAAAAATTGGTGGAAAAATATTTTTAATATTTTTTATGTTTTGACAAAAAATAATAAGTCAGAAGAAAAAATAAAAAGTAAAAAATAATCAAAATATCACACAATGGACCAAGGGGGTGTAAGTGGAAAAAGATGGTGCAAGAAGCAGAAACAAACTCAGGCCCAGCCCAAGTGGCTTGTCTTCAACCTCCAGCCATTTCTGTCTCAAAAACGCGCGCCCTCCATGCTTGATTCAAACTTCCTGATTCTTTGACTTTTAGCAAAAACTTATAACATCAATAATGTAGAGCATCATGTCACGATTTCAAATATATAAAAAAGTTGTTCTAACTCTCAGAAACGAGAGAGAATTTCTTCTCCCCCAATTTCTGACCTAAGTTTTCTTCCATGTTCAAGTCCAAAATTCTCTTAGCACACATAATATAAATGAAAAATAAGTATATGGATAGCTTCAGGGCTATGAGTAGAGCATACTTTCTTCACAAACTTAAGCCTAAATATGCTTGGATAGAGAGATATAAGTTCACATTTTACCTGTTTCAGCTTGACTCGAACAGAGTAATATGGCCAACTTCAATGGTGTTTGAGGACTTGTACAGCTTGCCTGAGGTCCAATGATGCTTCCTCTATGCTTGGTGTGCCTTGAATCCTTCTGAATCAAGCTATGGAAGTCAACCTGCAACAATGAAAAGTGAAAATGGCAAACTTGGCTATGGATGTTACAGCTTGTATCTAAGGCTTGGGACAGCTTCAATGGATGGTATGGAGTGTATTGGAACTTGTTTGGGCAAAAACGCACGAGTGAATGATGCTGGCCAAGTCAAAATACAGAATGCCCTGTTTCTTGCAGAAAAATGGTGTTTTGATGAATGAGAAGGTTTGAGTTGTGGTTTGGTCATTCTTTAGGTCAGTTAGGGAGTATGAAATGTGTTTACAAAGTTTGTTTTTGTTGGTCTTTGCAGGCATGAGAGTTATGGTTCTGTTTGCAAGTTTTCTTCTTATCTAAGCAAAGTTTGTCAAGTTGGGTTATAGGCTAATACAAACCCCTCAAGCATGCTGCATTTTCTCATCTTGATCAGTGGGATTTGTCCACAAACTGATGCCTCAAAGATCTACTTGTACTTCCAAGATATGGACTTTGACATAAAGCATTGCTTTTTCAAAATGGCAAACTTGTTTTTTCCATATATGGATTGATTTTGTGTGTATTATCTAAATGAACAAAATAACACTCTAACACAAAGGATATGCATTTAATTATTGAGTGTGAGAAGGATTAGAGGCCTGTAATCTAGCTTGAACCATGCTGACTTGAAAATGGCAATGTTATGAACATGTATTTGGCTATGAACAAAGTGACTTTTGCCCATCTTTGCAAATTCGATTCTCCCTAACCACAAGGGTGTTTGAGAAGTCCTTGGACAATTAGGAAAGCTTGTAATGTGTAATACAATCCATCTTTGTAATGCAAATTGAAATTACAAGTGGAAGCATGAGAAAAGTGGCCATGAAGTTGGGCAAAAATCCTGACTAAAATAGGTCAAAAATTTTCTAAGTTAAGAATGTTTTGCACCCCTATTCCAAAAATCATAACTTGAGCTACAAGCTTCTTTTGAGGAAACTTTGTGAATCAAAGTTGTATATTTTGCAATGTACTATAACTTTCATGTTTTGAGTTTTGTTTGAATCCATTTGAATCTTGGTGAAAAAATGGGACAAAGTTAGGAAAAAATAAGGAATTCTCATAACTTAGAAAAATTCTAAGTTATGAAATTTTCTCATTTTAAACCCTAATTTGCAATTTTGGGTTTCTTGATGAACAAGTTTCTTAATTTGACATGTATTGATGAAAAATGAATCTTGGCACTTGATTTTGACCAAAAAGTCAAAGTTTGACTTTTCAGTATACAGTCAAATTTTGATCAGTTGACTGGAAAATTCATCTGCCAATCTTGTGCATTTGGGACTTTTTGAACTTGTTGAATGTGCCAAGACCATGCCATTGAGTTCTTGAGTCCATATGTGAACTTGGTTTGCCATTGGCTAGGTCAAACAGTCAAAAATTGCCTTTGTGCAGTCAAAACCCTAAAAATGACCATTTTGCCCTTTTGGTGATCTGATCAAATCTCTTGTGGAATTGTGATCCAAACTTGACCAAATGGTTCATATGAGTTCAAAATGTTGATGTGGGTAAAAAATTATGAGGTTTGACTGTCAATTGGCCACAATTGACCTTTTTCCCCAATACAGCTGATTTCTAGGTCAATTGTCCAATTGACTGGGCAAACATTGGAATCAAGGCTTGAAACTTGGTATGGATAAACTTGTGAGTCCAATATGAGGCATGAAAGTCACCTTGGGCCTTTTAGGTCAAAACATCTTTGTGCAAACTCAAACCCTAATTTGGGTCAACAGTACAAGGAGGAGTCTTGAGTAGAGCAAACCCTAACTTGATTTTGAGCTCCCAGGGTCTTGTGGTGAGAAAATATTGATGAAATGAGAGGGAAAATTTTGGGGTACAACAGAGGGGTTCAGAAGCTATAGTGTAGCTGGGAACCTAGAAGTTCATACATCAAGGGCAAGTCAGAAGTTCTGGCTATTTGAGAAAGTGAGGTGATAATGTTGTTGGGTAAGGTTGTCTAGAAGTTCTGATTTAGGAATAATGTTTGACAGATAAATGGGTGAAGATGTCACTAAATAAACCTAAAAAAGGATGCTTATGGGGTTAGAATCCAGGACCCTTCGTACTAATGTCTTATGCGCACGCTGTCTACCACTGGGGTGGCTGTACATCCGGTATCATAAGCAAAAAAGAATAAACATGTATTACAAAGTAAACTCTGATGATGAATTTCCTCTCCTTCTACACGCCAGTCAGAGCATCTGCAGCTTAGTCATTTCTCAATAAAACAGAAAATGCACACATAGCAGGTATGACAGGTTTCATCATGGTTTCAAATATATAAGGTATCAGAACTGGACATCAGAAGCAAGTATGAATTTTGCTAATCCTAATTCCGAGTCCTAATTTCCTCAAGACGTTCTGAAATGAAATTCCCTCTACTTAGGTAAAAATACATGCAATCTGTGAATATGTACAAAATTAAAGCCAGGATGTCTACATTGTATTTTGAACATGCAAATCTAACAATGCCTAAGTAATATGATGAGAGTCAGCAGAAGCTTACCTTGCAGCTAGAGAATGTCCTGTGAACTGGAGTCTGGTTCTGACTGCTTGTAATATTCTGATCAGCTTCCTCACGTGCTCAACAAACTGGAACAACTTTTAACTTGGGTTATGAATGGCTTGAAAATTCAGAAACTGTATGAATGATTTGGTCAAGAAACACTTGAGGGAAGTTGGAGTTTGAATGCAAGAATAAAAAACTAGCAGGTTTTGTATTTGTGTTTGTAGTTTCGGATTCCTAGAATTTTTATCAAGGTTTCAAAGCTTTTTCTATTTAGTTTTTTCCCCTCTCCACAGTTTCCAATGAAGTTCCATTTATAGTGAAGAACTTTGTAGCTTGGAGAAGTCAAAAGTAACAACATCATGCTAGCGTGCTGGCTTGTTCTTGAAGCAAGAAAAACAAGTATGGTGGTTAGCAGCTTTTAGTCGTGCCTAAGCTGGATTTGTAAGCATGAATTAAGGAAAAGTACCCTCAAAAGCAAAAGCAAAGCATGGGCCCAACATACTCTTCTACAAAAGTTTTCTTTTTCAAGGATAACAATGTACTTCTATGTCACACGTGGGGAAATTCTTTGGATAAAAACTCAAAAGTGGTTGTGAGCATTAATGATGATGAGATTTATCAAACCAGAAATCCTGCAAAATGAGATTATGTATCATAGCTTAAATCTTGGTCAGAAGTTCAGCATTAGCGCAACTTAGAACCAACATCCAACTTCTGATCCTTTAATCTCTTTGCTCCAGCATGTCCTGAGCGAGTTCTCGTACTTTCCAGAAAGCTTATGACATGCTTTGTAAGCCCTCTCTGAGTTACTCTTGCAACTTCTGACTGAACCTATATGAAAACTGGCCCAGAAGTTGTAAACAAATTCTGATTTGACAATGCTCAGAATTCACTAAGTGTTTAAGTTTCAAGGACGTGACTTTGAAGATGTATAACTTGAAATCCCAAAATTTCTAGAAGAATCTCTGTTCTGCAATGTTTTAGGTCTCATTGAGATCTACAAATCTTGTGTTAGAAGTTCTTCCAGTATCAGCTTGCATCATGGTGAAAATCTGTCCAGAAGTTCTGAGCTTGTCATATTTCTTAATCACTTAGAAAAATTCTAAGTATTTAGAATTTTGACTTTTCCAAAGTAATTTTGACTTTTGAATTTTCTTGATGAAACAAACGTCATATTTTAACATGTCTTTATGAAATATGACTCTTGAAACTTGAATTTGATCCAAAAGTCAAAGTTTGACTTTTTAATATACAAATGACCATTTAGCCCTTGTGAATGACTTTCTTGGGACATTTGTGATTAAGGCTTGGAATTAGATGGAAGCAAACCTGGGGGTCCGAGATGATCCTTTGAGAAATGAGAGGGCAAATTTTGGGGTACAACAATATTGAGGTGGACCCTACAAAGGTAAAAGCAATACAAGAAATGCCTGCTCCTCGCACCGATAAGGAAGTTAGAGGATTCTTAGGACGGCTAAACTACATCGCCAGATTCATTTCTCACCTAGCCACTACTTGTGAACCAATCTTCAAATTACTGAAGAAAGATCAAGTAGTCAGATGGAATAATGAATGCCAAGCTGCCTTCGATAAGATCAAAGAGTACCTTCAAGAGCCTCCTGTTTTGATGCTGCCAGTCGAGGGAAGACCTTTGATCATGTATCTAACCGTCTTGGAAAATTCAATGGGGTGTGTGTTGGGGCAGCATGACGAGTCTGGCCTAAAAGAGCATGCTATATACTACCTGAGCAAAAATTTTACCGACTGTGAAACTAGATATTCATTGCTCGAGAAAACTTGCTACGCTCTGGCATGGGCTGCTCGTCAGCTAAGACAATATATGTTGACCCATACTACCTTATTGATATCCAAGATGGATCCAATTAAATACATATTCGAGAAGCCTGCCCTCTCTGGGAGAATTGCAAGATGGAAGATGATCCTGGCCAAATACGAAATTCAGTACACTACCCAAAAAGCAATAAAGGGCAGTGTGCTAGCCGATCACCTTGCTCATCAGGCTGTGGATGACTACCAGTCCATGAAATTCGAGTTCCCAGATGAAGACATCATGTTGATAAAAAAATAATGAAGAACTCAGACCATATGACGGACCTGAACAAGGATCCCAATGGACCTTGGTTTTTGGTGGAGCTTCCAACGCACTCGGCAATGGCATAGGTGTTGTTGTCATATCCCCTGAAGGATGTCATACTCCATTCACAACAAGACTTTGTTTCAACTGTACCAATAATATGGTGGAATATGAAGCGTGTATTATGGGTCTCAAAGTTGCCATAGATTTGGGAATCAAGTCCTTAAGTGTATTCAGAGATTTAGCTTTAGTCATCAGTTAGATCAAAGGAGAATGGGATGCGAAGCACCCTAATCTCATCCCCTACAAAGAACATGTGTTGACATTAATCCTACATTTTGAGGAAATTACCTTTGAGCATTTTCCACGAAAGGAAAATCAACTAGCGGACACGCTAGCCACTATGTCATCCATGTTTAAAATCAAGTGGGGTAACGAGGCTCCCCAGATCACCATTGAGTGGATGGATGAACCAGCTTACTATCACGAGATCGATACTGAAGAAGTAGTGGACAAGCCTTGGTTCCATGAATTCAACAGGTATCTCGATGCCCAAGAGTATCTGGAGGGAGCTTCAGTCAATGATAAGAAGTTCTTGAGAAGATTCTCTGCTAAGTTCTTCCTCAGTAATGGCATTATTTATAAGCGCAACCACGACTCTACTTTGCTTCGTTGCGTGGGCAAGGTTGAGGTAGACAAGATCATGGTTGATCTAAATGAAGGCACTTTTGGCACCCATTCTAGTGGGCATACGATGGCTAAAAAGATCCTACGGGCGGGGTACTACTGGTCTACCATGGAAGCAGATTTCCATCAGCATTCACGAACCTGTCACAAGTGTCAGATCTATGCTGGCAAAATACATGTGCCTCCAGTTCCTCTAAACGTCCTGACTGCTTCCTGGCCATTCACGATGTGGGGCATCGACATGATTGGAGAAGTCAAACCTACAGCTTCTAATGGACACCGATTAATCTTGGTGGCCATTGACTACTTCACGAAGTGGGTTGAGGCAGCTTCTTTCTCTTCTGTTACCAAGAACGTTGTGTCCCGATTCATCGAACAAAATCTCATTTGTCGGTACGGTATCCCGGAGAGAATCATCATAGACAATGGTATGAATCTCAACAATACTATGATCACTTCACTATGTGTGTAATTCAAGATCCAGCATCATAACTCTTCCCCTTACCGGCCGAATATGAATGACGCTATAGAAGCCGCTAATAAAAACATCAAGAAGATCATACAAAAAATGCTAGTGACCTACAAGGAATGGCATGATATGTTACCATTCGCTCTTTATAGTTATCGTACCACGGCGCGCACGTCAACAAGGGAAACTCCTTTCTCCTTGGTATACGGTATGGAAGCCGTCTTACCAATTGAAGCCCAAATACCTTCTCTGAGAATCATAAAGGATGCAGGGCTGAACGAAGATGAATGGATTCAAACTCAACTCGACCAGTTGAATTTGATTGATGAGAAGAGGCTTACGGCTGTCTGTCATGGCCAGATGTAACAAAAATATATGATCAAATCTTTTAACAAGAAGGTTAGACGTAAGGTATATCGGGTTGGTGACTTGGTAATCAAGCGTATCATATTTCCACAAGGTGATCCCAGGGGCAAATGGACTCCTACATACGAAGGATCATTTGTAATCAAAAGCATATTCTATGGTGGAGCAATGATCTTAACCACTATGGACGGTGACGACCTTCCACACCCTGTAAACGCGGACATAGTCAAAAGATACTACGCATGAATAAGAACCGCTAGGTCGACTGGCCTAGACAAAAATTAGGGCATCCCGGCGAACCAAAAAGGTTTGGGAAAAAATTAGGGATAAAATACAAAAAAAAATTTGTACAGCCAACAAGCTGAAAACCCGAAAGGGCGGCTTGGGCAAAAAAGGGTATCCCGGTGGACTGAAAAACCGAAAGGGCGGTCCACGCAAAAGTTGGGGAATTAAAGCGTATGACTATGTCCCGTTGGATCACCTTACAGACAACCTCTAGCATCGACTGACAAACTCAAACGGGTCTAATCAATCCAATCAACTTTGGACAGGGAAACAAGAGGATGAGACGCTCAAAGACATGAAGGCTATAGCAGAATGGGAACCCCATGGATTTATTTCACATAGATATCTTTTCTTTGTATCAGTTTTCGTATTCTATGACGACATTCTCTTACTAGAATGTTCGTCTCGTTGTACAAAAAATACTTATTCAAGTTAATACAAAGATATTCCTTTGAAAGTGCAAAACTATCTGTTTTTCTTTTATTTCCATGTTTTGTTTGCAAAAACGTCCAATGATTATTTTTGAACATATGCATTTAAACGTGACTACTGTTTGCAAATGAGCAAAAAAAAAGCAGAACAAAAAAAATAGAAAGACAATCACTAATGGCTTTAAGAAATATGATAATATCTTTAAACCATTCCATGAAATCCCCCACGGGTTCTTTTTCCAGCAAGAGCGGAAAATGAGACATCCCACTACAGGATCGCTAATGTATCTCTAGTACGCATCCTAATGGTATCAAGTGCTCTCACATCCTCGACGGAACAAAACTTCCAGTTACAGCTCCAAAGATTCTTCAGTGAAAGTCGCCCAGTTTCTCAGGATTCCCCAGCAGGATTTCACAAGGTCAACAAACAATGCACGGCGTTTCCCTTACACAACAGAGTTTATTTCTCTAACAAATGGAAACTCATCAACACTTAAACTTCAAAATATGAAGACTTACACTCCTCATTCTCAGCACTGCTCAGGGATTTATTTTCCCCAACTCCAGCAACACTGCGGCATAACAGTTAACGTGTCCATACATTACACCCATACATCATAACATTGGCAACACAAATGCATACAGTGCGATCTCATTTATTTTGAGAAACAGCATTATACCATGCATTTCAGACATCAAGACATTGCATGCAACTAACCTTTCATCTTTTCAGGAAAGATCAATCAACAGAAAATTATCGTCAAATTTTCAAAAAGTCAATTGCAGATCAATTCCCAAGAAAGGACTGGTCAACCATCTACATAAAAAATATTTCTTTCAGACTCCTACCGGTTTAGTTTAAATCTCTCAACGGTTTATTCTAATTCTTTCCCGCATATGTCTTCTCTGGTTCAGATAAATCTCTCAATGATTTGTTCTGATTCTTCTCCATATCCCTACCGATTCAGCTTAGATCTCTCAACGATTTATTCTGGTTCTTTCCCGCAAATGTTTTCTCTGGTTTAGATAAATCTCTCAACGATTTATTTTGATTCTTCTCTAGATCCCTGCCGTCTCAGTTTAAATCTCTCAACGGTTTATTCTGATTCTTTCCTGCAGACGTCTTCTCTGGTTTAGATAAATCTCTCAATGATTTGTTCTGATTCTTCTCCAGATCCATGCTGGTTCAGTTTAAATCTCTCAATGATTTATTCTGATTCTTTCCCGCAGATGTTTTCTCTAGTTCAGATAAATCTCTCAATGATTTATTCTGATTCTTCTCTAGATCCCTGTTGGTTCAGTTTAAATCTCTCAACGGTTTATTCTGATTCTTTCCCGTAGAAGTTTTCTCTGGTTCAGATAAATCTCAATGATTTATTCTGATTCTTCTCCAGATCCCATCCGATTTAGTTTAAATCTCTCAATGGTTCATTCGGATTCTTTCATGCAGATGCTTTATCTGGTTCAGATAAATCTCTCAACAATTTATTCTGGTTCTTCTTCAAATCCCTGCTGGTTCAGATAAATCTCTCAATAATTTATTCTAATTCTTTCCTAGTAGGCACTTTCTCTGGTTCAGATAAATCGCTCAAAGATCTACTCTGATTCTCTCCAGTTAAAGAATATTTAAGACCTCTTTTGGTTCAGTTTAAATCTCTCAATGGTTTATCCTGATGCTTTCCAAATGAACATCTCTGGTTCAGATAGATCTCTCAACGATTTATTCTGGTTCTTCTCCAAATCCCTGCAGGTTTCGATAAATCTCTCAACGATTTATTCTGATTCTTTCCTAGTAGGCACTTTCTCTTGTTCAGATAAATCGCTCAAAGATCTACTCTGATTCTCTCCAGTTAAAGAATAGTCAAGACCTCTTTTGGTTCAGTTTAAACCTCTCAACGGTTTATCCTTATACTTTCCAAAATGAACATTTCTGGTTTAAATAAATCGCTCCAAGATTTATTCTGATTCTTCCCAATAAAACAACATGCAAGATTTCTGTTAGTTTCAGATAAATCGCTCCAAAGATTTATTCTGATTCTTTTCTAGTTGAAATCAAGTTCAGACTTAGTCCATTTTCTGTCAACAGACACCTTTGGATGGCATCTACAAGCCCATCTCCGAAAAATCTCTATCATTCCTCCAAATGGCATCTATAAGCCCATTCACAATTCATCTTCAAGTGTAAATTTCTGGGCACTCTAGTATTCAATCATCTTCCACCTTAAAGTCACGAATGACGGATCCGCCAATCTAACTCTTCAGGTTTAAGAAGATTGAACATGGGAAGTTGTTGTACCTCAAAATTTTCCCTCTCATTTATCAAGTATTTTCTCACAAGATCTCCTTTGGTTCAAGAATGCACTAGGGTTGATCAGCTCAAGACACCTCCTTAAGCATTGATGACTGAAATTAGGGTTTAAGATTGCACAAGGATAATTGAACTTTTAATGCCTAATATGACTTTCATGGATCATTATGGACCTTAAAAATTTCTCATGTCAAGTTTCAAGTCTTGGATCACATTTTTGTTCAGTCAATTGATTAGTTGACCTAAAAATCAGTTGTATTGGGGAAAAAGTCAACTATGGTCAATTTACAGTCAAACTTCATAATTTTTGATCCATATCAATATTGTGAACTCATATATGTCATTTGATCAAGTTTGGACCATAATTCCTCAAGAAATTTGATCAGATCATCAAAAGGGCAAAATGGTCAAAATTAGGATTTTGACTAAGAAAGGGCAATTTCTGATTTTTGACCTAGAAAATAGTTATTTGGTTTGAGACATGATATCAAGGTTTCAAATGCATAATTTTTACCTAATGGTATGACTCAAAACTTCCCTCAAGATCAATTGATTGATAGTTGATTTTCAGTCAACTGATCAAAAGTCAAATGTACACTAAAAAGTCAAACTTTGACTTTTTGGTCAAAATCAAGTGTCAAAGATCACAATTCATCAAAATATGTCAAAATATGAAACTTGTTCATCAAGAAATCAAAAAGTCAATATTTCAGTTTGAAAAGTCAAAGTTTCCAAACTTAGAATTTTTTCTAAGTGTTGAAAACTTCATATTTTTTCACAACTTTGAGCCAATTTTTCACCATGATGCAAGATGATTCAAAAGAAACTTTCAACATGAAAGTTGTAGATCTCAATGAGATCTAAAAAATTTCTTTTACACAACTCCTCCTAAAAATGCTTGGATCTCAAGTTATTAATCCATGAAATCATGGTCATGAAACTAAAACACTTTTAAGCATTTTGGTCAGGATTTTGACCTAACTCTGAGCCAAGTTTCACATAGTTCCATTTGGATTTTTCAAAATTGATTCAAAGAGGGGTTGTAGAGCACATTACAAGATTTCTAAAAAGTCTAAGAACTCCTTGAGATCATTTGTGAGCAAAGAGAATCGAAGGTCAGAAATTAGGGTTTCAAGTTATTTTACAAGGCAGAATTTTGTGATGAACAAGAATTCAAATCCATGCTAGGCTGCACAATCTTTACTTTGCAGGCCTCAAACTTGCTTGGAAATCCATAATTAAATGTTTTCACAATTGTAAGAAGCTTCAACTCAAGCATTCAATGCATTTCCCATGCTTATTTCCATTTTAGGAAGAAAGTAACCATTCCATTCTAGTAAAGTTGCTTTAACCATAAAATCAGTTTTATCTTGAGCATTGAACTTTTCCTTTATGCATAAGCTTTCCCTACACAATCAGAATAAGCATGTTTAAAGGTTACATCCACCCTACAAGCTTGGTACTTCACATTGAAACAAGATGTTTCAAGCTTGCTTCAAAAACAAGCAAAATCCCATAACTTGTACTTGTGTGATTCTGACCCTCTCAAGCCTCACAATATTTTCCATGCATATACACAAGTCATTTGCAAGAAAAGGCACTCATTCTTAAATCCTCAAACTCCCTAGAACTCAGAATCACAAAAAAAAATCCATTGTTGTATAATCTGACCAAAAACTTGAAACTCACATCTCCCTCGTGCGTTTCCAAGCCTTTTGGTTCCTAAAGCTTCTAAACATCAAATACAAACCATCCAAAGTCCTTTTGCCTAACTGTAACACCTCCATCATCAAGTTCCATTTTCAAAAATAGAGGCCTGCAAGTGGACTTCTCCAGAACTTCTCAGCCACCTTCAGCTCAAGCCAAGCATCACATTAACTTCCTAGGAACTTGAGGAAGCTAACCCAATCACTAGAACTCATTGAAAGCTGCTCAAACTCAAAACACGATACCCTCTTGCAAGGTAAGTTTTTTTACTTTTGAACTATTCATATAGGCCTTGTTAAGCTTTCATTTTCAAAGATAAAATGTAGATACCATTGCCACGAAGTTGTACATATCCATAGTTTGCATTTATATGGCCTCAGCTTAGAGAATTTTAGAGTTGAAGTTTCTGAAATTTTTAGGTTTTGTATTAGGGCCAGAAAAATTCTCACTCATCTTTGACTTTTAGCTTTAGTTATTTATAAGGTTGGATTCGTGGGAAGAAATACCACAACTTTCATGTTTGTACTTTCCATTTTTTGTTGAGAAGTGAAGAAGTTACAGGTACTCTGGCTGGGCGTGAGGTTGAAGATGAAGTTCAGGCCATGGACTTGATTTGTAATATATATTTATGGTTTGATATAAATGAACGGATGTATAGCCACCCCAGTGGTAAGGCAGCGCACTGGTAACCAAGAGGGCGTGGGTTCAACACCCAACGCGCTACCTTTTCTCATTTCTCACATTTTTTCACTTTTTTGTTTCCAAACAGCACGCCCGGGCCTCCAACTTGGGCCTGATTATTTTTTTTCTTTTACTAACCCCTGACTTACTTCAGCACCCCCTGGCCCAATTTTCATTATTATTTTCTTTTTCTTATTTTATTTTATTTCTTTTTCCTTTATTATTATTAGTAGTAGTACTATTAATATTATTTTTATTGTTATTAATAAAAATCTAAACATATTTTATTATTTTTACACTTATTTAGTTTATTTGTTTTATAAAACTAAAAGAACAAAAACATTTTCTTAATAAATTAATTTCTTTCTTAATAATTAATATTTAGGTTTAGGTTTAACTATTATATTATTTTCTTGCAATTAAAAATTAATTTAGAACTTAGGTTTCTTTTAATTAATTAATATCTATATTATTTTATTAATTTAAAACCTTTTCATAAATAAAACCCTAAAAAATCTTTTTTTAGTTAATTTCTTTTCTTATTTAGTTTAAGTTAATTTTATTTAATTTTTATTAATCATTTTTCTTAATTAGGTGTAGGTTAAAACCTTTTCATGAAAACCAAACAAAAATCATTTCTTTTTCCATTTACATTCTTGCATTTTTATTTTTAATTTTATACAATATTCAATATGGTTGTAATCGTTAATTAGGTTTAATTTTATGGCAATTTTCCCATTTGTAAATTTGTACACCCCCTCCCCTATTGATGTAATAGCTTAGTATTTTTATTTTCCGCAATTTAATGCTTTATATATAAATGCTAGTAAATTAGGGATTGTATGAAAAGATAAAATCAACAAGTTAGCAAACCCTAATACAAGACAAATCAAGCATGAAAAAGACACACTTGCACACTTTGCACCTCTAGGGTTAACTCCACTTGTTGCCTTGAGAAATAAATGGTCATAATATGCATGTAAGATGTCTTAGCAAAAACAAACAAAATACAAGATCATAGTCCTTCGATGACGCTACAAATGTTGCCTTATGAATGATCTTAGTCCCTTAAAGAAAATGCTAAGATATCTTACAACATTGCTATTCATGACTATATGATGACTGTTGTACCCCAAAATTTTCCCTCCCATATTCTTCAAGAAATTGCCAAGCCAAGTCACAAAATTCCCCAAGGGTTGTGCAGTGCAACTGTCTCCTATATAGTCAAAACTAGGGTTTGTGTTCTGATCAAGAAATTGAAGGTTTCAAAGGCCCAATCAAGTCTCATATGCCTACAAATATGGTCAAGCATCCTCATATCAAGTTTCAAGGCATTCAGCTCAAAATTGCACAGTCAAAACCCTAAATTGCACTACAGTCAACTGTAGGGGCAAAATGGTCATTTGACAGTCAAAAGTTCAAATTTTTGGTCAACATATCATTTTGAAGCCACAAACATCATTTGATCAATGCTTGATCATGATTCTCAAAATTTGGCTCAGAAATCATCAAAGATGCAAAAGTTACTATATTTGGACAGCTGAAAAAGTCAACTGAAATTGACCACGGCATAACTTTCACATGGATTATCAGAAAAATTCCATCCAAAGCTCATTTTGAAGAGAAAGACATTTCCTACAACTCATCTTCATACTTCAAGTCCAAGAAATTCTCTCACAAAAAGTTATCAATTTCAATATTATAGGTCATTTTCAAAAGTCAACAAAAAGAGACTTTAAGTCAAAGGCCATAACTTGAGATTGGTAAATCAAAATGACATGGGACCAAAGGCATTGGTTAGAGGACTCAAAGACCTTTCCAAAATGTCCAATAACATGAGAAAATCTTAAAAATTGAGCAAGTTATGCCTTGTGGAAGTTGGGAAATTTTTGGAAATTTTGAAAAGTCAACATTGAGTTAAATGACCCAAAAATGCTAATGGGCCCATTTTTCTTCCATGATTCATCATTCCAATCATATGCACGACCACTTGGCCCAAAGGGAAGTATTTTCTCATTTTTTATTTATTTATTTGAATTATTATTTATATTAATTCATTTAAATTATTTAAATACATGAAAAATATCTAACTTGCCTTAACCAATCTTTTTATGCATGTTTGATACTCAATATTTCGTGTAAATACAAATGGGGAAAGATTTGGAGCTGATTGGCATGATTGAGAGCAAAATACACATGAAAAAGATTCAAAAAGATCCTTAACAAATCAAATCCTTAATCCATAATTGCAAGAGATTTTTATGAATTTTGTTGACCTAATAGCCTCAGTACATAATCAGGATCACAAACCTAATCCTTGGACACTGAAAGCTGAGCTCAAGAATACCTTACAAACTTGGAATTTTTGTCAAAAAAAAGCAAAACTGAAAACCACCTTAGAGGTTAATTCGAGGCATAATTCATAATCCATTAGCTTCCTTGAAGGCTCCTGATCATATTCCAACTCCAAACATCCTTCAGAACTCCACGAATTGGTATATGGAACACGAACTGCATCAAAGAAAATTCATAATTGTATATCATATTCCATGCGTTATTTGTGAAATTTATTCATTAATTCATGTTCATGGTGATGTTCTGATGCTAACTGTACCATTTGATTTTGTTTTTGTGCTTTCAACGCGATTTCACCATGTTTAATATCTAGGGTTTTCAGAGTTTTGAATTGGGGTTTTTCACCCAAGGAAAAATTAGGGTTCAAGGCCACCACCATTAGATTCAGCAAGCTGGGACGAACAGGAAGCACTACTCGCGATGAATTTATGACTAACAGAATCCTATTCGCTATTTTCTGATATGTCCTCTATAGCAACGGGTTAAAACCGTTGCTTTTTGTTTTTATGTTTCAGAAAATAAAAAAGACAACGAAGAAGAAGGCTCGGTGGCAAGACGTGACTGGCTTATTCAAATTTCGCGCGTTCCAATCCACTAAACGCGTTGCTTTCTTTATATTATTTATTTGTTATTTATATATTAAACGCGTTAACATGGCGTAGTGGTACAGGTGTTGAGTTGCAATGTCCAAGACCTGGGTTCGAACCCCAGGTCTGTGCAATTTCAATATTATTTTTCATTAACTAATCCCATGCAGCGCTTAATGTTTGGATATACTATATGCCTCCTAATCAAGCATGACACGTCCCCCTGGAGATCAATCCAAGGGCATAGAATGGGAGCACACCCTGAACCCTAGTCAAAGAGCCACATGGCGCCTGGAAAGTCAACGGATTCTGAGGGTCATTGGGCCAGATTTGCTTGGACTATACCTCACAATTGGGGCCTGAACCCCCCCCCCCTGGTTTGCAATTTTCTTCATACTTTATTTTTTTTTTATTTCTTTTGTTTTATTTATTTTAATGACTTGATTTAATTAATTATTTTTTACAAAAATGCAAAATATCATAAAAATCAGAAAAAGAGCAAAATAATATTTATTTATTTTTTTACAAACAAAAATGCATGTAAATAAATTTAGTAAAATAGGTTTTAACTTTAATTCTTTTTAATAACCAAAAATCCAAAAAAAACATAGAATTAGGTAATTGATAATTTTTCCTTTTAATCTTTTTTTCCTCTTTTTACCATAATATTATTTACTTATTTTATTTTCATAATTAAATTGTACATAAAAGAATTTAGGTTTAATTTAGGTTAAAACTTCAATATTTTCTTAATAACTTAAAATAATTAGAATAAGGTTTAGTACTTAGTTTTAATTAATTATTTTTTCCATTAAATCTTAAAAAACACCAAAAAAAAAACATTCCTTTTCAATTTTTAATTTTTTATTCCTCATTAATTCTAATTAATTAAATGCATTAACTTTAATTTTTTGCAAAAGGGTCCAACGCCCATATTTTTATTTATTTAATTCGCGCATTTATTTTATTTCGCTTAATTCATTATGTATCTCTCCCAAAGCGTTGTAACTTAACTTCTCTCACTTTTATCTTTTATTTGCTTTATTTACTTTCTGTCAAATCGGGTCCGGTTTAATTTTGGTGATGTGGACCCGCGCCATTTGTAATAGCTTTAGATTTACTTTTCCCGCAAATATTAACTGTTAAATAAGCATGCAAGAATGAATGGCCATAATAAAATCAAGCGTAGATCACTTTAACATGACAAGACAAATATCAATGAAAACGACACACGAATCGCACACACCACCCCTAGGGTACGCCTCACTGTTGCCTTGCCTCGAAAGGTGATCGTCGAGTAGAGGATGTCTTAGTAAGTCCTCATGATCCGGGAACCTGGCATGAGGGTAGCTTCTAAGGTGTCTTCCCATTGCTCTGGTGATCACCATGTCCCTACAAACTCGAATTGACCCGAACACCTCCAACGGTGGTGCTACCTACCTCTCAATGGTGGGATGACACTACTTTAAAGGACATTTACACAGACGAATTCCTTAGGGTAGGTAGGTTCTCGTAGATACTTGCTCTCTTCAAAAACAAACAAAAATCTTTTCACACCGACACATTTCAAAAGCTTTCAAAACAAATTTTTCAAACACTCTGACGTACGAGTCAAACTGAAATTTTTCAAAGAAACTTTTTTTAAACCCACATTGAAAAGCAAACAAACAATTTTGAAAACACAATGAGCAAGTATCTAAGAGCCCATGGATAACCATGGATAGAAAGGGTGCTAACACCTTCCCTTTCTATAACCTACCTCCCGAACCGAGAGCAATCTCTTTAAGGAATTTTTCTGTGCTTTTGTCCTTTCCATTTGGAAAAAATAAAAGACGGTGGCGACTCTTGCTTCCGCGACATTTCGCGAACCAGCGTTAAACAGTCAGTTCCAGATCCACCGATCACAGAACTGGCGACTCTGCTGGGGATAAAACTTAAAGTGAGGTGTACCTTAGGGCTAGGTCATAACTATGTTTTCAATTGTCTTCTTTGCTTGCTTTATTATTGTGGGTTGCCTGGGAGTTCTATAGATCCTAACCCGGATCTGGGGGATACCTTTCTTAGAAAGTAGCAACAAGGCTGTGAGGGAACTGTGCGGGGTATACCGACATGGTTGAAACAGTCTGCTACGTTGATGTGGCACTTTGGTGTGTACCGGTAACCCTTGAGTTCAGTCAAGGAGAGTACGGGGCCTCCGCGTGGTGTCGTGAAGCATCAACAGACCTTAGGAACCTTAATTGAACTATCTTGGCCTCTTTAGGGTAGTGAGATAACTGACTTTGGTGCAGTCCGAGGTTGGTTGATACTCGATACTACACTCAATTGAGGTTTGCTTTCCTGGAATATTTCGGTCGCCAGTTCAGTGGCTAAATCGAAACGATGAACAATGAAAGCAATCCCGTGATATTGGGAACCTTAGAACCCGGTTACGTTGATTAGGACAGGTTGAACCCACCAACTTCAAGAGGGTACTACCCAGACCCCATGCTGGCCTTAAACCTTAAGGGCTTGTCTTGTGTGCCTTGTGTGCCTTACATGTTTGTCTTTGTAAATATCTGTGGCGTGTTTAATCATAGCATCATGACATCATCCAGCATCATATGCATTGACTAACCATTTCAGGGGTTCGAATTTTCATCTTTGTTCTTGTTTTGTAGGACATGGAAACTGTTCGTAGAAAGACCATTCAAGTCAGTCTTGTAAGGATCCCTCCTCAGCTTAAGGAACTTATATCCAGGATTCCCGAGAATTCTTCATTCAGTGAAAGACATGGAAGCCTCATCAGCTTGGTCAACACCAACATTGAGGAAGATATGATTAAGGTCCTGTTCCAATTCTTTGACCCTCTGCATCACTGTTTCACCTTCTTGGACTATCAGCTGGTACCTACATTGGAGGAGTTCTCCCGGCTCCTGAAGATCCCTATCCTTGATCAGCTACCCTTCAACGGTACAGAAAAGGAACCTAAGCTTGAAGAGATTGCTAAAGCCTTGCACCTACAGTCATCTGACCTCAAGGTACATTGGGAAGTTAGAAGCGGTATCAAAGGGTTCTTAGCCAGGTTTCTGTTTGAAAAAGCCCTTGAATGTTGGAACTCCCTTGACTTGCAAGCTTTTGAAGAGATTGTGGCCCTCCTTGTTTATGGTTTGGTGTTGTTCCCTAACCCAGATCAGCTCATTGATATCAGTGCCGTTCAGATCTTTATGTCCAGGAATCCCATACCTACGTTGCTGGGGGACATCCTTCACTCATGTTACACTCGAACCATGAGAAAAAGAGGTGTCCTTATGTGTTGCACTCCTCTCCTGGGAAGGTGGTTTATTTCGCACCTTCCGCAATCAGTCTTGAAGAATGAGCGGGGTTTGAGATGGTCACAACGGTTGATGACTCTTACACATGCAGATATACATTGGTGCCCTAGGTCCAGGGAAGATGTCACTATCATTGATCGTTGCGGGGAGTACCCTAATGTTCCTTTACTTGGAATCAGAGGAGGTATTACTTATAGCCCATGCCTGGCTTGGAGACAGTTTGGTTATGCTCGGAGGGATGGTCCTCATGACATGTTAGTTCCTGACATAGTTTTTGACTTCGACAATGATACTCAAGGACTTCGTCAGAGATTTATCAGAGCTTGGAGGATGCCCAGTAGGATAGACAGCAAGACACTGGGGCACAGGAATTCCATCCCATTGGAACCCTATCTCAAGTGGGTACGCTCCCGCTCCCAGAAGTTAGTAATGCCTTATCCTCATATGCTCCCAGTAATCAAAGAACCAGTCTTGAAAGGGGAAGTGTCCTACACTATTCAGCACCCTGATATGCCCACATCCTGGGAAGAGATGCAGAAGAGCTGGATCCAGCTTAAGGAAGAAAAGAATTCTCTTGAGACTAGTCTACATGCCAGTGAAAAGAAGGTCTTGGAGCTCACTCGCCTGTTGCACGAGGAGAGGAATCTCAACACCTACATAGCTCCGAAGAGGATGCGCAGTGTATTTTGGGATTGATTTGATTTTTGTATTTTTGCCCATGAGGCTCTGATGTATCAAACAATGATTTCTTTAATGATAACGTGTGTTCCTTTTTGTCTACAACAAATTTGAACTTTCGAACCCTCGAATGCATCGCATACACATTTCATACATCATGTGCATAGCAGGTTCTTCCCCTTTTCAGGTTGCTTACAGTTCTTCGCTGTTTATTTCAGCATCATGAATCCCGAATCTGCATCAACTGAGACATCAATCAAGGCTCTTCAGGTGCAGAATGCACAATTCCAAGAACTAATCAAGGGTCTGGCTAAAGGCCAAGAAGAACTGAAGACTATGCTCCTGAAGAAGGAGAAGAAGAAGAAGAGAAGAACTGTTCTGTTCAACTCGGGCCGAAGATTTGGCAACACTCTGCAGCATGAAGAGGCTGGTTCTTCTGTTGGCAAGAGTCCTTCTCAGGCAGAAGTAAAGGTCCCTAGTCCGGTCGTCTCCGACAACGAGACGGATTTTGATGAAGAGCAGTACCCTCCTGCAGATGACAGGTACAAACAACTGGAGGACAGGTTGAAGGCTATGGAGGTTCAGCAGGTACCTGGGCTGGATTTCGGAGATCTGGGTTTGTCGACTGGTGTGATTATCCCCCATAAGTTCAAAGCACCATCCTTCTCCAAATATGACGGGGCGTCTTGTCCCAAGCTGCATTTAAGGTCCTATGTTCGGAAAATTCAGCCGTACTCTGCGGATAAGAATTTATGGATCCACTTCTTCCAGGAGAGTCTTTCAGGGACTCATCTCGAATGGTTCTATCAGCTGGATGGGACCAAAGTTCGTAACTGGGAGGAGTTGGCTACTGCTTTCTATAAGCAGTATCAATATAATGCCGACCTTGCCCCCACACGTACCCAACTCCAGGGTATGGCGTTAGGTGCAAGCGAAGGTTTTAAGGAGTACGCTCAGAAGTGGAGAGACCTGGCTGGCAGGGTGCAGCCACCATTGACTGATCGGGAGCTGGTAGACATGTTCTTAGGGACCCTATCTGGGCCGTTTTTCAACCATCTCATTGGGAATTCTTCTGCTGGGTTCACTGATTTGATTCTGACTGGAGAAAGAATTGAAGCTGGGTTGAAGTCTGGAAAGATTGCAAAGGGCGCATCATCTAGTTCGGAAAAAAAACCATTCAAAAAGGAGTCTAGTGCCGTGTATGGTTCTAGGAAATCAGAGAGACCTGAGCACCGCCAATCTGTCAGCGCGGTGATGATTGCTAAGCCTGCTGCCACTCCTCGGTCGAATAATCCTCAAAGGGCTGAAAGACCCCGGCGAGAGTTTACCCGGTTAAGCATGACCCTATCACAGATTCTGCCACAGTTGCTAGCCACTAACTTAGTGACTGTCAGAGAGGCGCCGAAGTTCCCTAATACAACATCTCCCAAGTACAACCCGAATGCTCGTTGTGCTTACCATTCAGATAGCCCGGGGCACTCTACCGATGACTGTTGGGCACTAAAGAACAAGCTGCAGGACCTCATTGACGCTAAGGAGGTACAGTTTGAGGCATCTGACAAGCCTAATGTGGTGACAGCTCCCCTGCCTGCTCATGGAGTTAATGCTATTGGGGATGAAGAGGAAGTTGATGAAGCTGAGTTTGATAGCTGGATCTACCCGGCAACTGACGGTGGACTGAATAATTGGAGCGCAAAGGACAATCTCCCTGTTTCTTTTGTTACTAAGTAATGAATTCCTATGTTTTGTTATTTTGTAATAAACAATGATAAACTCTATGGCCCGGTGTCTTACCCGAGACACCGTGGTTCTATTTGTGAGGGCATACAAACTGTCATTTCATATATCATAAATGAAAATCTTGGACGTATTTTCGCATTACAGATATTGTGTTCCTTTTCTGTCTTTCTTTTCCTTTACATAATTTTCAAAAACAGCTGTATTTACACACACACTCACTCATACAGGTTCCAATCCACTCTGGATCTTACTGACAACAACTCTGCTACTGCCAATTATGACTTCGAAAATCCGATCAACTTAGCCAAAGACGAAGGTGAAGATGATTGCGAAGTGCCTGGCGAGCTTGCAAGACTGTTGCTTCAGGAAGAGGGGGCAATTCAGCCCCATGAAGAGCCAGTGGAAACAATAAACTTGGGTACTGAAGCAGACAGAAAAGAGGTAAAGATTGGTGCCAACCTAGAGCTCAGCGTGAAGCAACGGTTAACCAAGATGTTACATGACTATATGGAGATCTTTGCCTGGTCCTACGAAGACATGCCCGAGTTGGATACCGATATTGTGGTCCATCACTTGCCGACTAAGGAAGACTGTCCTCCAGTTAAGCAAAAGGTCCGTCGGATGCGTCCAGAGATGTCTGAGAAGATTAAAGCCGAGGTCATGAAACAGTTTGATGCCGGGTTCCTTGCAGTGACTTCTTACCCTCAGTGGGTCGCTAATGTGGTGCCGGTACCTAAGAAGGACGGTAAGGTCAGAATGTGTGTCGACTATAGGGATCTAAACAGGGCCAGCCCCAAGGATGACTTCCCCTTACCTCACATTGATGTCCTTGTTGATAATACAGCTCAGCACAAGGTGTTCTCTTTCATGGATGGTTTCTCAGGTTACAATCAGATCAAGATGGCACCTGAAGACATGGAAAAGACTACATTTGTCACTCAGTGGGGCACCTTCTGTTACAAGGTCATGCCATTCGGATTAAAGAATGCTGGGGCAACCTACCAACGTGCCATGGTTGCCTTGTTTCATGATATGATCCATCACGAGATAGAGGTGTATGTGGACGACATGATCGCAAGGTCCCAGACTGAGGAAGAGCACCTAGATCATCTGCAGAAGTTGTTTGACCGGTTGAAACTGTACAAACTAAGATTGAACCCTAACAAGTGCACCTTCGGGGTAAGATCGGGAAAACTGCTAGGCTTCATGGTCAGTGATAAAGGTATTCAAGTGGACCCTGCTAAGGTCAAAGCTATTCAAGAGATGCCAATTCCTAAGACAGAAAAGGAGGTCAGAGGCTTTTTAGGACGCCTGAATTACATTGCTCGCTTCATCTCACATCTGACTGCTACCTGTGAGCCAATCTTCAAGCTGCTGAAGAAAGATCAGGTAGTACGTTGGAACGATGAATGTCAGGCTGCTTTTGACAAAATCAAAGAGTATCTCCAAGAACCACCTATCCTTATGCCACAGGTTGAAGGGAGACCTCTGATACTATACCTGACAGTACTCGACAATTCAATGGGGTGTGTGCTGGGGCAGCATGACGAGTCTGGCCGAAAAGAGCATGCCATTTATTACCTTAGCAAAAAGTTTACCGACTGTGAGACCCGATACTCACTGCTTGAGAAAACTTGCTGCGCTTTGGTATGGGCTGCTCGCCGGCTGAGACAGTATATGCTGACTCACACTACCTTATTGATCTCAAAGATGGATCCTATAAAGTACATATTCGAAAAGCCTGCTCTATCTGGGAGAATTGCAAGATGGCAAATGATCTTGACGGAATACGACATTCAATACACCACTCAGAAAGCCATCAAGGGGAGTGTATTAGCAGACCACTTAGCTCATCAAGCTGTAGATGATTATCAATCAATGAACTTCGAGTTTCCGGACGAAAGCATCATGATAGTAACTGATTGTGAAGTACCTGGACCGGATGAAGGACCTGAACCAGGATCCCGATGGTCTATGCACTTTGACGGAGCCTCCAATGCTTTGGGAAACGGTATCGGCGCCATAATCATATCTCCTCAAGGTACTCATACTCCGCTCACTGCCCGGCTGTGTTTCAACTGTACCAACAACATGGCGGAGTATGAGGCGTGTATCATGGGTCTTCAAGCTGCGATCGACCTCAGGATCAAATTTCTAAGTGTCTTCGGAGATTCCGCTCTTGTGATCAATCAGATCAAGGGAGAGTGGGATACGAAACATCCAAACCTGATTCCTTACAAAGAATGTGTGTTGGCCCTGATTCCCCACTTCACAGAGATAACTTTTGAGCACTTTCCAAGAGAAGAGAATCAGTTAGCGGACGCGTTAGCTACAATGTCTTCAATGTTCAAGGTCAAATGGGATAATAAAGCTCCTCGGATCATCATCTGGAAACTGGACGAACCGGCATACTGTTGTGATCTCGAAACTGAATTGGTGACTGAGAAGCCTTGGTACCACGAAGTGAAGAGATATCTGGAAGCTCAGGAATACCCTGAAGGTGCATCTGTCAACGATAAGAAATTCCTGAGGAGGTTTGCAGCCAAGTTCTTCCTAAGCAACGGCATCTTGTACAAGAGAAACCATGATTCAACCTTACTGCGTTGTGTGGATAAGACGGAAGCAGAAAGAATCATGGAAGAGCTACATGAAGGGACTTTTGGTACACATCCCAGTGGGCATACTATGGCTAAGAAAATCCTACGGGCAGGATATTATTGGTCCACAATGGAAGCTGACTGTTACCAACATTCCAGGACATGCCACAAGTGCCAGATTTATGCAGACAAGGTGCATGTTCCTCCGGTTCCCCTGAATGTTCTGACTGCGCCTTGGCCGTTTGCAATGTGGGGCATAGACATGATTGGCGAGATTAAGCCTACAGCATCTAACGGGCATCGCTTCATCCTAGTGGCGATTGACTATTTTACGAAGTGGGTTGAGGCAGCATCCTATGCTACGGTAACCAAGACTGTTGTGGCACGGTTCATTCGGCACAACCTGATATGTCGGTACGGTGTCCCTGAGCGGATTATTACAGACAACGGTACCAATCTGAACAACAAGATGATCGCTGAGCTCTGCGAACAGTTCAAGATACAGCACCACAATTCTTCCCCTTACAGACCGAAGATGAATGGGGCTGTAGAAGCAGCAAATAAGAACATCAAGAAAATCGTGCAGAAGATGACAGTGACCTATAAAGATTGGCACGAGATGTTACCGTTCGCTCTACATGGGTACCGTACCTCAGCTAGGACGTCATCCGGGGCAACTCCTTTCTCTCTGGTTTATGGCATGGAGGCAGTCTTGCCAATCGAAGTGCAAATACCCTCTCTCCGAATAATGAAGGATGCAAATCTGAACGAAGATGATTGGATCCAGACACGACTTGATCAACTCAATCTCATTGACGAAAAAAGACTTGCTGCTATCTGTCATGGTCAGACATATCAGAAACGAATGATCAGGGCATTTAACAAAAAGGTCAGACTACAGGAATATCAAGTTGGGGATCTGGTAATCAAGAGAATCATCCTTCCTCAGAGTGATCCAAGGGGCAAATGGACCCCTACGTACGAAGGGCCATTTGTGGTTAAGCATGTGTTCTCAGGAGGAGCAATGATATTAACCAACATGGATGGTGACGACCTTCCTCACCCCGCCAATGCAGACATAGTTAAAAAATACTACGCATGAAAAAAGACCCGCTAGGCTGACATGCCTAGGCAAAAATTAGGGCTTCCCGTCGAACCAAAAGGGTTCGGGCAAAATGAAGGGATGAAAATGAAAAAATCTGTACACCCGGCAAGTCGAAAACCTGAAAAGGCGGCTTGGGCAAAAATGGGTATCCCGGTGGACTGAAAACCCGAAAGGGCGGTCCAGGCAAAATTAGGGATAAAAGCGTAATACTATGTCTCATTGGATCACTTTGCATCCAGAATCCGGTATCTACATCAAGTTCAGACGGCATCGATCAGTCAGCTTCACCTTCAACCAAGGTCATCAAGTGATGAGACGCTCGTAATTATAAAGACAATAGCAGAGTTGAAACCCAGTGGATCATTCATACTTCACACAGCTGTTTTATTTTCTTTTGTACAAAATTTGTATAAACTCTCTTGTTCGGCGGCGTACCTCTTACTAGGACGTCAACCTCTTGTACACAAAATGCCTATTCACAGGCTATTCAAAAAAATCAATGCAAATATATTTTCAGTTAAACGTGCCAAGTGTTTTTCTTTTTTCTGTTTTGTTTTGCGAAGAACGTCCAAGGTTCAATTTGTGATATATGCATTGACAATAATTTGCTAACTCATAAATATTTGCATACGAAACAAAGGAATTAATTGCAGGTGACACTAGAAACAGGGGCAATAAAAGAATTGTCTAAACAATCCAATTGCTCTATCCTCCAAGGTACCAAGGTAGGTCCAGCTAAAGAGCATAACCAGATACCTTAATTCCCCAGAGAGTGGTTCAGTAAAACAATACATTCTTCTCCAAGCTATTATTAGATTATCAAGGAAATTGAGTATCCTCCCGTAGATCTCAACCTCCCCAGCAGCAGCACATATTCAATACAAGCATCCCCGGCAGTCTTGGCCTAAAGATTGTTCCCCGGCGGTATCTCAATATTCAAAGGAATCACTTCCCCCGCATAACAAAACTTCCCCAGGAGTCCAATCCAATTCCCCCAGGAAAGTTGGAATTCATACCCCCAAGCAGTAAGCTTATCCCCAGTATATTCTGGAAGCTTATCCCTCTCAGAGCACGAACGCGTCGTCCGGCTTGATTTAAAGAGTTATTTCCTTAACATGATATAACTGGGTTATCCTCAGCCAAAAGCCCCGGAAAGAACGTCGTCGACAAAGTCTTCCTATCTCCAGCGAAGTCCATTCACACTTCCAACAACAAGACATCCTCAGCAAGTTATTATCTACACTCAGCAAAGCATCCCCCCACAGAGTATTGCTTCCCAGCATGGTCGCTAGAGTATCTTTTCTCCCTGCAGAATCTTCCATTTGCCAAGTTTATTCCGCAACGGAGTCATCTTCTCCTACCGGTATTCTTGCAACTACCAACCCCAGCGGCAGCAAAATCAATACTTCAACATCAGCCCAGTACACGACGTCCCGGCACCCGTCAAGGACCTACTTTCCTAGACGAAAACATTCATAAAACTTCACATACATCATTATAGCATGCATAGACGCATCATATCATACAAATCTCATTTATGTTGAGAACATCATTGCTTGATCCATATCATGCATTGCATATGACTGACCTTTACCTTTCAGGAAAGACGCAGTTAAAATACTCAGACATATTTCAAAGCCTTCTCTAGTCCAGCTAAATCGACTCCCAACAGATTTTTCTGATAAAGACTCAGCAGAAGTTATGGTCCCCTCTCCGACAAGTGCGTGAGGTGGTAATTCCTTTTTCAGATGTTTCCCTCTTCGACGATGAGTGTGAGGTGATAGTCTCCTATGGTCCCCTCTCCGACAAGTGCGTGAGGTGGTAATTCCTTTTTCAGATGTTTCCCTCTCCGACGATGAGTGTGAGGTGATAGTCTCCTATGGTCCCCTCTCCGACAAGTGCGTGAGGTGGTAATTCCTTTTTCAGATGTTTCCCTCTCCGACGATGAGTGTGAGGTGATAGTCTATTATGGTTCCCTCTCCGACGGTGTGTGAGGTGGTAAGTCCTTTTCAGATGTTTCCCTCTCCGACGATTAGTGTGAGGTGATAATCTATTATGGTTCCCTCTCTGACGGTGTGTGAGGTGATAATTCCTTTTCCTATGATTCCCTCTCTGACGGCGAGTGAGGTGATTCCCTTTCAGATTATAATAGCCTATGGTTCTCGTTCCGATATTGCAAAGATGGTATTTCCCACCAAGATTTTCTCAACGAGCGTTGTTGAAGTTAAAATCACCCAAGGTTCTCTTACCATTCATGCTAAAGCAGTAACTATACCTGGTTCATTCATCATCTTTTGAAGCTCCAGATCCAGCTCCTGTAACCAGTCAGGATACATCTATACCAAGCATCTAAAAATCAGCTCCTGCAACGTGTCAGGTACTCATTTTTTTCTTTTGCAGGTATGCAGGTTCTCACTAAGGAATCTCTTACGCAATCAACATCCAGATGGCATCTATAAGCCCATCATCCTATCCAGCAACCTCCCATATGGCATCTGTAAGCCCATTCCACCACACTGCTAACATGCGAGCGCAAATTTCTGGGCACTCTAGTGTCCAATCATCTTCTACCCTCGGATTACGAAAGGCACGTCAGCCAATCTGCATCCTCAGGTCTAAGAAGATTGAACAGGGGCAACTGTTGTACCCCAAAATTTGCCCTCCCATATTCTTCAAGAAATTGCCAAGCCAAGTCACAAAATTCCCCAAGGGTTGTGCAGTGCAACTGTCTCCTATATAGTCAAAACTAGGGTTTGTGTTCTGATCAAGAAATTGAAGGTTTCAAAGGCCCAATCAAGTCTCATATGCCTACAAATGTGGTCAAGCATCCTCATATCAAGTTTCAAGGCATTCAGCTCAAAATTGCACAGTCAAAACCCTAAATTGCACTACAGTCAACTGTAGGGGCAAAATGGTCATTTGACAGTCAAAAGTTCAAATTTTTGGTCAACATATCATTTTGAAGCCACAAACATCATTTGATCAATTCTTGATCATGATTCTCAAAATTTGGCTCAGAAATCATCAAAGATGCAAAAGTTACTATATTTGGACAGCTGAAAAAGTCAACTGAAATTGACCAGGGCATAACTTTCACATGGATTATCAGAAAAATTCCATCCAAAGCTCATTTTGAAGAGAAAGACATTTCCTACAACTCATCTTCATACTTCAAGTCCAAGAAATGCTCTCACAAAAAGTTATCAATTTCAATATTATAGGTCATTTTCAAAAGTCAACAAAAAGAGACTTTAAGTCAAAGGCCATAACTTGAGATTGGTAAATCCAAATGACATGGGACCAAAGGCATTGGTTAGAGGACTCAAAGGCCTTTCCAAAATGTCCAAGAACATGAGAAAAGCTTAAAAATTGAGCAAGTTATGCCTTGTGGAAGTTGGGAAATTTTTGGAAATTTTGAAAAGTCAACATTGAGTTAAATGACCCAAAAATGCTAATGGGCCCATTTTTCTTCCATGATTCATCATTCCAATCATATGCACGACCACTTGGCCCAAAGGGAAGTATTTTCTCATTTTTTATTTATTTATTTGAATTATTATTTATATTAATTCATTTAAATTATTTAAATACATGAAAAATATCTAACTTGCCTTAACCAATCTTTTTATGCATGTTTGATACTCAATATTTCGTGTAAATACAAATGGGGAAAGATTTGGAGCTGATTGGCATGATTGAGAGCAAAATACACATGAAAAAGATTCAAAAAGATCCTTAACAAATCAAATCCTTAATCCATAATTGCAAGAGATTTTTATGAATTTTGTTGACCTAATAGCCTCAGTACATAATCAGGATCACAAACCTAATCCTTGGACACTGAAAGCTGCACTCAAGAATACCTTACAAACTTGGAATTTTTGTCAAAAAAAAGCAAAACTGAAAACCACCTTAGAGGTTAATTCGAGGCATAATTCATAATCCATTAGCTTCCTTGAAGGCTCCTGATCATATTCCAACTCCAAACATCCTTCAGAACTCCACGAATTGGTATATGGAACACGAACTGCATCAAAGAAAATTCATAATTGTATATCATATTCCATGCGTTATTTGTGAAATTTATTCATTAATTCATGTTCATGGTGATGTTCTGATGCTAACTGTACCATTTGATTTTGTTTTTGTGCTTTCAACGCGATTTCACCATGTTTAATATCTAGGGTTTTCAGAGTTTTGAATTGGGGTTTTTCACCCAAGGAAAAATTAGGGTTCAAGGCCACCACCATTAGATTCAGCAAGCTGGGACGAACAGGAAGCACTACTCGCGATGAATTTATGACTAACAGAATCCTATTCGCTATTTTCTGATATGTCCTCTATAGCAACGGGTTAAAACCGTTGCTTTTTGTTTTTATGTTTCAGAAAATAAAAAAGACAACGAAGAAGAAGGCTCGGTGGCAAGACGTGACTGGCTTATTCAAATTTCGCGCGTTCCAATCCACTAAATGTGTTGCTTTCTTTATATTATTTATTTGTTATTTATATATTAAACGCGTTAACATGGCGTAGTGGTACAGGTGTTGAGTTGCAATGTCCAAGACCTGGGTTCGAACCCCAGGTCTGTGCAATTTCAATATTATTTTTCATTAACTAATCCCATGCAGCGCTTAATGTTTGGATATACTATATGCCTCCTAATCAAGCATGACACGTCCCCCTGGAGATCAATCCAAGGGCATAGAATGGGAGCACACCCTGAACCCTAGTCAAAGAGCCACATGGCGCCTGGAAAGTCAACGAATTCTGAGGGTCATTGGGCCAGATTTGCTTGGACTATACCTCACAATTGGGGCCTGAACCCCCCCTGGTTTGCAATTTTCTTCATACTTTATTTTTTTTTATTTCTTTTGTTTTATTTATTTTAATGACTTGATTTAATTAATTATTTTTTACAAAAATGCAAAATATCATAAAAATCAGAAAAAGAGAAAAATAATATTTATTTATTTTTTTACAAACAAAAATGCATGTAAATAAATTTAGTAAAATAGGTTTTAACTTTAATTCTTTTTAATAACCAAAAATCCAAAAAAAACATAGAATTAGGTAATTGATATTTTTTCCTTTTAATCTTTTTTCCTCTTTTTACCATAATATTATTTACTTATTTTATTTTCATAATTAAATTGTACATAAAAGAATTTAGGTTTAATTTAGGTTTAAACTTCAATATTTTCTTAATAACTTAAAATAATTAGAATAAGGTTTAGTACTTAGTTTTAATTAATTATTTTTTCCATTAAATCTTAAAAAACACCAAAAAAAAAACATTCCTTTTCAATTTTTAATTTTTTATTCCTCATTAATTCTAATTAATTAAATGCATTAACTTTAATTTTTTGCAAAAGGGTCCAACGCCCATATTTTTATTTATTTAATTCGCGCATTTATTTTATTTCGCTTAATTCATTATGTATCTCTCCCAAAGCGTTGTAACTTAACTTCTCGCACTTTTATCTTTTATTTGCTTTATTTACTTTCTGTCAAATCGGGTCCGGTTTAATTTTGGCGATGTGGACCCGCGCCATTTGTAATAGCTTTAGATTTACTTTTCCCGCAAATATTAACTGTTAAATAAGCATGCAAGAATGAATGGCCATAATAAAATCAAGCGTAGATCACTTTAACATGACAAGACAAATATCAATGAAAACGACACACGAATCGCACACATCACCCCTAGGGTACGCCTCACTGTTGCCTTGCCTCGAAAGGTGATCGTCGAGTAGAGGATGTCTTAGTAAGTCCTCATGATCCGGGAACCTGGCATGAGGGTAGCTTCTAAGGTGTCTTCCCATTGCTCTGGTGATCACCATGTCCCTACAAACTCGAATTGACCCGAACACCTCCAACGGTGGTGCTACCTACCTCTCAATGGTGGGATGGCACTACTTTAAAGGACATTTACACAGACGAATTCCTTAGGGTAGGTAGGTTCTCGTAGATACTTGCTCTCTTCAAAAACAAACAAAAATCTTTTCACACCGACACTTTTCAAAAGCTTTCAAAACAAATTTTTCAAACACTCTGACGTACGAGTCGAACTGAAATTTTTCAAAGAAACTTTTTTTAAACCCACATTGAAAAGCAAACAAACAATTTTGAAAACACAATGAGCAAGTATCTAAGAGCCCATGGATAACCATGGATAGAAAGGGTGCTAACACCTTCCCTTTCTATAACCTACCTCCCGAACCGAGAGCAATCTCTTTAAGGAATTTTTCTGTGCTTTTGTCCTTTCCATTTGGAAAAAATAAAAGACGGTGGCGACTCTTGCTTCCGCGACATTTCGCGAACCAGCGTTAAACAGTCAGTTCCAGATCCACCGATCACAATGACCCTTGCCCGTCCCTTTTACATCCAAAGACAGGGTTTCTTACCAAATCAACGATAAGATAACAATATCAATGGAAAGAGGAAATAAACAAGAAAGACTTTTGAGTAGGTAGAATGTTTCTAGTTGCTTGCTCATTTTCAAACTAAAACATCATTGCTATTTTCAAAACAAACACTCTGATACGGTGGCAGAACCAACTGTTTTGGAAATGCTGGTTTGCGTTTTGCGTTTGTGTTCGCAAAATGTCACGGTAAGCAAGAGTCTCCACCGACTTTTATTTTATTCAATCAGGAAAAGGAAAAAGAACAGAAAAAACCTTTTTTCGAGATGTTTCTAAGTACGGGGGATAGATTATAGAAAGGGAAGGTGTTAGCACCCTTTCTATCCATGGTTTTCCATGGGCTCTTAGGTACTTGCTCATCTTTTTAAATTGCTTGTGTGTGTTTGTTTTGAAAAGTTTTGTTTTACTTCGCTTTAACCCTTGCTTCTGTCTTCAAGAGTGTTACGAAGTTGTTTTTGAAAACTTTGTTTGAAAAAGTGTTTGGTGTGAAAAAGTTTATTTTTAGCAAGTACCTACCAGCATCTACCTACTCGAAAAAAGAATTATTTCTGTTCTCGTTTCCTTTAGACAGCGCTATCCTACTATTTGAGAAATAGGTAGCACCGTCGTTGGAGTTTGTAAGGGTCAATTCGAAAGGGACATAATGGTCATTGAAGGAAACATGTAAGGATACCTTAGCATTTTAAAGGGACTGTCATCATATATTTATAGGCAACATCGAGGGACAAGATCATATACCGTAGGAAACTTCGAGGGACCATGATCTTTATGATGATCTTTATGATGATTTTAACTGAGGGTCTTTGCTAAGGGTATCCCTATGTTCGAGGGACATGACCATTATTTTCCGAGGCAACCAAGTGAGGCATACCCTAAGAGTGAGCATGTGCATGTGTTTGATTTCAGTTATTTAATCTTTTCACAATTAAGGTGATCTACTGTTTTAATTTTCAATTTGTCTTTCCATACAATCCTATTAACATACATCTATGCAGTTTATAGTTTGCAGAATTAAAAGCAAGAAAGTTTAAAGTCCTAGCTATTACAAGACTTTTGCAGATACATAATTATTTTGAACTGAAAATAAAAAGGCGGAAATGTAAACCTAAGCTATTACAGAGCTTTGGGGCAATTACATAATAATGAAGAGTGCGGAAAAGAAACCCTAAAACTATTACATCCCGGAAGCAATTAGATAATTAGAAAAAAAATGCGAGAAAAGATAAATCTACGTTATTACATTGATAATGCGACCTATACAATTTTCCTAGAAATTAAAATGTAAAAGAATAAATAAAAATAAATTAAGGAAAAATTAAAACCTAAAATTCTAAGTTAATGTTTTTGGTGTTTTTTTATGAAAAAGTGATTTATGATAATTAATTAAATAAACCTAAAAATCTTAATTAATTTTAATTAGTAAAAAATGTTAATTTTGAAAAAAAGTTAATTGAAATACCTAAATCCTAATTAATTTTAATTAATAAAAAAAGGTTAATTTTGAAAAAAAGTTTAAAAAGTATAAAATTAATTAACCTAAAAATTAAATTAGGTTTTTTTTTTAAAAATAAAGGTTTGTGAAAAAAAAATTGTGGTTAAGTGAATTTAAGATTGAAAAAGACAAATTGGTTAAAAACCAAAACAAACAATGAAATTAAAAACCTAAAATTAAATTAAAACCTAAAATTAATTATTAGAGTTTAGGAGGAAAAATCAAAGGTTTGTGAAAAATATTAGGTTTTATGAAGAAAAAAAAGTTTTAAACAGAAAGAATAAAATTAGGTAAAAAGATAAATATAAAGGAAGAAAACCAATACCAATAGGGGTGATTGTTGAACTCACTCCCTTAACCTTCTCAGGATGTCTGCCTCGTCATGCATTGGTGGTTATTCTATTTTGGCCATTAGTGTTTTGGCCTCAATATTCTGTAATGAACATGTATAGGACCCTGCTTAAATCTGCAGTGTCGAATCTCATGAACACATTAAATAAATTACTATATATCATAAAATACAAATAAAACACATATATGAAAAGAAAATTAATGTTAAAACCGATATGGCATGTATAAATGATTATACCCTTTTGATCATGGAGATCAAATCAGTCTTACCCTTACTGGAGAAGTAGTGAGATGAATGCTTCTATGCCCTTTTGATCATGGAGATCAAACCAGCCTTACCCTTACTGGAGAAGTAGTGAGATTTGGGTTTGTAATAAGGATTTAAAGGTTTTAGGATTCTTGAAAGAATTTGATATTCTGACAGCGTTGTGGCAAAGGTTTTTTTTCTGTCTCCCTCTTTGTTTGTGTGAAAAGAATGAGATTATATAATAGAAATTAGAGAGAAAAAAATGGACTTTGAATGTGCAATTGGGCCTCAAATGTTCACTTGAGTCTATTATGTTCCAGGTTAAATCGCAGGGGCTTAAGTGAATTTTTTGAAGTTGAAATGTGAAAACAAAATGTAGCCGACATCGAGAACTAACTCTTATCCAAAAATGGGCTCAATCGGATAAATGGTGAATTAGTTATGCATTTTTGGGCAATGGTCGACTCTGACACGTTCTTTAATAAAAAATTGGTATTGATCAGATCATAATATGGTCTTGACTTTGGAAGAAAAGTTGTAGATATCTGAGTCAGTGACCTTGTGTAAAAAGATGGGCCCGATCCAATAAAAATTGACCGAGTTATGAATTTTCGAAGTTTCGTCCCAGATAAAATAATATTCAGCATTCAGGATTTTCGACGCGTCACGTGCACTCTGAGAAAAAAACGAAGGCCTTTTGAATAGAGTCAAACTTAATACCTCCTGTGAAATCTTAGCCAACTCAATTTTTGAAATTTTGGTGCCGGAACCAGCTCGATACGATGAAAATCGACCAAGTTATGATTTTTTGAACATGACGCAAATAAACTTCTGTCACCAATTTTCTGTATGAAAATACTTGATAAATCCGTATTTTTGAAGACCTTATGGTCAAAATTGGCTTCCAGCCGTGAGAGGTGAAAACGTAGATGACGTCAAGACGGAATTTTGACCACCGGAACGGGTTCAAAACAAGCCATGATCTTCAAGTTATGAATTTTTTTGTGCATAAAAACTGCACTTTCAGCACACTTTTTCACCATATTTCTTCGAGAAAACTCACACGTTCGGAGACCTTCTTTAAAGAATTGACTCTTGAGCCGAATCTAAATTTGAGAATACGTTATCAGAGATATCTTGGCAAAAGAACACCTGAATATGACGCGCCGGGTTGGACTTGTGAATCTTTGAACCCCAAATCATTGCAAAACGGCGAACCGATCTTCAGCACAGAAAATACTCTGAGAACATCTATTGGCGAAATAAACGTCACTTGTAACCTGAAGAAGCTTGATAAGTATACCTTTATTCCATAACCATAAAACCAATAATATGCGTGTATGAAAAGAGGGTAAATTTTAGGATACAACAAACACCAACACTTTCAAAACATCTTTCAAACTTGAAACATTTTCAAAAGATCGACGCTTTGTATACATTCTTACGAATGAGAGTCATTACAATGTTTGCCTAAATGATGGCGCCTTTTCAAAATACTTTCAAAAAACCACACAAAGTATATTTTCAAACAAAAGTAAGTGATCTAGCAAGCAACTAAGAGCCCGTAGATAACTACGGATGAAAAGGGTGCTAATACCTTTCCTTTTCATAATCTACCCCGTAAACTCAAGAAAACATCTCAAAGTATTTCCTGTTCTTTTCGACCTTTCCTTTTGAATAAAAGAAAAGTCGGTGGTGACTCTTACTAACCGTAACATTTGCGATAAAATTCAAAACAACCAAGTCAGTTCTCCAACCGTGTTACACATAGCATGGATACGTCGACTCATACTGAATTTGAATCGTTTTTATGATTCTTTACTTGAGTATGTGTCGATGCAAAACTGGTTGTGTCGACTCATAATAATGCTTTATGTGTAAAACACATTTTTTAACTCATTTAAAACATGTTATACTATATTTTTATAATGCACACGTGTAGATAACATTTATTTATTATTTCACATATATTTGCAATCATTAAAAACCAATTATGAAGGGGTTGCTCACAAACTCCCTCTTTTTGATGATGGCAAATATTTGATGATGTGTGGCGATATAGTATGGATGAATAAGCTTGCTCCCCCTGAGTTTGTGCATCTTAAGAATTCTTTTCTAACACTAACACGATCTTCTTCTCCCCTTTTGACGACATCAAAAAGAGAATAAGAAATATTTTCAGCAATCTCAGCACATAAAAAAATTGAGATGCAATCACAATAATCATTGTAATCAAAAGAGGAACCAATGTCATTCACACATAATGTCTTTTGGCATAATCTTGGTAGTAACTGAGTAAATAAGTGAGTAAACTGGAAGTAATTAGGGTGAAAGTAATTAATGCAAATAATATTCAGTTTACATAAGCAAAGTAAATTGTTTGAAGGGGACATTAATACAAACATCAGATAAAAAGCATAAAGACAAATGATATGAGATGTATGACATGAAGACAAATGCTAAGGATTGTGCCCATCACAGGATTCATCATAGTTGTAGGGTGGAGGAGGTGGAAGAGGTGGGTTGATGTCAGGATTCTGGGTCATGAATTGATATTGTCGAAATCTGTTTTGGATATCGATGTTTCTGAAATTTTCCATGATTCCAGGATTATCACGAAAGTAATCCACGAAGCTTGTAATTTCATTGTAGAATACCTGGTGCCATTTAACCAAATCCAAGTGTCACGAATGCTATTTTTGGTACATTCGCGTATGCTCATCATGCCATTGTTCATGCTCCTTGTGCCATTCACTCTGCTGGTTATGCCAACATCTCGCTTCTTCATGTCAAGAATCATTGGTAACCTCCATTTGTTGAAACATGGCAGTGACATAAGCAGGAGCTTCCAAGGAAGAGCCTGCGGAAGCAGTGGCAGTAGCATGAGGTTGTGCAGTTTGATCAAATTGATAGTTTATTGGAGACCACTGGTTTGGCACCCACTCACCCCAACCAGTTCCAGCCTGATTTGCCTCAGGTTGGGCATCCTCATTAATATCCGACATGTATGCATCAATAGGATCCTCATAGATTTTTTCAGAGGGTATATCAAAATTATATACCCGTGTATTGGACCCTTTCTCCTTAAAATAAAGACACTGACGGCTTTTATCCCATCTGTATCCCATATGAGATAAAGTTGCCTTATTGAATTCTTGGGCAGCAGTAGGGGAGATAAGAGGGACAGGAGGAATAACAAGATTCTAAAACTTGATAATTCTCATTATTTGTGCAGTATATCCAAGGGCTGTATTCTTCTGACTATTAAGCATAAGAAACATGCGCTTTACAAAATAGTTTGGCCAGGTTAGAGGTGCCCTATCTAACAGAATATGCAGAAGATGAATATCTGACCTATCTATCCTAGAGTGGCCACCGGATCTAGGACACAGTATGCGTGAGATTATCCAATGAAGCATTCTAGGAATGCTTTTGATTGTACCAGTGGTTATGGGTTCAAACTCACCTAGAGCTCTATCAAGTTTCAAAATTGAGGCTATGAAAGTTTCCTCATCATAGTCAGTATCAAAGCTTTGGCCATGATAGCTCTTTATTATTTACCTTCCAAATGGAATGTCAAAAAGAGTTTGCCAATCAATTGCTTCAAATACATATCTTCTTGTGCCAATTTTCACCTTAAAACACCAGCCTTTATTCGTCTCTAAACCAGCATAGAAGGCTCTTATGAAGTCTTTATGATAATCTTCTCTAACATTAAGAAAGGACCCTAATTGTTTATCATCTAAGATATCACATACATTTGTGATATGAAGAGACAAGACCTAAGCCTTGTTGAGGACATGAGGCTTTATAACTAACCTTGTTTTGAAGGATTGCTCAAATTCTTCAGTAATAGCAGGATGCATGATAGACAAAGCGCTCGAAGGAATATCTGTGGCAGATCCAAATGGTCCTGCACCAAATTTTCCCTTGCCTTTTGTCTTTGGAGGCATTCTGTTTGTTGAAGAAGGATAGTTAAGAGTTTGGAGGTGAGGGTTTTGGAAGATGAAGAGAGTGATGAGAGTGGCAAACGATGATTAGGGTTAGATGATGTATGTAATGAATTAGATAATTGGAAAGAGTTTAAAAACATATAATTGGGTAGATGGGTTGGCCCAACTCAAATTAATGCCATTTATTATCCTTATGTGTCGATACGAAACTCGTATGTGTCGACACATCTTGTATTGAAGAACTATTTTTAATGTTTTGCATCGACCCAAGAGTCCTATGAGTCGACCAGAAGTAACATGTGTCGACGCAAACCTTGATGTGTCGACTAGAAATCAATTCTTAATTTTTTAAAAATATTTTTCTTCAGTATGAGTCGACTCATAACTGTATGTATCGACTCATAACACGAATTTTAACAGAAATGCAGTTTTCTACAAATTCTTGTTAACAGATGGATATGGTACCCAATTCCAATTAAATCATTATGAAAAATGAATCATCTAAAGATGATTATGCATACATAATGATGTAATGCAATTTGCATATGTCAAGTTCAAACAATTATATATATATATATATATATATATATATATATATATATATATATATATATATATATATATATATATATATATATATATATATATATATATATATATATATATATATATATATATATATATATATATATATATATATATATATATATATATATATATATATATATATATATATATATATATATATATATATATATATATATATATATATATATATATATATATATATATATATATATATATATATATATATATATATATATATATAGTGATAGCATTAATGGATCAATTAAGGTCAATTTATAATAATCGAGAATTCTTACAGAGAAAGTAGAGAGGAAGGATATTACCTCCATTGATGAGATGTTAAAGACACGCGTACAAAAGCTAAAAACACATCTCAACAGCATGGTGAGATATAGATATAATGTAAGTATATGTATGCTTAAGAAATCAAGTAAGAAAGATTTAAAATCCCTAGCTCATGACGAATGTTGAAGAAAGGTTCCGTTGCTAGTGGTTTGTAAAAATGCCAGCAAGTTGATTTTTAGTATCAACATGCTCAAACACATGCTCGCGAAAAAAGTGATGCCTAATCTCTATGTGTTTAGTGCGTGAGTGTAAGACAAGATTATTAGTAAGGTTTATAGCACTTGGGTTGTCACATTTTATTGGATACGTTTTAATTGAATATCATAGTCTTGTAATTGTTGCTTCAGCCATAAGATCTGAGCACAACAACTACCAACTGCAACGTATTCACCCTCAGCGGTTGATAAAGCAATAGAAACCTGCTTTTTGCTATGCCAACTCACTAGAGAGTTTGAAACCAAATGAGATGTTCCACTAGTGATTTTCCTATCTGATTTGCATCCAACAAAATCAAAATCGGAGTAACCTACTAAGCTGCAATCGCTTCCCTTGGAATACCATAGCCCATACTTAGATGTATTATTGAGATATCTAAGTATACGCTTGACAGCTTTCAAGTGGGATTCCTTAGGATCCGATTGATATCGTGCACACATGCAAACACTAAACATGATGTCAGGCCTAGATGCTGTAAGATACAAAAGGGATCCAATCTTACCTCTATATTTCTTAACATCAACACTCTTACCATGTTCATCCTTGTCTAAATTCCTGTTGGTAGGAATAGGGGTATCAATTGATTTTGAGTTATCCATTCCAAATCGTTTAAGCAACTCTTTGCAATATTTTGTTTGACATACAATTGTGCCTTCATTGAGCTTCTTTATTTGAAGATCGAGGAAGTAGTTTAGCTCCCCCATGAGACTCATCTCAAATTCACCCTGCATAACTTTGGAAAATTCTTCGACCAAGTGTAGATTAGTTGAACAAAAAATAATATCATCTACATATATTTGAACTAAAAGGATATGATTTCCTTTACGTTTGAAAAGAGTGGTATCCACTTTACCTCTTGAATAACCATGATCAAGTACAAATTTACTAAGTCTTTCATACCAGACCTGAGGGGCCTGTTTAAGACCGTATAAAGCTCGTTTTAACTTGAAAACATGATATGGATATTCATTATTCTCAAAACCAGGAGGTTGTGAGACATACACCTCTTCATTTATGACTCTGTTAAGAAAAGCACTCTTTACGTCCATTTGGTAAAGCTTAAATTCTTTTGCACACGCATAAGCAAGCAAGAGACATATAGCCTCAAAGCGAGAAACTGGAGCATGAGTCTCCTCATAATCAATGCCCTCCTCTTGGTTATACCCTTGTGCTACTAAGCATGCTTTATTGCGGGTTATCACTCTGTTTTCATCAAGTTTACTTCTAAAAACCCACTTGGTGCCTATGATATGATGGTCTCGTGGACAGGGGACAAGTTCCCAAACGTCATTCCTTTTAAACTGATTTAGCTCTTCTTGCATGGACATTATCCAAAATTGATCAATCAAGGCCTCTTTGGCATTTTTAGGTTCTACTTGTGAAACAAAAGCAAAGTGATAACAAAAATTACTTATCTTGGAGCAATTCATTACTCCTTTTGAGATATCTCCCAATATGTTGTCAATGGGATGGTCTTTAGAGGACTTCCAAGCTGGTGGAAGATTATTAAATTCTGTTGGCTCTTCTTCCTCATCTTTTGTATGGCTTGTATCTTTTTCCTCCTCATCGTTAACTGTTTTGGACTGATCAATTTCCTCAACAGTTTCTTTGAGTATGTCTTCAGTAGATACACCTGCACCATTAAGAGAAATACCTTTTCCGACATGTTTCAGATAAGATTTATCAAAAGAGACATGAACTGACTCCCCAACAGTAAGTAAACATTTATTATATACCGCATATGTTTTTACTTGATTGAGAGTATCTGAGAAAGATACCTTCATCTGCTTTTGCATCAAATTTTCCAAGATTTTCTTTTCCATTATTCAAAACAAAACATTTGCAACCAAATACATGAAGATGTGACAAGTTTGGCTTTCTTCCTTTTAAAAGTTCATAAGGTGTTTTATCCAAAATGGGACAGATTAATATTCTATTTAAAATATAACAAGCTATGCTAATTGCATCAACCCAAAAATATTTTGGTAATCCACCTTCATTGAGCATTGTTCTCGCCAACTCCTCTAAAACACGATTTTTGCGCTCCAAAACTCCATTCTGCTGTGGAGTTCGAGGTGCTGAAAAGTTATGCTCAATACCATGTGTTACCCCAAAATTTTCCCTCTCATTTCTCAAAGGATCCTCCTAGACCCCCAGGTTTGCTTCTATCAAGTTTCAAGTCTTGGACTACAATTTCCCAAGAAAGACATACACAAGGGCAAAATTGGCAAAATTAGGGTTGTGACTGAAAATGATTGAACTTTGATTTTTGACCTAATACCTGGCTTATTGGTTGGAAGCATGATCTCAAGGATCCGAGCGCGTCATTTTGACCTAATTGCACATTTCAATTCATCTCCTGAGATCAGTGGATTGATAGACAAAATTCGGTCAACTGGTGGGAAAAGTCAATTGTACACTAAAAAGTCAAACTTTTACTTTTTGACCAAAGTTGAATCCCAAAAATCATATTTCATCAAGACCTCCAAAATATGAAATTTGATCATCAAAAATCAAGAAAGTTAAAAATCCAACTTTTGCAATTCAAAATGGTTCAAGATGTTATAAATAATTCAAGTTATTACAAAATGACATTTTTGCAAGTTTACAAATCCTAAACTTTGTATTGCTTGGACTTTTTCCTTTGACTCAAAACCTTGCCACAATGCTTTGTCTTTGATACAATGTGCATAAATTGCTCCACAAACCAAACTTGTTTCATGCTGCAAACTATGTTGTCCAAGTTATTGCTGAACAAAATGATATACTACTTCTATACATTGCCATAACACTCCAAAAACCTGCTCATTTGTTGTCCTACAAAACCTTGTGCTATGCTGCACCACAAACCTGTTAGAAAGCCTGTATATGTTATCCTATACAGTCCAAAAAACCAGTCCAAAACTGATCTTTGCAGTCTACTCCAACCTGCACCATAACAGCCACAAAATTGCACCAAAATGGCAAAAGAAATTGGGTGGAAAAAGTATCAAAGCAGTAGGCTAAAATAGTTCAAAAGAACTTATTTTGTTTCCATCCTAAAACTCAGCCAAGGATCTACAAAAGGGACTGTTTCATAAGAGTCAAGGAGGGATTTTTTTTTTGGAGAGAAAAAGAGAGAAGAGAAAAACAGAACTTTTGTTAAACTCTGCTCATTCATAAAACCCAACTCATTCATAAAACTCAGTTTATCCATAAAACTCTGCTCATCTTCAACTCTATTTTCACTCACAAAATATAAAAATCCCCAACCCATTGTTGTATAACCTTGCAAACTTTCCCCTAAACCAACTACCCAAACACCTCATATACATCACATAGAGATTGTTCTAACATAAGCACAGTTTCTGTAACACCTTTATCATCACCTTCCAAGCATAAACAAAAAAACAGTACTTTGCACCTTTGACTGGGTTGGAGCAATTCTGGAACTTGGTCACACAGAGCAAGGATTGGAGTAGCTCTAAAGAGGAGTTCGGTCATTCATCACTTTGCATCTGGAGATATCCATATGTATTCTAAATTTTCGCTTCAAGAGGTCAGGGGCTAACATGGGTGCCCGTGTCACTGGACATGACTCGTGTCAGTTTAGCTGGTACAGAAAAGGAAAAAATGCACATGGACCATTAAAGAAGCTGACATGGGTGCCCGTGTCATAGGACACGGCCCGTGTCAGACCAGACAACATAAATTTTGATTTTCTTTTAATCTTTTACTTTTATTTTCATTCAATTTGGTTGTAATAATTAGGACTTTTATTTTTTGCAACCCCCACTTGTACACTTGTATACCCCATCCCTCAAAAAGTATGTAATAGCATAGGACCTTTATTTTTTGCATTTTTGCTTTCATAAATGTTAGTAATTAGGGTGTATGGCAAGATAAAACCAACAAGTAGACCACCCTAATCAAAGACTAAATGCATGCAATCAGACACACCATTCACACATGCACCTCTAGGGTAATCTCGCTTTGTTGCCTCGGAAAAATAGTCATGTCCCTCGAATATGGGCGTTTTAGCAAAGACCCTCGATAAAAGATCGTAGTCCCTCGATGACCCTCGATGTTGCCTCCAGTAAATGATCTAGTCCCTAAAACGACATTGCTAAAACGTCCCATGGGTTGCCTTCTATGACTATACAAATTTCCCACGTCCGTCCCTTCACATCCAACGATGGGGCTTCTTACCAAAACAATGGTAAGATAGAAACATCTAAGGGAGGAGGAAAAGAACACTAAAGATCTTTTGAGTAGGTATATTTCTCCTAGTTGCTCGCTTGCTCACAACAAAAACATTTTATACACCAATACTCTCATTTTGAAACATTTTCAAAAGATAACACTTTGTACGCGTTCTTATAGAAACGAGAGCCATTAAAAAGACACCTTTTCAAAATCACTTTCAAAAACACATTCCATAAACACCTCTTTGAACTATTTTCCAAACAACACTTTGCACGCGTTCTTATAGAGATGAGAACCATTACAAAGACGTTTTCAAAATACTTTCAAAACCCACATCACAAGCACACTTTCAAACAAAAGCAAGTGATCTAGCGAGAAACTAAGAGCCCGTAGATAACTACGGATGAAAAGGGTGCTAATACCTTCACTTTTCATAATCTACCCCCCGAACTCAGAAAACATCTCTAAAGGTCTTTCCTGTTCTTTTCAGCCTTTCCTTAGTGGATAAAAAAAGTCAGTGGCGACTCTTACTATCCGCATAATTGCGATCAAACGTAAAACAACCAAGTCAGTTCTCCCACCGCGTTACAGAACTGGCGACTCTGCTGGGGAAAAACTTAAAAGTGTGGTTACCATAGGGCTAGATCACCTTTATTTGCTTTCTTTGTTTGACTTGTATGCTTTACATTTTGGTTCTTTGTTTGGTCTTAAATCCTCTACCTGAATTTGGGATACCTTATAGGTAAGTAGCAATACGTTGCTGAAACTGTGCGGGGTATACCGACATGGTCTACGAAATAGCTACGTTAGTGTGACATATTTGTGGGTACCGGTAGCCCTTGAGTAGTCAAGGAGAATACGGGGCCGCTGAGTGATGTCATGAATCATTAACTGACTTTAGAACCTTTACTTGACCAACTTGGCCATTAGGACGTAGTGAGATGACCGACTTTGGTGCAGTCCAAAGTTGGTAGATACTCGATACTACACTCATTGAGGTTTGACTTTTTTGGGATATTTCGGTCTCCGTGAAAGAGGCTTACGCTGAAACAATGCCCGAGAAGACAAATTAGTGATATTGAGATCCCTTAGAACCCGGTTACTATTACTAGAACAAGTTAAGCCAACCAAACTTCAAGAGGGTACTTACCTATAAAACCTCATATGAGCCTAAGCCTAAGGATTTGTTTGATTTAACTTGTGCATATGCTTGTACATAACATCATGACATCATACAATAGCATTTTAGACTAACCATTTCAAGGATTTTGAGAATCATCTTTGTTCTATTTTGTAGGATATGACTCCCACTCGCAGGAACACAATCCAAGTCAACCTTGTACGAGTACCTTTTCAGCTCAAGGATTTAGCGTCAAGGGTCCCTGAGAATTCTCCGTTCACCAAAAGACATGGACGACTTCTCAACTTGGTTACCTCGAGCTTTGATGAAGATATGATGAAGGTGCTTTTCCAGTTCTTTGACCCGTTGCACCATTGCTTTACCTTCCCTGATTACCAGGTTGTACCAACTATGGAAGAGTTCTCTCAGCTCTTGGGAATTCCTATCCTCGATCAACTACCTTTCAACGGTACTGAAAGAGGCCCAAGCCCTGAAGAGGTTGCCCGAGCTTTATACTTGCAATAATCTGACATCACGGCTAATTGGGAAACAAGAAGTGGTGTCAAAGGGTTCTTAGCCAAGTTCTTACTGGAAAAAGCTCAAGACTGTTGGAACAACCTGGATTTACAGGCTTTCGATGAAATTTTGGCTCTTCTCATCTATGGGTTGGTACTATTTCCAAATCTTGACCAACTTATAGATGTGAATGCTGTCAAAATCTTTTTATCTCACAATCCAGTGCCTACTTTGTTGGGAGATATCTTGCATTTTCTCCATGCTCGCACCATGAAGAGAAGAGGAACCCTCATGTGTTGTACTCCTTTGTTGGCTAAATGTTTCTTTTGTATCTTCCCTGATCCGTTGTGAAGAATGAGCAAGGTTTGAGGTGGTCCAATAGGCTGATGTTACTCAGGCATTCGAATATCCACTGGTGTTCTCGATCCTTGGAGGACATTACTATCATCGATCATTGTGGGAAATTCCCTAATTTTCCTTTGCTTGGCATTAGGGGAGGCATCACTTATAACCCTTGCTTAGCTCTGTGACAGTTTGGATACGCACGAAGAGATAGTCCACATGACGCGCTCATCCAAGGTGTGGTGTTCGACTATGAAAGCGATGATCAAGACTACCGTCAGAGGTTTATACGAGCTTGGAGGATGCTAAGCAAGGTGGAAAGTAGGACATTGGGGCACAAGAATTCCATTCCCCTTGAGACTTACCTTATGTGGGTACGGGCTCGCGCTCAGAGTCTCGCAATGCCTTACCCCTCCATTCTCCCAGTTATCATAGAGCCTGTTGTTGAAAGAGATGTCCCGTACACTGTCCTTCATCCCAATATTCCCACCTCTCTCGAAGACTTACAAAGGGATTGGATTCAGCTTAACGAAGAATGAGACACTTTTGAAGCCCAACTCTACGCCAGTCAGAAGAAAGTTATGGAACTCACCAAGCAGCTTCATGAAGAGCGCAGTCTGAATGCCTACATCGCACCAAAGAGGATGCGTTCAACTTTTTTGTATTAGAAGTTTTGTATTTTATTTCTTTCATTGTAATCCCAAAGAGGCATGATGTACTCAAACTTGGATTTATTAATATAACGTGTGTTCCTTTTTTGTCTAAAGAAAATTTAAATCTCTAATTTCCTTGAAATCATTTGCATATGCATCTTCATTCATCATAACACAAACAGGTTTCTTACAACAGGCCTCCTTATCTTTCTACTATTTATTTCAGTGAGATGGATATTGAACAGACAGTAAAAGATCTTCAGGCGTAAAATGCTCAGTTTCAACAAATGTTCTTGACTCTGGAAAAAGGACAAGAGGAGTTGAAAACTCTACTGATCAAAGAAAAGAAGAAGAAAACAAAGAAATCAACCGGTGTTTTGAATCTGGGGAGAAGGTTCAAAGGACCAACCAGACGGACTCTAGACTTCCCAACATCATTAGGTGAAGGGGATAACCAAGAAGGGAAAAACAAGGAAGTGACTGACCATCCATAATCTGAAGAGGAAGAAGAGGTTGACTACTCTGAAGATCAGTATCCTCCAGTTGACGACAAATACAAATAGTTGGAAGATTGCCTCAATGCTATGGAGATCCAGAAGGAACCCGGGTTGGATTTTGAAGAGCTAGGACTTGTCTCAGGGGTTGTCATCCCACAAAAATTCAAGGTCTCAACTTTTGTAAATATGAAGGTGTCTCTTGTCCAAAGCTGCATTTGAGATCATACGTCAAGAAAATTCAACCCCGTACTGCGGATAGAAATCTATGGGTGCATTTCTTCCAAGAAAGCTTGTCAGGGACGCAATTGGATTGGTTCTATCAGTTGGAAGGGACCAACATCTGCAATTGGGAAGATTTGGCGGCCGCTTTTTATAAGTAATACCGGTATAATGCTAACTTAGCTCTAACTCGGACACAGTTGCAAGGCATGTCTATGGGTACAGGTGAAGGTTTCAAAACCTATGCTCAAAAATGGCGGGATCTCATGGGAAGGGTCCAACCCCCTCTATCAGACAGAGAATTGATGGGTATGTTCTTAGGCATGCTATCTGGTCCATTTTTCAAACACCTGATCGGAAGCTCCTCGACTGGGTTTACCGAATTAATCATGACTGGTGAACGGGTAGAAGCGGGTATAAAAAGTGGAAAAATTCAAAGAGATACATCCTTGAGCATGAAGAAGAAACCCTTTATCGGAAAGAAGGAGGTAAGTGTTGCATATGACCACAGGAATCAGGACAGAATTGAACACCGTCCAGGGGTAGGGGCTGTCATGATCTCTAAGCCTGCACCTACTCAACAAAGGAACAATCAGTCTAGAATGGAAAGGCCGGTAAGACAGTTTACCCGGATAAATATGACATTGTCTCAAGTCTTGCCACATTTGCTGAAATCTAATCTAGTAACCTTGCGGGAAGCTCTGAAGAATCCCAACACTGCCTCTCCCTATTACAACCCAAATGCTCGTTGTGCTTACCATTCAGGAAGTCCAGGTCATGATACAAACGACTGTTGGGCTTTGAAAAACAAGGTGCAAAACCTTCTCGAGGCAGAGGAAATTGAATTTGACGCCCCTGAGATCCCAAACATTATCATTGCTCATATTCCCAAGCACGGCCATGGTGTTAACACTGTTGAAGATGATGTGTTTGTTACTGTTGTTGATGAACTTGTTACTCCTCTCCTGACCGTCAAGAGGAACCTTTTGAAGGCCGGTTTATTTCCGGGTTGTGGCGAAGGTTGCCACCTCTGTTTATCTCTACTTACTGGTTGTTATTTATTGAAGACAAGTGTCCAGCGCCTGATGGATGGCAAAGAGATTTTGTTTGAAAAGACTCCCGTTCCAACCATTTCATACAAGGATGTTTCAATAATAACCATTTCCACCAATCCTCCCAGGGTCTCCACTAAAAGACCCGTCAGGATTACATCTGTTCCGAAGGTGACTCCACTGATAATTACTATGTCAGGGCCAATCCCATACTCCTCAGACAAAAATATTCCCTGGAACTATAGGGGTAACGTCTACTACCACGGTGTCAAGCAAGATTGGCTGGCTGATGAAGACCCGATTTTTGAGAAGGTTGACCCCGACATTGGCAACATTGTGGGAGCCAGCAAAATAACCAGAAGTGGAAGAGTGTTTTCCCCTGAGATTTCTCCTCTGAAAGCTATTACTGGTCCTATGATCATTCATGCTTTTGTTCTTGTTGATACTACTACTACAGTTCCTGTGATTACCCCTGTTGATACCCCTATCACCAAGTCGACCGAGACTCGGGGCAAAGACAATTTGGTTGAGCCTGTCCGGACGAAGGCGCAGTCAGTATCTATCCTAGAGGCTTCTTTTGTACCCCAAAATTTTCCCTCTCACTTTTCAAGAATTTTCTCACAAGATCTCCTTGGGCTCAAGACTGCACTAGGGTTTGATCAGCTCAAGACACCTCCTTAAGCATTGGTGACCAAAATTAGGGTTTGAGTTTGCACAAGAATTTTTGAACTATAAAGACTTCATATGACTTTAATGTACCATTATGGACTCCCAAGATTACTCATGTCAAGTTTCAAGCCCTGGATCACACTTTTGATTAGTCAATTGAATAATTGACCTAAAAATCAGTTGTATTGGGGAAAAAGTCAACCATGGCCAATTTACAGTCAAAACTCATAATTTTTTATCCACATCAACATTTTTAACTCATATGAACCATTTGATCAAGTTTGGACCACAACTCCTCAAGAAATTTGATCAAATCTCCAAAAGGGCAAAATGGTCAAAATTAGGGTTTTGATTAGGAAAGGGCAATTTCTGGTTTTTGACCTAGCAAATGGTCAATTGATTTAAGGCATGATCTTGAAAATCCATTTTCATCATTTTGACCTAATGACATGGTTCAAAACATTTCAAGTCCATTGGGTTGACAGATGAATTTTTGAAATCAACTGATCAAAAATCAACTGTATACTGAAAAGTCAAACTTTGACTTTTTGGTCAAATTCAAGTTCCAAAGATCATAATTCATAAAAACATGTCAAAACATGAAACTTATTCATCAAGAAATCAAAAAGTCAAGATTTCATTTTGAAAAGTCAAAATTTCTAAACTTAGAAATTTTTCTGTGTTGAAAATTCATGTTTTTTCATAACTTTGAGCCAATTTTTCACCATGATACAAGATGATTCAAGAGAAACTCCCAACATGAAACATGAAAGTTGTAGATATCCATGAAATCTACAAATTTTATTCACACAACTTATTCCAAAAGTTCTTGGATCTCAAGTTATAATTTCAAGAATATAAGGTCATGAAACTAAACACTTAGTGAAATTTTGCCCTAATTTGGTCAGGATTTTGACCTAACTTCATGGCACTTCTTCATATAGTTCCAAGGGGAATATTCAAAATCAATTCAAAGATGGGTTGTATATCATATTTTAAGCTTTCCAAAATGTCCAAGAACTCCTTGAGATCATTCTTGAGTAAGGAGAATCGAAGAGATGAAGTTGGTGTTTTGTCACTTGAATTTTAGGTCATTTTCATCATGAACACAAGTGCAATTTCAATGCTAGGCTGCATAATATTGCTTTGAAGGCCTCCTAACTTATGTATCTATCCATTATTAATGGACTACACAAACTTTTGAGCTTTAATCCAAGTGGTTTAAGCTTTATCCAATCCACATTTCCATTAATGGCACAAAGTGAACACTTCCATTTTAGAAAAGCAAGCTTTTGTGTAAAGTCAATTCTTGAGCCTCTAACTTGTTCCCTATGATAACACTCCATCCACAAAGTCAGAAGCAAGCTTTCTTAAAGCATAACCACTCTATCTTAGCAAGTACATAATGCTTGGAAACTTGAAATTCTCAAAAATCACATGTTATGCATAAACTTGTGATTTTGAATTCTGATCAACAACAAGTCTCCAAACTTTTTGCTTATAAATAGAGGCACTATTTGTGAGCTAGAACACGAGCTTGAGCACCCTGAAATACACCAAAACTCTCTCAAATCATAATTTTTTAAAAAACTCCATTGTTGCACAGTTTCTGACCTTAAACCTCAAACTCACATTTCCCTCGTGCGTTTCTTGGCCTTTTAGTTTCTAAAGCTTCCTTGCATCAAGGGTAACTCATCCCTGTACCTGTTTCACTTCTGTAACACCATTTACCCTGTCTTCTATAACCAAAAACAGAGCATCACAATTGGACTTCTCCAGACCATTCCAGCCACCCTCAACTCAAGCCAGCCATTGCATTAGCTTCCTAGAGGTCCAAGGAAGCTAACCTGATCGTCAGCACTGCCTGAAACAAGCTTAAATCCATTTCACGATTTCCAGTTTTGAGGTATTTTTCTTGAAATTCTATCTCATTACTCAGGAATTGTTAGGCTTGCATTTGTGAAGATAAAATGTAGACATCATTGCCCTGAAGCTGTACATGTCCATAGATTTCATTTATTTTGATTGAGCTAGGAGAATTTTGAGTTTGAACTTTCTGAAATATTTAGGTCAGAATTTGGTACTTTTAAAAATTCTCATTCATATTTGATTTATAGTTTATGATATTTATATGGTTGAATTTGTGTGACAAAATGGAGCAATTTTTATGTTTACATTTTTGCAAATGGTTGAGAAATGAGCAAGTTACAGATCCTTTGGCTGGAGGTTGAAGATGAAGTACAGTCAGGGCGTGTTTTGTATTATGTATTTATCATTTCATACAAGTTAACGGATGTATAGCCACCCCAGTGGTAAAGCGCGCGCCTGTTCACCCCATGGTCATGGGTTCAAACCCCAACGTGACCATTTTTGTTATTTTTATATTTTCTGACTCTTTTTTGTTCTTTTTTGGCAGCATTTGGGCTCTTCATTGGGCTTAGTTTATTTTTGCTCATGATACTCTTTTGTTTACTAATGAACCCCTCTGACTTTTTATTATTATTTATTTTATTTTTATTTTCTTTTTCTTTTCATTTATTATTATTAATATTAATATTAATATTAATATTTATTTTATTGACAAAAAAGATAAAAAATATATTTTTATTTATACTATATACATTTATTTTATTTTCTAGATTAAAACATCAAAAATATTATTTGTTACAAACTTAACCTTTTTTTAATTAAATAGATTTAGGCTTATTTTATTTTCTTAAAATAACTATAGAATTTATACTTTTCCTAATTTAATTAATTTTCATACTATTTAGTTTAATGTTAAAATCTTCTTCATAAAACTTAAAAATATTTTCTCTTTTAAATTAAATTAGTTTATTGTTTTATTAAACATTTTTTAGTTCATTAGGTTAAAAAATAAAAACTTTTTTAAACAAGGACAAAACCAAATAAAATTCATTCTTTCTTTTTATTATTCATTACTTTATACATTATTCCTTTTCATATTTTTGTACATTTATTTATTCAATTCAATATGGTTGTAATAGATTAATTAGGGTTTAATTCTTTGCAATCCCCATTTGTACTTTGTACACCCCCTTTCCACAAATAATGTAATAGCTTAGTATTTTTATTTTTCGTAATTTAAATGCTTTATATTCACATGTTAGTAATTAGGGTTTGTATGGAAAGAATAAAATCAATCAAATAGAAAACCCTAATTCAAGACAAAAATAAGCATGAAAGCCATACACTTGCACACAAGCACCCCTAGGGTAAAATCCACTTGGTTGCCTTATAAAATGGCCATATTACGTATGTGAGGTATCTTAGCAAAATCAAACGAATACAAGATCATAGTCCCTCGATGATGCTATCTAAGTTGCCTTACAAATGATCTTAGTCCCTAAAAGAGAATGCTAAGATGCCTTGCAACATTGCTAATCATGGTCATACGATGACCCACGCCCGTCCCGTTTACATCCAAAGATATGGTTACTTACCAAATCAATGGTAAGATAATAATGTCAAAGGAAAAAGAAATGTACAAGAAAGACTTTTGAGTAGGTAGAATGCTCCTAATTACTTACTCAATTTCAAATAAACATCCTTGCTATTTTCAAAAACAAACACCTACACATTTCAAAACATCTTAAAAACTTGAAAAACATTTTCAAAAGATCAACATCTTTGTATACATTCTTACGAACGAGAATCATTACAAAGATTGCCTAAACAATGGCCTATTTACAAAATACTTTCAAAAAACCACACAAAACACAATTTCAAACAAAAAGCAAGTGATCTAGCAAGTAACTAAGAGCCCATGGAAAACCATGGATGAAAAGGGTGATAATACCTTCCCTTTTCATAATCTACCCCCGAACTCAAGAAATAATCTCAAAGGTCTTTCCTGTGCTTTTTCACCTTTCCTTTTAGATAAAAGAAAAGTCAGTGGCGACTCTTGCTAACCGCAATATTTGCGATCAAATGCAAAACCTTCAAGTCAGTTCTCCCACCGTATCACAGCTTCCAAGAAGGAGATGGAAGAAATTTTGAAAATTATAAAGAAAAGCGACTACAATGTAGTCAAGCAGCTAGGGCAGACACCTTCAAAGATTTCTATGCTAGCTTTATTGTTGTGCTTCGAAGCTCATGCAAAGGCTTTGGTGAAATTTCTTAAAACTGCCCATGTGCCACAGGAAACCTCTGTTGACCAATTCGAAGATTGTGTGGCTAGTTTGATAGCTGATAACAATTTGGGCTTTTATGATGCTAATTTGACACCTAGAGGGAGGAAACACAATGATGTGTTGCATGTCTCTGTCGAATGCAGGGGCACTACATTGGCCCATGTCCTGGTAGATACTGGTTCGTCATTGAATGTGCTGCCTAAGAAGGCTCTGGATAGAATAGAATGTGAAGGTTTGACCTTAAAACCCAGCAACATAGTGGTAAGGGCCTTCGATGGTTTGAAGAGAATGGTGCACGGGGAGGTGGACATCCCCATCAAAGTTGGAACTCATACCTTTGATTCAACTTTCTATGTGATGGATATCCGCCCTTCCTATTCCTATTTATTCGGCCGACCTTGGATTCATGGCGCTGGTGCCGTCACCTCTATATTACATCAGATGTTGAAGTATCCAATCAAGGAAAAAATCGTCACTGTCCATGGAGAGGAGGAATATATGGTCAGTCACCTGAACTCCTTCAGGTATGTGGAAATGGATGGTGAGTTCATTGAAACTCCATGTCAGCATTTCGAGGAGGTCCCATACACAGTTTCAGCAACCAAGGCTGTTTCCAAAGTCCCAAAGATTACCAGACCTCCACTGAAGATGGCTTCTCTGAAAGATACCAAGGCAGTAGTCGAAGAATATGGGTGTACCCTTTGGGGCCAACTTCCGGATATCCCCTACAAATCTGACAAATTTGGTTTGGGTTTTACTTCAGGAGTCCAGAAAGCTATTCTTCATGCTCGTGCTGGGGGACCACCTTTGCGTATCAGTAATCAGGAAGTCAACACAGTGGAAGATAGTGATGACAGTTGTGACCTGGAAGATTATATTTTTCCAACTATCAGCAGGACTCAACAACTGGGAATCAAAAGATTTTGTCCCAATTACTTTTATCCAACAGTAATTATCTTTAAATTTTTATCGGATTTATGATAATTAAACAATTTAGACTTTAAAACCTTGTGTCTTACCCGAGGAACAACGGTCCATTTGTGAGGGTTGTTACTTCATCTTCATATGTCATCAATAAATCATGGACGTTTTTGAATGCAAACTTTATACTCTTTGTTCTTTTTTTCTACCTTTTATTATTTTAAAGATAGCTATGCTCTTATACACACTCACATATCAAAATGCAGATCCACATCCACTCAGGATCCCATGGATAACGATCCTGCTATGGCCTATCATGACTTTAAAAATCCAATCTACCAAGATGAATACAAAGATGAGGAAGATTGTGAGGTACCAGGGGAACTGGTCAGGTTATTGCAACAAGAAGAAAGGACCATAAAGCCCCACGAAGATCCAGTGGAAACAGTTAACTTAGGTAACCCCACTTTTAAGTTTCCCCAATAGAGTCACCAGTTCTGTAATGCAGTGGGAGAACAGACTTGGGATGTTTTACGTTTGATCGCAAATGTTGTGGTTAGCAAGAGTCGCCATCGACTTTTATTTTATCTAAAAGGAAAGGTGGAAAAAGAACATGAAAGACCTTTGAGATTATTTCTTCAGTTCGGGGGTAGATTATGAAAAGGGAAGGTGTTAGCACCCTTTTCATCCATAGTTATCTATGAGCTCTCAGTTGCTTGCTAGATCACTTGCTTTGTTTGAAAATGTGCTTTGTTTGAAAATGTTCTTTGTGGTGGTTTTGGAAAGAATTTTTAAAAGGCATCTTCGTTTAGGCAAACTTTGTAATGGTTCTCGTTCGTAAGAACGTATACAAAGTGTTAAACTTTTGAAAATATTTCATGTTTTGAAAGTGTTTGGTGTTTGTTTTGAAAGTGAGCAAGGATGTTTGTTTTGAAAGTGAGCAAGCAACTAGGAGTAATCTACCTACTCAAAAGTCTTTGTTCATTTCTTCCTTCTTTTGATATTGCTATCTTACCATTGATTGGTAAGAAACCTTATCTTTGGATGTAAAGGGACGGGCGTGGGTCATCGTATAGTCATGATAGCAATTTTGTGAGATGTCTTAGCATTTCTCTTTGAGGGACTAAGATTATTTGAAAGGAAACATTTATAGTGTCATCGAGGGACTATGATCTTGTATTTTTAATTGTTTTTTGGCTAAGATATCCCACATGCATAACATGACCATTTTTTAGGCAACAAGTGGAGTTAACCTTAAAGGTGCATGTGTGAATAGTGTTTTTGATTTGCATGCATTTAATCTTTAATTAGGGTTATCTACTTGTTGATTTTATCTTTCCATACAAACCCTAATTACTAGCATTTATATGAAAGCGATAAATTGCGGAAAGTAAAATTACTACGCTATTACATCATTAGGGGGATGGGGTGTACAAATTTACAAATGGGGATTGCAAGAAATTAAACCTAATTATCTATTACAACCATATTGAATAATGAATAATGTATAAGAAATGAAAATATAATATACAAGGATATAAATGGAAAAGAAAAGGATTTTTATTTGGATTTTTGAGGAAAGGGTTTTAACTTAATTATCTAAAAGAAAAGGATTAATTAAAAAATTACCCCAAAACTAATTAAGAAAAAGAAAATAAGTTAGAAAGCATTTTTTAGGATTTTTTAGAAAAGGGGTTAAGTTTAATAAAAAAAATAGTATAGAAATTAATTAATTAAAAGAAACCTAAGTTCAAAGTTAATTTTAAATAAAAAAAGAAAATAACTAAACCTAATCTAATTATTAATTTATTTAAGAAAAATAAATTAAGTTTGTTTAAGAAACTATTTTTTGTCTTTTTAGTTTATAAAGAAAATAAAAATATAGGTATGTAAATAATAAATAAAAACAATTTTGGATTTTTTATTAATAATAATAATAATAATAATAATAATAATAATAATAATAATAATAATAATAATAATAATAATAATAATAATAATAATAATAATAATAATAATAATAATAATAATAATAATAAAGAAAAATAAAATATAAGAAAATATAAAAATAAAAGTCAGGGGGGTTTGAAAATGGTTAAAGGTGTTAGTAAGTAAAGATGTTTTTTTTGTTTGAGTTTGGCCCAATGATATTTTTTGTGATCATAAAAATAAAATAAAAATAAAGGTTGGGTTGTGTTGTGATAAGCATGCAGGGGGTGTGGTGCAGCAAAAAAGGAAAGGCCCTGTGATTAAGCCCAGCACGCTGGTTGTGTGACAAAAAGGAGAAAATGCTAAAAAATAATGACAAAAGGCATCCTGGGATTGAACCCATGACCTTGACCATAAACCCGCGCTACCTTTACCACTGGGGTGGTTCTACATCCGTTAACTTAAATGAAACAACAAATACACAACACAAAACAAGTTCCAGAAATGGCTTCATCTTCAACCTCCAGCCATGATTCTTGTAACTCACTCATTTCTCAACAAAAATGAAAAATGTAAACATGAAAGTTGCTCCATTTTTCCATATGAATCCAACCATATAAATATCATAAGCTATAAATCAAAGATGAATGAGAATTTCTAATGGTACTAAATTCTGACCTAACTTTTTCAGAAAGTTCCAACTTAAAATTCTCACCACTCAAGCAATATAAATGAATTTTAAGGACATGGTCATCTTCAGGGCTATGATATCTACATTTTGTCTTTGAAAATGGAAAGCTAACAATGAATATATGAATATTTCAAAAGTCAGAAAACTTACTTCAAAAACGGAATTCGTGTTTTGCAAATGAGCTTGATTCAAGGTGCTGCAATGATCAGGTTAGCTTCCTTGAGTCCTTAGAAAGTTGATGCAATACTTAGCTTGAGTTGAGAGTGGCTGAAATAGCCTGGAGAAGTCAAGATGCAAACCTCTATTTTTCATTATGGAAGATGGAGAATATGAAGTTAAATAATTGTAACAGGTATTTGGTTAAGTTATATTTGAGGTATAGAAGCTTTGTGGAGGGTTTGGAAAAGAAACGCACGATTGGATTTTGTGTTTCAAGTTTCTTGGCCAAAAATGACAACAATGATGAATTTTTCACAGCTCTGAGTTTCGGAGAGTTTGAGGGTTTTTTTGCTCGTGTGTTAACTCACAAATAGTGTATTTATTTATAAGTAAAAAGTTTGGATGCTTGGAGAAGTCAAAAATCAAGAATCACATGTTTGTGGATTTTTGTTTATTTTTTAAGAAAGCTTAATAAATGTGGTTCCAATGTAAAAGTACCTGGTTTATAGGGTGGCTTAGAAGCTTTAAACATGTTGCTTATGAGCATACGTGTTGTGTGTGTTCAGAACAAAAAGTTAGAGGCTCAAGAAGAGTGGACTTTGTGATTAAAGCCACTTTTCCAAAATGGCAATGTTGCCTTTATTCCTAAAATGGTATTAAGCATGGATAATGCATTGAATGCTTGGATTAGGGCATAAAACTTTGCGTAATAATCTGACTAAAGGTAGACTTAGGGGTTAATACGCTTATGGAACAAGATTATGCAGCATGTTTAACATTGGATCAAAAGGTTCTTCATGAAGAAATGACTTGTAATTCAAGTTTGAAACCCTAACTTCTTGCCTTCGATTCTCTTAGCTCAATTATGATCTCAATGAGTTCTTGGACATTTTTGAAAGCTTGTAACATCCTCTACAACCTTTATGTTGGACATTTTTGAAGATTCATCTTGGAACTAGGTGAAAAGTTGCCATGAAGTTGGTACCAAAAATCTGCCTAACTAGGGCAAAATTTCACTAAGTGTTTTAAGTTCATGAGCATGTCTTCACAAATTCATAACTTGAGATCTAAGTATTTATAGAAAAATTTCTTCCCTACAATGTTTTAGAGCTCATTGAGATCTACAACTTTCATGTTGGAAGTTTCCCTTGAATCATCTTGCATCATGGTGAAAATTTGGTACAAAGTTATGAAAAAAAGTGAATTTTCCAACACTTAGAAAAAAAAATTCTAAGTCTTAGAATTTTGGCTTTTCAAAGATAATTTTGACTTTTCAAATTATTGATGAACAAGTTTCATATTTTGACATGTCTTGATGAATTGTAATCTTTGAAACTTGATTTTGATCAAAAAGTCAAAGTTTGACTTTTCAGTGTACAGTTGACTGAAATTCAACTATCAATCAATTGATCTTGAGAAATGTTTTAGCCATGCCATTAGGTCAAAATGATGTATTTGAATCCTTGAGATCATGTCTTAAAATAATAAGTCATCGGTTAGGTCCGAAGTCAAAAATTACACATTCTCAGTCAAAACCCTAATTTTGACCATTTTGCCCTTTTGATGATCTGATCAAATTTCTCGAGGACTTGTGATCCAAACTTGATCAAATGACAAATATGAGTTCATAATGTTGATATGGACCAAAAATTATGAAGTTTGACTGTAAATTGACCACATTTTACTTTTTCCCCAATACAACTGATTTTAGGTCAACTGATCAATTGACTGAGCAAAAATGTGATCCATGACTTGAAACTTGGCATGAGAAATCTTGAGGGTCCAAAATGATCCATGAAAGTCATATGGGGCATTAAAAGTCCATTTGTCCTTGTGCAAACTCAAACCCTAATTTGAGTCATCCGTGGTTGAGGAGATGTCTTGAGCAAATCAAACTTTGTGTAGTCTTGAATCAATGGAGATATTATGAGAGATTTCTTGAGAAATGAGAGGAAAAATTTTGGGGTACAACAGGGTCCTATTAGGATTTCAAATGAATCAATAGTTGCTCCTTTAATAGTCACTGCCCCTGGGCCGATTCCTTACTCCCCTGACAAAGCAGTTCCATGGAACTATGGTGCTGAAGTTTACTATCATGGGATAAAACAAGATTCTTGGATCAACAAATACAAAGTTGATGTTACTAATATTGCAAGTTCTAGTCAAGTAACAAGAACATGAAGGATCTTTTCCCCTAATATTTCACCACCCACTACTACAACAACTCCTGTCCGCATAACCAATGACAAGTCTAGTGCCAACACTAAAGGAAAAGAAAAAGTAAGTGAGCCTGCTGAAGTAGAGGCACCTGCCAAAGATGTTGATGCTGAGAGCCCTCCACTCGAGAGATGGAGGAAATCCTGAGAATTATAAAGAAGAGTAATTTCAAAATAGTCGAACAACTAGGGAAAACCCCTTCCAAAATCTCCATTTTGTCATTACTACTCTGTTCAGACGCTCATGCCCAAGATTTAATCAAGTTCTTGAAGAAAGCCCATGTGCCCCAAGAAACCACAGTTGACCAATTTGAGAATTGTGTGGTAAGTTTATTGGCTGACAATGGACTAGGTTTTTCCGACGTTGATTTGACTCCTATGGGAAAGAACCACAACAAATCCTTGCATGTCTCTATTGAGTGCAAGGGAACTACCATGGCTCATGTCTTAGTTGATACTGGCTCATCTTTAAATTTGTTACCCAAAGATGCTTTAGACCGGCTAGATTGTGAATGACTGGTATTGAAGCCAAGCGATATTGTTGTAAGGGCTTTTGATGGGTCTAAAATGATGGTTCATGGAGAGGTGGATCTCCCAGTTAAAGTTGGCTCGCAGATTTTCAACTCTACCTTTTATGTAATGAATATTTGTCTCGCTTACTCATGTTTACTTGGGCGCCCTTGGATACATGGGGCAGGGGCAGTAACATCCACCCTTCATCAAAAGTTAAAATACCCAGTCAAGGGGAGATTGTCATTGTTTGTGGTGAAGAGGAATTCATGGTGAGCCATCTCAATTCCTTCAAGTATGTGGAAATGGATGGTGAATTCATAGAAACTCCGTGCCATGCTTTCAAAGTTGTTCCTCCTATGGTTGTCGCTGCCAAAATCTCCTCCGACATATCAAAAGCTGATGAAGTTATACCAAGAATGGTTTCACTTAAGGATGCCCGTGTCGTGGTCAAAGATGGAAATTATACTATCTGGGGACAACTTCTCGACATTTCGTTTAAAGCAAACAAATTTGGGTTAGGTTTCACCATCAAGGCTCAAAGAGAGGTCAGGCGCGCTCGCATGGGAAAACTACCTCTTCGCGTCAGAAATCATGAAGTAAACATTGTGGAAGACTCTGATGATAAATGAACTTTTGAAGATTGGATCTACCCTACTGCCGGAGGAAAGCTCAACAACTGGCATGCAAAGGATTTCACTCCCATCTCCTTCATTGAGTAGTAATTACTATTTACTATTTTATGTCAATTCAAGAACTTTTGTCTATAATCTTAAATTCCAAACAATGACTTTTAAGCCATGTGCCTTGCCCGGGGCACTATGGTCCATTTGTTAAGGGTTTTGTTCATGTTCATTTATCACATGATCATTTAATATAAACTATTGGGCCTTTTGCATTCAAATTTTTGTGTTCATTGTCTTTCTTTTCCTTTATTACATTTTTTCAATAGCCATGTATCTTACATGCACACACACACACACACACACACACACACACACACACACACTTGCAGATCTTCATCCACTCCAGATCTCATTGCCAACGACTCTACTATTGCGAGTTATGACTTCGAACATCCAATAAACCAAGTCGAAGACGAAGGCGAGGAAGATTGTGAAATACCAGGAGAATTATCCAGACTTCTAATGCAAGAAGAGAAAGTTATTCAACCTCATGAGGAGACAATCGAGGTTATCAACTTAGGTACCGAGATAGATAAGAAAGAAGTCAAGATCGGCGCTAACCTAGAAGAAGGTATCAAGAGCATATTAGTTCAGATGTTACATGACTATTTTGAAGTGTTTGATTGGTCGTATGAAGATATGTCAGAGTTGGATACCGACATTGTGGTTCATCGTCTTCCAACGAAGGAAGATTGTCCTCTTGTTAAGCAAAAGGTTCTTCGTATGCGGCCAGACATGTCTGAAAAGATAAAGGCTGAGGTAATGAAGTAATTTGATGCAGGTTTTCTGACTGTTACATCTTATCCTCAATAGGTCGCTGACGTGGTTCCCGTACCAAAGAAAGATGGGAAGGTTCGTATGTGTATAAATTATAGGGATCTGAATAGGGAAATCCCCAAAGATAATTTCCCTCTACCTCATATTGACGTCTTGGTTGACAACGCCGTTCAACATAAAGTCTTCTCCTTCATGGATGGATTTTCTGGCTACAACCAAATCAAGATGGCTCCCGAAGACATGGAGAAGACCACCTTTGTTATGCAATGGGGCACCTTTTACTTCAAGGTCAAGCCGTTCGGATTAAAGAATACAGGGGCAACATATCAAAGAACTATGGTAGCTTTATTTCATGATATGATCCATCGTGAAATAGAAGTCTATGTGGATGATATGATTGCAATATTGAAGACTGAAGAGGAACACCTCGATCACCTACACAAGCTATTTAAGAGGCTGAAGAAATACAAGTTGAGGTTGAACCCTAATAAGTGCACATTCGGAGTAAGGTCTGGAAAGCTTCTAGGTTTTGTCGTTATTGGTAAAGGCATCGAAGTTGATCCTGTAAAGGTAAAAGCCATTCAAGAAGTTCCAGTTCCTTGTTCTGAAAAGGAGGTCAGAGGCTTCTTGGGTCGTCTTAATTACATTGCATGTTTCATATCTCAACTAACTGCTACTTGTGAGCCAATCTTTAAACTTCTGAAAAAAGATCAAGTAGTCAAATGAAACGACGACTGCCAAGCTGCCTTTGACAAGATCAAAGAATATCTGCAAGAACCTCCTATCCTTATGCCTCTAATGGAAGGAAGACCATTGACCATGTACTTGACTGTGCTAGAGAATTCTATGGGGTGTGTGGTGGGCCAACATAATGAGTCTAGCCGAAAAGAGCATGCAATATACTACCTGAGCAAAAAGTTTATCGACTGTGAAACCAGATATTCACTACTGAGAAAACTTGTTGCGCTCTGGCATGGGCTACTCGCCGGCTAAGACAGTATATGTTGACTCACACCACTTTATTCATTTCTAAGGTGGACCCTATCAAGTACATCTTCGAGAAGCCCGCTCTCTCCAGACGGATAGCTAGATGGAAAATGATTCTTACTGAATACGATATTCAACATACAACACAAAAGGTTATCAAAGGAAGTGTATTGGCAGATCATTTGGCCCATCAAGATGTTGATGATTATCAATCTATGAACTTTGACTTCCCGGATGAGAATATCATATTAGCGACTGATTATGCAAAACCTAGATCGTATGACAAACCTGAACAAGGATCCCGATGGACTATGGTTTTTTATGGAGCTTCCAACGTTCTGAGTAATAGAATTGGCGTTGTGATAATTTCTCCTGAAGGTTGTCACACTCTTTTCACTGCTAGACTGTGCTTCGATTGTACTAATAACATGGCTGAGTATGAGGTGTGCATCTTGGGTTTGAAGGCTGCTATTGACTTAAGGATCAAGCATTTAGATGTATTCAGAGATTCTGCTCTAGTGACCAGTCAAGTCAAAGGAGAATAGGACACTAAGCATCCTAACCTTATTCCTTACAAGGAGCTTGTGTTAACCCTAATACCATATGTGATACGGTGGGAGAACTAACTTGAAGGTTTTGTGTTTGATTGCAAATTTTACGGTTAGCAAGAGTCGCACTGACTTTTATTTTATCCAAAAAGGAAAGGTGAAAAAGCACAGGAAAGATCTTTGAGATTGTTTCTTGAGTTCGGGGGTAGATTATGAAAAGGGGAGGTATTAGCACCCTTTTCATCCATGGTTTTCCATGGTCTCTTAGTTACTTGCTAGATCACTTGCTTTTGTTTGAAATTATGCTTTGTGTGGTTTTTGAAAGTATTTTGTAAAGAGACCATTGTTTAGGCAATCTTTGTAATGATTCTCATTCGTAAGAATGTATACAAAGATGTTGATCTTTTGAAATTTTTTCAATTTTGTAAGATGTTTGAAAGTGTATGTGATTGTTTTTGAAAATAGCAAGGATGTTTGTTTTGAAATGGAGCAAGTAATTAGGAGAAATCTACCAACTCAAATGTCCTTCTTGTTCTTTTTCTTTTCCTTTGACATTGTTGTCTTACCATTGATTTGGTAAGCAACCCTATCTTTGGATGTAAACGGGACGGACGCGGGTCATTGTATAACCATGATTAGCAATGTTGCAAGGTATCTTAGTATTCTTTTTGAGGGACTAAGATCATTTGTAAGGTAACTTAGATAGCGTCATCGAGGGACTATGATCTTGTATTTGCTTGTTTTTGCTAAGATACCTTACATGCGTAATATGGCCATTTTGTATAAGGCAATCAAATGGAATAACCTTAGGGGTGCTTGTGTGCAAGTGTATTGTTTTCATGCTTAATTTTGTCTTGAATTAGGGTTTGCTATTTGGTTGGTTTTAATCTTTCCATACAAAACCCTAATTATTAGCATTTGTTATATAAAGCGATAAATTGCGGGAATTAAAATTACTACGCTATTACATCATTTAAGGGAGGGGTATACAAATTACAAATGGGGATTTGCAAGAAAATAAATCTATTTATCTATTACAACCATATTGAATTGCATAAATATACAAGGAATGAAATGAATATAATACACAAGTATAAAAAAATGAACAAATGTACATGGACACAAAATGTAAAGAAAATGAATTTTGTTTGTTTTCTTTTATAAAAAAGATTTTTGTCTTAACCTAATTTAAATAAAGAAGATAGTTAATTAAATTTGAATTTATTAAGAAAAAGATTTTAAAAGAAAACCCTAATTATATTAATCAATCAAAAGAAAATAATTTAAGGAATGGTGTTTTTTTGGCATTTTTTATCTTGAAAATATTTATAGCATTAAAAATATTTTTTAGTCTTTTTTTTGGTATTTAAATAATATATTTTTAAATGGTATGAAGAAAAATAAATAACATAATATTAATTAAGTCTATAAGATTTAGTTAATAAAAATAAATAAAGTATAGTAAATAAAATATTTTTTGTTTATGGAAAAATAAAATAAAATAAGTCAAAATATAAAATATATCATTTTTTTGTACTTTTATGATTTTTTAGTATTTTAGAAAATATATTTAAAAAGAAAAATGCAATAAATAAATAAATAAATACAAATGGGCCAGGGGGTGCATGAAATAGGCAGGGAGTTAATCAGCAAAAACAAAGAAAAAAGAGCCAGGCCCAAAGGGCCCAGCGCCTGCAAACAAAACAAATCAGAAATGTCAAAAAATATGAAAAAAAAATGAAAAAGGGTACCACTGGGGCTCGAACCCAGGTCCCATAGGTTAACAGGCGCGCGCTTTACAACTGGGGTGGCTATACATCCGTTTATATAAACAAAACAATAAATATGTAAGGCAAATCAAGTCCTGATGACTTCATCTTGAACCTCCATCCGGTGTACCTGTAACTTCTTCATTTCTCAACAAAAATGGAAGATGACAAAATGAAAGTTGTTGCATTCTTCCTCACGAGTCTAACCATGTAAATAACTAAAGCTAAAAGTCAAAGATAAATGAGAATTTCTATGGACCTAATTTGAACCCTAAAAATTTTAGAAACTTCAACTCTAAAATTCTCTAAGCCCAGGCCACGTAAATGCAAACTATGGATATGTACAGATTCGTGGCAATGAGGTCTACATTTTATCTTCACAAATGCAAGCCTAACAATGCCTAAGTAATGAGATAGAAGTTCAAGAAAAATACCTTAAAACTGGAAATCATGAAATGCAAATGAGCTTGATTCAAAGTGCTGCAAGGATCAGGTTAGCTTCCTTGAGGTTCCAGGAAGCTAATGCAATGATTAGCTTGAGCTGAAAGTGGCTGAGGAGCTTTGGAGAAGTTAAGTTGCAGACCCCTATTTTTGAAAATGGAACTTGATGATGGAGGTGTTACAGTTGAGCAAATGGACTTTGGATGGTTTCTATTTGATGTTTAGAAGCTTTTGGAAGTGAAAGGCCAAAGAACGCACGAGGGGATTTGGAGTTTGGTATGTAAAGTCAAAACTTGCACAACAATGGTGTTTTGAGACAATTTCTGGCTAGAGGGAATTTGAGTGAGTTTAAGGGTCTTCCAGCTCGTGTCCTAGCTCACAGATAATGCTTCTATTTATATGCAACAAGTTTGGAGACTTGTTGTTGATCAGAATTTGAAATTACATGTTTATGCATAACATGTGATTTTTGAGAAAACAAGTTTCAATGCTTTGTGTACTTTCTAACATAGAGTGGTTATGCTTTAAACACATTTACTTTTGACTTTGTAGATGAAGTGTGATCAGAGGGAACAAGTTAGAGGCTCAAGAGTGGACTTTATGCATAAAGTTTGCTTTTCAAGAATGCTATTGTTAACTTTCTTCCCAAAATGGCCATGTGGATTGGATAAAGCTTAAATCACTTGGATTATAGATCAAAAGTTTGTGTAATCCATTAATTATGGAGTAAAAAACAAGTTTGAGGCCTGCAGAGCAAAGACTATGCAGCCTAACATTGATTTGGTTCATGTGTTCATCCAAAATGACTTATAATTCAAGTGACAAAACCCTAATTTCATCTCTTCGATTCTCCATACTCAAGAATGATCTCAAGGAGTTCTTGGACATTTTAGAAAGATTGAAATGTGATATACAACCCATCTTTGAATTTCTCTGGAATACTCCCCTTGGAACTATGTTAAAAAGTGCCATGAAGTTAGGTCAAAATCTTGACCAAATTAGGGCAAAATTTCACTAAGTGTTTAGTTTCATGACCCCATGTTCTTCAAATTATAACTTGAGATCCAAGCACTTTTGGAAGAAGTTGTGTGAAGAAAAGTTGTAGATTTCATGGAGATATACAACTTTAATTTTGGAAGTTTCTCTTGAATCATCTTGTATCATGGTGAAAATTTGGCTTAAAGTTATGAAAAACTAAGAAAATTTTCATACTTAGAAAAATTTCTAAGTTAAGTAATTTTAACATTTCAAGATGAAATATTGAAATCTTGATTTCTTGATGAACAAGTTTCATATTTTGGCATGTTGTGATGAATCATGATCTTTGGCATTTGAAATTGACCAAAAAAGTCAAAGTTTGACTTTTCAGTATACAGTTGACTTTTGATCAGTTGACTGCAAAATTCATCTGTCAATCCAATGGACTTGCAATGTTTTGAACCATGTCATTAGGTAAAAATGGTGCAATTGGACTCTTGAGATCATGCCTTAAACCAATTGACCATTTTCTAGGTCAAAAATCAGAAATTTCCCTTTCCCATTCAAAACCCTATTTTTGACCATTCTGCCCTTTTAAAGATTTGATCAAATTTCTTGAGGAATTATGGTCCAAACTTGATAAAATGATACATATGAGTCTAAGATGTTGATGTGGATAAAAAATTATGAAGTTTGACTGTAAATTGGCCATGGTTGATTTTTCCCCCAATACAATTGATTTTTAGGTCAACTGTTCAATTGACTGATCAAAAGTGTGATCCAAGGATTGAATCTTGACATGAGTAATATTGAGGGTCAACAATGGTCCATGAAAGTAATATTAAGCATTCATAATTCAAAAATCCTTTTGCAAACTCAAACCCTAATCAGTGCCTAAGGAGGTGTCTTGAGCCGATCAAACCCTAGTGCAGTCTTGAGCCCAAGGAGATTTTGTGAGCAAATTCTTGATAAGTGAGAGGGCAAATTTTGGGGTACAATAGATGCCCCTATTCAATATTCTTAAGCCTGAAGAGTTAGATTGGAAATCTTTGTCGTTCGTGACTCGAAGGTGGAAGATGATTGGACACTAGAGTGCCCAGAAATTTGCACTCGACGATGTGAAGGTTAAGGGAATGGGCTTAAAGATGCCATTTGGAGAGGTTATAGAAATTTGTAGGAGATGGGCTTAAAGATGCCATCCAAAAGTGATTGTTTGTATTGTAATTTGTAAGCTGAAAGAATGAGTATCAGAATGGCGTTCGTGTTTGGAGCGTATCTGAACTGTATCTGGAAGCTGATTTTGAATGATTATCAGAATGGCATCTGTGTCTGGAGTATATCTGTACTATATCTGAAAGTTGAATCTGAATGAGTATCAGAATGACATCCGTGTCTGGAGTGTATCTGAACTGTATCTGAAAGTTGAATCTGAATGAGTATCAGAATGGCATCCGTGTCTGGAGCGTATATGTATTATATCTGAAAGTTGAATCTGAATGAGTATCAGAATGGCATCCGTGTCTGGAGTGTATCTGAAAGTTGAATCTGAATGAGTATCAGAATGGGATCCGTGTCTGGAGCGTATCTGTACTGTATCTGAAAGTTGAATCTGAATGAGTATCAGAATGGCATCCGTGTTTGGAGCGTACCTGAACTGTATCTGAAAACTCTGAACATTGTTAATGGTAGCTGTTAATCTTATCCCGAAAAGGGTAAAATTTTAGCTAAAATGCAAAGTCATGTTGCATGAAATGTATGATATAATGCATTCTTTTTATCAATGTTTATGATATATGGATACAATGTATGCGTATGTGAGCTAATTTGCTGCACTGCTGTCGGATTGGGGAGAATAAATCCCTGACTGCTGTTGAGGATATGTAAGTCTTCATGTCTTGAAGTCGAAGTGTTGATGAATTTCCGTTCAGAGAAATAAACTCTGTTGTGAGGGAAATTCCATGTACTCCTTGTAAAATCCTGAGAAATTGAACGACTTCTACTGGGGATTGATAACTGGAAGCTTTGTTCCGCTGGGGATTAAACTGCACACTGCGGGAAATTTTTTTTATGGAAAATAACTTGGAGAGATTTCCCTATCCCTTAAAGCCATCAATAATTGTCTTTTATTTTGTTTATTTGTAAACAGTGATTATGTTCAAATGCATATGTTCAACAATGAACCATTGGACGTTTTTATAAACAAAACACAAAAGTAAAGAAAAACAGATAATTTTGCACTATCAAAGGAATATCTTTGTATTGACTTTGAGCAAGTATTTTTATACAGTGAGACAAACATTCTAGTAGGAGAACACCTTCGTAAGAAAAAATGAAAATTTAAATACAAAGAAAAGATAGCTATGTGTATTTATCCCATGAGGTTCCCATTCTGCTATAGCCTTTGTATCTCTGGGCATTTTGTCTATTTGTTTCCTTGTCAGAAGATGATTGAATTGATTAGGACCTCTGAGTTTGCAGGTTATCTGTAAGGTGATCCAACGGGACATAGTCATACGCTTTAATTCCCTAACTTTTTCCTGGACCGCCCTTTGGGTTTTTAGTCCACCGGGAAACCCTTTTTTGCCCAAGTCGCCCTTTCGGGTTTTCAACTTGCCGGATGTACAAATTTTTTTTATCCCTAATTTTTGCCCGAGCCTTTTAGTTCGCCGGGATGCCCTTGTTTTGCCTAGGTATGTTAATCTAGCGGGTCTTTTATGCGTAGTATCTTTTGACTATGTCCGCGTTCGCAGGGTGTGGCAGGTCGTCGCCATCCATGGTGGTCAAGATCATTGCCCCACCAGAGAATATGTTTTTGATTACAAATGGTCCTTCATAGGTAGGAGTCCATTTTCCCCGGGGATCACCTTATGGCAGTATGCTGTGTTTGATCACTAGATCCCCAACTTGATACACTTGGCGTCTGACTTTCTTATTGAAAGCCTTGATCATCCGTTTTTGATACATTTGACCATGGAAAACAACAGTAAGTCTCTTCTCATCAATCAAGTTCAGTTGATCAAGTCGAGTCTGGATCCAATCATCTTCATTCAACCCTGCATCCTTCATAATCCTCAGAGAGGGGATCTGGACCTCGATAGGCAAGACAGCCTCCATGCCATAAACCAGAGAATAGGGTGTTGCCCCGGTTGATGTGCGAGTTGTGGTACGATACCCCTGGAGAGCAAATGGTAGCATCTCATGCCAGTCTTTGTATGTGACTGTCATTTTGTGTATGATCCTTTTAATGTTCTTATTTGTAGCTTCGACAACACCACTCATCTTTGACCGGTAAGGAGAAGAATTGTGATGCTGAATCTTGAATTGCTCGCACAAGGCGATGATCATAGTGTTGTTGAGATTTGTACCATTGTCAGTGATGATCCTTTCCAGGATACCGTACCGGAAAATGAGATTTTTCTTGATGAAATGGGCAACAACATTCTTGGTAACGGAGGAGAAGGAGGTTGCTTCAACCCACTTTGTAAAATAGTCAATGGCCACTAGGATGAAGCGGTGTCCATTGAAGGTTGTTGGCTTGATTTCCCCAATCATATCAATCCCCCACATAGCAAAGGGCCAAGGAGCCGTCAAGATATTCAGAGGAACCAGAGGTACGTGCACCTTGTCAGCATAAATCTGACACTTATGGCAGGTTCGAGAGTGTTGATAACAATCTGCTTCCATGGTAGAATAGTAGTAGCCTTCCCGTAGGATTGTCTTAGTCATCGTATGCCCACTGGAATGGGTGCCAAAAGTTCCTTCATGCAATTCAGCCATGATCCTTTCAGCTTTAACCTTATCTACGCACTGAAGTAACACAGAGTCATGATTGCATTTGTACAGGATGTCGTTACTAAGGAAGAACTTAGCAGAGAATCTTCTTAAGAACTTCGTATCATTAACTGAAGCTCCTTCTGGATATTCTTGAGCCTCGAGATACCTCTTGACTTCGTGAAACCAAGGCTGGTCCACTACTTCTTCAGTATTAATCTCGTGACAGTGTGTTGGTTCATCCATACGTTCAATGGTGATCTGGGGAGCCTCGTTATCCCAATTAAGTTTAAACATAGATGACATTGTGGCTAGTGCGTCCGCTAGCTGATTTTCTTCTCGCGGGAAATGCTCGAAGGTAATCTTCTCAAAATGTGGTAGCAATGTCAAAACATGTTCTTTATAAGGGATAAGGTTAGGGTGTTTGGTGTCCCGTTCCCCTTTGATCTGACTGATGACCAAAGATGAATCTCCAAATACATTCAAGGATTTGATCCCTAAGTCTATGGAAGCTCTGAGACCAAAGATGCATGCTTCGTATTCCGCCATGTTGTTTGTACAATTGAAGCAGAGTCTTGCGGTAAGGGGAGTATGACTCCCTTCAGGAGATATGAGTACAACACTGATGCCATTGCCAAGTGCGTTGGGTTCCCCATCAAAGAACAGGGTCCATCGGGATCCTTGTTCAGGTCTGTCATATGGCCTGAATTCTTTACAGTTGTCTAACGTCCTGATGTCTTCATCTGGAAATTCGAATTTCATGGACTGGTAGTCTTCTACAGCTTGGTGAGAAAGGTGATCAGCTAATACACTGCCCTTTATTGCTTTCTGGGTAGTATATTGTATGTCATATTCCGTCAGGATCATCTGCCATCTTGCTATTCTCCCAGAGAGAGCAGGCTTCTCGAAGATGTATTTTATCGGATCCATTTTAGATATCAACAAGGTAGTATGGATCAGCATATACTGTCTTAGCCGGCAAGCAGCCCATGCCAGAGCGCAGCAAGTTTTCTCGAGCAGTGAATATCTTGTTTCACAGTCGGTAAACTTTTTTCTCAGGTAATAAATAGCGTACTCTTTTCTGCCAGACTCGTCATGCTGCCCCAGCACACACCCCATTGAATTTTCTAAAACAGTTAGATACATGATTAATGGTATTCCCTCAACTGGTGGCATTAAAATAGGAGGCTCTTGAAGGTATTCTTTGATTTTGTCAAAAGAAACTTGGCACTCGTCATTCCATTTGACTACTTGATCTTTCTTCAACAATTTGAAGATTGGTTCACAAGTAGCTGTCAGGTGAGAGATGAATCTGGCAATGTAGTTTAAACGCCCCAAGAATCCTTTGACTTCCTTCTCAATATGAGGAGCAGGCATCTCTTGTATCGCTTAAACCTTGGCAGGATCTACTTCAATACCCTTGTTGCTGACGACAAAGCCTAAAATTTTACCATACCTTACTCCAAATGTGCATTTATTTGGGTTCAACCTCAGCTTGTACTTCTTTATCCTCTCAAACAGTTTATGTAAATGATCAAGATGCCCTTCTTCTGTTTGAGATCTAGCTACCATGTCGTACACATAGACCTCTATTTCGTTATGTATCATGTTGTGATACGGTGGGAGAACTGACTTGAGGTTTTGTGTTTGTGTTCGCAAATGTTTCGGTTTAGCAAGAGTCGCCACCGACTTTTTATTTTATCCTAAGGAAAGGTCAAAAAGCACAGGAAATACCTTTGAGATGTTTTCTTGGGTTCGGGGAGTAGATCATGAAAAGGGAAGATGCAAGCACCCTTTTCATCCATGGTTATCCATGGGCTCTTAGTTACTTGTTTAGATCACTTGCTTTTGCTTTTCAATTGTTTGAAATGGTGCTTTGTGTGTGGTTTTAAAAGATGTTTTGAAAAGAGGCCATCGTTGTGGCAACCTTTGTAATGATTCTTGTTTGAATGTATACAAAGGTGTTTTTGTCTTTTGAAAAAATTTCAATGTTTGAAAGTTTGATTTGGAAAATGTTTTGAATTTGTGTTGTGAAGTGTGTTTGAAAATAGCAAGGATGTTTTTTGCAAGCTTTTTTTATCAAGTAACTAAGAGCTATCTATCCTATTTTACTCAAAGATCTTTCCTATATGTTTTTAACCCTTTTAACAGTGTTATTTCACCATTGCATTTGGTGAACAACCTTGTGTTAGGGTGTTAAACGGGACAGGCGCGGGTCATCGTATAGACCATGATAGCAATTGTGTCAAGTATCTTTGGCAAATTTTTGAGGGACTTGATCATTTTTGTTTAGGCAACCAAGATAGCGTCATCGAGGGACTATGATCTTTTGTTTTGTTTTTGTTTTGCCAAAGTACCCAACATGCATAACATGGCCCATTTTTGAAGGCAACAAGTGGATTGTAACCCTAGGGATGGAAGTGTGCATTGTGTTTGATTTTCATGCATCTTTGTCTTTGATTAGGTCAAACTATTTGTTGATTTGGATTTTTGCATACAAACCCTAATTCTCTAATCATGGCATAATTGAAAGCGTAAAGTGCGAGAATTAAAAATCTAGACTATTACAACATGATTATGGGGATGGGGGTACAATTTTTGAATGGGGAGTATTTTGACAAGAAATATAAACCCTAGCTTACTATTACATCCAAATTGAATTTAATTGCATGAATAATAAATGGATAATATTTATATAAACAAAAAAAGATAAATATATCAAGTAATGTGAAATATGTAAAATAGGGGTTTTTGTTCATTGATGTATGTAAAATATTTAATAAAAAAATAAAAATAAAAATAAAAAAAATTATTTTATTTGTTTAAGGGTAAAACCCCAATTTCTTTAAGAAAATAAATACATTATATTATTTATATACAATAAAATATATTAATATATATAAAAATAAAATATACATAGAAACCAACCCTAGTTCTTCGAAATCTAAACCAGGTATCCTATGCAACTCCATGGCTGCCAATCGATCCTCAAGATTTTTATACTTAGCATCCGCCGGGGGATATTGCTGTTCGGAGTAATCTTCATCCTCTTCCTCTTCTTCTTCTTCAGCTTCAGATTCAGAGGGCATTGCAACTCCTTTTCCTTTACCAACCCCTTCATCAGACGTCGAGGGGAATTCCAGAACTCTCATAGCCTGATGCTCAAATCTTCTTCCCATAGTGGCCACACCAATTCTTTTATTTTTCTTCCTTTCTGGTTCATTCTCTTTCTCTAACAGTGCTTTAAGGTCCTCCTGACCCTTTGCTAAGGTCATGAGGAGTTGTTGGAATTCCGAATTTTGCGCTTGCAGATCTTTAACCGTCTGCTCTATATCCATCTTGCTGAAATAAACAGCAGAAAGATAAGGAAACCTGGTGTGAAGACCTGTTTATGCATATGATGAATGATATGTTATTCATGTAATGCATTCAAGGATTCAGAAATTCAAATTTGTTGCAAACAAAAAAGAACACACGTCATATTAATAAGAAGAAATTTGTTAGTACATAAATGCCCCATGGGCAAAATATTACAAAATTCTTAATGTAAAAAGACATTGTGCATCCTCTTTGGTGCGATGTAAATGTTGAGAGTCTCCTCTTCGTGAAGTCGGCGGGTAAGCTCCAAAACCTTCTTCTCACTGGCATAGAAGCTGGCTTCAAAAGTATTTTGTTCTTCCTTTAGTTGTATCCAACTCTTTTGCAATTCTTCTAATGATGTTGGCATGTCTGGATGTAGGAGGGTGTATGGAACCTCTCCTTCCATAACAGGCTCTTTGATCATAGGCAGAATGTGAGGGTAAGACATCATAAGATTCTAGGCGCGAGTTCGTACCCACTTGAGATAAGGCTCAAGGGGGATGAAATTCTTGTGCCCCAATGTCTTACTATCCACTTTGTTGGGCCTTATCCAAGCTCGAATAAACCTTTGTCGAAGTCCTTGAGCGTCGTTGTCGAAGTCAAAAACCAGGTCAGGAATTAGCATATCATGAGGGACATCCCTTCGAGCATATCCAAATTGTCTCAGAGCTAAACAGGGGTTGTAGGTAATGCCTCCCCTAATACCAAGTAATGGGACATTAGGGAATTCTCTGCAACGATCAATGATGATGACATTTTCTCTGGACCGAGAACACCAATGAACATCAGAATGTGTGAGGGTCATCAACCGTTGTGACCACCTTAAACCCTGCTCATTCTTCAAAACTGAATGAGGAAGGTGAGAAATAAACCACCTTGCTAGAAGAGGAGTACAGCACATGAAAACACCTCTTTTCCTCATTGTTCGTGTGTGAAATGAGTGTAGTATGTCCCCAAGCAATGTAGGCATAGGATTCCGTGATATGAAAATCTTGACAGCATTCACATCTATAAGCTGATCAGGGTTTGGGAATAAGACCAACCCATAGATAAGAAGTGTCACAATCTCTTCAAAAGCTTGTAGATCTAGAGAATTCCAGCAGTCTTGTGCCTTCTCAAACAGAAACTTTGCCAAGAAACCCTTGACACCACTTCTGGTTTCCCAATGACCTTTGATATCAGATGGTTGCAAGTGTAAGGCTTGAGCAACATCTTCAGGCTTTGGTTCTCTTTCTGTATCGTTGTAGGGTAGTTGATGGAGAATAGGAATCTTCAGGAGTTGAAAAAATTCCTCCAAAGTAGGTACTAGTTGGTAATCAGGGAATGTGAAACAGTGGTGTAGGGGGTCAAAGAACTGGAGGAGAACGTTTACCATGTCTTCTTCAGTGTTGGAGTTGACCAAGTTGAGAAGTCTACCATGTCTTTCACTGAAGAGAGAATTCTCTGGAATCTTGGAAGTAAGCTCTTTGAGTTGAAGAGGGATTCTCACAAGGTTAACTTGAATTGTTTTCCTGCGAAGAGATTCCATGACCTACAAAACAAGAACAAAGATGAAGATCCAAACCCTTGAAATGGTTAGTGGATGCATATGATGCTTTATGATGTTCATGATGTATGCATAAGCATATGTACAAATAAGTCACACAAGATCCTAGTTTCAGGCTTGCATGGGGTTTCATAGGTAAGTACCCTCTTGAAGTTAGTTGGCTCAACCTGTCCTATAAATAGTAATCGGGTTCTAAGGAGCTCAATATCGCTGGATTATTTTCTGTGTTTATTGTTTCAGTTTGGCCACTTAATTGGCGACCGAAATATTCCAAGAAAATAACCCTCAATGAGTGTAGTATCGAGTATCTACCAACTTCGGACTGCACCAAACCCGGTCATCTCACGACCCCTAATAAGCCCAAGATGGTCAAGTAAGGTTCTAAGAGTTCATTAGTGCTTCATGACATCACTCAGCGGCCATGTATTCTCTTTGATTGACTCAAAGGCAACCTGTACTCACAAATATGTCGCACTAATATAGCTATTGCTTCAACCATGTCGGTATACCCTGCACAATTTCCATAACGTATTGCTATTTACCTATGAATGTTTCCCAAAAATCCGGGTGGAGGATTCAAACCCAAACATTAGAACCAAATGTAAATCAATCAAAGCAAACAAGTTAAGCATGCAAAGATGATCTAAACCCTAAGGTTACTCCACTTTTAGTTAATTCCCCAACAGAGTCTCCAGTTCTGGTATACGGTGGGAGAACTGACTTGAGGTTTTGCGTTTGTGTTTGCAAATGTTTCGGTTTAGCAAGAGTTGCCACCGACTTTTTATTTTATCCTAAGGAAAGGTAAAAAAGCATAGGAAAGACCTTTGAGATATTTTCTTGGGTTCGGGGAGTAGATTATGAAAAGGGAAGGTGCAAGCACCCTTTTCATCCATGGTTATCCATGGGCTCTTAGTTACTTATTTAGATCACTTGCTTTTGCTTTTCAATTGTTTGAAATGGTGCTTTGTGTGTGGTTTTGAAATATGTTTTGAAAAGAGGCCATCGTTGTGGCAACCTTTGTAATGATTCTTGTTTGAATATATACAAAGGTGTTTTATTCTTTTGAAAATATTTCAATGTTTGAAAGTTTGATTTGGAAAATGTTTTGAATTTGTGTTGTGAAGTGTGTTTGAAAATAGCAAGGATGTTTTTTGCAAACTTTTTTGATCAAGTAACTAAGAGCTATCTACCCTATTTTACTCAAAGATCTTTCCTATATGTTTTTTAACCTTTTAACAGTGTTATTTCACCATTGCATTTGGTGAACAACCTTGTGTTAGGATGTTAAACGGGACAGGCGCGGGTCATCGTATAGACCATGATAGCAATTGTGTCAAGTATCTTTGGAAAATTTTTGAAGGACTTGATCATTTTTGTTTAGGCAACCAAGATAGCGTCATCGAGGGACTATGATCTTTTGTTTTATTTTTGTTTTGCCAAAGTACCCAACATGCATAACATGGCCCATTTTTTAAGGAAACAAGTGGATTGTAACCCTAGGGATGTAAGTGTGCATTGTGTTTGATTTTCATGCATTTTTGTCTTTGATTAGGTCAAACTATTTGTTGATTTGGATTTTTGCATACAAACCATAATTCTCTAATCATGGCATAATTGAAAGCGTAAAGTGCGAGAATTAAAAATCTAGACTATTACAACATGATTATGGGGATGGGGGTACAATTTTTGAATGGGGGTATTTTGACAAGAAATATAAACCCTAGCTTACTATTACATCCAAATTAAATTTAATTGCATGAATAATAAATGGATAATATTTAAATAAACAAAAAAAGATAAATATATCAAATAATGTGAAATATGTAAAAAGGGGGTTTTTGTTCATTGATGTATGTAAAATATTTAATAAAAAAATAAAGAAATAAATAAAAAAAATTATTTTATTTGTTTAAGGGTAAAACCCTAATTTCTTTAAGAAAATAAATACATTATATTATTTATATACAATAAAATATATTAATATATGTAAAAATAAAATATACATAGAAAAAATGATTTTTTTTTAGTATAAATAATAATAAAAGTAAAATGTAATATTTTATATTTTTATTTTAAAGTATTTAATAAAATAAAAGTATATATGTATATATATGTATATTAATTATATTAAATATGTACAATATAAAATAAAATATGTACAAAAATAAAATATATTTAGGAAAATATTTTGAGTATGAATAAAAATAAAGAACAAAAATAAAAGTATAAATTATATATTTTTCAAGTCTTAAATAATAATATAAAAGTATTTAAATACCTTTTCATGTTAGAAAAATTAAAATAAAATGCCAAATAAATGTAAAAAAATTATGAAAATATTTTTGAGCATTTTTTATATTTGGAAATAAATAAACAAAATCAGAAATGAAAACAAAAATTCAAAAATATAAAAATACAAGAAATTGGGCCAGGGGTGCAAAAAGGAAAAGAGGGGGGTGTCAAGAGTGAGCCAGGCCAAGCCCAACCCACCACTTCATCTTCAACCTCCATATTTGAAAAAAACGTGCGCGCCTGTACAAACTTGGACATCCTGCATACGAGCTCTGTTTCAGTTGGATTCGTGTAGGGCAATGTAGTGCTTTTCAACAAGGCTTGAGATGTCTGGTAGCTTGCTTGAACTTCAATTGACCTTCTCCAATAGCTAGCTTGCCTTGAATGTCCTTGAATCAGCCTATAGAACTCAACCTGCACAAACTCAAAATGAAAATGGTGAACACTGTAAATGGAGTTACAATTGGTGTTTGAGGTTTGGGATAGCTTGGGTGAGTTGAATGGAAGGTGTTTGAAGCAACTTGGGGCAAAACGCACGAGCCAAATGAGCTATGGAACTCAAGTTGTAGAACCTGTCCTGTTTTGCCAAAGGAATGTGATTTCTGGCTATGGGGTGTTTAGAGGCTCAAGCAATCGTGTTTCTAGCTCAAAGAGGTGTGAGAAAGATGTTCAAACTGTTTGTGTAAGTTAGCATTGGCTGGTTTTCAAGTTTTTTTTGTTGACAAGTTTCTTGTTTTTGAAGTAAGAAAGTGGAAGTTGTTGTTACAGGACTGTACAGGCTATCAAATATGTTTGCATACTTTGCTATTGGCCCCTCCAACTTATGGATTTGATTTTCCCTCTGAGATATGGACCAATGCTCAAGTGATTGTGGTTTGACATAAAGCACATTATGGCAAAAATGGAAATGTGCCTTTTTCTACTTAGGGCTTAGTTTTGTGTACAATGTCCAAATGGCCAAAACAAAAGCTTAGACTGATGGATTTGCATTTAATTATGAAGTGTGAAGTGGTTTAGAGGCCTGCAGACTAGTGTAAGGCATGCTGATTTGAAAATGCAACTTGTATGAACATGAATATGCCATGGATGAAAAGTGTGTTTTTGCCAACTTCAAGCCTTCGATTCTCCCTAACCACAAATGTGTTTGAGGAGTTCTTGGACAATTTGGAAAGCTTGCAACATGCTCTATAATACATATTTGAAATGCAACTTGAGATTCCAAGTGGAACTATGTGAAAAATGGACAAGAAGATAGGTCAAAATCCTACCTAAACTAGGGCAAAATTTCACTAAGTTAAAAGTTTTAGGGACCCTTGTTCCAAAAATCATAACTTGAGATCCAAGCTTCTTTTGAGAAAACTTTATGAATCAAAGTTGTAGACTTTGTGGAGGACTACAACTTTCATGTTGGAGGTTTTGTTTTAATCCATTTTCATCATGGTGAAAATGTTGGGCAAAGTTAGGAAAAAAAAAAGAAAATTTCATAACTTAGAAAAATTCTAAGTTATGAAAATTTTCAATTTCAAACCCTAATTTGCAATTTTGGGTTTCTTGATGAAAAAGTTTCATAATTTGACACATCTTGATGAAAAATGACCCTTGGCACTTGATTTTGACCAAAAAGTCAAAGTTTGACTTTTCAGTGTACAGTCAAATTTTGATCAGTTGACTGAAAAATTCATCTGTCAATCCCATGCATTTGAAATCTTTTGAACTTGTTGAATAAGTCAAGATGATTTAATTGAGTCCTTGAGTCCATGGTTGAACCTAATTTGCCATTGTCTAGGTCAAAAAGTCAGAAATTGCCTTTGTACAGTCAAAACCCTAAAAATGACCATTTTGCCCTTTTGGTGATCTGATCAAATTTCTTGTGGAGTTGTGGTCCAAACTTGATCCAATGGTTCGTATGAGTTCATAATGTTGATGTGGGTCAAAATTCATGAGGTTTGACTGTAAATTGGCCACAGTTGACTTTTTCCCCAATACAATTGATTTCTAGGTCAACTGTCCAATTGGCTGGGCAAAAATTTGATTCAAGGCTTGAAACTTGGTATGGGCAAACTTATGAGTCCAATATGAAGTATTATAGTCAATTTGAGCATTAAAGGTCCAAAAATCCTTGTGCAAACTCAAACCCTAGTTTAGGTCATCAGTGCAAAGAGATGTCTTGAGCAGAGCAAACCCTAGCTTGATCTTGAGTTCCAAGAGCCTTGTGATGAGAAATGTTGATAAGATGAGAGGGAAAATTTTGGGGTACAATAGTTGCCCCGGTTCAATCTTCTTGAACCTGAATAGTTAGATTGGCAAGTTTGCCTTTCGTGACTCGAAGGTAAAAGAGGATTGGACACTAGAGTGCCCGTAAATTTGCACTCGTCAAAATATAGCTGAGGGAATGAGCTTAAAGATGCCATTTGGAAATGGTAGAATCTTGCTGGAGATGGGCTTAGAGATGCCATCCAAAACTTGTTTGTTGAAAATCAGTAGAATGAACATCAGAATGGTATCCGTATTTGGACTGTATCTTAGTTGTATATGGAGACTGGGTTCGTATGAGCAAGGGAATAGCGTCTGTGTCTCGAGCGTATCCGAGCTGTAACTGTATTTGATTCTTGAATGAATATCAGAACAAATGCCGCGTTTGGAGTGTATCTGTATTCTGAATGGGTAACAGAGAAACATCTGTGTATGGAGCATCTATGTGCTGGGGATAAATTCTGAATGAGTGACAGAATGGCAACTGTGTCTGGAGCGTATCTGGATTGTATCTGAAGTTTAGATCTGTATGAGTAGCAGAATGACTTCCGTGTCTGGAGTGTATCTGTATTGTAACTGGGATCTGGATAAGTGACAGAATGACTCCCGTGTCTGGAGTGTATCTGAATTTGAATTTGATAGCTGAATTTGAATGAGAAATAGAATGAACACTGTGTCTGGAGCGTATCTACTCTGTATCTGATTGCCGAAGTCTGAATGAGTAATAGAATGACCGCCACGTCTGGGGTGTATCCATATTGTATCTTGACTTGAAATTCTGAATAAGTAATAGAATGACCGCCGTGTCTGGGGGGTGTATCCATACTTTATCTGAAATCTCTGAATAGTTGTTAACGATAGCTTTTTAATCTTATCCTGAAAAGGGTAGAATGTTAGCTAAAGCACAAAGTTATGTTGCATGATATGTATGATGCAATAAAATTTGTTCCATCAATGTTTATGATATATGAATGTAATGGATGTGCATGTAAGCTGATTAGCTGTCTTGCTGAGGAAAATAAATCCTTGATAGCTGGAGATAATGAAATCTTTGACTGCTACCGGGGAAAGTAAATCCTTGACCGATGCCGGGGATTCCAAAAATCTTTGATTGTTGAAGATGAGAAATCCTTGCTGATTACTGTTGGGGATAGAAAATCCTTGGCAACTTGCGGGGATTATCAAAACTTTGACAACTTCTGTGGGGATGTGAGAATCCTTCATGACTTTCCTGGGGAAATAAGGAAAAATCTGATGACCTCTACTGGGGAATTAAAACCTGGGAGGCTTCAAATGGAGAAACGGGAACTAGAATCTTCGTTATGTCGGGAAATAACTTTATGGGGAGAGTGTTTATTCTGTCGGGGAGATCAGGATCTTGGGTTGTATGCCAATCTACTGGGGATTCCTTGTTTTGTGGAGAACTCTACTGGTGAATCGGAGGAAGTTGGATAGTATTCCACCGGGGTTTAAGGTTTGAAGTTTTGGACTCCGCTGGTGATGAAAGTTTAGAGTATTCTGGCTCCGCTGGGGATCGAGAGTTTTTTAAAAACTTAACTCTGATGGGAATTTTGAAATTTAACTCCGCTGGGGATATGCATCTCAAGGTTTTAACTCTGTTGAAGATCTGACTGACATACTGTAGGGCATTTCTTCTGGAATAGCCTAAATACGTGTTCCTATACTTTTGACCTATCAGTAATTATCTTTTCTTATTTTGTTTTATTTGTAAGCAGTGATTATATTCAAATGCATATGCCTATTTAACAAACCATTGGACGTTTTCAAATAAAACATAAGTGTAAAAAGGAAAGGAAAGGCAAGCAGATTTATGCACTTTGAAGTATTTTTGTATTAACTTTTGTAAGTATCTTTGTACAAAGGAGACAGACATCCTAGTAAGAGAATGTTGTCGAAAAATTGAGAAAAATTTTATACAAAAAGAAAGATGGCTATGTGTAACAATTCCATGGGGTTCCCATTATGCTATAGCCTTCATAACTCTGAGCATCTTGTCCATTTGTTGCTTCGTCTGCGGATGATTGGATTGATCAGAAGCTTGGAGTTTGATCGTGAAGAGATTGTCCTTAAAGTGATTTGACGAGACATAGTCATACGCTTTAATTCCCTAACTTTTTCCTGGACCGCCCTTTCGGGTTTTCGATCCAACGAGAAACCCTTTTTTGCCCAAGTCTCCCTTTCAGGTTTTCAACTTGTCGGGTGTACAAATTTTTTGTTTATCCCTAATTTTTGCCTGAACCGCCCTTTCGGGTTTTCGATTCACCGGGATGCCCATTTTTGCCCAAGTCTCCCTTTCTGGTTTTCGACTTGTCGGGTCATTTTATGCGTAGTATCTTTTGACTATGTATGCGTTCGCAGGGTGCGGCAAGTCGTCACCGTCCATGGTGGTCAGAATCATTGCCCCACCAGAAAAGATGTTCTTGATCACAAATGATCCTTCGTAAGTAGGAGTCAATTTGCCCCTGGGATCACTTTGCGGCAAGATGATCCGTTTGATTACAAGATCTCCGATTTGGTTACCTAACTCCTGACTTTCTTGTTGAAAGCCTTGATCATCCGTTTTTGATACGTCTGACCATGACAAACAGCAGTAAGTCTATTCTCGTCGATCAAGATAAGTTGATCAAGCCGGGTCTTAATCCAATCGTCTTCACTTAAACCAACATCCTTCATAATCCTCAAGGAAGGAATCTGAACTTTCATGGGTAAGACAACCTCCATGCCATATACCAAAGAAAAGGGGGTTTCCCTAGTTGAAGTACGCGTCGTGGTACGATATCCGTGCAGAGCAAATGGTAACATCTCATGCCAGTCCTTGTCGGTGACTATCATCTTTTGAATGATCTTCTTTATATTTTTGTTCGCGGCTTCAACAGTACCGTTCATCTTTGGCTGATAGGGAGATGAATTGTGATGTTGAATCTTGAACTGCTCGCACAGAGCGGTGATCGCAGTGTTGTTCAAATTTGTACCGTTGTCCGTGATGATCCTGTCGGGGATACCATACCGGCATATGAGGTTCTTCTTGATGAAGCGGGCAACCACATTCTTTGTAACGGAGGCGAACGAAGCTGCTTCGACCCACTTAGTAAAATAATCAATAGCGACCAAGATGAAGCGATGTCCATTGGATGTCGTAGGCTTGATCTCTCCAATCATGTCGATTCCCCATATCGCGAATGGCCAAGGAGCTGTTAGAACATTGAGGGGATTTGGAGGAATGTGTACCTTGTCAGCATAGACTTGGCATTTGTGACAAGTACGGGAATATTGATGACAGTCAGCTTCCATGGTAGACTAGTAGTAGCTTGCCCTTAGAATCTTCTTAGCCATCGTATGTCCGCTCAAGTGGGTGCCAAATGTGCCACTATGTATTTCGGTCATGATCAACTCTGCTTCAACCTTGTCCACACAACGAAGTAGAACACAATCATGGTTGAACTTATATAAGATACCATTGCTCAGGAAGAACTTGGCAGCAAATCTCCTTAGGAACTTTTTGTCATTGACGAAAGCTCCTTCAGGGTATTCTCGAGTCTGGAGATACCTTTTGACTTCATGAAACCAGGGTTGTTCCACTACTTCTTCGGTATTAATCTCATGACAGTGTGCAGGTTCGTCCATTCGCTCGATGGTAATTTGGGGAGCCTCATTATCCCAGTTGAGTTTAAACATGGAAGACATTGTAGCCAGAGCATCCGCTAGCTAATTTTCTTCTCACAGGAAGTGCTCAAAGGTAATCTGCTCGAAATGAGGCAACAATGTCAAGACATGTTCTTTGTATGGGATAAGATTAGGATGTTTAGTGTCCCACTATCCTTTGATTTGAATGATAACCAAAGCTGAGTCCCCAAATACAATCAGAGATTTGATTCCCAAGTCAATTGCAGCCTTGAGACCAAAGATACAAGCTTCATACTCGGCCATGTTGTTGGTACAGTTGAAGCAGAGTCTAGCAGTGAAAGGTGTATGGCAACCTTCTGGAGAAATAAGTACAGCGCCGATACTGTTGCCAAGTGCATTTGAAGCACCGTCAAAGTACAGGGTCCATCGGGATCCTTGTTTAGGTCCGTCATACAGTCTGTTACCTTCAATCTTGTCCAATGTCATAATGTCCTCGTCAGGGAAATCGAACCTCATAGATTGGTAATCTTCGACGTCTTGATGAGCTAGATGGTCAGCTAGTACACTCCCCTTTATAGCTTTTTGGGTTGTGTATTGGATATCATACTCAGTCAGGATCATTTGCCATCTAGCGATTCTTCCGGATAAAGCAGGCTTTTCGAAGATATACTTTATCAGATCCATTTTGGAAATCAGCAAAGTGGTATGTGTCAACATATACTGTCTTAGCCGGCGAGCAGCCCATACCAAAGCGCAGCAAGTTTTCTCGAGCAGTGAGTAGCGAGTCTCATAGTCGGTAAACTTTTTGCTAAGGTAATAAATGGCATGCTCTTTTCGGCCAGACTCGTCATGTTGGCCCAGTACGCACCCCATTGAGTTATCCAAAATGGTCAGATACATGATTAAAGGCCTTCCTTCGATGGGTGGCATCAAGATAGGAGGTTCCAGCAAATACTCCTTGATCTTATCAAAAGAAACTTGACAATCATCGTTCCATTCAACCACCTGATCTTTCTTCAACAGCTTGAAGATTGGCTCACAGGTAGATGTTAGGTGAGAGATGAACCTTGCGATATAGTTTAAGCGTCCCAAGAAACCTCTAACCTCCTTTTCAGTGCAGGGGCAGGCATTTCTTGTATAGCTTTGACTTTAGCAGGATCAACCTCGATGCCTTTGTTACCGACGATGAATCCCAAAAGTTTATCGGACCTGACTCCGAAAGTTCACTTGCTAGGGTTCAGTCTGAGCTTATATTCCTTTAACTTGACAAACAGCTTCTGCAGATGGTCGAGGTGTTCCTCTTCTGTTTGTGAACGGGCTATCATGTCGTCTACGTAGACTTCAATCTCATGATGTATCATGTCATGAAACAAAGCTACCATGGCTCGCTGATAGGTTGCCCCGACATTCTTCAGTCCGAATGGCATCACTTTGTAGCAGAAGGTACCCCACTGCGTAACAAAAGTAGCCATCTCTATGTCTTCGGGGGCCATTTTGATCTGGTTGTATCCCTAGAATCCATCCATGAAGGAAAATACCTTGTGTTGAGCTGTGTTGTCAACCAAGATGCCAATGTGTGGTAGTGGAAAATCATCTTTAGGGCTAGACATGTTTAGGTCTCTGTAGTCCACACACATTCTGACGTTTCCGTCCTTCTTAGGCACAGGCACAATGTTAGCAACCCATTGTGGATAGGAAGTAACAGCCAGAAAACCAGCATTGAATTGTTTCATCACTTCAGCTTTGATCTTTTCGGACATGTCAGGCCTCATTCGGCGGACTTTTTGTTTGATTGGTGGGCAGTCTTCTCTTGTAGGGAGACGGTGAACCACAATATCCGTATCCAATCCTGGCATGTCTTCATAGGACCGGGCGAAGATCTCAACATATTCATTCAACAGCTGAACTAAACGCTCTTTGACATTTGGCTCCAGGTTGGCACCCACTTTAACCTCTTTCTTGTCTTCATCTGTTCCCAAATTAATAGTCTCTAGCAATTCTTCATGGGGCAGAATAGCCCTTTCCTCTTGTTGCAAAAGTCTAGCTAACTCTCCAGGCACTTCACAGTCTTCATCACCTTCGTACTCGGCATGATTGACCAAATCTTCAGAGTCACCGAAGGCCAAAGCAGAATAGTCACCCATGGAATCCGGAGTGGATGGGTACCTGCATTTTGTGAGTGTGGGTGTGTGTAAGGGATAGCCATCCTTAAACAAAACAAAATGTAAAAGGAAAGAAAATGAACACAACAGTTTATAGATGAAAACGTCCAATGATTCGTTAAAAATGGCATATGAAAACGAAGAATCAAAAACCCTTACAAATGGATCTATATGCCCCGGGTAAGGCATAAGGTGAAAAGAGTGTACGAATTGTTTAATTATTACAGACCAGACAGGAAATTGTTCAAAGATAAATTACTGATTGATGAAAGTGATGGGAACGAAGTCTTTCGCCTCCCAGTTACTTAGTCCTCCTTCAATGGGTTGGAAAGATCCAATCTTCAAAGTTGTCTTCTTCATCATCATCTTCTAAGGCATGAATTCTGTGGTGAGTGATTTTTAAGGGTGGTCCTCTAGCCCGGGAGCGATGCACAGCTTTCTGGCCAGTAGTAGTGAAACCTAGTCCGAACTTGTCCGTCTTGTGAGGAAAATCAGGCAGTTTCCCCCACACTGTACTTCTTCCTTCTTTGATTACGGCCTCCGCATCTTTAAGGGATGCCATCCGAGACACAGGCTTGGAAATGATCGGCACATCAGTCATTGTCTTTGCTACTGCGACTTCAGGAGAAACCTCTTCAAAGTGTTGGAAAGGCGTTTCTATGAATTCTCCATCTAACTCCACATAGCGGAAGGAGTTAAGGTGACTTATCATATACTCCACCTCACCATGAACCGTTATGATCTTACCCTGAACTAGATACTTTAGCATTTGGTGTAGAGAAGAAGTGACTGCCCCAGCGTTGTGGATCCATGGCCTTCCCAACAAGCATGAATATGAAGGACGGATGTCCATCACATAAAATGTAGAGTTGAAAATTTCTGTACCCACTTTGATTGGAATGTCCACTTCTCCGTGAACCATCCTCTTAGAACCGTCGAAGGCTCTAACAATGATGTTACTGGGCTTTAGGGTCAAACCTTTGCAGTCCAATCTGTCTAACGCCTTCTTTGGTAGAACATTTAAGGATGAACCGGTATCTACCAGAACATGAGCAAGTGTGGTCCCCCTGCATTCTACCGAGACATGCAGTGCATCGTTATGCTTTCTTCCCTTAGGGGTCAAATCAACATCAGAAAAACCAAGACCATTATCGGTTGTAAGGCTAGCCACGCACTCTTGAAACTGGTCCGTAGAAGTTTCTTGAGGCACGTGTGCCGTCTTCAGAAATTTGATCAAGGCTTTGGCATGAGCCTCAGAGCAGAGTAAGAGAGCCAACATGGAGATTTTTGAAGGGGTTTGCCCTAGCTGCTCCACGAAATCGTAGTCGCTCTTCTTGATTATCTTTAAGATTTCTTCCATCTCTTTTTGGGTGGTCTCGGGGATAACCAAAGTCTGAGCCTTCGTCCTGACAGGCGCTTCTTGGATCCCCTTACCTTTATTGGTAGTAACATCAGAGGGTCTAGCTTCGGGTGCGTCAATTTCTTCAATTACTGGACTTTGCACAGATGGCTTGACAGGTACAGAAACTCTCGAGGGTCCGAAGACTGCCTGTGGAGGAGCAATCTCCGGAGAGAAGATCCTTCTGCTGCGAGTTATCTTGCTCGTTCCCGCAATATTCCCTATATCAGGGGTGTCTTCCTTGGAATTCTCTTCGGCTGATTCGATCTGCTTGATACCATGGTAGAAGATTTCTCCTCCATAATTCCATGGTATCGTCTTGTTATATTTATACGGGATAGGCCTTGGCATGGTAATTTTCAGCGGTACAAACTTAGGATCAGGCGTAATCTTAACAGGCCTTTTGCAGGTCTTGGAAAGATCGTCGGAGATGGTTATTATAGCAATGTCATTGATTGAAGTAACAAGGGTAACATGAGTAATATGAGCGATAGTATCAACAAGAGTCTTTTGAAAGAGGATCTCTTGGGTATCCATCAGGCATTGGATGCCTGATTTCAACAGTGGGCAGTCGGTTTGCATGGTTGAACAGAAGCAACAGTCTTTTTCACAGCCTGGGAATATCCTGGCTTTCAACAGATTCACTTTAATCATTGGCAGCGGAGTCATTAATTCATTAACGACGGTAACATGAAGATCTTCCATAATGGCTTGGACATTATGACCATGTTTTGGCATAGGAGCGGATATCACGTTGGGTTTCTCAGGAACATCAAACTCTACCTCCTTGGCATCTATCAGATCTTGGATCTTGTTTTTAAGAGCCCAATAGTTGTTGGTATCATGCCCTACACTGTCCGAGTGGTATGCACATTTTGCATTGGAGTGATAATAAGGAGAAGAGGTATTGGGGTTTTTCGGCGCTTCTTTCAAGTTGGTAAGGTTCAGCTTTAACAGATGAGGGAGAACTTGAGCCGGTGTCATATTGATTCGGGTGAATTGTCGTTGTGGCCTTTCTACCCTTTGCTAATTAGCTCTTGGTTGATTGCTACGAGGTTGGTCGGCTGAGGAGTTTTGGATCATCACAGCCCCCACCGTTGGTCGGCGCTCTGTTCTCCCTTGGTTTCTCTGGGTGTGAACAACAGAAACCTCCTTCTTGGCTGGGAAGGTCTTCTTAATAGCGGTGGAAGCGGGGGCATCCTTCTGAATTTTACCACTTTTAATGCCAGCTTTGACCCTTTCACCGGTCAGAATTAATTCGGTGAACCCTGCAGATGAGCTCCCGATCAAGTGATTGAAGAACGGACCTGACAGAGTCCCTAAAAACATGTCAACCAGCTCCCTATCCAACAATGGTGGTTGCACCCTTCCAGCCAAATCTCGCCACTTCTGGGCATACTCCTTAAATCCCTCGTTAGAGGCCATACCCATACTCTGTAGTTGAGTACGAGTAGGCGCTAAATCTGCGTTGTATTGGTATTGTCGGTAGAAAGCAGCAGCTAAATCTTCCCAGTTATGAACATCAGATCTCTCAAGTTGATAAAACCAGTCCAATTGCATGCCTGGCAAACTATCTTGAAAAAAGTGGACCCAAAGATCCTTATCAGACGAGTGAGGTTAGATCTTTCTGACGTAGGACCTCAAATGCATCTTTGGACAGCACAAATCGTCATACTTAGCAAATGTAGGTACTTTGAACTTGGGAGGAATGACGATCTCAGCAACCAACCCTAGTTCTTCGAAATCTAAACCAGGTATCCTTTGCAACTCCATGGCTTCCAACCGATCCTCAAGATTTTTATACTTATCATCCGCCGGGGGATATTGCTGTTCGGAGTAATCTTCATCCTCTTCCTCTTCTTCTTCTTCAGCTTCAGATTCGGAGGGCATTGCAACTCCTTTTCCTTTACCAACCCCTTCATCAGACGTCGAGGGGAATTCCAGAACTCTCTTAGCCTGATGCTCAAATCTTCTTCCCATAGTGGCCACACCAATTCTTTTCTTTTTCTTCCTTTCTGGTTCATTCTCTTTCACTAACAGTGCTTTAAGATCCTCCTGACCCTTTGCTAAGGTCATGAGGAGTTGTTGGAATTATGAATTCTGCGCTTGCAGATCTTTAACCGTCTGCTCTATATCCATCTTGCTGAAATAAACAGCAGAAAGATAAGGAAACCTGGTGTGAAGACCTTTTTATGCATATGATGAATGATATGTTATTCATGTAATGCATTCAAGGATTCATAAATTCAAATTTGTTGCAAACAAAAAAGAACACACGTCATATTAATAAGAAGAAATTTGTTAGTACATAAATGCCCCATGGGAAAAATATTACAAAATTCTTAATGTAAAAAGACATTGTGCATCCTCTTTGGTGCGATGTAAGTGTTGAGAGTCTCCTCTTCGTGAAGTCGGCGGGTAAGCTCCAAAACCTTCTTCTCATTGGCATAGAAGCTGGCTTCAAAAGTATTTCGTTCTTCCTTGAGTTGTATCCAACTCTTTTGCAATTCTTCCAATGATGTTGGCATGTATGGATGTAGGATGATGTATGGAACCTCTCCTTCCATAACAGGCTCTTTGATCATAGGCAGAATGTGAGGGTAAGACATCATAAGATTCTGGGCGCGAGTTAGTACCCACTTGAGATAAGGCTCAAGGGGGATGGAATTCTTGTGCCCCAGTGTCTTACTATCCACTTTGTTGGGCCTTATCCAAGCTCGGATAAACCTTTGTCGAAGTCCTTGAGCATCATTGTCGAAGTTAAAAACTAGGTCAGGAACTAGCATATCAGGAGGGCCATCCCTTCGAGCATATCCAAATTGTCTCAGAGCTAAACAGGGGTTGTAGGTAATTCCTCCCCTAATACCAAGTAATGGGACATTAGGGAATTCTCCGCAACGATCAATGATGATGAAATTTTCTCTGGACCGAGAACACTAATGAACATCAGAATGTGTGAGGGTCATCAACCGTTGTGACCACCTTAAACCCTGCTCATTCTTCAAAACTGATTGAGAAAGGTGAGAAATAAACCACCTTGCTAGAAGAGGAGTACAGCACATGAGAACACCTCTTTCCCTCATTGTTCGTGTGTGAAATGAGTGTAGGATGTCCCCAAGCAATGTAGGCATAGGATTCCATGATATGAAAATCTTGACAGCATTCACATCTATAAGCTGATCAGGGTTTGGGAATAAGACCAACCCATAGATAAGAAGTGCCACAATCTCTTCAAAAGCTTGTAGATCTAGAGAATTCCAACAGTCTTGTGCCTTCTCAAACAGAAACTTTACCAAGAAACCCTTGACACCACTTTTGGTTTCCCAATGACCTTTGATATCAGATGGTTGCAAGTGTAAGGCTTGAGCAACATCTTCAGGCTTTGGTTCTCTTTCTGTACCGTTGTAGGGTAGTTGATGGAGAATAGGAATCTTCAGGAGTTGAAAAAATTCCTCCAAAGTAGGTACTAGTTGGTAATCAGGGAATGTGAAACAGTGGTGTAGGGGGTCAAAGAACTGGAGGAGAACTTTTACCATGTCTTCTTCAATGTTGGAGTTGACCAAGTTGAGAAGTCTACCATGTCTTTCACTGAAGAGAGAATTCTCTGGAATCTTGGAAGTAAGCTCTTTGAGTTGAGGAGGGATTCTCACAAGGTTAACTTGAATTGTTTTCCTGCGAAGAGATTACATGACCTACAAAACAAGAACAAAGATGAAGATCCAAACCCTTGAAATGGTTAGTGGATGCATATGATGCTTTATGATGTTCATGATGTATGCACAAGCATATGTACAAACAAGTCACACAAGATCCTAGTTTCAGGCTTGCATGGGGTTTCATAGGTGAGTACCCTCTTGAAGTTAGTTAGCTCAACTTGTCCTATAAATAGTAACCGGGTTCTAAGGAGCTCAATATCACTGGATTATTTTCTGTGTTCATTATTTCAGTTTGGCCATTAACTGGCGACCGAAATATTCGAAGAAAATAACCCTCAATGAGTGTAGTATCGAGTATCTACCAACTTCGGACTGCACCAAAGCCGGTCATCTCACTACCCCTAATAAGGCCAAGATGGTCAAGTAGGGTTCTAAGAGTTCATTAGTGCTTCATGACATCACTCAGCGGCCCCGTATTCTCTTTGATTGACTCAAAGGCAACCTGTACTCACAAATATATCGCACTAATATAGCTATTGCTTCAACCATGTCGGTATACCCCGCACAATTTCCATAACGTATTGCTATTTACCTATGAATGTTTCCCAAAAATCCGGGTGGAGGATTCAAACCCAAACATTAGAACCAAATGTAAATCAATCAAAGCAAACAAGTTAAGCATGCAAAGATGATCTAAACCCTAAGGTTACTCCACTTTTAGTTAATTCCCCAACAGAGTCTCCAGTTCTGGTATACGGTGGGAGAACTGACTTGAGGTTTTGCGTTTGTGTTTGCAAATGTTTCGGTTTAGCAAGAGTCGCCACCGACTTTTTATTTTATCCTAAGGAAAGGTAAAAAAGCATAGGAAAGACCTTTGAGATGTTTTCTTGGGTTTGGGGAGTAGATTATGAAAAGGGAAGGTGCAAGCACCCTTTTCATCCATGGTTATCCATGGGCTCTTAGTTACTTGTTTACATCACTTGCTTTTGCTTTTCAATTGTTTGAAATGGTGCTTTGTGTGAGGTTTTGAAAGATGTTTTGAAAAGAGGCCATCGTTGTGGCAACCTTTGTAATGATTCTTGTTTGAATGTATACAAAGGTGTTTTATTCTTTTGAAAAGATTTCAATGTTTGAAAGTTTAATTTGGAAAATGTTTTGAATTTGTGTTGTGAAGTGTGTTTGAAAATAGCAAGGATGTTTTTTGCAAACTTTTTTGATCAAGTAACTAAGAGCTATCTACCCTATTTTACTCAAAGATATTTCCTATATGTTTTTTACCCTTTTAACAGTGTTATTTCACCATTGCATTTGGTGAACAACCTTGTGTTAGGATGTTAAACGGAACAGGCGCGGGTCATCGTATAGACCATGATAGCAATTGTGTCAAGTATCTTTGGAAAAATTTTGAGGGACTTGATCATTTTTGTTTAGGCAACCAAGATAGCGTCATCAAGGGACTATGATCTTTTGTTTTATTTTTGTTTTGCCAAAGTACCCAACATGCATAACATGGCCCATTTTTTAAGGCAACAAGTGGATTGTAACCCTAGGGATGTAAGTGTGCATTGTGTTTGATTTTCATGCATTTTTGTCTTTGATTAGGTCAAACTATTTGTTGATTTGGATTTTTGCGTACAAACCATAATTCTCTAATCATGGCATAATTGAAATCGTAAAGTGCGAGAATTAAAAATCTAGACTATTACAACATGATTATGGGGAAGGGAGTACAATTTTTGAATGGGGGTATTTTGACAAGAAATATAAACTCTAGCTTACTATTACATCAAAATTAAATTTAATTGCATGAATAATAAATGGATAATATTTAAATAAACAAAAAAAGATAAATATATCAAATAATGTGAAATATGTAAAAAAGGGGTTTTTTTTTCATTGATGTATGTAAAATATTTAATAAAAAAATAAAGAAATAAATAAAAAAAATTATTTTATTTGTTTAAGGATAAAACCCTAATTTCTTTAAGAAAATAAATACATTATATTATTTATATACATTAAAATATATTAATATATATAAAAATAAAATATACATAGAAAAAAGTATTTTTTTTAGTATAAATAATAATAAAAGTAAAATGTAATATTTTATATTTTTATTTTAAAGTATTTAATAAAATAAAAGTATATATGTATATATATGTATATTAATTATATTAAATATGTACAATATAAAATAAAATATGTACAAAAATAAAATATATTTAGGAAAATATTTTTAGTATGAATAAAAATAAAGAACAAAAATAAAAGTATAAATTATATATTTTTCAAGTCTTAAATAATAATATAAAAGTATTTAAATACCTTTTCATGTTAGAAAAATTAAAATAAAATGCCAAATAATTGTAAAAAAATTATGAAAATATTTTTGAGCATTTTTTATATTTGGAAATAAATAAACAAAATCAGAAATGAAAACAAAAATGCAAAAATATAAAAACACAAGAAATTGGGCCAGGGGGTGTCAAGAGTGAGCCAGGCCAAGTCCAGCCCACCACTTCATCTTCAACCTCCAGATTTGAAAAAAACGCGCGCGCCTGTACAAACTTGGACATCCTGCATACGAGCTCTGTTTCAGTTGGATTCGTGTAGGGCAATGTAGTGCTTTTCAACAAGGCTTGAGATGTCTGGTAGCTTGCTTGAACTTCACTTGACCTTCTCCAATAGCTAGCTTGCCTTGAATGTCCTTGAATCAGCCTATAGAACTCAACCTGCACAAGCTCAAAATGAAAATGGTGAACACTGTAAATGGAGTTACAGTTGGTGTTTGAGGTTTGGGATAGCTTGGGTGAGTTGAATGGAAGGTGTTTGAAGCAACTTGGGGCAAAACGCACGAGCCAAATGAGCTATGGAACTCAAGTTGCAGAACCTGCCCTGTTTTTCCAAAGGAATGTGATTTCTGGCTATGGGGTGTTTAGAGGCTCAAGCAATCGTGTTTCTATCTCAAAGAGGTGTGAGAAAGATGTTCAAACCGTTTGTGTAAGTTAGCATTGGCTGGTTTTCAAGTTTTTTTTTGGACAAGTTTCTTGTTTTTGAAGTAAGAAAGTGGAAGTTGTTGTTACAGGGCTGTACAGGCTATCAAATATGCTTGCATACTTTGCTATTGGCCCCTCCAACTTATGGATTTGATTTGCCCTCTGAGATATGGACCAATGCTCAAGGGATTATGGTTTGACATAAAGCACATTATGGCAAAAATGGAAATGTGCCTTTTTCTACTTAGGGCTTAGTTTTGTGTACAATGTCCAAATGGCCAAAACAAAAGCTTAGACTGATGGATTTGAATTTAATTGTGAAGTGTGAAGTGGTTTAGAGGCCTTCAGACTAGTGTAAGGCAAGCTGATTTGAAAATGCAACTTGTATGAACATGAATATGCCATGGATGAAAAGTGAGTTTTTGCCAACTTCAAGCCTTCGATTCTCCATAACCACAAATGTGTTTGAGGAGTTCTTGGACAATTTGGAAAGCTTGCAACATGCTATATAATACATCTTTGAAATGCAACTTGAGATTCCAAGTGGAACTATGTGAAAAATGGCCAAGAAGATAGGTCAAAATCCTGCCTAAACTAGGGCAAAATTTCACTAAGTTAAAAGTTTTAGGGACCCTTGTTCCAAAAATCATAACTTGAGATCCAAGCTTCTTTTGAGAAAACTTTGTGAATAAAAGTTGTAGAATTTGTGGATGACTACAACTTTCATGTTGGAGGTTTTGTTTTAATCCATTTTCATCATGGTGAAAATGTTGGGCAAAGTTAGGAAAAAATAAGAAAATTTCATAACTTAGAAAAACTCTAAGTTGTGAAAATTTTCAATTTCAAACCCTAATTTGCAATTTTGGGTTTCTTGATGAACAAGTTTCATAATTTGACACATCTTGATGAAAAATGACCCTTGGCACTTGATTTTGACCAAAAAGTCAAAGTTTGACTTTTCAGTGTACAGTCAAATTTTGATCAGTTGACTGAAAAATTCATTTGTCAATCCCATGCATTTGAAATCTTTTGAACTTGTTGAATAAGTCAAGATGATGTCATTGAGTCCTTGAGTACATGGTTGAACCTAATTTGCCATTGGCTAGGTCAAAAAGTCAGAAATTGCCTTTGTACAGTCAAAACCCTAAAAATGACCATTTTGCCCTTTTGGTGATCTGATCAAATTTCTTGTGGAGTTGTGGTCCAAACTTGATCCAATGGTTCATATGAGTTCATAATGTTGATGTGGATGAAAATTCATGAGGTTTGACTGTAAATTGGCCACAGTTGACTTTTTCCCCAATACAGCTGATTTCTAGGTCAACTGTCCAATTGACTGGGCAAAAATTTGATTCAAGGCTTGAAACTTGGTATGGGCAAACTTATGAGTCCAATATGAAGTATGAAAGTCAATTTGAGCATTGAAGGTCCAAAAATCCTTGTGAAAACTCAAACCCTAGTTTAGGTCATCAGTGCAAGGAGATGTCTTGAGCAGAGCAAACCCTAGCTTGATCTTGAGTTCCAAGAGCCTTGTGACGAGAAATGTTGATAAGATGAGAGGGAAAATTTTGGGGTACAAAACATGTCATGAAATAGAGCTACCATGGAACGTTGATAGGTTTCCCCAGCATTCTTCAATCCGAACGACATCACCTTATAGTAGAAAGTGCCCCACTGCGTGACAAACGTTATTTTCTCCATGTCCTCGGGCGCCATTTTTATTTGGTTGTAACCTGAGAATCCGTCCATGAAGGAAAACACTTTTTGTTGTGTCGTATTGTCAACTAGAATATCAATGTGGGGGAGTGGAAAATCATCCTTAGGGCTTGCTCTATTCAAATCTCTGTAGTCCACACACATTCACACTTTGCCGTCTTTTTTGGGTACGGGAACAATATTGGCAACCCATTGGGGATAAGAGGTGATAGCCAGGAACCCAGCATTGAATTGCTTCGTGACTTCTGCTTTAATCTTTTCTGACATATCAGGCCTCATGCGACGAACCTTTTGCTTTACTGGAGGACAATCTTCTCTTGTAGGCAGACGATGTACCACAATGTCTGCATCAAGTCCCGACATGTCTTCATACGACCAGGCAAAGACTTCAACATAATCGTGTAATAACTGAATCATACGCTCCTTGACACTGGGTTCCAGATTGGCACCCATCTTGACCTCTTTTTTGTCTTCTTCGGTATCTAGGTTGATTGTATCCACAGGTTCCTCGTGAGGTTGAATGGTTCTATCTTCTTGTTGTAGTAGTCTGGCAAGTTCCCCTGGTACTTCACAATCTTCCTAACCTTCGTTTTCGGCTTGGTAGATTAGATTCTCAGAGTCACAAAAGGCCATAGCAGTATTGTTACCCATGGGATCCCGAATGGATGTATACCTGCATTGTGAGTGTGGGTGTGTGTAAGGGTATAGCTATCTTTGAAAGAAATAAAAATGTAAAATAAAAACAATGAGCACAAAAGTTTGTATGCGAAAACGTCAGTGATTCATTGATGTCATATGAAAATGAGATAATAACCCTTACAAATGGACCATTGTGCCTCGGGTAAGACACAAGGTTTTAAGAGTGTGAATTGTTTTAATATTACAGATCCGACAAAATGTAAAGACAAATTACTGTGGGATAAAAGTGATCGAGACAAAATCTCTAGCCTCCCAATTGCTGAGCCCTCTATTGACAGTTGGGAAGATCCAATCCTCCAGGTTGCAGCCATCATCACCATCTTCTACCGTATTGACTTCACGGTTGCTGATCTTCAGGGGTGGTCCTCCAGTACGAGCACGACGTACAACCTTCTGAGCATTTGAAGTGAAACCTAGGCCAAACTTGTCAGACTTATATGGGATATCTGGGAGTTGTCCCCAGATAGTGCACCCACCTTCTTCTACCACTGCTTTGGCATCCTTCAGAGATGACATCCGGAGTGGAGGCCTTGTAATCTTGGGAACCTGAGACACAGCCTTGGTCACTGCCACATCTTGGGGGACTTCTTCAAAGTGTTGAAATGGATTTTCAATAAATTCACCATCTAATTCCACATATCTGAAGGAATTGAGATGGCTAATCATGTACTCTTCCTTTCTATGAACGGTGATAATCTTCCCTTGAATTGGATACTTCAGCATTTGGTGCAACGTAGAAGTAACAGCGCCAACGTTGTGGATCCATGGTCGGTCTAGCAAGCAGGAGTATGAAGGGAGGATGTCCATTACATAAAAAGTTGAATTGAAAGTTTGGGTTCCAACCTTTATGGGGATATCCATTTCCCCATGCACCATCCTTTTCGAGTCGTCAAAATCCCTTACTACTATGTTGTTTGGCTTTAATTCCAATCCCTCACAGTCAAGTCTATCAAGATATTTTTTAGGTAATACATTCAGGGATGAACTGGTATCGACTAACACATGAGCCAACGTCGTGCCCCTACATTCAACTGAGACATGCAATGCCTCATTATGCTTCCTTCCCATTGGCGTTAGATCGGCATCTGAAAAACCTAAGCCATTATCTATAGTCAAGCTGGCTACGTAGTCTTGGAACTGATCGGCAGATGTTTCTTGAGGTACATGGGCAGATATTAAGAACTTTTCGAAGGCCTTTGCATGCGCCTCGGAACACAATAATAAAGCCATCATGGAGATTTTAGATGGAGTTTGCCCCAGTTGTTCAACTACATCGTAGTCACTTCTTTTTATGATTTTTAGAATCTCCTCCATCTCTTTCTTGGAGGTCTCAGGGATAGTCAATGATTGTGCCTTCGTCCGGACAGGCTCAATCAGAATACTTTTTCCTCGAGTCTCGGTTAACTCGGCAGTCGGAATATCAGTAGGGGTGATAACAGGGATTGTAACAGCTTCATCAATAGGAGTACTTGCAGAGATGATTATGGGATTGGGAGTAACCTTTGGAGGGGCCACATCAACAGGAATGATTACGGGTCCAGAAATAGCTTTTGGGGGAGCAATTTCTGGAGAGAAGATCCTACCACTTCAAGTAATCTTACTAGTCCCTGCAATATTACTGACGTCGGGATCCACTTTCTCAGAACTTGAATCTTCGGCATCTGGCAAATCTTGCTTAATACCATGGTAGTAAACATCCCCTCCATAATTCTATGGTACGGTTTTATCTGACGTATACGGGACTGGTCCAGGCATTGTAATCATCAAAGGAGTTGCTTTTGGAACTGATGTAATTCTAACGGGTCTTTTGGTGGAGACCCTGGAAGAATTGGCGGAAATGGTGATGATATAAATATCTTTAAAAGGAATAGGTGGAACTGAAGTCTTTTCAAACAAAATTTCTTTGTTATCTATTAGCCACTGAACGCCTGTTTTCAACAGAAAGCTGGTTGGTGAGGACAAACAAAAATGACAGCCTTCATCACAGCCCGGGAACACACCGGCATTCAACAAGTTTACTTTAACAGTCAGGAGTGGGGTCATAAGTTCATCAACTGAAGTAACAAACATTTCTTCTTCAATGGCATTGGTATTATGGCCATGTTTGGGCATAGGGGCAGAAATGACATTTGGTTTTTTGGGCGCATCGAATTCAATATCTTTTGCTTCAATGAGGTCTTGTATTTTGTTCTTTAGAGCCCAACAATAATTAGTATCGTGACCAGGACTTTCAGAGTGATATGCGCAACAAGCATTGGGATGATAGTGAGGAGATGTTGTATTAGGATTCTTTTGAGCTTCTTTCAAGGTCACCAGGTTGGATCTTAACAGATGTGGCAACACTTGAGATAGGGTCATTTTAATTCTGGTGAATTGCCTGACCGGTCTTTCCATCCTTGGTTGATTGTTTCTTTGTTGATCAGGCACATGTATAGGAATCATAACAGCCCCCACCATTGGGTGGCGCTCGGTCCTATCTTGATTTCTCTGAGGACAAACGGAAACCGCTTCTTTCTTTCTGATAAATGGCTTCTGTTGTACCCCAAAATTTGCCCTCCCATATTCTCCAAGAAATTGCCAAGCCAAGCTTCAAAATCTCCTCAAGGGTTGCATAGTCAAGGGCCTCCTAAGCAGTCAAAACTAGGGTTTGTGTGCTGATCAGGAAAATGAAGTTTTCAAAGGTCCAATCAAGTCTCACATGCTTACAAATATGGTCAAGTATCCTCATATCAAGTTTCAAGGCATTCAGCTCAAAATTGCACAGTCAAAACCCTAGATTGCACTACAGTCAACTGTAGGGGCAAAATGGTCATTTGACAGTCAAAAGTCCAAATTTTTGGTCAACATATCATTTTGAAGCCACAAACATCATTTGATCAATGCTTGATCATGATTCTCAAAATTTGGCTCAGAAAATCATCAAGATGCAAAAGTTACTATATTTGGACAGTTGAAAAAGTCAACTGAAATTGACCAGGGCATAACTTTCACATGGATTATCAGAAAAATTCCATCCAAAGCTCATTTTGAAGAGAAAGACATTTCCTACAACTCATCTTCATATTTCAAGTCCAAGAAATGCTCTCACAAAAAGTTATCAATTTCAACATTATAGGTCATTTTCAAAAGTCAACAAAAAGGGACTTTAAGTCAAAGGCCATAACTTGAGATTGGTAAATCAAAATGACATGGGACAAAAGGCATTGGTTAGAGGACTCAAAGACCTTTCCAAAATGTCCAAGAACATGAGAAAAGCTTAAAAATTGAGCAAGTTATGCCTTGTGGAAGTTGGGAAATTTTTGGATATTTTGAAAAGTCAACATTGATTCAAATGACCTAAAATTGCTAATGGGCCCACTTTTCTTCCATGATTCATCATTCTAAGCATGTGCACGACCACTTGGCCCAAAGGGAAGTATTTTCTCATTTTTTATTTATTTATTTGAATTATTATTTATATTAATTCATTTAAATCATTAAAATATATGAAAAATATCTAATATGCCTTAACAAATCTTTTTGTACACATTTCAGCTTCAATATTTCGTGCACATCCCAACATGGAAAGATTTGGTTTAATTTGAGCATGATTGAACAAAGAACACATGAAAAAAGATATGGAAGATCCTTAAGAAATCAAATATTGAAAACCATTATTGCCATGGATTTGATTGAAATTTCTTAACCTAATTGCTTCACTACAAATGCCTGAAGAGAACCCTAATGCCCAGGGACCCTAAGCTGCGCAGAAGAACAAGATACAAACTTGGAAATTTGGCTTAAGAACTCAAATCTGAAATCAACTTTAGGAGGCGATTCAAGGCACAACAACTATCCCAATAGCTTCCTCGAGCATCACTGGACATAACTGAATCATTCCCCAAGTCCCATACTCAAGGAAACGCAAGGTTACCATTGAAATTGGTAAAGGAAATTCCAAAACTGTTATCCATTATCCATGCATCTTTAACCTATTTAGTTGTCATGTTTACGTTTATAATGAAATTTGCAAGCTATTCATATGATTTAATTGAAGTTTCACGCAGTCTATGCCGAAACACCATGTTCATGTCCTAGGGTTTGCAGGATTTTGAATTGGGGACTTCTTGGTACTGTAAAATTAGCCAATCATAATACCATGATCAAAACCAGATAGCTTGGACGAAGTGATTGCAATGGTCGCGCTTAATTTATATACACATGTGGCCTATTCGCTATTTTGTAAATAAGCTTGTTTTGGGGGGGTTCAAAACCCCCGTTAAATGATTATTATTTTTCAGGAAGAATGAAGCCATGAAGAAGACGATGCCATGTCAAGCAGGGATTGGCTCATTCAAAGTTTCGCGCCAGAAATCCACTAATGCGTTGCTTTCTTTTTTTAATATTTGTTTGTATACTAATATATCAAAAGGTTCAGTGGCTCAGCTGGCGAATGCTCATTGCTTCAACGTCCAAGACCTGGGTTCGAACCCCAGGTCTGTGTAATTCCAATATTATTTTTCATTAATAAATCCCATGCAGCGCTTGTGTTGGAAACCATGATGCACGCTCAAAGATCAATAGCCACGCGTCTAGCTGCTGCAGATCCAAGGCTGAGATTGAAGGTCCGCTGTAAGCTCAGGTCAACTATCCCACACGCTACTCACAAAAGTCAAATGGACTCAGGGTTTGGGCCAGCATTCTAAGGCCTATACCTCCACTTTGGGGCCTGAACCCCCCCCTGGTTTGCTTTCTCTATATTTTTGTTTATTTTATTTTCAATTATGAATTTGTTTTCTTTATTTGTTTAAATTAATTAATTATTTTTACAAATTATAAAATGCACAAAAAATCAGAAAAAGAGCAAAATAAAATATTTATTTATTTTAATATTTTTTATAAATAAATTCACATGTAAATATTTAGTTTTAATTAGGTTGCAATTTTAATCCTTTTTAATAAAAATACAAAAAAAGTAGAATTAGGTTTAATAAATTTTTATTCCTTTTAATTTTCCCTTTTATAATAATATTACTTATTTTATTTTTTGTAATTAAATTGTACAATAAAAACTTAGGTTTAAATTAGGTTAAGGTTCAACATTTTTTCTTAAATAACTTAAAAATAGTTAGAACTAGGTTTAACATTTTATTTTAGTTTTAATTAATTCTTTGTTCATCAAATCCTAAAAACATAAAAATACCAAAAACATTCTTTTTTAATTTTTAATTTTAATTCCTTATTAATTTAATTTTTGCAAAAGGGTCCAATGCCCTCGTTTTGTTCTTAATTTCTTAATTTCGCATATTTATTTTATCGCTTAAATAATTATGTACCTCTCCCAAAGCCGTGTAACTCAAACTCTTCGCACTTTTTAAATTCTTTATTTGCTTTATTTATTTTTCTGTCAAATCGGGTCCGGTTTAATTTTGGCGATGTGGACCCGCGCCATTTGTAATAGCTTTAGATTTATTTTCCTCGCAACTTTTAACTGTTAACAAAAAGCATGAAAGAATGTATGACTTAAATAAAATCAAGCGTAGAACACCAACAAACATGACAAGACAAATATCAATGAAAACAACACATAATTCGCACACACCACCCCTAGGGTACGCCTCACTGTTGCCTTTCGAAAGGTGATCGTCGAGTAGAGGATGTCTTAGTAAGTCCTCATGATCCGGGAACCTGGCATGAGGGTAGCTTCTAAGGTGTCTTCCCATTGCTCTGGTGATCACCATGTCCCGAACCTCGAATTGACCCGAACACCTCCAACGGTGGTGCTACCTACCTCTCAATGGTGGGATGACACTACTTTAAAAGACATTTACACAGACGAATTCCTTAGGGTAGGTAGGTTCTCATAGATACTTGCTCTCTTCAAAACAAACAAAATCTTTTCACACCGACACTTTTCAAAAGCTTTCAAAACAATTTTTCAAACACTCTGACGCACGAGTCGATCTGAAACTTTCCAAGATACTTTTTAAACCCACAGTTGAAAAGCAAACAAACCTTTTGAAAACACAATGAGCAAGTATCTAAGAGCCCATGGATAACCATGGATAGAAAGGGTGCTAACACCTTCCCTTTCTATAACCTACCTCCCGAACCGAGAGCAATCTCTTTAAGGAATTTTTCTGTGCTTTTGTCCTTTCCATTTGGAGAAAATAAAAGACGGTGGCGACTCTTGCTTCCGCGAAATTTCGCGAACCAGCGTTAAACAGTCAGTTCCAGATCCACCGATCACAGAACTGGCGACTCTGCTGGGGAATAAACTTAAAGTGAGGTGTACCTTAGGACTAAGATCACTGTGTTTTCAATTGTTTTCCTTGTGTGCTTTAAATTATGGGTTGCTTGGGAGTTCTATAGATCCTAACCCGGATCTGGGGGATACCTTCTTAGAAAGTAGCAACAAGGCTGTGAGGGAACTGTGCGGGGTATACCGACATGGTTGAAACAGTCTGCTACGTTGATGTGGCACTTTGGTGTGTACCGGTAACCCTTGAGTTCAGTCAAGGAGAGTACGGGGCCTCCGCGTGGTGTCGTGAAGCATCAACAGACCTTAGGAACCTTAATTGAACTATCTTGGCCTCTTTAGGGTAGTGAGATAACTGACTTTGGTGCAGTCCGAGGTTGGTTGATACTCGATACTACACTCAATTGAGGGTTGCTTTCTTGGAATATTTCGGTCGCCAGTTCAGTGGCTAAATCGAAACGATGAACAATGAAAGCAATCCCGTGATATTGGGACCCTTAGAACCCGGTTACTTCTGATAGGACAGGTTTTGAGCCCACCAACTTCAAGAGGGTACTACCCAGACCCCATGCTGGCCTAAACTCTAAGGGTTTCTCTTGTGTGACTTGTGTGCCTTCGTACTTGACTACTTGCATGCTTGTTATCTGACACATGAACTACTTGCAGGTTTTGTTTATAGTCCTTAATAGGGACTCATAACAGGGTATACTAAGTTTCTTGCAGGTGTTGTTTATAGTCCTTAATGGGGACTCATAACAGGGTTTACTAAGTTTCTTGCAGGTTGTTTATAGTCCTTAATTGGGGCTCATAACAGGGTCACTTATGTTATCCCATGCATAGCATGACATCATACCATAACATCATACCATTGCATACATTCTAACCCATTTCAAGGATCTCAAGGGCTTGTGATGCAGGTCATGATGAACTAACTGTCCAGCAAGGGGCAAAGAGGATTTATTTTCCTCTAGACAAGGTTGTCAGGGGCTATGACCCACTGGATATGGTGAGCCTTTGACCCTTGAAGAAGAATTCTCAACAAAATGAAGTTCTTACAATCAAGCTACCGGATCCAAATGCTAACAAATTTTTTGTCTACCCCGCGAGGTCCTTGAAAACATTACATGCATGTCATACATCTCATTGCATTGCAGGTATCCCTTTGACAGGTTGCTTACCCTTCTTCGCTGTTTATTTCAGCCGATCGTCATGAATCCTGAATCTTCAACCGAACACACTATCAAGGCCCTCCAGGCTCAGAACGCCCAGTTCCAAGGGCTGATCATGAATTTGACCCAGGGGCAACAAGATCTGAAGGCTCTGCTCTTGAAGAAAGAAAAGAAGAAGAGGAGGACTGTTTTGTTCAGCCCTAGACGCAGATCTAGGAATACCCTGCAGGATCAAACTGAGAGGACAACTCCATCTGTGGGGAAAAGTAGTCATCAAGAGGAAAGGATTCCCAGCCCAGTGGTCTCTGACAATGAAACAGATTTCAACGACGAACAGTACCCTCCGGCTGAGGACAAGTACAAACAGTTGGAGGATAGGCTGAATGCTATGGAGATCCAACAGGTACCTGGGCTGGATTTTGGAGATCTGGGTTTGTCAACTGGTGTGATTATTCCTCGGAAGTTCAAAGCACCATCCTTCTCTAAGTATGACGGGGCGTCTTGTCCCAAGCTGCATCTAAGGTCTTATGTTCGGAAAATTCAGCCGTACTCTGCGGATAAGAATTTATGGATCCACTTCTTCCAGGAAAGTCTTTCAGGGACTCACCTCGAATGGTTCTATCAGCTGGATGGGACCAAAGTTCGTAACTGGGAGGAGTTGGCAACTGCTTTCTATAAGCAGTATCAATATAATGCCGACCTTGCTCCTACGCGTACCCAACTCCAGGGTATGTCGTTAGGATCAAGTGAAGGTTTTAAAGAATATGCGCAGAAATGGAGGGATCTTGCTGGAAGGGTACAACCACCTCTGACTGATCGGGAACTTGTCGATATGTTCTTGGGGACCCTGTCTGGTCCGTTCTACAACCACCTAATTGGGAATTCGTCTGTTGGATTCACAGATCTTATCTTGACTGGAGAGCGAATAGAAGCTGGCATCCGGTCTGGGAAAATTCAAGAGGCTGCACCTTCTGATAAAAAGCCTCATCATGGAAAGAAAGAATCCAATGTTGTGCACGGTAAAAAGAGCCGTCATGAGGTAGGGGCAATCCAGATCTCCAATCCTGGACCTGCTCAACAAGGACAGGAGCAGCAGCGCAAGGAGAAACGACAGTATACCAAACTCAACATGTCGCTGGATCAAGCACTACAACAAATGTTGAAGGCAGGGCTGATCACCTTAAGGGCTCCCCTTCGGAATCCGAACACTTCGGCTCCTAACTATCCTCCCAACGATAGGTGCGCATATCATTCTGATAGCCCGGGGCATACTACGGACAACTGCTGGCCTCTCAAGAACAAAATTCAAGACATGATCGACGCCGGGGAGATTCAGTTTGAAGTGCCTGAGACTCCGAACATAATCACTGCTCCGTTACCCAATCGTTGAAGACCTTTTGTTTATTTGAATTTCTGAGTTGTGTTTTTCTTTGCTTATATAAACAATTAATGTCATAGCAAACTCTTTTATTCTATTAATGCATCGCATATGTTTGTTTTGGGAATTAATACAATTGTTTTCATTATATTCAAAATTCTTTTCATATTTTTTCTGATGATCAACTCTTGGTTAATAATTCTGAGCCTCTTGAGGGAGGATGACGAAAATGATACCACAATCATTACAGTATGCTTTTGAACAGACCCCGTTGATGAGGTACATGCATTGTTTCAATCCCTAAACACTAGAGTTATAAGGATGATAATCCCTTGTCAACCCCTCTGAGCCAAAGAAGTAGGAGTTTTTCTTTTCGAAAATTAAAACCCTTTATCATAACCTGGGGCAGGGTAGTCTCTCAGTTGATCCAAGTGCATAACGAATGGCACCAAAAAGCTCCTTACAAAACAAAGAAAGACAGTGATGGTTCCGAATGATCAATAAAGAAAGGCAGTCATTATCTTTCAAAATAAAAAAAAACCCATTAAGTCAAAACCCATGAAGGAGACTTACAAACCTGGGGCATCCCGCTGACTGTAATTCCAAAAAAGGAAACAGTTCAGGCAAAAAAAAAAAGAAAGGGATAACAAAAATCAAAAAAAGGAAGAGGTCCTACAAACCCTCAACAAAAAGGACTGCCTATTCACAATGAGTTATCAACATCCGAATCATCACCGGAAAATCAAAGCAAAGACTCAAGCAAGGTCTAACGCATGATCAACTGAGTTTAGGTTTGGAGAACATCATGAAGAGTGGGTGGGTACAAATAAAATTTGAGCCTTTATCCTTTGTTTCTTAAACCGTGAACCAGGCCACGTTATAACCCTTAAAAGTCCTAGCTGAAGCATGGGTTAGTCCGAAAGCATACTGTTACGAAAGGTATCCTGACTCCTTAAGGCTTACGGTAAATACGGAGTTGACATCACGTTTTACAAACATTCACTTGTTTTATGAAAAAGAATGCATTTTCAAAAACTTCCAGACGGACATAAGCTTTGCATTTTTAGCGTAACTTTGTTTGCATATGACTTTTGTTTGAACAGCAGGGAAATTCGCACGACGAATGCCTAATGAACAGAAATACCTCCAATCAAGGGGCAGACATGACCATGTTCCATTATCTGGGGCAGCCCAATCAAGATTCGGAGAATCTCTCAAAGGCCAAATAGCCTGGGGCAAGTCTCCGCCCGAGTCACTTGGGGCACTCCAGCAACGAATCTTGCCTGATCAAACACCTTCTGGTGGCATGGCAAAACACTTCTAACAGGGGCAACTCCCTACATTCTGAGAGTGCGGACATAGTCGAAAAAATACTGCGCATAATCAAAGACCCGCTAGGTTGACACACCTAGGCAAAAATAAGGGCTTCCCGGCGAACCAAAAGGGTTCGGGCAAAATGAAGGGATGAAACGAAAAAAAAAATCTGTACACCCGGCAAGTCGAAAACCTGAAAAGGCGGCTTGGGCAAAAATGGGTATCCCGGTGGACTGAAAACCCGAAAGGGCGGTCCAGGCAAAAGTTAGGGATTAAAGCGTACGACTATGTCCTGCCATCCGCCTACCGGAAGAAGGTTTGCCCATCAACAACTATCAGCACCCCACAAGTGCCTCCCCCATAGAAACAGGGGCAATAATGGGTGGTCTAAGCAATCTGATTGTTCTGTCCTCCAGGGTATCAAGGTAGGTTCCGTTGAAGAACATAACCAATACAGTTCAATACTTCCCCATGAGAGTCCAATCCAGTTTCCTCAAGAAAGTTGGAATCCATCTCCCCAAGCAGCAAGCTTATCCCCAGTAGATTCTGGAAGCTTATCCCTCGCAGAGCACGAACGCGTCTCCCAGCTTTATTCAAAGAGTTATTTCCTTAACAGGATATAACTGGGTTATCCTCAGCCAAAAGCCACGGAAAAAGCGTCGTCTACAAAGCCTTCTGATCCCCAGCAAACTATCATCAACAACTCAGCAAGGCATCCCTCTTCCCACAGAGTATTGTTTCCCAGCATGGTCGCTGGAGTATCATTGCTCCCCGCAGAATCTTCCATTTGCCAGGTTCATCCCCCAACGGAGTCATCTTCTCCTATCGGTATTCTTGCAGTTATCATCCCCAGTGGAAGCAAAATCTATTCCTCAACATCAGCCCAGGACACGACTTCCCGGCACCCGTCAAGGATTTATTTTCTTAGACAAATATACATCACATCTTCATACATTATAGCATGCATAGGCATCATACTACACGAATCTCATTGATTTTGAAGACATACAGTTCATGCATCATGATTTTGCATACAATTATGTTTTGCCTTTTCAGGAAAAAGATCAATACAAAAATGACTACTATCAACTATCGCAACTCATTCTAGATATAGTTTCAGATATGATCCAGATATGGTGACGTTCTGATGCTGCTTCCAGATTTCCTTCTAGATATAGTTTCAGATATGATCCAGATATGGTGACGTTCTGATGCTGCTTTCAGAGTTCCTTCCAGATATAGTTTCAGATGTAAACCAGATATGGTGACGTTCTGATGCTGCTTCCAGATTTCCTTCTAGATATAGTTTCAGATATGATCCAGATATGGTGACGTTCTGACGCTGCTTCCAGAATTCCTTCTAGATATAGTTTCAGATATGACCCAGATATGGTGACGTTCTGATGCTGCTTCCAGAGTTCCTTCCAGATATAGTTTCAGATGTAAACCAGATATGGTGACGTTCTGATGCTGCTTCCAGATTTCCTTCCTGATATAGTTTTAGATATGACCCAGAGACGGTGACGTTCTGATACTGCTTCCAGATTTCCTTCCAGATATAGTTTCAGATGTAAACCAGAGATGGTGACGTTCTGATGCTGCTTCCAGAGTTCCTTCCAGATATAGTTTCAGATGTAAACCAGATATGGTGACGTTCTGATACTGCTTCCAGATTTCCTTCCAGATATAGTCCAGATATGAACCAGATATGGCGACGTTCTGACACTTATTCCAGTTGAAGATATTTCAAAGCCTTCTCTAGTCCAGCTAAATCAACTCCCAACAGATTTTTCTGATAAAGACTCAGCAGAAGTGATGGTCCCCTCTCCGACGGTGTGTGAGGTGGTAAGTCCTTTTCAGATGTTTCCCTCTCCGACGATGAGTGTGAGGTGATAGTCTCTTATGGTTCCCTCTCCGACGGTGTGTGAGGTGGTAAGTCCTTTTCAGATGTTTCCCTCTCCGACGATGAGTGTGAGGTGATAGTCTCTTATGGTTCCCTCTCCGACGATGAGTGTGAGGTGATAGTCTCTTATGGTTCCCTCTCCGACGGTGTGTGAGGTGGTAAGTCCTTTTTCAGATGTTTCCCTCTCCGACGATGAGTGTGAGGTGATAGTCTTATGGTTCCCTCTCCGACAGTGTGTGAGGTGATAATTGCTTTTCCTATGATTCCCCTCTCCGACGGCGAGTGAGGTGATCATTCCTTTCAGATTATAATTGCCTATGGTTCTCTTCCCAATACTGAGAAGATAATAATTCCCATCAAGATTTTCTCAACGAGCGTTGTTGAAGTTAAAATCACCCAAGGTTCTCTTACCATTCAGGCTAAGGCAGTAACCATCCCTGGTTCATTCATCATCATGTGAAGACTCCAGACTCAGCTCCTGTAACCAGTCAGGACACATCTATACCAAGCATCTGAAAACCAGCTCCTGCAACGTGTCAGGTACTCATTTGTTCTTTTGCAGGTATGCAGGTTCTCGCTAAGGAATCTCCTGCGCGATCAACATCGGGATGGCATCTATAAGCCCATCATCCTATCCACCAATCTCCAAATGGCATCTATAAGCCCATTCCACTATCACTGTTACTATGTGAGCGCAAATTTCTGGGCACTCTAGTGTTCAATCATCTTCTACCCTCGGATTACGAAAGGCACGTCAGCCAATCTGCATCCTCAGTTCTAAGAAGATTGAACAGGGGCAACTGTTGTACCCCAAAATTTGCCCTCCCATATTCTCCAAGAAATTGCCAAGCCAAGCTTCAAAATCTCCTCAAGGGTTGCATAGTCAAGGGCCTCCTAAGAAGTCAAAACTAGGGTTTGTGTGTTGATCAGGAAAATGAAGTTTTCAAAGGTCCAATCAAGTCTCACATGCTTACAAATATGGTCAAGTATCCTCATATCAAGTTTCAAGGCATTCAGCTCAAAATTGCACAGTCAAAACCCTAGATTGCACTACAGTCAACTGTAGGGGCAAAATGGTCATTTGACAGTCAAAAGTCCAAATTTTTGGTCAACATATCATTTTGAAGCCACAAACATCATTTGATCAATGCTTGATCATGATTCTCAAAATTTGGCTCAGAAAATCATCAAGATGCAAAAGTTACTATATTTGGACAGTTGAAAAAGTCAACTGAAATTGACCAGGGCATAACTTTCACATGGATTATCAGAAAAATTCCATCCAAAGCTCATTTTGAAGAGAAAGACATTTCCTACAACTCATCTTCATATTTCAAGTCCAAGAAATGCTCTCACAAAAAGTTATCAATTTCAACATTATAGGTCATTTTCAAAAGTCAACAAAAAGGGACTTTAAGTCAAAGGCCATAACTTGAGATTGGTAAATCAAAATGACATGGGACAAAAGGCATTGGTTAGAGGACTCAAAGACCTTTCCAAAATGTCCAAGAACATGAGAAAAGCTTAAAAATTGAGCAAGTTATGCCTTGTGGAAGTTGGGAAATTTTTGGATATTTTGAAAAGTCAACATTGATTCAAATGACCTAAAATTGCTAATGGGCCCACTTTTCTTCCATGATTCATCATTCTAAGCATGTGCACGACCACTTAGCCCAAAGGGAAGTATTTTCTCATTTTTTATTTATTTATTTGAATTATTATTTATATTAATTCATTTAAATCATTAAAATATATGAAAAATATCTAATATGCCTTAACAAATCTTTTTGTACACATTTCAGCTTCAATATTTCGTGCACATCCCAACATGGAAAGATTTGGTTTAATTTGAGCATGATTGAACAAAGAACACATGAAAAAAGATATGGAAGATCCTTAAGAAATCAAATATTGAAAACCATTATTGCCATGGATTTGATTGAAATTTCTTAACCTAATTGCTTCACTACAAATGCCTGAAGAGAACCCTAATGCCCAGGGACCCTAAGCTGCGCAGAAGAACAAGATACAAACTTGGAAATTTGGCTTAAGAACTCAAATCTGAAATCAACTTTAGGAGGCGATTCAAGGCACAACAACTATCCCAATAGCTTCCTCGAGCATCACTGGACATAACTGAATCATTCCCCAAGTCCCATACTCAAGGAAACGCAAGGTTACCATTGAAATTGGTAAAGGAAATTCCAAAACTGTTATCCATTATCCATGCATCTTTAACCTATTTAGTTGTCATGTTTACGTTTATAATGAAATTTGCAAGCTATTCATATGATTTAATTGAAGTTTCACGCAGTCTATGCCGAAACACCATGTTCATGTCCTAGGGTTTGCAGGATTTTGAATTGGGGACTTCTTGGTACTGTAAAATTAGCCAATCATAATACCATGATCAAAACCAGATAGCTTGGACGAAGTGATTGCAATGGTCGCGCTTAATTTATATACACATGTGGCCTATTCGCTATTTTGTAAATAAGCCTGTTTTGGGGGGGTTCAAAACCCCCGTTAAATGATTATTATTTTTCAGGAAGAATGAAGCCATGAAGAAGACGATGCCATGTCAAGCAGGGATTGGCTCATTCAAAGTTTCGCGCCAGAAATCCACTAATGCGTTGCTTTCTTTTTTTAATATTTGTTTGTATACTAATATATCAAAAGGTTCAGTGGCTCAGCTGGCGAACGCTCATTGCTTCAACGTCCAAGACCTGGGTTCGAACCCCAGGTCTGTGTAATTCCAATATTATTTTTCATTAATAAATCCCATGCAGCGCTTGTGTTGGAAACCATGATGCACGCTCAAAGATCAATAGCCACGCGTCTAGCTGCTGCAGATCCAAGGCTGAGATTGAAGGTCCGCTGTAAGCTCAGGTCAACTATCCCACACGCTACTCACAAAAGTCAAATGGACTCAGGGTTTGGGCCAGCATTCTAAGGCCTATACCTCCACTTTGGGGCCTGAACCCCCCCCCTGGTTTGCTTTCTCTATATTTTTGTTTATTTTATTTTCAATTATGATTTTGTTTTCTTTATTTGTTTAAATTAATTAATTATTTTTACAAATTATAAAATGCACAAAAAATCAGAAAAAGAGCAAAATAAAATATTTATTTATTTTAATATTTTTATAAATAAATTCACATGTAAATATTTAGTTTTAATTAGGTTGCAATTTTAATCCTTTTTAATAAAAATACAAAAAAAAGTAGAATTAGGTTTAATAAATTTTTATTCCTTTTAATTTTCCCTTTTATAATAATATTACTTATTTTATTTTTTGTAATTAAATTGTACAATAAAAACTTAGGTTTAAATTAGGTTAAGGTTCAACATTTTTTCTTAAATAACTTAAAAATAGTTAGAACTAGGTTTAACATTTTATTTTAGTTTTAATTAATTCTTTGTTCATCAAATCCTAAAAACATAAAAATACCAAAAACATTCTTTTTTAATTTTTAATTTTAATTCCTTATTAATTTAATTTTTGCAAAAGGGTCCAATGCCCTCGTTTTGTTCTTAATTTCTTAATTTCGCATATTTATTTTATCGCTTAAATAATTATGTACCTCTCCCAAAGCCGTGTAACTCAAACTCTTCGCACTTTTTAAATTCTTTATTTGCTTTATTTATTTTTCTGTCAAATCGGGTCCGGTTTAATTTTGGCGATGTGGACCCGCGCCATTTGTAATAGCTTTAGATTTATTTTCCTCGCAACTTTTAACTGTTAACAAAAAGCATGAAAGAATGTATGACTTAAATAAAATCAAGCGTAGAACACCAACAAACATGACAAGACAAATATCAATGAAAACAACACACAATTCGCACACACCACCCCTAGGGTACGCCTCACGGTTGCCTTTCGAAAGGTGATCGTCGAGTAGAGGATGTCTTAGTAAGTCCTCATGATCCGGGAACCTGGCATGAGGGTAGCTTCTAAGGTATCTTCCCATTGCTCTGGTGATCACCATGTCCCGAACCTCGAATTGACCCGAACACCTCCAACGGTGGTGCTACCTACCTCTCAATGGTGGGATGGCACTACTTTAAAAGACATTTACACAGACGAATTCCTTAGGGTAGGTAGGTTCTCATAGATACTTGCTCTCTTCAAAACAAACAAAATCTTTTCACACCGACACTTTTCAAAAGCTTTCAAAACAATTTTTCAAACACTCTGACGCACGAGTCGATCTGAAACTTTCCAAGAAACTTTTTAAACCCACAGTTGAAAAGCAAACAAACCTTTTGAAAACACAATGAGCAAGTATCTAAGAGCCCATGGATAACCATGGATAGAAAGGGTGCTAACACCTTCCCTTTCTATAACCTACCTCCCGAACCGAGAGCAATCTCTTTAAGGAATTTTTCTGTGCTTTTGTCCTTTCCATTTGGAGAAAATAAAAGACGGTGGCGACTCTTGCTTCCGCGAAATTTCGCGAACCAGCGTTAAACAGTCAGTTCCAGATCCACCGATCACAGAACTGGCGACTCTGCTGGGGAATAAACTTAAAGTGAGGTGTACCTTAGGACTAAGATCACTGTGTTTTCAATTGTTTTCCTTGTGTGCTTTAAATTATGGGTTGCTTGGGAGTTCTATAGATCCTAACCCGGATCTGGGGGATACCTTCTTAGAAAGTAGCAACAAGGCTGTGAGGGAACTGTGCGGGGTATATCGACATGGTTGAAACAGTCTGCTACGCTGATGTGGCACTTTGGTGTGTACCGGTAACCCTTGAGTTCAGTCAAGGAGAGTACGGGGCCTCCGCGTGGTGTCGTGAAGCATCAACAGACCTTAGGAACCTTAATTGAACTATCTTGGCCTCTTTAGGGTAGTGAGATAACTGACTTTGGTGCAGTCCGAGGTTGGTTGATACTCGATACTACACTCAATTGAGGGTTGCTTTCCTGGAATATTTCGGTCGCCAGTTCAGTGGCTAAATCGAAACGATGAACAATGAAAGCAATCCCGTGATATTGGGACCCTTAGAACCCGGTTACTTCTGATAGGACAGGTTTTGAGCCCACCAACTTCAAGAGGGTACTACCCAGACCCCATGCTGGCCTAAACTCTAAGGGTTTCTCTTGTGTGACTTGTGTGCCTTCGTACTTGACTACTTGCATGCTTGTTATCTGACACATGAACTACTTGCAGGTTTTGTTTATAGTCCTTAATAGGGACTCATAACAGGGTATACTAAGTTTCTTGCAGGTGTTGTTTATAGTCCTTAATGGGGACTCATAACAGGGTTTACTAAGTTTCTTGCAGGTTGTTTATAGTCCTTAATTGGGGCTCATAACAGGGTCACTTATGTTATCCCATGCATAGCATGACATTATACCATAACATCATACCATTGCATACATTCTAACCCATTTCAAGGATCTCAAGGGCTTGTGATGCAGGTCATGATGAACTAACTGTCCAGCAAGGGGCAAAGAGGATTTATTTTCCTCTAGACAAGGTTGTCAGGGGCTATGACCCACTGGATATGGTGAGCCTTTGACCCTTGAAGAAGAATTCTCAACAAAATGAAGTTCTTACAATCAAGCTACCGGATCCAAATGCTAACAAATTTTTTGTCTACCCCGCGAGGTCCTTGAAAACATTACATGCATGTCATACATCTCATTGCATTGCAGGTATCCCTTTGACAGGTTGCTTACCCTTCTTCGCTGTTTATTTCAGCCGATCGTCATGAATCCTGAATCTTCAACCGAACACACTATCAAGGCCCTCCAGGCTCAGAACGCCCAGTTCCAAGGGCTGATCATGAATTTGACCCAGGGGCAACAAGATCTGAAGGCTCTGCTCTTGAAGAAAGAAAAGAAGAAGAGGAGGACTGTTTTGTTCAGCCCTAGACGCAGATCTAGGAATACCCTGCAGGATCAAACTGAGAGGACAACTCCATCTGTGGGGAAAAGTAGTCATCAAGAGGAAAGGATTCCCAGCCCAGTGGTCTCTGACAATGAAACAGATTTCAACGACGAACAGTACCCTCCGGCTGAGGACAAGTACAAACAGTTGGAGGATAGGCTGAATGCTATGGAGATCCAACAGGTACCTGGGCTGGATTTTGGAGATCTGGGTTTGTCAACTGGTGTGATTATTCCTCGGAAGTTCAAAGCACCATCCTTCTCTAAGTATGACGGGGCGTCTTGTCCCAAGCTGCATCTAAGGTCTTATGTTCGGAAAATTCAGCCGTACTCTGCGGATAAGAATTTATGGATCCACTTCTTCCAGGAAAGTCTTTCAGGGACTCACCTCGAATGGTTCTATCAGCTGGATGGGACCAAAGTTCGTAACTGGGAGGAGTTGGCAACTGCTTTCTATAAGCAGTATCAATATAATGCCGACCTTGCTCCTACGCGTACCCAACTCCAGGGTATGTCGTTAGGATCAAGTGAAGGTTTTAAAGAATATGCGCAGAAATGGAGGGATCTTGCTGGAAGGGTACAACCACCTCTGACTGATCGGGAACTTGTCGATATGTTCTTGGGGACCCTGTCTGGTCCGTTCTACAACCACCTAATTGGGAATTCGTCTGTTGGATTCACAGATCTTATCTTGACTGGAGAGCGAATAGAAGCTGGCATCCGGTCTGGGAAAATTCAAGAGGCTGCACCTTCTGATAAAAAGCCTCATCATGGAAAGAAAGAATCCAATGTTGTGCACGGTAAAAAGAGCCGTCATGAGGTAGGGGCAATCCAGATCTCCAATCCTGGACCTGCTCAACAAGGACAGGAGCAGCAGCGCAAGGAGAAACGACAGTATACCAAACTCAACATGTCGCTGGATCAAGCACTACAACAAATGTTGAAGGCAGGGCTGATCACCTTAAGGGCTCCCCTTCGGAATCCGAACACTTCGGCTCCTAACTATCCTCCCAACGATAGGTGAGCATATCATTCTGATAGCCCAGGGCATACTACGGACAACTGCTGGCCTCTCAAGAACAAAATTCAAGACATGATCGACGCCGGGGAGATTCAGTTTGAAGTGCCTGAGACTCCGAACATAATCACTGCTCCGTTACCCAATCGTTGAAGACCTTTTGTTTATTTGAATTTCTGAGTTGTGTTTTTCTTTGCTTATATAAACAATTAATGTCACAGCAAACTCTTTTATTCTATTAATGCATCGCATATGTTTGTTTTGGGAATTAATACAATTGTTTTCATTATATTCAAAATTCTTTTCATATTTTTTCTGATGATCAACTCTTGGTTAATAATTCTGAGCCTCTTGAGGGAGGATGACGAAAATGATACCACAATCATTACAGTATGCTTTTGAACAGACCCCGCTGATGAGGTACATGCATTGTTTCAATCCCTAAACACTGGAGTTATAAGGATGATAATCCCTTGTCAACCCCTCTGAGCCAAAGAAGTAGGAGTTTTTCTTTTCGAAAATTAAAACCCTTTATCATAACCTGGGGCAGGGTAGTCTCTCAGTTGATCCAAGTGCATAACGAATGGCACCAAAAAGCTCCTTACAAAACAAAGAAAGACAGTGATGGTTCCGAATGATCAATAAAGAAAGGCAGTCATTATCTTTCAAAATAAAAAAAAACCCATTAAGTCAAAACCCATGAAGGAGACTTACAAACCTGGGGCATCCCGCTGACTGTAATTCCAAAAAAGGAAACAGTTCAGGCAAAAAAAAAAAGAAAGGGATAACAAAAATCAAAAAAAGGAAGAGGTCCTACAAACCCTCAACAAAAAGGACTGCCTATTCACAATGAGTTATCAACATCCGAATCATCACCAGAAAATCAAAGCAAAGACTCAAGCAAGGTCTAACGCATGATCAACTGAGTTTAGGTTTGGAGAACATCATGAAGAGCGGGTGGGTACAAATAAAATTTGAGCCTTTATCCTTTGTTTCTTAAACCGTGAACCAGGCCACGTTATAACCCTTAAAAGTCCTAGCTGAAGCATGGGTTAGTCCGAAAGCATACTGTTACGAAAGGTATCCTGACTCCTTAAGGCTTACGGTAAATACGGAGTTGACATCACGTTTTACAAACATTCACTTGTTTTATGAAAAAGAATGCATTTTCAAAAACTTCCAGACGGACATAAGCTTTGCATTTTTAACGTAACTTTGTTTGCATATGACTTTTGTTTGAACAGCAGGGAAATTCGCACGACGAATGCCTAATGAACAGAAATACCTCCAATCAAGGGGCAGACATGACCATGTTCCATTATCTGGGGCAGTCCAATCAAGATTCGGAGAATCTCTCAAAGGCCAAATAGCCTGGGGCAAGTCTCCGCCCGAGTCACTTGGGGCACTCCAGCAACGAATCTTGCCTGATCAAACACCTTCTGGTGGCATGGCAAAACACTTCTAACAGGGGCAACTCCCTACATTCTGAGAGTGCGGACATAGTCGAAAAAATACTGCGCATAATCAAAGACCCGCTAGGTTGACACACCTAGGCAAAAATAAGGGCTTCCCGGCGAACCAAAAGGGTTCGGGCAAAATGAAGGGATGAAACGGAAAAAAAAATCTGTACACCCGGCAAGTCGAAAACCTGAAAAGGCGGCTTGGGCAAAAATGGGTATCCCGGTGGACTGAAAACCCGAAAGGGCGGTCCAGGCAAAAGTTAGGGATTAAAGCGTACGACTATGTCCTGCCATCCGCCTACCGGAAGAAGGTTTGCCCATCAACAACTATCAGCACCCCACAAGTGCCTCCCCCATAGAAACAGGGGCAATAATGGGTGGTCTAAGCAATCTGATTGTTCTGTCCTCCAGGGTATCAAGGTAGGTTCCGTTGAAGAACATAACCAATACAGTTCAATACTTCCCCAGGAGAGTCCAATCCAGTTTCCCCAAGAAAGTTGGAATCCATCTCCCCAAGCAGCAAGCTTATCCCCAGTAGATTCTGGAAGCTTATCCCTCGCAGAGCACGAACGCGTCTCCCGACTTTATTCAAAGAGTTATTTCCTTAACAGGATATAACTGGGTTATCCTCAGCCAAAAGCCACGGAAAAAGCGTCGTCTACAAAGCCTTCTGATCCCCAGCAAACTATCATCAACAACTCAGCAAGGCATCCCTCTTCCCACAGAGTATTGTTTCCCAGCATGGTCGTTGGAGTATCTTTGCTCCCCGCAGAATCTTCCATTTGCCAGGTTCATCCCTCAACGGAGTCATCTTCTCCTATCGGTATTCTTGCAGTTATCATCCCCAGTGGAAGCAAAATCTATTCCTCAACATCAGCCCAGGACACGACTTCCCGGCACCCGTCAAGGATTTATTTTCTTAGACAAATATACATCACATCGTCATACATTATAGCATGCATAGGCATCATACTACACGAATCTCATTGATTTTGAAGACATACAGTTCATGCATCATGATTTTGCATACAATTATGTTTTGCCTTTTCAGGAAAAAGATCAATACAAAAATGACTACTATCAACTATCGCAACTCATTATAGATATAGTTTCAGATATGATCCAGATATGGTGACGTTCTGATGCTGCTTCCAGATTTCCTTCTAGATATAGTTTCAGATATGATCCAGATATGGTGACGTTCTGATGCTGCTTCCAGAGTTCCTTCCAGATATAGTTTCAGATGTAAACCAGATATGGTGACGTTCTGATGCTGCTTCCAGATTTCCTTCTAGATATAGTTTCAGATATGATCCAGATATGGTGACGTTCTGACGCTGCTTCCAGAATTCCTTCTAGATATAGTTTCAGATATGACCCAGATATGGTGATGTTCTGATGCTGCTTCCAGAGTTCCTTCCAGATATAGTTTCAGATGTAAACCAGATATGGTGACGTTCTGATGCTGCTTCCAGATTTCCTTCCTGATATAGTTTCAGATATGACCCAGAGACGGTGACGTTCTGATACTGCTTCCAGATTTCCTTCCAGATATAGTTTCAGATGTAAACCAGAGATGGTGACGTTCTGATGCTGCTTCCAGAGTTCCTTCCAGATATAGTTTCAGATGTAAACCAGATATGGTGACGTTCTGATACTGCTTCCAGATTTCCTTCCAGATATAGTCCAGATATGAACCAGATATGGCGACGTTCTGACACTTATTCCAGTTGAAGATATTTCAAAGCCTTCTCTAGTCCAGCTAAATCAACTCCCAACAGATTTTTCTGATAAAGACTCAGCAGAAGTGATGGTCCCCTCTCCGACGGTGTGTGAGGTGGTAAGTCCTTTTCAGATGTTTCCCTCTCCGACGATGAGTGTGAGGTGATAGTCTCTTATGGTTCCCTCTCCGACGGTGTGTGAGGTGGTAAGTCCTTTTCAGATGTTTCCCTCTCCGACGATGAGTGTGAGGTGATAGTCTCTTATGGTTCCCTCTCCGACGATGAGTGTGAGGTGATAGTCTCTTATGGTTCCCTCTCCGACGGTGTGTGAGGTGGTAAGTCCTTTTTCAGATGTTTCCCTCTCCGACGATGAGTGTGAGGTGATAGTCTTATGGTTCCCTCTCCGACAGTGTGTGAGGTGATAATTGCTTTTCCTATGATTCCCCTCTCCGACGGCGAGTGAGGTGATCATTCCTTTCAGATTATAATTGCCTATGGTTCTCTTCCCAATACTGAGAAGATAATAATTCCCATCAAGATTTTCTCAACGAGCGTTGTTGAAGTTAAAATCACCCAAGGTTCTCTTACCATTCAGGCTAAGGCAGTAACCATCCCTGGTTCATTCATCATCATGTGAAGACTCCAGACTCAGCTCCTGTAACCAGTCAGGACACATCTATACCAAGCATCTGAAAACCAGCTCCTGCAACGTGTCAGGTACTCATTTGTTCTTTTGCAGGTATGCAGGTTCTCGCTAAGGAATCTCCTGCGCGATCAACATCGGGATGGCATCTATAAGCCCATCATCCTATCCACCAATCTCCAAATGGCATCTATAAGCCCATTCCACTATCACTGTTACTATGTGAGCGCAAATTTCTGGGCACTCTAGTGTTCAATCATCTTCTACCCTCGGATTACGAAAGGCACGTCAGCCAATCTGCATCCTCAGTTCTAAGAAGATTGAACAGGGGCAACTGTTGTACCCCAAAATTTGCCCTCCCATATTCTCCAAGAAATTGCCAAGCCAAGCTTCAAAATCTCCTCAAGGGTTGCATAGTCAAGGGCCTCCTAAGAAGTCAAAACTAGGGTTTGTGTGTTGATCAGGAAAATGAAGTTTTCAAAGGTCCAATCAAGTCTCACATGCTTACAAATATGGTCAAGTATCCTCATATCAAGTTTCAAGGCATTCAGCTCAAAATTGCACAGTCAAAACCCTAGATTGCACTACAGTCAACTGTAGGGGCAAAATGGTCATTTGACAGTCAAAAGTCCAAATTTTTGGTCAACATATCATTTTGAAGCCACAAACATCATTTGATCAATGCTTGATCATGATTCTCAAAATTTGGCTCAGAAAATCATCAAGATGCAAAAGTTACTATATTTGGACAATTGAAAAAGTCAACTGAAATTGACCAGGGCATAACTTTCACATGGATTATCAGAAAAATTCCATCCAAAGCTCATTTTGAAGAGAAAGACATTTCCTACAACTCATCTTCATATTTCAAGTCCAAGAAATGCTCTCACAAAAAGTTATCAATTTCAACATTATAGGTCATTTTCAAAAGTCAACAAAAAGGGACTTTAAGTCAAAGGCCATAACTTGAGATTGGTAAATCAAAATGACATGGGACAAAAGGCATTGGTTAGAGGACTCAAAGACCTTTCCAAAATGTCCAAGAACATGAGAAAAGCTTAAAAATTGAGCAAGTTATGCCTTGTGGAAGTTGGGAAATTTTTGGATATTTTGAAAAGTCAACATTGATTCAAATGACCTAAAATTGCTAATGGGCCCACTTTTCTTCCATGATTCATCATTCTAAGCATGTGCACGACCACTTGGCCCAAAGGGAAGTATTTTCTCATTTTTTATTTATTTATTTGAATTATTATTTATATTAATTCATTTAAATCATTAAAATATATGAAAAATATCTAATATGCCTTAACAAATCTTTTTGTACACATTTCAGCTTCAATATTTCGTGCACATCCCAACATGGAAAGATTTGGTTTAATTTGAGCATGATTGAACAAAGAACACATGAAAAAAGATATGGAAGATCCTTAAGAAATCAAATATTGAAAACCATTATTGCCATGGATTTGATTGAAATTTCTTAACCTAATTGCTTCACTACAAATGCCTGAAGAGAACCCTAATGCCCAGGGACCCTAAGCTGCGCAGAAGAACAAGATACAAACTTGGAAATTTGGCTTAAGAACTCAAATCTGAAATCAACTTTAGGAGGCGATTCAAGGCACAACAACTATCCCAATAGCTTCCTCGAGCATCACTGGGCATAACTGAATCATTCCCCAAGTCCCATACTCAAGGAAACGCAAGGTTACCATTGAAATTGGTAAAGGAAATTCCAAAACTGTTATCCATTATCCATGCATCTTTAACCTATTTAGTTGTCATGTTTACGTTTATAATGAAATTTGCAAGCTATTCATATGATTTAATTGAAGTTTCATGCAGTCTATGCCGAAACACCATGTTCATGTCCTAGGGTTTGCAGGATTTTGAATTGGGGACTTCTTGGTACTGTAAAATTAGCCAATCATAATACCATGATCAAAACCAGATAGCTTGGACGAAGTGATTTCAATGGTCGCGCTTAATTTATATACACATGTGGCTTATTCGCTATTTTGTAAATAAGCCTGTTTTGGGGGGGTTCAAAACCCCCGTTAAATGATTATTATTTTTCAGGAAGAATGAAGCCATGAAGAAGACGATGCCATGTCAAGCAGGGATTGGCTCATTCAAAGTTTCGCGCCAGAAATCCACTAATGCGTTGCTTTCTTTTTTTAATATTTGTTTGTATACTAATATATCAAAAGGTTCAGTGGCTCAGCTGGCGAACGCTCATTGCTTCAACGTCCAAGACCTGGGTTCGAACCCCAGGTCTGTGTAATTCCAATATTATTTTTCATTAATAAATCCCATGCAGCGCTTGTGTTGGAAACCATGATGCACGCTCAAAGATCAATAGCCACGCGTCTAGCTGCTGCAGATCCAAGGCTGAGATTGAAGGTCCGCTGTAAGCTCAGGTTAACTATCCCACACGCTACTCACAAAAGTCAAATGGACTCAGGGTTTGGGCCAGCATTCTAAGGCCTATACCTCCACTTTGGGGCCTGAACCCCCCCCCCCCCCCTGGTTTGCTTTCTCTATATTTTTGTTTATTTTATTTTCAATTATGATTTTGTTTTCTTTATTTGTTTAAATTAATTAATTATTTTTACAAATTATAAAATGCACAAAAAATCAGAAAAAGAGCAAAATAAAATATTTATTTATTTTAATATTTTTTATAAATAAATTCACATGTAAATATTTAGTTTTAATTAGGTTGCAATTTTAATCCTTTTTAATAAAAATACAAAAAAAAGTAGAATTAGGTTTAATAAATTTTTATTCCTTTTAATTTTCCCTTTTATAATAATATTACTTATTTTATTTTTTGTAATTAAATTGTACAATAAAAACTTAGGTTTAAATTAGGTTAAGGTTCAACATTTTTTCTTAAATAACTTAAAAATAGTTAGAACTAGGTTTAACATTTTATTTTAGTTTTAATTAATTCTTTGTTCATCAAATCCTAAAAACATAAAAATACCAAAAACATTCTTTTTTAATTTTTAATTTTAATTCCTTATTAATTTAATTTTTGCAAAAGGGTCCAATGCCCTCGTTTTGTTCTTAATTTCTTAATTTCGCATATTTATTTTATCGCTTAAATAATTATGTACCTCTCCCAAAGCCGTGTAACTCAAACTCTTCGCACTTTTTAAATTCTTTATTTGCTTTATTTATTTTTCTGTCAAATCGGGTCCGGTTTAATTTTGGCGATGTGGACCCGCGCCATTTGTAATAGCTTTAGATTTATTTTCCTCGCAACTTTTAACTGTTAACAAAAAGCATGAAAGAATGTATGACTTAAATAAAATCAAGCGTAGAACACCAACAAACATGACAAGACAAATATCAATGAAAACAACACACAATTCGCACACACCACCCCTAGGGTACGCCTCACTGTTGCCTTTCGAAAGGTGATCGTCGAGTAGAGGATGTCTTAGTAAGTCCTCATGATCCGGGAACCTGGCATGAGGGTAGCTTTTAAGGTGTCTTCCCATTGCTCTGGTGATCACCATGTCCCGAACCTCGAATTGACCCGAACACCTCCAACGGTGGTGCTACCTACCTCTCAATGGTGGGATGGCACTACTTTAAAAGACATTTACACAGACGAATTCCTTAGGGTAGGTAGGTTCTCATAGATACTTGCTCTCTTCAAAACAAACAAAATCTTTTCACACCGACACTTTTCAAAAGCTTTCAAAACAATTTTTCAAACACTCTGACGCATGAGTCGATCTGAAACTTTCCAAGAAACTTTTTAAACCCACAGTTGAAAAGCAAACAAACCTTTTGAAAACACAATGAGCAAGTATCTAAGAGCCCATGGATAACCATGGATAGAAAGGGTGCTAACACCTTCCCTTTCTATAACCTACCTCCCGAACCGAGAGCAATCTCTTTAAGGAATTTTTCTGTGCTTTTGTCCTTTCCATTTGGAGAAAATAAAAGACGGTGGCGACTCTTGCTTCCGCGACATTTCGCGAACCAGCGTTAAACAGTCAGTTCCAGATCCACCGATCACAGCTTCCTTATAGCAGAAGAGGATGTATCTTTCTGAATCTTTCCACTCTTTATCCCGGCTTCTACCCTTTCTCCGGTCAATATCAGTTCAATAAAACCCACCGATGAACTCCCAATTAGATGATTGAAGAAGGGACTCGTCAAGGTGCCCAAGAACATATCAACTAACTCTCTTTTAGATAAAGGAGACTGGATTCTCCCTTCCAAGTCCCTCCATTTTTGCACATAGTCCTTGAAACCTTCATTGGAAACCATGGCTGTTATACCCCAAAATTTGCCCTCTCATTTCTCAGGAAATCACCCTGGATTCTCAAAGTTTTCTCTTAAACAAATCCAAGCCTTGAATTATCATTTATTTCCAAGAAAGCCACTTAAAAGGTCAAAATGGTCATTTACACGCTGAGAAGTCAAACTTTGACTTATGGAACAAAATCAAATCACAAAAATCATATTTCATCAAGAAGTTCAAAGGTCAAATTTTACCTTGGAAAAATTAAGTTCTAAATACTTAAAAATTTTCTAAAGAATTTAAGAAAAATGACACTTCAGAACTTCTGAGCCAGCCTCCAGGCAGGAGCAGTCAGAAGTTGTAAGAGTGGTTCAGCACATAATCTTTAGTCAGAACATGGCTTTTTCAGCATCTACGCAAGTTCAGTCAGAGTTTGCTAGAGTAATGCAAAGAAGGCAATAAAGTGTAATACGAAGCCTGAAAGCTCCTTCAGAACATGCTGGAACCAGAAGGTAAGAGGGTCATAATATTGGGTGCTACACTGAAGCAGAATCTCTAAGTCCAGAGTTTTCAGAGGCAAATCAAAGAAATTTACTAGAAAGCCTGAGGATCCTTCAGAGCTTGTTGAGGCAACAGGATACAAAGTGAGAAGATCAGAAGTTGGATGTTTGTCCTAAATGGAATTTCTGACCCAGAGTTAAGCAATGATGCAAAAATCTCACGTTACAGGATTTCTAATTTTTGACAAATCTCATCATCATTTAATGCTCATTAATGCTCACAACCACTTTTGAGTCTTCGTCTAAAGGATCTCTCCACGTGTAGGGTAGAAATACTTTTAGGCAGGATTAGGTAAGGGCCCATGCGCTACATTTATCTTATAGGTTCACTTTTCCTTAATCCTTGCCTGCTACTCCAGTCTAAGCTAAAAACTGTCAGCCATCATACCTTTTTTGGAACTTGCTTAAAGAGCAAGTCAGCATCTAGTGCATGATATTGGCGCCACTTGACGTTTTAAAAACCACAAAGCTTTGCCTATAAATAGAATGCCATTGGTCACTGAGAAAAGGGCCAGAGAAAAATTGCTGAAAAGAGACAGAAAGTTTGAGCAAGAAAAAACCTTGAATCTCTGCCCAAAATTCCTAGAGTTTCAAAAACTGTAAACACAGCATACAAACCATTAACTTTGGATCACTTGCTTTAAAACTCCATTTATTCTCAAAATATTTCTTGACTAAAAAAAACACCCATACAGTTTCTGACCCACACGTTGGAAACTGCCATAAGTTCTGTATTCATACTACTATATACCCTCAATCCATCCAGTCAAAGTAGCTATTCAGAACATCATCAGAGTTGAGACTAACTCCAGTTCACAGAACTCCTTCCAGCTGCAAGATAAGCATCTGCTGACTCTCACCACATTGTTTAAGCATCACCAGATTTGTATGCTCAAAAATATAATGTAGATATTATGCTTCTGATGTTGTACATGTTCTGAGATTTTCACGTATCTGTATGCTTAAGTAGAGAATGAATCAGTTCAGAACTTTCCTGAAGAAACTGAAACTCAGAGTTAGGATTAGAAAAGGCGTACTTGCCTATGATTTATGGTTCTGATTCTCTTTATTTCTGAAGCACTATGACACCTGCTGAAATTTTCCTAGGCATGTCTTCTGTTTTGTGGAGAAATAACCAAATTGCAGATGTTTTGACTAGCATAGAGAGAGAGAGACCAAGTTCTGACATTGGCACCAACGCTTCTGGAGCCTGTTTTGTTATCAGTAATATCAGAACTTCTGAAAATTATTGTGTTCTCAGCAAGGTCAGAACCTCTGACCTCATACATTTTCACTAAGAGGTTTCTATTTTGCAACGTGCCAGGGTCAGAACCTCTGACCTATACATTTTCACTAATAGGTTTCTGTTCTGCAGTAGGCCAAGGTCAGAACCTCTGACTTCCTTTCACTAGCACACTGATCCTCCTTTTTTCTTCCCCTTGTTATTTTCTTTTTCTTTATTTTTCTCGCTGGCACTCTCCATTTCATTAATCAGCAAAACACCAAAAAATAATATTTTCTTAAAACAAAACAAGTTCATTTAATATTTTCTTGTATGTATATGGTTGTAATAGTAATTTAGGACTTTATTTTCATTTGCAATCCCCATTCATAAATTTGTATCCCCACCCCCTAAATATTGTAATAGCGTAGGACTTTACATTTTCTGCAATTTATCGCTTTCAAATATAAATGCTACTAAAAGATCAATCAAATAAAAGACCATAACTCAAGATAAAAATCAAGCATGCAGTCAAACACACTTGCACACAAACACCCTTAGGGTTTCTCCACTTGGTTGCCTTATACAAAAATAGCCATATTACGCATGCAAAGTATCTTGGTAAAACAAACAAAACCAAAAAATCATAGTCCCTCGATGACGCTATTCTAAGTTGCCTTATAAAATGATCTTAGTCCCTAAAATATGTTAAGATACTTTGCAACATTTCTAATCATGGTTATACTATGACCCACGCCCGTCCCGTTTACATCCAAAGATAGGGTTGTTTACCAAATCAATGGTAAGACAACAATGTCAAAGTATTAGAAAATGCATAAGAAAGACATTTGATTAGGTAAATTGCTTCTAGTTAATTGCTCTATTTTCAAACAAATATCCTTGCTATTTTCAAAATAAACACACACATTTCCAAATAACTTACAAACATTGAAAACATTTTCAAAAAGACAAACATCTTTGTATACATTCTTACGAACGAGAATCATTACAAATATTTCCTAAACGAAAGGCCTCTTTTACAAAATATTTTCAAAACCACACAAAGCACAATTTCAAAACAAAAAGCAAGTGATCTAGCAAGTAACTAAGAGTCCATGGAAAACCATGGATGAAAAGGGTGCTAATACCTTCCCTTTTCATAATCTACCCCCCGAACTCAAGAAATAATCTCAAAGGTCTTTCCTGTTCTTTTTCACCTTTCCTTTTGGATAAAAGAAAAGTCGGTGGCGACTCTTGCTAACCGCAACATTTGCAAACACAAACGCAAACCCTCAAGTCAGTTCTCCCACCGTATCACAGAAATGGAGACTCTGCTGGGGAATACTTATAAAAGTGGGGTTACCTTAGGGCTAGATCATATTTAATTGCTTACATTGTATGATTTGTTTGCTTTACATTTCGGTTCTTTGTTTGGGTTTAAATCCTCTACCCGGATTTTAGGAAACATTATAGGTAAATAGCAATACATTGTGAAAACTGTGCGGGGTATAGCGACATGGTCTAAGCAATAGCTATGTTAGTGTGACATATTTGTGGGTACCGGTAGCCTTTGAGTTAATCAAAGAGAATATGGGGCCGCTGAGTGATGTCATGAAGCACTAACGAACTTTTAGAACCTTTACTTGACCAACTTAGCCTTTAGGATGTAGTGAGATGACCGGCTTTGGTATAGTCTGAAGTTGATAGATACTCGATACTACACTCATTGAGGGTTGGCTTCTTGGGATATTTTGGTCGCCATTAAAGAGGCTTGAGCTGAAACATTGACCAGGGAAACAATCCGGTGATATTGAGCTCCTTAGAACCCGATTACTATTATTAGGATAGGTTGAGCCAACTAAACTTCAAGAGGGTACTTACCTATAAAACCCCATGCAAGCCTAAACTAAGAACTTGTTTGTTTTGCTTGTATATACATACTTGTGCATAACATCATGGACACCATGGACATCATATGCACCCACTAACCATTTCAATTATTTTTGGAGATTCATCTTTGTTCTTGTTTTGTAGGATATGGATTCACTTCGCAGGAAAACTATCCAAGTCGACCTTGTAAGAATTCCTCCACAACTTAGGGAGCTAGCTTCAAGGATCCCTGAAAGCTTTCCTTTAACCAAGAGACATGGTTGTCTACTCAACTTGGTCACCTCCAATACAGATGAGGATATGATGAAGGTGCTCTTTCAGTTCTTTGATCCTTTGCACCATTGCTTCACATTTCCCGACTACCAGCTTGTGCCTACTTTGGAAGAATTCTCTAAACTCTTGAGGATTCCCATTCTCAATCAACTACCTTTCAACGGTACAGAAAGAGACCTAAAGCCAGAAGAGATTGCTCAAGCTCTGCACTTGCACTCATCTGATGTCACAACTCATTGGGAAACTAGGAGTGGTGTCAAAGGCTTCTTAGCAAAGTTTCTGTTTGAGAAAGCCCAAAGCTGTTGGAATTCCATAGACTTGCAAGATTTTGAGGAAATTGTGGCCCTTCTTATCTATGGTATAGTCTTGTTCCCCAATCCTTACCAACTCATAGATGTGAGTTCCGTCAAAATCTTCATGTCGCGCAATCTGGTGCCTACATTGCTTGGGGATATCCTACACTCTTTTCACACTCGTACAATGAGGAAAAGAGGTGTCCTTATGTGTTGCACTCCCCTCCTGGAAAGATGGTTTATTTATCATCTTCCCCAATCAGTCTTAAAGAACGAGCAAGGTTTAAGGTGGTCACAAAGGTTAATGGCGCTCAAACATTCAGACGTTCATTAGTGCTCCCGATCTAAAGAGAATGTTATCATTGTTGACCATTGTGGGGAATTTCCTAATGTCCCTCTACTTGGCATTAGGGGAGGCATCACCTAAAACCCATGCTTAGCTATAACACAGTTTGGTTATGCCCGAAGGGATGGCCCGCACGAGATGCTGATTCAAGGCTTGGTATTTGACTACGACAACGACGATCAAGGTCTTCGCCAGAGATTCATCCAAGCTTGGAGGATGCTAAACAAGGTGGACAACAAGACTTTGGGGAACAAGAATTCCATCCCTCTTGAGCCTTACCTCAAGTGGGTACGAACCCGCTCTCAAAGTCTTATGATGCCTTATCCTTCCATCCTTTCGGTGATCATTGAGCCTGTTAAGGAGGGAGAAGTTCCATACACTATCTTACATCCTGAAATGCCAACATCTCTTAAAGACCTACAAAGGGATTGGATACAACTTAAAGGAAAGTGAGATACTTTCGAAGCCCAATTCTACGCAAGCGAGAAAAAGGTTTTGGAACTCACTAGGCTACTTCATGAGGAGCAGATTCTAAATGCCTACATCGCACCAAAGAAGATGCGCACTACTTTTTTATCTTAGAGTGTTATATTATTTTGTTCAAGGGGAATCGATGTACTCAAACTCTACCTTATTAATATAACGTGTGTTTCTTTTTATCTAAAACGAACTTGAATCTTTAAAAATCCTTGAAAACATTACATGTGCACATATCATTCATCATAACATAAACAGGTCTTTTGCAACGAGTTTCCTCATCTCTCTACTATTTATTTCAGTAAGATGGATCTCGAATAGACAATCAAAGATCTTCAAGTTCAAAACATGCAGTTTCAACAGTTACTCATAACCCTGACCAAGGGGCAGGAGGAGTTGAAGACTCTGTTAGCCAAAGAGAAGAAGAAGAAAGAGAAGAAACTAACCGGTGTTGTAATTATGGGGAGAAGGTTTCAAGGACATACTAGAAGAACCTTGAATTTTGCAATAACCTCTAATGAAGGAAAAGGAAAGGAAACAGCGGTCCCTTCAGAATCTGAAGAGGAGGAAGAAGAGGAAGACTACTCCGAAGAATAGTATCCGCCAGCTGATGATAAGTACAGACATCTTGAAGAGCGTTTAAACGCTATGGAAATACAAAGGGTACCAGGTCTAGATTTGAAGAATTGGGGTTAGTGTCGGGAATTGTGATCCCACCGAAGTTCAAAGTGCCGTTATTTGCAAAATATGATGGGGTGTCATGTCCTAAGATGCACCTCCGATCATATGTGAGGAAGATCCAGCTGCACTACGCCGATAAAGACTTATGGGTGCATTTTTTCCAAGATAGCCTATCTGGAACACAACTCGATTGGTTTTACCAATTGGAAAGGGCCGACGTCCACAACTGGGAAGATTTTGTCGTAGCTTTCTATAAGCAATACCAATATAATGCAGATTTGGCACCTACCCGTACTCAACTTTAGAGTATGGCTATGGTTTCCAATGAGGGTTTCAAGGATTATGCGCAGAAATGGAGAGATTTAGCCGGGAGAGTCCAACCCCCTCTGTCTGAAAGAGAATTGGTGGACATGTTCTTAGGCACTTTATCAGGCCCTTTCTTCAACCATCTGATTGGAAGCTCATATATTGGATTTACTGAGTTAATAATGACCGGAGAGAGGGTGGAAGCTGGTATAAAAAGTGGAAAGATTCAGAAGGATTTGTCTTCCTCTACAGTTGTTAGAAAGCCTTTCACTGGGAAGAAGGAGGTATCTGCTGTCTATCCACAAAGGAACCAAAGGAGAGCTAAACGTCGACCAATGGTAGGAGTTGTTATGATCCCAAAGCCTACATTTGATCAACCAAGAGGTAATCAACCGAGGGTGGAAAGGCCAGTCCGACAATTCACCAAAATCAATATGACTCTAGCCCAGGTTTTACCACATCTTCTGAAATCTAATTTGACAACTCTGAAGGAAGCTCCAAAGAACCCCAACACTGCGTCCCCTTATTATCACCCAAATGCCAGATGCGCATATCATTCCGAAAGTCCGGGTCATGACACCAACAACTGTTGGGCCCTGAAAAACAAAATTCAAGACCTTATAGATGCAAAAGAGATTGAGTTTGACGCACCCGAGAAACAAAACGTCATTTCTGCTCCTATGCCTAGACATGGTCACAACACCAATGCAATTGAAGAAGATTTGTTCGTTACCACAGTTGATGAACTCTTGACTCCACTCCCAATCATTAAGATAAACTTGTTGAAAGTCAATGTATTCCCGGGTTGTAACGAAGACTGCCATCTTTGCTTATCCTCGTCAACAGTTTGCCCTTTGTTAAAGACATGCATTCAACGCTTGATAGACAACAAAGAGATTTTGTTTGAAAGTACTCTTGTTTCACCTGTTCCTACTGAAGACGTTTCAATCATAACCATCTCCTCCAATTCTTCCAGGGTCCCCAAAAGACCCGTTAGGATTACATCGGTTCCAAAAACTACTCCTTTGATAATCATAATGTCCGGGCTAGTCCCGTATGAATCAGACAAAAGAGTGTCGTGGAATTACGGTGGAGACATCTACTACCATGGTATCAAAAAAGATGGGTTGGCCGCCAAAGAGATGAGCTCCAAAGAAGAAGACTATGACATCAGCAATATTTCCGGAACCAGTAAGATTACCCGAAGCGTAGAATCTTCTCTCCAGAAATTGCCCCCCCAAAGGCAGTTTTTGGACCCGTAGCTGCTCCAAAGGTTACTTCCGTACCAATAATCATATATGCAAGTACTCCTACTGACAAAGATGACACAACCCCTACTGTTATCCCTACCAATACCCCTACTGCTGAAATTCGAGGAAAAAGTATTCAAAAAGAGCCTGTCCGGACGAAGGCTCAACCACTAACTATTCTCGAAACCTCCAAAAAGGAAATGGAGGAGATCCTGAGAATAATAAAGAAGAGCGACTACAATGTAGTTGAACAATTGGGGCAAACTCCCTCCAAAATCTCCATGCTAGCTTTGTTACTGTGCTCGGAAGCACATGCAAAAGCTCTGGTGAAGTTTATGAAGATAGCCCATGTGCCTCAAGAGAAATCGGCTGATCAATTTCAAGATTGTGTGGTCAGTTTGACGGTAGACAACGGCCTAGGCTTCTCGGATGCTGATCTGACACCAAAGGTAAGAAAGCACAACGATGAATTGCATGTCTCTGTGGAATATAGAGGAACAACTCTGGCCCATGTCTTGGTGGACACCGGCTCATCTTTGAATGTTTTACCGAAGAAAGCTCTCGATAGACTGGACTGCAAAGGATTAACGTTGAAACCCAGTAACATAGTTGTGAGAGAATTTGATGGCTCGAAGAGGATGGTGCACGGGGAAGTGGATATCCCCATTAAGGTTGGGACTCAGACTTTCAACTCAACCTTCTATGTAATGGACATCCGCCCCTCTTACTCCTGTCTGCTAGGACGACCGTGGATCCATAATGCCGGTTGTGATACGGTGGCCAGAACCGGACTGTTTTGAAATGCTGGTTTTCGTTTTGCGTTTGTGTTTGCAAAATTTCGCGTTAAGCAAGAGTCGCCACCGACTTTTATTTTATCCAACTGGAAAGGAAAAAAGCACAGAAAAATTCCCTTTTTCGAGATTTTGGGTACGGGGGTAGATTATAGAAAGGGAAGGTATTAGCATCCTTTCTATCCATGGTTTTGCACAGGCTCTTAGGTACTTGCTCATCATTTTCAAAATTTGCTTGTGTGTGTTTGATTTTAAAAAGTTTTTTGTTTTACTTCGATTTAACCCTTGCTTCTGTCTTCAAGAGTGTTACGAAGTCGTTTTGAAAACTTTGTTTAAAAAGAGTGTAAGTGTGGAAAAATTTGTTTTTTGAGCAAGTACCTACTAGCATCTACCTACTCGAAAAAGAGAATGTTTATGTTCTTTATTTCCTTTAGACAGTGCTATCCCACTATTAGTGAGTAGGTAGCACCGTCGTTGGAGTTTTAAGGGTCAATTTGAAAGGGGCGTACGATCACTAAAGCAATGTTAGGACGTCTTAGTAATAACCCTAATGTCTTAAGATCAATATTTGAGGCGACATATCCGAGGCAAACTTTCTGAGGCAAATTTTCCGAACGGGACTTTGATCTTTGTTTAGACAAGAGAGCAACCACTAAAATATCCTATACTTAATAACCGTTTACCGAAGGCAACCGAAGTGGGAGTGTACCCTAGGAGTGCGCATGTGCGAGTGATTCAATTTCAAATTATTATCTTTGCACATTTAGGGTTTGCTAACTGTTTTAAAGTTTACATACATTCTTGTCAGGCATTCCTATTATCCATACATCTGATAGTTAATATTTTGCGGAATTTAAAGTGCGGAAAGTAAAGCTACGCTATTACAAGGCTTCGGGTATTAATTACATAGCCAAAAACAACCCGTCAAAACGATAAATGAAAAGGAGAAAAATCCTAATTAATCTATTACAACCTGTGAGCAATTACATTAATATGGTAAAAATAAATAAACGCGATGAATCGAGAACGAGAGAGAACTAGGGTTTTGACCCCATCTAACCTAATCGAAAGAGACATTATTTTTGTTGTTTTTAATTATTTTTAAGAAAAAGAATTAGGTTTTAAAATTAAATATAAACCTAATTGCTAATTAAATTAAATTAAAGAAAACAATTTGCATGACTTATTTTTGTATTTTTGGTTATTTTTTAAGAAAAAGAAAATAGAATTAAGTTAGAAACAAAAACCCTATTTGTTCTAATTAATTTTAATTTATTTACAAAATAATTAAAGTTACCCTAAAATTGAATAAACTAATTAAATTAATTTTTGTATAAAAAATAAATTCTAAATCTAATTTGGGTGAAAATTATTTTTATGATTTTTTTTATAAAAAGAATTAATTTTTATGTTAGTAAAAACAATTTAAGTAAATTAATTAATAAAATATAAAAAGAAGAGGAAGAGGAAAATGGGCCTGAAATAGCAATTTGAGGGGGTGTGAATGGCAATTTATGGGCCCAAAACAAGTTGAACCACGTTGACTCTCTGGACTCCATGATGCGCGTTGACCAAGGCGTACCATGGGTCTCTTTGTGCTAAGCGTTGGATCTTGGTGAGAGTGCATCCAATGGCTGGACGTTAAGGCGCATGGTAGGCATCGGGATGAGAGATGTGCTAGATCTTCTTGAAATATGTAAGAAAATAACAAAATGCACACGCCTGGGATCGAACCCGGGACGTGTGCATCAAAGGTGTGCTTCCTGACCAACTGGGTTGGCTTTGTTAGTTGTTCATATAATAAACACAAAACATAATATGAGAAAACAACAAAATACAAAATCCAAGCGCGCGAATTTTCAAACAGGCGAATGGTTGCGTGCCACGATATCTTCTTCTCCAAAGATCTGTTGTCTTAGATAAAAGACTTTTACCAACGAACGTTCATCGTAGGTATAAACCTGTGCATTTCAAAAATTATGTACAAACACAATAAATTAATGGTTATGGTACCAATCCACTCGTCTCAATCTCACGAGCATCATGGTACCCTCATCATGGCCCAATTTTGCCTAGGTTAAGAAACCCCAAAACAAGCTCGCAAACCCTAGTTATGGCATATGGCGATTCTTGCACTGTAAATGCAATTAAACAGTACCAATAGCTTGCAAACAAGATGATGAACAAGAATATATGATTATAATGTGTTTAGGATGCGTGAAACATTGAAAATGATTTTGAGTTTAAAGGCAAACTGTGTGAGTGATGTAGGACAATTCTGGGCGTTTTAAGCCTTGCAAATGATTGGGTTAGCTCCAGGAGACTGCCAGCAAGCGATTGGAAGCTTCAGCACACCTTGAATTGGCCTATAGAAGGATATTTGTCTCACACATTTCTTTGGAATTTTGAAGTTTTGCTCTCGTTCTTTGAGGCAGCTCTGCACGAAAATTCTCCCCTTTAGGGTTCCATGATCTTCAGCATAAGTGGTGAATCATATTAGGTTAATTATTTTTTGCCATGATCTTGAGAATTCATGAATGAAATATTTGATCTTTAAGCCATATGAAATCTTTCCATAACCATGCAAATCACGCCCTTTTGCCTTGATTCAAATTTGATTGATTAGGCCAACTTATTTGGATTTGATCTTTATCAAAATCAGATCTTCAAAACAAATCTTGGTATTTTTTTCTTATTTATTTGATTTAAAATGATTTTTAATAAATAAAAACCATAATAAAATAAATAAATGGAGAAAATAAGATGTGGTTTCTTCCTTGGGTCGTGGACCATGCTACCAACTCAAAACAAATGCAAAAGATTGGGCCCGTTTGACAAAAATTGCAATTTGAGGCATAGTTGACTTTTGACAATTTTGCAAAAAAGGTCAACTTCATCAATGCATAACTTCCTCAATTTTGACTCTTTGGAGGTATTATTGGACTTTTTATAAATCTAAAGATGTCCTCTAAGCAACCCTTTTAGTCTCATATCAATTGAGTCTTCCATGTTCATGTATGAAGCTTTGACAAAAAAGGTGTTTTTGTTGACTTTTCAAAATGACCTATAATATCCAAATTCATAACTTCTTGTGAGTGCATATTTTGAACTTGGGAGCTGAATATGGATTGTAGATCATTGCATACTCTTAAAAATGAGCTTTGGATGGGTCATTTCTCATAAAGTATGAGAAAGTTATGCTTGGTCAAAGTTGAGTTGACTTTTCCTGCAAAACCCTAATTTAGCAACTTTTGGTTCTTGATGAATTGTGAGAAACCCTTGATGAATCATGATAAAACCTTGATAAAATGATGAAATATACTTCAAAATGAGGATGTTGACCAAAAATCTTGAAGTTTGACTGTATGTGGGCCACAATTGACTTTTGCCCTAGCACAATCGATTTTCAGGCTTTTTGAGCAATTGACTGAGCAAATTTCCTCTACAAGGATTGAAAATTGACATGGATGATCTTGAGAACATATTAGGACAATGGTGAGCACTTGGGATCCTTTGGACTCAAACATCTTAGTGCAATATGAAACCCTAATTTGAGGTAGACTGCCTTAGGAGAGAGCTTGTCTGGTCAACCCTTGGACTTCTTTGAGCAACTTAAGGATCTTTCTTGAAATATTTTGAGAAATATGGGAGGGAAAATTTTGGGGTACAACAGTTGCCCCTGTTCAATCTTCTTAAACCTGAGGATGTAGATAGGCTCTTCTGCCTTTCGTGATCCGAAGGTGGAAGATGATTGAACACTAGAGTGCCCAGAAATTTGCACTCGCATGAAGTTGTATTTGTCTTGCGATATCGGGAATAGGATTACATATGCCATTTGTAAATGAATGGCATGAGATGGGGTTAAAGATTCCATCTGAAAGAGTGTCGATCGTCTAAGAGATTCCTTAGCAAGAGTTTGTATACATGTTGTTGAGGAAGACTACGTTGGGGAATGCTGATCTCTGTCTTGGGAGAAGTAGAATTTTAGGAGCTTCGGTCGTCCGTTATTCTACTGGGGAATCATCTCTTAGTCGAAGAGGTGAGAATGAACTACTATCTGGTCGTAATCCAGGCTTCATAGTGATAAGACTGACTGCTATCTGGTCGTAATCCAAGCTTTATAGTGACTTACTGGGGAGATGAGATTAAACTTGCTATCTGGTCGTAATCCAGGCTTCGCAATTTCTCAATTCTTATCTGGTCGTAATCCAGGCTTCAGAAGGAAATGAGTTGTTATCCGGTCGTATCCAGGCTTCAACTTGAATTTAGAGCACACTAATATCTGGTCGACTCCGGGCTTCTTAGTATTTGTCCAAGTAAACTGCTATTAGGTCGAAATCCAAGCTTCATAGTGTCTTGTATTGTTATCTGGTTGTAATACAGGCTTCAGTCCTTTTATCGTTGTCTGGTCGTAATCCAGGCTTCACGATGCTTTATACCATTATTTGGTCGAATCCAGGCTTCATGGTGTTCTGTACTGCTATCTGGTTGTAATCCAGGCTTCACAATACCTCACTTCTTATCTGGTCGTAATCCAGGCTTCAGAAGAAATCAAGTGGTTATACGATCGCCTCCGGGCTTCCATTTGACTTTTGGGCCTACTAATATTCGGTCGAATCTGGGCTTCATAGTAATTGGCCGAGTAAACCGCTATTTGGTCATAATCCAGGCTTCACAGTGTCCTTCACTATTATCTGGTCGTAATCCAGGCTTCAGTGTCTTTTACCGCTATCTGGTCGTAATCCAGGCTTCGCGATGTCTCATACCACTATTTGGTCGAATCCAGGCTTCATGGTGTTCGGAGAAATCAAGATACTATCCAGTCGAATTCGGGCTTCATAACTTGTATTAAAGATATACCACTATCTGGTCGTAATCCAGGCTTCATGGTGTCTTTGGCTGCTATCTGGTCGTAATCTAGGCTTCACAGAAACTTGTATTGCTATCTGGTTGTAATCCAGGCTTCACAATAACTTGCTGAGCTGTTATCCAGTCGTAATTCGGGCTTCACGGCTTGCTGGGGATTAAACTATTATCCGGTCGAATCTGGGCTTCATGGCTTAGAGATAAACCACTATCTGGTCGAATCCAGGCTTCGCGGTGTTTGATACTGTTATCCGGTTGTAATCTGGGCTTCACAATATGATATAGAAATCGAGGTACTATCCGGTCAGATCCGGGCTTCATAGCTTGACTTCTTGTGAGAATTTGATTGTATCTTTCCTGAAAGGTAAAGGTTAGTCGTATGTAATGTGTGATATGTATCAAGCAATGATGTTCTCAACATAAATGAGATTGTGTTGTATGATGCGTATGCATATGTCATGATGTATGGATATGCAAATGTTTTTATGATGTTCTCTAGCTGGGGAAAATAAATCCCAGATTGCTGCTGGAAAAAAAACGTTGAATTCTTCGTTCTCGCTGGGAATAACGACCAAAGATGATTGTGGGAATAATCCTGCTGGAGAATACACTGACGAGAAAATGACTCTGTGGGGAAGAGATGCTCTGCTAGAGGATTTGTTGATTTGGAGGAATAACCTCGGCTGGGGATGAATTACCGCTGCTGGCAATAATGAAACCTGTTGGGGATTGAGTTTCTGCTTGTGGAAGAAATAAACTCCACTGGGGGTAATCTTCTAGTGTTGGTGATAGATAAACTCTGCTTGGGGAGAATCACTGTTTTTAGATACCTTTTGCTCTGCGGGGAGTGAATGTACCTTTAGTCGTATTCTCCAGCTAGGTCTATCCTTATACCTGGTGGACATAGCAACTGTAAGGTTTGGACATTTCTTGTTTGCCCCTGTTCCTGAAATTACGAGTAATCATCTTTTGTTTCGCATGTAAATATTTATGAGCAGCAATTATTGTCATATGCATCTATCAAAAATGAACCATTGGACGTTCTTGCAAAACAAAACAGAAAAAAGAAAAACAATTTGAAATTTCTTTGTGAAAATGAATTGTATTGATTTTGAAGTTGGCCTGTAAATAGGCATTTTTGTACAAGAGGTTGACGTCCTAGTAAGAGAACACCGCCGAAAGATAAAATTTACACAATTTGTACAAAAGAAAGAAAAACAACTATGTGAATAATCCCACGGGGTTCCAACTCTACTATTGCCTTTATATCTTCAAGCATCTCATCACTTTGCTACTTGGTTTGAAGGTGGATCAGACTGATTAGCATCGTCCGAGCTTGATAGTCGATACCGAAATCTGATTGCACGATGATCCAATGAGACATAGTGTTACACTTTGATCCCTAATTTTTGCCTGGACCGCCCTTTCGGGTTTTCAGTCCACCGGGATACCCTTTTTTTCCCAAGCCGCCTTTTCAGGTTTTCGACTTGCCAGGTGTACATATTTTTTACATTTTCATCCCTTATTTTTGCCCGGACCCTTTTGGTTCGCCGAGAAGCCCTTATTTTTGCCTAGGCCAGTCGACCTAGCGGGTCTTTGATAATGCGTAGTATTTTTTCACTATGTCTGCATTGACGGGGTGAGGAAGGTCGTCACCATCCATGGTGGTTAGAATCATAGCTCTTCCTGAAAATATGTTCTTAACCATAAATGGCCCTTCATACGTAGGGGTCCATTTTCCCCTGGGATCACCTTGAGGTAATATGATACGTTTGATCACCAGATCCCCGACTTGATATTCTTGTCGTCTGACTTTCTTGTTAAATGCCTTGATCATTCGCTTTTGATACGTCTGACCATGACAAATAGCAGTGAGTCTCTTTTCGTTGATTAAGTTCAGCTGATCAAGCCGGGTCTGGATCCAGTCGTCCTCGCTCAAACCTGCATCCTTCATAATCCAAAGAGAGGGTATCTGGACCTCAATAGGTAAGACTGCTTCCATGCCGTACACCAAAGAGTAGGGTGTTGCCCCTGTTGAAGTTTGCACTGAGGTGCGGTACCCATGAAGAGCAAATGGTAACATCTCGTGCCAGTCTTTGTATATCACCGTCATCTTTTGCACAATCTTCTTAATGTTCTTATTAGTCGCTTCAACAGCCCTATTCATCTTCGACCGGTAAGTAGAAGAGTTGTGATGTTGTATCTTGAACTGTTTGCAGAGCTCGGTGATCATTGTATTGTTGATATTTGTACCATTGTTCGTAATGATCCTCTCTGGTACACCATATCGACAGATCAAATTGTGCCGAATAAATCGTGCCATGATATTCTTGGTCATTGTAGCAAAGGAAGCTGCTTCAACCCACTTTGTAAAGTAATCAATAGCCACCAGAATGAAACGATGCCCGTTGGATGCATTAGGTCTGATCTCACCAATCATATCGATGCCCCACATTGCAAAAGGCCAAGGAGCTGTCAAGATGTTTAGAGGAACTGGAGGCATATGCACTTTATCAGCATAGACTTGGCACTTATGACAGGTCCGAGAATGCTGATAACAGTCGGCTTCCATAGTAGACCAGTAATATCCTGCCCGTAGGATCTTCTTCGCCATGGTATGTCCACTGGGATGAGTTCCGAAAGTACCTTCATGTAACTCTGCCATAATCCTTTCTGCCTCGTTCTTGTCCACACATCGCAGTAAGGTTGAGTCATGGTTACGCTTGTAAAGGATACCATTATTGATGAAGAACTTCGCCACGAACCTCCTCAGAAACTTCTTGTCATTAACGGATGCACCCTTGGGGTACTCTTGAGCCTCAAGATACCTTTTTACCTCATGAAACCAGGGTTTATCTGCTACCTCTTCAGTCTCAATGTCACAATAATGTGCGGGTTCGTCCAACCTTTCAATGGTAATCTGGGGAGCTTCATTGTCCCACTTAACCTAGAACATAGAAGACATGGTAGCTAGCGCGTCCGCTAATTGATTATCCTCCCTCGAGAAGTGTTCAAAGGTTATCTCCTCGAAGTGTGGAAGCAACGTCAATACATACTCTTTGTAAGGAATAAGATTTGGGTGTTTCGTATCCCACTCGCCTTTGATCTGACTGATCACTAGAGCGGAATATCCAAACACACTCAAGAACTAAATCCTTAGGTCAATAGCTGCACGCAGGCCCATGATACATGCTTCATACTCCGCCATGTTGTTGGTGCAGTTAAAACATAATCGGGCGGTGAACGGAGTATGACAGCCTTTAGGAGATATAATCACAGCACCAATGCCATTACCCAACACGTTTGAAGCTCCATCAAAATACATAGACCATCGGGATCCTTCCTCAGGTCCTTCATCCGGTCCAGGTTTTTTACAATCAGTCACCAACATGATGTTCTCATCCGGAAACTCGAAGTTCATAGACTGGTAATCATCCACGGCCTGATGCGCCAAATGATCTGCCAACACACTCCCCTTGATTTCCTTCTGGGTTATGTATTGGATGTCATACTCAGTTAAGATCATTTTCCATCTTGCTATTCTTCCGGACAAGGCAGGCTTCTCGAAGATATACTTGATTGGATCCATCTTTGATATCAATAGAGTAGTGTGAGTCAGCATATACTGTCTCAGCCGGCGAGCAGCCCATGTCAAAGCGCAGCAAGTTTTCTCAAGCAGTGAGTATTTGGTCTCACAGTCGGTAAACTTTTTACTAAGGTAGTAAATAGCATGCTCTTTTCGGCCAGACTCGTCATGCTGCCCCAGCACACACACCATCAAATTGTCGAGTACTGTCAAGTATAAGATCAAAGGTCTTCCTTCAACTGGAGGCATCAGGATGGGTGGCTCTTGGAGATATTCCTTGATACTTTCGAAAGCGGCCTGACATTCATCATTCCATCTTACCACTTGATCTTTCTTCAACAGCTTGAAGATTGGTTCACAAGTAGCAGTCAGATGCGAAATGAATCGGGAAATGTAGTTCAGACGTCCCAAAAAGCCTCTGACTTCCTTTTCCGTTCGGGGAGCTGGCATTTCCTGTATAGCCTTTACCTTGGAAGGATCCACTTGAATACCCTTATCACTAACAACGAAACCCAACAGCTTACCAGACCTTACCCCGAAGGTGCACTTGTTCGGGTTTAATCTCAGCTTGTACATTTTCAACCTGTCAAATAGCTTCTGGAGATGGTCAAGGTGTTCTTCTTCAGTCTGGGACCTTGCAATCATGTCATTAATGTACACCTCGATCTCATGGTGAATCATGTCATGGAACAAAGCGACCATGGCACGCCGATACGTTGCCCCAACATTCTTCAATCCGAACGGCATGACCTTGTAGCAAAAGGTACCCCACTGCGTAACGAAATTTGTCTTCTCCATGTCTTCGGGAGCCATCTTAATCTGATTGTAACCAGAAAAACCATCCATAAAGGAGAAGATCTTATGTTGTGCAGTGTTGTCGACCAAAACATCGATGTGAGGGAGTGGGAAATCATCCTTGGGGCTTGCCCTATTCAGATCCCTATAGTCCACACACATCTGAACCTTACCATCCTTCTTGGGCACTGGAACCACGTTGGCAACCCACTGTGGGTAAGAAGTAACTGCTAGAAAACCGACATCAAATTGTTTCATGACCTCCGCTTTGATTTTCTCAGACATCTCTGGGCGCATTTGGCGAACTTTCTGCTTCACTGGAGGACAGTCTTCTTTAGTTGGCAAGCGGTGAACCACAATATCGGTATCCAACCCAGGCATATCTTCATAAGACCAAGCGAAGATCTCAACATAGTCACGTAGCATCTGAATCAACCATTGCTTGACACTAGGCTCCAGATTTGCGTCGATCTTAACCTCTTTCTTGTCTTCTTCTGTACCCAAATTTACTGATTCCACTGGCTCTTCATGAGGCTGTATGGCCCTCTCTTCCTGTAGTAACAGTCTAGCAAGTTCCCCAGGCACTTCATAATCATCCTCACCTTCGTCCTCGGCTTGGTTGATTTCGAAGTCATAATTGGCAGTAGCAGAGTCGTTATCAATGGGATCCAGAGTGGATGTGGATCTGCATTATGATATGTGAGTGTGTGTAAGACAATATCTGTTTCGATAAAGTGCAAGATAGAAAAGAAAAACAAGGAGCGCAAAATTTGTAATGCAAGAAAACGTCCAATGCTTTATTGATGATATATGAAAATGGAAAATATTAAGCCCTCACAAACAAAGCCAAGGTGCCTCGGGAAAGGCACTGGGCCATAAAGTTTCAAATTGTCTGTTACAAATTTCAAAACAAAAGTCTATTATTGTGTAATAAAAGAAACGGGCATGAAGTCCTTCGCCGTCCAATTGTTCAATCCATCGTCGGTAGTCGGGTAAATCCAGCTTTTGAACTCTGACTCTTCTTCATCATCCTCAATTTCATTCACTCCCTGATTACTGATGCGCAGGGGAGGTCTTCCAATCCGTGCACACCGAACAGCCCTTTGAGCCTCTGCAGTAAAGCCCAAACCAAACTTGTCAGTCTTGTGTGCAAAGTCAGGGAGCTGACCCCAATTTGTGCACCCACATTTTTCAATAACGGCCCTAGTGTCCTTGAGGGAAGCCATCTTAATTGGAGGTTCTTCAACAACAATTTCAGTCGACGCCAGAGTCTGGGGGACCTCTTCAAAGTTCTGACACGGGGTTTCGATGAATTCACCATCCATCTCCATATACCGAAAGGAGTTAAGATGACTCACCATGTACTCCTCTTCTCCTCGTACTGTAACAATCTTTCCCTTTACTGGATATTTCAACATCTGATGGAGCGTAGAAGTCACTGCCCCAGCTTTATGAATCCACAGGTGACCTAGCAAGCAAGAATAAGATGGTCGAATGTCCATTACATAGAACGTAGATGCGAAAGTCTGAGATCCAACTTTAACAGGGACGTCCACCTCCCCGTGCACCATCCTTTTGGACCCGTCAAAGGCCCTAACCACAATATTACTTGGCTTCAGGACCAACCCTTCACAGTCTAACTGGTCTAATGCTTTCTTGGGTAAAACATTCAATGAGGGCCCAGTATATACCAGTACATGGTCCAAAGTAGTTCCCCTGCACTCGATCGAGACGTGCAGAGCATCATTGTGATTCCTTCCTTTAGTAGTTAGATCTGCGTTGGAGAAACCCAACCCGTTGTCAACGGTCAAACTAGCCACACAGTCTTTGAATTGATCAGCAGATGTTTTCTGTGGCACATGCGCAGTTTTAAGGAAAGCAATTAAAGCCTTTGCATGGGCTTCTGAACACAGCAATAAGGATAACATGGAGATCTTCGACGGGGTCTTCCCCAACTGCTCGACCATGTTGTAGTCGCTTTTCTTGATAATCTTCAGAATTTCCTCTATCTCCTGCCTAGAGGTTTCTACAAAAATCTTCTTAGGTGCCTCCGTCCGGGCAGGCTCACCTATGACTTCTTTTCCCCGAGCGTCAGATGACTCGGTGACAGGGGTGATAATTGGAATATGAACCGGGGCAGTAGTTGATGTACTGGCATATGGAATGACAACAGGCTTTTGAACAGTCGGAGGGGAAATCTCGGGAGAGAAGAGTCTTCCGCTTCGGGTGACCTTGCTGGCCCCGACAATATTGTTGACATCAGTATCAACCTCTTCATCCTTCAAGTCTTGTTTGATCCCATGATAATACACATCGGCCCCATAGTGCCACAGGACAGCCTTATCCGAAGTGTATGGGACAGGACCAGGAATAGTAATGATTAATGGAGCAACTCTTGGAATGGATGTAATCCTAACAGGCTTTCTCGGGGAAGCCTTGGAAGGATTGGCAGAAATGGTTGTGATGGAAATATCTTCAATAGGAATCAATGGAACCAAAGTTTTCTTGAACAGGATCTCTTTGTTATCCATCAGGCGTTGAACACCTGATTTCAATAAATGGCAACCAGCAGGCAGGATTGAACATAGGTGGCAACCTTCGCCACAGCCCGAAAATAAATCGGCCAACAATAGGTTCTTCTTTACTATCAACAACGGAGTAGAAACGTCTTCCACAAAGGTCACAAATGAATCATCGTCCACAGCATTTACTCCATGCTTGGGCATAGGAGCAGTCATGATGTTAGGCTTTTCCGGAGTGTCAAACTCGATTTCTTTAGCTTCAATCAGATCTTGCACCTTATTCCTCAAAGCCCAGCAGTTGTTTGTATCATGCCCTGGGCTATCAGAGTGATAGGCACAGCGGGCGTTCGGATTGTATAGCGGAGATGTGGTGTTGGGATTCTTCGGGGCTTCCCTCAGAGTTATCAGGTTGGTCTTCAATAATTGCGGCAGAATTTGAGATAGAGTCATACTGAGCCGAGTGTACTGTCTCTGTGGTCTCTCTATTCTTTGTTGATTGTTGCATTGTGGGGCAACAGTGGGTCTTGATATTACTACCGCATTCACTGCTTAGCGGTGTTCAGGCCGGTTTTGGCTCCTCGAGCTGTAAACTGCACTAGCTTCTTTCTTGAAAGGCTTCTTTTCTGTACTTGATGATGCACCTTTCTGTATCTTGCCACTTCTGATGCCAGCTTCTACCCTCTCCCCAGTCAAAATCAATTCAGTAAACCCTAACGACGAACTCCCGATCAAATGATTGAAAAACGGACCAGACAAAGTCCCAAGAAACATATCCACCAATTCCCTATCAGACAGAGGGCGTTGGACTCTCCCAGCCAGATCTCTCCATTTCTGAGCATAGTCCTTAACGCCTTCGCTTGCACCCATTGACATACCCTGAAGCTGAGTACACGTAGGAGCAAGGTCGGCGTTATACTAGTATTGCTTGTAAAAAGCAGCAGCAAGGTCCTCCCAATTGCGGATGTTAGCTCCTTCCAATTGATAAAACCATTCAAGCTGAGTCCCTGACAGACTATCTTGAAAGAAATGAACCCACAGATTTCTATCAGTAGTGTAGGGCTGAATTTTTCTAACGTATGAGAGGAGATAGAGCTTTGGACAGGACGCTCCATCGTACTTAGCAAAAATAGGAGCTTTAAACTTGTGAGGGATCACCACCCCAGATGCCAGTCCCAAATCTCCAAAGTCCAAATCGGGTATCTTCTGAATCTCCATTGCACTCAGGCGATCTTCAAGTTGCTTATACCTATCCTCAGCAGGAGGATACTGTTCTTCATCAAAATCAGTGTCATTATCAGAGACCACGGGACTGGGGCCCTTTTCTTCCTCTTGATTCTCTCCTCCTTTAGATGAATGAGACAAATCAGCTTCCTGTCGTAACCTACTCCCAAATTTGTGACCCATATTCAGAAGGACCACCTTCTTCTTCTTATTTTTCTTCTCCTTCATGATGAGAGTCTTCAAATCTTCCTGCCCTTTGGACAAGTTCAGGAACATCTCTTTGAACTGAGCATTTTGTGCTTGAAGAGCCTTGATGGCTTGATCGGTAGGTATTTCAGAAGACATTTTGTGCTGAAATAAACAGCGAAGAAGATGAGAAACCTGTAATGATACCTGTAATGAGGTGCATGATAATGGAATGCGTATGAAATGATTTCAAAGACTTTGGGAGATTTAAATTTGCAAACCAAGAAATAAACAAACTTTATTAGATTCAAACTCGTAAAATGTTTAATAATGCCTTTAAGGCATTACAAAAGAAATAAACTGAAAACAATCTAAACTAGAAAAAGCAAAAAATCAGAAATCCCATGGTCGCTTTTCATTCGTGCTGACGTAGTTATTGATAGTCCTTTCGTTCTCCAGTTGCCTCGTGAGTCTCAAGATCTTCCTCTCTTGCTCATGATACTTCTCCCTGTAGGTATTCCTCTCCTCTTTCAGTTGAATCCAATATCTCTTCAATGCCCCAAGATCAGTAGGCATGTAGGGATAGAGGACTGTATAAGGAACACCTTCTTCATTAGTATGCTCCACAGTCACTGGCAACACAGCTTCATAAGGCATCCCAAGCTTCTGAGCTCGAGCACGGACTCACTGGAGGTAAGGTTGCATAGGGAGAGAAGTCTTTGGTCCTAGCTCATGAGGGTCTGACATGTTCACCGTGCCCCAGGCTCGTATAAATCTTCGGTGATGCTCTTTAACGTCCTCCTTATAGTCAAAGACTATATCCGTAAGAAGTTGCTCATGAGGACCGTCTCTCCGAGCGCGACCAAACTGTCGTAAAGCCAAGCAAGGACTGTAGGTTATTCCCCCTCTAATTCCAAGTAATGGGACATTAGGTTATTCCCCACATCAATCAATAATAGCAACACCTTCCATATCCTTAGAACTCCAAATAATGTCCGTATGAGCAAGGGACATTATTCTGTAAGACCATCCTAAACCTTCTTCATTCTTCAACATGGACTTGGGGAGGTGCAAAATAAACCACCTCGCCAACAGCGGCATACAACACATGAGGGTCCCTCTTCTATGCGCCGTACGAGTATAAAGAGCATGTAAAATATCACCCAAGAGGGTAGGCACAGGATTGCGAGACAAGAAGATCTTAACTGCATTCACATCTATAAGGGAATCTGGATTCGGGAAAAGAACCAAACCGTAGATGAGGAGAGCTAAGATGTCTTCAAAAGCATGAAAGTCCAAACTGTCCCAAAATATTTGAGCTTGATCCATTAGAAACTTGGCTAAGAAACCTTTAACCCTGCTCCGTGTCTCCCAATTAGACACTACATCAGCCTTTTTCAAGTGTAAAGCTGAAGCAATGTCCTCTAGTCTATGAGCCTCTTCCAAACTTGTGAAGGGCATCTGCTCGAGGATGGATATACCCAACAAATGATAAAACTCCTCCAAAGTGGGAACTAGCTGATAATCCGGGAAGGTAAAGCAATGATGCACTGGATCGAAGAACTGGAAGAGCACACTCATCATTTTCTCATCAAACCTGGAGGTAACCAAATTAAGAAGATGACCATGTCTTCTAATGAATGAAGAAGTATCAGAAATTCTCGAGGCCAAATCTTTGAGTTGAGCAGGTATTTGCACAAAGTTAACTCGGATGGTGTGTCTGCGCATGGAAGACATAATCTGCAAAATAGAACAAAGATAAATCGCCTCGGTCTTTGAAATGGTTAGTCTAATGAAGTATGTATGCTATGTTATGATGCATGATGTCATGATAAAACACACAACAGGTATAGCAGATAGCAGACATGGTAAAGGCAAACAAGTCACATAATAGCCCTTAAGTTTAAGGCTTGCATGAAGTCTAGGTACTACCCTCTTAAAGTTCAGTTGGTTTCAACTTGTCCTAATAATAGTAAACGGGTTCTAGAGGTTCTCAATATCACTTACCATCCTCCATCAGTCATGGTTTCAGCTCACACAATCTTTTCTTGCGGCTGGAACTATCTCGAGAGTATGGTCTCAATGAGTGTAGTATCGAGTATTAACCAGTTCCCAGCTTTACACCGAGACCGGCTATCTCACTACTTCCTATGGCCAAGTTGGTCAATTATAGGTTCTAAGGTCAGTTGATGCTTAACGACCCATATAGCAGCCATGTATTCTCCTCGTTTCTCCACAAGGGATACCGGTACCAACCAATGTGTCACATCAATGTAGCTATTGCTTCAACCGTATCGGTCTATGTCGTACAGTTCCCTCACAGTTTAGTGCTACTTACCTAAAAGGTGTCCCCCAGATCCGGGTTAGGATCTATAGTAACTCCCGATACAAAGCCCTCAAAGATAAAGCAATCAAATCAAACAATAGAAGCAAATATGATGAACTAATCCTAAGGTATACCCCACACATTCACTCCCCAGCAGAGTCGCCAGTTCTGTGATACGGTGGCCAGAACCGGACTGTTTTGAAATGCTGGTTTGCATTTTGCATTTGTGTTTGCAAAATGTCGCGGTAAGCAAGAGTCGCCACTGACTTTTATTTTATCCAACTGGAAAGGAAAAAAGCACAGAAAAATTTCCTTTTTCGATATTTTGAGTACGGGGGTAGATTATAGAAAGGGAAGGTATTAGCACCCTTTCTATCCGTGGTTTTCCACGGGCTCTTAGGTACTTGCTCATCATTTTCAAAATTTGCTTGTGTGTGTTTGATTTGAAAAAGTTTTTTGTTTTACTTCGATTTAACCCTTGCTTCTGTCTTCAAGAGTGTTACGAAGTCGTTTTGAAAACTTTGTTTGAAAAGAGTGTAAGTGTGGAAAAATTTGTTTTTTGAGCAAGTACCTACTAGCATCACCTACTCGAAAAAGAGAATGTTTCTGTTCTTTATTTCCTTTAGACAGTGCTATCCCACTATTAGTGAGTAGGTAGCACCGTCGTTGGAGTTTTAAGGGTCAATTCGAAAGGGACGTACGATCACTAAAGCAATGTTAAGACGTCTTAGTAATAACCCTAATGTCTTAAGATCAATATTCGAGGCGACATATCCGAGGCAACCTTTCCGAGGCAACTTTTCCGAACGGGACTTTGATCTTTGTTTAGACAAGAGAGAGATCACTAAAATATCCTATACTTAATGATCATTTACCGAAGGCAACCGAAGTGGGAGTGTACCCTAGGAGTGCACATGTGCGAGTGATTCAATTTCAAATTATTATCTTTGCACATTTAGGGTTTGCTAACTGTTTTAAAGTTTACATACATTCTTGTCAGGTGTTCCTATTATCCATACATCTAACAGTTAATATTTTGCGGAATTTAAAGTGCGGAAAGTAAAGCTACGCTATTACAAGGCTTCGGGTATTAATTACATAGCCAAAAACAACCTGTCAAAATGATAAATGAAAAGGATAAAAATCCTAATTAATCTATTACAACTTGTGAGCAATCACATTAATATGGTAAAAATAAATAAACGCGATGAATTGAGAGCGAGAGAGAACTAGGGTTTTGACCCCGTCTAACCTAATCGAAAGAGAAATTATTTTTGTTGTTTTTAATTATTTTTAAGAAAAAGAATTAGGTTTTAAAATTAAATATAAACCTAATTGCTAATTAAATTAAATTAAAGAAAACAATTTACATGACTTATTTTTGTATTTTTGGTTACTTTTTAAGAAAAAGAAAATAGAATTAAGTTAAAAACAAAAACCTTAATTGTTCTAATTAATTTTAATTTATTTACAAAATGATTAAAGTTACTCTAAAATTAAATAAACTAATTAAATTAATTTTTGTATAAAAAATAAATTCTAAATCTAATTTGGGTGAAAATTATTTTTATGATTTTTTTGATAAAAAGAATCAATTTTTATGTTAGTAAAAACAATTTAAGTAAATTAATTAAGAAAATATAAAAAGAAGAGGAAGAGGAAAATGGGCCTGAAATAGCAATTTGAGGGGGGTGAATGGAAATTTCTGGGCCCAAAACAAGTTGACCCACGTTGACTCCCTGGACTCCATGATGCATGTTGACCAAGGCGTACCATGGGTCTCTTTGTGCTAAACGTTGGATCTGGGTGAGAGTGCATCCAATGGCTGGACGTTGAGGCGCATGGTAGGCATCAGGATGAGAGATGCGCTGGATCTGCCTGAAATATGTAAGAAAATAACAAAATGCACACGCCTGGGATTGAACCCAGGACGTGTGCATCAAAGGCGCGCTTCCTGACCAACTGGGTTGGCTTTGTTAGTTGTTCATATAATAATCACAAAACATAATATGAGAAAACAACAAAATACTAAATCCAAGCGCGCGAATTTTCAAACAGGCGAATGGTTGCTTACCACGATATCTTCTTCTCCAAAGATCTGTTGTCTTAGATAAAAGACTTTTACCAACGGACGTTCATCGTAGGTATAAACATGTGCATTTCAAAAATTATGTACAAGCAAAATAAATTAATGGTGATGGTACCAATCCACTCGTCTCAATCTCACGAGCATCATGGTACCCTCATCATGGCCCAATTTTGCCTAGGTTAAGAAACCCCAAAATGAGCTCGCAAACCCTAGCTATGGCATATGGCGATTTTTGCGCTGTAAATGCAATTAAACAGTACCAATAGCTTGCAAACAAGATGATGAACAAGAATATATGATTAGAATATGTTTAGGATGCGTGAAACATTGAAAATGATTTTGAGTTTGAAGGCAAACCATGTGAGTGATGTAGGACGATTCTGGGCGTTTTAAGCCTTGCAAATGATTGGGTTAGCTCCAGGAGACTGCCAGCAAGCGATTGGAAGCTTCAGCACACGTTGAATTGGCCTATAGAAGGATATCCGTCTCACACTTTTCTTTGGAATTTTGAAGTTTTGCTCTCGTTCTTGGAGGCAGCTCTGCACAAAAATTCTCCCCTTTAGGGTTCCATGATCTTCAGCATAAGTAGTGAATCATATTAGGTTAATTATTTTTTGCCATGATCTTGAGAATTCATGAATGGAATGTTTGATCTTTAAGCCGTATGAAATCTTTCCATAACCATGCAAATCATGCCCTTTTGCCTTGATTCTAATTTGATTGATTAGGCCAACTTATTTGGATTTGATCTTTATCAAAATCAGATCTTCAAAACAAATCTTGGTATTTTTTCTTATTTATTTGATTTAAAATTATTTTTAATAAATAAAAACCATAATAAAATAAATAAATGGAGCAAATAAGATGTGGTTGCTGCCTTGGGTCGTGGACCATGCTACCAACTCAAAATAAATGCAAAAGATTAGGCCAATTTGACAAAAATTGCAGTTTGAGGCATAGTTGACTTTTGATAATTTTTCAAAAAAGGTCAACTTCACCAATGTATAACTTCCTCAATTTTGACTCTTTGGAGGTGTTCTTAGACTTTTTAGAAAGCTCAAGATGTCCTCTAAGCAAACCTTTCGGTCTCATCTCAATTGAGTCTTCCATGTTCATGTATGAAGCTTTGACAAAAAAGGTGTTTTTGTTGACTTTTGAAAATGACCTATAATGTCAAAATTCATAACTTCTTGTGAGTGCATATTTTGAACTTGGGAGATGAAGATGGATTGTAGAGAATTTAATACTCTTAAAAATGAGCTTTGGATGGGTCATTTCTCATAAAGTATGATAAAGTTATGCTTGGTCAAAGTTGAGTTGACTTTTCCTACAAAACCCTAATTTAGCAACTTTTGGTTCTTGATGAATTGTGAGAAACCCTTGATGAATCATGATCAACCCTTGATAAAATGATGAAATATACTTCAAAATGAGGATGTTGATGAAAAATATTGAAGTTTGACTGTATGTGGGCCACAGTTGACTTTTGCCCTATCACAGTCGATTTTCAGGCTTTTTGAGCAATTGACTGAGCAAATTTCCTCTGCAAGGCTTGAAACTTGACATGGATGATCTTGAGAACATATTAGGAAAATGGTGAGCACTTGGGATCATTTGGACTCAAACATCTTAGTGCAACATGAAACCCTAATTTGAGGTAGACTGCCTTAGAAGAGAGCTTGTCTGGTCAACCCTTGGACTTCTTTGAGCAACTTGAGGATCTTTCTTGAAATATTTTGAGAAATGTGGGAGGGAAAATTTTGGGGTACAAAACCGGTGCTATCACCTCTACACTACACCAGATGCTGAAATATTCGGTCCATGGAAAGATTATCACTGTCCACGGAGAGGAAGAGTATATGATTAGCCACCTCAATTCCTTCCGGTATGTAGAATTGGACGGCGAGTTCATTGAAACTCCTTTTCAACATTTCGAAGAATTCTCTCAAGAGGTAGCGGTAACCAAGACTAGGTCCCAAATTCCCAAGATTACTAAACCTCCGCTCCAGATGTCATCTCTAAATAACACCAAAGCAGTAATAGATGAGGGTGGATGCACCATCTGGGGACAATTTCCGGATATTCCTTATAAATCTGACAAGTTTAGCTTAGGGTTTACTTTAAGTGCTCAGAAGGATGTGGGTCGTGCCTGTGCTGGGGGTCCACCCTTGAAAATTAGCAACCAAGAGGTCAATTCAGTGGAAGACGATGAAGAGGATTGAAACTTAGAGGATTGGATCTTTCCTACTGTCAACGGAGGACTCCACAATTGGGAAGCTAGAGACTTTGTCCCAATAACTTTCATCCCTCGGTACCCCTCTATTCTGGGTCCCATAGGTAACGATACTGCTATGGCCTTTAGTGACTCTGAAGATCTAATCTACCAAGCCGAAGATGAAGGTGAGGAAGATTGTGAAGTACCAGGGGAACTGGCCAGGCTACTACAACAAGAGGAGAGAGTTATTCAGCCTCATGAGGAACCTGTGGATACGGTCAATCTAGGTACCAAAGAGGACATAAAAGAAGTCAAGGTGGGTGCCAATCTAGAGCCTAGTGTCAAGGAGCGTCTAATTCAGCTGTTGCATGATTATGTTGAGATATTTGCCTGGTCATATGAAGACATGTCGGGACTTGATATAGACATCGTGGTACATCGTCTGCCAACAAGAGAAGACTGCCCACCAGTAAAACAAAATGTTCGCCGCATGAGACCTAACATGTCAGAGAAGATCAAAGCGGAAATCATGAAACAATTTAATGTTGGATTCCTGGTTGTTACTTCCTATCCCCAATGGGTTTCTAACATTGTTCCTGTGCTTAAAAAGGACGACAAAGTACGAATGTGCGTGGACTACAGAGACTTGAATAGGGCCAGCCCTAAAGATGATTTTCCACTTCCCCACATAGATATCCTGGTTGATAATACGGCTCAACACAAAGTGTTTTCCTTCATGGACGGATTCTCAGGTTATAACCAAATCAAAATGGCACTCGAGGACATGGAGAAAACTACATTTGTCACGCATTGGGGGACATTCTGCTACAAAGTGATGCCATTTGGACTGAAGAATGTTGGGGCAACCTATCAACGCGCCATGGTAGCTTTGTTTCATGACATGATACATCATGAAATAGAGGTCTACATAGATGACATGATAGACCGATCACAAACAGAAGAAGAACACCTTGATCACTTGCAAAAGTTGTTTGAGAGGTTGAAGAAGTATAAACTAAGGTTGACCCAAACAAGTTCACATTCGGAGTACGGTCCGGTAAACTCCTAGGCTTTGTCATCAGCAATAAAGGTATTGAGGTCGATCCCGCCAAGGTTAAAGCAATACAAGAAATGCATGCTCCTCGTACAGAGAAGGAAGTCAGAGGATTCTTAGGACGCCTGAACTATATTGCCAGATTCATTTCTCACCTAACAGCTACTTGTGAGCCAATCTTCAAACTATTGAAGAAAGATCAAGTAGTCAAATGGAATGATGAATGACAGACTGCTTTCGACAAAATCAAAGAGTATTTACAAGAGCCTCCTGTTTTGATGCCACCAGTTGAGGGAAGACCATTGATCATGTATATGACTGTTTTAGAGAATTCAATAGGGTGTGTATTGAGGCAGCATGACGAGTCTGGCCGAAAAGAGCACGTTATTTACTACCTGAGCAAAAAGTTTACCGACTGTGAAACCAGATATTCACTGCTCGAGAAAACTTGTTGCGCTTTGGCATGGGCTGCTCGCCGGCTAAGATAGTATATGCTGACTCATACTACCTTGTTGATATGTAAGATGGATCCGATAAAGTACATCTTCGAAAAGCCTACTCTGTCTGGGAGGATAGCTAGATGGCAGATGATCCTAACAGAATATGACATACAGTATACTACCCAGAAAGCTATAAAGGGTAGTGTATTAGCTGATCACCTTGCTCACCAAGCTGTAGAAGTTTATCAGTCCATGAAGTTTGAATTCCTGGATGAAGACATCATGTCATTAGACAACTGTGAAGGAATCAGGCCATACGACGAACCTGAACAAGGATCCTGATGGACCTTATTCTTTGATGGGGCATCCAATGCACTTGGTAATGGTATCGGCGTTGTACTCATATCTCCAGAAGGGTGCCATACTCCATTTACTGCCATACTTTGCTTCAATTGTACGAACAACATGGCGGAGTACGAAGCATGCATCTTGGGCCTCAAGGCTGCCATAAATCTGGGAATCAAATCTTTAGATGTGTTTGGAGATTCAACTTTGGTCATCATTCAGATCAAAGGGGAATGGGACACTAAGCACCCAAACCTTATCCCTTATCCCTTACAAAGAACATGTTTTGACATTGCTACCACATTTTGAGGAGATTACCTTCGAGCATTTCCCGCGAGAAGAAAATCAGCTAGCAGATGCTCTAGCCATAATGTCATCTATGGTTAAACTTAATTGGGATAACGAAGCTCCCCAGATCACCATCGAACAAATGGATGAACCAACACACTGTCACAAGATTAACACTGAAGAGGTAATGGACCAGCCTTGGTTTCATGAAGTCAAGAGGCATCTCGAGGCTCAAGAATATCCAGAAGGAGCCTCAATCAACGATAAGAAGTTCTTAAGGAGATTCTCTGCTAAATTTTTCCTTAGTAATGGCATCCTGTACAAGCGCAATCATAACTCCATTCTGCTTCGGTGTGTGGATAAGATTAAGGCGGAAAAGATCATGGCTGAATTACATGAAGGTACTTTTGGCACTCACTCCAGTGGGCATACGATGGCAAAGAAAATCCTACGGGCAGGCTATTATTGGGCTACCATGGAAGCAGATTGCTATCAACACTCTCAGACCTGTCATAAGTGTCAAATTTATACTGACAAGGTGCACATACCTCTGGTTCCTCTGAATGTCTTGACGGCTCCTTGGCCTTTCGCTATGTGGGGAATTGATATGATTGGAGAAATCAAGCCAATAGCCTCCAATGGACACCTCTTCATCCTAGTGGCCATTGACTATTTTACAAAGTGGGTCGAAGCAGCTTCCTTCGCTTCCGTTACTAAGAATGTTATTGCCCGCTTCATCAAGCAAAATCTCATTTGCCGGTATGGTATCCCGGAAAGGATCATCACTGATAATGGTACAAATCTTAACAACACTATGATCACTACCTTGTGCGAGCAATTCAAGATCCAGCATCATAATTCTTCTCCCTATCGGCCAAAGATGAATGGTGTTGTCGAAGCGACAAATAAAAACATTAAAAAGATCATACAAAAGATGACAGTCACATACAAAGACTGGCATGAGATGTTACCATTCGCTCTCCACGGGTACCGTACCACGGCTCGCACCTCAACCGGGGCAACACCCTATTCTTTGGTATATGGCATGGAAGTTGTTTTACCTATTGAGGTTCAGATCCCCTCTCTGAGAATTATGAAGGATGCAGGTTTGAATGAAGACGATTGGATTCAAACTCGACTTGATCAACTAAACTTAATTGATGAAAAGAGACTTACTGTTGTCTTCCATGGTCAAATGTATCAAAAACGGATGATCAAGGCTTTCAACAAGAAAGTCAGACGCCAAGTATACCAAGTTGGGGATCTAGTGATAAAACGTATCATCTTGCCACAAAGTGATCCCAGAGGAAAATAGACTCCTACCTATGAAGGACCATTTGTAATCAAAAACATATTCTCCGGTGGGGCAATGATCTTAACCACCATGGACGGTGATGACCTGCCACACCCTGCGAACGCAGACATAGTCAAAAGATACTACGCATAAGAGACCCGCTAGGTTGACATACCTACGCAAAACAAGGGCATCCCGACGAACCAAAAATGTTCGGGCAAAAATTAGGGGTAAATAAAAAAATCTGTACACCCGGCAAGTTGAAAACCTAAAAGGGCGACTTGGGCAAAAAAAGGGTTTCCCAGTGGACTGAAAACCCGAAAGGGAGGTCCAGGCAAAAGTTAGGGAATAAAAGCGTATGACTATGTCCCGTCGGATCACTTAACGGACCACATTTGAATTCCACTGACAAACTCGGAGTTTTTGATCAATTCAATCATCTTCGGATGAAGCAACAAATAGACAAGATGCTCAGAGATACGAAGGCTATAGCAGAATGGGAACCCCATGGGATTATTACACATAGCTATCTTTCTTTGCATAAATTTTTCTTGTTTTTATGGCACCATTCTCTTACTAGAATGTTTGTCTCCTTTGTACAAAATATTTATTCAAAGTCAATACAAAGATACCTCTTTGAAAGTACAAAAACTATTTGTCTTTTCTTTACAATTGTGTTTTGTTCGCAAAAACGTCCAATGATTCATTGTTGAACATATGCATTTAAACATAATCACTGTTTATAAATAAACAAGATGAGAAAGACAATTACTGATAGGTTGAAAGGACGGGAAAACATTCCTAGACCACTCCATATTCCCCAGCAGGTTGTTGTGAAGCCTGGAATCCGACCAGATAACAGCTAACTTTTGATTCTCTCCAGTCAAGGGTAACTCCCCAGTAGAGCGGCAGACAACCGAGACTCTTGAACTTTTTCAAGAAGAAAATCACCTTTCTCCCCACGGAGTTTTCAATAATCCCCAGCGGAATAAAATTCCCAGCTACCCAGCAGAACAAAGCTTCTAGTTTATCAATTCTCGGTAGAAATCGGCCAATTTCTCCAAATTCCTCAGCAGGTTGTTGTGAAGCCTGGAATCCGACCAGATAACAGCTAAATTTTCAATTCTCCCCAGCGGAATAAAAACTCCCAATGATTAATCCCCAGTAGAAGTTGTCAAGATTCTCAGGTTTCCCCAAGCAGATCTTACGAGCATCACAATGGTATTTCCCTTACAACAAGAGTTTATTTCTCTCAGCAAAAATTCATCAACACTTCGACTTCAAGACATGAAGACTCACATATCCTCAGCAGCAGTCAGGGATTTATTTTCCCCAATCCGACAACAATACAACAAATCAGCTCACATGCGCATACATTGCATCCGTATATCATAAACATCAATAAAGCCAATACGTTGCACCATACATTTCATGCAACATAACTTGGTGTTTCAGCTAACATTTTACCCTTTTCAGGATAAGATTAACAACTACCATTAACAATAAGACATTTCTGATACAATTCAGATACTCTCCAGACATGGAAGCCATTCTAGTACTCATTCAGATTCAAAGACACCTCTTGATACAGTTTAGATACGCTCTAGACACGGAAGCCATTCTGATACTCATTCAAAGACACTACTTGATACAGTTCAGATACGCTCCATACGCGAAAGCCATTCTGGTACTTATTCAGATTCAAAGATAACTCTTGATACAGTTCATATATGCTCCAGACACGGATGTCATTCTGATACTCATTCAGATTCAACCTTTGATATAGTTCAGATACGCTCAAGACTCTGATTCTATTCTGATACTCATTCAAATTCAACCTTTGATACAGTTCAGATACGCTCCAGACCCGGATGCCATTCTGATACTCATTCAGATTCAACCTTTGATACAGTTCAGATACGCTCCAGACCCGGAATCCATTATGATACTCATTCAAAGACACTCCTGATACAGTTTAGATACGCTCCAGACATGGAAGCCATTCTGATAGTCATTCAGATTCAATCTCCCGATACAGTTCAGATACACTCCAGACACAGAAGCCATTCTGATGTTCAAACATACAAACTACATCTCAACAAGCATTCTTGGATGGCATCTACAAGCCCATCCCCAATAAGATTTTATTACCTCTCCAAATGGCATCTCTAAGCCCATTCCTCCTATCATCGCCTAGTGCAAATTTATGGGAACTCTAGTGTCCAATCATCTTCCACCTTCGAGTCGCGAATGGCAAATCTCGCCAATCTAACTCCTCAAGTTAAAGAATATTGAACAGGGGCAGCTGTTGTACCCCAAAATTTTCCCTCTCATTTCTCAGGAAATCACCCTGGATTCTCAAAGTTTTCTCTTAAACAAATCCAAGCCTTGAATTATCATTTCTTTCCAAGAAAGCCACTTACAAAGGGTAAAATGGTCATTTACGTGCTGAGAAGTCAAACTTTGGCTTTTGGAACAAAATCAAATCAAAAAATCATATTTCATCAAGACATGTTAGAATATGAAGTTTGTTTCATCAAGAAGTTCACAGGTCAAATTTTACCTTGGAAAAATTAAGTTCTAAATACTTAAAATTTTTCTAAAGTATTTAAGATAAATGAAACTTCAGAACTTCTGAGCCAGCCTCCAGGCAGGAGCAGTCAAAAGTTGTAAGAGTGGTTCAGCACATAATCTTTAGTTAGAACATGGCTTTTTCAGCATCTATGCAAGTTCAGTCAGAGTTTGCTAGAGTAATGCAAAGAAGGCAATAAAGTGTAATACGAAGCCTGAAATCTCCTTCAGAACATGCTGGAACCAGAAGGTAAGAGGGTCAGAAGATTGGGTGCTACATTGAAGCAGAATCTCTAAGTCCAGAGTTTTCAGAGGCAAATCAAAGAAATTTACTGGAAAGCCTGAGGATCCTTCAGAGCTTTCTAAGGAAACATGATACAAAGTGAGAAGATCAGAAGTTGGATGTTTGTCCTAAATGGAATTTTTGACCCAGAGTTAAGCAATGATGCAAAAATCTCACATTACAGGATTTCTGATTTTTGATAAATCTCATCATCATTTAATGCTCATTAATGCTCACAACCACTTTTGAGTCTTCGTCTAAAGGATCTATCCACGTGTAGGGTAGAAATACTTTTAGGCAGGATTAGGTAAGGGCCCATGCGCTACATTTCGCTTATAGGTTCACTTTTCCTTAATCCTTGCCTGCTACTCCAGCCTAAGCTAAAAACTGTCAGCCATCATACCTTTTTTGGAACTTGCTTCAAGAGCAAGTTAGCATCTAGTGCATGATATTGGCGCCACTTGAAGTTTTAAAAACCATAAAGCTTTGCCTATAAATAGAACGCCATTGGTCACTGAGAAAAGGGCCAGAGAAAAATTGCTGAAAAGAGACAGAAAGTTTGAGCAAGAAAAAACCTTGAATCTCTGCCCAAAATTCCTAGAGTTTCAAAAACTGTAAACACAACATACAAACCATTAACTTTGGATCCCTTGCTTTAAAACTCCATTTGTTCTCAAAATATTTCTTGACTAAAAAAAACACCCATACAGTTTCTGACCCACACGTTGGAAACTGTCATAACTTCTGTGTTCATACTACTATATACCCTCCATCCATCCAATCAAAGAAGCTGTTCAGAACATCATCAGAGTTGAGACTAACTCCAGTTCACAGAACTCCTTCCAGCTGCAAGGTAAGCATCTGCTGACTCTCATCATATTGTTTAAGCATCACCAGATTTGCATGCTCAAAAACACAATGTAGATATCATGCCTCTGATGTTGTACATGTTCTGAGATTTTCACGCATATATATGCTTAAGTAGAGAATGAATCAGATCAGAACTTACCTGAAGAAACTAAAACTCAGAGTTAGGATTAGCAAAGGCGTACTTGCCTCTGATTTATGGTTCTGATTTTCTTTATTTTTGAAGCACTATGACACCTGCTGAAACTGTCCTAGGCATGTTGTGATCGGTGGATTTAGAACTGACTGTTTAACGCTGGTTCGCGAAATGTCGCGGAAGCAAGAGTGGCCACCGTCTTTTATTTTCTCCAACATGGACAGGACAAAAGCACAGCAAAATTCCTTATGAGATAGTTTCTCGGTTCGGGAGGTAGATTTATAGAAAGGGAAGGTGTTAGCACCCTTTCTATCCATGGTTATCCGTGGGCTCTTAGATACTTGCTCACTATGTTTTCAAAGTGTTTGCTTTTCAAAGTGTGAGTGGGTTTGAAAAAAAGTTTCATTGAAAGATTTCTGAATAACTCTTGTATCAGTCCTCAAGAGTGTTTGAAAAATTGTTTTGAAAGCTTTTTGAAAGTGTCGGTGTGAAAAGAGTTTTGATTTGTTTTTTAATAGAGCAAGTATCTATGAGTCATCTACCTACCCTAAGGAATTAGGTTGTGTAAATGTCCTTAAGGTAATGCCATCCCACCATTGAGAGGTAGGTAGCACCACCGTTGGAGGTGTTCGGGTCAATTCGAGTTTAGGGACAGTGTGGTCACCGAAGCAACAGTTAGGACACCTTAGAAGCTACCCTTATGTCCTTGATCCTTTTTTTAGTCCGAGGCAACCGTTTCGAGGCAACTATTCCGAGGCAACCGGATCATGGACATAAGGACTTACTAAAACGTCCTATACTTGACGACCACGTTTCGAAGGCAACAGGTGAGGCGTACCCTAGAAGTGGTGTGTGTATTTGTGTGTTGTTTTCAGTTTAAGTTATCTTTGATCATGGCATTGTGAGCTACGCTTGTTTTTAATTAGCATACATTCTTTCATACAAGTTAGAATTTAAGAATGCGGAAATTTAAATGCGGAAAGATAAAGGCTACGCTATTACAAGGCGCGGGTCTATACATCGCCAAAATACAAAGACCTGTTTGGTAAAAGATGCGGAAAGTAAATAAATTCCTAATTACTATTACAATCCTTGAGCAGTTACATAATATTCGAAAAGAAAAAAGAATAACGTGCAAAAGAATAAAAGTTAGGACGTCCGAGGGTTTTGACCCTTTTGAAATTAAATTTAAATTAAAGTCTAATTATTATTTAATTAAAGAAAAGAAATTGTTTTTTATATTTTTTGGTATTTATGAAAATAAAGAAAATTAAAATTAAAAGGAAACCCTAGTTCTAAATATTTTAATTATTAATAAAAAAAAGAAATATTAAAGTTTCTCTAACTTACTAATTAATTAATATACATGTTTATTTACAAAAATAAATAGTAATTAACAATAATAATAAATAATGAGGAAAATGATTTAATTAAGAAAAAGATGAAAATGTCAAAAAACCTAATTCTACATATTTTATTTATTAAGAAAAAATTAAAGTTTAAAACTTAAATTAAACTAAATTAATGGTTAGAGTTTATTTACAAAAACATTTTAATGGTGAAATTAAATATAATTAAATATAATTAAATATAAAACATTTTTTATCTTTCTGTTTTTTATTATGAAAAGAAAATTATTTTAAGTGAATTAAATAAAAATAAGTAAAAGAATTAGAAAAAGAAAAGAAAATAGAATTGAAAAATATACAAACCAAGGGGGGTTTTCAGACCCAAAGGGAGGTGAATTGGAGTAATCTGGCCCATCAGCATGGGCCTTGTTTGACTTTCCACACTTGAGTGCGCCTTGGTTGACTGAGGTACATGATAGACCTCCTTTTGTGGCCTTCAGATTGTGGGTCAGGGCCATCTGGCTAGCCAATGCATGAGGACGTATGGTGAACCATTGAGAACGTGCTGCATGTGAACATGTTAAGACAAAAATTATTAAACATATGGGGGGACCTGGGAATCGAACCCAGGTCCCAATGCCTGCAGTACACGTCCCTTGCCAATTGATCTATTGCATTTCTTTGTATATAATATAACAACGATTTATAATATGTGAAAAAAGGCAATTATACTTAAACAAAGAAAAACGCGCTAATATTTGAATCTTCCAGTAACATCAGGCCATGTCCATCTTCTTCCTTGTTTTTCCTACAAATAGAAAACAAATAGCGGGGGTTTTAAACCCCCACTAAATAGAATAGTGCATAATAGCGAATAGGCCCACAAATAAGATAAATTGAGCGCGAGGTTTCCATTTGCTTCGTCTTGATGCAACGATTATGTCCATATAGGTTAGGTGGTCTAATTTTACCATATATGAGAACCCCCAATTTTGAAGTTCTGAAACCCTAGGTTTCATCAATGGCAGATTTCGATTCAAGCATTTTTAAAATGATTAAACTATGCCAAAAGTTCCAGAGAGATGTTAGTAACACAAATCAATGATCAAAACACATGAATGATGCATAGAAAGTGAAATTCGATTATGGACATATTTATGAAAAAGGGGATTTTGTTCTACCGATTCTTGGAGTATGGGGACTTGTTCTTGATTGCAATCGACTCCTAGCAATGTCAGGAACGTAATGGAAAAGGTTTTAAGCCTTGAATCGCCCTGCAAATATGAAATCAGTTTCAAGCTTTTTGTGGAAATTTTTCAATTTGGTTATCTCTTCTCAGCAGCTTTTTCCTGTGTCTTAGAATAGGGTTGAGTTGTGCATGAGTATATGAACGAAATTAGGTCAAGAAACCAGCCCATAAGTCCATGAATTGATGATTTCAATATTTGATTTTTATCATATCTTTTTCAATCTTTTTTCATGGAAACCCTTGCCAATCATGGAAAATCTTCCCTTTTTGAATGTGAAACGACTTGCCAGCTTGCCCTAGTATGATTTGCTGCACAAAAAGATTTGGAAAGCATTATTTGATATTTTTCTATAATTTAAAACTAATTAAATGAATTAATAAGAATAAAAATTCAATTAATTAATTAAAAAATAAGAAAATAAATCATTTTTAGCTCAATGGGTCGTGCATAAGCTTTGGGTAATGATTCAAGAAAGAAATTGAGGCCCATTAGCAATTTTGAAGTGTTTTAGGCAAAGTTGACTTTTCAAAATTCCCAAAAATTTCTCAACTTCTCCAATGCATATCTTGCTCAATTTTGAAGCTATGATCATGTTCTTGGACATTTTGGAAAGGTATTGAAGTCCTCTAACCAATGCCTTTGGTCCCATGTCATTTTGATTTACCAATCTCAAGTTATGGTCTTTGACTTAAAGTGCCTTTTTGTTGACTTTTGAAAATGACCTATAATGTTGAAATTGATAACTTTTTGTGAGAGCATTTATTGGACTTGAAGTGTGAAGATGAGTTGTAGGAAATGTCATCCTCTTAAAAATGAGCTTTGGATGGGATTTTTATGATGAACCATGAAGAAGTTATGCCCTGTTCAATTTGCAGTTGACTTTTCAACTGTCCCAAAATAGAAACTTTTGCATCTTGAGACTTTTTGAGCCATGCTTTGAGAAATCATGATCAAGAATTGATCAAATGATGTTTGTGGCTTCAAAATAAGATGTTGACCAAAAATTTTGACTTTTGACTGTCAAATGACCATTTTGCCCCTATAGTTGATTGTGGAGCAATTAGGGTTTTTTTACTGTGCAACTTGATGCTGTGAGTCTGAAACTTGACATATGGATGCTTGACAATGCATGTAGGCATGTAGGACTTGATTGGACCCTTGGAGACCTCAATTTCTTTGCAAGATCCAAAACCCTAATTTTGACTGTGTTAGGAGGCAATTGGACTGTGCAACCCTTGAGAGATTTTGAACCATGATCTTGGCAAATCTTGAAGAATATGGGAGGGCAAATTTGGGGTACAACAGTTTTCCCTGTTCAATCTTCTTAGACCTGAGGATGTAGATTGGCTGGCGTGCCTTTCGTGATCCGAAGGTGGAAGATGATTGAACACTAGAGTGCCCAGAAATTTGCACTCACATAGTAGGGTATCAGCAGTGTGATGGTGGGAATGGGCTTACAGATGCCATTTGGAGACTGATGGGTAGGAGGATGGGCTTATAGATGCCATCTAGAAGTGTGACAGAACTTTGTCGGGAATGGGCTTATAGATGCCATTTGGAACTGTAATGGTAGTTGTGGAGATGGGCTTATAGATGCCATCTAGGTGTCGATCGCGTAAGAGATTCCTTAGCGAGAACTTGCGTACCTGAGAAAGAAAAATAATTACCTGGCTTGTTACAGGAGTTGATCTTCAAACTCTTTATGTAGATGTGCCCTGGCTGGATACAGGAATCGAATCTTTAAACTCTTCAGACGTACCCTGGCAAGATACAGGAATCGAGTCTGGAATCTAGTTGGCAACAGATACTCCCTGGCAAGATACAGGAATCGGATCTTCAAACTCTTCAAACGTGCCCTGGTAGGATACAGGAATCGAGTCTGGAATCAGTTGTCAACAGATACACCCTGGCAAGATACAGGAATCGGATCTTCAAACTCTTCAGACGTGCCCTAGCAAGATACAGGAATCGAGTCTGGAATCAGTCGTCAACAGATACACCCTGGAAAGATACAAGAATCAGATCTTCAAACTCTTCAGACGTGCCCTGGCAAGATACAGGAATCGAGTCTGGAATCAGTCGTCAACAAATACACCCTGGCAAGATACAGGAATCGGATCTTCAAACTCTTCAGACGTGTCCTGGCAAGATACAGGAATCGAGTCTGGAATATAGTCGTCAACAGATACACCCTGGCAAGATACAGGAATCGGATCTTTGAACTCTTCAGACGTGCCCTGGCAGGATACAGGAATCGAGTCTAGAATTAGTCGTCAACAGATACACCCTGGCAAGATACAGGAATCAGATCTTCAAACTCTTCAGACGTGCCCTGGCAAGATACAGGAATCGAGTCTAGAATATAGTCGTCAACAGATACACCCTGGCAAGATACAAGAATCGGATCTTCGAACTCTTCAGACGTGCCCTGGCAGGATACAGGAATCGAGTCTGGAATCAGTCGTCAACAGATACACCCTGGCAAGATACAGGAATCGGATATTCAAACTCTTCAGACGTGCCCTGGCAAGATACAAGAATCGAGTTTGGAATCATTTGTCAACAGATACACCCTGGCAAGATACAGGAATCGGATCTTCGAACTCTTCAGACGTGCCCTGGAAGGATACAGGAATCGAGTCTGGAATTAGTCGTCAACAGATACACCCTGGCAAGATACAGGAATCGGATCTTCAAACTCTTCAGACGTGCCCTGGCAAGATACAGGAATCGAGTCTAGAATCAGTCGTCAACAGATACACCCTGGCAAGATACAGGAATCGGATCTTCGAACTCTTCAGACGTGCCCTGGAAGGATACAGGAATCGAGTCTGGAATTAGTCGTCAACAGATACACCCTGGCAAGATACAGGAATCGGATCTTCAAACTCTTCAGACGTGCCCTGGCAGGATACAGGAATCGAGTCTGGAATATAGTCGTCAACAGATACACCCTGGCAAGATACAGGAATCGGATCTGGAATCACGACAGTTGATGGTAATTGTCTTTGTATTGACTTTGGTCCTGAAAGGACAAAACGTTAGTTGTATGCAATGTCATGATGTATGACATGCGTGATGCTCTCAGAATAAATGAGATTGTATGTTCATGATGCGTATGTGCATGCTATAATGTATGAAGATGTGATGTTTATGAATGTATGTTTTTGTCTAGGAAAGTAAATCCTTGACGAATGCCGGGAAGTCAAATCCTGGGCTTCCGTGGAAGAGTATAGTGTTCTCTGTTTCCGTTGAGGATGATAGTTGCAAGAATAGACCGTTAGGAGAAGATGACTCCGTTGGGGAACAAACTTGGCGAAAAGATTACTCTGCGGGGAGATGCTCTATGGGGAAAGAGAGGTACTTCGCTGAGATTGATGATAACTCCACTGGGGATACCATTGATAAATTATGTTGGAAGATGAACTCTGCTGGAGATAGGAAGAACTTCGCCGAGGACGATCTTTTCGTGGTTTTCAGCTGAGGATAACCCAATTATATCCTGGTGGGGAATAACCTTTGAATAAAAAGTCTGGGGGACGCGTTCGTGCTATGCGGGTGACAAGCTTTCCAGAATCTACTGGGGATAAGCTTCAAGACCTGCCGGGGATATGGATTCCACTTTCCTGGGGAAACTTTTTGAGACTGGACTGGGGGAAGTGGCTCCACTGGATGTATGGTATACCGCCGGGGAACAATCTAAGATCAAGATTTCCGGGGATGCTTGTTATGGATATCTGTATACTCCGCTGGGGAATATTGAGATTTACTGGGGATACATCCCACTTCCTTGAGGATGACAGTAGGCTAACTCTGCTCGGGGAGAGTATTGCTGACTCGCTGGAGATGTTGTGCCTTCTCTGCTCGGGGGGAGTATGGCTGAACCTTGGCTCACTCTCTGGGGAATTAAGATATCTTGGTTACGTTCTTCAGCCGAACTTACCTTGGTACCTTGGTGGACTGAGCAATTAGGTCGCTTAGACAACTCATTATTGCCCCTGTTTCGGATGTTACGTGTAATTAATCCTTTGTTTCGTATGCAAATATTTATGAATTAGCAATTAGTGTCAAATGCATATATCACAAATTGAACATTGGACGTTCTTTACAAGACAAAACAAAAAAGGAAAAAAACAATTGGCAATTTATCTGGAAAGTGAATTTGTATTGATTTTTGAATTTGCCTGTAAATAGGCATTTATGTACAAGAGACTGACGTCCTAGTAAGAGAACGCCGCCGAACAACAGAGTTTATACAATTTTGTGAAAAGGGAAAACAAAACAGCTATGTGAAAAGAATAATCCCACTGGGTTCCAACTCTGCTATCGCCTTTATATCTTCGAGCGTCTCATCACTTGGCTGCTCAGTTGAAGATGAAGCTGATTGATCGATGTCGTCTGAATTTGATGTTGATACCGGATTCTGGATGCAAGGTGATCCAATGAGACATAGTATTACGCTTTAATCCCTAACTTTTGCCTGGGCTGCCCTTTCGGGTTTTCAGTCCACCGGGATACCCATTTTTGCCCAAGCCTCCTTTTCAGGTTTTCGACTTGCCGGGTGTACAGATTTTTTTTATTTCATCCCTCATTTTGCCCGAACCCTTTTGGTTCGCCGGGAGCCCTAATTTTTGCCTAGGTATGTCAACCTAGCGGGTCTTTTATCATGCGTAGTATCTTTTTACTATGTCTGCATTGGCGGGGTGAGGAAGGTCGTCACCATCCATGGTGGTTAGAATCATGGCTCCTCCTGAGAACACATGTTTAACCACAAATGGCCCTTCGTATGTAGGGGTCCATTTGCCCCTAGGATCACTTTGTGGAAGAATGATGCGTTTGATTACCCGGTCCCCAACTTGATACTCATGTGGTCTGACTTTCTTGTTAAATGCCCTGATCATCCGTTTTTGGTATGTTTGACCATGAAAAATAGCAGTGAGTCTCTTTTCATCAATTAGATTTAACTGATCAAGTCGTGTCTGGATCCAGTCATCTTCGCTCAAGCCTGCATCCTTCATTATCCGAAGAGAGGGTATCTGAACTTCAATAGGCAAGACTGCCTCCATGCCATAGACCAAGGAAAAGGGAGTTTCCCCGGTTGACGTCCGTGCTGAGGTACGGTACCCATGAAGAGCAAACGGTAACATCTCGTGCCAATCTTTATAGGTCACTGTCATCTTCTGCACAATCTTTTTGATGTTCTTATTAGCTGCTTCTACAGCCCCATTCATCTTCGGCCGGTAAGGAGAAGAGTTGTGGTGCTGTATCTTGAATTGCTCGCAGAGCTCAGTGATCATCTTGTTGTTAAGATTGGTACCGTTGTCTGTAATGATCCTTTCCGGGACGCTGTATCGACAGATAAGGTTATGCCGAATGAACCGTGCCACGACGTTCTTGGTTACTATAGCGTAGGAAGCTGCTTCAACCCACTTTGTAAAGTAATCGATCGCCACCAGAATGAAACGGTGTCCGTTGGATGCCGTAGGTTTAATCTCGCCGATCATGTCAATGCCCCACATTACAAAAGGCCAAGGTGCAGTCAAGACATTCAGGGGGACTGGAGGAACGTGCACCTTATCTGCATAAATCTGGCATTTATGACATGTCCGAGAATGTTGGTAACAGTCGGCTTCCATTGTGGACCAGAAATATCCTGCCCGAAGGATTTTCTTTGCCATGGTGTGTCCACTGGAATGCGTTCCGAAGGTACCTTCATGCAGCTCTGCCATGATCTTTTTTGCTTCAGTCTTATCCACACAACGCAGTAAGGTTGAATCATGGTTTCGCTTGTACAGAATGCCATTGCTAAGGAAGAACTTCGCTGCGAACCTTCTCAGAAACTTTTTGTCATTGACAGATGCACCTTCGGGGTATTCTTGAGCTTCCAAGTACCTTTTCACTTCATGATACCAAGGTTTTTCAGTTACCACCTCAGCCTCAAGATCACAACAATATGCCGGTTCGTCCAACTTCCAGATAATGATCCGGGGAGCCTCGTTATCCCATTTGACCTTGAACATAGAAGACATTGTAGCCAGTGCGTCCGCCAGCTGATTCTCCTCTCTTGGGAAGTGTTCAAAAGTTATCTCTGTGAAATGGGGGATCAATGTCAACACACATTCCTTGTAAGGAATAAGGTTTGGGTGTTTCATATCCCACTCGCCTTTGATCTGATTGATCACGAGAGCGGAATCTCCGAAGACACTCAGAAACTTAATCCTTAAGTCAATTGCAGCTTGAAGACCCATGATGCATGCCTCATACTCCGCCATGTTGTTGGTGCAGTTGAAACATAGTCGGGCAGTAAGTGGAGTATGAGTGCCTTGAGGGGATATGATCATAGCGCCGATACCGTTACCCAAAGCGTTGGAGGCTCCGTCAAAGTGCATAGACCATCGGGATCCTTCCTCAGGTCCTTCATCCGGTCCAGGTACCTCGCAATCAGTCACTACCATGATGCTCTCGTCAGGAAACTCAAAGTTCATTGATTGGTAGTCGTCTACTGCCTGGTGTGCCAAGTGGTCTGCCAATACACTTCCTTTGATAGCTTTCTGAGTCGTGTACTGGATGTCGTATTCTGTCAAGATCATCTGCCATCTCGCTATTCTTCCAGACAGAGCAGGCTTTTTGAATATGTACTTTATGGGATCCATTTTTGAAATCAACAGAGTAGTGTGAGTCAGCATATACTGTCTCAGCCGGTGAGCAGCCCATACCAAAGCACAGCAAGTTTTCTCGAGCAGTGAGTATCGGGTCTCACAATCGGTAAACTTTTTGCTAAGGTAATAAATGGCGTGCTCTTTTCGGCCAGACTCGTCATGCTGCCCCAGCACACACCCCATTGAGCTGTCAAGTACTGTCAGGTATAGTATTAGAGGCCTCCCTTCAACTGGTGGCATAAGAATGGGTGGTTCTTGGAGATACTCTTTGATTCTTTCGAAAGCGGCCCGACATTCATCATTCTAGCGTACTACTTGATCTTTCTTCAGCAGCTTGAAGATTGGTTCACAAGTAGCAGTTAGGTGGGAGATGAATCGAGCAATATAATTCAGACGTCCTAGAAAGCCTCTGACTTCTTTCTCTGTCTTGGGGACTGGCATCTCTTGTATGGCTTTAACCTTGGCAGGGTCCACTTGAATACCTTTGTCGCTCACGACGAAGCCTAGCAACTTTCCAGATCTTACCCTGAAGATGCACTTGTTCGGATTCAATCTCAGCTTGTACAACTTCAGCCGGTCAAACAGCTTCTGTAGATGGTCAAGGTGTTCCTTCTCAGTTTGAGACCTTGCAATCATGTCATCGACATACACTTCAATCTCATGATGGATCATGTCATGAAATAAAGCAATCATGGCACGTTGGTAGGTTGCCCCAGCATTTTTCAGTCCAAAAGGCATGACCTTGTAACAGAAGGTGCCCCACTGAGTAACAAAGGTAGTCTTTTCCATATCTTCAGGGGCCATTTTGATCTGATTATAACCTGATAAACCATCCATGAAGGAGAACACCTTGTGCTGAGCATTATTGTCAACCAGAACGTCGATGTGAGGTAAAGGGAAATCATCTTTAAGGCTGGCCCTATTCAAATCCCTGTAGTCAACACACATCCTGACTTTACCATCTTTCTTCGGTACCGGAACCACGTTGGCAACCCATTGAGGGTAAGAAGTCACTGCTAGAAACCCGACATCAAATTGCTTCATAACCTCAGCTTTGATCTTCTCAGACATCTCTGGACGCATACGGCAGACCTTTTGCTTAACCGGAGGGCAGTCTTCTTTGGTAGGCAGGTGATGGACCACAATGTCAGTATCCAACCCAGGCATGTCTTCGTAAGACCAGGCGAAGATCTCCACATAATCATGCAACATCTGAACCAACCGTTGTTTCACGCTGAGCTCCAGATTGGCACCAATCTTAACTTCCTTTCTATCTGTCTCAGTACCCAGATTTACCGTTTCCACTGGCTCTTCATGTGGCTGAATGGCCCTCTCTTCCTGGAGTAACAGTCTTGCAAGCTCACCAGGAGCTTCGCAATCATCTTCACCTTCGTCTTCGGCTAAGTTGATCGGATTTTCAAAGTCATAACTGGCAGTAGCAGAGTCGTTACCAGTGAGATCCAGAGTGGATTGAAACCTGTATAGGTGAGTGTGTGTAAATATAGCTGTTTTGCAATATATAAAGAAAGAAAGAAAGAAAGAAAGGAAGGGAGCACAAGATTTGAGATGCAAAAAACGTCCAATGTTTTTATTCATGATATATGGAAATGACAAGTAATAAGCCCTCACAAATGACGCCACGGTGTCCCGGGTAAGACACCGGGCCAGAAAGTTTTAAATTATTGTTCGTTACAAATTAAAAAACAAAGGAATTCATTACTGCGTAACAAAAGTAACAGGTATGTGGTCTTTTGCAGTCCAATTGTTCAGTCCACCGTCGGCCGTCGGGTAGATCCAGCTATCAAACTCAGATTCCTCCACATCGTCACCATCCCTGATAGCATTCACCCCATGGTTGGGCATGGGAGTTGTCACCATATTAGGCTTCTCGGGCGCCTCGAACTGAACTTCTTTGGCATCGATAAGGTCTTGAACTTTATTTCTTAGGGCCCAGCAATCATCAGTAGAATGCCCCGGGCTATCAGAGTGATAAGCACAGCGGGCATTGGGATTATACTTCAGATAGGTTATTTTACCACCTTCGGAGCTTCTCTGACGGTTACCAAGTTGGTCGATAGCAGTTGCGGCAAGATCTGCGACAAGGTCATACTAAGCCGGGTATATTCTCTTCTAGGTCTCTCGCCCCTTGGTTGATTAGGTTGCCGAGGAGCGGCAGCAGGCTTAGCAACTACCACCGCGTTGACAACTTGGTGGCGTTCTGGTTTATTTTGCCTCCTAGGCCCATACACAGCACTGGCTTCCTTCTTGAAAGGCTTTTTCTCAGAACTTGAGGACACACCTTTCTGTATCTTTCCTGATTTCAAACCAGCCTCTATCCTTTCCCCAGTCAGAATGAGATCTGTGAACCCTGCAGACGAATTGCCAATGAGATGATTGAAGAACGGCCCGGATAGGGTCCCCAAGAACATATCTACTAGTTCATGATCTGTTAACGGTGGCTGCACCCTGCCAGCCAAGCCCCTCCACTTCTGCGCATACTCTTTAAAACCTTCTCCCGATCCTAGCGACATACCCTGGAGTTGGATACGTGTAGGAGCGAGGTCGGCATTATACTGATACTGCTTGTAAAAAGCAGTAGCCAATTCCTCCCAGTTACGAACCTTGGTTCCATCCAGCTGATGGAACCATTCGAGATGAGTCCCTGAAAGACTCTCCTGGAAGAAATGGATCCATAAGTTCTTGTCTACAGTGTATGGCTGAATCTTCCGCACATAAGATCTGAGATGTAGCTTAGGGCAGGACGCCCCGTCATACTTTGCAAAAGATGGTGCTTTGAACTTGTGTGGGATCACCACACCAGAAGATAGACCCAAGTCTCCGAAATCCAACCCAGGCACCTGTTGAATTTCCATGGCATTCAGGCGATCCTCTAACTGCTTGTACTTGTCTTCAGCTGGAGGATACTGCTCCTCATTGAAATAAGTCTCGTTGTCAGAGACCACTGGACTAGGAACCCTTCCCCCCTGGGGACTGCCTTTCCCTACAGAAGAACCATCTTGATCAACCTCATTCTGCAGTGTGTTACCAAACCTCCGGCCAGTGTTGAATAGTACAGTTCTCTTCTTTTTCTTCTTGACCAGCAGAGCCTTCAACTCCTCTTGACCTTGGGCCAAACTCATGATCAGCTCTTGGAATTGGGCGTTCTGAGCCTGAAGGGCCTTGATGGATTGCTCAGTAGATGATTCGGGATTCATGATGCTGAAATAAACAGCGAAGAACATTAAGCAACCTGAAAAGAAGAGTACCTGTTATGCACATGATGCATGATATGTTGTTTATGCAATGCATTGAAGGGTTCGAAAGTTCAAATTTGTTGTAGACAAAAAGGAACACACGTTATCATTAAGAAATAATTGTTCAGTACATCAAAGCCTCATGGGAAAAAATTACAAAGTAAATCAATCCCAAAAGACACTGCGCATCCTCTTCGGGGCTATGTAAGTGTTGAGAGTCTTTTCCTCGTGCAGTAAGCGGGTGAGCTCCAAGACCTTCTTCTCACTAGCATGTAGACTGGACTCAAGAGAATTTCGTTCTTCCTTAAGCTGGATCCAGCTCTTCTGCATTTCTTCCCAGGAGGTAGGCATGTCAGGATGTTGAATGGTGTAGGGCACCTCTCCTTCCAAAACTGGCTCTTTGATCACAGGGAGAACATGAGGATATGGCATCACTAACTTCTGGGAGCGGGCTCGTACCCACTTGAGATAAGGCTCCAACGGGATGGAATTCCTATGCCCCAGTGTCTTGCTGTCCACCTTGATGGGCATCCTCCAAGCTCTGATAAATCTCTGGCGAAGTCCTTGTGCATCGTTGTCGAAGTCAAAAACTATGTCAGGAATTAACATGTCATGAGGGTCGTCCCTCCGAGCATAACCAAACTGTCTCCAAGCCAGACACGGGTTGTAAGTAATACCTCCTCGGATTCCAAGTAAAGGAACATTAGGGTACTCCCCACAATGATCAATGATAGTAACATCTTCTCTGGACCGAGAACACCAATGTATATCAGCATGTGTAAGAGTCATTAATCATTGTGACCATCTCAAACCTCGCTCGTTCTTCAAAACTGATTGTGGAAGGTGCGAAATAAACCACCTTCCCAGGAGAGGAGTGCAGCACATAAGAACACCTCTTTTCTCATGGTTCGAGTGTAACATGAGTGAAGGATGTCCCCAAGCAACGTAGGTATAGGATTCCTGGACGTGAAGATCTTGACGGCATTGATATCTATAAGCTGGTCTGGATTAGGGAACAGCACCAACCCATAGACAAGGAGAGCCACAACTTCTTCAAAGGCTTGTAGGTCAAGGGAATTCCAACATTCTTGGGCCTTCTCAAATAGAAACCCGGCTAAGAACCCTTTGATACCACTTCTAACTTCCCAATGTCCCTTGATGTCAGATGGTTGTAGGCGTAATGCTTTAGCAATCTCTTCAAGTTTGGGTTCCTTTTCCGTACCGTTGTAGGGTAGTTGACTAAGGATAGGGATCTTCATAAGCCGGGAGAACTCTTCCAATGTAGGCACCAGTTGATAATCCAGGAAAGTAAAGCAGTGGTGCAGAGGGTCAAAGAACTGGAAGAGGACCTTTATCATATCTTCCTCAATGTTGGTGTTGACCAGGCTGATGAGTCTTCCATGTTTCTCGCTGAAAGAAGAGCTCTCGGGAATCCTGGATATAAGTTCCTTAAGCTGAGGAGGGATCCTTACAAGGCTGATCTGAATTGTCTTTCTGCGGATAGTTTCCATATCCTACAAAACAAGAACAAAGATGAAGATTCGAACCCCTGAAATGGTTAGTCAATGCATATGATGTTGTATGATGTTATGATGCTATGATAAAAACACACCACAAGTATTCACAAAAGCAAACATGGTAAAGCACACAAGTCACACCACATCCCTTAGAGTTTAGGCCAGCATGGGGTCTGGGTATTACCCTCTTGAAGTTGGTGGGCTCAACCTGTCCTATCAGAAGTAACTGGGTTCTAAGGGTCCCAATATCACTGGATTGTTTTCTGTGTTCATCGTTTCGATTTAGCCACTGAACTGGCGACCGAAATATTCCAAGAAAACAACCCTCAATTGAGTGTAGTATCGAGTATCAACCAACCTCGGACTACACCAAAGTCAGTTATCTCACTACCCTAAAGAGGCCAAGATGGTCCAATTAAGGTTCCTAAGGTCAGTTGATGCTTCACGACACCACGCGGCGGCCCCGTACTCTCCTTGACTTGACTCAAGGGTTACCGGTACTCACCAAAGTGCCACATCAACGTAGCAGACTGCTTCAACCATGTCGGTATACCCCGCATAGTTCCCTCACAGTCTTGTTGATACTTTCTAAGAAGGTATCCCCCCAGATCCAGGTTAGGATCTATAGAACTCCCAAGACAGTGCCCACAATAATAAAGCAAACAATTCAGACAATTGAAAACACAAGTGATCTTAGTCCTAAGGTACACCTCACTTTTAGGATGTCCCCAGCAGAGTCTCCAGTTCTGTGATCAGTGGATTTAGAACTGACTGTTTAATGCTGGTTCGCGAAATGTCGCGGAAGCAAGAGTCGCCACCGTCTTTTATTTTCTCCAACATGGACAGGACAAAAGCACAACAAAATTCCTTATGAGATAGTTTCTCGGTTCGGGAGGTAGATTTATAGAAAGGGAAGGTGTTAGCACCCTTTCTATCCATGGTTATCCATGGGCTCTTAGATACTTGCTCACTATGTTTTCAAAGTGTTTGCTTTTCAAAGTGTGAGTGGGTTTGAAAAAAAGTTTCATTGAAAGATTTCTGAATAACTCTTGTATCAGTCCTTAAGAGTGTTTGAAAAATTGTTTTGAAAGCTTTTTGAAAGTGTCGGTGTGAAAAGAGTTTTGATTTGTTTTTGAATAGAGCAAGTATCTATGAGTCATCTACCTACCCTAAGGAATTAGGCTGTGTAAATGTCCTTAAGGTAATGCCATCCCACCATTGAGAGGTAGGTAGCACCACCGTTGGAGGTTGTGATCGGTGGATTTAGAACTGACTGTTTAACGCTGGTTTCGCGAAATGTCGCGGTAAGCAAGAGTCGCCACCGTCTTTTATATTCTCCAACATAGAAAGGACAAAAGCACAGCAAAATTCCTTATTCGAGAATGTTTCTCGGTTCGGGAGGTAGATTTATAGAAAGGGAAGGTGTTAGCACCCTTTCTATCCATGGTTATCCATGGGCTCTTAGGTACTTGCTCTTATGTTTTCAAAATTTGTTTGCTTTTCAAATGTGAGTGGGTTTGAAAAAGTTTCTTTAAAAGATTTCTGAATGACTCTTGTATCAGTCCTCAAGAGTGTTTGAAAAATTTGTTTTGAAAGCTTTTGAAAGTGTGAGGTGTGAAAAGTATTTTGTTTGTTTTTGAAAAGAGCAAGTACCCATGAGTCATCTACCTACCCTAAGGAATTAAGCTGTGTAAGTGTCCTTTAGGTAGTGCCATCCCACCATTGAGAGGTAGGTAGCACCACCGTTGGAGGTGTTCGGGTCAATTCGATTGTAGGGACAATGTGGTCACTGAAGCAACAGCAAGACACCTTAGAGGCTACCCTTATGTCCTTGATCCTTTTTTAATCCGAGGCAACCGTTTCGAGGCAACTGTTCCGAGGAAACTATTTCGAGGAAACTGGTTCGAGGCAACTGGATCATGGACATAAGGACCGCTAAAACATCCTATACTTGACGACCACGTTTCGAAGGCAACAAGTGAGGCGTACCCTAGAAGTGGTGTGTGCATTGTGTGTTGTATTCATGTTATGTTTGTCTTTGTAATTAGTGAGCTACGAGTTGTTTTTACTTACATACATTCTTTCATGCAAGTTAACAGTTAAGGGGTGCGGAAAGTAAATTGCGGAAATATAAATCCTACGCTATTACAAGGCGCGGGTCTATACATCGCCAAAAATTACAAAGACCCGTTTTTTAGTAAATGAGTACGGAAATTAAATAAAGCGATAAACCTATTTAACTATTACATTCTTGAAGGCAATTACATGATAATCAAATAAAGTAAATGCGCGCGAATAAATTAATCGGGAATGTCTAAGGGTGTTGACCCTTTTTAGAAAAGAAAATTGATTTTTTTGGTCTTTTTGGTAATTAAATGAAATTAAAAACTAATTAATGACTAATTGATTATTTTAATTAAAAGAAAATATTTTTTTTGTTTTTTTTATGTTTTTATGAAATAAAATAAAAATGAAAGAAACAAAATTAAAAGTTAATCCTAAATCTAAGTTATTTTAATTATTTAAGAAAAGGAATTACAATTGCCTAATTAAACTATTTTGGTTAATATTTATTTACAAAATAAAATAATAATAATGATAATAATGTTAATTCTATTTTTTGGTTTTTTTATGAAAATGTGTTAATTAAGTTAATTTGTTAATAATAATAAAATAAAAAAGGGTTAGCAATTAAAAATAAGAGAAAATGACATAACAAAAAAATAAAAAGAAGTAAAACCAAGGGGGGTGTGGGCCAAATAGGAGGTTTATTGAAGCAATCCAAGCCCACTGAAATCTAAGCCACGTTTGACTTTCATGGTTGCCTGCAGCGTGCTTGACTCCAGACCATGGTATGCTACACTTTTTGTCCTTTGGATCTGCGTTGATGACATATGGCAGCGCTGGGAAGTGGGACTTATGATGCACCTCATATTGGAATCTGCACAGGAAAACGTTGAAGAAAATAATATGGAAATTATAAGGGACCTGGGAAGAACTTACAGCGCGGTATGAGCCTCAGGACTTGGCAAAGGTTACTTTAGCCACGTGCTTGTTTTGATCTGAAGATGCTCGCAACTATGTTTTAGAACTCTCACTTTTTGAATAATTTTTGGTTTTGCTCTTGGCCGTTTCTGCACACACTCTTTTTTGAATGAGGTTGGGAAGGCTTGTATATATAGTAAGGAAATGTGTATCAATCCAAATAATGGTCATTAAGCTTATGCAATTATGTTCTTGATTTCCTCCATAACCAACATTGAACCATTTGCCATATTTGTGAAATTTTGAATTTTTATGCCCATAATAGGCCATGCATGAATTTGGAAGGTATTTAAAGGTGTATTAAGGCTAATCAACACAAAATATATCCCTCCATTAATTTCTTTGATTTTTATTTGAATTTTAAAGATTTAAAATGAATTAAATCAAATAAAATCAAATAAAAATGGAAAAATTAATTTTTAATCTTGAAATAAATTGTGGGACACGTGGGAGGCATGGCTAAGCTGAATCAAGTGGAAAAAGTGGGCCCCTTTTGTCAAAAATGATTTTTCAAGGATAATTGACTTTGGCCATTTCACAAAAATTTCCCAACTTCTCCAAATGCATATCTTGCTCAATTTTAAAGCTATGAACATGTTCTTGGACATTTTGGAAAGGTATTGAAGTCCTCTAACCAATGTCTTTGGTCCCATGTCATTTTGATTTACCAATCTCAAGTTATGGTCTTTGACTCAAAGTGCCTTTTTGTTGACTTTTGAAAATGACCTATAATGTTGAAATTGATAACTTTTTGTGAGAGCATTTCTTGGACTTGGAATGTGAAGATGAGTTGTAGGAAATGTCTTCCCCTTAAAGATGAGCATTGGATGGGATTTTTCTGATGAACCATAAAAAAGTTATGCCTTGGTCAAGTTACAGTTGACTTTTCAGCTGTCCAAAAATGGAAACTTTTGCATCTTGATGATTTTTGAGCCATTCTTGTGGAATCATGATCAAGACTTGATCAAATGATGATTGTGGCTTCAAAATAAGATGTTGACCAAAAATTTTGACTTTTGACTGCCAAATGACCATTTTACCCCTACAGTTGATTGTGGAGTAACTAGGACCTTTGACTGTGTAACTTGACCTTGTGAGCCTTGAAACTTGACATGTAGGTGCTTGACAATGTATATGAGCATATGGGACTTGATTGAGCCCTTGAAAACCTCAACTTTCTTTGCAAGAACCAAAACCCTAGTTTGACTGGCTTAGGAGAGTGGTTGACTGTGTAGCCCTTGAGAAGACTTGAGCAAATTGAGATGATGCTTGTCAAAACTTTGAAGAATATGGGAGGGAAAATTTTGGGGTACAACAGTTGCCCCTGTTCAATCTTCTTAGACCTGAGGATGTAGATTGGCTTGCGTGCCTTTCGTGATCCGAAGGTGGAAGATGATTGAACACTAGAGTGCCCAGAAATTTGCACTCACATAGTAGAGTATCAGCAGTGTGATGGCGGGAATGGGCTTACAGATGCCATTTGGAGAGATGATGGATAGGAGGATGGACTTATAGATGCCATCTGGAGGTGTCAATCGCGTAAGAGATTCCTTAGCGAGAACTTGCGTACCTGAAAAAGAAAGATACTTACCTGGCCTGTTACAGGGGTTGATCTTCAAACAGTCGCTCACAGACGTGCCCTGGCTAGATACAGGAATCGAATCTGGAACTTCAAAAGGTTTTTGTTGATAATGATGTGATGAATGAATCAGGGACGGTTACTACCTCAACGGGACGATGAGAGAACCTTGAATGATTTCTACCTCAACGGGACGATGAGAGAACCTTGGACGATTACCACCTCAACGGGACGATGAGAGAACCTTGGACGATTACTACCTCAACGGGACGATGAGAGAACCTTGGACGATTACTACCTCAACGAGACGATGAGAGAACCTTGGGCGATTACTACCTCAACGGGACGATGAGAGAACCTTTGGGCGATTACTACCTCAACGGGACGATGAGAGAACCTTGGACGATTACTACCTCAACGGGACGATGAGAGAACCTTGGACGATTACTACCTCAACGGGACGATGAGAGAACCTTGGGCGATTACTACCTCAACGGGACGATGAGAGAACCTTTGGGCGATTACTACCTCAACGGGACGATGAGAGAACCTTGGACGATTACTACCTCAACGGGATGATGAGAGAACCTTGGGCGATTACTACCTCAACGGGACGATGAGAGAACCTTGGGCAATTACTACCTCAACGGGACGATGAGAGAACCTTTGGGCGATTTCTACCTCAACGGGACGATGAGAGAACCTTGGACGATTACTACCTCAACGGGACGATGAGAGAACCTTGGACGATTACTACCTCAACGGGACGATGAGAGAACATTTGGGCGATTACTACCTCAACGGGATGATGAGAGAACCTTGGACGATTACTACCTCAACGGGACGATGAGAGAACCTTGGGTGATTACTACCTCAACGGGACGATGAGAGAACCTTTGGGTGATTACTACCTCAACGGGACGATGAGAGAACCTTGGGCGATTACTACCTCAGCAGAATGATGAAGGAATCTTGGACGTCTTCTATCTCAAACGGTAAAGACTTTTATCTGTTGATCGTTCTTTCCTGAAAAAGTAACGAGTTAGTTGTATGCAATGTCATAATGTATGACATGCATGATGTCATGACGTTCTCAAAAATAGATGAGATTGGGGTGATATGATGTGTGTATGCATGTATCATGATGTATGACAATGTGATGTTTATGAATGTATTTTCGTCTGGGAAAATGAATCCTTTGACGAATGTCGGGAAGTTTGTTGAATCCTGGGCTGATGTTGAAGAACAGAGTTCTTCGTTTCCGCTGGGGATGATGATTACAAGAATAAACCGGTAGGAGAAGACGACTCCGTTGGGGAATAAACTCGTTGAAGAGATTACTCTGCGGGGAATTTCTCTGTGGGAAGAGATACTTCGCTGAGATTTGGTTATAACTTCGCTGGGGATACCATTGATAAGTTATGTCGGGGAATTTTGATGAACTCCGTTGGGGGATAGGAAGGACTTCGCTGAGGACGATCTTTCCGTGGTAATTAGCTGAGGATAAACCAGTTATAAGTTCTGGTGAGGAATAATCTTTGAGTAAAGCCGGGGAGATGCGTTCGTTCTCTGCAGGGGATTAGCTTCCAGAATCTACTGGGGATAAGCTTCCAGAATCTACTGGGAAGATTGATTCAACTTTCCTGGGGAGACTTTTGGACTGTACTAGGGAATAGCCCCACTGGATGTCTGTATTCCGCCGGGGAACAATCTTATATTAAGACTGCCGGGGATGCTTGCTGAGGAATAATCTATATACTCCGCTGGGGAATATTGAGATTTTCTGGAGATACCCAACTTCCTTAAGGCTGACTGTAGGCTAACTCTGCTTGGGGAGAGTGTTGCTGACTTGCTGGAGATGTTGTGCCTTTTCAGGGTTGATGGGAGACCAACTATGCTCGGGGAGAGTTGTTGAATCTTGTCTTACTTAACGAGGAGTGAAGGTATCCTGGTTACGTTCTTCAGCCGAACCTACCTTGGTACCTTGGTGGACAGAGCAACTAGATCGCTTAGACAACTCATTACTGCCCCTGTTTCTGTGGAAGAAGATACTTGTGGAGGCGCTTGATGACTGCCGGTTGACAAATCTTCTTCTGGTAGGCAAGTGACGAGATGACGGAACATAGTCGTACGCTTTTGATCCCTAACTTTTGCCTGGACCGCCCTTTCGGGTTTTCAGTCCACCGGGATACCCATTTTTGCCCAAGCCGCCTTTTCAGGTTTTTGACTTGCCGGGTGTACAGATTTTTTTTTCATTTCATCCCTTATTTTTGCCTAGTGTGTCAACCTAGCGGGTCTTTGATTATGCGCAGTATTTTTTTGACTATGTCCGTGCTCTCAGGATGTAGGGAGGTGCCCCTGTCAGTAGTGTTGCGTTGCCCTACTACCAGAAGATCTTCGTTTGATCGTCCAATGCCCCAAGTGATCCAGATGGAGATTTTCCCCAAGCTGGTTGGCCTTTTGAGAGATTCTCAGAATCTTGACTTAACTGCCCCAGATGATGGGCAATGATCATGCCCTGCCCCTTAATTGGAAGTGCTTTTGTTCACTAGATATTCTTCGTGCGAATTTCTCTATTGTTGAACAAATAGTCATATGCAAACAATGTTATTTAAAAAATGCAAAGCTTATGTCTGTCTTGAAGTTTTTGAAAATGCAGTTTTTCATAAAAACAAGTGAATTTTGTAACTGTGATGTCAACTCGTTATTTTACCGCAAGCCTTAAGGAGTCAAGATACCTTCGTAACAGTATGCTTTCGAACTAACCCATGCTTCAGCTAGGACTTTTTAAGGGTTATAACGTGGCCTGGTCACGGTTTAAGAAACAAAGGATAAAGGCTCAAATTATATTTGTACCCACCCGCTCTTCGTGATGTTCTTCAAACCTAAACTCAGCTGATCATGCATTAGACCTTATTTGAGTCTTTGTCCTGATATTCTGGCGATGGTTCGGATATTGACAGTTTATTTTGAATAGGCAGTCATTTTTTGTCGAGGGTTTGTAAGACCTCTTTCCTTTTTTTTATATTTTGTTATCCCTATATTTTGCCTGAACTGTTCTTTTGTGATTACAGTCAGCGGGATGCCCCCGTTTTTTAAGCCTCCTTCATAGGTTTTGACTTAATGGGCTTTTATTTTGAGAAGTAATGACTGCCTGCCTTTAATTATTCGGAACCATCACTGTCTTTTCTTTTGTTTTGTAAGGACCTCTCTGGTTCCATTTGTTATGCACTTGGATCAACTGAGAGAACTACCCTGCCCCGGGTTATGATAAAGGGTTTTAATTTTTGAAAAGAAAAACTCCTACTTCTTTGGCTCAGAGGGGTTGACGAAGGATTATCTTCCTTATAACTCCAGTGTTTAGGGATAGAAACAATGCATGTACCTCATCAGTGGGGTTTGTTCAAAAGCATACTGTAGATTGTGGTATCGTTTTCGTCATCCTCCCTCAAGAGGCTTAGAATTTTTCAATCAAGAGTTGATCATCACAAAAATATGAAAACAGTTGGCATATAGTGAATACGAAATAATTACTTCAAAACAGACATGTGTAATGCATTAATGAAATAACATCGTTTGACATGAATACAATGTTTGAACAATCAAAAGAAAATTACAAATTGAAAATTCTAATGAACAAAAGACATTCTCGATGATTTGGTGTAGGATCAGTGTTCAAACTTGACCTCCTTGGCATCAATCAAGTCTTGGATCTTGTTCTTCAAGGTCCAACAGTCGTCGGTGTCATGTCCAGGACTGTCAGAATGGTAGGCACATCTCACACCTAGGTTGTACTTGGAAGAGGAAGTATCAGGATTTTGAGGAGGATCCTTTAGTGTGATCAGTTTTGCCTTCAGCAATTGCTGTAATGCTTGAGACAAAGACATGTTGATGTCAGTATACTTCCTATCTTGATACTTTATCCTACGCCTATTGCTCTTTCTTGGTTGAACGGGCGTGGGATCAGAGATCTGGATTGCCCCTACATCATGACGACCCTTTTTACCATGTATATCATTGGACTCCTTCTTCCCACTGTGGGGCTTTTTCTGAGCATCAGCAGGTGCGGTTTCTTGAATCTTCCCCGACTTGATACCAGCTTCAATTCTCTCCCCAGTCAAGATAAGATCTGTGAACCCAGCAGAAGAATTCCCAATCAGATGGTTGTAGAATGGACCAGACAAAGTCCCCAAGAACATGTCAACAAGCTCACGGTCAGTTAGAGGTGGTTGTACCCTTCCAGCAAGGTCTCTCCATTTTTGGGCGTACTCCTTAAAACCTTCACCCGTCCCCAGTGACATACCCTGGAGTTGGGTACGCGTAAGAGCGAGGTCGGCATTATACTGATACTGCTTATAAAAAGCAGTTGCCAAGTCCTCCCAGTTACGAATACTGGTTCCATCCAGCTGATAGAACCATTCGAGCTGAGTCCCTGAAAGACTCTCCTGGAAGAAATGGATCCATAGATTCTTGTCTTCCGTGTAGGGCTGGATCTTCCTTGCGTATGAACGGAGGTGCAACTTAGGACAAGAGGCCCCGTCATACTTTGCAAAAGCAGGTGCCTTGAATTTGTGTGGGATCACTACCCCAGAAGACAAACCTAGATCTTCGAAGTCCAGGCCAGGCACCTTTTGTATTTCCATAGCACTTAGCCTGTCTTCTAACTGTTTGTACCTATCCTCAGCTGGAGGGTACTGTTCATCATTGTAATCGGTCTCGTTGTCGGAGACCACTGGACTAGGAACCTCTCTCTCTCTCTTGGGGACTGTCTTTTTCAACAGATGGGGTAGTCAGCTCAACCTCGTTTTGTGATCCATTCCCAGATTTGCGTCTAGGGTTGAACAACACCGTCCTCTTCTTCTTCTTTTTCAAAAGCAGGGTCTTCATATCTTGTTGCCCCTGGGCTAGACTCATGATCAACTCTTGGAACTGGGCGTTCTGAGCCTGGAGGGCCTTGACGGACTGCTCAGTAGATGACTCAGGATTCATGACGATCGGCTGAAATAAATAGCGAAGAAGGTAAGCAACCTGTAAAAGGGATACCTGTAATGCAATGATATGTATGTATGCAATGTTTTCAAGGATCTCGCGGGGTAAACAAAGAAACTTGTTAGAATTGGAGTCCGATAGCTTGATTGAAGGAACTGCATGTTGTTGAGAGTCCTTCTTCAAGAGTCAAAGGCTCACCATATCGAGTGGGTCATAGCCCCTGACAACCTTGTCTAGAGGAAAATAAATCCCCTTTGCCCCTTGCTGGAAGGTTGGTTCATCATGACCTGCATCACAAGCCCTTAAGATCCTTGAAATGGGTTAGTCCTTATGCAGGATGTATGCAATGGTATGATGTTATGATGTTATGCTATGCGAGGAGTGATGTAAGTAAACCCTGTTATGAGTCCAGATTAAGGACTGTAAACAAACCCTGCAAGAAACTCAAGTGTCAGATAACAAGTATGCAAGTAGTCAAGTTTGAAAGCACACAAGTCACACAAAACAGCCCTTAGGTTTTAGGCCAACATGGGGGTCTAGGTATTACCCTCTTTCAGTTTGTTGGTTAAGACCTGTCCTATCAGAAGTAATCGGGTTCTAGAGGATCCCAATATCACTGACTACCCTCAATCGGTCATAACTCCAGCATCGCAATCTTTTCTTGCGGCCAGAACCATTACGAGAGTTTAGCCTCAATGGGTGTAGCATACTGCTACTGTTCTATGGCCAAGTTGGGTCATTTAAGATTCTAAGGTCGGTTGGTGCTTAATGACTCCTCAGAAGACCCATATTCTCCTCGTTGCGACACAAGGGATATCGGTACAGACGAAGGTGCCACACCAATGTAGCCACTGCTTCACCCGTGTCGGTCTACGCCGGAAAGGTCCCTCATAGCTTATGCTACCTAACAGGGTATCCCCAGATCCAGGTTAGGATCTATGAAACTCCGAGACAATGCCCACAATAATAAAGCAAACAAACACAGCAATTGAAAACACAAGCATGAGCTATCCTAAGGTGCACCTCACTTTAAGTTCTCCCCAGCAGAGTCGCCAGTTCTGTGATCGGTGGATTTAGAACTGACTGTTTAATGCTGGTTTCGCGAAATGTCGCGGTAAGCAAGAGTCTCCACCGTCTTTTATATTCTCCAACATGGAAAGGACAAAAGCACAGCAAAATTCCTTATTCGAGAATGTTTCTCGGTTCGGGAGGTAGATTTATAGAAAGGGAAGGTGTTAGCACCCTTTCTATCCATGGTTATCCATGGGCTCTTAGGTACTTGCTCTTATGTTTTCAAAATTTGTTTGCTTTTCAAATGTGAGTGGGTTTGAAAAAGTTTCTTTAAAAGATTTCTGAATGACTCTTGTATCAGTCCTCAAGAGTGTTTGAAAAATTTGTTTTGAAAGCTTTTGAAAGTGTGAGGTGTGAAAAGTATTTTGTTTGTTTTTGAAAAGAGCAAGTACCCATGAGTCATCTACCTACCCTAAGGAATTAAGCTGTGTAAGTGTCCTTTAGGTAGTGCCATCCCACCATTGAGAGGTAGGTAGCACCACCGTTGGAGGTGTTCGGGTCAATTCGATTGTAGGGACAATGTGGTCACTGAAGCAACAGCAAGACACCTTAGAGGCTACCCTTATGTCCTTGATCCTTTTTTAATCTGAGGCAACCGTTTCGAGGCAACTGTTCCGAGGAAACTATTTCGAGGAAACTGGTTCGAGGCAACTGGATCATGGACATAAGGACCGCTAAAACATCCTATACTTGACGACCACGTTTCGAAGGCAACAAGTGAGGCGTACCCTAGAAGTGGTGTGTGCATTGTATGTTGTATTCATGTTATGTTTGTCTTTGTAATTAGTGAGCTACGAGTTGTTTTTATTTACATACATTCTTTCATGCAAGTTAACAGTTAAGGGGTGCGGAAAGTAAATTGTGGAAACATAAATCCTACGCTATTACAAGGCGCAGGTCTATACATCGCCAAAAATTACAAAGACCCGTTTTTTAGTAAATGAGTACGGAAATTAAATAAAGCGATAAACCTATTTAACTATTACATTCTTGAAGGCAATTACATGATAATCAAATAAAGTAAATGCACGCGAATAAATTAATCGGGAATGTCTAAGGGTGTTGACCCTTTTTAGAAAAGAAAATTGATTTTTTTGGTATTTTTGGTAATTAAATGAAATTAAAAACTAATTAATGACTAATTGATTATTTTAATTAAAAGAAAATAATTTTTTTGTTTTTTTTATGTTTTTATGAAATAAAATAAAAATGAAAGAAACAAAATTAAAAGTTAATCCTAAATCTAAGTTATTTTAATTATTTAAGAAGAGGAATTACAATTGCCCAATTAAACTATTTTGGTTAATATTTATTTACAAAATAAAATAATAATAATGATAATAATGTTAATTCTATTTTTTTGGTTTTTTTATGAAAATGTGTTAATTAAGTTAATTTGTTAATAATAATAAAATAAAAAAGGGTTAGCAATTAAAAATAAGAGAAAATGACAAAACAAAAAAATAAAAAGAAGTAAAACCAAGGGGGGTGTGGGCCAAATAGGAGGTTTATTGAAGCAATCCAAGCCCACTGAAATCTAAGCCACGTTTGACTTTCATGGTTGCCTGCAGCGTGCTTGACTCCAGACCATGGTATGCTACACTTTTTGTCCTTTGGATCTGCGTTGATGACATATGGCAGCGCTGGGAAGTGGGACTTATGATGCACCTCATATTGGAATCTGCACAGGAAAACGTTGAAGAAAATAATATGGAAATTATAAGGGACCTGGGAAGAACTTACAGCGCGGTATGAGCCTCAGGACTTGGCAAAGGTTACTTTAGTCACGTGCTTGTTTTGATCTGAAGATGCTCGCAACTATGTTTTAGAACTCTCACTTTTTGAATAATTTTTGGTTTTGCTCTTGGCCGTTTCTGCACACACTCTTTTTTGAATGAGGTTGGGAAGGCTTGTATATATAGTAATGAAATGTGTATCAGTCCAAATAATGGTCATTAAGCTTATGCAATTATGTTCTTGATTTCCTCCATAACCAACATTGAACCATTTGCCATATTTGTGAAAATTTGAATTTTTATGCCCATAATAGGCCATGCACGAATTTGGAAGGTATTTCAAGGTGTATTAAGGCTAATCAACACAAAATATATCCCTCCATTAATTTCTTTGATTTTTATTTGAATTTTAAAGATTTAAAATGAATTAAATCAAATAAAATCAAATAAAAATGGAAAAATTAATTTTTAATCTTGAAATAAATTGTGGGACACGTGGGAGGCATGGCCAAGCTGAATCAAGTGGAAAAAGTGGGCCCCTTTTGTCAAAAATGAATTTTCAAGGATAATTGACTTTGGCCATTTCACAAAAATTTCCCAACTTCTCCAATGCATATCTTGCTCAATTTTAAAGCTATGAACATGTTCTTGGACATTTTGGAAAGGTCTTGAAGTCCTCTAACCAATGTATTTGGTCTCATGTCATTTTGATTTACCAATCTCAAGTTATGGTCTTTGACTCAAAGTGCCTTTTTGTTGACTTTTGAAAATGACCTATAATGTTGAAATTGATAACTTTTTGTGAGAGCATTTCTTGGACTTGGAATGTGAATATGAGTTGTAGGAAATGTCTTCCCCTTCAAGATGAGCATTGGATGGGATTTTTCTGATGAACCATGAAAAAGTTATGCCTTGGTCAAGTTACAGTTGACTTTTCAGCTGTCCAAAAATGGAAACTTTTGCATCTTGATGATTTTTGAGCCATTCTTGTGGAATCATGATCAAGACTTGATCAAATTATGATTGTGGCTTCAAAATAAGATGTTGACCAAAAATTTTGACTTTTGACTGCCAAATGACCATTTTACCCCTACAGTTGATTGTGGAGCAACTAGGACCTTTGACTGTGCAACTTGACCTTGTGAGCCTTGAAACTTGACATGTAGGTGCTTGACAATGTATATGAGCATATGGGACTTGATTGAGCCCTTGAAAACCTCAACTTTCTTTGCAAGAACCAAAACCCTAGTTTGACTGGCTTAGGAGAGTGGTTGACTGTGTAGCCCTTGAGAAGACTTGAGCAAATTGAGATGATGCTTGTCAAAATTTTGAAGAATATGGGAGGGAAAATTTTGGGGTACAACAGAGGTGTTCGGGTCAATTCGAGTTTAGGGACAGTGTGGTCACCGAAGCAACAGTTAGGACACCTTAGAAGCTACCATTATGTCCTTGATCCTTTTTTTAGTCCGAGGCAACCGTTTCGAGGCAACTATTCCGAGGCAACCGGATCATGGACATAAGGACTTACTAAAACGTCCTATACTTGAGGACCATATTTTGAAGGCAACAGGTGAGGCGTACCCTAGAAGTGGTGTGTGTATTTGTGTGTTGTTTTCAGTTTAAGTTATCTTTGATCATGGCATTGTGAGCTACGCTTGTTTTTAATTAGCATACATTCTTTCATACAGGTTAGAATTTAAGAATGCGGAAATTTAAATGCGGAAAGATAAAGGCTACGCTATTACAAGGCGCGGGTCTATACATCGCCAAAATACAAAGACCCGTTTGGTAAAAGATGCGGAAAGTAAATAAATTCCTAATTACTATTACAATCCTTGAGCAGTTACATAATATTCGAAAAGAAAAAAGAATAACGTGCGAAAGAATAAAAGTTAGGACGTCCGAGGGTTTTGACCCTTTTGAAATTAAATTGAAATTAAAGTCTAATTATTATTTAATTAAAGAAAAGAAATTGTTTTTTATATTTTTTTGGTATTTATGAAAATAAAGAAAATTAAAATTAAAAGGAAACCCTAGTTCTAAATATTTTAATTATTAATAAAAAAAAGAAATATTAAAGTTACTCTAACTTACTAATTAATTAATATACATGTTTATTTACAAAAATAAATAGTAATTAACAATAATAATAAATAATGAGAAAAATGATTTAATTAAGAAAAAGATGAAAATGTCAAAAAACCTAATTCTACATATTTTATTTATTAAGAAAAAATTAAAGTTTAAAACCTAAATTAAACTAAATTAATGGTTAGAGTTTATTTACAAAAACATTTTAATGGTGAAATTAAATTTAATTAAATATAAAACATTTTTTATCTTTCTGTTTTTTATTATGAAAAGAAAATTATTTTAAGTGAATTAAATAAAAATAAGTAAAAGAATTAGAAAAAGAAAAGAAAATAGAATTGAAAAATATACAAACCAAGGGGGGTTTTCAGGCCCAAAGGGAGGTGAATTGGAGTAATCTGGCCCATCAGCATAGGCCTTGTTTGACTTTCCACGCTTGAGTGCGCCTTGGTTGACTGAGGTACATGATAGACCTCCTTTTGTGGCCTTCAGATTGTGGGTCAGGGCCATCTGGCTAGCCAATGCATGAGGACGTATGGTGAACCATTGAGAACGTGCTGCATGTGAACATGTTAAGACAAAAATTATTAAACATATGGGGGGACCTGGGAATCGAACCCAGGTCCCAATGCCTGCAGTACACGTCCCTTGCCAATTGATCTATTGCGTTTCTTTGTATATAATATAACAACGATTTATAATATGTGAAAAAAGGCAATTATACTGAAACAAAGAAAAACGCGCTAATATTTGAATCTTCCAGTAACATCAGGCCACATCCATCTTCTTCCTTGTTTTTCCTGCAAATAGAAAACAAATAGCGGGAGTTTTAAACCCCCACTAAATAGAATAGTGCATAATAGCGAATAGGCCCACAGATAAGATAAATTGAGCGCGAGGTTTCCATTTGCTTCGTCTTGATGCAATGATTCTGTCCATATGGGTTAGGTGGTCTAATTTTACCATATATGAGAACCCCCAATTTTGAAGTTCTGAAACCCTAGGTTTCATCAATGGCAGATTTCGATTCAAGCATTTTTAAAACGATTAAACTATGCCAAAAGTTCCAGAGAGATGTTAGTAACACAAATCAATGATCAAAACACATGAATGATGCATAGAAAGTGAAATTTGATTATGGACATATTTATGAAAAAGGGGATTATGTTCTACCGATTCTTGGAGTATCGGGACTTGTTCTTGATTGCAATCGACTCCTAGCAATGTCAGGAACGTAATGGAAAAGGTTTTAAGCCTTGAATCACCCTGCAAATATGAAATCAGTTTCAAGCTTTTTATGGAAATTTTCCAATTTGGTTATCTCTTCTCAGCAGCTTTTTCCTGTGTCTTAGAATAGGGTTGAGTTGTGCATAAGTATATGAACGAAATTAGGTCAAGAAACCAGCCCATAAGTCCATGAATTGATGATTTCAATATTTGATTTTTATCATATCTTTTTCAATCTTTTTTTCATGGAAACCCTTGACAATCATGGAAAATCTTCCCTTTTTGAATGTGAAACGACTTGCCAGCTTGCCCTAGTATGATTTGCTGCACAAAAAGATTTGGAAAGCATTATTTGATATTTTTCTACAATTTAAAACTAATTAAATGAATTAATAAGAATAAAAATTCAATTAATTAATTACAAATTAAGAAAATAAAACATTTATAGCTCAATGGGTCGTGCATAAGCTTTGGGTAATGATTCAAGAAAGAAATTGAGGCCCATTAGCAATTTTGAAGTGTTTTAGGCAAAGTTGACTTTTCAAAATTCCCAAAAATTTCCCAACTTCTCCAATGCATATCTTGCTCAATTTTGAAGCTATGATCATGTTCTTGGACATTTTGGAAAGGTCTTGAAGTCCTCTAACCAACTCCTTTGGTCCCATGGAATTTTGATTTACCAATCGCAAGTTATGGTCTTTGACTTAAAGTGCCTTTTTGTTGACTTTTGAAAATGACCTATAATGTTGAAATTGATAACTTTTTGTGAGATCATTTCTTGGACTTGAAGTGTGAATATGAATTGTAGGAAATGTCATCCTCTTCAAAATGAGCTTTGGATGGGATTTTTCTGATGAACCATGAAGAAGTTATGCCCTGGTCAATTTGCAGTTGACTTTTCAACTGTCCCAAAATAGAAACTTTTGCATCTTGAGACTTTTTGAGCCATGCTTTGAGAAATCATGATCAAGAATTGATCAAATGATGTTTGTGGCTTCAAAATAAGATGTTGACCAAAAATTTTGACTTTTGACTGTCAAATGACCATTTTGCCCCTGCAGTTGACTGTGGAGCAATTAGGGTTTTTTGACTGTGCAACTTGATGCTGTGAGTCTTGAAACTTGACATATGGATGCTTGACAATGCATGTAGGCATGTAGGACTTGATTGGACCCTTGGAGACCTCAATTTCTTTGCAAGATCCAAAACCCTAATTTTGACTGTGTTAGGAGGCAATTGGACTGTGCAACCCTTGAGAGATTTTGAACCATGATCTTGGTAAATCTTGAAGAATATGGGAGGGAAAATTTTGGGGTACAACACATGTCTTTTGTTTTATGGAGAAATAACCAAATTGCAGATGTTCTGACTAGCATAGATAGAGACCAAGTTATGACATTGGCACCAACGCTTCTAGAGCCTGTTTTGTTATCTGTAATATTAGAACTTCTGAAAATTACTGTGTTCCCAGCAGGGTCAGAACCTCTGACCTCATACATTTTCTTTAACAGGTTTCTGTTTTGCAGCATGCCAGGGTCAAAACCTCTGACCTATACATTTTCACTAACAGGTTTCTGTTCTGCAGTAGGCCAGGGTCAGAACCTCTGACTTCCTTTCAGCAGCACGCTGGTCCTCCTTTTTTCTTCCCCTTGTCATTTTCTTTTTCTTTATTTTTCTCGCTGGCACTCTCCATTTCATTAATCAGCAAAACACCAAAAAATAATATTTTCTTAAAACAAAACAAGTTCATTTAATATTTGCTTGTATGTATATGGTTGTAATAGTAATTTAGGGCTTTATTTTCATTTGCAATCCCCATTCATAAAGTATCCCCACCCCCTAAATATTGTAATAGCGTAGGACTTTACATTTTCTGCAATTTATTGCTTTCAAATATAAATGCTAGTAAAAGATCAATCAAATAGAAGACCATAATTCAAGATAAAAATCAAGCATGCAATCAAACACACTTGCACACAAACACCCTTAGGGTTTCTCCACTTGGTTGCCTTATACAAAAATAGCCATATTACGCATGAAAGTATCTTGGTAAAACAAACAAAACCAAAAAATCATAGTCCCTCGATGACGCTATTCTAAGTTGCCTTATAAAATGATCTTAGTCCCTAAAATATGTTAAGATACTTTGCAACATTTCTAATCATGGTTATACTATGACCCACGCCCGTCCCGTTTACATCCAAAGATAGGGTTGTTTACCAAATCAATGGTAAGACAACAATGTCAAAGTATTAGAAAATGCATAAGACATTTGATTAGGTAAATTGCTTCTAGTTAATTGCTCTATTTTCAAACAAATATCCTTGCTATTTTCAAAATAAACACACACATTTCCAAATAACTTACAAACATTGAAAACATTTTCAAAAAGACAAACATCTTTGTATACATTCTTACGAACGAGAATCATTATAAATATTTTCTAAACGAAAGGTCTCTTTTACAAAATATTTTCAAAACCACACAAAGCCCAATTTCAAAACAAAAAGCAAGTGATCTAGCAAGTAACTAAGAGTCCATGGAAAACCATGGAAGAAAAGGGTGCTAATACCTTCCCTTTTCATAATCTACCCCCCGAACTCAAGAAACAATCTCAAAGGTCTTTCCTGTGCTTTTTCACCTTTCCTTTTGGATAAAAGAAAAGTCGGTGGCGACTCTTGCTAACCGCAACATTTGCAAACACAAACGCAAACCCTCAAGTCAGTTCTCCCACCATATCATAATGGCCATTCTCTGGAGTTGAGTACGGGTAGGCGCAAGATTGGAATTATGTTGGTATTGCTTGTAGAAGGCTGCAGCAAGATCTTCCCAATTGTGAATGTTGGCTCTTTCTAGTTGGTAAAACCAGTCAAGTTGAGTTCTGGACAGACTGTCTTGGAAGAAGTGTACCCATAAGTCTTTATCAATAGTATGGGGCTGGATTTTCCTCACATAGGACCGGAGATGCATTTTTGGGCATGAAACTCCGTCATATTTGGGGAACACAGGTGCTTTGAATTTCAGAGGAATAACAATCCCCGATACTAAACCCAATTCCTCAAAGTCCAAGCCAGGCACTTTTTGGATTTCCATTGCGCTCAACCGCTCTTCGAGATGTTTATACTTGTCATCAACTGGAGGGTATTATTCTTCATAATAGTCTTCTTCTTCCTCTTCCTCTTCCGATTCTGACAGGACAACTGTTTCCTTTCCTTTCCCATCTTGATTATCTCTTTCACTGGATGTCGTTGCAAAGTTTAAGGTCTTTCTTGTCTGCTCATGAAATCTTCTTCCCATGTTTAGGACTCTGGTTACCTTCTTTGTCTTCTTTTTCTTCTCCTCAGCCAACAAAGTCTTCAACTCTTCTTGTCCTTTGGCTAGGGTCAAGAGCAACTGTTAAAATTTTGTATTTTGAGCTTGGAGGTCCTTCACTGTTTGCTCGAGATCCATCTTACTGAAATAAACAGTATAGAGATGAGGAGACTTGTTGCAAGAAACCTGCTTATGTTATGATGAATGGTATATGCATATGTAATGATTTCAAGGATTTCAAAGATTCAAATTTATTTTAGACAAAAAGGAAACACACGTTATATTAATAAGTTAAAGCTTGAGTACATCAATGCCTCTTGGGCTTATAAGGAAATATCAAAGCTCTAAGATAAAAATGTAGTGTGCATCCTCTTTGGTGTAATGTAGGCATTCAGAGTCTGCTCCTCATGAAGTATCCTAGTGAGTTCCAAAACCTTCTTCTCGCTTGCGTAGAATTGGGCTTTGAAAGTATCTCGCTCCCCCTTGAGTTGTATCCAATATCTTTGTAAGTATTCAAGAGATGTGGCCATGTCAGGATGTAGGACAGTGTATGGAACATCTCCCTCCTTAACAGGCTCAATAATTATTGGGAGAATAGAGGGATAAGGCATCATAAGACTCTGAGCGCGAGTTCGTACCCATTTGGGGTAAGGCTCAAGAGGGATGGAATTTTTGTGCCCCAAAGTTTTGCTATCTACCTTGTTCAACATCCTCCAAGCTCGGATAAATCTCTGGCGAAGACCTTGATTGTTGTTGTCGTAGTCAAATACCAAACCTTGAATCAATATCTCGTACGGGCCATCCCTTCGGGCGTAACTAAACTGTCTTAAAGCTAAGCAGGGGTTGTAGGTGATACCTCCCCTAATACCAAGTAAAGGGACATTAGGAAATTCTCCATAAAGGTTGACCATGATAACATTCTCTTTGGATCGGGAGCACCAATGAATGTCTGAATGTTTGAGCGTTATCAACCTTTGTGACCACCTTAAACCTTGCTCATTATTTAATATAGATTGAGGAAGATGCGAAATAAACCATCTTGCCAAGAGAGGAGTGCAACACATAAGGGCACCCCTTTTCCTCATTGTGTGAGTGTGAAAAGAGTGTAGGATATGCCCTAGTAATGTAGGCACCGGTTGCATGATATGAATATTTTGACGGCGCTCACATCAATGAGTTGGTCAGGGTTTCGAAACAAAACCATCCCATAGACGAGGAGAGCCACAATTTCCTCAAAGGCTTGTAAGTCCAAGGAATTCCAACAATTTTGGTCTTTCTCAAACAGGAACTTTGCTAGGAAACCCTTGACACCACTCCTTGTTTCCCAATGAGTTGTGACATCAGATAAGTGCAAGTGTAGAGCTTGAGCAATCTCTTATGGATTTGGGTCTCTTTCTGTATCGTTGAAAGGTAGTTGATTGAGAATTGGAATCCTCAAGAGTTGGGAGAATTCTTCCAAAGTAGGCACAAGTTGATAGTCGGGAAATGTGAAGCAATGGTGTAAAGGATCAAAGAAATGAAAGAGCACCTTCATCATATCCTTATTTGTGTTGGAGGTGACCAAGTTGAGTAGGCGAACATGTCTCTCGGTAAATGGAGAGTTTTCAAGAATCCTTGAAGCTAGCTCCTTAAGTTGTGGAGGAATCCTTACAAGATTGACCTGAATAGTTTTCCTGCGAAGTGTGTCCATATCCTACAAAACAAGAACAAAGATGAATACCAAACATCCTTGAAATGGTTAGTGAATGTATATGATGTTTATGATGTTCATGATGTTATGTACAAGTATGTATATACAAACAAAACAAATAAATCCTTAGGTTTAGGCTTGCATGGAGTTTTATAGGTAAGTACCCTCTTGAAGTTTAGTTGGCTTAAACCTGTCCTAGTAATAGTAACCGGGTTCTAAGGAGCTCAATATCACTGGATTGTTTCCTTGGTCATTGTTTCAGCTCAAGCCTCTTTGATGGAGACCGAAATATCCCAAGAAACCAAAACTCAATGAGTGTAGTATCGAGTATCTACCAACTTCGGACTGCACCAAAGTCGGTCATCTCACTACATCCTAAAGGCCAAGTTGGTCAAGTAAAGGTTCTAAAAGTTCATTAGTGCTTCATGACATCACTCAGCGGCCCTGTATTCTCTTTGATTAGCTCAAAGGCTACCGGTACCCACAAATATGTCGCACTAACATAGCTATTGCTTAGACCGTGTCGGTATACCCCGCACAGTTTCCACAATGTATTGTTACTTACCTATAATGTATCCCAAATCCGGGTAGAGCATTCAAACCCAAACAAAAACCATAATGTAAAGCATACAAGTCAAACAATGTAAGCAAATAAATTTGATCTATCCCTAAGGTAACCCCACTTTTTAGAATATTCCTCAGCAGAGTCGCCAGTTCTGTGATACGGTGGGAGAATTGACTTGAAGGTTTTGCGTTTGATCGCAAATGTTGCGGTTAGAAAGAGTCCCCATCGACTTTTATTTTATCCAAAAAGGAAAGGTGAAAAAGCACAGGAAAGACCTTTGAGATTGTTTCTTGAGTTCGGGGGGTAGATTATGAAAAGGGAAGGTATTAGCACCCTTTTCATCCATGGTTTTCCATGGGCTCTTAGTTACTTGCTAGATCACTTGCTTTTGTTTGAAATTATGCTTTGTGTGGTTTTTGAAAGTATTTTGTAAAGAGGTCATTGTTTAGGCAATCTTTGTAATGATTCTCGTTCGTAAGAATGTATACAAAGATGCTGATCTTTTGAAAATGTTTTCAATTTTGTAAGATGTTTGAAAGTGTATGTGATTGTTTTTGAAAATAGCAAGGATGTTTGTTTTGAAATGGAGCAAGTAATTAGGAGCAATCTACCTACTCAAATGTCCTTCTTGTTCATTTTCTTTTCCTTTGACATTATTGTCTTACCATTGATTTGGTAAGCAACCATATCTTTAGATGTAAACGGGACGGGCGTGGGTCATCGTATAACCATGATTAGCAATGTTGCAAGGTATCTTAGCATTCTTTTTGAGGGACTAAGATCATTTGTAAGGCAACTTAGATAACGTCATCGAGGAACTATGATCTTGTATTTTCTTGTTTTTGCTAAGATACCTTACATGCGTAATATGGTCATTTTGTATAAGGCAACCAAATGGGATAACCCTAGGGGTGCTTGTGTGCAAGTGTATTGTTTTCATGCTTGATTTTGTCTTGAATTAAGGTTTTATATTTGGTTGGTTTTAATATTTCCATACAAAACCCTAATTACTAGCTTTTGTTATATAAAGCGATAAATTGCGGAAATTAAAATTACTACGCTATTACATCATTTAAGAGAAGGGGTATACAAATTACAAATGGGGATTTGCAAGAAAATAAATCTATTTATCTATTACAACCATATTGAATTGCATAAATATACACGGAATGAAATGAATATAATACACAAGTATAAAAAAATGAATAAATGTATAAGGACACAAAATATAAAGAAAATGAATTTTGTTTGTTTTCTTTTATAAAAAAGATTTTTGTCTTAACCTAATTTAAATAAAGAAGATAGTTAATTAAATTTGAATTTATTAAGAAAAAGATTTTAAAAGAAAACCATAATTCTATTAATCAATCAAAAGAAAATAATTTAAAGAATGGTGTTTTTTTGGCATTTTTTATCTTGAAAATATTTATAGCATTAAAAATATTTTTAGTCTTTTTTTTGTATTTAAATAAGATATTTTTAAATGGTATGAAGAAAAATAAATAATATAATATTAATTAAGTCTATAAGATTTAGTTAATAAAATTAAATAAAGTATAGTAAGTAAAATATTTTTTGTTTATGGAAAAATAAAATAAAATAAGTCAAAATATAAAATATATCATTTTTTTGTATTTTTATAATTTTTTAGTATTTTAGAAAATATATTTAAAAAGAAAAATGAAATAAATAAATAAATAAATACAAATGGGCCAGGGGGTGCATGAAGTAGGCAGAGAGTTAATCAGCAAAAAAAAGAGCCAGGCCCAAAGGGCCCAACGCCTGCAAACAAAACAAATTAGAAATGTCAAAAAATATGAAAAAAATGAAAAAAGGTACCACTGGGGCTCGAACCCAGGTCCCATAGGTTAACAGGCGCGCGCTTTACCACTGGGGTGGCTATACATCCATTTACATAAACAAAACAATAAATATGTAAGGCAAATCAAGTCCTGATGACTTCATCTTCAACCTCCAGCCAGTGTACCTGTAACTTCTTCATTTCTCAACAAAAATGGAAGATGACAAAATGAAAGTTGTTGCATTCTTCCTCACGAATATAACCATGTAAATAACTAAAGCTAAAAGTCAAAGATAAATGAGAATTTCTCTGGCCCTAATTTGAACCCTAAAAATTTCAGAAACTTCAACTCTAAAATTCTCTAAGCTCAGACCATGTAAATGTAAACTATGGATATGTACAGCTTCGTGGCAATGAGGTCTACATTTTATCTTCACAAATGCAAGCCTAACAATTCCTAAGTAATGAGATAGAAGTTCAATAAAAATACCTCAAAACTGGAAATCGTGAAATGCAAATGAGCTTGATTCAAAGTGCTGCAAGGATCAAGTTAGCTTCCTTGAGGTCCCAGGAAGCTAATGCAATGATTGGCTTGAGCTAAAAGTGGCTGAGGAGCTCTGGAGAAGTCAAGTTGCAGACCCCTATTTTTGAAAATGGAACTTGATGATGGAGGTGTTACAGTTGAGCAAATGGACTTTGGATGGTTTGTATTTGATGTTTAGAAGCTTTTGAAAGTGAAAGGCCAAAGAACGCACGAGGGGATTTAGAGTTTGGTATGTAAAGTCAGAACTTGCACAACAATGGTGTTTTGAGACAATTTCTAGCTAGAGGGAATTTAAGTGAGTTTAAGGGTCTTCCAGCTCGTGTCCTAGCTCACAAATAGTGCTTCTATTTATATGCAACAAGTTTGGAGACTTGTTGTTGATCAGAATTTGAAATTACATGTTTATGCATAACATGTGATTTTTGAGAAAACAAGTTTCAATGCTTTGTGTACTTGCTAAGATAGAGTGTTTATGCTTTAAACACATTTACTTCTGACTTTGTAGATGAAGTGTGATCATAGGGAACAAGTTAGAGGCTCAATAGTGGACTTTATGCATAAAGTTTGCTTTTCAAGAATGGTATTGTTAACTTTCTTCCCAAAATGGCAATGTGGATTGGATAAAGCTTAAATCACTTGGATTATAGCCCAAAAGTTTGGGTAATCCATTAATTATGGAGTGACAAACAAGTTTGAGGCCTGCAAAGCAAAGATTATGCAGCCTAACATTGATTTGGTTCAGGTGTTCATCCAAAATGACTTATAATTTAAGTGATAAAACCCTAATTTCATCTCTTCGATTCTCCCTACTCAAGAATGATCTCAAGGAGTTCTTGGACATTTTGGAAAGCTTGCAGTGTTCTCTAAAACCATCTTTGAATTGATCTTGAATAATCCCCTTGTAACTATGTGAAAATGTGCCATGAAGTTAGGTCAAAATCCTGACCAAATTAGGGCAAAATTTCACTAAGTGTTTAGTTTCATGACCCCATGTTCTTGAAATTATAACTTGAGATCCAAGCACTTTTGGAAGAAGTTTGTGAAGAAAAGTTGTAGATTTCATGGAGATCAACAACTTTCATGTTGGAAGTTTCCCTTGAATCATCTTGTATCATGGTGAAAATTTGGCTTAAAGTTATGAAAAAATAAGAAAAATTTCATACTTAGAAAAATTTCTAAGTTAATAAATTTTAACATTTTAAGATGAAATCTTTAATTCTTGATTTCTTGATGAACAAGTTTCATATTTTGGCATATTTTGATGAATCATGATCTTTGGCACTTGAATTTGACCAAAAATTCAAAGTTTGACTTTTTAGTATACAATTTGACTTTTGATCAGTTGACTGCAAAATTCATCTGTAAATCCAATGGACTTGCAATGTTTTGAACCATGTCATTAGTTAAAAATGGTGCAATTGGACTCTTGAGATCATGCCTTAAACCAATTGACCATTTGCTAGGTCTAAAAATCAGAAATTTCCCTTTCCCAATCAAAACCCTAATTTTGACCATTCTGCCCTTTTGAAGATTTGATTAAATTTCTTGAGGAATTATGGCTCAAACTTGATAAAATGATACATATGAGTCTAAGATGTTGATGTGGATCAAAAATTATGAATTTTGACTGTAAATTGGCCATGGTTGACTTTTTCCCTAATTCAATTGATTTGTAGGTCAACTGTTCAATTGACTGGTCAAAAGTGTGATCCAAGGCTTGAATCTTGACATGAGTAATATTGAGGGTCCATAATGGTCCATGAAATTCATATGAATCATTGATAATTCAAAAATCCTTGTGCAAACTCAAACCCTAATCAGTGCCTAAGGAGGTGTCTTGAGTTGATCAAACCCTAGTGCAGTCTTGAGCCCAAGGAGATTTTGTGAGCAAATTCTTGATAAGTGAGAGGGAAAATTTTGGGGTACAACACCATACTTCGAAGAGACACCTTTGAACATTTTAATAGAGAAGAAAATTAGTTGGCTGACGCCTTGGCAACAATGTCTTCCATGTTCAAGGTCAAATGGGACAACGAAGCTCCTATGATAACAATCGAAAGATTTGATGAACCTGCACACTGCTATGAGCTTGACACTGACGAAGAGAAACCATGGTACCATGAGGTAAGGAGATATATTGAGGCACAAGAATATCCTGAAGGAGCTTCCATCAATGATAAGAAATTCTTACAAAGATTTTCAGCCAAATTCTTTCTAAGCAATGGAATCCTATACAAGCGCAACCATGATTCTACTCTACTCCGATGTGTGGACAAGAAAGAGGCAGAGAAAATTATGAAAGACATGCACGATGACCTCTTTGGGACCCACTCTAGTGGACACACTATGGCCAAGAAAATCCAGAGGGCTAGTTACTATTGGTCCACAATGGAAACTGATTGTCATTATCACTTAAGGAATTGCCACAAGTGTCAAATTTATGCTGACAAGGTCCATGTATCTCATATTCCTCTAAATGTCATGACTGCTCCGTGGCCGCTTGCAATGTGGGGAATTGATATGATTGGAGAGATCAAACCTACTACCTCCAATGGACACCATTTCATCCTTGTTGCCATTAATTAGTTTACCAAGTGGGTCGAAGCTGCCTCATATGCCTCAGTCACCAAGAACGTTGTAGCCAGGTTTATCAAGCATAACCTCATTTGTCGTTACGGTAACCCCGAAAGGATCATTGCTGACAATGGAACCAACCTCAACAATGCTATGATTATAGAACTTTGTACTCGGTTTAGAATCAAGCATCACAATTCTTCTCTGTACAGACACAAGATGAATGGCGTAGTGGAAGCTTCCAAACAAAATATCAAGAAGATTGTGCAAAAGATGGTGGTAACCTACAAAGACTGGCACAATATGTTACCTTTTTTCTCTCCATGGCTACCGTACTTCAGCCCGAACATCAACTGGGGAAACCCCGTTCTCCCTGGTCTATGGCATGGAAGTTGTCCTCCCTGTCGAAGTTCAAATTCCTTCCTTAAAGATTATGAAAGAAGCAGGTTTAGGCGAAGACGAATGGATTTAGACTAGGTTGGATCAGTTGAACTTAATTGACGAGAAGAGACTGGTTGTTGCTTGTCATGGTCAAATGTATCAAAAGCGTGTGATCAAGGCTTTCAACAAAAAGATAAAACCTCTAGTGTATCAGGTTGGCGAATTGGTAATAAAAAGCATTATTCTTCCATAAGGCGATCCCAGGGGAAAATGGACTCCCACTTACGAAGGGCCATTTGTTGTTAAGAAAGTATTCTCTGGTGGTGCCATGATGCTGACTACTGTGGATGGCGAAGACTTCCCACAGCCTATGAACGCGTGCATAGTTAAAAAATGCTACCCATAAAATGACCCTCTAGGTTGACATACATAGGCAAAAATAAGGGCATACCGGCGAATCAAAGAGGTTCGAGCAAAAGTTAGGGATACAGGCAAAAGATTATACACCCGGCGAGTCGAAAACTCGAAAGGGGGATTTGGACAAAAATGGGTATCCTGGTGGGCTGAAAACCTGAAAGGGAGGTCCAGGAAAAAGTTAAGGATTAAAGCGTATGACTATGTCCCGTGGGATCTTTACAACCAGTTTTATTACCAAGAGCCAAATTCAATGATACCAGATCAATTCAATCAATTTCTTCCAAGCGGAAAGGGTTTGTTCGAAGACATAGAGGCAATAGCAGAGTTGGGACACGATGAGATCACTTCCACATGGCTATTATTTTTGTTTTTACTTTGTACACTTTTCATTTCTTTTGATGAATTCCTCTTACTAGGATCTCTGTCTCTTTGTACAAAAACGCTTATTCATTGGCAAAACATCAATACAAATATACTTTGAAGTACATAATTTTTTTTTGTTTTGAGTGCAAAGGTGTCTTATGACTAAAATTGAATGAACATATGCATATGAACATGATTAAACTTTTAGAAAATGTATGCTTAAAACAGTGAAAAGCATCTCCCTAAATGCATTTGATATATCCCCACAAATTTATTTCAATAACATTATCTCTATGAATTGGGATTCATAAAATCCCCAGCCAGAATTTTAATCTCCGAAAGATTCTCTCCCCAAGCTGAGTTGGTCTTAAAAGGAAGCCTTTTGGATTTCTTCCTAAAAAGACACATCCCCGGCAGTTTGTAAAATATTCTCTTCAATAGGGTTTATTTTCCCAACAAACGGAAAAATTCCCCAGCTTGAATTTGCCTCTCAGACCATTACAAATCAAGGGACCACATCCCCTAATCCTCGTTGAAGTTTCCAAAAGAGTCGTTACTGTCCCTGAATGTTACTATGAAGCCTGGACCCGACCAGATAATAGTTCAACTTCATTTTTATCTAAACACAGTTACTACAAAACCTAGACCTAAACAGATACCAGTTCAACTCCATCCTACCCTTAATTTGCTTAAACCTAGACCCGACCAGTAAACAACTCAAGTTACTAAAGCTTGGACCCGACCAGATAACAGTTAACCTCAAGTTCAAATTATTGTAAAACCAGGATCCGACCAGAAAACAATTTGAGTTTCTAAAACCTGGACCCGACCAGATAACAATTAATCTCAGTTGTAAATTACTGAAATTTGGACCCGACCAGATAATAGTTAATCTCAATTTTAAAGTTACTAAAGCCTGGATCCGACCAGATAATAGTTCAACTTCTCCAATTGCTGAAACCTAGACCCGACCGGATAACAGTTGACCTCAAGTTCAAATTACTGCGAAAGATACTAGTTTAACTTCTTCAATCACTAACAAAACTCCTCTCCCCCAGTATATTTTTTCACTAACCCCAGCAAGTTATTATGAAGCCTGGAAATCCGACCAGATAGTAGCTAACTTTCAAGAGTTAATTCCCCACTAGAGTAACAGACAACTAAAACTCCTGAATTCTGGCTCCCAAGCAGAAATCAATACTCTCCACAGAATCTTCTCAAGTAAAGTCAACATTCCCCAGTAGAGTTCTTCTCAACAAATAAGGAATCCCCAACTGAAGCATTTTTAACAAAGTCTGAAGATACACATACTCGTCATCTCCAACAGCAGTCCGAGATTTAACTTCTCAAAACTCCCCGGTATCTGTCAAGGATACACTTCGACAACACGTCGTATTCATACATCATATAACATACATAACATATACATACGACATAATATCATTTATTTTGAGAACATTATTACACCATGCATACATTCGCATACAGCTAACCCCTTTGCTCCTTGCAAAAAAAATCATTGATCCAAAGACCTCTTCTGGATCAGAATTATTTCTTCCAGTGAAAGACATGCAAGACACCTAGTTTTCAGCATGAACCGACCAAAGATTTGTGTTGGTGTTTCTCCTAGTTTCTACCATCATCTCTCCAAATGGAATCTATAAGCCCATTCCTGAATCAATACATCATCGAGTGCAAATTTCTGGGCACTTTAGTGTTCAATCATCTTTCACCTTCAAGCCACGAATGAAGGACCCGCCAATCTAAATCTTTTGGTTTAAGAAGATTGAACAGGGGCAGCTTTTGTACCCCAAAATTTTCCCTCTCAAATTCTCAAGAATTCTCTCACAAGATTTAAGACTGCACAAGGTTTGATCAGCTCAAGAAACCTCCTCGGGAACTGATGACTCAAAATTAGGGCTTTAGTTTGTACAAGGAAAATTGGACTTTTAATGCTTCATATGAATTCATGGATCATTTTGGACTCCCAAGATTGCTCATGTCAAGTTTCAAGCTTTGGATCACATTTTTACTCAATTAATTGATCAGTCGACCTAAAATCAATTGTATTAGGGAAAAAGTCAATTATGGTCAATTTACAGTCAAACTTCATAATTTTTTATCCATATCAACATTTTAAACTCATATATGTCAATTTATCAAGTTTTGATCACAATTCCTCAAGAAATTTGATCAGATCACCAAAAGGTCAAAATGGTCAAAATTAGGGTTTTGATTGAATAAGCTTAATTTTTTATTGTTGACTAAATACATGACTTATTGGTTTGAGACATGATATCGAGGATTAAAATGTATCATTTTGACCTAATGGTATGGTTCAAAACACTTCCAAAGATCAATTGATTGATAGTTGAAATTCAGTCAGCTGATGAAAAGTCAACTGATACACTAAAAGTCTGTGATACGGTGGGAGAACTGACTTGGTGTTTTGCATTTGTGTTTGAAAATGTTGCGGTTTAGCAAGAGTCGCCACCGACTTTTCTTTTATCCAAAAGGAAATGTGAAAAAGCACAGGAAAGACCTTTGAGATTATTTCTTGAGTTCAGAGGATAGATTATGAAAAGGGAAGGTATTAGCACCCTTTTCATCCATGGTTTTCCATGGGCTCTTAGTTACTTGCTAGATCACTTGCTTTTGTTTGAATGTGCTTGTGGTGTGTGTTTTGAAAGTATTTTTGAAAATGGAACTTCGTAATGGTTCTCGTTTCTATAAGAACGCCTACAAAGTGTTTGTTTCGAAAATAGTTCAAAGGTGAGAGTGTGGGTAAAAATGTTTTTGTTGTGAGCAAGCGAGTAACTAAGAGTGAATCTAGCTACTCGAAAGGTCTTAAATATGCTTTTCCTCCTCCTTTAGATGTGGATGTCTTACCATTGATTTGGTAAGAAGCCCCTGTTGGTGTAAGCCCTAGAGGCCAATACTTTTGATACTTGTATCGAATTATTTATTAATAATAAAAGGCATTTCTTTATTATGTTTTCCAAAATAATAAAGTCCCTAGAATGGTTTATTGGTTTAATGAAATGTTAAGTGTGACTTAATCATGAGATCCCATTAAACATAAGAAACTATTCTTAAAGTATCCGTAGTCAAGCTTTAATGTGAAGTGGGATAACATTAAAGCATTAAGATTATTATGAAGATAGATTGATGATCACATCTCATGGATCATAGATAAGGAGTTATCAAGTCTTGACATAGGTATGAATATTAGGAGTAATATTTATACTGGATTGACCCGTTATGAGAATACTACATAGAATGTTATGCAAAGTGTCATAAGTTATTCTCATGATGATAATGGTGTATACCACCCTTCGACCTGAAACCACTATGGACCCTAGATGTAGAGTCAAGTACTTTATTGCTGATCAAACGTCATCCGTAATTGGATGACTATAAAGATGGTTGATGGGTACTTCACAAAGCATGCTAAGGGACATGAGTGACCTAGATGGAATTTGCTCATCCTGCATAACAGGATAAATGTCTAAGGGCCCAATATTGAACTGGACAAGGGTGACACAGTGTATGCCTTGTGTTCAATATAGACATGAGGGCAAAAGGGTAATTGTACAACACAAATATTATCACGGAAAAGGTTTGGTCAGATCACATGACATTTTCGTGACTTGGGTAACAGTGATGTGTTGCTAGATACCGCTCACTGTTTATTATATTAAATGTGTAATTTAATATAATTGCCAACGTCGCGAAAACCTACAGGGTCACACACATAAGGACAGGTTGATGAGAGATAGAATAAATAAGGAACACCGTAAGGTACGGTGCACTTAAGTGTAATACGGAAAGTGGTAAGGTACCACGTGGATAAGTGATATATGGTACATCATAAGGTATAATGTCCATAAGCTTAATTGGGCTTTTAGCTTATAGCCTTAATTGGGCTTTTAGCTTGTATCCCACACGAGTGATTCTATAAATAGATCCCTTGTGATGAAGTTTTTTCACTTGATGCATTTTCGTTTTTGACTCTCTCTCTCTCACTCAAGGTTTCCGTTCGTGATCAGCTAGCACTGTGACCGGAAGCGATCTGTTCGTGTGGACTGAGTAGAGGCGTTGTTCTTCATCAACGCTCGTGATCACGACATCAAAAGTCTGAATCGCCACAAGAGGTAAAACTTTCTATCACTGACCATGCTCATTCGTAAGGATCTCTAAAGGAAAATTTTATATTCCGCTGCGTTTTGATCGCAATTTTCCTTCAGCCCCATCACTGGATGTGAAGGGACGGGCGTTGGGACGTTTGTATAGTCATAGAAGGCAACATATGGAATGTTTTAGCAATGTCGTTTCAGGGACTAGATCGTTTACCGAAGGTAACATCGAGGGTCATCGAGGGACTACGATCTTTTATCGAGGGTCTTTTGCTAAAACACCCATGTTCGAGGGACATGACTATTTTCCGATAGGCAACAAGTGAGATTACCCTAGAGGTGCATGTGTGAATAATGTGTTTGATTTGCATGCATTTAGTCTTTGATTAGGGGTTGTCTACTTGTTGGTTTTATCTTGCCATACACGCCTAATTACTAGCATTTTTATAAAGCAATAAAAATGCAGGAAATAAATATCCTACACTATTACAACCATATCGAAAGGCAATAAAATATAAAGGCAAAAACAAAATAAAAGAAAGGAAAATGAGCTCTTCGACCCAGGCAGTAGCACCCTTCGACTCAAATCTTCATGGCCCCTTTCGAATCTGCCTTCTTTTGTTTCTTTCGACTGCGGGAGTGTTAGCCGGTAACCTTCGACTCACCCTTCTTGCTATTTCTTTTGATAGGCTTTAGGAGTCAGCATGTTGTGCCTTTCGATTGGGCCTGGAACTAATGCAAGGTGCAATCTGCCTCCTTCGACTGGAGACTGAAAGCAGTGAGGGAGTGTTTTTTGTCTGGGCCTGTAGGTCAGTGTATTCGAAGTAAGTGTGTGTATGCTGAACATGTCTATATCGAAGCATGTGTACGCATCGAAGTAAGTATATCAAAGCATGCATATTTTGTATTCCAACATTTTTAGGGGGATGGGGGTACAAATTTACACTGGAGATGAAGTGGAAACTGAAATATTACAACCATATTGAATGATAATGAAAACAATATAAAAACAGTGTAAAATAAAAGGAAAAAACTGCATTTTGGACTGCTATGTGTCGACCCATGTTGCTATGCATCGACACATAGCTTTTCCTTGCTCCTGTAAAACAAAATCTGCTCAGTATGAGTCGACACATAATGGGATATGTCGACTCATGCACCTTCTTGCATCGACGCGAAACGTGTATGTGTCGACTCGTGGTCTTTTCCCACTTCTGTTTTGTAACCTGAAATCAGTATGAGTCGATGCATGGGGGTTATGTGTCGACTCATACCCTGTTTTTTCACTAGGATGAGTCGACACATGAGGATATGTGTCGATACATGCTGCATTTTCCCGCCTTAAACATTATTTTACTGAATGTACAGGTTAGCTTATGGCATATGATAGATAAAGATGAATAACAAATGATTGAATAAGCCTAAACAAGGTGCAGATGACTAGTTCAAAAAGATATTAAAGTACTACATCTTGTCTTCAAAGAACAACAGCTTGTTAATGATGTAATGACAAGGTATCAAGTCAAGAGGACTTACCTTTGGGTTGTACTGGTTGTTTTAGATCTGAATGCTTTTCCAAATGATGGGATAACCTTGTGAGTCTTCAGGAAGCTGCTCTGGACTGCTAGAACTGAGTTGGACTGTATTGTAATATTTTTGGTATTTTTGATGATGAAGGTGAGTAGCACTACAAGGACTATTTTTTTGTTGTTATATTTGGACAGTCTTTGAGGGAGAGTTTGTATGGTGGAACAATGGATTGGATTTCTGTTTTGAACAAGAGTAGTTTTTTGGTTTTGAAAATGAGTCAAAGTTGCACAGAATATTATTTTTCTGCTCAACAAAACTCTCTATCTTTTCTCTAGAAAATTTTTCCTCTCCTTAAAATCTAGCCTCTTTATCTTATGAGACAGTCCTCTTTTGTAGAACCCTTGACTGTGGTTTAGGGGGGGAAACAAATAAGTTGTTTGAATTGTTTTTGCCTACTGCTTTGATACTTTCTTCACATAATTTTCCTTTGCCATTTTGGTGCAATTTTGGGGCTGTTGTGGTGCAGGTTTGGGCAGACTGCATAAAGCAGTTTTGGACTGTATTGGCAGCATGGGATGTTGTAGCAATGTGATATATCATATTTTCTTCAACTTTTGACAGAATAGTTTTTAGCATGTCACAAATTTGGTCTTGTGCACATTATGTCAAAAGCCAAAAATATTATGACAAGGTTTTAATCAAGACATAGTTTTAGAATTTGTAATTTTGTAAAATGTCACTTTGTAATAACTTGAATTACTTGCGTCATCTTGAATTATTTGGAGTTATAGTAAAATTCCATGAAGCAAATGAAATTAACCAAGTATAGAAAATACTTAGAAAAATCTCAAAGTCTTGCAAAGTTGGATTTTTGATTCTCTTGACTTCTTAATGATCAAGCTTGATATTTTTGAATGTCTTGATGAAATTTGATCTTTGGGTTGTAATGTTGACCAAAAAGTCAAAGTTTGACTTTCCAGTATGCAATTGACCATTTTGCCCTTGTGCCAATTTCAAGCCTAAATTGATGTATTTGTGCTGCAAACTTAACGTCTTAGAATATCTTGTGAGCAAATACTTGAAAAATGAGAGGGCAAATTTTGGGGTACAACAAAGTCAAACTTTGACTTTTTGATCAAAATCAAGTTTCAAAAATCATATTTCATCAAGACATGTCAAAATATGAAGATTGTCCATCAAGAAATCAAAAATTCAAATTTCACTTTGAAAAGTCAAAATTTCCAAGACTTAGAAATTTCTCTAAGTGTTGGAAAATTTACTTTTTTTCATAACTTTGTGCCAATTTTTCATCATGATGCAAGGTGATTCAAGAAAAACTTACAACATAAAAGTTGTAGATCTCAATGAGATCTAAAACTTTGTAGAAGGAATCAAGTTCTAAAAATTCTTGGATTTCAAGTTATTAATTCATGAAGACATGCTCATGAAACTTAAACACTTAGTGAAATTTTGCCCTAGTTAGGCAGATTTTTGGTACCAACTTCATGGCAACTTTTCACCTAGTTCCAAATTGATTCTTCAAAAATGTCCAACATAAAGGTTGTAGATAATGTTACAAGCTTTCCAAAATTTCCAATAACTCATTGAGATCATTCTTGAGCTAGGATAATCGAAGGCAAGAAGTTAGGGTTTCAAACTTGTTTTTCAAGTCATTGTCATGATGAACATTTGATCCAATTCCAAGCAATGCTGCATAATCCCACTTTTTAGGCCCTCTAACTTGTGTATCTATCCTTAATCAGAATATTACACAATCTTTTGAGCTATAAACCACTTGATTTAAGCTTTGTCCAATACACCTTGCCATTTAAGGAAGAAAGTCACCACTTCTATTTTAAAAAAGCAAGATTTATGCAAAGTCAACTTGTCTTGATCTTTGAACTTATTCTTTATGCATACACAACATATATAAGTCATAAGCAAGCTTGTTTAAAGTCCAACCACTCTACAATAGCATGGTACAAGCTTCTGGAAGATGTTTGTCATGGTTGCTTCAAAAACAAGTAAAGGTGTTACAACTTGATAATTCAAATTTTGACTTGTTGTAGCACACAAAACCTCTTGCCTATAAATACATACTCTATTTGCAAGCTAACACACGATTTCACAAGCCTTAAAACTCCCTCAAACTCCCCAAAACCATAAATTGTAAATCAAGCACAAAAACTTGCCATTTTTTATTTCTAAACCCAATCTCTCAATCCACTCGTGCGTTCTTTGGTCTTTTGCTTCCAAAAGCTTCTAAACACCATCCATAAACAATCCCAATACATGTTTGCAAACTGTAACACCATTTACACCATCCTCCATTTTCAAAAATAGAGTTTGCATCTTGACTTCTCCAGCTTGATTCAAGAACTCTCAACTCAAAGTAACCATTGGAATAACTTCCTGGAGGTTCAAGGAAGCTAACCCAATCATCACCATAACTTAAAACAAGCTCAAACTCATTTCACGATTTCCAGTTTTTAAGATATTTTTCTGAACTTTCATCTCTTCATTTAGGAATTGTTAGGCTTCCGTTTTCAAAGACAAAATATAGATATCATTGCCCTGAAACTGTACATGTCCATAGTTTTCATTTATATTGACTGAGTAGGGAGAATTTTGAGATTGAAATTTCTGGAAAAATTAGGGTTCAGATTAGGGCCAACAAAATTCTTGCTTATCTTTGATTTATAGTTTAAGTGGTTTACATTTCTGGAATCGTGAGGAAAAATGGAACAACTTTCATGTTTGCAATTTTAATTTTCGTTGAGAAATGAGCAAGATATAGGTGGTATGGCTGCCGTGAGGTTGAAGATGCAGTTCAGGCCATGAAAGTGTTTTGTATTGTATATTTATGGTTTTTTTATACACGAGATGTATAGCCATCCCAATGGTAAGACAACACGCGTATTATGTTGAGGGCATGAGTTCAAGCCACAACGCTGCCACTTTTCACAACTTTTCACTCTTTTCTTTCTTCTTTTTTTGCTTCCATACATGCGCGTTGGGCCTTTGAGGCATTGGGCCTCTCTTTTTGCTTCATTCTGACCCCCATGATTACTTTACAACGCGCAGGCCCAATGTTTTATTTTTATTTCTGTTCTGATTTCAAACAAAAACCTTAATGGGTCAGGCCTAGTACCAAAAACAGTTTTACTTCTAATAAACACCTCAAACCTGACTTTTACCCCCTGACCTTCTTTATTTATTTTATTTTCTTTTCTTTTTCCTTTTATTTATTATTATTAATATTATTATAATATTTATGTTTATTAATAAAAAAGACAAAACATATTTTATTTATTATATACTTATTTTATTTTTGAAGACAACAAAAACACCAAAAAAAAATTTATTACAATTTTTTTTAGTCAATTAATAATTAGATTAGGGTTTTATTTATTTATTTTCCTTTTTTAATTAAAATCAACTTAGAATTATAGGTTTTTATTTTAATTAATTAATTTCTTTTTTTTTTCATACCATTTAATTAATATTAAAATCTTTTCTAAAAAAAAACCTAAAAAATGTTTCTTTATTTAATTTAAGTTTATTTTCTCATTTTAATTAATTATTTTTCCTTTAGTTAGTTAAGGTCTTAACAAAATCTAAAACAAAATCCATTTCCTTTTCCATTTATATCCTTGTACATTTAATTCTTATAAATATTCAATATGGTTGTAATAGATAATTAGAATTTAAATTCTCGCAATCCCCATTTGTAAATATGTATACCCCATCCCCAAATGATGTAATAGCGTATGATATTTATTTTTCGCAATTTATCGATTTCATATAAATGCTAGTAAATTAGGGTTTGTATGGAAAGATAAAATCAACACTAGAAAATCCTAATTCAAGACAAAATTATGCATGAAATCAAAACACTTGCACACTTGCACCTCTAGGTTTAACTTCACTTGTTGCCTTAATAAATAAATAGTGATGATATGCATGTGAGACATCTTAGTAAAAACAATAAAAAATGTAAGATCATTGTCCCTCGATGATGCTACGAATGTTGCCTTACAAATGATCTTAGTCCCTTAAGAGAAATGCTAAGATATCTCACAACATTGCTATCCATGACTATACGATGACTCATGCCCGTCCCTTTACATCTAAAGATAAGGCTTCTTACCAATCAATGATAAGATAGAAATATCAAAGGAAGAGAGAAATGAACAAAAGACTTTTGAGTAGGTAGAACGTTCTTAGTTACTTGCTCACAATCCATCTTCAAAACAAACATCTTTTCAAACACACTAAACACTTTCAAAAAACATAAAATATTTTCAAAAGTTCAACACTTTGTATGCATTCTTATAGAGATGAGAATCATTACAAAGTTTTCCTAAATGAATGCGCTTTTCAAAAATACTTTCAAAACCCACCACAAACACATTTCAAACAAAGCAATTTCAAAAGTGATCTAGCAAGAAACTAAGAGCCCGTAGATAACTACAGATGAAAAGGGTGCTAACACCTTCCCTTTTTATAACCTACCCCCCGAACTCAAGAAAATATCTCAAAGGTCTTTCCTGTTCTTTTCACCCTTTCCTTTATTGGATAAAAGAAAAGTCGGTGGCGACTCTTGCTATCCATAATATTTGTGATAAAACTCAAAACACTCAAGTCAGTTTTCCCACCGTATTACAACTGTTTTATCCATTCTTTGTGGGTTTTCTCGATCTTTTCCCTTTCCTTTTCGGAATAAATAAAATTCGGTGGTGACTTCATTATAAATCTTTGAGCGTGCGAATGCTCGATCATTTTCTTTGTGTTGCGACACTATGGTAGGGATTGGGAGCGAGAGGTTGCTTCTAGTGGGAATCAATGAAGAGTTACCTATGGTGATGGTAATGATTTTTGTGTGCTCTTGTTCTAAGAGGGAATCTGATTTGAGTTATTGTCATGAGTCGCATTACATAAATGAGTTATATGCTTGATTATGATTATATATGATGTTATGTTAGGTGTGAGAATATGATTATGTGATTAATGTGTAACATGTGTAGATATTTATATTCTACCTTACAGCTTATGTCATTTAATTTATTAGTGAATTTTCACCCCTTCACTTTGATGTTGTCCACCATGGACATTTTGCAGATATTCGGGAGTATAGTTTACTGTTGTGAGTGAGAAATAACTCTTGGAGTTATTTTCATTAGTTTATCGCATTTTTAGTGGTTTAATGCTCTGATTCTGTAACACTAGGTTGGCGAACAATGTTATTCTATTATTATGTTTCTGTTAAGTGAGAGTTGGATGTTATACTCTCGACATTTTGAATTATGTTGATTGGAGCCTCTTGCCATACCTGTTTTAATTTCAAACGAAGTATTTTATGAGACTTAATAATTTTGAAGCATGCTTATTTGATGAATTTCGCTGCGATGATACCCTAAGGTAGGTGAGCATGCGATGACATGTGTACTTGAATGTTTTATTTTAAATGATAAGTTTTATAGAACAGGTGTTGTCTGATGACGTGTGGCATCCTTAACATGCATGTGTGATCCATATTTGATTTATTTTATAATTTGACGGGTAGGGAATTTAGGGTGTTACAGTCTCAAACTCATAGGCTGGGACGAGCCTAACTTCAACTTGTGGGTGGCCAAGTCGAATAAATTGATACCCTACGGGTCTTATTTTGCTTTTGCCAACAATGTGAGGATGTCATTCAGGATAATTTCTTTGATCTGCCTTGCTTCCCCAACGTCAACAATGGTCACAATTGGTCTTCCTTCCATATCATGGTATGCTATCTTGATATGGGCAAGGGAAGCCACAACATCTAGCTTCGCCAAGAAGGATCTCCCCTAGATACCTTTAAATGCACTTCTACACGGAATTATAAGGAAGTTAATGGTTACCTCTCTCCCACATGTTCATTCTCCCAATAACAACATCATATCTACTGCGACGCAAGGACGAGTCACCGAATCATTGGAGGCCAACAGATCTGCCTTGCAATATGGATCCAGATTTGGCTTTCGGAGGCCTAATTGCTATAACGTGTCAATATAGAGGATGTTGCAGAAGCTTTCATCATCTACGAGGAATCCCGTCACATTGTGATCAACGAAGATGACAACTAGGATCAGCGAAAGTTCAAAGTTCCAACGATCTTATCACGATCCAAAAATCCTATTGCAAATCGATCTTTTGCTGATCGAAAATACTTGTCACTAGCGAAAGAAACTCTGGCAACAAACCGACATTAGATATTGTTATACTATTGATCTAATCCATATGTGATAATTGGTGGAGGATTGAATCACAAAATTCGAAGGATCTTTTTGACATAAATAATGAAGATATTGTTTCCATTCTAATGTTTTCGATAGAGAGTTGGTTTTAGATAAAAAATGGTCTGCTTGTGGAATCTCACATGAACTAAAAGTTGGTTCCTATATACGGTGCCATTGTTCTGTTCTGAAACCAAAAATTAGATGTAAACTAGTGATGAGAAATTTTAAATCGATAGTGTTGATCTCTAATATAGTAGTGCATGATAGATATGCAAAATTAACACGTCCAGACACAAGTCAGTCTAAAATTCAAGAAAAGTATAATAAAAGTGAAAATTGAAAAGCATGCCTTCTATTTTGGATGAAATGACTTTTTATAAAGAAAAGTAATATATATTGAAAGAAGCACTAGGGGTGCTCAACCCACCGTTTTCCCCTTGTGGTTTTATTCATTCTCTGCGGTCCCATTTTCTGGTTTTAGTTTTGTGTGCGATTCTATTCTCTTCCCATTCGTTACTTTCGCTTTCACCATGGCTTCCTCTACTTCCCTTTCTCTCACTCCCTCTTCTCACCTTCAATTACCGTTATTTTCTTCTTCTTCTTCTTCTTCTATCTCTTCACGCCTTAATCCCCTTCCTTCATTTTCCTCCCATTCCGGAATCACCCACAAACCCCTTCACCTTCACCTTCAAAACCCTCTTCTTTTTCCCAAAATTCGCTCTCTGCTTCAACAAACCAGAGGTATTTCTTTCCTTTATTCTTTTGCCCGAACTTTCTAATAATAAATAAATAAGGTTTCATCTTTCGAATCAAAAACAGATAAACGCGAGACTTGAATTAATTAGGTTTTATTTGAAACAAGGATCAATATTGTATTTGTTATTGTGGATCCAAGATCCAAGATCAAGATTGTATTTTTTTTCTTCCTGATAAGTGTTCGCGTAAATGAATATGCATATTCATCAAAATTGATGTCATAAAATCTTTAATCATTTGGATTGAGGTTTAGTTATGTATTTCTTGTAAGTTGTAACTATAGATTAGGAATATCATAAACCTAAAGATTAGTTTGATCTTTGTTCTGATCCGCCTCAAGTCCTTGCCACTGCGGCTATGAGGTATTGTCAGTTTTGAATGTGAGAACCCAGGTGTCTTGTTGGGTTGAGGCGTATGGTTGTTGTATATAAATGTTTCATTTTCAAACTTCATTTTGTTTGAATTTGTTCATGAAAATGGAACCTAACATTAGGAACATAATTTTGCGTCTGTTAGGTTTTTCGTCTAAGCCAACACCACCGTGCGTCCAAGCTGATGCTACAATTTGTAGCTTCTAAATATTGCGGTGGATTAGACAGTTAAACGTGTGCTTTATCAAAGTAAAAAATAAAAATTAGGAGTGAGATAACACTATGTCCCTCTGCTGCTACAGAAAAGGCTAAGCCGCCTAAGCATCAATCGCATGGAAGGGGTATTTGAAATAGTTTGTGTTTTTCAATGAATAACAGTTTTTTCTGTCTACTGTCATTAACTAAATTTCTTGCTTCAAGCAGGAATTTAAGTGAAAATATTTCACTCGGTGCAAGGCTTGTGCCAGTTCTCTGGTTTTAGTTTTGTGAATTTTGCAATGTAAATGAGTATTAAACTTTGAATCACTGGTTAGACTTTTAATTTATATGAGTTTGTTGCCTGGCAGCTACACCAGTTAACAAAGACCTGTGGGATAACTCGATTCTGAAAAGTGAGACTCCAGTCCTCGTTGAATTCTATGCAAATTGGTGTGGCCCGTGCAGGATGGTACACCGAGTCATTGACGAGGTTGCAACAGAGTATGCTGGAAGACTCAAGTGCTTTGTACTCAACACAGACGCTGATATGCAAATTGCTGAAGAGTATGATATTAAGGCTGTACCAGTGGTTTTATTGTTTAAAAATGGAAAGAAATTTGATGCTGTAGTTGGCACCATGCCAAAGGAGTTTTATGTGTCTGCAATCGAGAGGATGCTCAATTGATGGATAAACTTTTGTTGTTACAGGTCATGTTGAATTTTGGTTAAAAGAATTGGTTATCTTGTCTGGCTGCTCGACATTACTGAGTTTTCTTTGTGTAAATACTTGATTTAATTTTTCTCGCAATAGCTAGGTGCTGACCTCAAGAGTCGTCTTTCATATAGTAATGAATGTTCGGTCTTCTATCCCGGATCTTCTTTGAAATGTATTGTTTACTTTAGGTACATGTTGAATTTGTATGTTTCTTTGGTACCTGATTTGAACAGCATCTGTTGTTCTGCAAGTACAATGTGATTTTATTAGTATTATGTGCTTATTTTCCCTATACTCAACCATGTTCCCTTGTTTTGTGACTCTTGTCTATTGATCAAGGATGTGTGTTTGACTAATACAATCACATGAATTCAAACTCTCATGTTCAACTGAGAAACTATTATGAATAAGGATTTAGACATAACTGAACAAAAGAACAATATAGCATGATGTGATATTAATAATTAAATAGGTATTAGTAGTAAATTAGTGGTTAGTATAGTTGTTTTCAGGGCTTGAACTATAAACATCTTTCTTAAAACTTCTGTGTTCTTTAGTACGCAAACTGATCTAACCAACCTTAATTACCCTGTAAAGCTTACAAGGGTGGCCATTCTATCACAACCTAATAATTAGAGAATCCAAAATTACTTGCGATATATATATATATATATATATATATATATATATATATATATATATATATATATATATATATATATATATATATATATATATATATATATATATATAAACAGTTTAAATAAATTAGTACTCAAGTTCATCAAACTAGAAGTGTAAGAGACGAGTTGACTAGAGTCGACGTTGAACCACCCTCTAGATCGCGCCTTCCCTTGTCTTGCCCAACTATCTGAGGCCTTTTCCAGATGGTCCACGCCCAAGAGACATTTTCGACATTAGGATCTGAAGGTGTGAGAAATATAAGAAAGAGGGGGTTTGAATTGGGTTGCATCAAATATATTATTTTCGCAACTCAAATACAAATTTAACAAGTGAAATAAAAATAGACGAACACAATTATTTTTATCCCGGATCACTGTAAACTAAGTTACTCCAGTACACCCCGCAAGGTGATTTGTCTTATACACAAGGACTTAATCCATTATAATTAACCAGATTTCAGATAACTATAATAAGTCTGATCAACCCTATTGGTACCCCTAATAAGTCCGTTGATCTTTATTACAAATCCACTATGACTACAATTAAAGTCTTCTTGAGAATCTAGACTACACAGAGTCTCTCAAAGAACCTAACAACTACAATTGATTACAAAGATGTGTATACAAAGATGCTTATGCTTCCACATTCATCTCATAAACTTTAAGTTGTCTTGAAGCATAAGCTACTACATTCTTATGCTGCATAAGCACACCATCTAAATCCATCTTTGAAGCATCATAAAACACCATAAAGGATTCACTAGAATATGGTAGAATCAAAACTGAAGTTAGTGTCAATCTATTCTTCAACAATTGGAAAGTCCCTTCACAATAAGCATCTAACACATAAGATTGACTGTTTCAAGTTAACTGAGTTAAATGAAAAGCTAACCTCAAAAAGCCTTATATAAACCTCTTGTAGTAGCCAGCCAAATTCAAAAAACTTATAACCTTAATAACAGATTTAAGAACCTCCCACTGCAACATTGTGTCCACTTTAGATAAATCGACTGCTATACTACTGGAAATCACATGCCTGAGAAAACTCACTTCTTGTAACCAAAAATCACACTTGGATAACTTGGCATATAACTTCTTCTCTCATCAAACCTCTAACACCACTCATAGATGTCCTGCATGCTCTTCGTCTGTCTTAGAATTGTCGCATCTCAAAAAATATCTAACACGAAGGAGGCAAAGAACATTCGCCATCAATATTATTTATTCCATCGGAGGAAAGGAAACACTGAGTAAACCCAAAGAAGGGAAAGAACATGGTCTCGCGACCAAGAGAAAGGATAAGGAAGTTGTTCTGGACTGGGTCGGGCTGGTCCAAAAGCAACGATAAAGGCCCAATCCAAACGGACTTGCTAGGGGTCACGCCGACCTAAGAACCATAGCTATGCCTGACATATGTCTCTGGGCGACATCCCCGTCCTCGTGCTATCCAACTCGACCTCAGCTCGAACACTTCTTCAGCAGTAGACACGGTCCACTGCACTCTCAACGGGGCCCCGAAAAGACCGCGTCCTTGTCCGCCCGCACTTCACGCAGGATATCCAGGAAGGGGACCACGTGCGGGTCCCCACTACGCACGTAGAACCTGGCAGTTCCTCCATTGGACCAAACCTGCCTGGCTCAATGAAGGAACCTTGGCCCAGCGCTGGGGGCTATAAATACCCTCTGTTTCCAGAGGGTCAGGTATTCATTCTATCACATATACTCACTTTGCCTGCTAGTACTCTTACTTACTTCAGCATCGGAGTGCCTTGCAGGTATCCCCCCCACCTCGTTCAAAACTTCAGCTCGGAGCCAGCCGTGACGGTCCAAGTCTGATCAGGTCAGATCAGTGGCGCCGTCTGTGGGAAACTAGCTTCCTCGTCTTACAAAACTCAAAGACCAAAGCTCAAATTCAACTACCGTTGTCATGGCTGGTCAAGCTCGCGATGAGCAGAACGTCCGTGTCGTCGATACTAATAACGACACCGCGAACAAAAACGGACACCTTGATAACGCCGGCAACCCCGGCCACAACACCATTCCTGCGACAACAGCCCCCGGAACTTCCAGCTACAGGGACGGAGCTACTGCATCATCTTCCTCGGTCCCTCCACCACTCGAAGACAACTCGGCGGCCCTCGCACACTACAGAGTTGCCCGGTTCCAGGAAGTCCCCGTCCCCGCCGGGGCGGATGCCACAACTCAAGCGCTGTTCACAGCGATTAATCAGACAGACTATCTCATCTTCGCCCAAGGAGAGAGACTGAGGGCGCTTGAAGACGAGCGAAGACCCCCGAGGAGACATCAGAGACCTCATACTCCCCCTCCTCGAGTGACTGAAGCTCGACATCCATCTCCCCCGCGGAGACATTACAGGGAGATCTCTCGAAGCCAATCTCCCCGGCCAAAAGAGAAACGGCCTCATCTGGAGAGGCCCCCCATCATTCAAACCGGAGAACCTTCTCGTGACCCGGCGAGACAAGAAATAAGACACTCCGGAGACGGACGTGTAAAATTCAACCACCGAGCATCCCGCTCGAGAGAGACACAGCACGACCTGGACCGTCGTGCCAGGCAGTATTACAGGTCCCCATCTTTATCTCCGGAGAGAAGCGACAAGGACGACCCCCGCAGTCCCCTGTCGCAGGCTATTATGGAAGCACCCATCCCCCCGGGCATGGAGAAGCCCCCTCACCTGAAGGAGTACGATGGAGTCGCGGACCCGGTCGACCACATAGACGGGTTCGAGGCTATGCTTCATTATCACAATGTCGGGGGTCCCATCAAGTGCTGTCTATTCCCCACGACTCTCAGGAAGGCGACAATGGACTGGTACAAAGGACTCGCCCCGGGCTCAATCACCTCGTGGCGGAACCTGAAGAACCAGTTCATCAGTTCCTTCACAGCTTCTCGGCGGCATTCGAAGACCGAGGCGGCTCTCGAGGCCATCATCCAAAGACAGGATGAAACCTTGAGGGAATTCATCAACCGCTTCAACCGGGAAGCAATACAGGTCCCCTGTGCGGACCATATGAAGAAATATTTGCTGGAGAGAGGACTCCTCCCCGGCACGGAATTCAGAAAGGCCGTGGGTATCGAGCCACCTCGGACATTCGATGCCCTCCTCGAAAAGGCTCGAGCATACATGGACTACGAGGAGAGGGAAGCGGCTAACAGGGCCCGAGATCCCAGGACTCGTGGTCTCAGCAGCAGCTCATGCCAAGAAGCCCCTCCTCGGCGAACCGGGGAGAAAAGGAAGGAAGACAGACCCCGGGAGGTCCGGGAACAAAGAGGACCTTCGGGGCGGTTCACCGAGTACATCCCGCTCACAGCTTCCCGCGAGCGCATTCTGGCGGAGTGTCCCAACACTGATTTCAAGGACGGCGGTGTCAAATGTCCCCGACCCGCTCCCGCCAAGCCCGGAGCAGACAAAAACAAATATTGTCAGTACCATAGGAGCCATGGTCATCTGACTGAGGATTGCGTCCATCTCAAGGACGCCATCGAAACCCTCATCAAGGGAGGGAGGCTCGCGCAATACCGGCGGAACGATGCTCCCCGCCGTGACACCCAAGAAACTAGAGAGCCGGAGGAGGATGTCCGACCATCTGACGAGTCGGTCCCTATCCAAACCGCCCTCTGTGACCAGGCCCGAGGACTTCGACTTCCCCGAGCACCTGCAGGAGCCGCTCACAACGCACAGCAGGTGGGAATATTTCCCCTCCGCCCTGGTCATCAACGGCGGCGGGTTCAACGACTTGACCATCAATTCAGCCAAGAGGAAGCTGGACGAGCTGGTTGACGCGGCTCCCCTGCAAACAGTGACGTTCGAAAGGGTGAAGGGCAGGTCAGAGCCCATCACCTTCTACCTAGAAGAGCTCCCCGGCGGAGCCCCGAACGCGGTCATCCCCTTACTGATAAGGGCAAGAATGGCCAATTTCGATGTACATCGCATCCTAGTCGACGAAGGGAGCTCCGTCGACGTCATGTACAGCCAACTGTTCCGAACCCTACAGCTGGACGACTCACATCTCTTGCCGTATGTAGGGTCGGACTTACAAGGTTTCAACGGCTCGACCTCTAAACCTTGGGGATATGTCGAGCTTCTGGTTACGTTCGGTGAAGGGACGGCTACAAGACAAGTCAAAGTACGCTTCCTAGTCATCAACTGCCCGTCTCTATACAACTGCATCTTGGGGAGACCGACACTGGCAGAGCTGACGGCGGTACCCTCGACCGTCCACCTGAAGATGAAGTTCTACACCAAGAGGGCACGAGTAGCTACTATCCAAGGAGACCTAGCAGCTACCCGCAGGTGCTTCAATGCCGCTTCTAAGGGACGTGATACTGTCGACATAGGGACCAGACCCGCCAAAAGGACAAGACAGGAGCCCGACAAGAAAGCATCCCCCGAGGAAAAAGTCCAGAAAGCTCCACCAAAAGTCGATTCCATAGCTCTGGACACTCGCTTCGACCAGGACGAGCCATCCAGCGGCGAGCAAATCCCACTCCGACCAATACCGGACGGGGATTTTGAACTCGTCCCCCTCGGCACAGATCCGACCAAGGGAGTGAAGATTGGCAAAGACCTCCCCGACTTGGCCAGGAAGCAAATCAAGGCCTGCTTGCGCAAGAATGCTGATATGTTCGCCTGGAGCGCCGCGGAGATGCCCGGACTCGACCCTGAGGTCGCCTATCACCACCTCGCCATTGATCCATCCGCTAGGGCCGTAGTACAACGTAGGCGTAGGCAGTCTCCAGAAAAAACAGAGGCTGCTGAGAAAGCTGTAAAAGACCTCCTAGAGGCAAATTTTATTTCTGAAGCCCGATATTCCACCTGGCTGTCAAATGTTGTACTCGTTAAAAAGAATAATGGAAAATGGAGGATATGCGTTGATTATATCGATCTCAACCGGGCTTGCCCGAAAGATGCTTTTCCTTTGCCTAACATAGACATGCTGGTCGACAACTCGGTCGGCTACAAAACGCTGTCGTTCATGGACGCCTACTCGGGCTATAACCAAATCCCGATGGCCCTGGGCGACAAGCACTGCACGGCATTCATGACCATCTCGGGCAACTATTACTACAACGTAATGCCCTTCGGACTGAAAAATGTCGGGGCAACTTACCAGCGCATGATGAACAAAGTTTTCCACAAACAGATCGGCGACATGCTCGAGGTGTATATAGACGACATGATCGTCAAGTCCCGAGCAGACACCGACCATGCAGCACACCTCAAGACGGTCTTTGCCCAAGCAAGACAATGTAAAATGAGGTTCAACCCTAAGAAATGCACATTCGGGGTTAAGGCAGGAAAATTCCTTGGATTCTACCTAACAGAACGAGGAATTGAAGCCAATCCCGATAAATGTCGGGCGTTCTCCGACCTCCCAACACCGACGTCGAAGAAATCGATACAAATCATGAATGGCATGCTCACGTCACTATCCCGCTTCGTCGCGAGATCCGCTCAGCACGCCCTCCCCTTCTTCAAACTCCTTCGAAAGGAAGCAGCCTTCGAATGGAATAAGGAGTGCGAGCAGGCGCTACGCCACCTAAAGCAAAGTCTATCTCAGCCGCCTGTGCTATCTCGGCCAGCCGACGGGGAGCCATTGTACTTATACTTGGCCGTTTCGAACGAAGCCATCAGTGCGGCCCTCGTCCACGAGACCGCCGACGGGCAGAAACCCGTCTACTTCACGAGCAAAGCCCTGCAAGGACCCGAAAGCAGATACCAACAGATAGAAAAGGTGGCCCTGGCCCTCGTCAACGCGGCGAGGAGGCTCAGACACTATTTTCTGGCCCACACGATCATCGTGCGAACCGACTAACCGGTGAGGCAACTCCTGGGTCGACCTGATATGGCGGGTAGAATGCTAAAATGGTCCTTAGAACTCTCCGAATTCGACATTCAGTACGAGAGTAGGAAAGCCTTGAAAGCGCAGGCTCTGGCCGACTTCGTCGCGGAAATGACCACTCATGACCCACCCCCAGGGAAGGAACACAAGTGGACCATCTTCGTCGACGGGGCATCCAGCTCGTCCGGAAGTGGCGCAGGAATCCTTCTGGAAAATGAAGAAGGTGTAGTGATCGAGCACTCCCTAGCTCTTTCCTTCCCGACGTCAAACAACCAAGCAGAATATGAGGCCCTGCTCGCAGGATTGAGATTAGCCGAGGACCTGGGAGCCCGCGAGGTACAGATCTACACCGAATCCCAACTCGTCGCCTCCCAAGTCCAGGGAAGTTACCAAGCCAAAAACGACAACCTCGTAGAGTACTTAAACTTGGTCAAAAAACACATGACAAAGTTTGTACGGGCAGAAATTTCACACGTTCCCCGCGAGCAAAACACGAGGGCGGACATATTATCCAAACTCGCGAGCACGAGAAAGAAAGGCGGGAACAAATCCGTAATCCAAGAATCCCTAGCACGCCCGAGTATCGAAAGATCCTCGACTCCAGTCGAGGTCCATGCCATTGGGGACACCTCATCCTGGATGACCCCGGTTTAAAATTTCTTGACAAAGGGAGAACTCCCGTTGAACCAGTCCGATGCGACCGTCACAAAGCGGAGAGCATGCTCCTACGTGGTGCTCGAGCACAAACTGTATCGCAGGGGATTCTCCATCCCCCTCCTAAAATGCATAGACGGATCCACAGTCCCCGAGGTACTACGGGAGATACACGAAGGGATCAATGCCCAGCACATGGGCGGTAAGTCCTTGGCGAGGAAAGCCCTTCGAGCAAGATATTACTGGCCGACGATGCAGCAGGACGCCTAGGAGCACGTTAAGAAATGCGACAAGTGCCAGAAGCACGGCGATATGCACCTCGCCCCGCCTCACGAGCTGAGCATACTATCGTCCCCATGTCCGTTCGCTTGGTGGGGTATGGATATCCTCGGACCCTTCGTGCAAGGGACTTATCAAAACAAATTCCTAATCGTGGCCGTGGATTACTTCACGAAGTGGATCGAGGCCGAGGCCCTCACGAAGATCACCTCGCATAATATCCTCCGCTTCTACAAAAGAAACATCCTCGCCGGATTTGGGATTCCGAGCGCACTGGTGACCGACAACGGCACCCAATTCACCGACCACGGGTTCCAAGACTTCGTCACCAGACTAGGGACAAAACAACACTTCACTTCGGTCGAGCACCCTCAAACAAACGGGCAGGCCGAGGCCGCGAACAGAGTTATCCTCCGCGGACTCAAACGCCGACTCGGCGAAGCGAAGAGGGGATGGGTCGAGGAGCTACACAGCGTCTTGTGGGCTTACCGCACCACGCCCCACTCAACGACGGGCGAGACCCCATTCCGACTAACATACGGGACCGAGGCCGTCATCCCGGTAGAAATCATGGAACCATCCAGACGGACAGAGCGCCCCCTCGACGAAGAAATGAACGACGAGGCACTGAGGGACGAGCTCGACTTAGTCGAGGAAATCCGATCTGGTGCAGCCCTGTGCGAAGCCACCCTGAAACAACGAGTGGCTCTGCGCCACAATGACAAGGTTATCAAGCGCGAGTTCGAAATCGGCAGCCTGGTATTAAGAAGGAACCAGAAAGACTCCCGCGAAGGGAAGCTAGCCGCGAACTGGGAAGGGCCTTATCGCGTCCACGGCACCACCGATACTGGGGCGTACTACCTCGAGCAATTAGACGGAGAGTCGTTACCACGACCATGGAACGCTGCTAAACTAAAGCAGTACTATAGTTAAAAACTACCAACACTGAGGACCCTCGACTGTCGGCTCCCGCGCCCAGTCAACGAGGAGAAACGTCCGACCCCGTAGAAAGGCCAAGGTACAGGCTCGACCTACGTCCAAATCGCATAACATGGTTCAAGTAAGAACAAGGATAATGCCCGGCGTGGACACCTCTACCGAGCTCCACCGTCGAAGTACCTATAAGGCAGAACACCCAGCTCGCGATGGGCAGTTCACACCAAGGGAAAATAGTCCCGACCGGGCCACGTACCCGACCGAGCGACTTCGCTCCGTCTGCCCGACAAATCTTCAAGAATGTCGGGCCATCTAAAAGGGTCAAAAAGGAGTCTCTCCCCTCGAGTTCACCACTTAGGTGACTCTGGCCATCGAAAAGAGGCCGAGCACATACACGAACAAAAGACAGGCAAATTTGCCAGCAAAATCACAACCACTTACGGGCACTCCTCGGGCCCATAACTTAGGCAAATCTTTGCGCAAAATCATAAAACACAAGCACGGGCACACAATCAAAATTGAAACAACGCATTCATTCAAAAATGCCCGTAGGCAACAAAGCAAATAAGATGTAAACCGACCAAAAAGGCCGGCAATATTCAAGAATACAAAGAACGGGTGCGCATGCCCAAAAGAATGTGAACGGGCACGTAGGCTCAAAACAAACATCAACAAAGCACGCAGGCCCCACCACTATCTCACACTTCGGCTTCCCCCGAGCTACCATCACCAACAACAGGAGAGTCGGGCGGAGGCATGACCTGACCATCGATAATCTGCGACATATGGCTCACCCCTTCAGTGTTCAAGCCGGGATTTAACAAGGAAAGTTGGCTGACCGCGGCTTCGAAGTCGTCCGCCATAGCTCCGACACAGTCCCCCTCGAGAAGTTGAATACGATCTACCAGTTCCAATCGACTCCTCAGAAGAGTTGTGTCCTCCGATTCATCCTCGGCAGGAAGCATAACAGCCTTTAGGTCCTCGACCTCCCTGGCAAGGCGCCCGTTGTCGAGTTCCAGTCGTTCACGATCCGCACGAAGAAGGTCCCTCTCCTCGGCCAGTTTCCCCGAGCTCTCTCTCTCCAGAGTCAGCGCCTCCGTCTCCGCCACCAGCAGCTCAGCTTGCTCGCGGAATATCTCCTCGGAGCGCTCCAGGCAGCTTTCAGCTTTCTCGAAGTCGAGGTGAGGGCAGCTTTCTCCTGCTCCAACTCCTTGACACGGTCAGCATCCTCCCCCTCCTCGGCCAGTACAACGGCCATTTCGACCATCTTCACCAGCCCGACCATGTTGGCGGCCAGGTGTCTTCTCTGGCTTTCCTTGTTCATCCGACGGATGGTTTCAGCTTCGTCGGGATTCACAGACAAAGGAAACCCCTCGAAGAAACCCTCCTCCTTAAAGCAAGGGGGCAACCCGAAAGACCTCACAGCACTGGAGTCCTCGCCGACTTCCGGCTGACTTTCCACCCGATTCCTTTTTCTCTGTATCAGGTCGGTGTGTGGCTCGACCTCCTGAACATCCGGAGTCCCTCCTGAAGCAGCCCCTGAGCTAGGTGGCGAGTCCACCCTCGTCGCTTGAGATATGCTCGGGCTATGTGGCGGGCCCATCCTCGTCGCCTGAGGAAGTCTCACCACCCTCTTGTTCACCTTCCTATCACAAGACAACTTCAGGAGCCTCTCCCTTTCGCCCAGCCATCGAACCTGCACGAAAGAACTCGGGTTAGTGCCGAGCAAATAGGCAAACAAGTAACAAGTAAAGAAATTCAAAACAATAAACGAACTAGCAAACACGCGGCCTGCCCAAAGGTCTGGCACTCCACGAGTGCCTTCGTGTCAATTGGCCGAGCCTCGAAGGTCGGATAACCTTCATCGTCCAGAATATCCTCCCCCTCCCTCATGGCCCATCTGGCGGGGTGGAAGCTATCAACATACCGACAAAGAGTATCGTAAGCCTTCTCGTCTTCGGAACTCATATCGCCCGCGGACGTATGGTAATATCCTGTACCGTGCTCGTAATGCCTCGAGATCCAATGCACGGGAAATTTGGCCGTGCGTCCCAACACCGGACGTCCTTCACCGTCCAAAAGGGCCTCCCCGTCATCCTCGGTTATGACCGCTTCCTCCTCATACACGGACTCCAAACCTGCTGTGGTAACCGGCCTCACCACATACCACTTGTCTTTAAAACCCCGCACGGAGTCCATGTACATCCTGAAAAGTCTCTTCGACTGTTTCAGGGAAACCCAGCTATGCTTTCCTCCCCGGGATTGCCGCTGTAAGTGGAAGACTCTGAAAAAGAGGGGTATGGTCGCCCCAATCCTCAGAAAACGACATGTCAGCTCAAACGCCCGGATAAACGCGAGCGAATTGGGGTGAAGCTGCGACGGGGCCAGCCCCAGGTGGCTGAAGACCCCGACCTGGAAATCACTGAAGGACAACTGTAACCCAAGGTCTTTAAAGGCAATCTCATACATAGGGAAACTGTACTCGGGGAACACCGAGCAAATTCGGGCAGTGAAAGATGGCCGAGTGACCACGAAATTCTTCTGGAAACCGGGCTGGTCGTGGCCCGCCTCAAGGATAGTGTACACCCTCCGACTACGTCGACTGTAGACCGAAGCTATCCCTCTAGGTTCAGCACCCACCCAGTCCAGCAGAGGGTCCTCTACGGTGTCAACCAAACTCACATTCTCGTCGGCACTTTGCTCTTCCACCTCGGGCCGTCCTGAAGAGCACGGTTCATCCGCCATAGTTACCTACAAAGCACGGGAAACCAATCAATTGGGCGCGAAACCATTCGCTCTCCATAACAGACGAGATGAAGGGCACGACAAACCACGTCGCTCCATGCACGACTGCAAAGTTGGTGTTTTGGAACAAAAAACAACAGCCACCTCCCCGACTCCCAAATACCTCGACAGGTCCTCCTACAAGTCGCCTAAATAGACCGACAACTCGGTCACTCATGAATACGTCGACCTAGGGCATGAACATAGCGAGCAAAATCATAAAGCCTAGAGCTAGAGCTATGAGTCTACCGGGCACGATCATGAATTAGGCGCCCTGGATCATAAAGACCCCGAGCAGCATTGCAGATTCAAACATAAACTATGTGTTTACCGGGCACAAGCATGCGCATGCCGGACATACGTATGGATCCGCCGAGCTACATATGAATCTACCGGGCTAATCCCAGGCGTACAGCCTCTAAATGTCTAAACACGATGAAAAATCATGCATCACAACAGAAAAATAAACGAGACAAGTCACTTACTTGGAATCAAGAAGGAGATTTGACGACGGAGGAAAGGAATCAGCGGCGGAGATCGCGGCGGTCCTATAAAAATATGGAAGAACAGCAACAGCAGAAAGAGAGTGAAGAGGAGAGGCGCGAAGAGTGGAAACATGTTCTGGGTCCCAAGGACCCTATTTATAGTGATGACGTGGAATACCAAACGTCACCTCGTGCAACCACGGATCCCCCTCCTCGATGCACAGCTCCCCTAGGCAATGATGACCCTATCCTTATAGGGTGGCGGCACAGTTCCCAAAAGAGACCTCGCGTGCTCGACAGACGCAGGCTGTCAAGAAAACCCCGAGCATTCCTCGCGGGGAACCTGTCCACGAGCACGATACAGGGAAACCCTCGAGTACCCCACGAGGAGCGACATCTCTTGCCCGGATACGGGGCCCCGAAACGGAAGCAACCTAAGATCAAGTCATGGCTCCTAACTCAAGGAACCACGACTTGGGGGGCTCCTGTTCTAGACTGGACCGGGCTGGCCCAAGAGCAACGATAAAGGCCCAATCCAAACGAACTTGCTAGGGGTCACGCCGACCTAAGAACCATAACTATGCCCGACATATGTCTCTGGGCGACATCCCCGTCCTCGTGCTATCCAACTCAACCTCAGCTCGAGCACTTCTTCAGCAGCAGACACGGTCCACTGCACTCTCAACGGGGCCCCGAAAAGACCGTGTCCTTGTCCGCCCGCACTTCACGCAAGATATCCAGGAAGGGGACCACGTGCGGGTCCCCACTACGCACGTAGAACCTGGCAGTTCCTCCATTGGGCCAAACCTGCCTGGCCCAATGAAGGAACCTTGGCCCAGCGCTAGGGGCTATAAATACCCTCTGTTTCCAGAGGGTCAGGTATTTATTCTATCACATATACTCACTTTGACTGCTAGTACTCTTACTTACTTCAGCATCGGAATGCCTTGCAGGTACCCCCCCCCCCCCCACCTCGTTCAAAACTTCAGCTCGGAGCCAGCCGTGACGGTCTAAGTCTGATCAGGTCAGATCAGAAGTCAATTACATAAGGGGAAGGTGTTAGCACCCCTCACGTCTATGGTACTCTACATGATCCACTCTTGTTGTTCTAATCAAAGGGTGTGTAAAAATCTAAAGCCTGGAATGCTAAGGGAATGCATGCAAGAGTTATGTACAAAAAATAAAGTTTTTATTAGTTGTGCCCTTCGCAGTTGCGAACCTTTGTGCCTACATATCCTCTTCATGCAATGAGAGACAGGGCACTCATAGTTCACCTAAACATGTGTTTTGGTTTGTTGTGTGTTTTTATGAACAATGCTGGCGAAGCATGTCTTTTTTGAAAGTTTTCAAAAGAAAAATCCCCAAGGAGAAAAAGAAGTTTGATTGGTTGAGTGTTTTTGTTGTGAATAATAGCAAATAATTCTCAGGGGAGGGACATCAACTACTTCTCCACTTATTTGTGAAAAGGGTTATGTATTGGATCATACTAAAGACTATGGATGAAAGAAAGAACAAGGTTCAGAATATATCGCCTCATTCTTTTCCCACCGCTTAAGGCTTGTGACATATGATCCGCGTCGTTTATTCATTAAGTTTTTTGAGTTTTTGAGAAGAAAAGAAGTTTTAGTTTTAGAGATGCAAAAGAGGGGGAAAAAATCTAAAAGAGACTAAAGTCTTAATGTTGTCATGTACGATGGACCTAAAGTTAGGATGAAGGAGAAAATTTTATCCTAAAATTATCATGCTTGGATTAAAGGCCTTAGGTCTAATTTAATTCAATTTAATCAAAAATTAAAATTGAATTAAAAGGTCTTAAAGAAACATGGCATAATCAACCAAACAATCATAAAAGAAGATTAAAATTTATTCTAATATTTTTTACATTTTTTATCATGTCAAAGAAAAGTAAAGAAGAATTAAAAGTTCTATTCTAAACAATTAACCAAATCAAATAAATAAAAAATTACAATGAAAAATAAGTCAGGAGGTACAAGAAGATAATTAGTATTGGGCTTAGCAATTTTGAGCCCAACAACAAAAATAGTAAAACAGAAAAATAATAAAAGAAATTGGATTGGAACACGCAATGCAGGGGGTGTGTCTAAAGTAAATTTCGTTGGGCTTGTGGATCCTATATGAAGGTATAGTCTTAAGATTAGTAAATTTCGTTCGATAATACTCACAGTTTCAATAACAACAATGGCACAATTATCTCACTGTCTCCGCAATGAATGGTAACAACAAAATGTTTCACTAAATTCTCACGTTATCATCCTTCCGTGCACTCTCGGTTTACTCTCATTGGTGAAGAACAAACAACAACATAAATTTCTTATGATTCAAACAAAATCACATCAATAACAACAAATATCCACAACAACATAGCAAGGCAAAGCAATATGTTTGAGGAAAGGAAAAGGAAAACTCACAAGGTCGGAGCTAGTCCGAAGGTTCTCCGATGCTGATGTCGACGAGAAAGAAAACCAGAGGTAAAGTTGCTCCTTCTTATCTTTAATATTGTAGAGTCAATTCTGAAAATACGTTGTGTTGCTTCTTTTAGCTTATGAATATGAAATTTGGATGAAATTTTCAGTTGAGTTTAGAGGGGGAAATGCAAGATCTGTCCCAAGATGTTTAACTAAATGTTGGCCATTGATAATTATGAATGGAGGGTCAAGATTAAATTGTGATTGAAGTTTTGGATGAAGCTTGAAATTTTGGGATTTGAATTTGCTGTAAACCAAAATCGCATGAAGCATGTGCATGAATAACTTTGCATGTGGTCCCTTCAATCAACTTTTTTTTTAATCTATTTTAATAATAATAATGGAAATAAGACAAAATGTTAGCAACAAAAAAAAATAAAATAAAAATGTAAATAAAGTAAAAAAAAGAAAAAGACTAAAGAAAATAATTTTAATTTTGATTCTAATTTAATAATAATTCAATTTAAAAATAAAAAATTGAATTAAAATAAAAAGTCGAACCAAAATTATTTATCAAGATAAAAAAATATTTTTAAAATAACCAAACTAAATTTTAAATTGAATTTTCGTTAGAAATTCAATTAAAATCGAATGTGTTCATAACTTGAAGCTTGAATTGATTTTAAAGACAATATTAAAGTTAGTCGGACGATTGGATCAAAACGACTAGATAATCCAATAATTAGAAATCATGGATTATAAGTAAAGTTGATTTTAATCTGAGAAACTTTGACTTTTCGTGACTTTGACATTTTCGTGCATTCCATACATCATGATGAACATCTCTCGCAATTAGCCAATGAATTTAACGATTTTATGATAATAAATGAGGCTTGAGAGAATCATGCCTAAAGTTATAGGTCATGTCATGAGGAAAACTTTGAAGAAGGTAGAACTTGAGATATGGAGAGAAAGTTGATGCTTAAGATTCGCAAGATTCCCTGTTCAAGTACTTTGAAGAAACCTTAACCTTGAGGGAGACTGATGCAGGAGAGCCTCTCATGAGGAGAACCCCTAATTCACTCCATACTTGATCACAAGAGATTGAAAACCCTATTCTTTTGAGAAATACAAAGAAATAAACTATGATTCAAGACCTTGGTGAGTTTTGGAGAAGAATAGCCTTGTAGCCTGATAAAGAAGGAATCCTCAATAGCCATGGATCACAACCCTAATTCCACCCTTCACTACTTGAAGAAGAACCAAACGAATCAGAAGAAATAAGCTTTTATTGGATATATACACCTCAAACTACCGTGAAAACCCTAGCTTGCATGATTACTGATGTTTTGAACCCCCGGTGCCTTATTGTATGGATGTGTGATTATGCAAATGTCCTAATGAAATGTATGCCGATGGAATGTTAAGCCTAAGCCATATAAAAGAAAATTGGGAGGGCAAATTTTAGGGTGCAACAAGAATACACCAAAATTTCATCGATGGACGCAACAACAAAACTGAACCCTCACTGTTAATCTCCTTTTAGCAACAGTTCGGTGATCCCTCACTAGAATCAGTTTCTCGCTCCTGATCCACACCTCTGGACCATAGCACACTAAATTGAACCGAAGTTCGTACACCATGATGCATGATTTCAACAATAACATGCATATATACACATGCAATCAGCCTCTCTTCTGACCATGTACTTGCCAATAAGGCCATTTCAACACGACGAATATAATATGCTCATATTCAACAATGCAACATTACAATATTCGTCCCCATTCATAATTTACATACAAAGAAAATTAGTCTATTAATCATGTAATAATTAATTAGTTATATCAAATACAACCAACAGTAACTAATTATCAACTAAACTGCAAAACAACATCAAAATTCTGAACTGACAACTCGAACCACACAAACTGGGACAAAATTGCCCCTTCTGACAGCATGACGGGCAGCCTGTCACCAAGGTGACGTCTACCATCAACCCAAAAACCCCAACCTGACATTCTAATAACAACCGACTTGTAAATCTAAGCCTGGAGACGATGATGATCTCCCCCTTATCTTAGTGACACATGTCACCTCACTTAAGGTGCCTGACAGTCAGTCCGTCATATGGGCGACACCCGTCGCGCGTCACCCTGCACCAGAATGTGAAAAACACAAAAATTCACCATGGGGCTAAATGGGAACCCCAATTTCTGATTACTAGCATCCCAATTCACCCAGAAAAATATAACACTCATAATACCATCATTATAATATGATAACTTACATAATTTCGCAATTTATTCAACAATTTCATGAAATTCATGTTTATGTCTCAAAACTTCAAACCTCAACAATGACATATATCACATAGGATATTAACAATATTAATCCCACACAAATTGAGTAATGTATATCAGAAAACAATAACATACAATCATCAAGTTTTGGATTAACATATAATAACTACAAATTAGAATATATTCAATACAAATCCTAGAGGAGGGTAAGGGTCCCTCTCTATCCTTCATACAAAACACCAATATAGAAGCACTTTCTCCCCTTACCTCAAAATCCTAGTAGTAATTGCTCTTCAATAATAGTGAATTATCTTCTTCATCTTAAGCCCTTTGTCTGTTTTCTCTTTTCTTCAAAAACTCTAATTTCACGTTCTGACTGCTATAGATTAACACCAACCTTAAATAATTAGATTAACCTAATTATTCCATCTTACTTACAATTCTACTTTTCTCCCCTCAACTATTCTCCTCGTACTCTTATTTTCCTTTTTTTCCTTTATCTCATTTTAACCACAACTCTACAATATCCATTATTTTCTTATCTTATTGTAATTAATTAAAAATAACTATTAAATTTATTATTTCTAACTATTTTAATAATTTTATCAACCCATCAATACTCTCACTACACTTCACCATATACCACATACACATATAGAAATCACAATGTATTTAATTAAAAGTATATCACATACTAAATAATTAAATAAAAACATAAATAATTCAATTAAATAATTTAATCAAATTTGAGGTGTTACATCAGACATAGAGCCACATGTCAAAATTTAACTGTGAAATGTTTCTTACCACGAGGTGATATTTAATGCATGTGTTTCTAATCACGAGACGATATTTAATATGTATGTTCTAAATGTTATTTAATGTGCATGTCCCATGCAAAAAGTGTCTATCACTAGGCCATCTTGTTCATTGTGATATGTTTTACTATTCACTTGCATATATTACACAATCGATTTTTTTAAATAACTAGTTTTTTTCAAACAAAAAAAAAATCAAATAGCCATATTTTTAAATATTTTCCAAACTAACTACTTTTCAAACAATTTTTTTGTACCATAGAGCATGTGTCAGCGTTTGTGGCACATGTACTCTAATTTGGTCTTAGGCGTCATTGCATGTTGTTGTACCCCAAAATTTGCCCTCGCGTTTTTCCCCAAGAAATCTCAGCTTCAAGCCTTTCCTGATTTTTTCAAACTGGCTCAAGAATCGGACAAACGGACTTTTCTCGTTAGTCAAAACAAAATTAGGGTTTTATTGATTTTCAGGACTCTGAATTATTTCAAACAGTTGGCTTAGGGTTTTGGATAATTTTTGGTTCAATTTTGATCAGGCGAGCGTTATTTGGCATTTAATCAGGAGTTAAGGTTTTGTGGGCATATTCTCAGAAAGATTAAAATTCTACAGCACTTTGCAGTGTATTCCGAGATTCGGGTTAAAATTCGCGTTGTTTTGATTTAATCAGTGAAAGAGACAGTGGTTTGAATTCATGTTGTTTGAGCCAGTCAAAGAAGGTGTGCAGTTTGGATTTACAGTACTTGGTAAGAATCAATAAAAAAAAGGATTGCGTCTGATCAGTTTATGTGTTCGACTGTGCGTTGCTTTGAATGATGGAGACGTCAAGTTCATTTATTTTGATCAACAAGGTTTAGTTGATTATTTATGGTTCTAAGAATTAAATACTTGAAATTTAACTTTCATTTTATTTAATTTAAGGGATTATAAATAACAAGTAAATAATTAAAGAAAAGGAATTGAAAAGATTTAATCAATAGAATTTTTTATTTCATATTTAATAGTTGTTACAATTATTATTTGGATACAAGTATTTATTACGAAGTATTTAAAATAATAATGGTTTACAAATAATTAAATTGAAAATAAAAATTATCCTATTTTTTCTAAACATTTTCCAAGTCCCTAATCTCTTCATTCTTCACTCCGCTCCGGTGTTCCATTATTCATCTGCAAAAGAAAAGAGAAAGTCAGAAAGCAGTTAAATTGGAAAAGACAGTTAAAATTAGACTCATCATTAAGGGCCACTGACTGGGATCAGTTAACCCTCTCCGCAAATCACGGGATTTCTCCCGGTTCACAGAGAGGGAAGAATTTTTATGCAAAGTTGAAAAAATGCAAATGTCAAAATGCATAGAATATCAAACTGCATAGTTTCAAAATCTCAAACTTCAAATTCAAACCAAATTGAAAAAAATCCAAGTTACCACTTTCTATCAAAAGCCAAAAGTGCAACCTACTGTCAAAAATACAAAAAGTCTACCCAAGCTGTCAAAAAAGATTTGGTAAAGATATGGAAGATATCACAAAGTGTACCAAAGCTGTCAAAAAGAGATAAAGAATATGCAGAAGTTATTTGTTATGCAAGCTAACTCTAAATCATCATTTCCCAAGGGCCACTTTCAGAAAAGTACAGATATAAGCATAGTTTAATATTTAAACTGTACTATAGAGAGAGAAAGAAGAGAGTTAGAAGCAGGTTTTCAGGCTTAGGCAGGATAGGCAGAACTGTCACCAAAAGACAAAAAGAAAAATATACAAACTACACAAACTCCTACTGCATAAGTCCAGAATTTTGAACAAAGTAAATCAATATAACTTGCCAAGACCACCATACTGTCAAACAACCAAGCCAAAAACTAGAAACAAAAAGCCATAACCTCATACCTGTCTCAAGAACCAAACATCCTGTAAAACACCTCAAAAAACCATTACAAAACACATACCATAAACCTGCTGAAACCATACATCAAACAAAACACCAAGCCTGTACCTTTAAACCTTCAAAACCTGATATGCGAGCCTAACCAAAACCATTACAAGCACATAACATAAACATACTGTCACACCACATAAAAACCTAAACATGCTGAACCTGTCACAAAGCAAAGAAAACACATAACCTACTGCAAGCAAAAACCTGTGTGAGTCCAAGCCTCAGAGAACAAGGTCCTGAATCAAAACAACATCAACCACCATAAATCAACCTGCATTAAGCCAACCTGCTGGCACCAACATAACAAAATTATCCAAATCCCTCAAATTATCCAAATCCCTCAAGCATGTCCAAATCCCTCAAGCATACTCAAGCCATTCATTGTAAAAGATAAGCTTGAGCTTTTCAAAGCCTCAAGGCTCTAAAAAAGCATCAAGCCTTCAAGCCCTCAGAATCCTGGATTCATCATGGGGCGAGGAGGAAACATGTCAAATTAGGCAGTTCAGAAGAAGGCAAACTCAACAGAAGTTCAAGGCAACAAGAGAAGAAGAGAGAAAGTTCGTCCAGCAACAACAATTCAAAGCATCAAAGTCTCAGAAGAAAACGACATATTCAAAGGCAACACTCAACTCAACATAATCAATATAAGCATTCAGAACATACTGATACCAAGGCATCCGGAAGTGCGTGTACAAGGCCCTCAGACCTCTGAGATCATCACAGGGCAACATAAACAAGCGTACAGTGGCAAAAAGGGACAGAAGAAGAAGAAGAGGAAAGAAGGATGTAACAGGTTTTCAGTACAAAGAACACATCATAAAACCTAAGCAAGAGGGTTAATACAGAAGTACCGGGAGACCTTGCAAAGCTAAGTTCATCACAGCACTGCGTTCTCCACCCACCGGCCGTCCTCAGCGCCTCCACTCCGCCTCTCCTCCATCTCCAAAGTCAGGTAGTACAATCTTCTCCCTCTTCTCTTCTCCTTCATCTCATAATAAAAGATAAAAGTTAAGATTCAAATAAAAAACGCATGCAATCCGTAAAAGAGATAAAAACATAAACATTAAAATCTAACCTTGTATCAAGAGAACACGGAGCTCATGCCTTGGAGGGAAGAGAGGTTTGGGGGGTGACGCTGGTGGCTGGACGGAGGAGCCATGATCAGAAGAGAACGTTGAACGAAAAGTACAAGCACGCGCCGCTGCCAACCCTAAACGCTTTGTCCTAACTGAATGAAAACATGAAACCCTAAAATTATTCTGACCCCCAAACGGGCCTTGCCCGTTCTGCATTGACCAAAGCCCATTAAAATTTTCACTTCTTTCATAAAACATTCCATATTAACACTAACTTCTTTTCTTTTTATTATAAAACCATATTTTCTTTTTTCTTTTTATTTATTCTTTACAAAAAAAATCACATTAATGCTAAAGTATATAAAAACACTTTTTTTATTTAAAATACCTAATTTAAATTATATTTGTACATAACAATTTAAAAATACTTTTTAACATACATAATTTAGTTTTGGACATTTAATACTTTTTGTATAAAAATACATTTTTATCATATAATTAAAATTGAAAACATTTTTTAATTAAAATATATCTTTGTACATAATAGACAAAATACATACTTTTTCTAATATTAAAATTCTTAAAACACTTAATTAAAACATTTTTTTAATATAATAAACAATGATACATCATTTCACAATTTAATTAAAACTTGAGCATTTAATTTAAAACATTTTTCTTTTATACATATTAGAGATACACAAATCAAAGGTTCCTTAAAACGCATATCTAGGTCAAATACCCTAATACGCTTCAATTTCACATTTCGCATTTGTAAAATAATCACCATACTCATATACATGTACACTTACACAAATACATTCACATTGCCCTATACACATTTTTTTTATCCTATATTTGTATATTCGATATTTACATTTTGATCGCAAATTCGATTTGGTTGTAACTTATTGGATACTATAAGTCTCATCCCCTTTTGTACATTTATACCCCCACTCCCGGACACTATTTTGTAATAGCGTAGATTTTACATTCCGCAATTTACAGTTTTCCAATTATACCATGGTTAGACCTAGGGTTTGCATGTACATAAAATCAAACGCTAGATAACCTAATACAAGACAAATACATGTAATCAATACACAATCACACTTGCACCCTCTAGGGTAATCCCATATGTTGCCTTCCAAAATGGGCCATGCTTGCACGTCGAGTGTCTTTGGCAAAACAAAATCAAATGATCATAAGTCTCAAAGTGTTGCCTAAACGGAATGATCATAGTCCCTTCAAAGCAAATTGCCAAAGACACTTGGCATCATTGCATTCATGGTCCATACGATGACCCGCGCCCGTCCCGAATAAACTTCCTAAACGCAAGATTGTCCACCAAATTCAATGGTGGAACAAAATTGTTAAAAAGGGTTAAAACATAACAAAAACCTTTGAGTACAATAGGGTAGACAAAACTCTTAGTTACTTGAGATCAATTTGCAAAAACGCTTGCCTTCTTTTCAAAAACCACAATCCACAACACTTTCAAACAAACTCCCAAAAACATTTGAAACATCTTTTCGAAAAGATCCACACTTTTGTAAAACACTCAATCACGAGTCAAATACATTAGTTGCCTAAGACAAGGCATCTTCTTCCAAAATATTTTCAAAAGCACCCACACACACACCATTTTCAAGCAATCAAAAATCAAGGCAAGTGATCTAAAGAACCAAGTAACTAAGAGCCCATGGATAACCATGGATGAAAAGGGTGCTAATACCTTCCCTTTTCATAATCTACCCCCCGAACCCACGAAATATCTCAAAAGGTTTTTGCTGTGCTTTTTTAACCTTTCCTTTAGGATAAAATAAAAAGTCGGTGGCGACTCTTGCTCAACCGCACAAGTGCGAATACGAACGCAAAACCTCAAGTCAGTTCTCCCACCGTATCACAGAACTGGCGACTCTGCTGGGGAAAATTTTAAAGTGGGGTTACCTTAGGGTTTAGATCACCTTTACTTTCAATTGATTGCTTTGTTTGCTTTACATTTGTGGGCTGTGTATCGGAGTTTTATAGATCCTAACCCGGATCTGGGGAAACCCTTTTAGGTAGCATAATCTGCGAGGGACCTGTCCGGGGTATACCGACGTTGGGTGAAGCAGTGGCTACGTTGGTGTGGCGCTTTGGTCTGTACCGATATCCCTCATGTTGAAACGGGGAGAATATGGGTCTTCCAAGGAGTCGTTAAGCACCAACCGACCTTAGAACCCTAATTGACCAACTTGGCCATTAGAACAGTAGCAGTATGCTACACTCATTGAGGCTAAACTCTCGAGATGGTTCCGGCCGCGAGAAAAGGTTGCGATGCTGGAGTTATGACCGATTGAGGGTAGCCAATGATATGAGATCCTCTAGAACCCGGTTACTTTTGATAAGACAGGTTTTAACCAACAAACTGAAAGAGGGTAGTACCTGAATCTCATGCAAGCCTAAACCTAAGGCCTTGTGTGCTTTGTGTGAATATGTTTGCCTGTATATACACTCACTTGTTTGTGCATACATGTACATAACATCATGACATCATACCATAGCATTTTTAATAACCATTTCAAGGATCTCGAGGGTTCTTTTGATGCAGGGTTACGTTGAACCAGACATCTATCCAGGGGAAAGAGGTTTCTCCTCTAAACCAATCCAGTCAAAGTTCAAGTGCAACAACTTGAATCAGTGGCTATGACCCACTCGACATGGTGAGCTTGATTCTCGTGGAAAGACATCCACCGATACAAAGTTCCCCAATCAAAGTTCGAGTACAACAGCTTGAATCAGTGGCTATGACCCACTTGACATGGTGAGCTTGATTCTCGTGGAAGGACGTCCACCGGTGCAGAGCTCTCCGATCCAAGAGCAAAGTTCAACCTCTAACAATTTCTTGTGTTTACCCCAAGAGATCCTCGAAAACATTGCATATATACCATACATATCATTGCATAACAGGTTTCTCCCCTACAGGTATCCTTATTCTTCCTACTGTTTATTTCAGTAAGATGGATATGGAACAAACAGTGAAAGAGCTCCAGGCTCAAAATGCTCAATTCCAACAAATGCTGCTGGCTATGGGTAAAGGGCAAGAGGATATGACAGCTCTTCTTCTCAAAGACAAGAAGAAATCCAAGAAGGCAGCCCGCATCCTGAACTTGAGGAGAAGGCCTAAGACCCAAGACCTTGCAACTCCATCCAACACAGTGGTTAGTCTTGAGGAAAACCACAATGTGGAGATTGATGAAGAGGAAACTGATTACTCCGAAGAGCAATATCCTCTCACTGATGACAAGTACAAAGAGTTGGAGGATCGCCTCAATGCTATGGAGATCCAACAAATACCCGGCTTGGATCTAGGAGACTTGGGTCTAGTTCCTGGATTGGTCATCCCTTCAAAGTTCAAAGTTCCTACCGTTACTCTATACGACGGAGTTTCTTGCCCTAAGATGCATCTAAGGTCTTATGTCCGCAAGATTCAACCATACACAGCTGATAAGAGGCTTTGGATCCATTTCTTCCAAGAAAGTCTAGTAGGGGCTCAACTCGAGTGGTTCTATCAATTGGAGAGTTCTCGCATCCACACCTGGGAAGATCTAGCCGGGGCTTTTTACGAACAGTATCAGTACAATGCTGATCTCGCACCAACTCGTGTGCAGTTGCAGAACATGACCATGGGTTCTGACGAGAGCTTCAAAGGGTATGCTCAAAAGTGGAGAGATTTGGCTGGTAGGGTGCAACCCCCTTTAATTGACAGAGAGCTGATTGACATCTTCATGAGAACTTTGACCGGGCCTTTCTTTAATCACTTAATTGGAAGCTCTTCAGCCGGATTCACCGAGCTAATACTGACTGGCGAAAGGGTCGAGGCTGGCATCAAGAGTGGAAAGATCCAGGGAGCCACAACCTCCGATACTCAGATAATTCCCTACAACGGAAAGAAAGAGTCCAATGCCGCGAACAGTCAAAAGGGTCGTCATGACCAACATATAGGGGCAATCTTGATCCCTAATCCTATACCTGCTCAACAAAGACAGGGGCATCAGTATAAGGAGGTCGCACCTAAGAGGCAGTTCACCAAGATCAACATGTCACTGTCTCAGGCACTGCAACACTTGTTGAAGAGGGATATGATTACTTTTAGGGCTCCTCTCCGGAACCCAAATACTTCTGCTCCTACCTATCACCCCAATGAAAGATGTGAATACCACTCTGATAGCCCGGGGCATGATACCAACAACTGTTGGCCTCTGAAGAACAAGATCCAAGACATGATCGATGCCAAGGAGATTGAATTTGGTCCCTCAGAGACTCCAGCATGATCACTCCTCCTGTGCCAAATTATTGAGATTGTATTTGTTTCATTCTGAATTTTCAAAGTTGTAATTTCTTTTGTTGTCAAACAATTATCTGTTGATGTTAAACTCTGTTTTCATTAAGGCATTGCATATGTTTGTCTTGAATTCATCCATGCGTTTCACTACTCTTATGCTTTTCTTTATGATATTTAAACTCTTGATAAAAAGCTGTAAGCCTTTAGAGGGAGGATGACGAAACAATACCATGATCTTATACAGTATGCTTTTGAACAGACCTTGCTGATGAGGTACAGGCATTTCTTTCAATTCCCAAACACTGGAGTTATAAGGAAGTTAATCCCTAGTCAACCCCTTCGAGCCAAAGAAGTAGGAGTTTTCTATTCTAAACAATCGAAACCTTTGATATAAACCTGGGGCAGGGTAGTATCTCAGTTAATTCAAGAGAAACGCGCATTGAAATCGCAAACTCTCAGTTCACAATACAACGAACGACGTCAAAAAAAAAAAAAAAGCATTCCTTTGGAATCAAAAGACAAGGGTGGTTCCCTATCACATAGACAGTCAATCCCTCAAAAGAGAAAAGCCCGCCGAGCCAAAATCTATAAAGGAGGCTTAAGAAAGCTGGGGCGTCCCGCTGACAGTAATCCCGGAAAACGGTAACAGTCAGGCAAAAATTAGGGATAACAAATCAAAATCAAAATAGTGAGGTCATTACAAAATCCTCAACAACAGGAAAACTGTTGAAAAAGAAAAAGGAGATGATGACTGTCTCCCCAAATTCAACTGGTGAACCATCGCCCAAAAGTCGTTCCAAACTCAAAACAGAGTGTGACGCACAATTAACTGAGCTTAGGTTGAAAAACATCACGAAGAGCGGGTGGGTACAAATATACTTTGAGCCTTTATCCTTTGTTTCTTAAACCGTGAACCAGGCCACATTACAACCCTTCAAAAGTCCTAATTGAAGCATGGGTTAGTTCGAAAGCATACTGTTACAAAAGGTATCCTGACTCCTGTAGGGCTTTGCTCTAAATCTTGTGTTAACTTGTCTTATGAAAAGTTTTCTGCTAAAAACGCATTTTTCAAAACTTCGAGACAAACATAAACTTTGCATTGTTTGAATATCACTGTCTGCATTTGGCTTTTTGTTTGACAGCGAAGAATTTCACACGACGAATGTTCGGAGGAACGAAAACTCTCTCAGTGAGCAAAATTACTTCAAGAGGATGACACTTCCATTATAAATCTCCTATCAACAAGGGGCATTACATGGGGCAGTCCAGTCAAGATTTCAACAGATCTTTCGAAGTTCAGTTAACCTGGGGCAGTCCAGTCAAGATTTCAAGAAATCTCTCAATATGTAGAGTAATCTGATTCAAGACTCCTTCATCACTTGGGGCATTCGAATGTCAAAAGTGTTCAACAATTTCCTTATCACCTCAAAAGACATGATATAGTTCAAGATGTGACCCAGACATGGCGACATTCTATAACTCATTCAAACCTTCTTCAAGATATAGTTCAAGATGTGACCCAGATTTGGCGACATTCTATAACTCATTCAGACTTTCAAGATATAGTTCAAGATGTGACCCTGATTTGGCGACATTCTATAACTTACTCAGATCTCCTTCCAGATATAGTTCAGATGTGACCCTGATTTGGCGACATTCTGCAACTCATTCAGAGATTCCTTCCAGATATAGTCAAGATGTGACCCAGAGATGGCGACATTCTATAACTCATTCAGACTTTCAAGATATAGTTCAAGATGTGACCCTGATTTGGCGACATTCTATAACTTACTCAGATCTCCTTCCAGATATAGTTCAGATGTGACCCTGATTTGGCGACATTCTGCAACTCATTCAGAGATTCCTTCCAGATATAGTCAAGATGTGACCCAGAGATGGCGACATTCTATAACTCATTCAGACTTTCAAGATATAGTTCAAGATGTGACCCAGAGATGGCGACATTCTATAACTCATTCAGACTTTCAAGATATAGTTCAAGATGTGACCCAGAGATGGCGGCATTCTATAACTTATTCAGATCTTCTTCCAGATATAGTTCAAGATGTGACCCAGACATGGCGACATTCTATAACTCATTCAAACCTTCTTCAAGATATAGTTCAAGATGTGACCCAGATTTGGCGACATTCTATAACTCATTCAGACTTTCAAGATATAGTTCAAGATGTGACCCAGACATGGCGACATTCTATAACTTATTCAGATCTTCTTCCAGATATAGTCAAGATGTGACCCAGAGATGGCGACATTCTATAACTCATTCAGACTTTCAAGATATAGTTCAAGATGTGACCCAGAGATGGCGACATTCTATAACTTATTCAGATCTTCTTCCAGATATAGTTCAAGATGTGACCCAGACATGGCGACATTCTATAACTCATTCAAACCTTCTTCAAGATATAGTTCAAGATGTGACCCAGATTTGGCGACATTCTATAACTCATTCAGACTTTCAAGATATAGTTCAAGATGTGACCCAGACATGGCGAAATTCTATAACTTATTCAGATCTTCTTCCAGATATAGTCAAGATGTGACCCAGAGATGGCGACATTCTATAACTCATTCAGACTTTCAAGATATAGTTCAAGATGTGACCCAGAAATGGCGACATTCAGTAACTTATTCCAGACCAACACCTACAGCAATCAGAGGACTCTCGCAATCCCCAGCCAGAGAATCCTCCGGAATTCAATTCCCCTCAGAGTTTAAGCTTCAATATCCCCAGCGGAGCCAGACCATTGAACCTTCTCCCCACAGAGTTTCAGAGAGGGCAGATCCTGAGTTCCCCAGTGAAGTCGCCAGAGTCACTTCCCATCAAGCTGAAGATTCTCAATCTGGCCTCCCCAGCATGAGTCTACTAGTTTGGAACTCCCCAGTAGAGGTCATCAGGAATTCTCTTCCCCAGCAGCAGCCAAGGACTTATCCTCCCCGGCAGCAGTCAAGATGCTTTCATCTTCAGCCATCTCGGATTCATTTATCCTCAGCAAGTTTATCTCATCAGCTCACATACGCATCCATCACATTCATAAATATTGATGTCACGTACATTGCATCATGCATCATAACATTGCATACAACTAACCCTTCACCTTTTCAGGTAAGATCAGTCGACAGACAAAGATCATCTCCCGAGATTCATCCAGAAATAGTTCAGATGTGACCCGGACACGGCGACATTCTGATACCTATTCCAGATTCATTCAGACGCATCAGCAGGAAACCCTACACCGGTTCCTCTTCAACTTCAAGACTTTTGAAAACAAGTTTACGGATTCTTCCCAACAACGGATGTCAATCTACCAACTTGTTCAGGTGCAACTTTTGAAAACAGTTTACGGATTCTTCCCAACAACGGATGTCAATCTACCAACTTGTTCAGACTCCTGAAAATAGTTTACAGATTCTCCAGACATGGACTTCAATCTGTTGCTTGTTCGGACCCCGATTCAGAGGTGTCCCGAAACATGGATGCCCTTCTGATACTTGTCCACTCACCATTGACATACAGTTCAACATTTCCAGATGGCATCTATAAGCCCATCCTCCTACCAGCAGTCACCAGATGGCATCTCTAAGCCCATCCCCCGACAAAATTCTATCGCACCAGATGGCATCTTTAAGCCCATCACCAAATGGCATCTTTAAGCCCATTCACCTCCACCATCATATCGCCGAGTGCAAATTTTCTGGGCACTTTAGTGTCCAATCTTCTTTTACCTTCAAGTCGCGAAAGGCAAACTTGCCAATCTACCTCTTCAGGTCCAAGAAGATTGAACAGGGGCAACTGTTGTACCCCAAAATTTGCCCTCGCGTTTTTCCCCAAGAAATCTCAGCTTCAAGCCATTCCTGATTTTTTCAAACTGGCTCAAGAATCGGACAAACGGACTTTTCTCGTCAGTCAAAACAAAATTAGGGTTTTATTGATTTTCAGGACTCTGAATTATTTCAAACAGTTGGCTTAGGGTTTTGGATGATTTTTGGTTCAATTTTGATCAGGCGAGCGTTATTTGGCATTTAATCAGGAGTTAAGGTTTTGTGGGCATATTCTCAGAAAGATTAAAATTCTACAGCACTTTGCAGTGTATTCCGAGATTCGGGTTAAAATTCGCGTTGTTTTGATTTAATCAGTGAAAGAGACAGTGGTTTGAATTCATGTTGTTTGAGCCAGTCAAAGAAGGTATGCAGTTTGGATTTACAGTACTTGGTAAGAATCAATAAAAAAAAGGATTGCGTCTGATCAGTTTATGTGTTCGACTGTGCGTTGCTTTGAATGATGGAGACGTCAAGTTCATTTATTTTGATCAACAAGGTTTAGTTGATTATTTATGGTTCTAAGAATTAAATACTTGAAATTTAACTTTCATTTTATTTAATTTAAGGGATTATAAATAACAAGTAAATAATTAAAGAAAAGGAATTGAAAAGATTTAATCAATAGAATTTTTTATTTCATATTTAATAGTTGTTACAATTATTATTTGGATACAAGTATTTATTACGAAGTATTTAAAATAATAATGGTTTACAAATAATTAAATTGAAAATAAAAATTATCCTATTTTTTCTAAACATTTTCCAAGTCCCTAATCTCTTCATTCTTCACTCCGCTCCGGTGTTCCATTATTCATCTGCAAAAGAAAAGAGAAAGTCAGAAAGCAGTTAAATTGGAAAAGACAGTTAAAATTAGACTCATCATTAAGGGCCACTGACTGGGATCAGTTAACCCTCTCCGCAAATCACGGGATTTCTCCCGGTTCACAGAGAGGGAAGAATTTTTATGCAAAGTTGAAAAAATGCAAATGTCAAAATGCATAGAATATCAAACTGCATAGTTTCAAAATCTCAAACTTCAAATTCAAACCAAACTGAAAAAAATCCAAGTTACCACTTTCTATCAAAAGCCAAAAGTGCAACCTACTGTCAAAAATACAAAAAGTCTACCCAAGCTGTCAAAAAAGATTTGGTAAAGATATGGAAGATATCACAAAGTGTACCAAAGCTGTCAAAAAGAGATAAAGAATATGCAGAAGTTATTTGTTATGCAAGCTAACTCTAAATCATCATTTCCCAAGGGCCACTTTCAGAAAAGTACAGATATAAGCATAGTTTAATATTTAAACTGTACTATAGAGAGAGAAAGAAGAGAGTTAGAAGCAGGTTTTCAGGCTTAGGCAGGATAGGCAGAACTGTCACCAAAAGACAAAAAGAAAAATATACAAACTACACAAACTCCTACTGCATAAGTCCAGAATTTTGAACAAAGTAAATCAATATAACTTGCCAAGACCACCATACTGTCAAACAACCAAGCCAAAAACTAGAAACAAAAAGCCATAACCTCATACCTGTCTCAAGAACCCAACATCCTGTAAAACACCTCAAAAAACCATTACAAAACACATACCATAAACCTGCTGAAACCATACATCAAACAAAACACCAAGCCTGTACCTTTAAACCTTCAAAACCTGATATGCAAGCCTAACCAAAACCATTACAAGCACATAACATAAACATACTGTCACACCACATAAAAACCTAAACATGCTGAACCTGTCACAAAGCAAAGAAAACACATAACCTACTGCAAGCAAAAACCTGTGTGAGTCCAAGCCTCAGAGAACAAGGTCCTGAATCAAAACAACATCAACCACCATAAATCAACCTGCATTAAGCCAACCTGCTGGCACCAACATAACAAAATTATCCAAATCCCTCAAATTATCCAAATCCCTCAAGCATGTCCAAATCCCTCAAGCATACTCAAGCCATTCATTGTAAAAGATAAGCTTGAGCTTTTCAAAGCCTCAAGGCTCCAAAAAAGCATCAAGCCTTCAAGCCCTCAGAATCCTGGATTCATCATGGGGCGAGGAGGAAACATGTCAAATTAGGCAGTTCAGAAGAAGGCAAACTCAACAGAAGTTCAAGGCAACAAGAGAAGAAGAGAGAAAGTTCGTCCAGCAACAACAATTCAAAGCATCAAAGTCTCAGAAGAAAACGACATATTCAAAGGCAACACTCAACTCAACATAATCAATATAAGCATTCAGAACATACTGATACCAAGGCATCCGGAAGTGCGTGTACAAGGCCCTCAGACCTCTGAGATCATCACAGGGCAACATAAACAAGCGTACAGTGGCAAAAAGGGACAGAAGAAGAAGAAGAGGAAAGAAGGATGTAACAGGTTTTCAGTACAAAGAACACATCATAAAACCTAAGCAAGAGGGTTAATACAGAAGTACCAGGAGACCTTGCAAAGCTAAGTTCATCACATCACTGCGTTCTCCACCCACCGGCCGTCCTCAGCGCCTCCACTCCGCCTCTCCTCCATCTCCAAAGTCAGGTAGTACAATCTTCTCCCTCTTCTCTTCTCCTTCATCTCATAATAAAAGATAAAAGTTAAGATTCAAATAAAAAACGCATGCAATCCGTAAAAGAGATAAAAACATAAACATTAAAATCTAACCTTGTATCAAGAGAACACGGAGCTCATGCCTTGGAGGGAAGAGAGGTTTGGGGGGTGACGCTGGTGGCTGGACGGAGGAGCCATGATCAGAAGAGAACGTTGAACGAAAAGTACAAGCACGCGCCGCTGCCAACCCTAAACGCTTTGTCCTAACTGAATGAAAACATGAAACCCTAAAATTATTCTGACCCCCAAACGGGCCTTGCCCGTTCTGCATTGACCAAAGCCCATTAAAATTTTCACTTCTTTCATAAAACATTCCATATTAACACTAACTTCTTTTCTTTTTATTATAAAACCATATTTTCTTTTTTCTTTTTATTTATTCTTTACAAAAAAAATCACATTAATGCTAAAGTATATAAAAACACTTTTTTTATTTAAAATACCTAATTTAAATTATATTTGTACATAACAATTTAAAAATACTTTTTAACATACATAATTTAGTTTTGGACATTTAATACTTTTTGTATAAAAATACATTTTTATCATATAATTAAAATTGAAAACATTTTTTAATTAAAATATATCTTTGTACATAATAGACAAAATACATACTTTTTCTAATATTAAAATTCTTAAAACACTTAATTAAAACATTTTTTTAATATAATAAACAATGATACATCATTTCACAATTTAATTAAAACTTGAGCATTTAATTTAAAACATTTTTCTTTTATACATATTAGAGATACACAAATCAAAGGTTCCTTAAAACGCATATCTAGGTCAAATACCCTAATACGCTTCAATTTCACATTTCGCATTTGTAAAATAATCACCATACTCATATACATGTACACTTACACAAATACATTCACATTGCCCTATACACATTTTTTTTATCCTATATTTGTATATTCGATATTTACATTTTGATCGCAAATTCGATTTGGTTGTAACTTATTGGATACTATAAGTCTCATCCCCTTTTGTACATTTATACCCCCACTCCGGGACACTATTTTGTAATAGCGTAGATTTTACATTCCGCAATTTACAGTTTTCCAATTATACCATGGTTAGACCTAGGGTTTGCATGTACATAAAATCAAACGCTAGATAACCTAATACAAGACAAATACATGTAATCAATACACAATCACACTTGCACCCTCTAGGGTAATCCCACATGTTGCCTTCCAAAATGGGCCATGCTTGCACGTCGAGTGTCTTTGGCAAAACAAAATCAAATGATCATAAGTCTCAAAGTGTTGCCTAAACGGAATGATCATAGTCCCTTCAAAGCAAATTGCCAAAGACACTTGGCATCATTGCATTCATGGTCCATACGATGACCCGCGCCCGTCCCGAATAAACTTCCTAAACGCAAGATTGTCCACCAAATTCAATGGTGGAACAAAATTGTTAAAAAGGGTTAAAACATAACAAAAACCTTTGAGTACAATAGGGTAGACAAAACTCTTAGTTACTTGAGATCAATTTGCAAAAACGCTTGCCTTCTTTTCAAAAACCACAATCCACAACACTTTCAAACAAACTCCCAAAAACATTTGAAACATCTTTTCGAAAAGATCCACACTTTTGTAAAACACTCAATCACGAGTCAAATACATTAGTTGCCTAAGACAAGGCATCTTCTTCCAAAATATTTTCAAAAGCACCCACACACACACCATTTTCAAGCAATCAAAAATCAAGGCAAGTGATCTAAAGAACCAAGTAACTAAGAGCCCATGGATAACCATGGATGAAAAGGGTGCTAATACCTTCCCTTTTCATAATCTACCCCCCGAACCCACGAAATATCTCAAAAGGTTTTTGCTGTGCTTTTTTAACCTTTCCTTTAGGATAAAATAAAAAGTCGGTGGCGACTCTTGCTCAACCGCACAAGTGCGAATACGAACGCAAAACCTCAAGTCAGTTCTCCCACCGTATCACACATGTGGCGCATAGTCACGTGTCATGCCAACAACAATGGTGCATACATGTTAGCATTAGGAGCCTGTGTCATTCCTCCTATATTTTATGTTGTATTTGGTTATTTTATTTTTTAAATTATTTTAACAAAAAAATAATAAAAAAATTAAATAGAAAAAATTAAATTGTAATATTATTCCATAAAAAAATTACACAACAATTGGAAATTGGAGATAATTTTAATGACCTGCTCGACCCAAACACAGGTTCCACATGGCGGCCCCTGCGTTTGCCTTCGAGGCCTCACACAATTTCCATGAGGTGTTTGGAGTCTCCTAGTATTCACCTGAGCCTGAGGTCTTTGGTGCAAGGGTCATGGGATATTAATGTTATCTAACAAATTATCAATCATATCTCCCCAGTAGTCGATGATGTCGTAATCCAGTTTGATGCTTATGTTATCGTAGTTAGGGGGTCGTGTTGGTTAGGTTACGTCTGAGGAGGATGGTTGGTTGAATTGGGACATTGAATCATTTTGAACACGAATAAAGATCTCCAGAAACAAGTAGTTTTGGGAAAATACAATATGTGCGTCGACTCAAAGATAGGTGTGGTCGACTCATTATCTTCAATCAAGCCCTGGATGTGTCCGGTCTACCCTTTCGGTCGACTCAAAATGGAATTCAAAACATTCAAAGTTTGCTTCGACGCAAGCCCTGAAGCGGTCGACACACTGCACTTCAAAATGGATTTCTCTCTGTCTGCTGGATGTATCGCGTCGATCCTTCCAGTCGACTCAACCTGAGAATCAGAATATTTGATGTTTGCGTCGATGCTAGTCCTTAAGCGGTCGACGCATTACACTTCAAAATAGTTTTTCCTATGGGTTCGGGTTGTGTCGCGCCAACCCCTGCTTCTGATTGCGTCGACCGCTCGCTTGCCTCAACTAATTTTCTGCTATGTTTGTGGATCCTGGCTATTAGGTAACATATATATATATATATATATATATATATATATATATATATATATATATATATATATATATATATATATATATATATATATATATATATATATATATATATATATATATATATATTCATTATGCATCATTCTTGGTAGTCAACAAGTACTAGTGAAAGATACACATAATGCTCATCATCTTCATCCTCTCTTCTCAAAAATTCACATCTACATATAATCATGGTTGTTGATTCAAGAAAATTACTATTGTGATAACATTTAAATCAAGAATTCAATTTAGATTTGGGTTGAGCAATTATGGGTTGTTCTTGAATAAAATCATATGGATTTTCTCCTCCAAGATTCCTATTGGTGCGGGGGGTTTTGAACAAGTATTTGCTTCATTGAATTCAACCGAGTGAAAGGATTAAGAAACAGTGGGTTTGCTTAATCAAGTAGCGGTAACCAGAGTATTGTGAAGATATATTTGGGGTCAAATTGATTGCGATCGAAACCAGACGAGTGAAAGGATTAAGAGACGGTGAGTTTGCTTAATCAAGTAGTGGTAATCAGAGGTTTGTTCGAAGAATTTGGCACTTGGTTTTACTCAAACCAAGGAAAGGGAAGAAGTTTGTTACATCAGCAGCATTGGTTTGTTTGTATTATGAACTATCTCTTCTCTTGTATCATTTGCAACTTAATATCAAATATCTCAATTCTAGATTCTAGAATTGGGGGCAGACGTACCCTACGCGAGGACGACAAGGGGAACTGCCTTAACAAATCGTGTGTTCTTCTGCTTTTTCTTTATTTCTATACTTGCTTACTAAACTGTGTGAAAATTAATTTGTCAAATCTACACTTATTGAAATTGTAGTGTGTTGAGTTCATTTCAAAACATTGGTAACAATCCTTTTAATTGATACCTAAGAAAACTTACCACTATAATTTTGTAAAATCAAACCTAAGGTGCTTTGCTCACAAGGTGTTTGACAAATTGACTAATCCACAAAATTATTGATTGTGCTTATCCTTATCTCATTCAACTCATTGATAGTAATTAGTAATCATTGAGAGTGTATAAGTAATTGATCAATTGAGTAAAATGCATTGATTCTTATTTTGTCATTATATCCCATACAGTTTAGCATATCCGATCTTTTCAATAGAGGATCATTTAGACGATTGGAGAATCCAGGAAGCTTTCGCATATTTTTCTAAACAATTTTAAAAAGCGCAAATTATTTTAAATGATCTATTCAAGCCCCATTCTAGATCGATCACATCGTCTAACAAGTGGTATCAGAGCACCGGTTCATCTGGTGCTTCACATATTACTTTGCAGGAAATGGAGAACGATCCAAAAAGGGCTTATACGAGAGCTCCTATTTTCATCGATGAAAACTATAGCTATTGGAAAGATTGTATGCGTGTGCATATTAACTATGTTAATATAAAGATATGGAAAGTTATCGAGGATGGTCCTATGAAAATAACCATGACCAATGAGGATAACATTACCATACTAAAACCGGAAGCACTATGGGATGAGGAAGATGAGAAAAAGTATAGCTATGATTGGAAAGGTAGAAATATGCTTATTGCTTCTTTAGGTGTTGATGAATATTTTATAGTATCACATTGTGCGACTGCTAAAGCAATGTGGGATGCTCTACAAATTGTCCATGAAGGGACAAATGATGTTAAACTTGCTAGAATCAATACATTAACTCAAGAGTTTTATCTCTTTCACATGAAGCATGGTGAAACTATTGCTGATATGCAAAAGAGGTTTTCTCATATAATCAACCGCTTACACACTCTTGGTCATGTTACTCCCAACGTTGTTGCTACTAACAAAATTTTAAGATGTCTTAATAAGGAATGGCATCCCAAAGTTACAGCAATCAAGGAAGCAAACAATCTAGCTACACTCGACATAACAACACTGTTTGGAAAGCTTCAAGAGCATGAGCAAGAGCTCATCAATCTCAATAAGCATGAGAAAAAGGAAAAGAAGGAAAAACCAAAAGACATTGAAAAGAAGTTTGTCGCATTAAAGGCTTCAAGCTCAAAGTCCTCCACCAATAACTCTTGTGTGAGTGATGATAGTGATGAAGATGAAATCTCAAGTGAAGACATGGGGCTGTTTATGAGAAAATATCACAGATATCTCAGAAAGAATGAAGTCCAACACTCGGACAAAAATCTCATCAATTATAGAAACTAATCAAAACCTTCAAGACAAGATGAAGGCAAGAAATCTAAATCAAGAGGATCATGTTTCAATTGCGGAAAACCCGGTCACTACAAACCGGAATGCCCGTTGCTCAAGAAAAACAAAGAAAAGACAAATTTCAAAAGAGACCTAACAAAGCTAGAAGAGCATACATTGCTTGGGATAGTGATAGTGAAGCCTCAAGCAAAAGTGACTCTAGTGACAAAGAAGAAACAATCAACCTTTAATTCATGGCTCATCAAAAGAAGGAAAAAAATGTAAGTCACTCTAAATATAATCACATTGATAAAATGTCTCACATGGAATTGCAAAGAGTTTTTGATACTCTATAAAATGAGACTAAGGAAGCTTTTAAACGATTAGCCTCAAATAAGAAAAAAATTTCGTACCTTGAGCATAAAGTGTCCAAATCTCAAAAAGAATTAGAAGCTCTCAAGGTATCCATGGTAGAGAAAATCAAAACTAATAGCAAACATGATAAACTTTCTTGGCATGATTGGGCTGGATGTGAAACTTGCTACATTTGGAAAAAAGAAGTAAAAACTCTTAAAGCCAAACTTGACAAGGCTTTACAACCCAAAATTACTTTTAGCATTGATAGATCTAATTTCAGAAGTAGTATGATAAATCCATATCAAAAATACACTTATGAAATAAAAGATCCACCAAGCAAAAGAAACTTTCCCAAAACTCTAACATGTTTATATTGTTGCAAAAGAGGACACACCATTAGAAAATGTCGATTTAGAAGATTTTTGGTTCCTCAAGGCATTTTCAAATGGTTTCCAAAATGCAACTCAAGTATCATTCACACACAAGGAACCAATAAAAATTGGGTACCTACTTCCCCCATTTAAACTTGTAGGTGGAATGTCTTGAGACTACGGAGAAAAGATGGTTTCTCAATAGTGGGTGATCAAGACATATGACGGGCGACATCTCCCTATTTTTTGACTTTGTGGCGAAAAAGAAAGGATTTGTTACCTATGGCGACAATAACAAGGGAGCAATACTCGGTAAAGGTAGGTAATCCCTCTTCTACTACTATCTTTGATGTCCTATTAGTTGATGGTCTTAAACATAATCTTATTAGCATTAGTCAATTATGCGACAAAGGATACAATGTATCATTTTCAAAAGACTGTTGCAAAATTGAACACAATGATAAGAAAGATGATGTGTTCAAAGGCTTGAGGGTAAACAATGTGTATATGATTGACTTGAATAATGTATCTCTAACCGGAACTAAATTTCTAGTCACTTTAAATGAGGATTCATGGTTGTGGCATAGACGTCTAGCTCATTTGAATTTTGATTTTTTAAATAAAGTTGCCTCAAAAGATTAAGTAGTCGGTTTACCAAAACTAAAACTTTCCAAGGATCACTTATGTGATGCTTGCCAAATGGAGAAGCAAACTAGAATCTCGTTTAAATCTAAAAACACTGTTTCTACAACGTGACCTCTCGAACTTCTTCATATGGATCTTTTTGGTCCATCTAGAATTAAAAGTCTAGGTGGTAACTAATATGGATTCATTATTATAGATGACTACTCAAGATTTTGTTGGACAATTTTCTTGGCAAATAAAAGTGACACCTTTCCGGCTTTTGAAATTTTTTCCAAGTTTTCTCAAAACAAATTGAACACTAGCATAGTTACTATTCGAAACGATCACAGTGGCGAATTTGAGAATGATCTCTTTGATAAATTTTGTGAGAAATACGGTATTGATCATAATTTTTCCGCTCCACGTACTCCTCAATAAAATGGAGTGGTGGAACTCGAAAGAAATATGATCAATGAACACCATCTTCCAAAATACTTTTGGGCTGATGCCATCAACATGACATGTTATGTTTTGAATAAGGTTCTAATACGTCTTATTCTAAACAAAACTCCCTATGAACTTTTGAAAGGAAAAAAAACAAATACTTCTCATCTTCACGTCTTCGGATGTAAATGCTTTGTGTTAAATACTGGTAAAGAAAATTTAGGTAAATTTGATTCAAAAGCTGACGAAGGTATCTTTCTCGGATACTCTCAATCAAGCAAAGCCTATAGAGTATTTAATAAAAGATTACATATAGTTGAAGAGTCTGTACATGTTTCCTTTGATGAATCCGATCTGAAATTAGTCGGAAAGGGTAGTGTTTATGATGGTGCAAGAGTATCTTCGGAAAGCATACTACAAGATCTCAAAGAAAAAGACTCAGAATCTACTAAAATTGAAGAAGAGTTGGATCAAGTATCCGAAGAAATAGAGGAAGATCATCCAAGCAATAAAAATGATCTTCCTTTGAAATGGAAAACCTCTAAGGATCATCCCATCGACAACATCCTAAGAGATATATCAAAGGGAGTAACAAATCGCTCTAAGTTAAGTAACTTTTGTTATCATTTTTCTTTCGTCTCTCAAATTGAACCCAAAAAATCTAAAGATGCCTTACTCGATGAACATTGGTTTTTAGCCATGCAAGAGGAACTAAACCAGTTTAAAAGAAATGAGATTTGGGACCTTTCCCCCCTCCGCGAGATCATCGAGTTATTGGAACTAAATGGGTTTTTAGGAACAAATTAGACGAAAACAAAATTATAATTCACAACAAAGCTCGACTTGTTGCCCAAGGGTATAACCAAGAGGAAGGCATAAATTATGAGAAAACTTATGCTCCAATGGCCCGACTTGAGGCTATACGCCTTTTGCTTGCATATGCATGCTCGCAAAACTTCAAATTATTCCAAATGGATGTAAAAATTGCCTTCTTAAATGGATACATTAATGAAGAGGTTTATGTGTCTCAACCTCCCGGTTTTTATAATTTTGAGAATCCTAACTATGTTTACAAACTTAAGCGTGAGTTATACGGTCTTAAACAAGCCCCTAGGGCTTGGTACGGACGTCTTAGAAAATTCTTATTAGATCAAGAGTTCTCAAGAGGAAAGGTTGACACAACCCTTTTTATTAAGCATGAAGGAAAGCATTTTATTTTAGTTCAATTTTATGTAGATGACATTATTTTTGGTTCTTTTAACGCATCTTTGGTCAAGAAATTCTCTAAGATGATGCAGGGAGAATTTGAGATGAGCATGATGGGAGAGTTAAACTACTTTCTTGGACTTCAAATCAAGCAATTAACTGGTGGAACTTTCGTGACTCAAACCAAATATTGTCTTGAACTACTCAAGCAATTTGACATGGCAAACTCTAAAGCTATCGATACTCATATGCCTACCACTGTAAACTTGGACCGTGATGATAATGGTAAGCCCGTCGATATAAAAAGGTATTGAGGTATGATTGGTTCCCTTCTTTATCTTACGACCTCTCGTCTAGATATTATGTTTAGTGTTTGCATGTGTTCTCGATTTCAATCATGTCCTAAGGAGTCACATTTAAAAGTCGTAAAGCGCATACTTAGGTACCATAGTGGTACAACTAAGTATAGACTTTGGTACTCCAAGGGTAGTGATTGTTCTTTGGTTGGCTATTCTGATTCTGACTTTTCCGGTTGCAAATCGGATAGGAAAAGCACTAGTGGTACTTGTCATTTCTTTTCAAATTCTTTGGTAAGTTGGCATAGCAAAAAGAAAGTTTCAGTTGCATTGTCAACCGCCAAAGCGGAGTACATTGCAACCGATAATTGTTGTGCCCAAATCTTGTGGCTCAAACAACAATTACTCGACTTCAATGTCCAACTTGATCATATTCCTATTTTCCGTGACAATACAAGTGCCATCAACCTAACCAAAAATCCGATTTTGCACTCCCGCACAAAACATATTGAGATAAGGCATCATTTTCTAAGGGATCATGTTGAAAAGGGTGATGTTACTTTCAAGCATGTTGATAGCAAAAATCAACTTGCTGACATTTTTACTAAACCAATCGCTACGGATCCCTTTCATCACATCCGTATGGAACTTGGTGTTCTCGTTATCTCGGATAGGTTGTAACTTAAGTATGTTGCATACCTTTTAGTTTATTGAACATATTCTCTTAATGCTTGATGATCTTATGAATAACCTTGGTTAAAGCTCTTATCAACTCTCATGAAGGTAATATTGTTCCCATCTATTCTCTAATCTTAACCATGTGTGAATGGTAAACTTGTTCTTATTTATCGTTATTATTAAAGTACATAGGGATTCTAAGAGTTAAATAAATTGCATGAAATCAATTGAAAAAGATGCATAAAAACAAAATTCTTTACTTTTGAGTCGACTCATAGCTTACATGCGTCGACGTATACTTTATAGTTCACTCAACATCAATTAAAATAATTCTTGTGTCAACGCAACGCTCTATGAGCAGTCGACGCATCGCGAATAAATTCTGCATTCTATTTCTTTATCATTTTGCTATTTTGTTTTCTTTATTCACTTTATTATCACAAAACCCTAAAAACTCTCAACACCCATCTCTCTCAAAACTAAACATACCTCACATACCCGTATTTTTCAAGAAATTACCCTAATGGATTCAAGAGTAGCTAAGAAGAGAACCTTCAGAGGAAGCTCCTCCAATGTTCCGTCGGATAATCCGATAACTGCTCTTTCACTTCTTTCTGATGACAATGCTGGTACTTTTGCTGACACTTTTGATTTCAGAACTTCCCCTTATTTCTTGAATGTGATACACCATATAATGAGGATTTAGTCAAAATGTTCTATGCTGGCATGCAAGGAAAGTTTGAGGGTTTTGAATTTAAATACAGAATGAACAAAAAATATTATATGGTTAGCTCGCATATTTGGAAAGACCTATTTGGTATGTGGCCAGGTAATTATGATGCTATTAAAAACTCTGATATTGTTCTTGCTCCCAATTATGAATTCAAGTCGGCCTTAAACTCCATGCTGAAGAAACCCTACAGTGACAAAATAGTTAACAGTGATTTATTTCCAAGATCCGTAACAACTGGTGCCCTAGCCCCATTTGACTGAATCCTCTTTTGGATCGTTTGCCATATCATTCGACCCAAGAAGGGTGGTCTTTCTCGAGTGGATAAACCTGAGGTTCAACTACCATATGTTTTAAAACATAAAATAAAGGTTCATTGGCCACACTATTTTGCTAGCCGCATGTTTGATCTGCATAACTCTGGAAGAGGCACCGCACTATGCTATCCCTCTTTCCTTCAAAGAGTTATCAATCGAGAAAAGATTAAAATTACAGGAATTCCTTATGTTGGTATGACCTCTGATCTTGAATTCATAAAGAAATCACTTACCTTGACGGGCTTCCAATGGGATCACAAGGAACAAAAATACTGTTATTTGTGAGAAGTACATCCGTTTCATTCCAAAATAGTGATGCTGAAGAGGATGATAATGAAGAAGAAGAAGAGTTTGAGGAAGAAGAAAATGAAGCAAATATCTATGAGAATGTCCCGACTGCTCAAGAAAACAATGCCAATGCGATAACTCTTTTGGAGAGAATGCAGCTCCAACAAAAGGAAGATGCACTCCTTCAAAATGAGAGGATTTCAAACATCTACAACCTTGTCAAAGTCCAAAATGAAATGTTCTCAAAATATTCAAATATTCAAGATCAGGGAAACTCCACGTTGGAAGGCATGCTTCAATCACAAACTGAGATCCTTGTCTCTCTTTATTCCACCTTCCTTCGGCATTTTCCAAACCTTCCACCTAATGCTCCAGAAAACAATAGTACCGACAACCTAGAAAATTGATTCATGTTTATGTAATTCTGCTTAAGTTCTTATGTTAACTTTCTTTTGATAACCTCATACAATTATTCTTATGAACTAGTTTGTAATATTCTACATACATTTGTCTAATTATTGCATTTTATGATCCGCACTAATTTCATTTTATGTGAATGATTGTTGGTGTTTTTTGTTGCAAATGGAAAATGATGTTGCATTTAATATATTTTGTTATTTTTGACCTTGTGCTTTATCTCTTTTTGATATTGTCAAAGGGGGAGAAGTGGACATATAAGACTATACATAGCTTGCAAACGGAACGCACAAACTCAGAGGGAGCATATTTGAGCATTGTTTTGAAATCATCAAAAAGGGAGAGTATGTGAAGGCAAAGTCCCTCTATAAGTATTTTAATGATGTCAAAACAATTATAAATCTCTCTCTATCTTGGTTGGCTCTATGAACAATCTTGCAACAAAATTGTTGGAATAAAGATCTCCAGAAACAAGTAGTTTTGGGAAAATACAATTTGTGCGTCGACTCAAAGATAGGTGCGGTCTACTCATTATCTTCAATCAAGCCCTGGATGGGTCAGGTCGACCCTTCCGATCAACTCAAACTAGAACTCAAAACATTCAAAGTTTTCATCGATGCAAGCCCTGAAGCGGTCGACACACTGCACTTCAAAATGAATTTCTCTCTTACTGCTGATGTATCGCGTCAACCCTTCCCGTAGACTCAACCTGAGAATCAAAATATTTGATGTTTGCATCGACGCAAGTCCTGAAGCGGTTGTCGCATTACACTTCAAAATAGTTTTTCCTCTGGGTGCGGGTTGTTCGCGCCGACCCCTGCTTCTGGTTACGTCGACCGCTCACTTACCTAAATTGATTTTATGCTATGTTTGTGGATCCTGGCTATTAGGTAACATATATATATATATATATATATATATATATATATATATATATATATATATATATATATATATATATATATATATATATATATATATATATATATATATATATATATATATATATATATATATATATATATATATATATATATATATATATATATATATATATATATATATATATATATATATATATATATATATATATATATATATATATATATATATATATATATATTCATTATGCATCATTATTGTAGTCAACAAGAACTAGTGAAAGATACACATAGTGCTCATCATCTTCATCCTCTCTTCTCAAAAATCAACATCTACACATAATCATGGTTGTTGATTCAAGAAAATTATTGTGGTGATAACGTTCAAATCAAGAATTCAATTAAGATTTGGGTTGAGAAATTGTGGGTTGTTCTTGAATAAAATCATTGGGATTTTCTCCTCCAAGATTCCTATTGGTGCGGGGGTTTTTGCACAAGTCTTTGCTTCATTGAATTCAACCGAGTGAAAGGATTAAGAAACAATGGGTTTGCTTAATCAAGTAGCGGTAACCAGAGGATTATGAAGATAGATTTGGGGTCAAATTGCTTGCAATCGAAACCAGCCGAGTGAAAGGATTAAGAGACGGTGGGTTTGCTTAATCAAGTAGCGGTAACCGGAGGTTTGTTCGAAGAATTTGGCACTTGGTTTTGCTCAAACCAAGGAAAGGGAAGAAGATTATTACATCAGCAACATTGGTTTGTTTGTATTATGAACTATCTCTTCTCTTGTATTATTTGCAATAATATCAAATATCTCAATTCTAGATTATAGAATTGGGGGCAGACGTGCCTTACGCGAGGACGACAAGGGGAACTGCCTTAACAAATCGCATGTTCTTCTACTTTTTCTTTATTTCTATATTGCTTACTAAACTGTGCGAAAATTAATTTTTCAAATTTGCACTTATTGAAATTGTAGTGTGTTGAGTTCATTTCAAAACATTGGTAACAATTCTTTTGATTGATACCTAAGAAAACTTACCACTACAATTTTGTAAAACCAAACCTAAAGCGTTTTGCTCATAAGGTGTTTGACAAGTTGACTAATTCACAAAATAATTAATTGTGCTTATCCTTATCTCATTCAATTCATTGGAAGTAATTAGTAATTATTGAGAGTGTATAAGTAATTGATCAATTGAGTAAAACACATTGATTCTTATTTTGTCATTATATCCCATACGGTTTAGCATATCCGATCATTTCAATAGAGGATCATTTAGACGAATGGAGAATCCAGGAAGCTTTCGCATATTTTTCTAAAAATAATTTTAAAAAGAGCAAATTATTTTAAACGATCTATTCAACCCCCCTTTTAGATCGATCACATCGTCTAACATACAAGATCGTAGTCCCTCGATGACCCTTTAATGTTGCCTTCGGTAAACGATCTTAGACCCTTAAGATAAATTGTTAAGGTATCCTACAATGTTGCCTTCTATGATTGTACGACGATCCACGTCTATCCCTTCACATCCAATGATAGGGCTTCTTATCAATCAATGGTAAGATATCAATATCTAAAGGAGGAGGAAATAAACAAAGACTTTTTGAGTAGGTAGAATGTTCGTAGTTGCTTGCTCACAACCATTCTCAAAACATCTTTCAAACACACAAACACTTTTCTATGAAATATTTTCAAAAGTAAACACTTTGTACACATTCTTATAGAGACGAGAATCATTACAAAGCTCGCCTAAACGAAGACACTTTTCAAAAATACTTTCAAACAAACACAAATACATTTTAGAAAGCATTTCAAAGTGAGCTAGCAACTAAGAGCTCGTAGATAACTATGGATGAAAAAAGTGATAACATCTTCCCTTTTCATAACCTACCCCCCGAATTCAAGAAAAAATCTCAAAAGGTTTTCTGTTCTTTTCACCTTTTTTTTATTGGGTAAAAAAAATCGATGATAACTTTTACTATTCGCAACAATTGCGATAAAACACAAAATATCCAAGTCAATTCTCTCACCGTATTATACATAAGTAATACCTACGTCAGTAATGCATGCGCCACAAACATTAGTGCTTCCATTTATATATTTTTTTTGGAAACCTAACTAACTAATTTAATAATTTATTTGAAATCATAGTTATTTGAGTATTTGTTTTAAAAATAGTAATTATTCAAAAGAAAAATTCACACAATTGTTTGGCACAATTTTAATTAGTTTAAAACACATAAAATCCATAAAAGTAAAATATAATTATTATGATTCACTTTTAATCGGAAGAAATTAGTTTGTATGAAATCTCGAGAATAATCCGAGATTAAGAAAAAATCTTTACATTAATATAGTTTTGATCCAATGAATATAAAGATTTTTGATAGCATTAAAAGGGTAAATAAATTGGGCATGAAAAGAATAGAAGGTTCGAAAAGACAGAACGGCGCCGAAATGGAAGGTTTATTGATAGTAGGAATGAAAGGGCAGCAGTATTCTACTGAATAAGTCAGTATATCTGTCTCTTACTCTCTCAACCTTTTTACCCTAACCTTGATTTCCGTTCCTTTCCTCTCTCCCATGGAATCTCGCAAATTGGCTGCGTTACTTTCCTCCCTAATTTCCCAACTCCTCCTCGTCATTCTCCTCATTTTCCCTCCCAATTCCCTCCACCTCAATTCCACTCCCAATTCCAATTCCAATTCCAATTCCAATTCCACCACTTTCTCTCTCATCCACCACTTCCTCTTCTCCCAACAAACCGCCGTCACCACCACCCTCCTCTCCCGCAAGCGCAAACGCCCTAAAAACCACCACAACCACCGCCCCACCCCTAACCCTGATTGGTTCCCCATCTCCTTCCTCATGTCCTCCTCCACATTCGAATGGCTCACCGGTTTACTCGAACCGCTCCTCGAATGCCGTGACCCTGCTTATCTCTTCCCTCTCAACCTCTCCGCCGGCCTCCGTCTCGGTATCGGTCTCTCCCGTCTCGCCAACGGCTCCGATTACTCCCAAATTTCATCTCAATTCAACGTCCCAGTCTCCGTAGCTAAATTCTGCGTTAAACAACTCTGTAGAGTCCTCTGTACCAATTTCCGATTCTGGCTTTCTTTCCCAAACGCAAACGACCTTCGCTCCGTCTCCCACAATTTCCAATCTCTCTCCGGTTTGCCTAATTGCTCCGGCGTCATTTTCTGCTCTCGCTTCCAAATCTCCCCATCATCAGTGTCCCAACCGCAACAGCAACAGCAACATTCCTCAATTGCAGCTCAAATAGTTGTTGATTCCACGTGTCGAATTCTCAGCATTGCCGCTGGTTTTTTTGGTCACAAGACGGACTATGTCATTCTCAAAGCTTCGAGTTTGTTTAATGACATAGACGACCGAATGCTTTTGAATGATTCACCGCTCGACGGTGTTAATCAGTATTTCATTGGTGATTCCGCATATCCTCTACTTCCTTGGCTCATGGTACCTTTTGCTGATAATGAGAATGCAACTGTTTCTGGTTCTGTTGAAGAGAGTTTCAATGCTGCTCATGAACTGATGCAGATTCCGGCTTTCAGAACGGATGCTAGTTTGAGGAAATGGGGTGTTCTGAGTCGACCGATTCGCGAGGAGATAAAAATGGCTGTAGCTTATATCGGTGCTTGTTCGATTCTTCATAATAGTTTGTTGATGAGGGAGGATTTCTCTGCTTTGGTTTGTGATTTTGAACAAAAAAATGGAGAACCTTGTGTATTGGAGGATCATCGTGTAACGGAGGAGGCTTTGGCGATGAGGATGACATTGGCTGCCATGGCAAAGAAAATTAGTAGTTAGTTCAGTTCAGATTCTTCTTAATTGGTGGGGGAAAGGTATACTGATTCATGATGTTTCAAGATGTATGCAATTTTTCAGCTTCCACTCTTAGTTAATTAGTGTGGATGCGGTATTGTAAATACTGCCTCTTGAGCATTTCATAGTTATATTCTTTTTGATGATTACAAGTCTTTTGATAATGTTATAGATTTATTTACATGGATGATAATGGATGGTTTCGTGATGGTTTTTTGGAATGTGTCAAAAGGAGCCATAGTGCAGAAACATTTCTCACATTTCGTTATGTACTAGTTGGATTGAATAGTTTCATAACTCATACCTTTTTGATTCAGTGATATGTTACTCACCATTTGATATTGCCATGTTACCAATCTTTTAGTTTTGGTTTGACTTGAGATAGTACCGATAAGGCTTGATGAAATATGTAAATTGCCAATTGTAACATGATGCTAACCACACGCACCTTGCAAATTTAACTATGTTGTAGTTAGAAAAGATTTGGTCAATAGTAATAATGTTAGTTCTGTAAACTATCTTTATTGAAGATATTTAGTGTTCATAATGACATTTAGAAGAATGGGTGGACATGCATTTAACTGTGGAATTTGTTAACTAGCTAATATTTTTGTAACTGCAAGTCAGGAGCATTGAAACCTCATGATCCTTTTGATATGATTTAGTCTTTTGTTTCTTTAACTCTCCAGGAATGGCCTGATGCAACTTGATTATTGTATTGATTACTGGTTAGAGTAGCTGTCTTAATTGCTTTTTTCTGTTCTTAAGTGGTCTGAGAAAACTATAAGCAAACAGTCCTTTACTCTTTTGAAGTTCTGAACATTTGCTGTTATCTTATTGATTACCATATAATCTTCTATCCATGGCAACTGCATATGATTTGTGTTCAAATATAACACTCCTTTGTTAGTAGGTCTAGTCTTGGTATTGCTGCTAATCTGAAAAATAGAGTATACTCAAGTCAAATTACTCATAAAACAAATATTTTGTGCCAAACTACATGCTCACATGGTATTGGTAAATATTATTTTTTATTGTACTATTCTTAGCTTGTTCTCTATGTACCAATAAAAATCTTAACTTATTTTAAAACAACATGAAAATTGTTACAAGCCAATAGAACTATAAGCCTTCAGCTCTTTGCCGCATCCAATTATTTTTTTGTCAGATTACATAGCCAATAGAGCGAAGTATTTCTTTTGCATGGCAACACACTCTCTCAAGTGTGTCACCCAAGCTAATTATTGTGTATACTTCGAGATGACTATCTCACTTTCTAAGAATTGACTTAATGAAATATAAAAATTACAAAAATGTTTTACTCTACGGAAGGAGATAGTGGTAGGCCCATGCATATGGTTAAGTGGTATACTTTAACTCTTCTTAACTATCTTGGAGGGTTTGCTATTAGAAAACTCCCCGATTGAATAATTTGTCACCTGCCTTGATCCTTAACAGAGTGGGGGTTAGGCTGACCAAATATGTGCAAGGAGTCTTTAAGATCCTGAATGTTTCACTAGGTCTAAAAGAATAAAAACCTCTTAATTGGTATATTCTCCGATAGTGTTACTATTGTTGTACTTGCTGCAAGCTGTAAGTAAAATGACACACATTGTGGGATCCGATAAAACATTCTTGGATTGCACCCTCTCGACAAAAGTTTTGCTCAATTGTAAGCCGTTTAACAATATGGCAACACTCGTTTTACAGTCCTCTAGATATCAGGAAGCCCTAACAGAAATGTAGGTTGCTCTGCTATAGAATAAATGCATCACCAAAACAAAACCATGCAAATAACTATATAGACGATCCAACAATAACAATAAGACGACATATAGTAAGGGATGTTTAGAGGTTAAATGTTATTAAACCCCTTTCAACCGATCATTAAGAGCACATCACTGCCTTCAACACACAAATCATAAGTGCGTCTAACTATCTCAAATGCAAGCTCCTCTCTGAAATCTTGCAGGAGGCCACCTTGCGTTGGAATGAGAATATTCTCAAATTCTATGCGATCAGTTACTAGGACTTATCTAGAAAACTAATCCATTAGTTCTCCACCAGTAAACATTGCAAGGTGTCCACCACAAGTCTCTTTACTATGAGACAGGGACACTCCGAGTCATTGTGTGAATATTTAGCATGTTTCATTGATACCACCATCAGAGTGGTAAATTCTAACCAATAGACATTTATATGAGAATTCTAGAATGGATTGAAAGGCATACACTTAAATGAGTCCCACGCCCATAATTCTATTAATTCAATAAAATAAGAATAGTGAAGGCATAATGTTACGCCAAGGGTGGGGAGAGTAATGCAGAGATGTCATAGAAATAAGAAATTATAGGTTAGATGTGACACTCCAGAGTTAGAATTATTTATTTAATTGATTATTGGTGAATTATTGGTAATTATCCGTGTGATGTATGATGATGTGTTATAGGTAGTGAGTGAGAATAAAGGTGACAATTAGAATGATTTAGATTTAAATAATTTAGTTTATTTATTTAGATTTATAATTATAATTAAATAGTATATTAAGATGAATAAGGAAGAATAAGGGCATAGTGGTAATATATGATGATAAGTGAGGGCATAAGGGGAATAACATAGAAAGGGTCCTAGGGGTAAAAAGAGAAAATTGAGAGAGGTATGATTCATTCTGTATGATTGAGAATTTGGAAGAACACGAAGAAGAGCTGGGACTTACAGAGAATCGATAGGAGAACTCCGTAAAGCGTGAAGAAAGAGAATCAATTGCTACGAATTAAAGTAAAAGATGTAATCTCAATTTATTATAATTGATATGAGGTTAAGGTAGATGTAGGTTATGTCCTATGTGATTGATTTGATGAAAAATATGATGAAATTATTGATTTATAATGTTTGTATGTTATGATTTGTGTCAAATATAATGTGATGATGCATTTTGATATCAATGTGTGATATATGATGATTGTTATGCATTTTAGATTGAGTTTGATATTGTAATCGAAATTGGAATGGGGCAGGATTGTTAATATGATGTTTTCCATTAAGTGTGACACCTTGAGCGATGATTTTATTTGATTTAAATCGTAAATCATATAAGAAATAGTTATGGAGTTAGAATGGTGTTACATTAGTGGTATCATAGCAGGTCAGCCTGCCCGACTAGGTTTTATACGATGTTTATGTCTTGATGGTCGTTTTGTGTGTAAACACAATCATGTTTCATTCTGTTTACCGTGGAAATTGGTAAACAACCGCTGATCTTCCAAAAGGTTACTTATTTGGTGACTAGCAGGATCGATCAGATTGATCCTAAGACATGGTTGATTTTTTGGAGTTTGACTAATCCTAATGGTGATTAATGCCAGTAAAGTAAAGACACTTTAAGTAAATTGCATGAAGAAAAGCTTGATAGAATAAATAAAAGCGTTAAGTAAAAGGCTTCGACGGAGATAAGTAAATGAAAAGCGATAAATTGCTTGAATATAAAAGACTTTGATTAATTTAAATGGTGTTTCACACATACATTCTCAATGATTCTTTCTCTCACGCTGGGTACTTGAATCTAAATGAGTGACTTGTATAAGATGATGAACACACGCGAAAACTACGTGAACAACTAGTATTTATACTAAAACAAATCCTAAGTAACCGCTGGGCAGTTACGCTGCTTCGAAATGACGCCACATGGCACGCTCACAGCCTTCGACGCTCCTCTTCTCAACACGTTGCACTTGGTAACTGCTGGGAACCGTTTTCCCTCCAACAATTCAAATCTCAAACCGTTCGACCTTGGGCATCAGGTACCTTTGTCGAGAGGTTCCTTCGACGTCGAAGACAACAAGATTCCCACTTAAAGGAATTTCTCTAAGTATCTTGTCATTCTTTGATGAGCCTTCGACATGATCAGCTGGACGAAGCCTTCTTATGTAGGAAACTCTTCTGACTCATAATTAATGGTCTATATGATAACAAACAAGGGTGTCGAATTTTGGAGCCAACAAATTGCCCCCCAAGAATGTCTTATTTCGATGCTGAAAAGAAAAAGGCATTCAATGAGATTCCATTCGACACCTGTCCTTCACTCTCAACCACAAATTAGTTTGTGTGCTTTTCGTCTCCTACCAACCAACTGACAATCTCAAAAAGTCATCATTTCACCTGTTCCCAAGATGTCACTTCAGTAAGGCGTTTGGCACGCCCGATGTCCTTTCACATATTGTCATCATGACTATTTCTCGAAATCGAGGATGCACGTTGCACCGTTTCCGTTCTTCAGAACGGCTACATCACCAAATGAGCGCCACGTGCCCCACTATTGTCTGAGACATTAAATGACCTCGAGTCTTGTGATTTTTCAATCACTATAAATAGCACTAAGTGCCCCTTGTTGGACTCTTTACGCTTTCCTTCATCCAAGCCTTAAGTCGAACAAAACTTCCTGCAAGCAAACCTTTGCTTCTTCCTCTCCAAACCCAGAAACCTTTGTTCTTCATCCATCTTCATCTCAAACCAAAAAATGGCTTCACGTTCTCGTTCTTCCAATGTCCCCAGATCTAGCACTCCCTCTAAAACTACTCAACCGGAAATCTTTTCAACCGCTCCGATAGTTAACTCCATGGGAATGCGAAGGGTTCCTGAACCCATGGGAGATGCTGAGCGTGAAACTTATTCTTCTCAACTGCTGATTCTTGTTGGATATTCCAACCAGGTTTTCGCCATGTCCGGTCCTCTATCTGCATGCATTGCTGACCCAACGAAAATTGAGGGTTTCTTCCCCGTGCATGAGGCACTCAAGCCCATTGGGTGCTCCAAGAAAGCGACAGACGATACCGAAGATCCTGCAAAAGAGAAAATAGATCTTCGGTTCTTTAACAGGGGGGTTAGGGCTTTTAGGTCTAGCCCTAACCTTACACCAGAATACAACGCTTGGCTCAACAAGATGGAGAAGTGCCAGGCTTCGATTTGGAAGGGCATGGGGATTTATGACCTAGTCATGCTGTCCAAAACTGGTCTCAACTATTGTCCTGAAATGCTGGTAGCTTCTTTGCTTTTTTGGGACTATACTCATTATACCTTCCACCTGCCTTATGGAATGGTAACACCCACTCTCTTCGACGTGGCTGCTATTACTGGTCTTCGACCAACTGGGGACTACTTCGACCCAGAGGAAATGTCTGAAGACCAAATTGGGTTTTCAGCTACTAAACCCACTTATACCACCTACACCAACCACTACCATGACAAAACGACGGCTGTGGTGACTGATGTGGAGCACATCGCGTTTCTATCCCTTTGGCTGTCACGCTTCGTGTTCTGCACGAAATCCCTACAGGTGACGAAGAAAATGGTCACCCTTGCTACTCAGCTTCATCACGGTCAAAACATCTGTTTGGCCGAATTAATACTGGCGAACCTATATGAGTCAATAAGCAGTGGAGTGACTCAATTAAAAATAATAGAAAATAGAGCCAGCTTGCTGCTTGCTGGACCCTTCTGGCTACTTCAACTCTGGCTAAACGCCACTTTTGAGTCTTTTCTACCCCAGAAGACTCAAATAAACGAAAAGGCTCCTGAGATAGCCAGAAGGCGTGTCGAAGGCACCAGGCTTGCCTTATTGACTCCCACTGAGGATGGACTGGAACTCCAAAAGACCTTTGCAAACTTCGTTCAGATGTTTGCAGGGAGGAAGGAATTACCTCGACCATGGCTCCTTTCGCCAGTCGAAAGTTTGGTCCAGGGTGGTTCACCAGGCCCCATCCTAAGTCATCAGAGGATCCTCACCTCGAAGAGCACACAACAATGTGGGAAGCGTTTCTCACTCCAAGGATAATGCCATTGTGCTTCAAGAGTTCAAAGAATCATCTGAGCCTGATTGCTTACCAGCCGAATCTTGTCTCTCGACAGTTTGGCATTATCCAATCGCTTCCTTCTCCCATTTACCCTAGGGAGAAATCAGTGTTGTACTTTTGTAATGACTACTCTGAGGATGCTGCTACTAAGCATATTAGTAGGTACGTTGGTCGGACCGTACTATCATTGTTCGACTACCAACTCAACTTCCTCTGTTCACCATCTTTTGAAGACTGGTGGAAGAGATATTATGTCGAAGAGTTCTTCGACGAAAAGGATTTTGCAGACGAACTCCAGAAGTCCTTCGTCTTGGTTCTCGACAAAATAAAGAAATGTACGTTCCCTCTTCAAATTATATTTGTCTTTCCATTTTGACCTATAACTGTCAATTATAACTTGTGAAGGTGTCTTCTTTCAGTTGTTCGAAAACCTGTGGCAAAGAAGGCCACAAACAACCATCTGGGTGGAGGTCCCTCTACAAAACTTCCAGCACAGGTAACAAAATTTTTCTTGTTTCCTGCTGGTTTTAAACATCCTGGTTTTCAATGTTGCGTTCTAAACCAACTCCATTTAGGGCTTTTAGGAACCTGCACCTAAGAAGCGACCTGCATTAACGGTCGAATCTTTGAGTGGCGACGAGGATGAATCTCCCCCTGTTCCTCTCAAACGGAGAAAGGTGAAGAAGGCTGCCCCTGCTCCTGAGCCTCGACCTGCGATAAGAATCAAGGTCACAGGGAATAAACCCAGGCCACCTCCTGTGATCATCGAAGAGCCCACGGAGGAGGAGCTAAACGTCTTGCTCAGCAAACCCGTTGAGAGTGACAACTCTAGCCCTGGGGCTGAAGTTCCTCTACAGGTAGTGCCTTCGACCACTTTTAACTTAGGTGTCGACGATCACATTCGATTGTGTATCTCTCTAAATCAGAATATTTTTCCTCTTCTATTTTCAGGTGACCGCTGGAACTTCAGCACCAACTGGGCATCCTGTCGAAGGTTCTGATTCCTTTGTAAACAGCGCAGGGGAACCCATTCACCATCCTTCTTCTTTCGTCAGTTCTGCTAATGAAGTAAATCAAACTTCAGAGCCACAAGACTCTGCTGACCATAGCAGACAACGAGAGGAGGAACTGGTGGATGATGAAGTCCTTGCTGAAACAGAGGAACACCACCAGGAGGAAGCTTAAGTGGTCAATGAGACAGAAGAGCAACATGATGAAGAGGGTCATGTTGATGCTGACGCTGCTGAACATACTCAGCCCCAAGCCACCACTGCTGCAGAAACGATCACCTCGACAAAGCCCAAGTCTAAAGAAGACTTGGCCCTTTTGAAGCAAAATGATCTAATTGGCTACCTGAATGCCATCATTGAGAGCAGGGAAAATTCATCTGACCCTAGCCATGATGCTTCTACTGCATCAGGGAAGTCTACTTCGACTTCTCCTCTCGATGAGGTCTTGAAGAAAGTCAAGGCTCAGTTCTTCAAGAAGGATCTAATGAAGGCTTTGGAGGGGGATCCTACTGCCCAGTCTTGTTTGGGAGCTATCTTGAGTGCAGTTGATTTGCTTGCTGTTTCTCCAGAGATTTCCAGCTTCATCTTGGAGTTATACTCCATTATTGACCAAGTCTCTGTGGACTATAATCGTCGAAGGGGGTTCAACAGCCAACTCGAAACACTGCATGGCAAGAGTTTTTCTGCTTGGACTGAAGTAGCTGAATCGACTTCTCGAATTGCAGAATTGTCGAAACAGAAGACGTCCAAGCAACAGGAAATCGAAGCCATAGATCAGGATAACGCCTCTATAAGGGCGCAAATCGAGGAGTTGGAGGCTAGGGTAAATTCTAACACTAAGCGCAAAGAGGAACTCCTTTCGACCGTTTCAGACGCAGAGAGCCAAGATGAAGTTACTCAAGGCCTAGAGTTCGCTGAAAGGGCCCAAGCCCTAGATGACCAGATTGCCAAACTTTCTCAGGCATAACTTTCTCAGCAGGTTCCCCAGAATGCTTGAGGGAATGATGAGGTCACACATGATCTTGATGGTGCACATGTGTGGCTCAGGAAGATCGAGAAGATCTTCATATTGATGGCTTACTCAGAGGAGCAGAAGGTGCAGTTTGGTACCCACATGTTGAAAGCAGAGGCTAGAGACTGGTGGGATAACGCACGTTAGAGGATGGTGATTTTGGGTGCTGAGATCACTTAGGTTATTTTCAGAGTTCCCTTTTTAGAGAAGTACTTTCTTGAAGATGTGTGTGGTAAGAAGGAGATTGAATTCCTAGAGTCGAAATAAGGAAATTCGGCTGTTGGTGAATATGCCACCAGGTTAGAGTCGCCAGTTCTGTGATCGGTGGGAATGAGAACTGACTGTTTTAAAGCTGGTTCACGAAATGTCGCGGTAAGCAAGAGTTGCCACCGTCTTTTATGTTCTCCAACATGGAAAGGACAAAAGCACAGCAAAATTCCTTCTTTGAGAATGTTTCGCGGTTCGGGAGGTAGATTATAGAAAGGGAAGGTGTTAGCACCCTTTCTATCCGTGGTTATCCACGGGCTCTTAAGTACTTGCTCACTATGTTTTCAAAAATTGTTTTTCAAAATGTGAGTGGGTTTTGAAAAGAGTTTGTTTGAAAACTTCGTTTTGACTCTTGTATCAGTCCTCAAGAGTGTTTGAAAAATTTGTTTTGAAAGCTTTTGAAAGTGTCAGTGTGAAAAGATTTTCGTTTGTTTTTGAAGAGAGCAAGTACCCATGAGTCATCTACCTACCCTAAGGAATTAGGCTGTGTAAAAGTCCTTAAGGTAGTGCCATCCCACCATTGAGAGGTAGGTAGCACCACCGTTGGAGGTGTTCGGGTCAATTCGATTTTAGGGACAGTGTGGTCACCAAAGCAATGGTTGGACACCTTAGAAGTAACCCTAATGTCCTAGATCCTTTTTAATCTGAGGCAACCGTTTCGAGGCGACTGGATCTTAGACATAAGAGCGACCGCTAAAACATCCTATACTTGACGAACACTTTCGAAGGCAACGAGTGAGGCGTACCCTAGAAGTGGCAGGTGCATTGTGTATTGTTTTCATGTTAACATTTATCTTTGATCATGCAATCGTGAGCTACGAGTTGTTTTTAATTAACATACATTCTTTCATGCAATTTAGCAGTTAGGAGTGCGGAAAATAAAATACGGAAAGGTAAAAGCTACGCTATTACAAGGCGCGGGTCTATACATCGCCAAAAAACAAAGACCCGTTTTTGATAAAGATGTGGAAGGTAAAAAAGCAGTAAACCTAATTACTATTACATCCTTGAACAATTACATAATAATCAAATAAGAAAATAGCGCGCGAAATAATTAAATTGGGACGTCCGAGGGTTTTGACCCTTTGCTTGAAATTAAATTAAATTAAAACCTAATTAATTATTTAATTAAAGAAAAGAAAGTGTTTTTTATGTTTTTTGTGTTTATTATGGAAATAAAGAAAAAAGAATTAAAATTAAAGTTAGTGAAACCCTAGTTCTAAGTTTATTTTACTTATTAATAAAATGTTAATGTTAACTAATTTAAACTAATTAATTAATTTACATGTTTATGTACAAAAATAATAGTAATTAATAATGATAATTAATAAAATATGATTAAAAATGTCAAAACCTAATTCTATGCAATTTTTATTTATTTAAGAAAAGGGATTAAAATTAAAACCTAAATTAAACTAAGTTAGTTATTAGCATTTATTTATAAAAAATAGGTTAATGGTGAAATTAATAAATAATTAAAAATATATTTACAATTTGATTTTCTGATTTTTATTATGGAAAATTAATTTGTGGTAAAAAAATAATTAAAACAATTAAAAGAATTGAAAGAAAAGAAATAAAATTATGCAAACCAAGGGGGTTAGATGGCCCATGTGGAGGTGAACTTTGAGAAATTCTGGCCCATTGGACAAAGTCACGTTTGACTTTTTGGCGTCACGCGCATGCTGTTTGACTGGGGTACACCGTGGACTTTATTCTGTGGCCATTGGATTGGACCTTGAAGCCACTTGGCAGGCTTATGCGTGAGGGTGCATGATGGACCATTGAACGAATGCTGCACGTGAACGTTTGAGAAAAAATATCAACAATTATATGGGGGACCTGGGAATCGAACCCAGGTCCCAGTGTTTGCCAGCAACGTCCCCAACCACTACGCCATTCAAACGCGTTTGTAAACATAATGACCAATAAAAATATTATATGAAAAGCAATAATCAGGCTGGAAAACACGTGCAGATTTGAATTCACCAACCAGGCACTGCCACGCAAGTCGTCTTCTTCGTTTCCTGAAACAAAAAGCAAGCAAATAGCGGGGGTTTTAAACCCTCACAAACTGAAAGTGCCAAAAATAGCGATTAAGCACACAAGTTATATAAATTGAGCGCGATAGTGTCAATGATTTCGTCTTGGCCTGACGAATTTGTCCATACAGGTTTGGAGGTCTAATTTTTCCTTAGGAGTAAAGCCCTAATTTGATGGCTTCGGAACCCTAGATTTTATCCATGGTGGATTTTGATTCAGAGGGCTATAACCAAATTGGTTTGTACCAACAGCTTCAGAAGGTCCCTATTAACATAAATCAATCCAAAAAAATGGTCAAAAACACATGAATCGTGATATGCAAATCTGGAAAATAAAGCAAACCGTGTCACTTGTATTCTCTGATTCTTTGCGTGTTAAGCTTCGTTCTTGATTGCAATGGCTTCCTGGCAATGTCAGCAATGTATTGGAAACAATTTTAGGCCTTGAATTCACCTGCAATATTGATTTCAGTTTTCAAGTTTTTCTTGATTTTTTTTTCAAATTGGTTATGGAGTTTTAGCAGCTTTCACGTGTGTCCAAGAATAGGGTTAGCTTGTGCCTTTGTATTGGAACAGAATTAGGTTAAAACCTTGGCCCAAAAGTCCATGAATTTAAGTTTTCAATCTTTGATTTTCAATCATATAATTTCCAATCTTTTTCAATGAAAACCTTGCCAAATATGGATGATCTTCCCTTTTTGATTGAGAAACGAGTTTGCCAGCTTGCCCTGATCTTATTTGCTTCACAAAAGATCCAAAAAACATATCTTTTTAATTTTCCTATAATTAAAATCAATTAAATGAATTAATGTTAATAAAAATTCAATTAATTAATTAAAAATAAGAAAATAAATCATTTTAAGTTCAATGGGTCGTGCATAGGCTTTGGGTAAAGATTCAAGAAAGAATTTGAGGCCCATTAGCAAAAATGAAGTGTTTTAGGCAAAGTTGACTTTTGAAAGTTCCCAAAAATTTCCCAACTTCTCCAATGCATATCTTGCTCAATTTTGAAGCTATGCACATGTTCTTGGACATTTTTGGAAAGGTATTGAAGTCCTATAACCAATGCCTTTGGTCCCATGTCATTTTGATTTATCAATCTCAAGTTACGGTCTTTGACTTAAAGTGCCTTTTTGTTGACTTTTGAAAATGACCTATAATGTTGAAATTGAAAACTTTTTGTGAGAGCATTTCTTGGACTTGGAGTGTGAAGATGAGTTGTAGGAAATGTTATCCCCTTCAAAATGAGCTTTGGATGGGATTTTTCTGATAAACCATGAAGAAGTTATGCCTTGGTCAATTTGCAGTTGACTTTTCAACTGTCCAAAAATAGAAACTTTTGCATCTTGAGACTTTTTGAGCCATGCTTGTGGAATCATGATCAAGAATTGATCAAATGATGATTGTGGCTTCAAAATAAGATGTTGACCAAAATTTTTGACTTTTGACTGTCAAATGACCATTTTACCCCTGCAGTTGACTGTGGAGCAATTAGGGCTTTTGACTGTGCAATTTGATGCTGTGAGTCTTGAACCTTGACATATAGATGCTTGACAATGTATATAGGCATATGGGACATGATTGGACCCTTGAAAACCTCAATTTCTTTGCAAGAACCAAAACCCTAATTTTGACTGTGTTAGGAGGCAATTGGACTGTGCAACCCTTGAGAGATTTTGAACCATTTGGAGATTGACCTTGACAAATCTTGAAGAATATGGGAGGGCAAATTTTGGGGTACAATAGTTTCCCATGTTCAATCTTCTTAGACCTGAGGATGTAGATTTGCTGGCGTGCCTTTCGTAATCCGAAGGTGGAAGATGATTGAACACTAGAGTGCCCAGAAATTTGCACTCACATAGTAGAGTATCGGCAGTGTGATGGCGGGAATGGGCTTACTGATTCCATTTGGAGAGATGGATAGGAGGATGGGCTTACAGATGCCATCTGGAGCTGTGACAGAATCTTGTCGGGAATGAGCTCATGGATGCCATTTGGAGGTTGTGATGGATAGTTGTGGAGATGGGCTTATAGATGCCATCTAGGTGTCAATCGCGTAAGAGATTCCTTAGCGAGAACTTGCGTACCTGAGAAAGAAAGATAATTACCTGTCCTGTTATAGGGGTTGATCTTCAAACTCTTTATGTAGATGTGCCCTGGCTGGATACAGGTATCGAATCTCTAAACTCTTCATGTAGATATGCCCTGGCTAGATACAAGTATCGAGTCTACAATTAGCTACTCACAGATGTGCCCTGGCTAGATACAGGAATCGAATCTGAAATTAGTCGTCAACAGATATGCCCTGGATGGATACAGGAATCGAATCTTCAAACTCTTCAGACGTGCCCTGGCTGGATACAGGAATCGAGTCCGGAATAGTCGTCAACAGATATGCCCTGGCTGGATACAGAAATCGAATCTTCAAACTCTTCAGACTTGCCCTGGCTGGATACAGGAATCGAGTCCGGAATTAGTCGTCAACAGATATGCCCTGGCTGGATACAGGAATCGAATCTTCAAACTCTTCAGATGTGCCCTGGCTAGATACAGGAATCGAATCTGGAATAGTCGTCAACAGATATGCCCTGGCTGGATACAGGAATCGAATCTTCAAACTCTTCAGACGTGCCCTGGCTGGATACAGGAATCGAATATGGAATAGTCGTCAACAGATATGCCCTGGCTGGATACAGGAATCGAATCTTCAAACTCTTCAGACGTGCCCTGGCTGGATACAGGAATCGAATCTGGAATAATCGTCAACAGATATGCCCTGGCTGGATACAGGAGTCGAATCTTCAAACTCTTCAGACGTGCCCTGGCTGGATACAGGAATCGAGTCCGGAATAGTCGTCAACAGATATGCCCTGGCTGGATACAGGAATCGAATCTTCAAACTCTTCAGACGTGCCCTGGCTGGATACAGGAATCAAGTCCGGAATTAGTCGTCAACAGATATGCCCTGGCTGGATACAGGAATCGAATCTTCAAACTCTTCAGACGTGCCCTGGCTGGATACAGGAATCGAGTCCGGAATTAGTCGTCAACAGATATGTTCTGGCTGGATACAGGAATCGAATCTTCAAACTCTTCAGACGTGCCCTGGCTGGATACAGGAATCGAATCTGGAATTAGTCGTCAACAGATATGCCCTGGCTAGATACAGGAATCGAATCTTCAAACTCTTCAAACGTGCCCTGGCTGGATACAGGAATCGAATCTGGAATTAGTCGTCAATAGATATGCCCTGGCTGGATACAAGAATCGAATCTTCAAACTCTTCAGACGTGCCCTGGCTGGATACAGGAATCGAGTCCGGAATTAGTCGTCAACAGATATGCCCTGGCTGGATACATGAATCGAATCTTCAAACTCTTCAGACGTGCCCTGGCTGGATACATGAATCGAATTTGGAATTGATCGCTCACAGACATGCCCTAGCTAGATACAAGTATCGAATCTGGAATTGCGACAGTTGATAGTAATCATCTTTGGATTGACCTTTTTCCTGAAAAGGCAAAACACCAGTTGTATGCAATGTCATGATGTATGAAATGCATGATGTCATGATGTTCAGAGAATAAATGAGATTGTGTGATATGATGCGTGTATGCGTGCATTATGTATGTAAATGTTTATGAATTGTATTTTTGTCCCGGAAAATAAATCCTTGACGAATGCCGGGAAGTTAAATCCTGGGCTGATGTTGACGAGTAGAGTCTCTCGCTTCCGCTGGGATGATGGTTGCAAGCATAAACTGGTAGGAGAAGATGACTCCATTGGTGAATAAACTTGTTAAGGAGATTACTCTGCGGGGAATTACTCTGTGGGAGAAGAGATACTTCGCTGAGGTTTGATGATAACTCCGCTGGGGATACCGTTGATGTGTTATGTTGGAAGATTCGATGAACTCCGCTGGGGGATAGGAAGAACTTCGCCGAGGACGATCTTTCCGTGGCTTTTAGCTGAGGATAACCCAGTTATAAGCCCTGGTAGGGAATAACCTTTGAATAAAGCCGGGGAGACGCGTTCGTGCTCTGCAGGCGATAAGCTTCCAGAATCTACTGGGGATAAGCTTCCTATTAGGGAGATTAATTCAACTCTCCTGGGGAGACTTTGAGACTGCACTGGGGTGCGGCTCTACTAGGGATGTTCTGTATTCCGCCGGGGAACAATATTATATTAAGACTGCCGGGGATGCTTGTTAGGAATGTTTGTGTACTCCGTTGGGAAATGTTGAGATTTACTGGGGATACCCAACTTCCTTAAGGCTGACAGTAGACTAACTCTGCTTGGGGAGAGTATCGCTGACTTGCTGGGGATACTGTGCCTTGTTAGGGTTGATGGGAGACCAACTCTGCTAGGTGAGAGTATTGCTGAGTCTTATCTTACTCGGCGGGGAGTGAAGGTATCTGGGTTACATTCTTCAGCCGAACTTACCTTGGTACCTTGGTGGACAGAGCAATTAGATTGCTTAGACAACTCATTATTGCCCCTGTTTCTGATGTTACCTGTAATTAATCCTTTGTTTCGTATTCAAATATTTATGAGTTAGCAATTAGTGTCAAATGCATATATCACAATTGAACATTGGACGTTCTTTACAAAACAAAACAGAAAAAGGAAAAAAAACAATTGGCCATTGGTCTGAAAAGTGAATTTGTATTGATTTTTGAATTTGCCTGTAAATAGGCGTTTAAGTACAAGGGGCTGACGTCCTAGTAAGGGAACGCCACCGAACGATAGAGTTTATACAATTTTGTGAAAAGGAAAACAAAACAGCTATGTGAAATGAATAACCCCACTGGGTTCCAACTCCGCTATCGCCTTTATGTCTTCGAGCGTCTCATCGCTTTGCTGCTCAGTTGAAGATGAAGCTGACTGATTGATGCCGTTTGAACCTGATGTTTGATACCGGATTCTGGATGCAATGTGATTCAATGAGACATAGTATTATGCTTATCCCTAACTTTTTCTTGGACCGCCCTTTCGGGTTTTCAGTCCACCGGGATACCCATTTTTGCCCAAGCCGCCTTTTCAGGTTTTCGACTTGCCGGGTGTACAGATTTTTTTCATTTCATCCCTTATTTTTGCCCGAACCCTTTTGGTTCGCCGGGAAGCCCTAATTTTTGCCTAGGTATGTCAACCTAGCGGGTCTTTTATCATGCGTAGTATCTTTTTACTATGTCTGCATTGGCAGGGTGAGGAAGGTCGTCACCATCCATGTTGGTTAGAATCATGGCTCCTCCTGAGAACACATGTTTAACCACAAATGGCCCTTCGTACGTAGGGGTCCATTTGCCCCTGGGATCACTTTGAGGAAGAATGATGCGTTTGATTACCAGGTCCCCAACTTGATACTCTTGTGGTCTGACTTTCTTGTTAAATGCCCTGATCATCCGTTTTTGATACGTTTGACCATGACAAATAGCAGTGAGTCTCTTTTCGTCAATTAGGTTTAACTGATCAAGTCGAGTCTGGATCCAGTCATCTTCGCTCAAGCCTGCATCCTTCATTATCCGGAGAGAGGGTATCTGGACTTCGATCGGCAAGACTGCCTCCATGCCATAGACCAAGGAAAAGGGAGTTGCCCCGGTTGACGTTCTTGCTGAGGTACGGTACCCGTGAAGAGCGAACGGTAACATCTCGTGCCAATCTTTGTACGTCACTGTCATCTTCTGCACAATCTTTTTGATATTCTTATTAGCTGCTTCGACAGCTCCATTCATCTTCGGCCGGTAGGGAGAAGAGTTGTGGTGCTGTATCTTGAATTGCTCGCAGAGCTCAGTGATCATCTTATTGTTAAGATTGGTACCATTGTCCGTAATGATCCTTTCCGGGACGCCATATCGACAGATCAGGTTGTGTCGAATGAATCGTGCCACGACGTTCTTGGTTACGGTAGCGTAGGAAGCTGCTTCCACCCACTTTGTAAAGTAATCGATCGCCACCAGGATGAAGCGATGCCCGTTGGATGCCGTAGGTTTGATCTCGCCGATCATATCAATGCCCCACATTGCAAAAGGCCACGGTGCAGTCAAGACATTCAGAGGGACTGGAGGAACGTGCACCTTATCAGCATAGATTTGGCACTTGTGACATGTCCGAGAATGTTGGTAACAGTCGGCTTCCATTGTGGACCAGAAATATCCTGCCCGAAGGATTTTCTTTGCCATGGTGTGTCCACTGGAATGCGTTCCGAAGGTACCTTCATGCAGCTCTGCCATGATCTTTTCTGCTTCAGTCTTATCCACACAACGCAGTAAGGTTGAATCATGGTTTCGCTTGTAGAGAATGCCGTTGCTGAGGAAGAACTTTGCAGCGAACCTTCTCAGGAACTTCTTGTCGTTGACAGATGCACCCTCGGGGTATTCTTGAGCTTCCAGATACCTCTTCACTTCATGATACCAAGGTTTTTCAGTTACTTCTTCAGCCTCAAGCTCACAGCAATATGCAGGTTCATCCAATTTCCAGATAATGATCTGGGGAGCCTCATTGTCCCATTTGACTTTAAACATAGAAGACATCGTAGCTAACACGTCCGCCAACTGATTCTCCTCTCTTAGGAAGTGTTCAAAAGTTATCTCTGTGAAGTGCGGGATCAATGTCAACACACATTCTTTGTAAGGAATAAGGTTTGGGTGTTTCGTATCCCACTCGCCTTTGATCTGATTGATCACGAGAGAGGAATCTCCGAAGACACTCAGAAACTTGATCCTTAGGTCAATTGCAGCTTGAAGACCCATGATGCATGCCTCATACTCCGCCATGTTGTTGGTGCAGTTGAAACATAGCCGGGCAGTAAGTGGAGTATGAGTGCCTTTGGGGGATATGATCACAGCGCCGATACCGTTACCCAAAGCGTTGGAGGCTCCGTCAAAGTGCATAGACCATCGGGATCCTTCCTCAGGTCCTTCATCCGGTCCAGGTACTTCACAATCAGTCACTACCATGATGTTCTCGTCAGGAAATTCAAAGTTCATTGACTGGTAGTCGTCTACTGCCTGGTGTGCCAAATGGTCTGCCAATACACTTCCCTTGATTGCTTTCTGAGTCGTGTACTGGATGTCATATTCCGTCAAGATCATCTGCCATCTTGCTATTCTTCCGGACAGAGCAGGCTTTTCGAATATGTACTTTATTGGATCCATTTTTGAAATCAACAGAGTAGTGTGAGTCAGCATATACTGTCTCAGCCGGCGAGCAGCCCATACCAAAGCGCAGCAAGTTTTCTCGAGCAGTGAGTATCGGGTCTCACAGTCGGTAAACTTTTTGCTAAGGTAATAAATGGCGTGCTCTTTTCGGCCAGACTCGTCATGCTGCCCTAGCACACACCCCATTGAGCTGTCAAGTACTGTCAGGTATAGTATTAGAGGTCTCCCTTCAACCGGTGGCATAAGAATGGGTGGTTCTTGGAGATACTCTTTGATTCTGTCGAAAGCGGCCTGACATTCATCATTCCGACGTACTACTTGATCTTTCTTCAGCAGCTTGAAGATTGGTTCACAGGTAGCAGTTAGATGCGAGATGAATCGGGCAATGTAATTCATACGTCCTAGAAAGCCTCTGACTTCTTTCTCTGTCTTGGGAACTGGCATCTCTTGTATGGCCTTAACTTTGGCAGGGTCCACTTGAATACCTTTGTCGCTCACGACGAAGCCTAGCAATTTTCCAGATCTTACCCCAAAGGTGCATTTGTTCGGGTTCAACCTCAGCTTGTACAACTTCAGACGGTCAAACAGCTTCTGCAGATGGTCAAGGTGTTCCTCCTCAGTTTGAGACCTTGCAATCATATCATCGACGTACACTTCAATCTCATGATGGATCATGTCATGAAATAAAGCAACCATGGCACGTTGGTAGGTTGCCCCAGCATTTTTCAGTCCAAAAGGCATGACCTTGTAACAGAAGGTGCCCCACTGAGTAATAAAGGTAGTCTTTTCCATATCTCCAGGAGCCATCTTGATCTGATTATAACCTGAAAAACCATCCATGAAGGAGAACACCTTGTGCTGAGCAGTATTGTCAACCAGAACGTCGATGTGAGGCAGGGGGAAGTCATCCTTGGGGCTCGCCCTGTTCAAATCCCTGTAATCAACACACATTCAGACCTTACCATCCTTCTTAAGTACTGGAACCACGTTGGCAACCCACTGAGGGTAAGAAGTCACTGCTAGAAACCCGGCATCAAATTGTTTCATAACCTCAGCTTTGATCTTCTCGGACATCTCTGGACGCATACGGTGGACCTTTTGTTTAACCGGAGGGCAGTCTTCCTTGGTAGGCAGGTGATGAACTACAATGTCGGTATCCAACCCAGGCATGTCTTCGTAGGACCAGGCAAAGATTTCCACATAATCATGCAACATCTGAATCAACCGCTGTTTTACACTGAGCTCTAGATTGGCACCAATCTTGACTTCCTTTCTTTCTGTCTCAGTACCCAGATTTATTGTTTCCACTGGCTCTTCATGTGGCTGAATGGCCCTCTCTTCCTGGAGTAACAGTCTTGCAAGTTCACCAGGCACTTCGCAATCATCTTCACCTTCGTCTTCGGCTAAGTTGATCGGATTTTCGAAGTCATAACTGGCAGTAGCAGAGTCGTTACCAGTGAGATCCAGAGTGGATTGAAACCTGTGTAGGTGAGTGTGTGTAAATATAGCTGTTTTGCAATATATAAAGAAAGAAAGAAAGGGAGCGCAAGATTTGAAATGCGAAAAACGTCCAATGTTTTTATTCATGATATATGGAGATGACAAGTAATAAGCCCTCACAAATGAAACCACGGTGCCCCGGGTAAGACACCGGGCCATAAAGTTTCAATTTATTGTTCGTTACAAATTTTAAAAAGCAAAGGAATTCATTACTGAGTAACAAAAGTAACATGTATGTAGTCTTTTGCAGTCCAATTGTTCAGTCCACCGTCGGCCGTCGGGTAGATCCAGCTATCAAATTCAGATTCCTCTGCATCACCTTCAATAGTATTCACTCCCGGGTTGGTGATGAATATGGGAGGTCTTCCAATCCTTGCTTTACGTACAACCCTCTGAGCCTCTGCAGTGAAACCCAGCCCAAACTTGTCAGTCTTTGGAGTAAAATCAGGGAGCCTGCCCCAGTTTGTACATTCACCTTTTTCAATCACAGCCCGGGCGTCCTTCAAGGAAGCCATCTTCGAAGGAGAGTCTTCTTCAATCACTGTCTCAGCTGACGCCAATGTTGGAGGCACCTCTTCAAAATGTTGAAAGGGGGTTTCAATGAACTCCCCGTCCATCTCTATATACCGGAACGAGTTAAGATGACTAACCATGTATTCTTCCTCCCCCTGTACTGTAACAATTTTCCCTCTGACAGGGTATTTAAGCTTTTGGTGTAGAGTGGAGGTCACAACCCCAGCCTTGTGGATCCAAGGACGACCCAGCAAACAAGAATAGGATGGTCGGATATCCATCACATAGAACGTTGAATCAAAGACTTGAGAACCAACCCGAATCGGAATATCTACCTCACCATGTACCATCCTCTTCGACCCGTCAAAGGCTCGGACAATGATGTTACTAGGCTTCAACTCCAAACCCTCACAATCCAACCTGTCTAAGGCCTTCTTGGGCAATACGTTCAGTGAAGAACCGGTGTCTACCAACACGTGTGCAAGAGTAGTGCCCCTGCATTCAATGGAGACATGCAGGGCATCATTATGGTTCTTTCCCTTAGCGGTCAGATCAGCATCAGAGAAACCCAACCCATTGTCAGCGGTCAAGTTGGCCATACAATCAGTAAATTGATCCGCAGACGTTTCTTGTGGCACATGGGCCGTCTTTAGGAAAGAAGTCAGGGCCTTGGCATGGGCCTCTGAGCACAACAACAGTGATAGCATAGAGATTTTAGAGGGGGTGTGCCCCAGCTGTTCAACGACGTTGAAATCACTCTTCTTGATTATCTTAAGGATTTCTTCCATCTCTTGCTGTGAAGCTTCAATATTAACAGTCTTCGGTGCCTCCATCTGGGCAGGCATATCAGCAATCCCTTTGCCCCGAGTGTCAGATGACTCGGAAGCAGGGGTAGAAACTTGATTAGGGGGGAAACAGGCGCACTTGCAGGCGTGATGATAAGAGGTCTTCGGATGACTGGTGGCGCAATGTCAGGCGAGAAGAGCCTGCCACTGCGAGTAACTTTAGCGGGACCGATGATGTTACTGATACTGGTACTAGTGTTGAACTCCTGCTTCACTCCGAGCACATAAACATCTGCCCCATAATGCCATGGGACAGCCTTGTCAGATTTATAAGGGAGGGGCCCCGGAGCAGTAATGATGATAGGTGCAACAGACATGATTTTGACGGGCTTCCTCGGGGGAGCCTTGGTAGGATTGTTGAAAATGGTGACAACAGACACTTCTTCAGTAGGAATGACGGGAACAACAATCTTCTTGAACAAGATCTCTTTGCTATCCATCATGTTTTGGACGCCTGACTTCAGCAATGGACAACAAGCAGGGGAAACAGCACACAAAAGGCAACCCTTGCTACAACCTGGAAATAAACCGGCTAGCAACAGGTTCCTCTTGACAGTCAATAAAGGAGTCACAATATCATCCACAGAAACTACATACAGGTCTTCCTCAATAGCATTTACTCCATGCTGGGGCATAGGAGCAGTCACAACGTTGGGCCTTTCGGGCGCCTCAAACTGTATTTCCTTGGCATCGATAAGGTCCTGGACCTTATTCCTCAGGGCCCAGTAATCATCAGTAGAATGCCCCGGGCTATCAGAGTGATAAGCACAGCGGGCGTTGGGATTGTACTTCGGAGAGGTTGTGTTTACCACCTTCGGAGCTTCTCTGACAGTTACCAAGTTAGTTGATAGCAGTTGCGGCAAGATCTGCGACAAGGTCATACTAAGCCGAGTGTATTCTCTTCTGGGTCTCTCACCCCTTGGTTGGTTAGGTTGCCGAGGAGCGGCAACAGGCTTTGCAATTACCACCGCGTTGACAGCTTGGCGGCGTTCCGGTTTATTTTGCCTTCTGGGCCCATACACAGCATTGGCTTCCTTCTTGAAAGGCTTCTTCTCAGAACTTGAGGACGCACCTTTCTGTATCTTCCCTGATTTCATCCCAGCTTCTATCCTTTCACCAGTCAGAATAAGGTCTGTGAAACCTGCAGAAGAATTACCGATCAGGTGGTTGAAGAACGGCTCGGATAGGGTCCCCAAGAACATGTCCACGAGTTCACGGTCAGTTAACGACGGCTGCACCCTGCCAGCCAGGTCCCTCCACTTCTGCGCGTACTCTTTAAAACCTTCTCCCGATCCTAGCGACATACCCTGGAGTTGGGTACGTGTAGGAGCGAGGTCGGCATTATACTGATACTGCTTATAAAAAGCAGTAGCCAATTCCTCCCAGTTACGAATCTTGGTTCCATCCAGCTGATAGAACCATTCGAGATGAGTCCCTGAAAGACTCTCCTGGAAGAAATGGATCCATAAGTTCTTGTCCACAATATATGGTTGGATCTTCCGCACATAAGATCTGAGATGTAGCTTAGGGCAGGACGCCTCGTCATACTTTGTGAAAGATGGTGCCTTGAACTTGTGTGGGATCACCACACCAGAAGATAGACCCAGGTCTCCAAAATCTAACCCAGGAACTTGTTGAATTTCCATGGCATTCAGACGATCCTCTAACTGCTTGTACCTGTCTTCAGCGGGAGGGTACTGCTCTTCATTGAAATCAGTCTCGTTGTCAGAGACCACAGGACTAGGAACCCTTCCCCCTTGGGGACTGCCTTTCCCTACAGAAGAACCAGCTTGATCAACCTCATTTTGCAGTGTGTTGCCAAACCTCCGGCCAGTGTTGAATAGTACAGTTCTCTTCTTCTTCTTCTTGACCAGCAGAGCCTTCAATTCCTCTTGACCTTGGGCTAAACTCATGATCAACTCTTGGAACTGGGCATTTTGGGCCTGGAGGGCCTTGATGGATTTCTCAGTAGATGATTCAGGATTCATGATGAGACGAGCTGAAATAAACAACGAAGAAGATTAAACCACCTGTAAAAAAGAGTACCTGCTATGCACATGATGCATGATATGCTGTTTATGCAATGCATTCAAGGGTTCGAAAGTTCAAATTTGTTGTATACAAAAAGGAACACACGTTATCATTAAGAAATAATTGTTCAGTACATCAAGGCCTCATGGGCAAAACATTACAAAGTAAATTAATCCTAAAAGACACTACGCACCCTCTTTGGAGCTATGTAAGTATTGAGAGTCTTTTCCTCGTGCAGTAGGCGGGTGAGCTCCAAGACCTTCTTCTCACTGACATGTAGACTGGCTTCAAGAGAATTCCGTTCTTCCTTAAGCTGGATCCAACTCTTCTGCATTTCTTCCCAGGATGTAGGCATGTCAGGATGTTGAATGGTGTATGAGACCTCTCCTTCCAACACTGGCTCTTTGATCACAGGGAGAACATGAGGATATGGCTTCACCAGCTTCTGGGAGCGGGCTCGTACCCACTTGAGATAAGGCTCCAACAGAATGGAGTTCTTGTACCCCAGTGTCTTATTGTCTACCTTGTTGGGCATCCTCCAAGCTCTGATAAATCTCTGGCGAAGTCCTTGTGCATCGTTGTCGAAGTCAAAAACTATGTCAGGAAGCAACATGTCATGAGGGCCATCCCTCCGAGCATATCTGAACTGTCTCAAAGCCAGACACGGGTTCTAAGTAATACCTCCTATGATTCCAAGTAAAGGAACATTAGAAAACTCCCCGCAACGATCAATGATAGTGACGTCTTCTCTGGACCGAGAACACCAATGTATATCAGCATGCGTAAGAGTCATTAATCATTGTGACCATCTCAAACCCCGCTCGTTCTTCAAAACTGATTGTGGAAGGTGCGAAATAAACCACCTTGCCAGGAGAGGAGTGCAGCACATGAGAACACCTCTTTTTCTCATGGTTCGAGTGTAACATGAGTGAAGGATATCCCCAAGTAGCGTAGGTATAAGATTCCTGGACATGAAGATCTTGACAGTATTGATATCTATAAGCTGATCTGGATTCGGGAACAACACCAACCCATAGACAAGGAGTGCCACAACTTCTTCAAAAGCTTGTAGGTCAAGGGAATTCCAACATTCTTGGGCCTTCTCAAACATGAACTTTTCCAAGAATCCTTTGATACCACTTCTAACTTCCCAATGTCCCTTGATGTCAGCTGGTTGTAGGCGTAATGCTTTAGCAACCTCTTCAAGTTTGGGTTCCCTTTCCGTACCGTTATAGGGTAGTTGACTAAGGATAGGGATCTTCAGAAGCTGGGAGAACTCTTCCAAGGTAGGCACCAGTTGATAATCCGGGAAAGTAAAACAGTGGTGCAGAGGGTCAAAGAACTGGAAGAGGACCTTTATCATATCTTCCTCAATGTTGGTGTTGACCAAGCTGATGAGTCTTCCATGTTTCTCATTGAAAGAAGAGCTCTCGGGAATCCTGGATGTAAGTTCCTTAAGCTGAGGAGGGACCCTTACGAGGTTGATCTGAATTGTCTTTCTGCGGGTAGTTTCCATGTCCTACAAAACAAGAACAAAGATGAAGATTCGAACCCCTGAAGTGGTTAGTGGATGCATATGATGCTGTATGATGTTATGATATTATGATAAAAACACACCACAAGTATCCACAAAAAGCAAACATGGTAAGGCACACAAGTCACACAAGACAGCCCTTAGAGTTCAGGCCAGCATGGGGTCTAGGTATTACCCTCTTGAAGTTGGTGGGCTCAAAACCTGTCCTATCAAAAGTAACCGGGTTCTAAGGATCTCAATATCATTGGATTGTTTTCTGTGTTCATTGTTTCGATTTAGACACTGAACTGGCGATCAAAATATTCCAAGAAAAAAACCCTCAATGAGTATAGTATCGAGTATCAACCAACTTCGGACTGCACCAAAGTCAGTTATCTCACTACCCTAAAGAGGCCAGGATGGTCAAGTAAGGTTCCTAAGGTCAGTTGATGCTTCACGACACCATGCGGCGGCCCCGTACTCTCCTTGACTTGACTCAAGGGTTACCGGTACTCACCAAAGTGCCACATCAACGTAGCAGACTGCTTCAACCGTGTCGGTATACCCCGCACAGTTCCCTCACAGTCTTGTTGCTACTTTCTAAGAGGTATCCCCCAGATCCGGGTTAGGATCTATAGAACTCCCAAAACAGGCCCACAATATTTAAAGCAATCAAAACAGGCAATTGAAAACATAAGTATGATCTATCCTAAGGTACACCTCACTTTAAAATATCCTCAGCAGAGTCGCCAGTTCTGTGATCGGTGGGAATGAGAACCGACTGTTTTAAAGCTGGTTCGCGAAATGTCGCGGTAAGCAAGAGTCGCCATTGTCTTTTATGTTCTCCAACATGGAAAGGACAAAAGCACAGCAAAATTCCTTCTTTGAGAATGTTTCTCGGTTCGGGAGGTAGATTATAGAAAGGGAAGGTGTTAGCACCCTTTCTATCCGTGGTTATCCACGGGCTCTTAGGTACTAGCTCACTATGTTTTCAAAAATTGTTTTTCAAAATGTGAGTGGGTTTTGAAAAGAGTTTGTTTGAAAACTTCGTTTTGACTCTTGTATCAGTCCTCAAGAGTGTTTGAAAAATTTGTTTTGAAAGCTTTTGAAAGTGTCAGTGTGAAAAGATTTTCGTTTGTTTTTGAAGAGAGCAAGTACCCATGAGTCATCTACCTACCCTAAGGAATTAGGCTGTGTAAAATTCCTTAAGGTAGTGCCATCCCACCATTGAGAGGTAGGTAGCACCACCGTTGGAGGTGTTCGGGTCAATTCGATTTTAGGGACAGTGTGGTCACCAAAGCAATGGTAGGACACCTTAGAAGTAACCCTAATGTCCTAGATCCTTTTTAATCTGAGGCAACCGTTTCGAGGCGACTGGATCTTAGACATAAGAGCGACCGCTAAAACATCCTATACTTGACGACCACTTTCGAAGGCAACGAGTGAGGCGTACCCTAGAAGTGGTAGGTGCATTGTGTATTGTTTTCATGTTAACATTTATCTTTGATCATGCAATCGTGAGCTACGAGTTGTTTTTAATTAACATACATTCTTTCATGCAATTTAGCAGTTAGGAGTGCGGAAAATAAAATACGGAAAGGTAAAAGCTACGCTATTACAAGGCGTGGGTCTATACATCGCCAAAAAACAAAGACCCGTTTTTGATAAAGATGCGGAAGGTAAAAAAGCAGTAAACCTAATTACTATTACATCCTTGAACAGTTACATAATAATCAAATAAGAAAATAGCGCGCGAAAGAATTAAATTGGGACGTCCGAGGGTTTTGACCCTTTGCTTGAAATTAAATTAAATTAAAACCTAATTAATTATTTAATTAAAGAAAAGAAAGTGTTTTTTATGTTTTTTGTGTTTATTATGGAAATAAAGAAAAAAGAATTAAAATTAAAGTTAGTGAAACCCTAGTTCTAAGTTTATTTTACTTATTAATAAAATGTTAAAGTTAACTAATTTAAACTAATTAATTAATTTACATGTTTATGTACAAAAATAATAGTAATTAATAATGATAATTAATAAAATATGATTAAAAATGTCAAAACCTAATTCTATGCAATTTTTATTTATTTAAGAAAAGGGATTAAAATTAAAACCTAAATTAAACTAAGTTAGTTATTAGCATTTATTTATAAAAAATAGGTTAATGGTGAAATTAATAAATAATTAAAAATATATTTACAATTTGATTTTCTTATTTTTATTATGGAAAATTAATTTGTGGTAAAAAAATAATTAAAACAATTAAAAGAATTGAAAGAAAAGAAATAAAATTATGCAAACCAAGGGGGTTAGATGGCCCATGTGGAGGTGAACTTTGAGAAATTCTGGCCCATTGGACAAAGTCACGTTTGACTTTCTGGCGTCACGCGCATGCTGTTTGACTGGGGTACACCATGGACTTCATTCTGTGGCCATTGGATTGGACCTTGAAGCCACTTGGCAGGCTTAGGCGTGAGGGTGCATGATGGACCATTGAACGAATGCTGCACGTGAACGTTTGAGAAAAAATATCAACAATTATATGGGGGACCTGGGAATCGAACCCAGGTCCCAGTGTTTGCCAGCAACGTCCCCAACCACTACGCCATTCAAACGCGTTTGTAAACATAATGACCAATAAAAATATTATATGAAAAGCAATAATCAGGCTGGAAAACACGCGCAGATTTGAATTCACCAACCAGGCACTGCCACGCATGTCGTCTTCTTCGTTTCCTGAAACAAAAAGCAAGCAAATAGCGGGGATTTTAAACCCCCATAAACTGAAAGTGCCAAAAATAGCGATTAAGCACACAGGTTATATAAATTGAACGCGATAGTGTCAATGATTTCGTCTTGGCCTGACGAATTTGTCCATACAGGTTTGGAGGTCTAATTTTTCCTTAGGAGTAAAGCCCTAATTTGATGGCTTCGGAACCCTAGATTTTATCCATGGTGGATTTTGATTCAGAGGGCTATAACCAAATTGGTTTGTACCAACAGCTTCAGAAGGTCCCTATTAACATAAATCAATCCAAAAAAATGGTCAAAAACACATGAATCGTGATATGCAAATCTGGAAAATAAAGCAAACCGTGTCACTTGTATTCTCTGATTCTTTGCGTGTTAAGCTTCGTTCTTGATTGCAATGGCTTCCTGGCAATGTCAGCAATGTATTGGAAACAATTTTAGGCCTTGAATTCACCTGCAATATTGATTTCAGTTTTCAAGTTTTTCTTGATTTTTTTTGCAAATTGGTTATGGAGTTTTAGCAGCTTTCACGTGTGTCCAAGAATAGGGTTAGCTTGTGCCTTTGTATTGGAACAGAATTAGGTTAAAACCTTGGCCCAAAAGTCCATGAATTTAAGTTTTCAATCTTTGATTTTCAATCATATAATTTCCAATATTTTTCAATGAAAACCTTGCCAAATATGGATGATCTTCCCTTTTTGATTGAGAAACGAGTTTGCCAGCTTGCCCTGGTCTGATTTGCTTCACAAAAGATCCAAAAAATATATCTTTTTAATTTTCCTATAATTAAAATCAATTAAATGAATTAATGTTAATAAAAATTCAATTAATTAATTAAAAATAAGAAAATAAATCATTTTAAGTTCAATGGGTCGTGCATAGGCTTTGGGTAAAGATTCAAGAAAGAATTTGAGGCCCATTAGCAAAAATGAAGTGTTTTAGGCAAAGTTGACTTTTGAAAGTTCCCAAAAATTTCCCAACTTCTCCAATGCATATCTTGCTCAATTTTGAAGCTATGCACATGTTCTTGGACATTTTGGAAAGGTCTTGAAGTCCTATAACCAATGCCTTTGGTCCCATGTCATTTTGATTTACCAATCTCAAGTTATGGTCTTTGACTTAAAGTGTCTTTTTGTTGACTTTTGAAAATGACCTATAATGTTGAAATTGATAACTTTTTGTGAGAGCATTTCTTGGACTTGGAGTGTGAAGATAAGTTGTAGGAATTGTCATCCCCTTCAAAATGAGCTTTGGATGGGATTTTTCTGATAAACCATGAAGAAGTTATGCCTTGGTCAATTTGCAGTTGACTTTTCAGCTGTCCAAAAATAGAAACTTTTGCATCTTGAGACTTTTTGAGCCATGCTTGTGGAATCATGATCAAGAATTGATCAAATGTTGATTGTGGCTTCAAAATAAGATGTTGACCAAAATTTTTGACTTTTGACTGTCAAATGACCATTTTACACCTGCAGTTGACTGTGGAGCAATTAGGGCTTTTGACTGTGCAATTTGATGCTATGAGTCTTGAACCTTGACATATGGATGCTTGACAATGTATATAGGCATATGGGACTTGATTGGACCCTTGAAAACCTCAATTTCTTTGCAAGAACCAAAACCCTAATTTTGACTGTGTTAGGAGGCAATTGGACTGTGCAACCCTTGAGAGATTTTGAACCATTTGGAGATTGACCTTGACAAGTCTTGAAGAATATGGGAGGGCAAATTTTTGGGTACAACATGGTGAAGTTGTGTCCGCATTATAATAATTTGGCAGCCGAGGCATCTAAGTGTATCAAATTTGAGAATGGACTACGTCCTAAGATTTAGTAGGGAATTGGGTATCGGGAGATTCGCCAGTTTCCCGTGCTAGTGAATAAGTGCATGATCTATGGTTAGGATACCAGAGCCAATTCTTCTTTTTATCAGAGTTATAATAAGAAAAAAGGGAAGAACCAAGATCGTGGTAAACCATATAGTGCTCCTGTTGACAAAGGGAAGCAGAAAGTTTCGGATGAGAAGAAGCCATGTGGGGAAGGAGCTCCCGCTTCTGTTAAGTGTTTTAAGTGTGGAGAGCAAGGCCACTATGTTAATGGTTGCAAAAATAAGGTGCTGAGATGTTAAAAATATGGTATGACAGGTTACCATGCTTTTGAGTGCAAGAATAACGATCCGACTTGTTTCAACTATGGTGAACAGGGTCACATCAGTACTCAGTGTCAGAAGCCAAAGAAGTCTGCTACTGCTACTCAGACTAATGGCAGAGTGTTTGCTTTAAGTGGTTTAGAAGTTCCCAAGAAGGATAACCTGATTCGAGGTACTTGTTTTATTAACAATGTTGAGTTGATTGTTGTTATTGTTACTTGTGCTACACATTCGTTTATTTCGCTTGAATGTGCCACGATGTTGGGATTGAAATTGTCTTCCATGAAGGGTAATATGGTGATAAATACTTCTGTTAAGGGTTTTGTTACTACTACTTTTGTCTGTTCGAGTTGTCCTTTAACTATCTTTGATAAGAGTTTTGTGATGGATTTGGTGTGTCTACCCTTGCACCAAATTGATGTTATCTTTGGAATGAATTAGTTGGAGTTCAACTATGTTCATATAAACTATTATAATAAGACAGTAAGGTTCCCTAAGTTTGGTGATAGTGGAGAGCTGATGTTTTTGTCTTCTAAGCAAGTGGATGAACTTTTGGAAGACGAGGCCTTGATGTTTTCAATGTTTGCTGCATTGCAAGTTGATCGTGAAGCTGCAAGTGTTGAGTTACCTGTGGTCAGTGATTTCCCATAGGTGTTTCCAGATGACATCGGTGATTGACCTCCAGAGCATGAGGTAGAGTTTTCTATAAAGTTGGTACTAGGTACAAGTCTGGTGTCAATGGCTTCTTATGAGATGTCAACTTCAGAGTTAGGCGAGTTCAAGAAAAAATTGGTAGAATTACTTAAAAAGAAGTTTGTTCGGATGAGTGTTTCTTTGTGGGGTGCTTATGTATTGTTGGTTAAGAAGAATGACGGTAGTATGAGATAGTGTGTGGAATACAAGCATTTAAATATGGTGACTATTAAGAATACGTATCCAATTTTGAGAATTGATGATTTGATGGATCAGTTGGTAGGTGCCCATGTGTTTAGCAATATTGATTTGAGGTCTAGTTATCATCAGATTCGTGTTAAACTGATGATATTCTAAGGACGAATTTCAGATTGAGGTATGGTCTTTATGAGTACACAGTAATATCATTTGGTGTATCTAATGTGACATGTGTTTTCATGGAGTATATGAACCGAACTTTCAATTTATATCTAGATAAGTTTGTTATGGTCTTTATTAATGATATTCTGATCTATTCTAAATCAGAAGAAGATAATGCGAAGCATTTGCGAACTGTATTGCAATGTCGAAAGAGAAGGTATCTCATATTCGTGTCTTTGGATGGAAATTCTTTATTTTAAATAATGGAAAGGATAACCTTGTGAAATTTGACGCGAAAGCTGATGAAGGTATCTTTCTTGGATACTCACAATCTAATAAAGCCTATAGAGTTTATAATAGAAGACTACTTATTGTTGAAGAGTCAATTCATGTTACCTTTGATGAGTCTTGTCCAAATATTATTGAGAAAGGTACTACTTTTCATGGTGCAGGTGCATCTACAAAAGACATACTCAAGGAAACCAAACCAGGAATTGATCAACTTGAAGAGGTGAAGCTTGATGAGGAAGAAGATGACAACAAAGAAAAAGAGGATGATGAAAGTCACAAAGAAGATTATGGTTTTCCATTATAGTGGAGAACCTCTAAGGATCATCCAATTGCCAACATTCTTGAATACATCACAAAAGGGGTAACAACACAATCTAAGATAAGCAATTTATGTCACCACCATGCATACGTGTCACAAGTTGAACCTAAAATGATAAAGATGCCTTACTTTATGAGCATTGGCCTATGTCCATGCAAGAATAATTGAATCAATTTGAAAGAGATGACATTTGAGACCTTATTCCTCGTCCAAGAGATCATCAAGTTATAGGCACTAGATGGGTTTTTAGGAATAAACTCGACAAACATGGTGTGATAACAAGGAATAAGGCCTGACTCGTGGCTTAAGGGTATAACCAAGAGGAAGGCATTGATTATGAGGAGATTTATGCTCTAGTTGCTTGACTCGAGGCTATATTCCTTTTACTAGCATATGCATATTCCAAGAACTTCACATTATATCAAATAGACGTGAAAAGTGTGTTCCTTAACAGATATATAAATGAAGAGGTGTATGTTTCACAATCTTCCGATTTTGAAAATCACGAGTATCGTAATCATGTCTTTAAGCTAAAATGCATTTTATATGGTCTTGAACAAGCTCTAAGGGCATGGTGTGACTGACTTAGTAAGTTTTTTCTTGATCAAGGATACTTAAGAGAAAAGGTAGATACTACTTGTAAGAACAAGATTTGGTTCTGCAATATTATCTGAGTTTTGATGATAACAAATAAGTATGTTTTTATGAATAATTTTGATACTCTAATGTTTTTTATTGTTGAGTACTTAACAAACAGGTTCTGCTTCTGATGGATGGCGTGGCCAAGATATTATAATAGAATTAGTTATGCTTCTGTGCTACACAAGTTTTGTTGAACAGTAGCAAAACACTCCAGAAGTCTCTGAAGTGTAGGCTCTGATGTTTGTCTAAAGAAACTAGTCAGAAGATCTGAAGACAAAAGATGCTACTTAAGTCCAGATGCTGATGACTCATGTTTCTGGAGACAACGGGTTCTATCAAAATTGTCAGAAGATCTGAAGACATAAGTTTTAACTTAAGTCCATATGCTAAAGACTCAAGTTTCTAAAGACAACATGTTCCAAAGAAATAAAGTTAGAAGATCTGAAGATAATGTTTCTGTAATACGGTGGGAGAACTGACTTTTAGGTTTTGCATTTTATCGTAAATGTTGCGGTTAACAAGAGTCGCCACCGACTTTTCTTTTATCCAATAAAGGAAAGGGTGAAAAGAACAGGAAATACCTTTCGAGAATTTTCTGAGCAAGGGGGGTATGTTATGGAAAGGGAAGGTGTTAGCATCCTTTTTATCCGTAGTTATCTACGGGCTCTTAGTTGCTAGCTCACTTTTGAAAATGCTTTTTTGCGTAAGTGTATTTGAAAATATTTTGAAAAGATGCCTTAGTGCGGAAAACTTTGTAATGAACCTCGTATCGTTGAGAACGCATACAAAGTGTTTTTGTCTTTTAAAATATTTAGAAAAGAAGTGTATGTGTGAGAAATTTGTTTTGGTTTGTGAGAAAGCAACTACAAGCTGTCTACCTACTCAAATGGTCTTTGTTCTTTTCCTATTTTCCTTTAGATAGTGATATCCTGCTATTAGTTAGTAGGTAGCCCTATCATTGGATGTTTGAGGGACACGCGCATGTCATCATACAATCACGAAGGCAACACGTAAGACACTTTAGCAATTACCCTAAGGTACTAAGATCATTTACCGAGGCAGCATCAAAGGGTCATCGAGGGACTATGATCTTTTAACCAATGGGTCTTTTCTAAAACGTCCCGCATTCGAGAGATGTGACTGCTTTAAATCCGAAGGCAACAAGTGAGGGTCACCCTAGAGGTGCGTGTGTGCGAAGTGTTTTATGTTTTAGTTATTGATCTTGAAGTTAGGTTATCTAACGCTGGTTTTTTTAATGTCTTTCCATGCACGCCTAATTAATCTAACAGTTAGATATATATACAAGTGCGAAAAGTAAAAATGTGGAATGTAATCTATGTTATTACATCGCTTCGGGGGTGGGGGAATACAAACCAAAAAATTGGGGAAAGGAAGTATAAAGGGGCTTAATTAGCTATTACAAATTTTTGACAGTTACAATATTATGGAAAATAATAATACGAAAATAAATAAATACGCGGAGATTGAAGAGGGCGAGATATCTAAAAAACCTAAAAAATTCTAAGTATAAAAAATATTTTTAGTGTTTTTATTTAGAAAAATAACTGAATGATAATTAAAGCCTAGTTCTAATTATATTTTAATCAATAAAATAAATTTAAAGTGATTAAATTAATTAATTTTTATTGTGAAAAATATAGTTAATTAATTAAAATCTATATCTAATTTTTTTTTATTATGATTTTTATTAAAAATTAGTTATTAAAAGAAAAAGAAAAGAATTAAATCAAAACCAAATAATAAAAAAATATATATGGGCTTCGTTGTGAAAAAGAAGATGGGGGTGCAAGGGGAGAAAGGTTCTTGCAATGTCTGGTTCGATGATCAATGGCTCCGGTGCCATAACCATGGTAAAACATCATTTCTGCGTCAAACTTTAAAATTAGACATACATTCTTGTCATGCAAGCCCTAATATCATACATCTAACAGTTAATAATTTGCGGAATTTAAAATACGGAATTTAAACTACGCTATTACAAGGCTTCGGGTATTTACATAGCCAAAAACAAACCCTTGGAAATTAAAGCGGTAATGAAAAGTAAAGCGATAAAAATAAAAGTCCTAATTAAAATTATTACAAACTGTGAGCAGATACAATAATTGGGTAAAAATAATAATAAAGCGCACAAAGAAAGTTAGATCGACGAGAAATTAGGGTTTTGACCCTCTTAATCTAACTAAAAGAGAAAAATGTTTTTTTTGTTGTTTTTAATAAAAGAAATAAAGTTTCCTAAATTAAATATGAAAATTAATTAGTGATTAAATTAATTAGTGAAAATAATTAAATGACCTATTTTTGGTTTTTGGTTATTTTAGGAAAAAATGAAATATAATTAAGTTAGTACTAAAACCTATTTATTCTAATTATTTTTAATTATATACAAAAAAAGAAATTAAAGTTTTCTTAATTTAATCAAACCTAATTTAATTAATTAATTTATTGATGAAAAATAATATTCTAATTTTAATTGGACATAAAAATATTTTTGGTGATTTTTTTGATAAAAAAGAAAATAATTTGGTTGGTTAATAAATAAATAAATAAAATATTTAAATGAAATATAAAAAGAAAAAAAGAATAAGAGATGGGCCTGAAAAATGGGGTGTGAAAAGCAATTTCCTGGGCCCAATTGAGTGAAATCCGTTTGACTTTTGGGATCCCGTGTGGCACGCTGACTTTGGCTCATGATGCACCTTCAGTGGTGGCCATCAGATTTGGCCATCTGGCCATCTGGCGTGACTGATTGTGAGGGTGTATGATGGTCTCCTAGCTTGCACGCACACTGAATTGCCTGAAAGAAAATAAGAAAATAACAAATGCTGGAGGCAGGGGTCGAACCCCTGACCTCCAGCCTTCCAATGCCTTAACACCCAGCTGGCTACCACTGGGCCATTCACGTTAGTTGTAATAATAATGCAAAACAAAAAACAAATATTAAAAAGGCCTTTTGTATCAGTTTCACGCGCGGAATTTGAACGACCCAATGGAATGGTGCCACATAGGTCATCGTCTTCCTCGTTCCGTTGGTAAAAGTGGAACACTTTTACCTACAGACGCTTGTCCGTAGCTATAAGCAATGCTCGTTCAAAAATCCTCCATGGGCCATATAAATGACTCCCAACTCCATGGTTGGATTCGCCTGGTCATTCTGAACCTAAAGGTACCATTCATGAAGGCCAATTTTCCCTACATATAAAAACCCTAATTCGGAGCTTCGAGACCTAGCTATGGTGAAATCGTGTATAGGCCATAAAAACGCAATTAAACCATACAGAAACTTTGCAAATGTGATTGTGATCAAGAATGTATAATTATTTTACGCTATAAATGCAAGAACAATGCTATTCGATTTCAAAAAGAGAGCTATGTCGTGGACGACTTACAGTGCAATTTGGGGGGTTGAAAACGCTTGGTTTTGATTGCTTTGGCTTGCTGAGAGTCTCAGGAAGCGATTGGGATAAGTAAAGAGTCTTGAGGATGCCTCTAAGTGGCTATTCGATCTCACACTTTTTCTTGATTTTTTTAGATTTTGTTCTGCCTCTTGCGCCTGTTTCTAACTTGTTTTTAAGCCTGGCCCTGTTCTATATGTACCAAGGAATAAATTAGGGTTCCAAAACTGATCCAAATCTTTCTCTTTCAATGATTTTTGATTTGATTTGATTCACTTTCAATATCATTTCAAAAATAGCTTTTTTCAATCTTTTTGTCCACTCTAATGCCTTGCACGAGTTTGAATGTTTGCTAGATGTATAATAAATCCTGAAACAAGCATAAAATCTTTTACTTTCAATATTTTGGATTTTATTTGATTTGTTTTGATTTAAATTGAATTAATTTAAATAAAAATGAAAATAAATAATAAAAATAAGATATGGACAGGTGGAAAAGGCTAGAGCTCGAGGACTATGTTTCCAACCCAGAACAAGTGAAAAATATTGGGGCCCATTTGGCAAAATTTGAATTTTTGGGCATAGTTGACTTTTGGCAATTTTGCAAAAAAGGTCAACTTCACCAATGCATAACTTCCTCAATTTTGACTCTTTGGAGATGTTTTTGCACTTTTTAGAAAACTTGAGATGTCCTCTAATCAAACCTTTTTGTCTCATCTCAATTTGATATTCCATTATCATGTATGAAGCTTTGACAAAAAAGGTGTTTTTGTTGACTTTTCAAAATGACCTATAATGTCCAAATTCATAACTTCTTGTGAGTGCATATTTTGAACTTGGGAGTTGAGGATGGATTGTAGAGCATGACACCCTCTTAAAAATGAGCTTTGGATGGTTCATTTCTCATAAAGAATGAGAAAGTTATGCTTGGTCAAAGTTGAGTTGACTTTTCCTACAAAACCCTAATTTAGCAACTTTTGAGTCTTGATGAATTATGAGCAATCCTTGATGAATTATGATCAACCCTTGATCAAATGATGAAATAAACTTCAAAATGAGGATGTTGGCCAAAAACCTTGAAGTTTGACTGTATGCGGGCCACAGTTGACTTTTGCCCTAGCATAGTCGATTTTCAGGCCTTTGAGCAATTGACTGAGCAAACTTTCTCTATAGGGCTTGAAACTTGACATGGATGATCTTGAGAAAATATTAGGACAATGTTGAGCATTTGGGATCCCTTGGAATCAAGTATCTTGATGCAACATGAAACCCTAATTTGAGGTAGACTGCCTTAGGAGAGAGCTTGTTTGGCCAAACCTTGGACTACCTTGAGAAACTTGAGGATCTTTCTTGACATGCTTAGAGAAATATGGGAGGGAAAATTTTGGGGTACAACAGCTTCCCCTGTTGAATCTTCTTAAACCTGATGATGTAGATTGGCTTTCGTGCCTTTCGTGATCCGAAGGTGGAAGATGATTGAACACTAGAGTGCCCAAAAATTTGCACTCTCATGAAGTGATAATTGTCTTGTGATTTCGGGAATGGGATTACATATGCCATTTGGAAATTTATAACGAGGGGATGGGCTTAAAGATGCCATCTGAAAGAGTGTCGGTCGCATAAGAGATTCCTTAGCGAGAGCTTGTATACCTGTCGTTGAAGAAGATTCCGCTGGGGAATGTTGATCTCTGTTGAGAGAAGTAGAATTTTAGGAGCTTCGGTCGTCCATTATCTATTGAGGAATCCTCAATTTGAATTTTAGGTACTTCGATTATCCGTATTCTATCAAGTAAATATCTCTGTTGACATTTAGGAACTTCATTCATCCGTTATTCAACTGAGGAATCATCTCTGTTGACTTTTAGGAACTTCAGTCATCCGTTATTCAACTGAGGAATCATCTTTGTTGATATTTAGGAACTTTAGTCATCCGTCATTCAACTGAGGAAAACATCTCTGTTGACATTTAGGAACTTCAGTCATCCGTTGTTCAACTGAGGAAAACATCTTTGTTGACATTTAGGAATTTCAGTCATCCGTTATTCAACCGAGGAAAACATCTCTACTGACATTTAGGAACTTCAGTCATCCATCGTTCAACTGAGGAATCATCTCTGTTGACATTTAGGAACTTCACTCATCCATTATTCAACTGAGGAAAACATCTCTGCTGACATTTAGGAACTTCAGTCATCCGTTATTCAACCGAGGAAAACATCTCTGCTGACATTTAGGAACTTCAGTCATCCTTCATTCAACTACAGAAAACATCTTTGTTGACATTTAGGAACTTCAGTCATCCGTTATTCAACCGAGGAAAACATCTCTGCAGACATTTAAGAACTTCAGTCATCCGTTATTCAACCGAGGAAAACATCTTTGTTGATATTTAGGAACTTCAGTCATCCGTTTTTCAACTGAGGAATCATCTCTGTTGACATTTAGGAACTTCAGTCATCCGTTGTTCAACTGAGGAATCATCTCTGTTGACATTTAGGAACTTCAGTCATCCGTTATTCAACTAAGGAAAAAATCTCTGCTGATATTTAGGAACTTCAGTCATCCGTTATTCAACTGAGGAAAACATATCTGCTGACATTTAGGAACTTCAGACATCCGTTGTTCAACTGATGAATCATCTGTTGACATTTAGGAACTTCAGTCATCCGTTATTCAACCGAGGAAAACATCTCTGCAGACATTTAGGAACTTCAGTCATCCGTTATTCAACTGAGGAAAACATCTTTGTTGATATTTAGGAACTTCAGTCATCCGTTGTTCAACTGAGGAATCATCTTTGTTGACATTTAGGAACTTCAGTCATCCGTTGTTCAACTGAGGAATCATCTCTGTTGACATTTAGGAACTTCAGTCATCCGTTATTCAACTGAGGAAAACATCTCTGCTGATATTTAGGAACTTCATTCATCCGTTATTCAACTGAAGAAAACATATCTGCTGACATTTAGGAACTTCAGACATCCGTTGTTCAACTGAGGAATCATCTTTGTTGACATTTAGGAACTTCAGTCACCCGTTATTCAACCGAGGAAAACATCTTTGCTGACATTTAGGAACTTCAGTCATTTGTTGTTCAACTGAGGAATCATCTCTGTTGACATTTAGGAACTTCAGTCATCCGTTATTCAACCGAGGAAAACATCTCTGCTGGCATTTAGGAACTTCAGTCATCTGTTGTTCAACTGAGGAATCATCTCTGTTGATATTTAGGAACTTCAGTCATCCGTTATTCAACTGAGGAAAACATCTCTGCTGACATTTAGGAACTTCAGTCATCCGTTATTCAACCGAGGTAAAAGCTTCAAAGCTTGAATTTTGTAAGAATTTAATCGTATCCTTCCTGAAAGGTAAAGGTTAGCTGTATGTAATGCATGATATGTATCAGGCAAATGATGTTCTCAAAATAAATGAGATTGTGTCGTATGATGCGTATGCATGTCATGATGTATGGAAATGTGATGTTTTTAGCTGGGGAAAATAAATCCCGGATCGCTGCTGGAGAAAAGAGTTGAATTCTTCGTTTCCGCTGGGGATAGTGAATGAAGATGATTGTGAGAATAAACCTGCAGGAGAGGATAACTCCGCTGGGGAATAAACTGACGAGAGAATGACTCTGTGGGGAAGAGATGCTCTACTGAGGATTCCGCTGATAAATTCAGCTGGGGATGAACTATTGTTGCTACATTACGGGGAATAACCTTTTAGACTCTACCGGGGACAATCTTCCAGAGTCTACTGGGGACAATTCTTCAAACTCCACTGGGGATGATTTTTCAAACTCCACTGGGGATACTTTTTATACTCCACTGGGGATATTTTTTATACTCCGCTGGGGATAATTTGAAATTCTGGCTGCAGATACTCAATGTCACGTTCAATGTTATGACACCGTATCTGACTTACTATATGACAGTAAATACAAAAATAATAAAGAACACAGTCAATTGTTTACCCAGTTCAGTGTGCAACAACACCTACTCTGGGGGCTACCAAGCCAGGGAGGAAATCCACTATAAGAGATTTTAATTCAGGAATAAACCAACCAGTTTATCTCCTTCACTTAAGACCTACCCAATGCAATTTCAATCTAAGTACAACTTAAACCTGAGTTCCTACTCACTCCCCCTCAATCACAGCAGTGATACATAAAACAATTTGACTAATGAATTGATGAAGACACTCTTCAAAAACAAACACTTGATTAAGCTTCACAGCTTTTTAATCAAGCAACACAATCACTCTTGCTTCACAGCTTTGAGTGATGCACACAACTGACTTGACTCTGCTTCACAGCTTTAGTCAAGGGACATTCAAACACTCTTGCTTCAAAGCTTTGAGTGCTAGACAACCCTTACAATTAAAAACCTATTCCAAGTCACTTATCACAATGATAATTGCTTGGAGTACAATAATTAAACCTATACAGATTACAAATGATCTTCTGATCAACAGGGGATTACTTGTAAAACAGCAGCTCTGTTGAATATATAGCAGCTGCAACTTCAGTTAGGGTTTCCACAAAAACCTAGGGTTAATTCCGTTTGACCTCAAGACCAGGTCACAGGACTTTATTAACCAGGTTAGGGTTGAGCTAGGTTACCCCTCAGAAAATGCAGGATTCTGTTCTGGAAAGACTGAGTTATTTTCCTGAAAAAACTCAGACTTATCCAACCTGCAAACCTGTTAGTTCAGAACAGGATGTCTTAACATCTGTTATGACATCTGAGAAAACCTGTCTACTGATTTAGCAAAATGTGATCATTTTGCAAAATGCTCAGATACACACTTATAAACATCAGTTCCTGAATGACAATATTTTTCTGCAAAGGTACCTAATGAATCAGTACAAACTAAACTAGAATGTTATGACATCAGTCATGACATTCACACATACACTTGGGTTTTACCAAAAATGCAAGCCAAAACCTAAACAACTACAAACTCCCCCTTTGGCAGATTTTTGGCTAAAGACCCTAAGCAATCAGAGATAGATAGCAGCAGAAAGAAATTACTGCAGAAAAATAGAATGTCTAATTTAGCAAGTACATATTAAGTACCAAAATATTCTCCCCCTCTTTAGCCACAAATGGGCCAAAGATACATGTTCATAATGATTATACAGTTATCCAAAACAAATAATAAGAGCAGCAGCAGAAAGAAAACTGAACACACTTCCAAACTCCACCAGATATCAGCACCAACCAGCAACACCTCCTAACAGCAACCAACCTTCAAGCACTGTCATCAGACTCAGAGGATTCGGGCTTCTTCCTTTTCTTGTGAGCAATGTCAGCATTCTTCTCTTTGTTTGATGTCTCAACATTCTTAGAGACATCTGGATTTGTTTCAGCATTTGAACTTTCTTGGTTCAGAGGAACAGAAATGCCAGGAACTGAGTGGTTCTCGTTCAGAATTCTTGAAACAATTTTTGCTATTGCTTGATTAACATAGGCTGTCCCTTCCCTATTTGCAATTTCAGGGGGAACTGAAGAAGAAGGATGAGATGGATTACCAGAGGCAGAAGCTTGGGACTTTCCTGCATGTCTTGTTCTCAACTCTTTGACCTTGGTGGGGTTAGTTCCCACTTTTCTACGAGAAGAGATCTCCAGAACTTCAGAGTCCAGACAGGAAGAGATTGTCCTAGAATCTTGATCAGAGGAAGAGGTTGAAATAGTCGTATTGGATGATGATGGTGTTTGAGACATTTTGACAGTCCTAGAGGACCAACAGCAACTGAGGAGAAAATTCTGATTGAGAGACTGGGTTTTGACGAGGAGACGAGAGGGGAAGGAAGCAAGGGAGTGTCTATTCAACTTCTTAAAAGAATTGTAGGAAATGGGAAAATATAATTTTAACCCAATCAAAACAGGCATAACTCCTTTGATCCTTGTTTTAAGCAAAATTAATTGCTACAATTCCTCATGTTGGCAAATACCCAACTTACCCCTTAAGTTTTCAAATTGATTTGCATCTAGAGCCTTGGTAAAAATGTCAGCCAGCTGTAGCTCAGTGGCAACATGTTCCAATTTGATTGTCTTCTCTTCTACAAGGTCTCTGATAAAGTGATGTCGTATGTCAATATGTTTGGTCCTGCTATGCTGAATGGGATTCTTGGAAATGTTGATTGTACTCAGATTGTCACAGTACAATGTCATAACATCTTGTGTGATATTATACTCAGTGAGCATCTGTTTCATCCATATCATTTGAGAGCAGCTACTACCAGCTGCATTGTATTCAGCTTCAGCAGTGGAAAGAGACACACAATTCTGTTTCTTGCTGAACCAGGAAACCAGATTACTTCCCAAGAAGAAACATCCTCCAGAGGTGCTTTTTCTATCATCAGCACTACCAGCCCAATCAGCATCACAGTAGCCAGTCAGAGCTGGTTCACAGCCATGAGTATACATCAATCCATAGTTGTAAGTTCCACTTACATACTTCAAAATTCTCTTCACTTGATTGATATGACTGACTTTGGGATCAGCTTGGTATCTTGCACAAACTCCAACTGCAAAGGCAATATCAGGTCTGCTGGCAGTTAAGTACAACAAGCTTCCTATCATGCTTCTGTACAGACTTTGATCCACCTTAACCCCACTTGAATCTTTGGAAAGCTTTAGATGAGTAGGAGCAGGAGTCCTTTTGTGACTTGCATTCTCCATACCAAACTTCTTTACAATGTTCTTAGCATACTTGCTTTGAGATAAGAAGATTGAGTCCTCCATCTGTGAGACTTGTAGTCCAAGAAAATAAGTTAGTTCTCCCATGAGACTCATTTCAAATTCAGCCTGCATCTGATCAGCAAAGTGTTTAACCATATGTTCTGACATTCCTCCAAACACTATGTCATCAACATATATTTGGGCAACCATCAACTTCCCTCCTTCAGTTTTGACAAAGAGAGTTTTGTCCAAGCCTCCTTTTCTGTAGCCTTTGTCTGAGAGAAACTTTGTTAACCTGTCATACCATGCTCTAGGAGCTTGTTTCAGGCCATATAGGGCTTTTCTCAATTTGTAGACATGATCAGGGTGGGTTGGATCCACAAAGCCTTTAGGTTGTTCCACATAAGCTTCCTCATTCAAGTACCCATTTAGAAAGGCACTTTTCACATCCATCTGAAATAACTTGAACTTCAGAAGACAAGCAATTGACAACAAGAGTCTGATTGATTCCAGCCTGGCTACAGGTGCAAAGGTTTCATCAAAATCAACCCCTTCAACCTGGGTGTATCCTTGAGCAACAAGTCTTGCCTTATTTCTGGTGACAACTCCTTCAGCATCTGACTTGTTCTTGAATATCCATTTTGTCCCAATGATGTTAGTTCCTTCAGGTCTAGGAACCAGTTCCCAAACTTCATGTTGCTTGAATTGGTTCAGTTCATCTTGCATTGCACCAATCCAATATTCATCAGTTAAAGCTTCCTTGACATTTCTTGGTTCCATTTTGGACACAAAACAAGAGTTTGAGATGATTTCTCTAGATCTTGTGATGACTCCACTATTGGGATCTCCTATGATGAGCTCTTTTGGATGATCCTTCTAAATTCTGATGGAAGGGATCTTGCTAGCTTCCTTTGATTCAGATTCTGTTGTGGTGGAGTTGGGTAGGTCATTCTGTTGGGTTGAAGTCTCAAAGAATGTCTCAACAGTACAAGGAACATCTATTTCTTCATGATAATCATCAATTATAACATTTATTGATTCCATCATGGTTTTGGTTCTGGAGTTGAATACTCTATAAGCTCTGCTGTTTGAGGAGTATCCTAGAAATATGCCTTCATCACTTTTAGGGTCCCGTTTTCTTCTTTGTTCACGATCAGCCAGAATATAGCATTTGCTGCCAAACACATGGAAGTACTTCACAGTTGGTTTTCTTCCTTTCCAGAGCTCATATATGGTGGATGAGGTTCCCTTCCTCAAGGTGACCCTGTTATGAACATAGCAGGCTGTATTCATAGCTTCAGCCCAAAAATACATAGGAAGACTTTTGGCATGTAACATTGCTCTGGCAGATTCCTGTATGGTCCTGTTTTTTCTTTCCACAACTCCATTTTGTTGAGGTGTTATAGGAGAAGAAAACTCATGACTAATTCCTTCTGAAGAACATAAATCATCAAACTTGCTGTTTTCAAATTCCTTGCCATGATCACTCCTGATTCTGACAATACTCCCTTCCTTTTCTCGTTGAATTCTTTTGCATAATTCTTTAAAAACTTCAAATACATCAGATTTTTCCCTAATGAAATTAATCCAGGTGAATCTGGAAAAATCATCCACAACCACATAGGCATATCTTTTTCCACCAAGACTATCTACTTGCATTGGTCCCATCAGGTCCATATGAAGAAGTTCTAGAGCCTTAGAGGTGGTCAGATGTCTTGACTTTGGATGTGACATCCTAGTCTGCTTACCAACCTGACATTCACCACAAACTCTTTCTTCATCAATTTGTAGTCTTGGAATCCCTCTGACTGCCTCCAAGGAGATAATCCTCTTCATACCTCTTAGATGAAGATGGCCAAGTTTTTGGTGCCACAGTTTCACCTCTTTTTCTTCTTTTGCAATGGAACACACAGATGAGAAATTAGTGTTCTCAGGCTCCCACAAGTAACAGTTGTCTTTGGATCTGACTCCTTTCATTACTATCTCTTGTTTTTCATTGATTACAAGACATTCAGATTTTGAGAAATTGACCTTGAATCCTAGATCACACAATTGACTGATACTAATGAGATTAGCAGTCAGCCCTTTTACCAGCAGTACTTCATTCATACTTGGAACTCCAGGGCAGTCCAAATCACCAACTCCTTTAATTTCACCTTTAGCACCATCTCCAAAGGTCACAAAACTGGTGTTGTGAGGCTTAACATTATTGATGAGGTTCTTGATTCCAGTCATGTGTCTGGAACATCCACTGTCAAAGTACCAGTCTTCCTTTGCAGAGACCCTCAGGGAAGTGTGGGCTATCAGGACAGTAGCCTTTTTCTTCCATTTAGGAGCATGTGGTACCTTTTTAGACTTAGGTTTGACACCTGGGTTCTGATTAGGGTATCCATGCAATCTGAAGCAGAAGGGCTTTATGTGGCCATATCTCCCACAATGATGACATTTCCATCTTTGGTACCTTTTCTTCATATGTCTCTGTTCCTGATGTTGAGAGTTGTGTTGAGACATCTGTTTTGACATTTGCTTACCAGTACCAGATTTCTTTGCTTCCATAAATCCTAGACCAGATTTATTTCCCACATTTTGTCCAACCTGAAGGATCTCTTCCAATTTGTCTGTTCCATTTGTCAGCATCTTGACAGATTTGGTCATTTGATTCAGTTGTGAGTTCAGCAATTGAACTTGTCCTTCTAGATTACTTATAGTTTCAAGGTTTGCCCTTTTTTCAGCCTCCAGCTTGATGATGAGTTTTGATTGTTTCTCATTTTGCACACAGACTTCAGTACTTCTGATACACAATTTCTTGTAAGTATCAGCCAGTTCTTCAAAAGTCACCTCTTCATCACTGATGTCACTTTCAGAGGTACAAATACCAGTTAAAGCAGTAACTAGTTTGGCAGATTCTTCTTCAGAGTTACTTTCTGAATCACAGTCAGACCAAGTAACTGTCATTCCTTTCTTTTGTTTCTTAAGAAAGGTAGGACATTCAGCTCGAATATGCCCATATCCTTCACAACCATGGCATTGAATTCCTCTGCCTTGATTTCCTTTCTCTTCTGACCTTGGTCTTCTGCTGGAACTGTCAACGTCAGAGGGAATGTTATGAACATTAGACCTTGACTTTGGATCTATTCTTTTGATGAGTTTGTTGAACTGTCTTCCAAGCATGGCTATAGCTTCTGAAATATTTTCTTCAACATCAGTGTTGGACACAAGTGCTATGCTCTTGTTCTTCTTGTCACCATTATCAGTGATCCCCATCTCAAAAGTCTGAAGAGACCCAATAAGTTCATCCACTTTCAACTTGCTGATGTCCTGGGCTTCCTCTATGGCAGTTACCTTCATTGCAAATCTTTTAGGCAAGGATCTGAGAATCTTCCTCACCAGTTTTTCTTCTGACATCTTTTCTCCCAGTGCTCCTGAGGTGTTGGCAATCTCCAAGATGTTCATGTGAAACTCATGAATGGTTTCATCTTCCATCATTTTTAGATTCTCAAACTTGGTAGTCAACATCTGAAGCCTTGACATTTTTACTTTGGAAGTGCCCTCATGAGTAGTTTTGAGAGTGTCCCAAACTTCCTTGGCCAGTTCATATTGATGTACTAGTCTGAAAATGTTTCTATCAATTCCATTGAACAAGGCATTTAAAGCTTTGGAATTTCCCAGAGCTAACTCATCTTCTTCTTTACTCCAATCTTCTTCAGGCTTCAGACTGATTGTCCCATCTTTCTCAGTTATGGTGGGATGGATCCATCCTTTGTCAGCAGCTCTCCAAGCCTTTTTGTCCAGAGATTTTAGGAAGGCAATCATACGAGGTTTCCAGTAGTCATAATTAGTTCCATCCAGAATGGGTGGTCTATTTCCAAAAACTCCTTCTTTGTCCATAGTGCCAGAAAGTGATATCCCTAGATCTCACCCAGTAATACAGGCAGGGTGCCTGCTCTGATACCAATTGAAATTCTGGCTGCAGATACTCAATGTCACGTTCAATGTTATGACACCATATCTGACTTACTATATGACAGTAAATACAAAAACAATAAAGAACACAGTCAATTGTTTACCCAGTTCAGTGTGCAACAACACCTACTCTGGGGGCTACCAAGCCAGGGAGGAAATCCACTATAAGAGATGTTAATTCAGGAATAAACCAACCAGTTTATCTCCTTCACTTAAGACCTACCCAATGCAATTTCAATCTAAGTACAACTTAAACCTGAGTTCCTACTCACTCCCCCTCAATCACAGCAGTGATACATAAAACAATTTGACTAATGAATTGATGAAGACACTCTTCAAAAACAAACACTTGATTAAGCTTCACAGCTTTTTAATCAAGCAACACAATCACTCTTGCTTCACAGCTTTGAGTGATGCACACAACTGACTTGACTCTGCTTCACAGCTTTAGTCAAGGGACATTCAAACACTCTTGCTTCAAAGCTTTGAGTGCTACACAACCCTTACAATTAAAAACCTATTCCAAGTCACTTATCACAATGATAATTGCTTGGAGTACAATAATTAAACCTATACAGATTACAAATGATCTTCTGATCAACAAGGGATTACTTGTAAAACAGCAGCTCTGTTGAATATATAGCAGCTGCAACTTCAGTTAGGGTTTCCATAAAAACCTAGGGTTAATTCCGTTTGACCTCAAGACCAGGTCACAGGACTTTATTAACCAGGTTAGGGTTGAGCTAGGTTACCCCTCAGAAAACGCAGGATTCTGTTCTAGAAAGACTGAGTTATTTTCCTGAAAAAACTCAGACTTATCCAACCTGCAAACCTGTTAGTTCAGAACAGGATGTCTTAACATCTGTTATGACATCTGAGAAAACCTGTCTACTGATTTAGCAAAATGTGATCATTTTTCAAAATGCTCAGATACACACTTATAAACATCAGTTCCTGAATGACAATATTTTTCTGCAAAGGTACCTAATGAATCAGTACAAACTAAACTAGAATGTTATGACATCAGTCATGACATTCACACATACACTTGGGTTTTACCAAAAATGCAAGCCAATACCTAAACAACTACATAATTAATTAATTTTTTAACTGATGGTAGATAAACTCTTCTTGGGGAGAATATTACCGATTCATTTGTGGTTGTGAGCCTCAGTTGGGGAGAGCTAACACCATTATCTTTCTCCTTACTCTGCAAGGAATGAATGTACTTTCAATCGTTTCCTCCAGCTATGTTTATCCCTTTACCTGGTGGGTAGAGTGTTGTACCCCAAATTTTCCCTCCCATATTTCTAAAAACATTTCAAGAAAGATCCCCAAGTTGCTCAAGGTTGCTCAAGAATTGGTCAGACAAGCTCTCTCCTAAGGCAGTCTACCCCAAATTAGGGTTTCACATTGCATCAAGATCCTTGAGTCCAAATGACCTCAATTTCTCCCCAATGTCCTAATATGTTCTCAATATTATCCATGTCAAATTTCAAGCCTTGCAGAGGAAGTTTGCTCAGTCAATTGCTCAAAGGTCCCAAAAATCGACTGTGCTAGGGCAAAAGTCAACTGTGACCCAAAAACAGTCAAACCTCAAGATTTTTTGTCAACATTATCATTTTTAAGTATATTTCATCATTTGATCAAGGTTTGATCATGATTCATCAAGGATTGCTCAAAATTCATCAAGACTCAAAAGTTGCTAAATTAGGGTTTTGTAGGAAAAGTCAACTCAACTTTGACCAAGCATAACTTTCTCATACTTTATGAGAAATGACCCATCAAAAGCTCATTTTGAATAGTATTCAATTTACTACAATCCATATTCATACCCAAAGATCAAAATATGCACTCACAAGAAGTTATGAATTTGGACATTGTAGGTCATTTTTGAAAGTCAACAAAAACATCTTTTTTGCCAAAGCTTATAACTTGAGCATGGAATATCAAAATGAGATGAGACAAAAAGGGTTGGTTAGAGGACATCTAAATCCTTCTAAAAATTCAAAGAAAACCTCCAAAAGTTCAAAATTGAAGAAGTTATGCATTGTTGAAGTTGGACTTTTTTGCAAAATTGCCAAAAGTCAACTATCCCCAAAACATCAAATTTTGCCAAATAGGCCCATTCTTTTCCACTTGATTTGAGTTTTCATTATTTTCCACATGCCCTAGCTCCAGCCATGTGCCCATATCTCATTTTTATTATTTAATTTGATTTTTAATTGAATTTATTCATTTTAAATCAAATAAAATCATATAAAATCCAAGGCATTGATAACTCATGATTTTTTGGTTGTTCTAGGCTTTGATTACATCTATTATCATCATCAAATTTGTATCAAATCAAATCATGTGCAAAAATATTGAAATTAGGCAAATTTGGCAAGTTTGTAAATGGAGATCAAATCAAATATACAAGCATTGATAAGGCAAGATTTGGACCAATTTTATTAACCTAATGCACTGAGTGATACATAAGGAAGCTAAAGCACAAAAAATAAGGGTTGGAAATCGTGGGAAGAGGCAGAACTGACTTTGCAAAATTCACAAAAAAGTGAGAGGTCAAAATCCAAGTTAGAGGCGTTTTCAAGAATCAAGACTTGTCCCAATCGATTCCTGGACATTCACACAAGCTAGCTCGATCAAAATCACGCATCCTCAGGCTTCCAAACGCACTGTAAGTCTTACGTAACACAGCTCTGTTCTTGAATTCGATTTGAATCATTCTGGCATCCATTGAATAAACTAATAGCATATTTTGAATCTACAAACCATTTGCAAGCGTTTGGTATCATTCAATTGCATTTATCTGGTTTATATAAAGAACCACCATTGTTAGGGTTCGATTCATGTTTTTGGGCGTTTTTGTTTGAGGTGCAATTGGTTCACATAGTGGATATGGTTGTGACTGGGAGGGTGAGACGGACACAACCATGCCCTTGAAATTCATTTTTGTGGCCTGTAACGGATTGTGGAGATGAACAAAGTTGTAGTGACGGAGCTTGGTCCGTTGGTATAGGTCTTCTGCGTTTTAGCCACGATTGGGAGGTTAGGGATGATGCATGGCATCTATCCATTGGCCAGTTCAAATATTTTGCGCGTTTTTTTTATTTCCAGGTCATAGGCTTTGTTTACACATATTATATTATGTTATTATTGTTATAACAAACAAATCAGCGTGCTTCAGTGATTGCCACTCAAGGTCTTAAGGCGTTCCAACGCTGGAGGTCAGGGGTTCGATCCCTGCCTCCAGCACTTTGTATTTTCTTCATGTTTTTTAGGTGATTCAATGCATGCTCTAGCTTGCAACCTACCATGCACCCTCATCCATCCAAATGCCAGATGGCCAAGAGCCAGATCTGGTGGCCAATGACTGGAGGTCCATCAAGAGCCAAGTCCATGCGCCCATACTGGATCACAAAAAGTCAAACGGGCTGGCCAATATTGGGCTTCAAATTGCTATCAACACCCTTCAAAAGCAGGCCCATCACTTCTTTTCTCTTTTATTTGTTTTTTTATTTAATATACTTTAATTGTTTTATTTTCTAACCAATCACAAAATTCCTTTTTTATCAAATAAAATCACAAAAATATTTTATTTCAATCAAATTTTAAACTTTTATTTTTCTTAATAAATTTATTAATTGATTAGTTTTTTTTAATTAGAAAACTTTAATTCATTTTTTGTAAATCATTAAAATTAATTAGATTTAATTAGGTTTTTAACCACTAATTTAATTAATCTTACTGTCTTTCTTAAAATAACAAAAAAACAAAAATAGATCATAATTAATTTTTTTCATTTAATTAATTTATTAATATAATTTAGTTATTTAACTTAGGCTTAATTTCTTTCCTTAAATAAAAACAACAAAAAAATGATATTTTCTTTAACCAAAAGGGTCAAAACCCTAAAATTCGCACATTCGATTTAATTTCTCGCGCGCCTTATTTATTTTTATCCAATAATGTACCTGTTTCCGGATTGTAATAGTTAAATAGGACTTTTAATTATTTCTATCGCTTTATTTATTTTTCAAAGGATTTTTCTTTGGCGATGTAAATACCCGACGCCTTGTAATTTAAATTCCGCATTTTGTTTCCGCAAATTATAATTGCTAGATGTTTGATAATAGGGTTTGCATGACAAGACTGAATGTTAATCTTAAAATCAAAATAGATCACCCTTAACATGTGCAAAGATAAAAATAACTGAAAACGACACACTCGCACATGCGCACTCTTAGGGTACACCCCACTTGGTTGCCTTCGTACACGGTCATTGAGTATAGGTCGTTTTAGAGGTCGCCCTCTTGTCTAAAAGATCATAGTCGCCTCGAAATGGTTGCCTCGGATATTGTTGCCTCAAACAAATGATCTAAGACATTAGGGTTACCGCTAAGGCGTCCTAACATTGCTTTAGTGACCGTATGTCCCTCATTCGAATTGACCCTTAAACTCCAACGACGGTGCTACCTAATCACTAATAGTGGAACAACATTTTCTAAAGGAAATTAGCATAGAACGATTCCTTTTTCGAGTAGGTAGATAACTCTTAGATACTTGCTCATTCAAAAACAAAACTTATTTTTCACACTTACACTCCTTTTCGAACAAAGTTTTTTTTCAAAATACTTCATTACACTCTTGAGGACAGAAGCAAGAGTTAAATCGAAGTTTTCAAACAAAAACTTTTTTCAAACCCACAAGCACAAAGAAAACAATTTTGAAAATGATGAGCAAGTACCTAAGAGCCCGTGGATAACTACGGATAGAAAGGGTGCTAATACCTTCCCTTTCTATAATCTACTCCCCGAACCCGAGAAATATCTCGAAAAAGGAATTTTTCTGTGCTTTTTTCCTTTCCTTGTTGGATAAAATAAAATTCGGTGGCGACTCTTGCTTACCGCGACATTTTGCAAACACAAACGCAAAACGCAAACCAGCATTCCAAAAATAGTCAGTTCTTCCCACCGTATCACAGAACTGGCGAATCTGCTGGGGATATTTTATAAGTGGGGTGTACCTTAGGAATAGTTCATCATAATGTTTTCAATTGATTACTTTGTATGATTTATCTTTGTGGGCTTGTATCGGAGTTACTATAGATCCTAACCTGGATCTGGGGATACCTTCTAGGTAAGTAGCAATAGACTGTGAGGGAATTGTATGGCGTAGACCGATACGGTTGAAGCAGTAGCTACGTTGGTGTGGCACTTTAGTTTGTACCGATATCCCTTGTGGTGGAACTAGGAGAATATAGGTCTTCTAAGGGGTCATTAAGCACCACCTGACCTTAGAACCTATAATTGACCAACTTGGCCATAGAACAGTAGCATTATGCTACACTCATTGAGACCAAACTCTCGTGATGATTCCGGCTGCAAGAAAAGGTTACCAAACTGGAATTATGACCGATCGAGGGTGGTCTGTGATATTGAGATCCTATAGAACCCGATTACTATTACTAGGACAAGTTTGAACCGACTAAACTGAAAGAGGGTAATACCTAAACTCCCTGCTAGCCTGAAATCTAAGGGCTATTTGTGTGACTTGTTTGCCCTTACCATGTTTGCTATCTGTGAATACTTGTGGTGTGTTTCTATCATGACATCATGGCATCATGACATTGCATGCATCTTGCATCAAGACTAACCTATTTCAAAGACGGAGGGGATTCATCTTTGTTCTGTTTTGTAGGTTATGGCACCCATGCGTAGAAACACTATTTGGATCGGCTTTGTACAAATTCCTACTCGGCTTAGAGATTTGGTTGCAAAGATTCCAGATACTTCCTCTTTTGTCAGAAGACATGGGCACCTCCTTGGTTTTGTCACTTCCAGATTAGATGAACAAATGATGAGTGTTTTGTGACAGTTCTTTGATCCATTATACCACTGCTTCACTTTCCTGGACTATCAGTTAGTCCCTACCCTGGAAGAATTCTCTGATCTACTTGGTATCTCTATTTTAGAGCAGACCCCATTTACAGGTTGGGAGAAAGTCCTTAGGCCGGAAGAAATTTCTTCAGCCCTCCATCTGACAAAGGCTAAGGTAATGTCTAACTGGGAGACTACGAGTGGGACAAAAGGCTTCTTGGCTAAGTTCTTAGTTGATCGGGCTAATCAGTTTTGGGACAGTCTAGACTTTCAGGCATTTGAAGACATTCTAGATCTTCTCATTTATGGTTTGGTGTTGTTTCCTAACTCCGATTCTTTCATCGACATGAATGCAGTGAAGATTTTTATGTCCCGTATACAGGTCTGAATCCACTCTGGATCCCACTGATAACGACCCTGCTACCGCCGGTTATGACTTCGAAAGTCCGATCAACTTAGCCAAAGACGAAGGTGAAGATGATTGCGAAGTGCCTGGTGAACTTGCAAGACTGTTACTTCAGGAAGAGAGGGCCATACAACCGCAAGAAGAGCCGGTGGAAACAATAAATTTGGGTACAGAGGTAGACAAGAAAGAGGTCAAGATCGGTGCAAATCTAGAAGCTAGTGTTAAACAACGGTTGATTCAGATGTTGCATAACTATGTTGAGATCTTTGCCTGGTCTTATGAAGATATTCCTGGGTTGGATACCGATATTGTGGTTCACCGCCTGCCTACCAAGGAAGATTGTCCTCCAGTGAAACAGAAGGTCCGTCGAATACGCCCAGAGATGTATGAGAAAATCAAGGCTGAAGTTATGAAACAGTTTGATGTCGGTTTTCTAGCAGTTACTTCTTACCCACAGTGGGTGGCCAACGTGGTTCCTGTGCCGAAGAAGGATGGTAAAGTTCGAATGTGTATTGACTATAGTGATCTGAACAGGGCAAGCCCCAAGGATGATTTCCCTATGCCTCATATCGACGTTCTGGTTGACAACACCGTACAACATAAGGTCTTCTCCTTTATGGATGGTTTCTCCGATTATAATCAGATTAAAATGGCTCCCGAGGATATGGAGAAGACAACCTTTGATACCCAATGGGGTAACTTTTGCTACAAGGTCATGCCTTTTGGATTGAAGAATGCTAGGGCAACGTATCAACGTGCCATGGTTGCTTTGTTTCACGACATGATCCATCATGAGATTGAGGTATACGTCGACGACATGATTGCAAGATCCCAGACTGAGGAAGAACATCTTGACCACCTTCAGAAGCTATTTGACAGGTTGAAGGTGTACAAGCTGAGGTTAAACCCGAACAAGTGCACCTTCGGGGTGAGATCTGGTAAGCTGCTGGGTTTCGTCGTAAGTGATAAAGGTATTCAAGTAGATCCTGCAAAGGTGAAGGCTATACAGGAAATGCCAGCTCCCCGAACAGAAAAAGAAGTCAGAGGCTTTCTGGGACGTTTGAACTATATTGCCCGATTCATCTCGCACCTGACTGCTACTTGTGAGCCAATCTTCAAACTACTGAAGAAAGATCAAGTGGTAAGATGGAACGATGAATGTCAGGCCACTTTCGAAAGGATCAAAGAGTAACTCCAAGAGCCACCTATTTTGATACCTCCAGTTGAAGGGAGACCTTTAATCTTATACTTGATAATACTCGACAATTCAATGGGGGTGCGTGCTGGGGCAGCAAGACGAGTCTGGCCGAAAAGAGCATGCTATTTATTACCTTAGCAAAAAGTTTACCGACTGTGAGACCCGATACTCACTGCTCGAGAAAACTTGTTGCGCTTTGGCGTGGGCTGCTCGTCGGCTGAGACAGTATATGCTGACTCACACTACTCTATTGATATCAAAGATGGATCCAATCAAGTATATCTTCGAGAAGCCTGCCTTGTCTGGAAGAATAGCAAGATGGCATATGATCTTAACTGAGTATGACATTCAAGAACGACTCAAAATGCAATCAAAGGAAGTGTGTTGGCATATCATCTGGCACATCAGGCAGTGGACGATTACCAGTCTATGAACTTCGAATTCCCAGATGAGAATATCATGTTAGTTACTGACTGTGAGGAGCCTGGACCGGATGAAGGACCTGAGGAAGGATCCTGATGGTCTATGTACTTTGATGGAGCTTCAAACGCTTTGGGTAATGGCATTGGCGCCGTGATCATATCTCCTGAAGGCTCTCATACTCCGTTCACCACCCGACTATGTTTCAACTGCACCAACAACATGGTGGAGTATGAAGCGTGCATCATGGGTCTTCGAGCAACAATTGACCTAAGGATTAAGTTCTTAAGTGTTTTCGAAGATTCAGCCCTCGTGATCAGTCAGATCAAAAGCGTGTGGGATACGAAACACCCTAACCTTATTCCTTACAAAGAGTATGTGTTGACGTTGCTTCCGCATTTCGAGGAGACAACCTTTGAACACTTCCCTAGAGAGGAGAATCAGCTGGCGGACGCGTTAGCTACAGTGTCTTCTATGTTCAAAGTCAATTGGGACAATGAGGCTCCCCGAATTACCATTGAAAGGTTGGACGAACCTGCACATTGTTGCGACATTGAGACTAAAGTAGTAGCAGATAAACCCTGGTTCCACGAGGTAAAGTGGTATCTTGAGGCTCAGGAATACCCCGAGGGTGCATCTGTTAATGATAAAAAGTTTCTGAGGAGGTTCGCGGCGAAGTTCTTCATCAGCAATGGTATTCTTTACAAGCGTAACCACGATTCAACCTTGCTGCGTTGTGTGGATAAGAACGAAGCAAAAAGGATCATGATAGAGTTACATGAAGGTACTTTCGGAACTCATTCCAGTTGACACACCATGGCAAAGAAAATCCTACGGGCAGGATATTATTGGTCCATAATGGAAGCTGACTATTATCAGCATTCTCGGACCTGTCACAAGTGCCAAGTCTATGCTGATAAGGTGCACATACCTCCAGTTCCTCTGAACATTTTGGCAGCTCCTTGGCCTTTTGCAATGTGGGGCATTGATATGATCGGCGAGATCAGACCTACGACATCTAACAAGCATCGTTTCATCCTGGTAGCAATTGATTACTTTATGAAGTGGGTTGAAGCAGCTTCCTTTGCTACGGTAACCAAGAACGTCATAGCGCGGTTCATTCGGCACAACCTGATCCGTCGGTATGGTGTACCAGAGAGGATCATTACGGACAATGGTACAAATCTCAATAATAAGATGACCACCGAGCTCGGCAAGCAGTTCAAGATACAACATCACAACTCTTCTCCCTACCGGCCGAAGATGAATGGGGCTGTAGAAGCGGTTAATAAGAACATTAAGAAGATTGTGCAGAAAATGACAGTGACATACAAAGATTGGCTCGAGATGTTACCATTTGCTCTTCATGGGTACCGTACCTCAGCGCGGACGTCAACAGGGGCAACACCCTATTCCTTGGTTTATGTCATGGAGGATGTCTTACCCATTGAAGTTCAAATACCCTCTTTTCGGATTATGAAGGATGCAGGTTTGAGCGAAGATGACTGGATTCAGACTCGGCTTGATCAGGTGAACCTAATCGACAAAAAGAGACTTACTGCTATTTGTCATGGTCAAACGTATCAAAAGTGAATGATCAAGGCATTTAACAAGAAAGTCAGACGACAAGAGTATCAAGTTGGGGACCTGGTTATCAAGCGCATCATACTACCTCAAGGTGATCCCAGGGGAAAATGGACCCCTACTTATGAAGGGCCATTTATGGTTAAGAACATTTTCTCAAGAGGAGCTATGATTCTAACCACCATGGATGGTGACGACCTTCCTCACCCCGTCAATGCAGATATAGTGAAAAAATACTACGCATAATCAAAGACCCGCTAGGTCGACTGGCCTAGGCAAAATTAAGGGCTTCCCGGCAAACCAAAAGGGTTCGGGCAAAAATAAGGGATGAAAAATGAAAAACTGTACACCCGACAAGTCGAAAACCTGAAAAGGCGGCTTGGGCAAAAAAGGGTATCCCGGTGGACTGAAAACCCGAAAGGGCGGTCCAGGCAAAAATTAGGGATTAAAGTGTAACACTATGCCTCATTGGATCACCTTGCGACCAGACTTCGGTATCAACTATCAAGCTCGGACGATACTAATCAATCTGATCTACCTTTAACCAAGTAGCAAAGTGATGACTTGCTCAAGGACATAAGGGCAATAGCAGAGCTGGAACCCAGTGGGATTGTTCGCATAGCTGTTTTGTTTAGTTTTTCACAAATTGTGTAAATTCTATTGTTCGGCGGCATTCTCTTACTAGAACGTCAGCCTCTTGTACAAAAATGCCTATTTACAGGCTAACTTCAAAATCAATACAAGTCATTTTCAGAGAAATTTCAAACTGTTTTTCCTTTATCTGTTTTGTTTCGCAAAGAACGTCCAATGTTCATTTTTGATATATGCATTTGACATTAATTGCTGCTCATGAATATTTACATGCGAAACAAAAGACAATTACTTGTAATATCAGAAATAGGGGCAAACGAGAAATGTCCAAACTGTACGGTTGCTCTATCCACCAGGTACAAAGTTAGATTTAGCTAAAGAATATGATTGAGATGCATTCACTCCCCGTCGAGTAAGACAGTAATGTTAACTCTCCCCAGCTGAGACTTGCAACTGTGATTGAATCGGTAATATTCTCCCCAAGCAGAGTTTTATTTACCATCAGCACTGAAAGGTCTTATTATTCCCCGACAGAATACAAAGTATCCCCAGTGAAGTCTGAAATCTTTCCCAGCGCAGTCTAAAAAAGCTTCTCCAGTGGAGTTTGGAGAATCATCCCCAGTAGACTTTGGAAGATTGTTCCCAGCAGAGCTCAAAGGATTATCCCCCATTAGAGTCTAAAAGGTTATCCCCAGTAAAGTCGCAATTGAAGGTTATCCCCAACGGAGTTCATTCCCTTCACAAACAGGGATTCAATCCCCAACAAGATTCAGTATCACCAGCAACGGTAATTCATCCCCAGCGGAATTTATCAACGGAATCCTCTACAGAGCATCTCTTCCCCACAGATTTATCTCCTCATCAGTTTATTCCCCAGCAAGGTTATCCTCTCCTGCAGGTTTATTCTCACAATCATCTTCATTCGCTATCCCTAGCGGAAACAAAGAATTTTCAGCTTTTTTCTTCAGCAGCTACCCGGGATTTATTTCCCCAGCTAAAAACATTACATTTCCATATATCATGACACATGCATATACGCATCATACAACACAATCTCATTTATTTTGAGAACATCATTGTTTGATAAATATCATGCATTACATACAGCTAACCTTTACCTTTCAGGAAGGATGCAGTTAAATTCTCATAAAATTCAAAGCTATGAAGCTTTTATCTCAGTCGAATTACCGACCAGTTCTTAAATCTCAACAGAATTATCCTCAATTGAATTATAGATAAGGTTCTAAATCTCGACAAAGTTCCTCCGTCGAATTTCAGACGAGTTCCTAAATCTCAGCAGAGTTTTCTTAGTTGAATTACGGGCGAGTTCTTAAATCTCGATGAAGATGTTTCCCAAAGTCGAAGTACTGACCAGTTCTTAAATCTCAACTGAATTATCCTCAATTGAATTACATATAAGGTTCTAAATCTCGACAAAGTTCCTCCGTCGAATTACAGACGAGTTCCTAAATCTCAGTAGAGTTTTCTCAGTTGAATTACGAGCGAGTTCTTAAATCTCGATGAAGATGTTTCCCAAAGTCGAAGTACTGACCAGTTCTTAAATCTCAATAGAATTATCCTCAGTTGAATTACAGATAAGGTTCTAAATCTCGACAAAGTTCCTCCGTCGAATTACAAAAAAGTTCCTAAATCTCAGCAGAGTTCTCTCAGTTGAATTACGGGAGAGTTCTTAAATCTCGATGAAGATGTTTCCCTCAGTCGAAGTACTGACCAGTTCTTAAATCTCAACAGAATTATCCTCAGTTGAATTACAGATAAGGTCCTAAATCTCGACATGTTCCTCCGTCGAATTACAGACGAGTTCCTAAATATCAGCAGAGTTTTTCTCAGTTGAATTACGAGCAAGTCCTAAATCTCGATGAAGATGTTTCCCCTCAGTCGAAGTACTGACCAATTCTTAAATCTCAACCGAATTATCCTCAGTTGAATTACAGACAAGGTCCTAAATCTCGGCAATTATCCTCCGTCGAAGTACAGACCGTTCCTAAATCTCAGCAGAGTTTTCTCAGTTGAATTACGAGCGAGTTCGTAAATCTCGATGAAGATGTTTCCCCCTCAGTTGAATTACGGACAAGTTCTTAAATCTCAGCAGAGATGTTCTCTCAGTTGAAGTACATGCAAGTTCCTAAATCTCAACAAAGATCAGACTTCCCCAGCGAAATCTTCCTCAACAACAGGTATACAAGGTCTCGCTAAGGAATCTCTTATGCGATCGACACCTCTCTAAATGGCATCTGTAAGCCCATTCCTAACATCACAAGGCTGATACCACTTCTTGCGAGTGCAAATTTATGGGCACTCTAGTGTTCAATCATCTTCCACCTTCGGATCACGAAAGGCATGAAAGCCAATCTACATCATCAGGTCTAAGAAGATTGAACAGGGGCAGCTGTTGTAACCCAAAATTTGCCCTCCCATATTTCTCAAAACATTTCAAGAAAGATCCCCAAGTTGCTCAAGGTTGCTCAAGAATTGGTCAGACAAGCTCTCTCCTAAGGCAGTCTACCCAAAATTAGGGTTTCATATTGCATCAAGATCCTTGAGTCCAAATAACCTCAAGTGATCCCAAATGTCCTAATATGTTCTCAAGATCATCCATGTCAAATTTCAAGCCTTGCAGAGGAAGTTTGCTCAGTCAATTGCTCAAAGGTCCCAAAAATCGACTATGTTAGGGCAAAAGTCAACTGTGACCCAAAAACAGTCAAACATCAAGATTTTTTTGTCAACATTCTCATTTTGAAGAATATTTCATCATTTGATCAAGGGTTGATCATGATTCATCAAGGATTGCTCAAAATTCACCAAGACTCAAAAGTTGCTAAATTAGGGTTTTGTAGGAAAAGTCAACTCAACTTTGACCAAGCATAACTTTCTCATACTTTATGAGAAATTACCCATCCAAAGCTCATTTTGAAGAGGATGCAATTTCCTATAATCCATATTCATACCCCAAGATCAAAATATGCATTCACAAGAAGTTATGAATTTGGACATTATAGGTCATTTTTGAAAGTCAACAAAAACACCTTTTTTTGCCAAAGCTTATAACATGAGCATGGAATATAAAAATGAGATGAGACAAAAAGGGCTGGTTATAGGACATCTCAAGACTTCTAAAAAATCCAAGAACACCTCCAAAAGTTCAAAATTGAAGAAGTTATGCATTGTTGAAGTTGGACTTTTTTGCAAAGTTGCCAAAAGTCAACTATCCCCAAAACTTCAAATTTTACCAAATGGGCCCATTCTTTTCCACTTGATTTGAGTTTGAATTATTGTCCACGTTCCCTAGCTCCATCCATGTGCCCATATCTCTTTTTTATTATTTAATTTGATTTTTAATTAAATTTATTCATTTTAAATCAAATAAAATCATATAAAATCCAAGGCATTGATAACTCGTTATTTTTTTGGTTGTTCTAGGCTTTGATTACGTCTATTATCATCATCAAATTCGTATCAAATCAAATCATGTGCAAAAAGATTGAAATTTGGCAAATTTGGCAAGTTTGTAAATGGAGATCAAATCAAATATGCAAGCATTGATAAGGCAAGATTTGGACCAATTTTATTAACCTAATGCACTGAGTGATACATAAGGAAGCTAAAGCACAAAAAATAAGGGTTGGAAATCGTGGGAAGAGGCAGAACTGACTTTGCAAAATTTACAAAAAAGTGAGAGGTCAATGTGATACGGTGGGAAGAGAACTGATTGTTTTGGAATTCCGGTTTGCGTTTTGCGTTTGTTTTCGCAAAATGTCGAGGTAAGCAAGAGTCGCCACCGACTTTTATTTTATCCAACAAGGAAAGGAAAAAAGGCACAGAAAAATTCCTTTTTCAAGATGTTTCTCGGGTCCGGGGGGCAGATTATAGAAAGGAAAGGTGTTAGCACCATTTCTATCCGTGGTTATCCACAGGCTCTTAGGTACTTGCTCAAAGTGTTTTCAAAATTTGCTTTTCTTTGTGTTTGTGGGTTTGAAAGAAGTTTTTTGTTTGAAAGGAGTGTAAGTGCGAAAAGTTTTGTTTTGTTTTAAAAGAGAGCAAGTACTTAAGAACCATCTACCTACTCGAAAAAGGAATTAATCTGTACAAATGTCCTTTAGACAATGCCATCCCACTATGAATGAGTAGGTAGCACCGTCGTTGGAGTTTTAAGGGTCAATTCGATTAAGGGACGTGTGGTCACTAAAGCAACGTTAGGACGCCTTAGCGGTAACCCTAGTGTCTTAGATCATTTTTCCGAGGCAACTGTTTCGAGGCAACTTATGAACTTTGGACAATAGGGCGACCTCTAAAACTTCCTATACTCAATGACCACGTTCGAAGGCAACCAAGTGAGGCGTACCCTAAGAGTGCGCATGTGTGAGTGTGTTATTTCGGTTAATTTTATCTTTGTACATGTCATGGTGAGCTATGTTGATTTTAAGTTCATACATTCGATCTTGGCATGCATTCCCTATTATCAAACATCTAACAGTTTATAGATTGCGGAATTTAAATTGTGGAAATTAAATCTAAACTATTACAAGGCGTCGGGTATTTACATCGCCAAAAACAACCCTTAAAACTAAAATACGGAAAGTAAAATAAAGCAATAAAATATATTAAAGGTCCTATTTAAAGCTATTACATTCCGGAAGCAAGTACAATAATATGAAAATATGGATCGCGTGCAAAAAAAATTGAATCGGGCGCATTTTTTTAGGGTTTTGACCCTTTTTGAAAAGAAAGCATTTTTTTTGTTATTTTTGAATTAAAAGAAATTAATTTAAGTTAATAAATAAATAAATAAGTTAATTAATTAAGAAAAAGATATTTTTTGGATTTTTTGAGATATTTAAGGAAATAAAATAAAATTGATTAAAAGTTAGTAAAAACCTAATTTTTCTACATTAATTTTAATTGTTTGCAAAAATAGTAAAGTTAAACTTAATTAACACTAAATTAATTAAATTAATTTATTTACAAAAATAAAGTCATGAATTTAATTTTAATAAATAAAAATATTTTTTGTATTTTTGATTTTATGAGGAAAATAAATTAATTAGTTAATTAAATAATAATGATAATAATTAAATAAAACAAATAAATAAAAAGAAAATATAAAGAGAAAAAGAAATAACCCAAAGGGGGGGAGGGGGGGGGGGGGTTGGGCCCAGATCTGGATGTGTGACTGGCAATTCTTTGGCCCAATACAAACAAAGCCTGATTGACTTTTCTGGATTCTCCATGGCACGCTTGACTTGAGACCATGATGGTCATCACCTTTGGGCCATCAGATTTGGCCTGGAGGCCACCTGGCGCCTGGGATCTGAAGGAGTACGATGGGCTGCGCTTTGGAAATCACATGGAATCACCTGAAGAAAAATGAAACAAATGCATTGGGGGACCTGGGATTCGAACCCAGGTCCCATTGGATTTTCCGCTAACGCCTTTACCAACTCAACTACTGCACGTATTCGTTATTATAATGGATAAACAATATTATAAGAGAAAAACAAATAATATGTTGGAATAAAAAATAAAAACGCGCGCAATTTGAAACAGCCAATGGGAAGAGGACGCATCATCGTCTTCTTTGTTGTAAACTGGACATTTACCTGCAGAATTTTATCCGCAACAAAATCCATGGCTTCATCCTAAAACGAGCCCTAAGCCATAAAAATGCAAACTAGGACCATATTCATGATCGTCTCTTCCTCCTGATTTCACCCATGTCCAGTATTGGCCTTAATTTTGCCTGAAACTCAAACGCCTAAAAACAAGAAACAAAAACCCTAGGTTCGAGTATTGCATTACAGGCCATGAAAACTCAATTGAATATTGCAGAATGTTTAGAAATCATGCAAGGATCAAGAATATGTCCATGGTTTGTCAAAAAGATGCAAGAATGAGAGATTGCATTTTCATGTACAGGGCGGTGTTCAAGGAGACTTACAACGTGTTTTAGGAGGCGATTGGCTTTGCTTTTGATTGCTACTGCTTCAGTGGATGGCAAGCAAGAAGTCTACGTTGAGTTTTTGTCTTGAATTGGCCTCTAACCAAGATTTCAGTTTCCAACTTTTTCAAGCTTTTTCAAGTTTTGGTTTTCCAGATTGTGCAGCCTCTAGGTCTCAAATCGTGTGCCTTTGGTTTGTATATGTATCCAGTAATGCATTCGGTCAAAGTTTGGGCTTTCAATCTTTGTGAATTGATGATTGAAGATATGATATGATCCTCCATTACAAAGCTTCCAAAAATGTCCCAAATCCAATATTTTGTGCATGATATGCCTTGATTCGAATTTGATCATGTCCATAATGATATTAAAGACCCGTATCAATCAAAAAGATTCCAATTGATTAATATTTGGATTTTATTTGGATTTAAATTGATTAAAAATGAATTAATTCAATAAAAATCAAATAAAATGGAAAAATTAATAATTGGACACAAAACTGAAGATAGGACACGTGTGTAGTGTGACAAGATCAAATCAAGTGGGAAAAAGTGGGTCCATTTGGCAAAATTTGAAGTTTTGGGGATAATTGACTTTTGGCAATTTTGGAAAAATGCCCAACTTCAACAATGCATAACTTCTTCAATTTTGAACTTTTGGAGGTGTTCTTGGAGTTTTTAGAAACCTTGAGATGTCCTCTAACCAACCCTTTTTGTATCATATAATTTTGATATTCCATGCTCAAGTTATAAGCTTTGGAAAAAAAGGTGTTTTTGTTGACTTTCAAAAATGACCTATAACGTCCAAATTTGTAACTTTTTGTGAGTGAATTTCTTGATCTTGGGGTATGAATATTGATTGTAGGAAATTGCATTATCTTCAAAATGAGATTTGGATGGGTCATTTCTTATAAAATATGAGAAAGTTATGCTTGGTCAAAGTTGAGTTGACTTTTCCTACAAAACCCTAATTTAACAACTTTTGAATCTTGATGAATCTTGAGCAATCCTTGATGAATCATGATCAACCCTTGATCAAATGATTAATTATCCTTAAAAATGAGAATGTTGACAAAAAATCTTGAGGTTTGACTGTCCATGGGTCACTGTTGACTTTTGCCCGAGCACAGTCGATTTATTGTTCGTTACAAATTTTAAAAAACAAAGGAATTCATTACTGAGTAACAAAAGTAACATGTATGTAGTCTTTTGAAGTCCAATTGTTCAGTCCACCGTCGGTCGTTGGGTAGATCCAGCTATCAAATTCAGATTCCTCTGCATCACCTTCAATAGCATTCACTCCCGGGTTGGTGATGAATACGGGAGGTCTTCCAATCCTTGCTTTACGTACAACCCTCTGAGCCTCTGCAGTGAAACCCAGCCCAAACTTGTCAGTCTTTGGAGTAAAATCAGGGAGCCTGCCCCAGTTTGTACATTCACCTTTTTCAATCACAGCCCGGGCGTCCTTCAAGGAAGCCATCTTCGAAGGAGAGTCTTCTTCAATCACTGTCTCAGCTGACGCCAATGTTGGAGGCACCTCTTCAAAATGTTGAAAGGGGGTTTCGATGAACTCCCCGTCCATCTCTATATACCGGAACGAGTTAAGATGACTGTTGTACCCCAAAATTTGCCCTCCCATTTCCTCAACATTTTCTCATCACAAGACCTTTGAAGATCAAGATCCAATTAGGGTTTCCTCTGCTCAAGACTTCTCCTTGCACTGTGGACTCAAAATTAGGGTTTGTGTTTGCCTAAGGATGTTTTGACCTAAAATGCCTAAGATGACTTTCATGCTTCATATTGGACTCCCAAGTTTACCTATACCAAGTTTCAAGTCTTGATTCCAAGTTTTGCCCAATCAATTGGACAGTTGACCTAGAAATCAGCTGTATTGGGGAAAAAGTCAACTGTGCCAATTGACAGTCAAACCTCATGAAATTTGATCCACATCAATATTATGAACTCATATGGACCATTTGATCAAGTTTGGATCACAATTCCACAAGAAATTTGATCAGATCACCAAAAGGGCAAAATGGTCATTTTTAGGGTTTTGACTGCACAAAGGCAATTTTTGACTGTTTGACCTAGCCAATGGCAAATCAAGCTCACATATGGACTCAAGGACTCAATGAAATGGTCTTGACACATTCATCAAGCTCAAAAGATCCCAAGTACACAAGGTTGACAGTTGAATTTCCCAGTCAATTGATCAATTTTGACTGTATACTGAAAAGTCAAACTTTGACTTTTTGGTCAAAATCAAGAGTCAAGATTCATTTTTCATCAAAACATGCCAAATCATGAAACTTGTTCACCAAGAAATCTCAAAATGCAAATTAGGGTTTGAAAATGGAATTTTTCATAACTTAGAATTTTTCTAAGTTATGGAAAACCCTAATTTTTTCCCAACTTTGCCCCATCTTTTCACCATGATCCATTTGGATTCAAACCAAAGTCAAAACATGAAAGTTGTAGCTTGTTACATAATCTACAACTTTGATTCAAAAAGTTTTCTCATTTGAAGCTTGTATCTCAAGTTACAATTTTTTGAATAAGGGCACTAAACCATTTTTTAACTTAGTGAAATTTAACCTATTTTGACAAGGTTTTCTACCCCACTTCAAGGCCACCTTTCATACCCTTCCACTTGGAATTTTAATTTTCATTTCAAAGATGGATTGTAGTACACATTCCAAGCTTTCCAAAATGTCCAAGAACTCACCAAACAACCTCATAACTTGAGAGATTCGAATTTCACAAGTTGGCAAAAATTCACTTTTGTTCTTCATCAAAACATGTTCATAATCTTGCAAATTTGAACTCAGCTTGCTTTATGCTTAATTACAGGTCCTTGAACCATTCCATACTCAATAATTTAATGCATATTCAATGTGTTGAGGCCATGTTCTTTGTGTTCTAACATTGCATAGTGGATTAATCCTAAACTAGATAAAGTGCTTTATCCATTTTTGTAAAAAGCTAGCTTTATGTCAATTTGAAATCCAAGCAAGTACAAGCAAAATCCTCTTGGCACAAGATTATGGACAAGTTGCTCTGATCAAGAGAGGATTATGCAGCAGGATTAGAGGCCCCTACTGACCTAAAAACAAAAGTGACCATTGCTTGCTTCATTTTCAAGTAACATTGCATAACTTATCACATATCTTATCTCAGCTTAGAAACACAACACAAAAGCTATCAAACACATTCCATAGAACATACCCAAGCTTTGGCACGAGTCCTGAACCTCTCAAGCATCCTCCATCTCAAAATCACCTTGAAACTGCACAAACAGGGGAACCCCTGCAGATTGAGTGCAAACTCCCACTTCCCTCGAGCATTCTCACCAAAAACAATTCATACACCTTCCTTACAACATATGCAAGCTAACCATGGCCTAAAACCTGACCTGTAATCACTCTAACAGTTTCCACCATTTTTAATTTCTCCTTTTGCAGTTGAAGTTCTACAGCTTGATACAAGAAGGTTCAAGACAAAGTAAGCATTGAAAAAGCATCCCTGGACCTCAAGGAAGCTTTTCCAATCATTACATTGCACTGAAAGTCCCTCATTCTCCACATAGAAGTTCAACTGCACAGGTAAAACTTTGAACTCGTATCTCTCTTATCATGCATCTTTAGTCTTAAGTTTGTGAAGAAACAAGGTCCTACTCATAGTCCTGAACATGTACATATCTTTACATTTCATTTCTTTTGCCTGAGTAGAGAGAATTTTGGTTCTGAACATTGATGAAAAACTAGGTTAGGATTTGGGGGAGGAGAAATTCTCCCTCATCTTAGAGAGATAGGTCAAGTTCTTTATATGGTTAGAACCGTCTCTTCATGCTAAGCATTTCTTGTGTTATGAGTTTTTGCTGAAAAGCCAGGAATCAGGAGTTAGACATTGAAGAACAGGGGCGCGCGTTTTTTTCAAATATCTGTGCTGGAGGTTGAAGAAGGAGTGGAGTGGGCTGGGCCTGTGTTATTTTGCTTTTCACACTATCTTTTTTGATTCACACCCCCCTGAGCCCATTTGTTCATTTTTTAACATTTTTGACTTTTTCTTTTTTGGTTAACTTTGTTTATTTTTTCTCATGGCATTAAAAAATTAAAAATATTTTTTCCATCATTTTCTGAATATATGGCATATTTATTTGATTTATTCCTTTTGTTTGCATATAAATATATATATATATATATATATATATATATATATACTATTATTAGAATAAATAGAACAAATAGTGTAAATACATTTTTATTTTCATTTACCTTCTGAAAATATTTCACACAAAAAATACTCTTTTTACTTATTTTATTAAAATATTAAATAAATATTTATTTTGTGTATAATGCACATTTAAGAAATTAATATATGTATATATATATGTTTATTAATATATTTAAGATAAAATATGAAAATACTTGAATTTTTCACTTTATTAATATTTGATACAAAAATACTTTTTTTCATAATATACTTCATTATTATTTTATTTTTATAAATAACAAATAAATAGTTGTATTAAATTAGATAATAATACATTTTTCTTAAAACTAGGGTTTTTGCCCTAAATTCAAAATACTCCAAAAAATAATATAATTTTTATTTTCTTTTCTCTTTTACATAAATAATATTTTTTCATACATATACAAAACATTTTTGTGCATCTTACATTCTTATTTAATTTTTGTACATTGATTAAATTGCAAATATTCAAATTGGTGTAATAATTTAGATTTAAATTCTTGTCCATATTCCCATTTGAACAATTGTACCCCCCTTCCCATATTTGGTTTTGTAATAGCTTAGTAATTTTAATTTCACACTTTACTGCTTTCTAATGATAACATGTTAGAATTAGGGTTTGTATGCGAAAAAACGATAAAAAATAGTTTGACCTAATACAAGATAAACAAGCATGAAAATGGACACACAAATCACACTTGCACCCCCTAGGGTATTCCACTTGTTGCCTTCAAATAAAAGGGCCATATTGCATGTTGAACTTCTTTGGGAAAAACAAATACAATCAAATGATCATAGTCCCTCGATAAAACTTTTCAAAACAAATAAAAACAAATGATCAAGTCCCTTAAAGAAAATTGCCCCAAAGACATTTAATGCCGTTGCAATTATGGTCTAAACGATGACCCGCGCCTGTCCCTCTCACATCCTAACACAAGATTGTCCACCAAATACAATGGTGGAACAAACTTATTAAAAGGGTTAAAACATAGCAACAGTCTTTTGAGAAATTTAGGAGTAGATAACCTCTTAGTTACTTGAATCAAACTTGCAAAAACAAAACACTTGCCTAATTTCAAAATCACACATCACTACACTTTCAAAACATCTTTCAAAAACAAATGAAAACCTTTTCAAAAGACATACCTCTTTGTATACATCCCCACATGGATCATTATAAAGGTTGCCACCACATTGGCATCTTTTCAAAACATTTTCAAAACCCACACACTCAAGCACCATTTAAAACTATTGAAAACAAAAGGCAAGTGATCTAAGCAAGTAACTAAGAGCCCATGGATAACCATGGATAGAAAGGGTGCTAATACCTTCCCTTTCTATAATCTACTCCCCGAACCCAAGAAAACATCTCAAAAGGTTTTTGCTGTGCTTTTTAACCTTTCCTTTAGGATAAAATAAAAAGTCGGTGGCGACTCTTGCTAACCGCAACATTTGCGAATACAAAACGCAAAACCTCAAGTCAGTTCTCCCACCGTATCACAGAACTGGCGACTCTGCTGGGGATATACTTTTAAAAGTGGAGTAACCTTAGGGCTTAGATCACCTTTGTTTTCAATTGTTTGCTTTGTTTGCTTTTATATTGGTGGACTTTGCATCGGAGTTCATAGATCCTAACCCGGATCTGGGATATACCCTTTTTAGGTAGCATAATCTGTGAGGGACCTGTCCGGCGTAGACCGACATGGGTGAAGCAGTGGCTACGTTGGTGTGGCATCTTAGTCTGTACCTATATCCCTTGTGTTGTAACGGGGAGAATATAGGTCTTCTAAGGGGTCATTAAACACCAACCAACCTTAGAACCCTAAATTGACCAACTTGGCTATTAGGACAGTAGCAGTATGCTACACTCATTGAGGCTAAACTCTCGAGATGGTTCTGGCCGCGAGAAAAGATTGCGATGCTGGAGTTATGACCGATTGAGGGTAGCCAATGATTTGAGATCCTCTAGAACCCGGTTACTTTTGATAGGACAGGTTTTAACCAACAAAACCAAAAGAGGATAATACCTGAACCTCATGCTGGCCTGAAACCTAAGGGTGTCTTGTATGACTTGTGTGCCTTATTTGCCTATGTGAATACTTGTGGTGTGCTTCATCATAGCATCATGCCATCATACCATTGCATGCATCCTGTATAAAAGGCTAACCCATTTCAAAGACAAAAAGGTTTCATCTTTGCTCTGTTTTGTAGGACATCATGATACCCGTGCGCAGAAATACTGTTCGGCTCAACTCTGTTCAACCACCAGTGTTACTCAAGGATTTGGTTGGTAGGATTCCAAACACTTCTTCCTTCATCCACAGACATGGTTCTCTCCTTGGCTTGGTCACTGCAAAATGGGACCAACAACTGATAAGTGTTCTGACCCAGTTTTATGACCCTCTGTACCATTGTTTCACCTTTCAAGACTTCCAGCTGGTTCCTACCCTGGAAGAGTTCTCTTATTTGCTTGGGATCCCTGTCTTGGAACAAACTCCATTCACTGGTTTGGAAAAGACTCCTAGGCCTGAAGAGATTGCTGCAATTCTCCCCTTGACCAAAGAAGAGGTATTGTCCAACTGGGAAACTAGGAATGGGATCAAGGGCTTTTTGGTCAAATTTCTGGTTGGCAAGGCTAATGATTTCTGGAATGACTTGGACTTCAAGGCATATGAGGATATTCTGGCTCTTTTGATCTATGGTCTGGTACTATTTCCCAACCCTGACACTTTTATCAGTATCCATGTCATAAGGATCTTCATGTCTCGGAATCCGGTACCTACTCTTTTGGGTGATATTCTACAACAACTCTATGCTCGTACTGCTCGAAAACGGGGGACTCCGTGGTGTTGTGCTCCTTTGCTAGTAAGGTGGTTTATTTCGCACCTTCCTAAGTTCGTGCTGAAGAATGAAGAAGGAAAAGGTTGGGCTCGGAGGTTAATGTCTCTCACTGATAATGACATCACCTGGACTCTCAGAGGTTTGGATGAGGTAGCTGTTATTGACCGTTGCGGAGAATACCCTAATGTTCCGTTGATGGGTATCCAAGGAGGAATCTCTTACAATCCATGCTTAGCTCTCCGTCAGTTTGGAAGAGCCCGAGGAGATGGGCCTCATGAAATGCTGGTTCCTCACTTCCATTTTGAGTTTCAGGCAGACAGTGACAAACTACGCCAGGGATTCATTAAAGCTTGGGACAGAATTCACAAAGCTGACCCACATGAGTTGGGACCAAAGACTTCTCTACCAATGGAGCCCTATTGCAAATGGGTCCGCATCCGTGCTCAGAAGTTGGGTATGCCCTACGAAGCTGTTAGACCTCTCATTCTTGAGTCTCCTGATGAAGATGGGGTTCCTCCAACTGTCCTCCCTCCTCAGATACCTACTGATTTTGACACCATGAAGAGATCTTGGGCACAGCTAAAGGAAGAACGGGACTTCTATCGGGAAAAATTCAACGAGCAGGAACGGAAGATCCAGAGGCTGACTAAGCAATTGGAGGAAGAACGGGTCCTGAACAACTACATCAGCACTAAAAAAAGGAGGCCATGGGAGCATTGATAAGCTTTGATTGTTTCTTTTTGTAGTTTATTTCCTTTCTAGTATTTTCCATTCCTGTAATGCCTAAGGGCAAATTGTTGAACAATTGGAAATTTTAATCTAATGAAATGTGTTTCCCTTTTTTCGTCTACAAAGTTGAATCTTGTTTGTCTTTGAAAACATAAAGCATACACATTCCATTGCACCATATGCATAGCAGGTACCCTATTTCACAGGTTGCTTAATTTTCTTCGCTGTTTGTGTGCACAGTCATCATGAATCCAGAATCATCCAGTGAGCAAGCAATCAAGGCCCTTCAGGCCCAAAGTGCACAGTTTCAAGAGATGGTCCTAAGCCTAGCCCAAGGTCAGCAAGAGTTGAAGACTCTACTCATGAAGAAGAAGAAGAAAAAGAGGACTGCGTTATTCAACACCGGACGCAGATTTGGGAACACACTCCATAATGAAGCTGATCCAACCACCTCTTCTGCTGAGAAAAACAGTCCCCAAGGGGGAGGAGCTCCTAGTCCCGCAGTCTCCGACAACGAGACGGACTATAACGACGAACAATACCCACCTGCTGCTGACAGATACAAGCAATTGGAGGACCGCTTGAGCGCCATGGAAATTCAGAATGTGCCGGGACTGGATTTCGGAGATTTGGGGTTATCTTCTGGAGTAGTAATTCCACACAAGTTTAAGGCACCTGCCTTCGCCAAGTATGATGGGGTCTCCTATCCAAAGCTGCATCTGAGGTCGTACGTAAGGAAAATCCAACCTTACACGGCGGATAAGAACCTCTGGATTCACTTCTTCCAAGATAGCCTCTCAGGGTCACAGCTTGAATGGTTCTACCAATTAGATGGAGCCAGCATCCGACACTGGGAAGATTTGGCAACCGCATTCTACAGACAATACCAATACAATTCTGATCTCGCTCCTACGCGTACCCAACTTCAGGGTATGTCTCTAGGGACGGGTGAAGGGTTCAAAGAGTACGCTCAAAAATGGAGAGATTTGGCTGGCAGGGTGCAGCCTCCATTGACTGATCGAGAACTGGTTGATATGTTTCTGGGGACGTTGTCTGGTCCGTTTTTCAATCATTTGGTTGGTAACTCCTCCGCTGGATTTACAGATTTGATATTAACGGGAGAAAGAATTGAAGCTGGCATCAGGTCAGGCAAGATACAGAAGGCTGCCTCTACAAGTGTTGAGAAGAGGCCGTTTAAGAAAGAAGCAAGTGCCGTCTATGGTCCTAGAAGACAAGTCAAGCCCAAAAATCGCCAAGCCGTCAATGCTTTGGTCATTTCAAAACCTGTTGCTGCTCCTCAGCAGTACAATCAACAAAGAAGCGAAAGGCCCAAGAGGCAGTATACCCGACTAAGTATGACCTTATCTCAAATTTTACCCCAACTGTTATCCACCAACCTGGTGACCCTCAAAGAAGCTCCTAAGGTCGTCAACACTGCGTCTCCTAAATATAACCCAAATGCCCGGTGTGCTTATCATTCTGATAGTCCCGGGCACACTACTGATGATTGCTGGGCCTTGAGAAACAAAGTGCAAGATCTGATCGACGCAAAGGAAATTCAGTTTGAAGCACCAGAAAGACCAAATGTTGTAACGGCTCCTATGCCCCAGCATAGGGTAAATGCCATTGAGGAAGAGATGTACGCTGTTTCGGTAGATGAAGTTGTCACCCCTCTGAAGACTGTTAAGAAGAACCTACTGCGGGCCGGTTTATTTCCGGGTTGCGGTGAAGGTTGCCTATTCTGTGCTGTTTCCCTATCTGATTGTCCCCTGCTGAGGTTAGGTGTCCAAGGCCTAATGGATAGCAAGGAAATTCTATTCAAAAAGTCTGTTGTTCAGTTGGTTCCGATAAAAGAAGTTTCTGTGATTACCATCTTCAAAAATCCAATCAAGGCTCCCCCGAAGAAGCCTGTTCAAATCATGACTGTTGCACCCGTGATTATTACTGTTCCGGGGCCTCTCCCCTACGTATCTGATAAAGCTGTCCCCTGGCATTATGGGGCAGACGTGTATGTGAATGGAATCAGACAAGAATTCGACGCCAGCGCCAGTATCTGCGATATCACCAGTCCAGCCAAGGTCACCCGCAGTGGCAGGCTCTTCTCGCCTGACATCGCACCGCCCGCTATTCGAAAACCCCTCCTTATAAAACCTACAAGTTTACCTGTTCCTGCTGCTGATCAAGTTGTCTCCCCTGCTGCCGAGTCATCAAATGCTCGGGGCAAAGGGATTGAAGAAGAGCCTGCCCGGATGGAGGCGCCAATACCCATAAATGCTGAGGCCTCCCGACAAGAAATGGAGGAGATTCTGAAAATAATAAAGAAAAGTGATTTTAATGTTGTCGAGCAGTTGGGGCATACACCCTCCAAGATCTCCCTGCTCTCCTTATTGCTATGCTCTGAGGCCCATGCTAAAGCCTTGATCTCATTTCTCAAGACGGCCCATGTGCCGCAGGAAACGTCTGCAGTCCAGTTCACTGATTGCATAGCAAATCTGACAGCAGACAATGGCTTGGGTTTTTCAGATGCTGGCCTGACTGCGAAGGGAAGAGACCACAATGATGCCCTGCATGTCTCTATCGAATGCAGGGGCACTACTCTGGCGCATGTATTGGTGGATACTGGTTCTTCTTTGAATGTTCTACCGAAAAAGGCTTTAGACCGTCTGGATTATGAAGGCCTGGAATTGAAGCCCAGCAATATCATCGTCAGGGCCTTTGACGGTTCTAAAAGGATGGTTCATGGAGAGGTTAACATCCCTATTCGTGTGGGCTCTCAAGTGTTTGACTCTACCTTTTACGTGATGGATATACGTCCATCGTACTCTTGTCTACTGGGTCGACCTTGGATCCATAAAGCTGGGGCAGTGACCTCCACCTTGCACCAGAAGCTGAAGTATCCCGTCAGGGGGAAGATCGTCATTGTGCAAGGAGAAGAGGAGTATATGGTGAGCCATTTGAATTCCTTCAGATACATTGAGATGGACGGGGAGTTTATTGAAACCCCCTTTCAGCATTTCGAGGAGGTACATCCAATTTCAGCAGCTGCAGAGACAACAGTTGAAGAGAATGTTTTCTTGAAGATGGCTTCCCTAAGGGATGCCCGGGCTGTGGTTCAGAAAGGCAATTGTGCAAACTGGGGTCAGCTTCCTGACTTCACTCAGAAGAATGACAAGTTTGGGCTAGGCTTTACCGCAGAGGCTCAGAAGGCTGTGCGCAAAGAGAAGATCAGAAAGGCTCCGGTGTTTATCTCCAGCTCAAGGGTGAATGCTATCGAGGAGGATGTGGAGGAAGCAGAGTTTGACAGTTGGATCTACCCGACTAACAGCAACGGACCAAGCAACTGGACGGCAAAGGATTTTACCCCTATCACATTTGTCACGCAGTAATTAATTTCTTTTGATTTCCAATTTGTAACAAACAATATGTTAAAACTTTGTTGGCTCGGTGTCCTACCCGGGGCATCGTAGCTCCATTTGTGAGGGCTTTTTGTATGACATTTTCATATATCATCAATCAAAACATTGGACGTTTGTTGCATTTCAAATCTTGTGCTCTTTTTCCTTTCTGTGTTATATATATTGCAAAACAGCTATATTCACATACACTCACTTATACAGGTTTCAATCCACTCTGGATCTTACTGGTAACAGCTCTGCTACCGCCAGTTATGACTTCGAAAATCCGATCAACTTGGCCAAAGACGAAGGTGAAGATGATTGCGAAGTGCCTGGTGAACTCGCAAGACTGCTACTCCAGGAAGAGAGAGCTATTCAGCCACATGAAGAGCCGGTGGAGACAATTAACTTGGGTACTGAGACAGATAGGAAAGAGGTCAAGATTGGTGCCAATCTAGAGCTCAGCGTGAAGCAACGATTGATCCAGATGCTACAAAACTACATGGAGATTTTTGCTTGGTCCTATGAAGATATGCCTGGTTTGGATGCCGACATTGTAGTTCACCACCTGCCAACCAAAGAAGATTGCCCTCCGGTAAAGCAAAAAGTCCGACAGATGCGTCCGGAGATGTCTGAAAAGATCAAGGCCGAGGTTATGAAGCAGTTTGATGCCGGGTTCCTTGCAGTGACTTCTTACCCCCAGTGGGTTGCCAATGTAGTGCCAGTGCCGAAGAAGGATGGTAAAGTCAGAATGTGTGTTGACTACAGGGATCTGAACAGGGCCAGCCCCAAGGATGACTTCCCCCTACCTCACATTGATGTCCTTGTTGACAATACAGCTCAACACAAGGTGTTCTCCTTCATGGATGGTTTTTCAGGGTATAATCAGATCAAGATGGCTCCAGAAGATATGGAGAAGACTACATTTGTGACTCAGTGGGGCACCTTCTGTTATAAGGTCATGCCATTCGGATTGAAAAATGCTGGGGCAACCTATCAACGTGCCATGGTTGCTTTATTTCATGATATGATCCATCATGAGATTGAGGTATACGTTGATGACATGATTGCAAGGTCTCAAACTGAGGAGGAGCACCTTGACCATCTGAGGAAGTTGTTTGACCGACTCAAATTATACAAGCTGAGGTTGAATCCCAACAAATGTACCTTTGGGGTAAGATCCGGAAAATTGATAGGTTTCATTGTAAGTGATAAAGGTATTCAGGTGGACCCTGCCAAGGTAAAAGCCATACAAGAGATGCCGACTCCAAAAACAGAGAAAGAAGTCAGAGGCTTCCTGGGACGGCTAAATTACATTGCCCGATTCATCTCACATCTAACTGCTACTTGTGAGCCAATCTTCAAATTACTGAAGAAAGATCAAGTAGTACGCTGGAACGATGAATGTCAGGCTGCCTTTGAAAGGATAAAGGAATACCTTCAAGAGCCACCCATTCTTATGCCACCGGTGGAAGGAAGACCTCTGATACTATACTTGACAGTGCTTGATAATTCAATGGGGTGTGTGCTGGGGCAGCATGACGAGTCTGGCCGAAAAGAGCATGCTATTTATTACTTGAGCAAAAAGTTTACCGACTGTGAGTCTCGTTACTCACTGCTTGAGAAAACTTGCTGCGCTCTTGTATGGGCTGCTCGCCGGCTGAGACAGTATATGCTGACTCATACTACTTTATTGATTTCAAAGATGGATCCCATCAAGTACAAATTTGAAAAGCCCGCTCTGTCTGGAAGAATAGCGAGATGGCAAATGATCTTGACATAATATGATATCCAGTATACAACTCAGAAAGCAATTAAGGGAAGTGTACTGGCAGATCATTAGGCACACCAACCTGTGGACGATTACCAATCATTGAACTTTGATTTTCCGGACGAAGACATCATGGTGGTAACTGACTGTGAAGTACCTGGACCGGATGAAGGACCTGAGGAAGGATCCCGATGGTCTATGCATTTTGATGGAGCCTCCAATGCTTTGGGTAACGGCGTCGGCGCTGTAATCATATCTCCCAAAGGAACTCATACTCCCCTCACCGCCCGATTATGTTTCAGCTGCACCAACAATATGGCAGAATATGAGGCATGTATCATGGGTTTACAAGCTGCAATCGACTTAAGGATAAAATTCCTAAGTGTCTTCGGAGATTCCGCTCTCGTGATCAATCAGATCAAGGGCGAGTGGGATACGAAACACCCGAATCTTATTCCTTACAAGGAGTATGTGTCGACCTTGCTCCCTCACTTTGAAGAGATAACTTTCGAACATTTCCCTAGAGAGGAGAATCAGCTAGCGGACGCCCTAGCTACGATGTCTTCAATGTTCAAAGTTAAATGGGACAATGAGGCTCCCCGAATCATTATCTGGAAATTAGATGAACCGACATACTGCTGCGAGCTCGAGGCTGAGAAGGTTATTGAAAAACCCTGGTATCATGAGGTGAAGAGGTACTTGGAAGCTCAGGAATACCCTGAAGGTGCGTCTGTCAATGATAAGAAGTTCATGAGGAGGTTTGCTGCAAAATTCTTCCTCAGCAACGGCATTCTCTACAAACGGAATCATGACTCAACTCTGCTACGTTGTGTGGATAAGGCTGAAGCAGAGAAAATTATGATGGAGCTGCATGAAGGTACATTTGGAACCATTCCAGTGGGCACACCATGGCTAAGAAAATCCTTCGGGCAAGATATTTCTGGTCCACAATGGAAGCCGATTGTTACCAACACTCCCGAACTTGTCATAAATGCCAGATCTATGCTGACAAGGTGCATGTCCCTCCGGTTCCTTTGAATGTCCTGACGGCACCTTGGCCTTTTGCAATGTGGGGCATCGATATGATCGGTGAGATCCGACCGACGGCATCCAATGGGCATCGCTTCATCTTGGTGGCAATCGATTACTTCACGAAGTGGGTTGAGGCAGCTTCCTACGCCACGGTAACCAAGAGTGTCGTGGCACATTTCATCCGGCATAATCTGATCTGTCGGTACGGCGTCCCAGAAAGAATCATTACGGACAATGGTACCAATCTCAATAACAAAATGATCACTGAACTCTGTGAACAATTCAAGATACAGCACCACAATTCTTCTCCCTACCGGCCGAAGATGAATGGGGCTGTAGAGGCAGCCAATAAAAATATCAAGAAAATTGTGCAGAAGATGACAGTGACCTATAAAGATTGGCACGAGATGTTACCGTTCGCTCTTCATGGGTACCGCACCTCAGCAAGGACGTCAACCGGGGCAACTCCCTTCTCCTTGGTCTATGGCATGGAGGCAGTCTTGCCAATTGAAGTCCAGATACCCTCTCTCCGGATAATGAAGGATGCAGACTTGAATGAAGATGATTGGATCCAGACTCGACTTGATCAATTAAATCTGATTGACGAAAAGAGGCTCACTGCTATTTGTCATGGTCAAACGTATCAGAAACGGATGATCAGGGCATTTAACAAGAAAGTCAGACCGCAAGAGTATCAAGTTGGGGACCTGGTAATCAAACGCATCATCCTTCCTCAAAGTGATCCCAGGGGCAAATGGACCCCTACTTACGAAGGGCCATTTGTGGTTAAACGTGTGTTCTCAGGAGGAGCCATGATCCTAACCACCATGGATGGTGACGACCTTCCTCACCCCGCCAATGCAGACATAGTGAAAAATACTACGCATGAATAAAAGACCCGCTAGGTTGACATACCTAGGCAAAAATAAGGGCTTCCCGGCGAACCAAAAGGGTTCGGGCAAAAATAAGGGATGAAATGAATAAAAATCTGTACACCTGGCAAGTCGAAAACCTGAAAGGGCGGCTTGGGCAAAAATGGGTATCCCGGTGGACTGAAAACCCGAAAGGGCAGTCCAGGCAAAAGTTAGGGATAAAAGCGTAACACTATGTCTCATTGGATCACTTCGCATCCGGAATTCGGCATCAACTATCTGGCTCCAGGTTTCGGCATCGACCAATCAGCTTCATCTACAACTAGGCAGCAAAGCGATGAGATGTTCGAAGACATAAAGGCGATAGCAGAGTTGGAACCCAGTGGATTTGTTCACATAGCTGTTTTGTTTCTTTTTTTAAATTGTAAACCCTATACTATTTGGCGGCGTCCTCTTACTAGGATGTCAGCCTCTTGTACAAAAACGCCTATTTACAGGCAAACTCAAAATCAATACAAATTCACTTGTCCATACAAATTACCATTGTTTTCCCCTTTTTCTGTTTTGTCTTGCGAAGAACGTCCAATGTTCATTTTTGATATATGCATTTGACATTAAAATTGCTAATTCATAAATATTTACATATAAAACAAGAGATTGATTACAGGTGACATCAGAGACAGGGGCGATACGAAGTTGTCCAACGCAGTCTGGTTGTTTTGTCCGCCAAGGTACCAAGGTAGGTTCAACTGAAGAATATGGCCGAATCATCTCAACGCCCCGCAGAGTAAAACAAGATTCATCAGTATTTTCCCCAAGTAAAGTTGGCTCCCCGTCGATCCTGAAAGGACCCAACATTCCCCGGCAGGTCTTAAAGCTCATCCCCAGTAGTTTCTGCAAGCTTATCCCCTGCGAAGAACGGACGTCTCACCCAAGTTTTATTTAGAGTTATTTCCTCACAAGGACTTATAACTGGGTTATCCTCAGCTAAAAACCACGGAAGATCGCTCTCGGCAAAGTTCCTTCAATCCCCAGCGGAGTCTATCTTTGGTATTCCCAAGCAGAGTTTATCTTTGGAGTTCCCCAGTGGATTTTATCATCATTATCCTCAGCGGAATCCATCGTTAAAGTCCTCAACAGGCCTCTCATCAAAACTTCGGCCAAGTATCTCTTCCATAGAGCGACTCCCCGGCCGTTCGTCAAGGATTTATTTTCCTAAAAAGAAATTACATTCATAAACATTTCACATTTTCATGCATCTTGCTTACATATATGATAAAGTGCATACAACACCATCTCATGTTGAACATCATGACATCGTGCATATCATACATCATGACATTGCATACAACTTATGTTTTTGCCTTTTCAGGAAAAAGACAATCCCAAAAACAACTACCTTCAACTGTCACAGTTCCAGATTCGATACCTGTATCTAGCCAGGGCACATCTGAGAGTGATCAGTTTCCAGACTCGATTCCTGTATCTAGCCAGGGCACGTCTGAAGAGTTCGAAGATTCGATTCCTGTATCCAGCCAGGGCACATCTATCAACTACAACATCTCCAGATTCGATTCCTGTATCCAGCCAGGGCATATCTGTTGACGACTATTTCCAGACTCGATTCCTGTATCTAGCCAGGGCACGTCTGAAGAGTTCGAAGATTCGATTCCTGTATCCAGCCAGGGCACATCCATCAACTATAACATCTCCAGATTCGATTCCTGTATCCAGCCAGAGCATGTCTGAAGAATTCCAGATCAACACCTGCAACAACCCAGGAAATATCTGTGAACAACCAATTGTAGATTCGATACCTGTATTTAGCCAGGGCGTATCTGCATAAGGAGACTGAAGATCAAACACCTGTAACAAGCCAGGAAAACATCCGTCTTTCTCAAATACACAAGTTCTCGCTAAGGAATCTCTTATGCGATCAACACTTCCAAATGGCATCTATAAGCCCATTTCCGACAAGGTTCCGTCACATCTCCAGATGGCATCTATAAGCCCATCTCCCTATCCACCATCTCTCCAAATGGCATCTATAAGCCCATTCCCGACACCACATTGCTGAGACTCCAGCATGCGAGTGCAAATTTCCGGGCACTCTAGTGTCCAATCTCCTTTTACCCTCGAGTCACGAAAGGCAAACTTGCCAATCTAACTCTTCAGGTTCAAGAAGATTGAACAGGGGCAACTGTTGTACCCCAAAATTTTCCCTCCCATTTCCTCAACATTTTCTCATCACAAGACCTTTGAAGATCAAGATCCAATTAGGGTTTCCTCTGCTCAAGACTTCTCCTTGCACTGTGGACTCAAAATTAGGGTTTGTGTTTGCCTAAGGATGTTTTGACCTAAAATGCCTAAGATGTCTTTCATGCTTCATATTGGACTCCCAAGTTTACCTATACCAAGTTTCAAGTCTTGATTCCAAGTTTTGCCCAATCAATTGGACAGTTGACCTAGAAATCAGCTGTATTGGGGAAAAAGTCAACTGTGGCCAATTGACAGTCAAACCTCATGAAATTTGATCCACATCAACATTATGAACTCATATGGACCATTTGATCAAGTTTGGATCACAATTCCACAAGAAATTTGATCAGATCACCAAAAGGGCAAAATGGTCATTTTTAGGGTTTTGACTGCACAAAGGCAATTTTTGACAGTTTGACCTAGCCAATGGCAAATCAAGCTCACATATGGACTCAAGGACTCAATGAAATGGTCTTGACACATTCATCAAGCTCAAAAGATCCCAAGTACACAAGGTTGACAGTTGAATTTCCCAGTCAATTGATCAATTTTGACTGTATACTGAAAAGTCAAACTTTGACTTTTTGGTCAAAATCAAGAGTCAAGATTCATTTTTCATCAAAACATGCCAAATCATGAAACTTGTTCACCAAGAAATCTCAAAATGCAAATTAGGGTTTGAAAATGGAATTTTTCATAACTTAGAATTTTTCTAAGTTATGGAAAACCCTAATTTTTTCCCAACTTTGCCCCATCTTTTCACCATGATCCATTTGGATTCAAACCAAAGTCAAAACATGAAAGTTGTAGCTTGTTACATAATCTACAACTTTGATTCACAAAGTTTTCTCATTTGAAGCTTGTATCTCAAGTCACAAAGTTTTTGGAATTTTAATTTGCATTTCAAAGATGGATTGTAGTACACATTCCAAGCTTTCCAAAATGTCCAAGAACTCACCAAACAACCTCATAACTTGAGAGATTCGAATTTCACAAGTTGGCAAAAATTCACTTTTGTTCTTCATCAAAACATGTTCATAATCTTGCAAATTTGAACTCAGCTTGCTTTATGCTTAATTACAGGTCCTTGAACCATTCCATACTCAATAATTTAATGCATATTCAATGTGTTGAGGCCATGTTCTTTGTGTTCTAACATTGCATAGTGGATTAATCTTAAACTAGATAAAGTGCTTTATCCATTTTTGTAAAAAGCTAGCTTTATGTCAATTTGAAATCCAAGCAAGTACAAGCAAAATCCTCTTGGCACAAGATTATGGACAAGTTGCTCTGATCAAGAGAGGATTATGCAGCAGGATTAGAGGCCCCTACTGACCTAAAAACAAAAGTGACCATTGCTTGCTTCATTTTCAAGTAACATTGCATAACTTATCACATATCTTATCTCAGCTTAGAAACACAACACAAAAGCTATCAAACACATTCCATAGAACATACCCAAGCTTTGGCACGAGTCCTGAACCTCTCAAGCATCCTCCATCTCAAAATCACCTTGAAACTGCACAAACAGGGGAACCCCTGCAGATTGAGTGCAAACTCCCACTTCCCTCGAGCATTCTCACCAAAAACAATTCATACACCTTCCTTACAACATATGCAAGCTAACCATGGCCTAAAACCTGACCTGTAATCACTCTAACAGTTTCCACCATTTTTAATTTCTCCTTTTGCAGTTGAAGTTCTACAGCTTGATACAAGAAGGTTCAAGACAAAGTAAGCATTGAAAAAGCATCCCTGGACCTCAAGGAAGCTTTTCCAATCATTACATTGCACTGAAAGTCCCTCATTCTCCACATAGAAGTTCAACTGCACAGGTAAAACTTTGAACTCGTATCTCTCTTATCATGCATCTTTAGTCTTAAGTTTGTGAAGAAACAAGGTCCTACTCATAGTCCTGAACATGTACATATCTTTACATTTCATTTCTTTTGCCTGAGTAGAGAGAATTTTGGTTCTGAACATTGATGAAAAACTAGGTTAGGATTTGGGGGAGGAGAAATTCTCCCTCATCTTAGAGAGATAGGTCAAGTTCTTTATATGGTTAGAACCGTCTCTTCATGCTGAGCATTTCTTGTGTTATGAGTTTTTGCTGAAAAGCCAGGAATCAGGAGTTAGACATTGAAGAACAGGGGCGCGCGTTTTTTTCAAATATCTGTGCTGGAGGTTGAAGAAGGAGTGGAGTGGGCTGGGCCTGTGTTATTTTGCTTTTCACACTATCTTTTTTGATTCACACCCCCCTGAGCCTATTTGTTCATTTTTTAACATTTTTGACTTTTTCTTTTTTGGTTAACTTTGTTTATTTTTTCTCATGGCATTAAAAAATTAAAAATATTTTTTCCATCATTTTCTGAATATATGGCATATTTATTTGATTTATTCCTTTTGTTTGCATATAAATATATATATATATACTATTATTAGAATAAATAGAAAAAATAGTGTAAATACATTTTTATTTTCATTTACCTTCTGAAAATATTTCACACAAAAAATACTCTTTTTACTTATTTTATTAAAATATTAAATAAATATTTATTTTGTGTATAATGCACATTTAAGAAATTAATATATGTATATATATATGTTTATTAATATATTTAAGATAAAATATGAAAATACTTGAATTTTTCACTTTATTAATATTTGATACAAAAATACTTTTTTTCATAATATACTTCATTATTATTTTATTTTTATAAATAACAAATAAATAGTTGTATTAAATTAGATAATAATACATTTTTCTTAAAACTAGGGTTTTTGCCCTAAATTCAAAATACTCCAAAAAATAATATAATTTTTATTTTCTTTTCTCTTTTACATAAATAATATTTTTTCATACATATACAAAACATTTTTGTGCATCTTACATTCTTATTTAATTTTTGTACATTGATTAAATTGCAAATATTCAAATTGGTGTAATAATTTAGATTTAAATTCTTGTCCATATTCCCATTTGAACAATTGTACCCCCCTTCCCATATTTGGTTTTGTAATAGCTTAGTAATTTTAATTTCGCACTTTACTGCTTTCTAATGATAACATGTTAGAATTAGGGTTTGTATGCGAAAAAACGATAAAAAATAGTTTGACCTAATACAAGATAAACAAGCATGAAAATGGACACACAAATCACACTTGCACCCCCTAGGGTATTCCACTTGTTGCCTTCAAATAAAAGGGCCATATTGCATGTTGAACTTCTTTGGGCAAAACAAATACAATCAAATGATCATAGTCCCTCGATAAAACTTTTCAATACAAATAAAAACAAATGATCAAGTCCCTTAAAGAAAATTGCCCCAAAGACATTTAATGCCGTTGCAATTATGGTCTAAACGATGACCCGCGCCTGTCCCTCTCACATCCTAACACAAGATTGTCCACCAAATACAATGGTGGAACAAACTTATTAAAAGGGTTAAAACATAGCAACAGTCTTTTGAGAAATTTAGGAGTAGATAACCTCTTAGTTACTTGAATCAAACTTGCAAAAACAAAACACTTGCCTAATTTCAAAATCACACATCACTACACTTTCAAAACATCTTTCAAAAACAAATGAAAACCTTTTCAAAAGACATACCTCTTTGTATACATCCCCACATGGATCATTATAAAGGTTGCCACCACATTGGCATCTTTTCAAAACATTTTCAAAACCCACACACTCAAGCACCATTTAAAACTATTGAAAACAAAAGGCAAGTGATCTAAGCAAGTAACTAAGAGCCCATGGATAACCATGGATAGAAAGGGTGCTAATACCTTCCCTTTCTATAATCTACTCCCCGAACCCAAGAAAACATCTCAAAAGGTTTTTGCTGTGCTTTTTAACCTTTCCTTTAGGATAAAATAAAAAGTCGGTGGCGACTCTTGCTAACCGCAACATTTGCGAATACAAAACGCAAAACCTCAAGTCAGTTCTCCCACCGTATCACAATGACTAACCATGTATTCTTCCTCCCCCTGTACTGTAACAATTTTCCCTCTGACAGGGTATTTAAGCTTTTGGTGTAGAGTGGAGGTCACAGCCCCAGCCTTGTGGATCCAAGGACGACCCAGCAAACAAGAATAGGATGGTCGGATATCCATCACATAGAACGTTGAATCAAAGACTTGAGAACCAACCCGAATCCGAATATCTACCTCACCATGTACCATCCTCTTCGACCCGTCAAAGGCTCGGACAATGATGTTACTAGGCTTCAACTCCAAACCCTCACAATCCAACCTGTCTAAGGCCTTCTTGGGCAATACGTTCAGTGAAGAACCGGTGTCTACCAACACGTGTGCAAGAGTAGTGCCCCTGCATTCAATGGAGACATGCAGGGCATCATTATGGTTCTTTCCCTTAGCGGTCAGATCAGCATCAGAGAAACCCAACCCATTGTCAGCGGTCAAGTTGGCCACACAATTAGTAAATTGATCCGCAGACGTTTCTTGTGGCACATGGGCCGTCTTTAGGAAAGAAATCAGGGCCTTGGCATGGGCCTCTGAGCACAACAACAGTGATAGCATAGAGATTTTAGAGGGGGTGTGCCCCAGCTGTTCAACGACGTTGAAATCACTCTTCTTGATTATCTTAAGGATTTCTTCCATCTCTTGCTGTGAAGCTTCAATATTAACAGTCTTCGGTGCCTCCATCTGGGCAGGCATATCAGCAATCCCTTTGCCCCGAGTGTCAGATGACTCGGAAGCAGGGGTAGAAACTTGATTAGGGGGGGAAACAGGCGCACTTGTAGGCGTGATGATAAGAGGTCTTCGGATGACTGGTGGCGCAATGTCAGGCGAGAAGAGCCTGCCACTGCGAGTAACTTTAGTGGGACCGATGATGTTACTGATACCGGTACTAGTGTTGAACTCCTGCTTCACTCCGAGCACATAAACATCTGCCCCATAATGCCATGGGACAGCCTTGTCAGATTTATAGGGGAGGGGCCCCGGAGCAGTAATGATGATAGGTGCAACAGACATGATTTTGACGGGCTTCCTCGGGGGAGCCTTGGTAGGATTGTTGAAAATGGTGACAACGGACACTTCTTCAGTAGGAATGACGGGAACAACAATCTTCTTGAACAAGATCTCTTTGCTATCCATCAGGTTTTGGACGCCTGACTTCAGCAATGGACAACCAGCAGGGGAAACAGCACACAAAAGGCAACCCTTGCTACAACCTGGAAATAAACCGGCTAGCAACAGGTTCTTCTTGACAGTCAATAAAGGAGTCACAATATCATCCACAGAAACTACATACAGGTCTTCCTCAATAGCATTTACTCCATGCTGGGGCATAGGAGCAGTCACAACGTTGGGCCTTTCGGGCGCCTCAAACTGTATTTCCTTGGCATCGATAAGGTCCCGGACCTTATTCCTCAGGGCCCAGCAATCATCAGTAGAATGCCCTGGGCTATCAGAGTGATAAGCACAGCGGGCGTTGGGATTGTACTTCGGAGAGGTTGTGTTTACCACCTTCGGAGCTTCTCTGACAGTTACCAAGTTAGTTGATAGCAGTTGCGGAAAGATCTGCGACAAGGTCATACTAAGCCGAGTGTATTCTCTTCTGGGTCTCTCACCCCTTGGTTGGTTAGGTTGCCGAGGAGCGGCAACAGGCTTTGCAATTACCACCGTGTTGACAGCTTGGCGGCGTTCCGGTTTATTTTGCCTTCTGGGCCCATACACAGCACTGGCTTCCTTCTTGAAAGGCTTCTTCTCAGAACTTGAGGACGCACCTTTCTGTATCTTCCCTGATTTCATCCCAGCTTCTATCCTTTCACCAGTCAGAATGAGGTCTGTGAAACCTGCAGAAGAATTACCGATCAGGTGGTTGAAGAACGGCTCGGATAGGGTCCCCAAGAACATGTCCACGAGTTCACGGTCGGTTAACGACGGCTGCACCCTGCCAGCCAGGTCCCTCCACTTCTGCGCGTACTCTTTAAAACCTTCTCCCGATCCTAGCGACATACCCTGGAGTTGGGTACGTGTAGGAGCGAGGTCGGCATTGTACTGATACTGCTTATAAAAAGCAGTAGCCAAGTCCTCCCAGTTACGAATCTTGGTTCCATCCAGCTGATAGAACCATTCGAGATGAGTCCCTGAAAGACTCTCCTGGAAGAAATGGATCCATAAGTTCTTGTCCACAATATATGGTTGGATCTTCCGCACATAAGATCTGAGATGTAGCTTAGGGCAGGACGCCTCGTCATACTTTGCGAAAGATGGTGCCTTGAACTTGTGTGGGATCACCACACCAGAAGATAGACCCAGGTCTCCAAAATCAAACCCAGGCACTTGTTGAATTTCCATGACATTCAGACGATCCTCTAACTGCTTGTACCTGTCTTCAGCGGGAGGGTACTGCTCTTCATTGAAATCAGTCTCGTTGTCAGAGACCACAGGACTAGGAACCCTTCCCCCTTGGGGACTGCCTTTCCCTACAGAAGAACCAGCTTGATCAACCTCATTTTGCAGTGTGTTGCCAAACCTCCGGCCAATGTTGAATAGTACAGTTCTCTTCTTCTTCTTCTTGACCAGCAGAGCCTTCAATTCCTCTTGACCTTGGGCTAAACTCATGATCAACTCTTGGAACTGGGCATTTTGGGCCTGGAGGGCCTTGATGGATTGCTCAGTAGATGATTCAGGATTCATGATGAGACGAGCTGAAATAAACAGCGAAGAAGATTAAACCACCTGTAAAAAAGAGTACCTGCTATGCACATGATGCATGATATGCTGTTTATACAATGCATTCAAGGGTTCGAAAGTTCAAATTTGTTGTATACAAAAAGGAACACACGTTATCATTAAGAAATAATTGTTCAGTACATCAAGGCCTCATGGGCAAAACATTACAAAGTAAATTAATCCCAAAAGACACTGCGCATCCTCTTTGGAGCTATGTAAGTATTGAGAGTCTTTTCCTCGTGCAGTAGGCGAGTGAGCTCCAAGACCTTCTTCTCACTGGCATGTAGACTGGCTTCAAGAGAATTCCGTTCTTCCTTAAGCTGGATCCAACTCTTCTGCATTTCTTCCCAGGATGTAGGCATGTCAGGATGTTGAATGGTGTATGAAACCTCTCCTTCCAACACTGGCTCTTTGATCACAGGGAGAACATGAGGATATGGCATCCCCAGCTTCTGGGAGCGGGCTCGTACCCACTTGAGATAAGGCTCCAACATAATGGAGTTCTTGTGCCCCAGTGTCTTGTTGTCTACCTTATTGGGCATCCTCCAAGCTCTGATAAATCTCTGGCGAAGTCCTTGTGCATCGTTGTCGAAGTCAAAAACTATGTCAGGAAGCAACATGTCATGAGGGCCATCCCTCCGAGCATATCCGAACTGTCTCAAAGCCAGACACGGGTTCTAAGTAATACCTCCTCTGATTCCAAGTAAAGGAACATTAGGAAACTCCCCGCAACGATCAATGATAGTGACGTCTTCTCTGGACCGAGAACACCAATGTATATCAGCATGCGTAAGAGTCATTAATCGTTGTGACCATCTCAAACCCCGCTCGTTCTTCAAAATTGATTGTGGAAGGTGCGAAATAAACCACCTTGCCAGGAGAGGAGTGCAGCACATGAGAACACCTCTTTTTCTCATGGTTCGAGTGTAACATGAGTGAAGGATGTCCCCAAGTAGCGTAGGTATAAGATTCCTGGACATGAAGATCTTGACAGCATTGATATCTATAAGCTGATCTGGATTCGGGAACAACACCAACCCATAGACAAGGAGTGCCACAACTTCTTCAAAAGCTTGTAGGTCAAGGGAATTCCAACATTCTTGGGCCTTCTCAAACATGAACTTTGCCAAGAATCCTTTGATACCACTTCTAACTTCCCAATGTCCCTTGATGTCAGCTGGTTGTAGGCGTAATGCTTTAGCAACCTCTTCAAGTTTGGGTTCCCTTTCCGTACCGTTGTAGGGTAGTTGACTAAGGATAGGGATCTTCAGAAGCTGGGAGAACTCTTCCAAGGTAGGCACCAGTTGATAATCCGGGAAAGTAAAACAGTGGTGCAGAGGGTCAAAGAACTGGAAGAGGACCTTTATCATATCTTCCTCAATGTTGGTGTTGACCAAGCTGATGAGTCTTCCATGTTTCTCATTGAAAGAAGAGCTCTCGGGAATCCTGGATGTAAGTTCCTTAAGCTGAGGAGGGACCCTTACGAGGTTGATCTGAATTGTCTTTCTGCGGATAGTTTCCATGTCCTACAAAACAAGAACAAAGATGAAGATTCGAACCCCTGAAGTGGTTAGTGGATGCATATGATGCTGTATGATGTTATGATATTATGATAAAAACACACCACAAGTATCCACAAAAAGCAAACATGGTAAGGCACACAAGTCACACAAGACAGCCCTTAGAGTTCAGGCCAGCATGGGGTCTAGGTATTACCCTCTTGAAGTTGGTGGGCTCAAAACCTGTCCTATCAAAAGTAACCGGGTTCTAAGGATCTCAATATCATTGGATTGTTTTCTGTGTTCATTGTTTCGATTTAGCCACTGAACTGGCGATCAAAATATTCCAAGAAAAAAACCCTCAATGAGTATAGTATCGAGTATCAACCAACTTCGGACTGCACCAAAGTCAGTTATCTCACTACCCTAAAGAGGCCAGGATGGTCAAGTAAGGTTCCTAAGGTCAGTTGATGCTTCACGACACCATGCGGCGGCCCCGTACTCTCCTTGACTTGACTCAAGGGTTACTGGTACTCACCAAAGTGCAACATCAACGTAGCAGACTGCTTCAACTGTGTCGGTATACCCCGCACAGTTCCCTCACAGTCTTGTTGCTACTTTCTAAGAGGTATCCCCCAGATCCGAGTTAGGATCTATAGAACTCCCAAAACAGGCCCACAATATTTAAAGCAATCAAAACAGGCAATTGAAAACATAAGTATGATCTATCCTAAGGTACACCTCACTTTAAAATATCCTCAGCAGAGTCGCCAGTTCTGTGATCGGTGGGAATGAGAACTGACTGTTTTAAAGCTGGTTCGCAAAATGTCGCGGTAAGCAAGAGTCGCCACTGTCTTTTATGTTCTCCAACATGGAAAGGACAAAAGCACAGCAAAATTCCTTCTTTGAGAATGTTTCTCGGTTCGGGAGGTAGATTATAGAAAGGGAAGGTGTTAGCACCCTTTCTATCCGTGGTTATCCACGGGCTCTTAGGTACTAGCTCACTATGTTTTCAAAAATTGTTTTTCAAAATGTGAGTGGGTTTTGAAAAGAGTTTGTTTGAAAACTTCGTTTTGACTCTTGTATCAGTCCTCAAGAGTGTTTGAAAAATTTGTTTTGAAAGCTTTTGAAAGTGTCAGTGTGAAAAGATTTTCGTTTGTTTTTGAAGAGAGCAAGTACCCATGAGTCATCTACCTACCCTAAGGAATTAGGATGTGTAAAAGTCCTTAAGGTAGTGCCATCCCACCATTGAGAGGTAGGTAGCACCCTTGTTGGAGGTGTTCGGGTCAATTCGATTTTAGGGACAGTGTGGTCACCAAAACAATGGTAGGACACCTTAGAAGTAACCCTAATGTCCTAGATCCTTTTTAATCTGAGGCAACCGTTTCGAGGCGACTGGATCTTAGACATAAGAGCGACCGCTAAAACATCCTATACTTGACGACCACTTTCGAAGGCAACGAGTGAGGCGTACCCTAGAAGTGGCAGGTGCATTGTGTATTGTTTTCATGTTGACATTTATCTTTGATCATGCAATCGTGAGCTACGAGTTTTTTTTAATTAACATACATTCTTTCATGCAATTTAGCAGTTAGGAGTGCGGAAAATAAAATACGGAAAGGTAAAAGCTACGCTATTACAAGGCACGGGTCTATACATCGCCAAAAAACAAAGACCCGTTTTTGATAAAGATGCGGAAGGTAAAAAAGCAGTAAACCTAATTACTATTACATCCTTGAACAGTTACATAATAATCAAATAAGAAAATAGCGCGCGAAAGAATTAAATTGGGACGTCCGAGGGTTTTGACCCTTTGCTTGAAATTAAATTAAATTAAAACCTAATTAATTATTTAATTAAAGAAAAGAAAGTGTTTTTTATGTTTTTTGTGTTTATTATGGAAATAAAGAAAAAAGAATTAAAATTAAAGTTAGTGAAACCCTAGTTCTAAGTTTATTTTACTTATTAATAAAATGTTAAAGTTAACTAATTTAAACTAATTAATTAATTTACATGTTTATGTACAAAAATAATAGTAATTAATAAAATATGATTAAAAATGTCAAAACCTAATTCTATGCAATTTTTATTTATTTAAGAAAAGGGATTAAAATTAAAACCTAAATTAAACTAAGTTAGTTATTAGCATTTATTTATAAAAAATAGGTTAATGGTGAAATTAATAAATAATTAAAAATATATTTACAATTTGATTTTCTGATTTTTATTATGGAAAATTAATTTGTGGTAAAAAAATAATTAAAACAATTAAAAGAATTGAAAGAAAAGAAATAAAATTATGCAAACCAAGGGGGTTAGATGGCCCATGTGGAGGTGAACTTTGAGAAATTCTGGCCCATTGGACAAAGTCACGTTTGACTTTCTGGCGTCACGCGCATGCTGTTTGACTGGGGTACACCATGGACTTCATTCTGTGGCCATTGGATTGGACCTTGAAGCCACTTGGCAGGCTTAGGCGTGAGGGTGCATGATGGACCATTGAACGAATGCTGCACGTGAACGTTTGAGAAAAAATATCAACAATTATATGGGGGACCTGGGAATCGAACCCAGGTCCCAGTGTTTGCCAGCAACGTCCCCAACCACTACGCCATTCAAACGCGTTTGTAAACATAATGACCAATAAAAATATTATATGAAAAGCAATAATCAGGCTGGAAAACACGCGCAGATTTGAATTCACCAACCAGGCACTGCCACGCATGTCGTCTTCTTCGTTTCCTGAAACAAAAAGCAAGCAAATAGCGGGGATTTTAAACCCCCATAAACTGAAAGTGCCAAAAATAGCGATTAAGCACACAGGTTATATAAATTGAGCGCGATAGTGTCAATGATTTCGTCTTGGCCTGACGAATTTGTCCATACAGGTTTGGAGGTCTAATTTTTCCTTAGGAGTAAAGCCCTAATTTGATGGCTTCGGAACCCTAGATTTTATCCATGGTGGATTTTGATTCAGAGGGCTATAACCAAATTGGTTTGTACCAACAGCTTCAGAAGGTCCCTATTAACATAAATCAATCCAAAAAAATGGTCAAAAACACATGAATCGTGATATGCAAATCTGGAAAATAAAGCAAACCGTGTCACTTGTATTCCCTGATTCTTTGCGTGTTAAGCTTCGTTCTTGATTGCAATGGCTTCCTGGCAATGTTAACAATGTATTGGAAACAATTTTAGGCCTTGAATTCACCTGCAATATTGATTTCAGTTTTCAAGTTTTTCTTGAATTTTTTTGCAAATTGGTTATGGAGTTTTAGCAGCTTTCACGTGTGTCCAAGAATAGGGTTAGCTTGTGCCTTTGTATTGGAACAAAATTAGGTTAAAACCTTGGCCCAAAAGTCCATGAATTTAAGTTTTCAATCTTTGATTTTCAATCATATAATTTCCAATATTTTTCAATGAAAACCTTGCCAAATATGGATGATCTTCCCTTTTTGATTGAGAAACGAGTTTGCCAGCTTGCCCTGGTCTGATTTGCTTCACAAAAGATCCAAAAAATATATCTTTTTAATTTTCCTATAATTAAAATCAATTAAATGAATTAATGTTAATAAAAATTCAATTAATTAATTAAAAATAAGAAAATAAATCATTTTAAGTTCAATGGGTCGTGCATAGGCTTTGGGTAAAGATTCAAGAAAGAATTTGAGGCCCATTAGCAAAAATGAAGTGTTTTAGGCAAAGTTGACTTTTGAAAGTTCCCAAAAATTTCCCAACTTCTCCAATGCATATCTTGCTCAATTTTGAAGCTATGCACATGTTCTTGGACATTTTGGAAAGGTCTTGAAGTCCTATAACCAATGCCTTTGGTCCCATGTCATTTTGATTTACCAATCTCAAGTTATGGTCTTTGACTTAAAGTGCCTTTTTGTTGACTTTTGAAAATGACCTATAATGTTGAAATTGATAACTTTTTGTGAGAGCATTTCTTGGACTTGGAGTGTGAAGATAAGTTGTAGGAATTGTCATCCCCTTCAAAATGAGCTTTGGATGGGATTTTTCTGATAAACCATGAAGAAGTTATGCCTTGGTCAATTTGCAGTTGACTTTTCAGCTGTCCAAAAATAGAAACTTTTGCATCTTGAGACTTTTTGAGCCATGCTTGTGGAATCATGATCAAGAATTGATCAAATGATGATTGTGGCTTCAAAATAAGATGTTGACCAAAATTTTGACTTTTGACTGTCAAATGACCATTTTACCCCTGCAGTTGACTATGGAGCAATTAGGGCTTTTGACTGTGCAATTTGATGCTGTGAGTCTTGAACCTTGACATATGGATGCTTGACAATGTATATAGGCATATGGGACTTGATTGGACCCTTGAAAACCTCAATTTCTTTGCAAGAACCAAAACCCTAATTTTGACTGTGTTAGGAGGCAATTGGACTGTGCAACCCTTGAGAGATTTTGAACCATTTGGAGATTGACCTTGACAAGTCTTGAAGAATATGGGAGGGAAAATTTTTGGGTACAACATGGTGAAGTTGTGTCCGCATTATAATAATTTGGCAGCCGAGGCATCTAAGTGTATCAAATTTGAGAATGGACTACGTCCTAAGATTTAGTAGGGAATTGGGTATCGGGAGATTCGCCAGTTTCCCGTGCTAGTGAATAAGTGCATGATCTATGGTTAGGATACCAGAGCCAATTCTTCTTTTTATCAGAGTTATAATAAGAAAAAAGGGAAGAACCAAGATCGTGGTAAACCATATAGTGCTCCTGTTGACAAAGGGAAGCAGAAAGTTTCGAATGAGAAGAAGCCATGTGGGGAAGGAGCTCCCGCTTATGTTAAGTGTTTTAAGTGTGGAGAGCAAGGCCACTATGTTAATGGTTGCAAAAATAAGGTGCTGAGATGTTAAAAATATGGTATGACAGGTTACCATGCTTTTGAGTGCAAGAATGACGATCCGACTTGTTTCAACTATGGTGAACAAGGTCACATCAGCACTCAGTGTCAGAAGCCAAAGAAGTATGCTACTGCTACTCAGACTAATGGCAGAGTGTTTGCTTTAAGTGGTTTATAAGTTCCCAAGAAGGATAACCTGATTCGAGGTACTTGTTTTATTAACAATGTTGAGTTGATTGTTGTTATTGTTACTTGTGCTACACATTCGTTTATTTCGCTTGAATGTGCCACAATGTTGGGATTGAAATTGTCTTCCATGAAGGGTAATATGGTGATAAATACTTCTGTTAAGGGTTTTGTTACTACTACTTTTGTCTGTTCGAGTTGTCCTTTAACTATCTTTGATAAGAGTTTTGTGATGGATTTGGTGTGTCTACCCTTGCACCAAATTGATGTTATCTTTGGAATGAATTGGTTGGAGTTCAACTATGTTCATATAAACTATTATAATAAGACAGTAAGGTTCCCTAAGTTTGGTGATAGTGGAGAGCTGATGTTTTTGTCTTCTAAGCAAGTGGATGAACTTTTGGAAGACGAGGCCTTGATGTTTTCAATGTTTGCTGCATTGCAAGTTGATCGTGAAGCTGCAAGTGTTGAGTTACCTGTGGTCAGTGATTTCCCATAGGTGTTTCCAGATGACATCGGTGATTGACCTCCAGAGCATGAGGTAGAGTTTTCTATAAAGTTGGTACTAGGTACAAGTCTGGTGTCAATGGCTTCTTATGAGATGTCAACTTCAAAGTTAGGTGAGTTTAAGAAAAAATTGGTAGAATTACTTAAAAAGAAGTTTGTTCGGATGAGTGTTTCTTTGTGGGGTGCTCATGTATTGTTGGTTAAGAAGAATGACGGTAGTATGAGATAGTGTGTGGAATACAAGCATTTAAATATGGTGACTATTAAGAATACGTATCCAATTTTGAGAATTGATGATTTGATGGATCAGTTGGTAGGTGCCCATGTGTTTAGCAATATTGATTTGAGGTCTAGTTATCATCAGATTCGTGTTAAACTGATGATATTCTAAGGACGAATTTCAGATTGAGGTATGGTCTTTATGAGTACACAGTAATATCATTTGGTGTATCTAATGTGACATGTGTTTTCATGGAGTATATGAACCGAACTTTCAATTTATATCTAGATAAGTTTGTTATGGTCTTTATTAATGATATTCTGATCTATTCTAAATCAGAAGAAGATAATGCGAAGCATTTGCGAACTGTATTGCGATGTCGAAAGAGAAGGTATCTCATATTCGTGTCTTTGGATGAAAATTCTTTATTTTAAATAATGGAAAGGATAACCTTGGGAAATTTGACGCGAAAGCTGATGAAGGTATCTTTCTTGGATACTCATAATCTAGTAAAGCCTATAGAGTTTATAATAGAAGACTACTTATTGTTGAAGAGTCAGTTCATGTTACCTTTGATGAGTCTTGTCCAAATATTATTGAGAAAGGTACTACTTTTCATGGTGCAGGTGCATCTACAAAAGACATACTCAAGGAAACCAAACCAGGAATTGATCAACTTGAAGAGGTGAAGCTTGATGAGGAAGAAGATGACAACAAAGAAAAAGAGGATGATGAAAGTCACAAAGAAGATTATGGTTTTCCATTATAGTGGAGAACCTCTAAGGATCATCCAATTGCCAACATTCTTGAAGACATCACAAAAGGGGTAACAACACAATCTAAGATAAGCAATTTATGTCACCACCATGCGTACGTGTCACAAGTTGAACCTAAAATGATAAAGATGCCTTACTTTATGAGCATTGGCCTATGTCCATGCAAGAATAATTGAATCAATTTGAAAGAGATGACATTTGAGACCTTATTTCTCGTCCAAGAGATCATCAAGTTATAGGCACTAGATGGGTTTTTAGGAATAAACTCGACAAACATGGTGTGATAACAAGGAATAAGGCCTGACTCGTGGCTTAAGGGTATAACCAAGAGGAAGGCATTGATTATGAGGAGATTTATGCTCTAGTTGCTTGACTCGAGGCTATATTCCTTTTACTAGCATATGCATATTCCAAGAACTTCACATTATATCAAATAGACGTGAAAAGTGTGTTCCTTAACAGATATATAAATGAAGAGGTGTATGTTTCACAATCTTCCGATTTTGAAAATCACGAGTATCGTAATCATGTTTTTAAGCTAAAATGCATTTTATATGGTCTTGAACAAGCTCTAAGGGCATGGTGTGACTGACTTAGTAAGTTTTTTCTTGATCAAGGATACTCAAGAGAAAAGGTAGATACTACTTGTAAGAACAAGATTTGGTTCTGCAATATTATCTGAGTTTTGATGATAACAAATAAGTATGTTTGTATGAATAATTTTGATACTCTAATGTTTTTTATTGTTGAGTACTTAACAAACAGGTTCTGCTTCTGATGGATGGCGTGGCCAAGATATTATAATAGAATTAGTTATGCTTCGGTGCTACACAAGTTTTGTTGAACAGTAGCAAGACACTCCAGAAGTCTCTGAAGTGTAGGCTCTGATGTTTGTCTAAAGAAACTAGTCAGAAGATCTGAAGACAAAAGATGCTACTTAAGTCCAGATGCTGATGACTCATGTTTCTGGAGACAACGGGTTCTATCAAAATTGTCAGAAGATCTGAAGACATAAGTTTTAACTTAAGTCCATATGCTAAAGACTCAAGTTTCTAAAGACAACATGTTCCAAAGAAACAAAGTTAGAAGATCTGAAGATAATGTTTCTGTAATACGGTGGGAGAACTGACTTTTAGGTTTTTCATTTTATCATAAATGTTGCGGTTAGCAAGAGTCGCCACCGACTTTTCTTTTATCCAATAAAGGAAAGGGTGAAAAGAACAGGAAATACCTTTCGAGAATTTTCTGAGCAAGGGGGGTATGTTATGGAAAGGGAAGGTGTTAGCATCCTTTTTATCCGTAGTTATCTACGGGCTCTTAGTTGCTAGCTCACTTTTGAAAATGCTTTTTTGCGTAAGTGTATTTGAAAATATTTTGAAAAGATGCCTTAGTGCGGAAAACTTTGTAATGAACCTCGTATCGTTGAGAACGCATACAAAGTGTTTTTGTCTTTTAAAATATTTAGAAAAGAAGTGTATGTGTGAGAAATTTGTTTTGGTTTGTGAGAAAGCAACTACAAGCTGTCTACCTACTCAAATGGTCTTTGTTCTTTTCCTATTTTCCTTTAGATAGTGATATCCTGCTATTAGTTAGTAGGTAGCCCTATCATTGGATGTTTGAGGGACATGCGCAGGTCATCATACAATCACGAAGGCAACACGTAAGACACTTTAGAAATTACCCTAAGGTACTAAGATCATTTACCGAGGCAGCATCAAAGGGTCATCGAGGGACTATGATCTTTTAACCAATGGGTCTTTTCTAAAACGTCCCGCATTCGAGAGATGTGACTGCTTTAAATCCGAAGGCAACAAGTGAGGGTCACCCTAGAGGTGCGTGTGTGCAAAGTGTTTTATGTTTTAGTTATTGATCTTGAAGTTAGGTTATCTAACGCTGGTTTTTTTAATGTCTTTCCATGCACGCCTAATTAATCTAACAGTTAGATATATATACAAGTGCGAAAAGTAAAAATGTGGAATGTAATCTATGTTATTACATCGCTTCGGGGGTGGGGGAATACAAACCAAAAAATTGGGGAAAGGAAGTATAAAGGGGCTTAATTAGCTATTACAAATTTTTGACAGTTACAATATTATGGAAAATAATAATACGAAAATAAATAAATACGCGGAGATTGAAGAGGGCGAGATATCTAAAAAACCTAAAAAATTCTAAGTATAAAAAATATTTTTAGTGTTTTTATTTAGAAAAATAACTGAATGATAATTAAAGCCTAGTTCTAATTATATTTTAATCAATAAAATAAATTTAAAGTGATTAAATTAATTAATTTTTATTGTGAAAAATAAAGTTAATTAATTAAAATCTATATCTAATTTTTTTTATTATGATTTTTATTAAAAATTAGTTATTAAAAGAAAAAGAAAAGAATTAAATCAAAACCAAATAATAAAAAAATATATATGGGCTTCGTTGTGAAAAAGAAGATGGGGGTGCAAGGGGAGAAAGGTTCTTGCAATGTCTGGTTCGATGATCAATGGCTCCAGTGCCATAACCATGGTAAAACATCATTTCTGCGTCAAACTTTAAAATTAGACATACATTCTTGTCATGCAAGCCCTAATATCATACATCTAACAGTTAATAATTTGCGGAATTTAAAATACGGAATTTAAACTACGCTATTACAAGGCTTCAGGTATTTACATAGCCAAAAACAAACCCTTGGAAATTAAAGCGGTAATGAAAAGTAAAGCGATAAAAATAAAAGTCCTAATTAAAATTATTACAAACTGTGAGAAGATACAATAATTGGGTAAAAATAATAATAAAGCGCACAAAGAAAGTTAGATCGACGAGAAATTAGGGTTTTGACCCTCTTAATCTAACTAAAAGAGAAAAATGTTTTTTTTTGTTGTTTTTAATAAAAGAAATAAAGTTTCCTAAATTAAATATGAAAATTAATTAGTGATTAAATTAATTAGTGAAAATAATTAAATGACCTATTTTTGGTTTTTGGTTATTTTAGGAAAAAATGAAATATAATGAAGTTAGTAATAAAACCTATTTATTCTAATTATTTTTAATTATATACAAAAAAAGAAATTAAAGTTTTCTTAATTTAATCAAACCTAATTTAATTAATTAATTTATTGATGAAAAATAATATTCTAATTTTAATTGGACATAAAAATATTTTTGGTGATTTTTTTGATAAAAAAGAAAATAATTTGGTTGGTTAATAAATAAATAAATAAAATATTTAAATGAAATATAAAAAGAAAAAAAGAATAAGAGATGGGCCTGAAAAATGGGGTGTGAAAAGCAATTTCCTGGGCCCAATTGAGTGAAATCCGTTTGACTTTTGGGATCCCGTGTGGCACGCTGACTTTGGCTCATGATGCACCTTCAGTGGTGGCCATCAGATTTGGCCATCTGGCCATCTGGCGTGATTGATTGTGAGGGTGTATGATGGTCTCCTAGCTTGCACGCACACTGAATTGCCTGAAAGAAAATAAGAAAATAACAAATGCTGGAGGCAGGGGTCGAACCCCTGACCTCCAGCCTTCCAATGCCTTAACACCCAGCTGGCTACCACTGGGCCATTCACGTTAGTTGTAATAATAATGCAAAACAAAAAACAAATATTAAAAAGGCCTTTTGTATCAGTTTCACGCGCGGAATTTGAACGAGCCAATGGAATGGTGCCACATAGGTCATCGTCTTCCTCGTTCCGTTGGTAAAAGTGGAACACTTTTACCTACAGACGCTTGTCCGTAGCTATAAGCAATGCTCGTTCAAAAATCCTCCATGGGCCATATAAATGACTCCCAACTCCATGGTTGGATTCGCCTGGTCATTCTGAACCTAAAGGTACCATTCATGAAGGCCAACTTTCCCTGCATATAAAAACCCTAATTCGGAGCTTCGAGACCTAGCTATGGTGAAATCGTGTATAGGCCATAAAAACGCAATTAAACCATACAGAAACTTTGCAAATGTGACTGTGATCAAGAATGTATAATTATTTTACGCTATAAATGCAAGAACAATGCTATTCGATTTCAAAAAGAGAGTTATGTCGTGGACGACTTACAGTGCAATTTGGGGGGTTGAAAACGCTTGGTTTTGATTGCTTTGGCTTGCTGAGAGTCTCAGGAAGCGATTGGGATAAGTAAAGAGTCTTGAGGATGCCTCTAAGTTCCTATTCGATCTCACACTTTTTCTTGACTTTTTTAGATTTTGTTCTGCCTCTTGCGCCTGTTTCTAACTTGTTTTTAAGTCTGGCCCTGTTCTATATGTACCAAGGAATAAATTAGGGTTCCAAAACTGATCCAAATCTTTCTCTTTCAATGATTTTTGATTTGATTTGATTCACTTTCAATATCATTTCAAAAATAGCTTTTTTCAATCTTTTTGTCCACTCTAATGCCTTGCACGAGTTTGAATGTTTGCTAGATGTATAATAAAGCCTGAAACAAGCATAAAATCTTTTACTTTCAATATTTTGGATTTTATTTGATTTGTTTTGATTTAAATTGAATTAATTCAAATAAAAATGAAAATAAATAATAAAAATAAGATATGGACAGGTGGGAAAGGCTAGAGCTCGTGGACTATGTTTCCAACCCAGAACAAGTGAAAAATATTGGGGCCCATTTGGCAAAATTTGAATTTTTGGGCATAATTGACTTTTGGCAATTTTGCAAAAAAGGTCAACTTCACCAATGCACAACTTCCTCAATTTTGACTCTTTGGAGATGTTTTTGGACTTTTTAGAAAGCTTGAGATGTCCTCTAATCAAACCTTTTTTTCTCATCTCAATTTGATATTCCATTCTCATGTATGAAGCTTTGACAAAAAAGGTGTTTTTGTTGACTTTTCAAAATGACCTATAATGTCCAAATTCATAACTTCTTGTGAGTGCATATTTTGAACTTGGGAGTTGAGGATGGATTGTAGAGCATGAAACCCTCTTCAAAATGAGCTTTGTATGGTTCATTTCTCATAAAGAATGAGAAAGTTATGCTTGGTCAAAGTTGAGTTGACTTTTCCTACAAAACCCTAATTTAGCAACTTTTGAGTCTTGATGAATTATGAGCAATCCTTTATGAATTATGATCAACCCTTGATCAAATGATGAAATAAACTTCAAAATGAGGATGTTGGCCAAAAATCTTGAAGTTTGACTGTATGCGGGCCACAGTTGACTTTTGCCCTAGCATAGTCGATTTTCAGGCCTTTGAGCAATTGACTGAGCAAACTTTCTCTGTAGGGCTTGAAACTTGACATGGATGATCTTGAGAAAATATTAGGACAATGTTGAGCATTTGGGATCCCTTGGAATCAAGTATCTTGATGCAACATGAAACCCTAATTTGAGGTAGACTGCCTTAGGAGAGAGCTTGTCTGGCCAAACCTTGGACTACCTTAAGAAACTTGAGGATCTTTCTTGACATGCTTTGAGAAATATGGAAGGGAAAATTTTGGGGTACAACAGCTTCCCCTGTTCAATCTTCTTAAACCTGATGATGTAGATTGGCTTTCGTGCCTTTCGTGATCCGAAGGTGGAAGATGATTGAACACTAGAGTGCCCAAAAATTTGCACTCTCATGAAGTGATAATTGTCTTGTGATTTCGGGAATGGGATTACATATGCCATTTGGAAATTTATAACGAGGGGATGGGCTTAAAGATGCCATCTGAAAGAGTGTCGGTCGCATAAGAGATTCCTTAGCGAGAGCTTGTATACCTGTCGTTGAAGAAGATTCCGCTGGGGAATGTTGATCTCTGTTGAGAGAAGTAGAATTTTAGGAGCTTCGGTCGTCCATTATCTATTGAGGAATCCTCAATTTGAATTTTAGGTACTTCGATTATCCGTATTCTATCAAGTAAATATCTCTGTTGACATTTAGGAACTTCATTCATCCGTTATTCAACTGAGGAATCATCTCTGTTGACTTTTAGGAACTTCAGTCATCCGTTATTCAACTGAGGAATCATCTCTGTTGATATTTAGGAACTTCAGTCATCCGTCATTCAACTGAGGAAAACATCTCTGTTGACATTTAGGAACTTCAGTCATCCGTTGTTCAACTGAGGAAAACATCTTTGTTGACATTTAGGAATTTCAGTCATCCGTTATTCAACCGAGGAAAACATCTCTACTGACATTTAGGAACTTCAGTCATCCATCGTTCAACTGAGGAATCATCTCTGTTGACATTTAGGAACTTCAGTCATCCATTATTCAACTGAGGAAAACATCTCTGCTGACATTTAGGAACTTCAGTCATCCGTTATTCAACCGAGGAAAACATCTCTGCTGACATTTAGGAACTTCAGTCATCCTTCATTCAACTAAAGAAAACATCTTTGTTGACATTTAGGAACTTCAGTCATCCGTTATTCAACCGAGGAAAACATCTCTGCAGACATTTAAGAACTTCAGTCATCCATTATTCAACTGAGGAAAACATCTTTGTTGATATTTAGGAACTTCAGTCATCCGTTTTTCAACTGAGGAATCATCTCTGTTGACATTTAGGAACTTCAGTCATCCGTTGTTCAACTGAGGAATCATCTCTGTTGACATTTAGGAACTTCAGTCATCCGTTATTCAACTAAGGAAAAAATCTCTGCTGATACTTAGGAACTTCAGTCATCCGTTATTCAACTGAGGAAAACATATCTGCTGACATTTAGGAACTTCAGACATCCGTTGTTCAACTGAGGAATCATCTGTCGACATTTAGGAACTCCAGTCATCCGTTATTCAACCGAGGAAAACATCTCTGCATACATTTAGGAACTTCAGTCATCCGTTATTCAACTGAGGAAAACATCTTTGTTGATATTTAGGAACTTCAGTCATCCGTTGTTCAACTGAGGAATCATCTTTGTTGACATTTAGGAACTTCAGTCATCCGTTGTTCAATTGAGGAATCATCTCTGTTGACATTTAGGAACTTCAGTCATCCGTTATTCAACTGAGGAAAACATCTCTGCTGATATTTAGGAACTTCATTCATCCGTTATTCAACTGAAGAAAACATATCTGCTGACATTTAGGAACTTCAGACATCCGTTGTTCAACTGAGGAATCATCTTTGTTGACATTTAGGAACTTCAGTCACCCGTTATTCAACCGAGGAAAACATCTTTGCTGACATTTAGGAACTTCAGTCATTTGTTGTTCAACTGAGGAATCATCTCTGTTGACATTTAGGAACTTCAGTCATCCGTTATTCAACCGAGGAAAACATCTCTGCTGGCATTTAGGAACTTCAGTCATCTGTTGTTCAACTGAGGAATCATCTCTGTTGATATTTAGGAACTTCAGTCATCCGTTATTCAACTGAGGAAAACATCTCTGCTGACATTTAGGAACTTCAGTCATCCGTTATTCAACCGAGGTAAAAGCTTCAAAGCTTGAATTTTGTGAGAATTTAATCGTATCCTTCCTGAAAGGTAAAGGTTAGCTGTATGTAATGCATGATATGTATCAGGCAAATGATGTTCTCAAAATAAATGAGATTGTGTCGTATGATGCGTATGCATGTCATGATGTATGGAAATGTGATGTTTTTAGCTGGGGAAAATAAATCCCGGATCGCTGCTGGAGAAAAGAGTTGAATTCTTCGTTTCCGCTGGGGATAGTGAATGAAGATGATTGTGAGAATAAACCTGCAGGAGAGGATAACTCCGTTGGGGAATAAACTGACGAGAGAATGACTCTGTGGGGAAGAGATGCTCTACTGAGGATTCCGCTGATAAATTCAGCTGGGGATGAACTATTGTTGCTACATTACGGGGAATAACCTTTTAGACTCTACCGGGGACAATCTTCCAGAGTCTACTGGGGACAATTCTTCAAACTCCACTGGGGATGATTTTTCAAACTCCACTGGGGATACGTTTTATACTCCACTGGGGATATTTTTTATACTCCGCTGGGGATAATTAATTAATTTTTTAACTGATGGTAGATAAACTCTACTTGGGGAGAATATTACTGATTCATTTGTGGTTGTGAGCCTCAGTTGGGGAGAGCTAACACCATTATCTTTCTCCTTACTCTGCGAGGAATGAATGTACTTTCAATCGCTTCCTCCAGCTAGGTTTATCCCTTTACCTGGTGGGTAGAGTGTTGTACCCCAAATTTTCCCTCCCATATTTCTAAAAACATTTCAAGAAAGATCCCCAAGTTGCTCAAGGTTGCTCAAGAATTGGTCAGACAAGCTCTCTCCTAAGGCAGTCTACCCCAAATTAGGGTTTCACATTGCATCAAGATCCTTGAGTCCAAATGACCTCAATTTCTCCCCAATGTCCTAATATGTTCTCAATATTATCCATGTCAAATTTCAAGCCTTGCAGAGGAAGTTTGCTCAGTCAATTGCTCAAAGGTCCCAAAAATCGACTGTGCTAGGGCAAAAGTCAACTGTGACCCAAAAACAATCAAACCTCAAGATTTTTTGTCAACATTATCATTTTGAAGGATATTTCATCATTTGATCAAGGTTTGATCATGATTCATCAAGGATTGCTCAAAATTCAACAAGACTCTAAAGTTGCTAAATTAGGGTTTTGTAGGAAAAGTCAACTCAACTTTGACCAAGCATAACTTTCTCATACTTTATGAGAAATGACCCATCAAAAGCTCATTTTGAATAGTATTCAATTTACTACAATCCATATTCATACCCAAAGATCAAAATATGCACTCACAAGAAGTTATGAATTTGGACATTGTAGGTCATTTTTGAAAGTCAACAAAAACATCTTTTTTGCCAAAGCTTATAACTTGAGCATGGAATATCAAAATGAGATGAGACAAAAAGGGTTGGTTAGAGGACATCTAAATCCTTCTAAAAATTCAAAGAAAACCTCCAAAAGTTCAAAATTGAAGAAGTTATTCATTGTTGAAGTTGGACTTTTTTGCAAAATTGCCAAAAGTCAACTATCCCCAAAACATCAAATTTTGCCAAATGGGCCCATTCTTTTCCACTTGATTTGAGTTTGCATTATTTTCCACATGCCCTAGCTCCAGCCATGTGCCCATATCTCATTTTTATTATTTAATTTGATTTTTAATTGAATTTATTCATTTTAAATCAAATAAAATCATATAAAATCCAAGGCATTGATAACTCATGATTTTTTGGTTGTTCTAGGCTTTGATTACATCTATTATCATCATCAAATTCGTATCAAATCAAATCATGTGCAAAAATATTGAAATTAGGAAAATTTGGCAAGTTTGTAAATGGAGATCAAATCAAATATGCAAGCATTGATAAGGCAAGATTTGGACCAATTTCATTAACCTAATGCACTGAGTGATACATAAGGAAGCTAAAGCACAAAAAATAAGGGTTGGAAATCGTGGGAAGAGGCAGAACTGACTTTGCAAAATTCACAAAAAAGTGAGAGGTCAAAATCCAAGTTAGAGGCGTTTTCAAGAATCAAGACTTGTCCCAATCGATTCCTGGACATTCACACAAGCTAGCTCGATCAAAATCACGCATCCTCAGGCTTCCAAACGCACTGTAAGTCTCACGTAACACAGCTCTGTTCTTGAATTCGATTTGAATCATTCTGGCATCCATTGAATAAACTAATAGCATATTTTGAATCTACAAACCATTTGCAAGCGTTTGGTATCATTCAATTGCATTTATCTGGTTTATATAAAGAACCACCATTGTTAGGGTTCGATTCATGTTTTTGGGCGTTTTTGTTTGAGGTGCAATTGGTTCACATAGTGGATATGGTTGTGACTGGGAGGGTGAGACGGACACAACCATGCCCTTGAAATTCATTTTTGTGGCCTGTAGCGGATTGTGGAGATGAACAAAGTTGTAGTGACGGAGCTTGGTCCGTTGGTATAGGTCTTCTGCGTTTTAGCCACGGTTGGGAGGTTAGGGATGATGCATGGCATCTATCCATTGGCCAGTTCAAATATTTTGCGCGTTTTTTTTATTTCCAGGTCATAGGCTTTGTTTCCACATATTATATTATGTTATTATTGTTATAACAAACAAAGCAGCATGCTTCAGTGATTGCCACTCAAGGTCTTAAGGCGTTCCAACGCTGGAGGTCAGGGGTTCGATCCCTGCCTCCAGCACTTTGTATTTTCTTCATGTTTTTTAGGTGATTCAATGCATGCTCTAGCTTGTAACCTACCATGCACCCTCATCCATCCAAATGCCAGATGGCCAAGAGCCAGATCTGGTGGCCAATGACTGGAGGTCCATCAAGAGCCAAGTCCATGCGCCCATACTGGATCACAAAAAGTCAAACGGGCTGGCCAATATTGGGCTTCAAATTGTTATCAACACCCTTCAAAAGCAGGCCCATCACTTCTTTTCTCTTTTATTTGTTTTTTTATTTAATATACTTTAATTGTTTTATTTTCTAACCAATCACAAAATTCCTTTTTTTATCAAATAAAATCACAAAAATATTTTATTTCAATCAAATTTTAAACTTTTATTTTTCTTAATAAATTTATTAATTGATTAGTTTTTTTTAATTAGAAAACTTTAATTCATTTTTTGTAAATCATTAAAATTAATTAGATTTAATTAGGTTTTTAACCACTAATTTAATTAATCTTACTGTCTTTCTTAAAATAACAAAATAACAAAAATAGATCAAAATTAATTTTTTTCATTTAATTAATTTATTAATTTAATTTAGTTATTTAAATTAGGCTTAATTTCTTTCCTTAAATAAAAACAACAAAAAAATGATATTTTCTTTAACCAAAAGGGTCAAAACCCTAAAATTCGCACATTCGATTTAATTTCTCGCGCGCCTTATTTATTTTTATCCAATAATGTACCTGTTTCCGGATTGTAATAGTTAAATAGGACTTTTAATTATTTCTATCACTTTATTTATTTTTCAAAGGGTTTGTCTTTGGCGATGTAAATACCCGACGCCTTGTAATTTAAATTCCGCATTTTGTTTCTGCAAATTATAATTGCTAGATGTTTGATAATAGGGTTTGCATGACAAGACTGAATGTTAATCTTAAAATCAAAATAGATCACCCTTAACATGTGCAAAGATAAAAATAACTGAAAACGACACACTCGCACATGCGCACTCTTAGGGTACACCCCACTTGGTTGCCTTCGTACACGGTCATTGAGTATAAGTCGTTTTAGAGGTCGCCCTCTTGTCTAAAAGATCATAGTCGCCTCGAAATGGTTGCCTCGGATATTGTTGCCTCAAACAAATGATCTAAAACATTAGGGTTACCGCTAAGGCGTCCTAACATTGCTTTAGTGACCGTATGTCCCTCATTCGAATTGACCCTTAAACTCCAACGACGGTGCTACCTAATCACTAATAGTGGAACAACATTTTCTAAAGGAAATTAGCATAGAACGATTCCTTTTTCGAGTAGGTAGATAACTCTTAGATACTTGCTCATTCAAAAACAAAACTTATTTTTCACACTTACACTCCTTTTCGAACAAAGTTTTTTTTCAAAATACTTCATTACACTCTTGAGGACAGAAGCAAGAGTTAAATCGAAGTTTTCAAACAAAAACTTTTTTTCAAACCCACAAGCACAAAGAAAACAATTTTGAAAATGATGAGCAAGTACCTAAGAGCCCGTGGATAACTACGGATAGAAAGGGTGCTAATACCTTCCCTTTCTATAATCTACTCCCCGAACCCGAGAAATATCTCGAAAAAGGAATTTTTCTGTGCTTTTTTCCTTTCCTTGTTGGATAAAATAAAATTCGGTGGCGACTCTTGCTTACCGCGACATTTTGCAAACACAAACGCAAAACGCAAACCAGCATTCCAAAAACAGTCAGTTCTTCCCACCGTATCACAGAACTGGCGAATCTGCTGGGGATATTTTATAAGTGGGGTGTACCTTAGGAATAGTTCATCATAATGTTTTCAATTGATTACTTTGTATGCTTTATCTTTGTGGGCTTGTATCGGAGTTACTATAGATCCTAACCTGGATCTGGGGATACCTTCTAGGTAAGTAGCAATAGACTGTGAGGGAATTGTATGGCGTAGACCGATACGGTTGAAGCAGTAGCTACGTTGGTGTGGCACTTTAGTTTGTACCGATATCCCTTGTGGTGGAACTAGGAGAATATAGGTCTTCTAAGGGGTCATTAAGAACCACCTGACCTTAGAACCTATAATTGACCAACTTGGCCATAGAACAGTAGCATTATGCTACACTCATTGAGACCAAACTCTCGCGATGATTCCGGCTGCAAGAAAAGGTTGCCAAACTGGAATTATGACCGATCGAGGGTGGTCTGTGATATTGAGATCCTATAGAACCCGGTTACTATTACTAGGACAAGTTTGAACCGACTAAACTGAAAGAGGGTAATACCTAAACTCCCTGCTAGCCTGAAATCTAAGGGTTATTTGTGTGACTTGTTTGCCCTTACCATGTTTGCTATCTGTGAATACTTGTGGTGTGTTTCTATCATGACATCATGGCATCATGACATTGCATGCATCTTGCATCAAGACTAACCTATTTCAAAGACGGAGGGGATTCATCTTTGTTCTATTTTGTAGGTTATGGCACCCATGCGTAGAAACACTATTTGGATCGGCTTTGTACAAATTCCTACTCAGCTTAGAGATTTGGTTGCAAAGATTCCAGATACTTCCTCTTTTGTCAGAAGACATGGGCACCTCCTTGGTTTTGTCACTTCCAGATTAGATGAACAAATGATGAGTGTTTTGTGACAGTTCTTTGATCCATTATACCACTGCTTCACTTTCCTGGACTATCAGTTAGTCCCTACCCTGGAAGAATTCTCTGATCTACTTGGTATCTCTATTTTAGAGCAGACCCCATTTACAGGTTGGGAGAAAGTCCTTAGGCCGGAAGAAATTACTTCAGCCCTCCATCTGACAAAGGCTAAGGTAATGTCTAACTGGGAGACTACGAGTGGGACAAAAGGCTTCTTGGCTAAGTTCTTAGTTGATCGGGCTAATCAGTTTTGGGACAGTCTAGACTTTCAGGCATTTGAAGACATTCTAGATCTTCTCATTTATGGTTTGGTGTTGTTTCCTAACTCCGATTCTTTCATCGACATGAATGCAGTGAAGATTTTTATGTCTCGTATACAGGTCTGAATCCACTCTGGATCCACTGATAACGACCCTGCTACCGCCGGTTATGACTTCGAAAGTCCGATCAACTTAGCCAAAGACGAAGGTGAAGATGATTGCGAAGTGCCTGGTGAACTTGCAAGACTGTTACTTCAGGAAGAGAGGGCCATACAACCGCAAGAAGAGCCAGTGGAAACAGTAAATTTGGGTACAGAGGTAGACAAGAAAGAGGTCAAGATCGGTGCAAATCTGGAAGCTAGTGTTAAACAACGGTTGATTCAGATGCTGCATGACTATGTTGAGATCTTTGCCTGGTCTTATGAAGATATTCCTGGGTTGGATACCGATATTGTGGTTCACCGCCTGCCTACCAAGGAAGATTGTCCTCCAGTGAAACAGAAGGTCCGTCGAATACGCCCAGAGATGTATGAGAAAATCAAGGCTGAAGTTATGAAACAGTTTGATGTCGGTTTTCTAGCAGTTACTTCTTACCCACAGTGGGTGGCCAACGTGGTTCCTGTTCCGAAGAAGGATGGTAAAGTTCGAATGTGTATTGACTATAGGGATCTGAACAGGGCAAGCCCCAAGGATGATTTCCCTATGCCTCATATCGACGTTTTGGTTGACAACACCATACAACATAAGGTCTTCTCCTTTATGGATGGTTTCTCCGATTATAATCAGATTAAAATGGCTCCCGAGGATATGGAGAAGACAACCTTTGATACCCAATGGGGTAACTTTTGCTACAAGGTCATGCCTTTTGGATTGAAGAATGCTAGGGCAACGTATCAACGTGCCATGGTTGCTTTGTTTCACGACATGATCCATCATGAGATTGAGGTATACGTCGACGACATGATTGCAAGATCCCAGACTGAGGAAGAACATCTTGACCACCTTCAGAAGCTATTTGACAGGTTGAAGGTGTACAAGCTGAGGTTAAACCCGAACAAGTGCACCTTCGGGGTGAGATCTGGTAAGCTGCTGGGTTTCGTCGTAAGTGATAAAGGTATTCAAGTAGATCCTGCAAAGGTGAAGGCTATACAGGAAATGCCAGCTCCCCGAACAGAAAAAGAAGTCAGAGGATTTCTGGGACATTTGAACTATATTGCCCGATTCATCTCGCACCTGACTGCTACTTGTGAGCCAATCTTCAAACTACTGAAGAAAGATCAAATGGTAAGATGGAACGATGAATGTCAGGCCGCTTTCGAAAGGATCAAAGAGTAACTCCAAGAGCCACCTATTTTGATACCTCCAGTTGAAGGGAGAGCTTTGATCTTATACTTGATAATACTCGACAATTCAATGGGGTGCGTGCTGGGGCAGCAAGACGAGTCTGGCCGAAAAGAGCATGCTATTTATTACCTTAGCAAAAAGTTTACCGACTGTGAGACTCGATACTCACTGCTCGAGAAAACTTGCTGCGCTTTGGCGTGGGCTGCTCGTCGGCTGAGACAGTATATGCTGACTCACACTACTCTATTGATTTCAAAGATGGATCCAATCAAGTATATCTTCGAGAAGCCTGCCTTGTCTGGAAGAATAGCAAGATGGCATATGATCTTAACTGAGTATGACATTCAAGCACGACTCAAAATGCAATCAAAGGAAGTTTGTTGGCAGATCATCTGGCACATCAGGCAGTGGATGATTACCAGTCTATGAACTTCGAATTCCCATATGAGAATATCATGTTAGTTACTGACTGTGAGGAGCCTGGACCGGATGAAGGACCTGAGGAAGGATCCTGATGGTCTATGTACTTTGATGGAGCTTCAAACGCTTTGGGTAATGACATTGGCGCCGTGATCATATCTCCTGAAGGCTCTCATACTCCGTTCACCGCCCGACTATGTTTCAACTGCACCAACAACATGGTGGAGTATGAAGCGTGCATCATGGGTCTTCGAGCAACAATTGACCTAAGGATTAAGTTCTTAAGTGTTTTCGAAGATTCTGCCCTCGTGATCAGTCAGATCAAAGGCGAGTGGAATACGAAACACCCTAACCTTATTCCTTACAAAGAGTATGTGTTGACGTTGCTTCCGCATTTCGAGGAGACAACCTTTGAACACTTCCCTAGAGAGGAGAATCAGCTGGCGGACGCGTTAGCTACGGTGTCTTCTATGTTCAAAGTCAATTGGGACAATGAGGCTCCCTGAATTACCATTGAAAGGTTGGACGAACCTGCACATTGTTGCGACATTGAGACTGAAGAAGTAGCAGATAAACCCTGGTTCCACGAGGTAAAGTGGTATCTTGAGGCTCAGGAATACCCCGAGGGTGCATATGTTAATGATAAAAAGTTTTTGAGGAGGTTCGCGGCGAAGTTCTTCATCAGCAATGGTATTCTTTACAAGCGTAACCACGATTCAACCTTGCTGCGTTGTGTGGATAAGAACGAAGCAAAAAGGATCATGATAGAGTTACATGAAGGTACTTTCGGAACTCATTCCAGTTGACACACCATGGCAAAGAAAATCCTACGGGCAGGATATTATTGGTCCATAATGCAAGCTGACTATTATCAGCATTCTCGGACCTGTCACAAGTGCCAAGTCTATGCTGATAAGGTGCACATACCTCCAGTTCCTCTGAACATTTTGGCAGCTCCTTGGCCTTTTGCAATGTGGGGCATTGATATGATCGGCGAGATCAGACCTACGACATCTAACAAGCATCGTTTCATCCTGGTAGCAATTGATTACTTTATGAAGTGGGTTGAAGCAGCTTCCTTTGCTACGGTAACCAAGAACGTCATAGCGCGGTTCATTCGGCACAACCTGATCTGTTGGTATGGTGTACCAGAGAGGATCATTACGGACAATGGTACAAATCTCAATAATAAGATAACCACCGAGCTCCGCAAGCAGTTCAAGATACAACATCACAACTCTTCTCCCTACCGGCCGAAGATGAATGGGGCTGTAGAAGCGGTTAATAAGAACATTAAGAAGATTGTGCAGAAAATGACAGTGACATACAAAGATTGGCTCGAGATGTTACCATTTGCTCTTCATGGGTACCGTACCTCAGCGCGGACGTCAACAGGGGCAACACCCTATTCCTTGGTTTATGTCATGGAGGATGTCTTACCCATTGAAGTTCAAATACCCTCTTTTCGGATTATGAAGGATGCAGGTTTGAGCGAAGATGACTGGATTCAGACTCGGCTTGATCAGGTGAACCTAATCGACAAAAAGAGACTTACTGCTATTTGTCATGGTCAAACGTATCAAAAGTGAATGATCAAGGCATTTAACAAGAAAGTCAGACGACAAGAGTATCAAGTTGGGGACCTGGTTATCAAGCGCATCATACTACCTCAAGGTGATCCCAGGGGAAAATGGACCCCTACTTATGAAGGGCCATTTATGGTTAAGAACATTTTCTCAAGAGGAGCTATGATTCTAACCACCATGGATGGTGACGACCTTCCTCACCCCGTCAATGCAGATATAGTGGAAAAATACTACGCATAATCAAAGACCCGCTAGGTCGACTGGTCTAGGCAAAATTAAGGGCTTCTCGGCAAACCAAAAGGGTTCGGGCAAAAATAAGGGATGAAAAATGAAAAACTGTACACCCGGCAAGTCGAAAACCTGAAAAGGCGGCTTGGGCAAAAAAGGGTATCCCGGTGGACTGAAAACCCGAAAGGGCGGTCCAGGCAAAAATTAGGGATTAAAGTGTAACACTATGCCTCATTGGATCACCTTGCGACCAGACTTCGGTATCAACTATCAAGCTCGGACGATACTAATCAATATGATCTACCTTTAACCAAGTAGCAAAGTGATGACATGCTCAAGGACATAAGGGCAATAGCAGAGTTGGAACCCAGTGGGATTGTTCGCATAGCTGTTTTGTTTAGTTTTTCACAAATTGTGTAAATTCTATTGTTCGGCGGCATTCTCTTACTAGAACGTCAGCCTCTTGTACAAAAATGCCTATTTACAGGCTAACTTCAAAATCAATACAAGTCATTTTCAGAGAAATTTCAAACTGTTTTTCCTTTATCTGTTTTGTTTTGCAAAGAACGTCCAATGTTCATTTTTGATATATGCATTTGACATTAATTGCTGCTCATGAATATTTACATGCGAAACAAAAGACGATTACTTGTAATATCAGAAATAGGGGCAAACGAGAAATGTCCAAACTGTACGGTTGCTCTATCCACCAGGTACAAAGTTAGATTTAGCTAAAGAATATGATTGAGATGCATTCACTCCCCGTCGAGTAAGACAATAATGTTAACTCTCCCCAGCTGAGACTTGCAACTGTGATTGAATCGGTAATATTCTCCCCAAGCAGAGTTTTATTTACCATCAGCACTGAAAGGTCTTATTATTCCCCGGCAGAATACAAAGTATCCCTAGTGAAGTCTGAAATCTTTCTCAGCGCAGTCTAAAAAAGCTTCCCCAGTGGAGTTTGGAGAATCATCCCCAGTAGACTTTGGAAGATTGTTCCCAGAAGAGCTCAAAGGATTATCCCCCATTAGAGTCTAAAAGGTTATCCCCAGTAAAGTCGCAATTGAAGGTTATCCCCAACGGAGTTCATTCCCTTCACAAACAGGGATTCAATCCCCAACAAGATTCAGTATCACCAGCAACGGTAATTCATCCCCAGCGGAATTTATCAACGGAATCCTCTACAGAGCATCTCTTCCCCACAGATTTATCTCCTCATCAGTTTATTCCCCAGCAAGGTTATCCTCTCCTGCAGGTTTATTCTCACAATCATCTTCATTCGCTATCCCTAGCGGAAACGAAGAATTTTCATCTTTTTTCTTCAGCAACTACCCGAGATTTATTTCCCCAGCTAAAAACATTACATTTCCATATATCATGACACATGCATATACGCATCATACAACACAATCTCATTTATTTTGAGAACATCATTGTTTGATAAATATCATGCATTACATACAACTAACCTTTACCTTTCAGGAAGGATGCAGTTAAATTCTCATAAAATTCAAAGCTATGAAGCTTTTATCTCAGTCGAATTACCGACCAGTTCTTAAATCTCAACAGAATTATCCTCAATTGAATTATAAATAAGGTTCTAAATCTCGACAAAGTTCCTTCGTCGAATTTCAGACGAGTTCCTAAATCTCAGCAGAGTTTTCTTAGTTGAATTACGGGCGAGTTCTTAAATCTCGATGAAGATGTTTCCCAAAGTCGAAGTACTGACCAGTTCTTAAATCTCAACTGAATTATCCTCAATTGAATTACATATAAGGTTCTAAATCTCGACAAAGTTCCTCCGTCGAATTACAGACGAGTTCCTAAATCTCAGTAGAGTTTTCTCAGTTGAATTACGAGCGAGTTCTTAAATCTCGACGAAGATGTTTCCCAAAGTCGAAGTACTGACCAGTTCTTAAATCTCAATAGAATTATCCTCAATTGAATTACAGATAAGGTTCTAAATCTCAACAAAGTTCCTCCGTCGAATTAGAAAAAAGTTCCTAAATCTCAGCAGAGTTCTCTCAGTTGAATTACGGGAGAGTTCTTAAATCTCGATGAAGATGTTTCCCTCAGTCGAAGTACTGACCAGTTCTTAAATCTCAACAGAATTATCCTCAGTTGAATTACAGATAAGGTCCTAAATCTCGACATGTTCCTCCGTCGAATTACAGACGAGTTCCTAAATCTCAGCAGAGTTTTTCTCAGTTGAATTACGAGCAAGTCCTAAATCTCGATGAAGATGTTTCCCCTCAGTCGAAGTACTAACCAATTCTTAAATCTCAACCGAATTATCCTCAGTTGAATTACAGACAAGGTCCTAAATCTCGGCAATTATCCTCCGTCGAAGTACAAACCGTTCCTAAATCTCAGCAGAGTTTTCTCAGTTGAATTACGAGCGAGTTCTTAAATCTCGATGAAGATGTTTCCCCCTCAGTTGAATTACGGACAAGTTCTTAAAGCTCAGCAGAGATGTTCTCTCAGTTGAAGTACATGCAAGTTCCTAAATCTCAACAAAGATCAGACTTCCCCAGCGGAATCTTCCTCAACAACAGGTATACAAGGTCTCTCTAAGGAATCTCTTATGCGATCGACACCTCTCTAAATGGCATCTGTAAGCCCATTCCCAACATCACAAGGCTGATACCACTTCTTGCGAGTGCAAATTTATGGGCACTCTAGTGTTCAATCATCTTCCACCTTCGGATCACGAAAGGCATGAAAGCCAATCTACATCATCAGGTCTAAGAAGATTGAACAGGGGCAGCTGTTGTAACCCAAAATTTGCCCTCCCATATTTCTCAAAACATTTCAAGAAAGATCCCCAAGTTGCTCAAGGTTGCTCAAGAATTGGTCAGACAAGCTCTCTCCTAAGGCAGTCTACCCAAAATTAGGGTTTCATATTGCATCAAGATCCTTGAGTCCAAATAACCTCAAGTGATACCCAATGTCCTAATATGTTCTCAAGATCATCCATGTCAAATTTCAAGCCTTGCAGAGGAAGTTTGCTCAGTCAATTGCTCAAAGGTCCCAAAAATCGACTATGTTAGGGCAAAAGTCAACTGTGACCCAAAAACAGTCAAACTTCAAGATTTTTTTGTCAACATTCTCATTTTGAACAATCATGATTCATCAAGGATTGTTCAAAATTCACCAAGACTCAAAAGTTGCTAAATTAGGGTTTTGTAGGAAAAGTCAACTCAACTTTGACCAAGCATAACTTTCTCATACTTTATGAGAAATTACCCATCCAAAGCTCATTTTGAAGAGGATGCAATTTCCTACAATCCATCTTCATACCCCAAGATCAAAATATGCATTCACAAGAAGTTATGAATTTGGACATTATAGGTCATTTTTGAAAGTCAACAAAAACACCTTTTTTGCCAAAGCTTATAACCTGAGCATGGAATATAAAAATGAGATGAGACAAAAAGGGCTGGTTATAGGACATCTCAAGACTTCTAAAAAATCCAAGAACACCTCCAAAAGTTCAAAATTGAAGAAGTTATGCATTGTTGAAGTTGGACTTTTTTGCAAAGTTGCCAAAAGTCAACTATCCCCAAAACTTCAAATTTTACCAAATGGGCCCATTCTTTTCCACTTGATTTGAGTTTGAATTATTTTGCACGTTCCCTAGCTCCATCCATGTGCCCATATCTCTTTTTTATTATTTAATTTGATTTTTAATTAAATTTATTCATTTTAAATCAAATAAAATCATATAAAATCCAAGGCATTGATAACTCGTTATTTTTTTGGTTGTTCTAGGCTTTGATTATGTCTATTATCATCATCAAATTCGTATCAAATCAAATCATGTGCAAAAAGATTGAAATTTGGCAAATTTGGCAAGTTTGTAAATGGAGATCAAATCAAATATGCAAGCATTGATAAGGCAAGATTTGGACCAATTTTATTAACCTAATGCACTGAGTGATACATAAGGAAGCTAAAGCACAAAAAATAAGGGTTGGAAATCGTGGGAAGAGGCAGAACTAACTTTTCAAAATTCACAAAAAAGTGAGAGGTCAATGTGATACCGTGGGAAGAGAACTGATTGTTTTGGAATGTCGGTTTGCGTTTTGCGTTTGTTTTCGCAAAATGTCGAAGTAAGCAAGAGTCGCCACCAACTTTTATTTTATCCAACAAGGAAAGGAAAAAAGGCACAGAAAAATTCCTTTTTCAAGATGTTTCTCGGGTCCGGGGGGAAGATTATAAAAAGGGAAGGTGTTAGCACCATTTCTATCCGTGGTTATCCACGGGCTCTTAGGTACTTGCTCAAAGTGTTTTCAAAATTTTCTTTTCTCTGTGTTTGTGGGTTTGAAAGAAGTTTTTTGTTTGAAAGGAGTGTAAGTGCGAAAAGTTTTGTTTTGTTTTAAAAGAGAGCAAGTACTTAAGAACCATCTACCTACTAGAAAAAGGAATTAATCTGTACAAATGTCCTTTAGACAATGCCATCCCACTATGAATGAGTAGGTAGCACCGTAGTTGGAGTTTTAAGGGTCAATTCGATTGAGGGACGTGTGGTCACTAAAGCAACGTTAGGACGCCTTAGCGGTAACCCTAGTGTCTTAGATCATTTTTCCGAGGCAACTGTTTCGAGGCAACTTATGAACTTTGGACAATAGGGCGACCTCTAAAAGTTCCTATACTCAATGACCACGTTCGAAGGCAACCAAGTGAGGCGTACCCTAAGAGTGTGCATGTGTGAGTGTGTTATTTCGGTTAATTTTATCTTTGTACATGTCATGGTGAGCTATGTTGATTTTAAGTTCATACATTCGATCTTGGCATGCATTCCCTATTATCAAACATCTAACAGTTTATAGATTGCGGAATTTAAATTGTGGAAATTAAATCTAAACTATTACAAGGCGTCGGGTATTTACATCGCCAAAAACAACCCTTAAAACTAAAATGCAGAAAGTAAAATAAAGCGATAAAAAATATTAAAGGTCCTATTTAAAGCTATTACATTCCGGAAGCAAGTACAATAATATGAAAATATGGATCGCGTGCAAAAAAAATTGAATCGGGTGCATTTTTTTAGGGTTTTGACCCTTTTTGAAAAGAAAGCATTTTTTTTTTGTTATTTTTGAATTAAAAGAAATTAATTTAAGTTAATAAATAAATAAATAAGTTAATTAATTAAGAAAAAGATATTTTTTGGATTTTTTGAGATATTTAAGGAAATAAAATAAAATTGATTAAAAGTTAGTAAAAACCTAATTTTTCTACATTAATTTTAATTGTTTGCAAAAATAGTAAAGTTAAACTTAATTAACACTAAATTAATTAAATTAATTTATTTACAAAAATAAAGTCATGAATTTAATTTTAATAAATAAAAATATTTTTTGTATTTTTGATTTTATGAGGAAAATAAATTAATTGGTTAATTAAATAATAATGATAATAATTAAATAAAACAAATAAATAAAAAGAAAATATAAAGAGAAAAAGAAATAACCCAAAGGGGGGGGGGGGGGGGGGGGGGGTTGGGCCCAGATCTGGATGTGTGACTGGCAATTCTTTGGCCCAATACAAACAAAGCCTGATTGACTTTTCTGGATTCTCCATGGCACGCTTGACTTGAGACCATGATGGTCATCACCTTTGGGCCATCAGATTTGGCCTGGAGGCCACCTGGCGCCTGGGATCTAAAGGAGTACGATGGGCTGCGCTTTGGAAATCACATGGAATCACCTGAAGAAAAATGAAACAAATGCATTGGGGGACCTGGGATTCAAACCCAGGTCCCATTGGATTTTCCGCTAACGCCTTTACCAACTCAACTACTGCACGTATTCGTTATTATAATGGATAAACAATATTATAAGAGAAAAACAAATAATATGTTGGAATAAAAAATAAAAACGCGCGCAATTTGAAACAGCCAATGGGAAGAGGACGCATCATCGTCTTATTTGTTGTAAACTGGACATTTACCTGCGGAATTTTATCCGCAACAAAATCCATGGCTTCATCCTAAAACGAGCCCTAAGCCATAAAAATGCAAACTAGGACCATATTCATGATCGTCTCTTCCTCCTGATTTCACCCATGTCCAGTATTGGCCTTAATTTTGCCTGAAACTCAAACGCCTAAAAACAAGAAACAAAAACCCTAGGTTCGAGTATTGCATTACAGGCCATGAAAACTCAATTGAATATTGCAGAATGTTTAGAAATCATGCAAGGATCAAGAATATGTCCATGGTTTGTCAAAAAGATGCAAGAATGAGAGATTGCATTTTCATGTACAAGGCGGTGTTCAAGGAGACTTACAACGTGTTTTAGGAGGCGATTGGCTTTGCTTTTGATTGCTACTGCTTCAGTGGATGGCAAGCAAGAAGTCTACGTTGAGTTTTTGTCTTGAATTGGCCTCTAACCAAGATTTCAGTTTCCAACTTTTTCAAGCTTTTTCAAGTTTTGGTTTTCCAGATTGTGCAGCCTCTAGGTCTCAAATCGTGTGCCTTTGGTTTGTATATGTATCCAGTAATGCATTAGGTCAAAGTTTGGGCTTTGAATCTTTGTGAATTGATGATTGAAGATATGATATGATCCTCCATTACAAAGCTTCCAAAAATGTCCCAAATCCAATATTTTGTGCATGATATGCCTTGATTCGAATTTTATCATGTCCATAATGATATTAAAGACCCGTATCAATCAAAAAGATTCCAATTGATTAAGATTTGGATTTTATTTGGATTTAAATTGATTAAAAATGAATTAATTCAATAAAAATCAAATAAAATGGAAAAATTAATAATTGGACACAAAACTGAAGATAGGACACGTGTGTAGTGTGACAAGATCAAATCAAGTGGGAAAAAGTGGGTCCATTTGGCAAAATTTGAAGTTTTGGGGATAATTGACTTTTGGCAATTTTGGAAAAATGCCCAACTTCAACAATGCATAACTTCTTCAATTTTGAACTTTTGGAGGTGTTCTTGGAGTTTTTAGAAACCTTGAGATGTCCTCTAACCAACCCTTTTTGTCTCATATAATTTTGATATTCCATGCTCAAGTTATAAGCTTTGGAAAAAAAGGTGTTTTTGTTGACTTTCAAAAATGACCTATAATGTCCAAATTTGTAACTTTTTGTGAGTGAATTTCTTGATCTTGGGGTATGAATATTGATTGTAGGAAATTGCATTATCTTCAAAATGAGATTTGGATGGGTTATTTCTTATAAAATATGAGAAAGTTATGCTTGGTCAAAGTTGAGTTGACTTTTCCTACAAAACCCTAATTTAACAACTTTTGAATCTTGATGAATCTTGAGCAATCCTTGATGAATCATGATCAACCCTTGATAAAATGATTAATTATCCTTAAAAATGAGAATGTTGACAAAAAATCTTGAGGTTTGACTGTCCATGGGTCACAGTTGACTTTTGCCCTAGCACAGTCGATTTTTGGACCTCTTGAGCAATTGACTGACCAAACTTTCTCTGCAAGGCTTGAAATTTGACATGGATGATCTTGAGAACCTATTAGGACATTGGGGAGCACTTGAGGTCATTTGTATGCAAGGACCTTGATGCAACACAAAACCCTAATTTGAGATTGACTGCCTTAGGATATGATTTGATTGTCCAACTCTTGAGCAATCTTGAACTATTTGGAGATTCTTCTTGTAATGTCTTGAGAAATATGGGAGGGAAAATTTTGTGTTACAACAGTTGCCCCTGTTCAATTTTCTTAAACCTGAGGATATAGATTGGCTTCCGGGCCTTTCGTGATCCGAAGGTGGAAGATGATTGAACACTAGAGTGCCCAGAAATTTGCACTCGCATGATGTAGTATCAGCCTTGTGTTGTCAGGAATGGGATTACATATGCCATTTGGAGATTGTTGATAGGTGGTCTGAACTTCGACCGGATCAGCGTCAGAAAAATCTTTAGGAATCGATTTAACTTGACCAGAGGGGGTTTTGTCGCTTTTGACTGGATTGGCGTCAAAAAAATCTTTAGGAATCAATTTAACTGGACCAGAGGGGGTTTTGTCTCCTTTGATTGCGTTTGCATCAGAAAAATCTTTAGGAATCGATTTAACTGGTTTTGTCTCCTTTGACTGCGTTCGCATCAGAAACATCTTTAGGAATCGATTTAACTGGTTTTGTCTCCTTTGACTGCGTTCGCATCAGAAAAATCTTTAGGAATCGATTTAACTGGTTTTGTCTCCTTTGACTGCGTCCGCATCAGAAAAATCTTTAGGAATTGATTTAACTGGTTTTGTCTCCTTTGACTGCGTTCGCATCAGAAAAATCTTTAGGAATCGATTTAACTGGTTTTGTCTCCTTTGACTGCGTTCGCATCAGAAAAATCTTTAGGAATCGATTTAACTGGTTTTGTCTTCTTTGACTGCGTTCGCATCAGAAAAATCTTTAGGAATCGATTTAAATGGTTTTGTCTCCTTTGACTGGATTGAGAATTTAACTGCATCTTTCCTGAAAGGTAAAGGTCAGTCATATGCAATGCATGATATGGATCAAGCAATGATGTTCTCAACATAAATGAGATTGTGTGGCATGATGCGTATATGCATGTATCATGATGTATGGAAATGTGATGTTTTAGCTGGGGAAAATAAATCCCGAAGCTGCTGGAGAGTAGAGTTGGATTCTTCGTTTCCGCTGGGGATGATGAACGAAGATGATTGCAAGAATAAACCTACAGGAGAGGATGACTCCTTTGGGGAATAAACTGATGAGGAGAATACTCTAAGGGGAATTACTCTGTGGGGAAGAGATGTTCTGCTGAGAATTCCACTGATAAACTCTACTGGGGATTCCGCTGATAAGCTCCGCTGGGGATTTCAACGATAAACTCCGCTGGGGATGGATTACCGTTGCTGGTGATATTAAATCTGTTGAGGATTAAATTCCTGCTTGTGAAAGGAAAGAACTTCGTTGGGGACGATCTTTCAGTTGCAACTTGCTGGGGATAACCCTGTTAGACTCTTGTGGGGATAATCCTTCTGAATTATGCTGGGAATGATTTTTTGAACTTGGCTGGGGAGATTTATTGTTTGTACTCCGCTAGGGATAGACTTCATGAGTCTACTGGGGATGTTGCTTCAACTCCGTTGGGGAAGTTTTTTTCTAGACCATGCTGGGAAATGTTGACTCCACTGGGGTATCTTGTATTCTTCCGGGGAACATCCTTATACTCTGTTGAGGAATATTAAGACTGTCGGGGATACTTTTATACTTGCTAGGGAATATTCTTATACTCCGTTGGGGAATATTAAGACCTTTTTAGTGCTGATGGTAGACCAACTCTGCTTGGGGAGAGTGTTGCTGATTCGTTCATAGTTGCAAGTCTCAGCTGGGAGAGTTATCATTATTGTCTTACTCTGCGGGGAGTGAAAGTATCTTAGCCATATTCTTCAGCTGAATTTTCCTTGTACCTGGTGGACAAAGCAACTGCACAGTTTGGACAATTCTTATTGCCCCTGCTTCTGATACTACCAGTAATTCATCTTTCGTTTCGCATGTAAATATTTATGAGCAGCAATTAATGTCAAATGCATATATCAAAAATGAACATTGGACGTTCTTTGCAAAACAAAACAGATAAAGGAAAAACAGTTTGAAATTTCTTTGAAAATGATTTGTATTGATTTTGAAGTTTGGCCTGTAAATAGGCATTTTTTGTACAAGAGGCTGACGTCCTAGTAAGAGAACGTCGCCGAACAAAATTTACACAATTTGTGAAAAGAAAACAAAACAGCTATGTGAATAATCCCACTGGGTTCCAACTCTGTTATTGCCTTTATATCCTCGATCATCTCATCACTTTGCTACTGGTTAAAGATGAATCAGATTGATTAGTGTCGTCTGAGCTTGATAGTCGATACCGAAGTCTGGATGCAAGGTGATCCACTGAGACATAGTGTTACGCTTTAATCCCTAATTTTTGCCTGGACCGCCCTTTCGGGTTTTCAGTCCACCGGGATACCCATTTTTGCCCAAGCCGCCTTTTCAGGTTTTTGACTTGCCGGGTGTACAGATTATTTTTATTTTCATCCCTTATTTTTGCCCGAACCCTTTTGGTTCGCTGGGAAGCCCTTATTTTTGCCTAGGCCAGTCAACCTAGCGGGTCTTTGATAATGCATAGTATCTTTTTACTATGTCTGCATTGATGGGATGAGGAAGGTCGTCACCATCCATGGTGGTTAGAATCATAGCTTCGCCCGAGAAAATGTTCTTAACCACAAATGGCCCTTCATAAGTAGGGGTCCATTTGCCCCTGGGATCACTTTGAGGTAAGATAATGCGCTTGATTACCAGGTCTCCAACTTGATACTCCTGTCGTCTGACTTTCTTGTTAAATGCCTTTATCATCCTCTTTTGGTACGTTTGACCATGACAAATAGCAGTAAGTCTCCTTTCGTCGATTAGGTTTAGCTGATCAAGCCGGGTCTGAATCCAGCCATCTTCACTTAAACCTGCATCCTTCATGATCCTAAGAGAGGGTATCTGAACTTCAATGGGCAAGACTGCCTCCATGCCATAAACCAAGGAGTAGGGTGTTACCCTTGTTGACGTCCGTGCTGAGGTACGGTACCCATGAAGAGCAAACGGTAACATCTCGTGCCAGTCTTTATATGTCACTGTCATCTTCTGCACAATCTTTTTAATGTTCATATTAGCCGCTTCTACAGCCCCATTCATCTTCGGTTGGTAGGGAGAAGAGTTGTGATGCTGTATCTTGAATTGCTCGCAGAGCTCAGTGATCATCTTGTTGTTGAGATTTGTACCATTGTCCGTAATGATCCTCTCTGGTACACTGTATCGGCAGATCAAATTATGCTGAATGAACCGTGCCACGATGTTCTTGGTTACAGTAGCAAAGGAAGCTTCTTCAACCCACTTCGTAAAGTAATCAATTGCTACCAGGATGAAACGATGCCCGTTGGATGCCGTAGGTCTGATCTCGCCGATCATATCAATGCCCCACATTGCAAAAGGCCAAGGAGCTGTCAAGACGTCCACCTTTTTTGGTATCAACAAGGATGGTATGAGCCAACATGTACCGTCTCAGCCGGCGAGCAGCCCATGCCAAAGCGTAGCAAGTTCTCTTGAGCAGTGAGTATTGGGTCTCACGGTCGGTAAACTTTTTGCTAAAGCAGTAAATAGCATGCTCTTTTCGGCCAGACTTGTCATGATGTCCTAGCACCTCTTTGTATTGTCCAACACTTTTAAGTATAAGATCGACGGTCTTCCTGCAATTGGAGGCATCAGAATTGATGGCTTGGAGGTAGTATGGCCCTCTCTTCTTGAAGCAGTAGTCTATCAAACTCACCAGACACTTCGCAATCATCTTCACCTTCGTCTTCGGCTAAGTTGATCGGATTTTCGAAGTCATAACCGGCAGTAGCAGAGTCCTTACCAGTAGGAACCATAATGGATTTGGATCATGATATGTGAGTGTGTGTAAAATAGTTGTTTTGTAATATATAATTAAAAGAAAAACAAGGAGCGCAAAATTTGAAATGCAAGAACGTCCAATGCTTTTATTAATGATATATGAAAATGACACACATAAAGCCCTCACAAATGAAGCCACTGTGCCCCGGGTAAGACACCGGGCCGTAAAGTTTAAAACATTGCCTGTTACAAATTCAAAACAAGAAGTTTCATTACTGGGTAACAAAAGTAATAGGGATGAAGTCCTTTGCTGTCCAGTTGCTTGGTCTACCGTTGGTCGTAGGATAGATCCAACTGTCGAACTCAGACTCTTCTACATCATCTTCAATGGCATTCACTCCCGAGTTGCTGATGAACACGGGAGGTCTTCTGATCCGTGCGTTCTGAACAACCCTTTGAGCTTCTGCAGTGAAACCCAAACCAAACTTATTAGTCTTCTATGAAAAATCAGGGAGTTGGACCCACTTTGCACACCCACCTTTCTCAACAGCAGCCCGGGCATCCTTGAGCGAAGCCATCTTCATAGGAGAATCTTCAACAACAGTCTCAGCTGACGCCAATGTTTGGGGAACCTCTTCAAAATGCTGAAATGGGGTCTCAATGAACTCCCCATCCATCTCTACATATAGGAAAGAGTTGAGGTGGCTTACCATGTACTCTTCCTCTCCTTGTACTGTCACAATCTTCCCTTTTACTGGGTACTTCAGCTTTTGGTGGAGCGTTGAGGTTACGGACCCCGCTTTGTGGATCCATGGACGACCCAACAAACAAGAATAAGATGGCCGAATGTCCATCACATAGAATGTAGAGTTGAAGACCTGAGAACCAACCTTAATCGGAATATCAACTTCTCAGTGCACAATCCTTTTAGACCCATCAAAGGCCCTGACAACAATGTTACTTGGTTTCAGCTCCAACCCTTCACAGTCTAACCGGTCTAGAGATTTCTTAGGCAAGACGTTCAATAAGGAACCAGTATCCACCAATACATGTGTAAGAGTAGTGCCCATGCATTCAATGGAGACATGCAGGGCATCATTATGATTCTTCCCCTTAGCAGTCAAGTTGGCGTCCGAGAACCCAACCCATTATCAGCAGTTAAATTGGCCATGCAATCTGTAAACTGATCAGCTGATGTCTCTTGTGGCACGTGGGTAGTCTTCAAGAAGGTAATTAGAGCCTTGGCATGGGCTTCTGAGCATAGCAATAGTGACAACATAGAAATCTTGGACGGGGTTTTCCCCAGCTGCTCAACTACATTGTAGTTACTTTTTTTAATAATTTTCAGAATCTCTTCCATCTCTTGTTTAGAAGCTTCAACAGTAATCGTCTTCGGTGCCTCCGTCTGGGCAGGCACATCAGTGGTGATCCCTTTGCCCCGAGTGTCAGATGACTCGACGACAAGGGTAAGAATAGGAATTTGAACGGGAATAGTGGCAGGTACACTGGCAGGTGTAATAACAACAGGTCTTCGGGCCGTTGGTGGAGCAATATCAGGTGAGAAAAGTCTTCCACTGCGGGTGACTTTAGCAGGTCCAGTAATGTTGCTGACATCAGTATCAGCATCCAACTCTTGCTTAACTCCATGAAAATAAACATCAGCCCTATAGTGCGAAGGGACAACTTTATCAGAGGTATATGGGATGGGCCCCGGAACAGTGATGATCACAGGTGCGATTCTCGGAACAGATGTAATTCTAACAGGCTTCCTCGAGGGAGCCTTGGAAGAATTATCGAAAATGGTAATAATGGCAACTTCTTCAGTAGGAACGGAGGGAACAACAGTCTTCTCAAACATGATCTCTTTACTATCCATCAAGCGTTTGACACCTGATCTCAAGATAAGGCAACTATTTGGCAGTGCAGAACACATACGGCAACCTTCGTCACCTCCCGGAAATAAACCAGCTAGCAAAAGGTTCTTCTTTACAGTCATCAAAGGGGTCACAATATCATCCACAGAAACCACAAACAAGTCTTCTTCTAGAGCATTCACTCCATGCTTGGGCATGGGAGCAGTCACAACATTAGGCCTCTCGGGCGCCCCAAACTCAATCTCCTTCGCGTCAATTAAGTCCTGTATCTTATTCTTCAAAGTCCAAAAATCATCTGTATTATGTCCTGGGCTATCAGAGTGATAAGCACAGCGGGCATTAGGGTTATACCTCGGTGATGTTGTATTTGAATTCTTTGGGGCTTCCTTTAGAATCACCATATTGGTTTTCAGCAACTGTGGCAGAATTTGGGATAAGGTCATGCTGAGACGGGTGAATTTCCTTCGAGGTATCTCATCCTTCTGTTGATTGTTGTGCTGTGAAGCACCAGCAGGTTTTGAAATAACAACCGCATTAACAGCTTGGCGGTGTTCAGGTCTATTCTGTCTTCTTGCACTGTAGACAGCACTGGACTCTTTCTTAAAGGGCTTCTTCTCGGTACTCGATGAAACACCCTTCTGTATCTTCCAAGCCTTAATACTAGCCTCAATCCTTTCACCAGTCAAAATAAGCTCTGTAAACCCAGATGAAGAGCTTCCAATCAGATGGTTAAAAAATGTACCAGACAAGGTCCCTAGAAACATATCAACTAACTCCCAATCAGCCAAGGGTGGTTGCACTCTACCGGCGAGGTCCCTCCACTTCTGAGCATAATCTTTGAATCCTTCACCCGTTCCCATTGACATACCCTGGAGTTGGGTACGCGTGGGAGCGAGGTCGGAGTTGTACTGGTACTGCCTGTAGAATACAGTAGCCAAATCTTCCCAACTGCGGATACTGGCTCCGTCTAACTGATAGAACCACTCAAGCTGAGTCCCTGAGAGACTGTCTTGAAAGAAATGGATCTATAGGTTCTTATCAGCGGTGTACGGCTGAATCTTCCTCACATATGACTGGAGGTGCAGCTTCGGACAAGAAACTCTGTCATACTTAGCAAAGGCTGGTGCCTTGAATTTGTGGGGAATTACCACCCTAGATGATAGACCTAGATCACCAAAGTCCAGACCAGGCACTTTCTGAACTTCCATAGCACTCAACCGGTCTTCCAGTTGCTTGTATCTATCCTCAGCAGGAGGATACTGTTCTTTATCGAAGTCCGTCTCGTTGTCGGAGACCACAGGGCTAGGAGCCCTCCTTTCTTCTTGACTATCTTTCCTTCCAGATGAGGTGGTCAGATCAACTTCATTCTGTAGCCTATTTCCAAACCGGTGTCCCGTGTTGAACAAGATTGTCCTCTTCTTATTCTTCTTCTCTTTCAGAATCAGGGTCTTCAGATCTTGCTGACCCTTAGCTAGATTCATGAACAACTCTTGAAATTGGGCATTCTGGGCCTGGAGGGCCTTGATGGCTTGCTCAGTTGAAGGTTCAGCAGACATGATGATTGCTGAAATAAACAGCGAAGAAGATAAGAGACCTGTAATGGGTACTTGTTTATGAAGTGCATGGGATGAAATGCGTATGATTATGATTTCAAAGACAACTGGGAGATTCAAATTTGTAAACAAGAAATGAAACACCCTTTATTAGAAAAACTTTGGAATTCAAATTGTTCAACTGATGCTCTTAAGGCGTTACAAGAATGGAAATACTGAAAAGTAAATAAAAACTGGAAAAGAAATCATCAAAGGTCAATCAACGCTCCCATGGTCTCTTCTTATCAGTGCGGGCATAGTCGTTGAGAATCCGCTCGTTCTCCAACTGCCTAGTCGACTACTGGATCTTCTGCTCTTGCTCGTTGAACCTTTCTCGGTAAGAATCCTGTTCTTCCCTCAATTGCATCCAAGACCTTTTTAGTGCCCTAATGTCAGTGGGCATATAAGGATGGAGGATGGTTGGAAGAACCCCTTCCTCATTAGCAACTTCAAGAGTGACAGGCCGGACGGCTTCATATGGCATACCTAGCTTTTGGGCACGGATGCAGACCCATCTGAGATATGGCTCCATTAGCAGAGAAGTCTTTGGGCCCAGCTCATGTGGATCAGATTGGTGAACTCTATCCCAAGCCCTTATGAATCTACGACGTTGCTCGTCGCTATCCCCTTGAAAATCAAAGATGATACTAGGCATTAGCATCTCATGAGGTCCTTCTCTTCTGGCTCTTCCAAACTGACAGAGAGCTAAGCATGGGTTGTAAGAAATTCCTCCATGGGTCCCTAACAGTGGAACATTGGGGTACTCCCCACATCGATCAATAATAGTCACCTTGTCCATACCCTTGAGAGTCTAGATGATGTCATTATGAGAGAGAGACATCACCCTATAAGCCCAACCCATGCCTCCTTTGTTCTTCAACACTGACTTGGGAAGGTGCGAAATAAACCACCTTGCCAATAAGGGAGCACAACACATCAAGGTTCCCCGCTTTCGAGCAGTACGAGCATAGAGCTGATGAAGAATGTCACCCAAGAGAGTGGGTACCGGATTCCGAGAGATGAAGATCTTTATCGCATTCACATCAACAAAGGAGTCAGAGTTCGGAAACAATACCAAGCCGTATATCAGAAGAGCCAAAATATCCTCGAATGCCTTGAAGTCTAGGCTATCCCAGAAATGATTAGCCTTACCAACCAAGAACTTAGTCAGAAAGACCTTTGCTCCACTTCTAGTCTCCCAATTAGCCATTACCTCTTCTTTGGTCAAATGAAGGGCTGCAGCAATCTCTTCGGGCCTAAGCATCTTTTCCCAACCAGTAAATGGGGTCTGCTCTAGAACAGAGATATCGAGCAGCTCAGAGAACTCTTCTAAGGTGGGAACCAGCTGATAGTCTTGAAAAGTAAAACAATGGTACAGCAGATCATAGAATTGGACCAGGACACTCATCATCTGCTCGTCCAATTTAGAGGTGACCAAACTGATAAGATAACCATGTCTTCTGAGGAAGGACGTAGTATCAGGCATCTTTGCAATCAACTCTTTAAGCAAGGTGGGAACCTGGACAAAGTTGATCCGGATGGTATTCCTATGCATGGGCATCATGATGACCTACAAAACAGAACAAAGATGAATCCCTCCTGTCTTTGAAATAGGTTAGTCCAACGCAAGATGTATGTAATGTTATGATGTCATGATGTCATGATAGTAAGCACACCACAAGTATCCACAAACAGCAAACATGGTAAAGGCACACAAGTCACACAGAGAGCCCTTAGATTTCAGGCTGGCAAGGAGCTTAGGTACTACCCTCTTTCAGTTCAGTTGGTTTAAACATGTCCTAAAAATAGTAATCGGGTTCTAGAGGATCTCAATATCACTGACTATCCTCAATCAGTCATAATTCCAGTTTAGTAACCTTTTCTTGCGGCCGGAATCATCGCGAGAGTTTAGTCTCAATGAGTGTAGCATACTGCTACTGTTCTATGGCCAAATTGGTCAATTTAAAGGTTCTAAAGTCAGTTGGTGCTTAATGACCCCTTAGAAGACCCATATTCTCCTCGTTCCAACACAATGGATATCAGTATAGACTAAAGTGCCACACCAATGTAGCTACTGCTTCAACCGTATCGGTCTACGCTGTACAGTTCCCTCACAGTTTATTGCTACTTACCTAAAGGGTACCCCCAGATCCGAGTTAGGATCTATAGAACTCCGATACAAGCCCACAAATATAAATCATACAAAGCATACAATTGAAAACACAATGATCTAATCTTAAGGTATACCCCACTTATTAAACGTCCCAAGCAGAGTCGCCAGTTCTGTGATACAGTGGGAAGAGAACTGACTATTTTGGAATGCTGGTTTGCATTTTGCGTTTGTTTTTACAAAATGTCGCGGTAAGCAAGAGTCGCCATCGACTTTTATTTTATTCAACAAGGAAAGGAAAAAAAAGCACAGAAAAATTCCTTTTTCGAGATGTTTCTCGGGTCCGGGGGGCAGATTATAGAAAGGGAAGGTGTTAGCACCCTTTCTATCCGTGGTTATCCATGGGCTCTTAGGTACTTGCTCAAAGTGTTTTCAAAATTTGCTTTTCTTTGTGTTTGTGGGTTTGAAAGAAGTTTTTTGTTTGAAAGGAGTGTAAGTGCAAAAAGTTTTGTTTTGTTTTAAAAGAGAGCAAGTACTGAAGAACCATCTACCTACTCGAAAAAGGAATTAATCTGTACAAATATCCTTTAGACAATGCCATCCCACTATGAATAAGTAGGTAGCACCGTCGTTGGAGTTTTAAGGGTCAATTCGATTAAGGGACGTGGGGTCACTAAAGCAACGTTAGGACGCCTTAGCGGTAACCCTAGTGTCTTAGATCATTTTTCCGAGGCAACTGTTTCGAGGCAACTTATGAACTTTGGACAATAGGGCGACCTCTAAAAGTTCCTATACTCAATGACCACGTTCGAAGGCAACCAAGTGAGGCGTACCCTAAGAGTGCGCATGTGCGAGTGTGTTATTTCGGTTAATTTTATCTTTGTACATGTCATGGTGAGCTATGTTGATTTTAAGTTCATACATTCGATCTTGGCATGCATTCCCTATTATCAAACATCTAACAGTTTATAGATTGCAGAATTTAAATTGCGGAAATTAAATCTAAACTATTACAAGGCGTCGGGTATTTACATCACCAAAAACAACCCTTAAAATTAAAATGCGGAAAGTAAAATAAAGCGATAAAAAATATTAAAGGTCCTATTTAAAGCTATTACATTCCGGAAGCAAGTACAATAATATGAAAATATGGATTGCGTGCAAAAAAATTTGAATCGGGCGCATTTTTTTAGGGTTTTGACCCTTTTTGAAAAGAAAGCATTTTTTTTGTTATTTTTGAATTAAAAGAAATTAATTTAAGTTAATAAATAAATAAATAAGTTAATTAATTAATAAAAAGATATTTTTTGAGATATTTAAGGAAATAAAATAAAATTGATTAAAAGTTAGTAAAAACCTAATTTTTCTACATTAATTTTAATTGTTTGCAAAAATATTAAAGTTAAACCTAATTAACACTAAATTAATTAAATTAATTTATTTACAAAAATAAAGTCATGAATTTAATTTTAATAAATAAAAATATTTTTTGTATTTTTGATTTTATGAGGAAAATAAATTATTTGGTTAATTAAATAATAATGATAATAATTAAATAAAACAAATAAATAAAAAGAAAATATAAAGAGAAAAAGAAATAACCCAAAGGGGGGGGGGGGGGGGGGTTGGGCCCAGATCTGGATGTGTGACTGGCAATTCTTTGGCCCAATACAAACAAAGCCTGATTTACTTTTCTGGATTCTCCATGGCACGCTTGACTTGAGACCATGATGGTCATCACCTTTGGGCCATCAGATTTGGCCTGGAGGCCACCTGGCGCCTGGGATCTGAAGGAGTACGATGGGCTGCGCTTTGGAAATCACATGGAATCACCTGAAGAAAAACGAAACAAATGCATTGGGGGACCTGGGATTCGAACCCAGGTCCCATTGGATTTTCCGCTAACGCCTTTACCAACTCAACTACTGCACGTATTCGTTATTATAATGGATAAACAATATTATAAGAGAAAAACAAATAATATGCTGGAATAAAAAATAAAAATACGCGCAATTTGAAACAGCCAATGGGAAGAGGACGCATCATCGTCTTCTTTGTTGTAAACTGGACATTTACCTGCGGAATTTTATCCGCAACAAAATCCATGGCTTCATCCTAAAACGAGCCCTAAGCCATAAAAATGCAAACTAGGACCATATTCATGATCGTCTCTTCCTCCTGATTTCACCCATGTCCAGTATTGGCCTTAATTTTTCCTGAAACTCAAACGCCTAAAAACAAGAAACAAAAACCCTAAGTTCGGGTATTGCATTACAGGCCATGAAAACTCAATTGAATATTGCAGAATGTTTAGAAATCATGCAAGGATCAAGAATATGTCCATGGTTTGTCAAAAATATGTAAGAATGAGAGATTGCATTTTCATGTACAGGGCGGTGTTCAAGGAGACTTACAGCGTGTTTTAGGAGGCCATTAGCGTTGCTTTTGATTGCTACTGCTTCAGTGGATGGCAAGCAAGAAGTCTATGTTGAGTTTTTGTCTTGAATTGGCCTCAAACCAAGATTTCAGTTTCCAACTTTTTCAAGCTTTTTCAAGTTTTGGTTTTCCAGATTGTGCAGCCTCTAGGTCTCAAATCGTGTGCCTTTGGTTTGTATATGTATCCAGCAATGCATTAGGTCAAAGTTTGGGCTTTGAATCTTTGTGAATTGATGATTGAAGATATGATATGATCCTCCATTACAAAGCTTCCAAAAATGTCCCAAATCCAATATTTTGCGCATGATATGCCTTGATTCGAATTTGATCATGTCCATAATGATATTAAAGACCTGTATCAATCAAAAAGATTCCAATTGATTAAGATTTGGATTTATTTGAATTTAAATTGATTAAAATGAATTAATTCAATATAAATCAAATAAAATGGATAAATTAATAATTGGACACAAAACTGAAGATAGGACACGTGTGTAGTGTGACAAGATCAAATCAAGTGGAAAAAAGTGGGCCCATTTGGCAAAATTTGAAGTTTTGGGGATAGTTGACTTTTGGCAATTTTGGAAAAATGCCCAACTTCAACAATGCATAACTTCTTCAATTTTGAACTTTTGGAGGTGTTCTTAGACTTTTTATAAACCTTGATATGTCCTATAACCAACCCTTTTGGTCTCATCGTATTTTGATATTCCATGCTCAAGTTATAAGCTTTGGAAAAAAATGTGTCTTTGTTGACTTTCAAAAATGACCTATAATGTCCAAATTTGTAACTTTTTATGAGAGCATTTCTTGATCTTGGGGTGTGAAGATGGATTGTAGGAAATTGAATCCTATTCAAAATGAGCTTTATATGGGTCATTTATCATAAAATATGAGAAAGTTATGCTTGGTCAAAGTTGAGTTGACTTTTCCTACAAAACCCTAATTTAGCAACTTTTGAATCTTGATGAATCTTGAGTAATCCTTGATGAATTATGATCAACCCTTGATCAAATGATGAATTATCCTTCAAAATGATAATGTTGACAAAAAATCTTGAGGTTTGACTGTCCATAGGTCACAGTTGACTTTTGCCCTAGCACAGTCGATTTTTGGACCTCTTGAGCAATTGACTGACCAAACTTTCTCTGCAAGGCTTGAAATTTGACATGGATGATCTTGAGAACCTATTAGGACATTGGGGATCACTTGAGGTCATTTGGATGCAAGGACATTGATGCAACACAAAACCCTAATTTGAGATTGACTGCCTTAGGAGATGATTTGACTGTCCAACTCTTGAGCAATCTTGAACCATTTGGAGATTCTTCTTGTAATGTCTTGAGAAATATGGGAGGGAAAATTTTGGGGTACAACAGTCAAAATCCAAGTTAGAGGCGTTTTCAAGAATCAAGACTTGTCCTAATCGATTCCTGGACATTCACACAAGCTAGCTCGATCAAAATCACGCATCCCCAGGCTTCCAGACGCACTGTAAGTCTCACGTAACACAACTCTGTTCTTGAATTCGATTTGAATCATTCTGGCATCCATTGAACAAACTAATAGCATATTTTGAATCTACAAACCATTTGCAAGCGTTTGGTATCATTCAATTGCATTTATCTGGTTTATACAAAGAACCACCATTGTTAGGGTTCGGTTCGTGTTTTTGGGCATTTTTGTTTCAGGTGCAATTGGTTCACATAGTGGATATGGTTGTGACCGGGAGTGTGAGACGAACACAACCATGCCCTTGAAATTCATTTTTGTGGCCTGTAGCGGATTGTGGAGATGAACAAAGTTGTAGTGACGGAGCTTGATCCGTTGGTATAGGTCTTCTGTGTTTTAGCCACGGTTGGGAGGTTATGGATGATGTGTGGCATCCATCCATTGGCCAATTCAAATATTTTGCGCGTTTTTATTTTATTTTCAGGTCATAGGCTTTGATTCCACATATTATATTGTGTTATTATTGTTATAACAAATAAAGCAGCGTGCTCCAGTGGTTGCCACTCAAGGTCTTAAGGCGTTCCAACGCTGGAGGTCAGGGGTTCGATCCCTGCCTCCAGCACTTTGTATTTTCTTCATGTTTTTCAGGTGATTCAATGCATGCTCTAGCTTGCAACCTACCATGCGCCCTCATCCATCCAAATGCCAGATGGCCAAGAGCCAGATCTGGTGGCCAATGACTGGAGGTCCATCAAGAGCCAAGTCCATGCGCCCATACTGGATCACAAAAAGTCAAACGGGCTGGCCAATATTGGGCTTCAAATTGCTATCAACATCCTTCAAAAGCAGGCCCAACACTTCTTTTCTCTTTTATTTGTTTTTTTATTTAATATACTTTAATTGTTTTATTTTCTAACCAATCACAAAATTCCTTTTTTTATCAAATAAAATCACAAAAATATTTTTATTTCAATCAAATTTTAAACTTTTATTTTTCTTAATAAATTTATTAATTGATTAGTTTTTTTTAATTAGAAAATTTTAATTCATTTTTTGTAAATCATTAAAGTTAATTAGATTTAATTAGGTTTTTAACCACGAATTTAATTAATCTTATTGTCTTTCTTAAAATAACAAAAAAACAAAAAAAGATCATAATTAATTTTTTTCATTTAATTAATTTATTAATTTAATTTAGTTATTTAACTTAGGCTTAATTTCTTTCCTTAAATAAAAAACAACCAAAAAAAAAGATATTTTCTTTAACCAAAAGGGTCAAAACCCTAAAATTCACACATTCGATTTAATTTCTCGCGCGCCTTATTTATTTTTATCCAATAATGTACCTGCTTCCGGATTGTAATAGTTAAATAGGACTTTTAATTATTTCTATCGCTTTATTTATTTTTCAAAGGGTTTGTCTTTGGCGATGTAAATACCCGACGCCTTGTAATTTAAATTCCGCATTTTGTTTTCGCAAATTATAATTGCTAGATGTTTGATAATAGGGTTTGCATGACAAGACTGAATGTTAATCTTAAAATCAAAATAGATCACCCTTAACATGTGCAAAGATAAAAATAACTGAAAACGACACACTCGCACATGCGCACTCTTAGGGTACACCCCACTTGGTTGCCTTCGTACACGGTCATTGAGTATAGGTCGTTTTAGAGGTCGCCCTCTTGTCTAAAATATCATAGTCGCCTCGAAATGGTTGCCTCAGATATTGTTGCCTCAAACAAATGATCTAAGACATTAGGGTTACCGCTAAGGCATCCTAACATTGCTTTAGTGACCGTATGTCCCTCATTCGAATTGACCCTTAAACTCCAACAACGGTGCTACCTACTCACTAATAGTGGGACATCATTGTCTAAAGGAAATTAACATAGAACTATTCCTTTTTCGAGTAGGTAGATAGCTCTTAGATACTTGCTCATTCAAAAACAAAACTAATTTTTCACACTTACACTCCTTTTCGAACAAAGTTTTTTTTCAAAATACTTCATTACACTCTTGAGGACAGAAGCAAGAGTTAAATCGAAGTTTTCAAACAAAAACTTTTTTTCAAACCCACAAGCACAAAAAAAACAATTTTGAAAATGATGAGCAAGTACCTAAGAGCCCGTGGATAACTACGGATAGAAAGGGTGCTAATACCTTCCCTTTCTATAATCTACCCCGCGAACCTGAGAAATATCTCAAAAAAGGAATTTTTCTATGCTTTTTTCCTTTCCTTGTTGGATAAAATAAAATTCGGTGGCGACTCTTGCTTACCGCGACATTTTGCAAACACAAACGTAAAACACAAACCAATATTCCAAAAACAGTCAGTTCTTCCCACCGTATCACATAGAGCAACTGTATGGTTTGGACATTTCTCGTTTGCCCCTTGTGATCGGTGGGAAAGAGAACTGACTATTTTTGGAATGCTGGTTCGCGTTTTGCATTTGTTTTTGCAAAATATCGCGGTAAGCAAGAGTCGCCACCGTCTTTTATTTTATCCAACCAGGAAAGGACAAAAGCACAAAAAAATTCCTTTTTTCGAGATGTTTCTCAGGTTCGGGAGGTAGATTATAGAAAGGGAAGGTGTTAGCACCCTTTCTATCCGTGGTTATCCACGGGCTCTTAGGTACTTGCTCAAAGTGTTTTCAAAAGTTTTCTTTTCTTTGTGTTTGTGGGTTTGAAAAGAGTTTTTGTTTGAAAGGAGTGTAAGTGCGAAAAGTTTTATTTTGTTTTAAAAGGAGCAAGTACTTAAGAACCATCTACCTATTCGAAAAGGGAATTAAACTGTGCAAATGTCCTTTAGACAATGCTAGCCCACTATTGATGAGTAGGTAGCATCGTCGTTGGAGTTTAAGGGTCAATTCGATTAAGGGACGTGTGGTCACTAAAGCAATGTTAGGACGCCTTAGTGGTAACCCTAATGTCTTAGATCATTTTATCTGAGGTAACCGTTTTGAGGCAACTTATGATCTTTGGACAAGAGGGCGACCTCTAAAACTTCCTATACTCAATGACCACGTTCAAAGGCAACCAAGTGAGGTGTACCCTAAGAGTGCGCATGTGCGAGTATGTTAGTTCGGTTAATTTTATATGTACATGTCATGGGTGAGCTATGTTGATTTTAAGTTCATATATTTGATCTTGTCATGCATTCCCTATTATCAAACATCTAACAATTAATATTGTGCGGAAATTAAATTACGGGAAATTAAATCTAAACTATTACAAGGCGTCGGATATTTACATCGCCAAAAACAAACCCTTTAATTTAAATTGCGGAAAGTAAAATAAAGCGATAAATAATTAAAGTCCTAATTAAAAGATATTACATTCCGGAAGCAATTACAATATTGGAAATAAATGGATCGCGTGCAAGAAAATTAAATCGGCGTATTTTTTAGGGTTTTGACCCTTTTTGAAAGAAAGCATGTTTTTTTTGTTTTTTTTTAAATTATGGAATTAAATTAAACGAACAATTAAATTAAATTAAATAATGAAAATATTTTGGATTTTTGTTTTTTAAGGAAATAAAATAAAAATGGTTAAAAGTTATTAAAAACCTAATTCTACATTAATTTTAATTTATTGCAAAAAAATATTAAATATTAAACCTATTTAAAACTAAGTTAATTAATTAATATTTATTTACAAAAATAAAATAATGAAATTAATAATAATAATATTTTTTGTGTTTTCTGATTTTATTAGGAAAATTATTAATTAGTTAATTAACAATAAAATAATAAAACAATTTAAATAAAAGAAATATAAAAAAGGGAAAAGAAATAAACCCATAGGGGGGTGCTGGGCCCAGACTGGGAGGTTGGATTTGCAATTTGAGGCCCAAAACATTCAAGCCTGCTTTGACTTTTCCAATTCCCTATGCGCTTGTTGACTTGGACATATGATAGTCCTTCATTCCTGGCCATTGGATTTGATTTGAAGCTATTTGGCAATCATCTGGATGGAGGCTTATGGTAAGTCACGCTCCTGATGCTGCATGGAATTGCCTGAAAATAAAATGCAACAAAGTTTTGGGGGACCTGGGATTCGAACCCAGGTCCTAATAGACAATACACTAACTTGCTTGCCAACTCAACCAGCGCGTTTGTTTGTTATTAAAATACACAATGAATATTATATTGGAAACTCAACTAATATGCTGGGAAAAAAATAGTGGCGCGAGATTTGAACTGGCCAATAGGAAGAAGACACGCCTTCGTCTTCTTCGTTGAAATAACTAGGATTTTTACCTGCGGATTTTATCCGCAGCTGAATCCATGGCTGCTCTCAAAAATCATCTGTAGGCCTTGGAAACGAGTTTTAAGAACATCATTGTACTCGTCTCTTTCCACTGAACACAACCATGGTCATTATTTGTCCTGATTTTTCAGTGCGATTGGGGATGTCTCAGGGCTTGATTATGATCGCTTTGGCTTCAGTGAACGTCAGACAAGGAAGCTATGTGGAGATTTTGCTTTGAAAACGCCTCTAATATGGAGTTCGATCTCCAACTTTTCAAGGTTTTTTTCAGTTTTGGTTTTTGCCGTTTCTGCAGCTCTTAGGTCCTGTTTTTTATGTGTCTAGCTTGTGTGAGTAATAAGGAATGCATTAGGTTAAATCTTGGGCCTCCAATCCTTGTGCATTGAAGATTCAAGATATGATATGATCTCCATTAACAAAGCTTCCAAAATTATGCCAAATCCAAGATTTTGTTCACAGTAAGGCTTGATACGGACTTGATTGGGTGTATCAAGATATTTAAGACCTGTAATGATCAAAAAATATTATTCCATCAATTTTTTGGATTTTATTTGAATTAATATTGATTTAAAATGAATTAATTCAATAAAAAATAAATAAAATAGAAAAATAAATGAATGGACATGAAACTGAAGATAGGACACGTGTGTGGTGTGACAAAATCAAATCAAGTGGAAAAAAGTGGGGCCTTTTGTCAAAAATTGGAGTTTTGAGGATAGTTGACTTTTGGCAATTTTGGAAAAATGCCCAACTTCAACAATGCATAACTTCTTCAATTTTGAACTTTTAGAAGTTTTCTTGGACTCTTTAGAAACCTTGAGATGTCCTATAACCAACCATTTTGGTCTCATCTCATTTTTATATTCCATTCTCAAGTTATAAGCTTTGGCAAAAAAGGTGTTTTTGTTGACTTTCAAAATTGACCTATAATGTCCAAATTTGTAACTTTTTATGATAGCATTTCTTGATCTTGGGGTGTGAAGATGGATTGTTGGAAATTGCATCCTATTCAAAATGAGCTTTGGATGGGTCATTTCTCATAATGTATGAGAAATTTATGCTTGGTCAAAGTTGGGTTGACTTTTCCTGCAAAACCCTAATTTAGCAACTTTTGAATCTTGATGAATCTTGAGCAATCCTTGATGAATCATGATCAACCCTTGATAAAATGATGAATTATCCTTAAAAATGATAATGTTGACAAAAAATCTTGAGGTTTGACTGTTTGTAGGTCACAGTTGACTTTTGCCCTAGCATAGTCGATTTTTGGGTCTCTTGAGCAATTGACTGACCAAACTTTCTCCGCAAGGCTTGAAATTTGACATGGATGAACTTGAGAACATGTTAGGACATTGGGGATAATTTTAGGCCATTTGGATGTAAATACCTTGATGCAACACAAAACCCTAATTTTGAATTGACTGCCTTAGGAGGTGATTTGACTGTCCAACTCTTGAGCTAACTTGAGTCACTTGGAGATTATTCTTGACATGTCTTGAGAAATATGGGAGGGCAAATTTTGGGGTAAAACAGTTTCCCCTGTTCAATTTTCTTAAACCTGAGGATATAGATTGGCTTTCGAACCTTTCGTAATCTGAAGGTGGAAGATAATTGAACACTAGAGTGCCCAGAAATTTGCACTCGCATGGTGTAGTATCAGCATTGTGATGTCGGGAATGGGCTTACAGATGCCATTTGGAGATTGTTGGTAGGAGGATGGGCTTACAGATGCCATCTTCAAGAGTGTCGATCGCATAAGAGATTCCTTACCGAGAACTTGCATACCTGTTGCTGTAGAAGATTCCGCTGGGGAAACCTAACTTTTGTTGAGATTTAGGGACTTGCCTGTACTTCAAATGAGACAATGCCTCGGTTGAGTCTTAAGAACCTATCCATAATTAAATTGGAGGGAAACATCTTTATCAAGATCTAGGAACTGACTAGTTCTCAACGTAGTATACCGTTGAGGTTATAGTACTCGTCCACACCATGACGTGGGGAAACATCTTCATCAAGATCTAGGAACTGTCTGGTCTTCAACAGAGTATACCATTGAAATTAGAGAACTCGTCCACACTTTGACGGAGGAAAACATCAAGATCTAGGAACTGACTAATGCTCAACGTAGTATACCGTTGAGGTTATAGCACTCGTCCACACTATGACATAGGGAAATGTCTTCATCAAGATCTAGGAACTGTCTGGTGCTCAATGTAGTATACCGTTGAGGTTAGAGAACTCGTTCATACTATGATGGAAGAAAACATCAAGATCTAGGAACTGACTAGTGCTCAACATAGTATACCGTTGAGGTTATATCACACGTCCACACTATGACATAGGGAAACATCTTCATCAAGATCTAGGAACTGTCTGGTGCTCAACGTAGTATACCATTGAGGTTATAGCACTCGTCCACACTATGACATAGGGAAACATCTTCATCAAGATCTAGGAACTGTCTGGTGCTCAACGTAGTATACCGTTGAGGTTAGAGAACTTGTCCACACTATGACGGAGGAAACATCAAGATCTAGGAACTGACTAGTGTTCAACGTAGTATACCGTTGAAGTTATAACACTCGTCCACACTATGACGTGGGGAAACATCTTCATCAAGATCTAGGAACTGTCTGGTGCTCAACGTAGTATATCGTTAAGGTTAGAGAACTTGTCCATACTATGACGGAGGAAACATCAAGATCTAGGAATTGTCTGGTCTTCAACGTAGTATACCATTGAAATTAGAGAACTTGTCCATACTTTGACGGAGGAAAATTGTCTTCTTTGACTGGTGGTCTCTATTGACGTAGTTGAGAATTTAACTACATCTTTCCTGAAAGATAAAGGTCAGTCATATGCAATGCATGATATGAATCAAACAATGATGTTCTCAACATAAATGAGATAGTATGGTATAATGCGTATATGCATGTATCATGATTGTTGTACCCCAAAATTTTCCCTCCCATATTCTCCGAGATTTATCAAGAATCATCTTCAAATGGTTCAAGATCTCTCAAGGGTTGCACAGTCCAAATGCCTCCTAAGCCAGTCAAAATTAGGGTTTTGGTTCTTGCAAAGAATTTGAGGTTTTCAATGGCTCAATCAAGTCCCATAGGCCTATATACATTGTCAAGCATCTACATGTCAAGTTTCAAGACTCACAGGGTCAAATTGCACAGTTAAAAGCTTCATTTGCTTCATAATCAACTGCAGGGGCAAAATGGTCATTTTACAGTCAAAAGTCAGAATTTTTGGTCAACATCTTGTTTTGAGCTCAAAATCATCATTTTATCAAGTCTTGATCATGATTCCACAAGCATGACTTAAAAATCATCAAGATGCAAAAGTTTCTATTTTTGGACAGTAGAAAAGTCAACTGTACCTTGACCAAAGCATAACTTTTTCATGGTTCATCAGAAAAATCCCATCCAATTCTCATTTTGAAGGGGATGACATTTCCTACAACTCATCTTCATATTCCAAGTCCAAGAAATGCCCTCACAAAAGTTATCAATTTCTACAATATAGGTCAATTTCAAAAGTCAACAAAAATGCACTTTAAGTCAAAGACCATAACTTGAGATTGGTGAATCCAAATGACATGGGACCAAAGGCATTGGTTAGAGGACTTCAATACCTTTCCAAAATGTCCATGAACATGTTAATATGATCAAAATTGAGCAAGATATGCATTGGAGAAGTTGGGAAATTTTTGTGGATTTGCAAAAGTCAACTTTGCTCAAAACACATCATTTTTGCTAATGGGCCTCAAATTTCTTCTTGAAACATTGTCCAAGGCTTATGCACGACCCATTGAGATTAAATTGAATTATTTTCTTATTTTTATTAATTAATTGGATTTTTAATTGATTTTTAATTCATTTAATTAATTTAATTGTAGGAAAATATCAAGATATGATTTCCAAATCTTTTTGTGAAGCAAAAGTGGTCAACATATGCTGAAGATTTCGTGTGCACATCAAGGGGACCAAAATCTCCCAATTTGGCAAGGTTTTTTAATCAAAAATATGCAAAAAGATTTGATTGAAAATCAAATATGCAAACCATAATTCCATGGATCTTTGACTAAGATTTTAACCTAAATCAGTTCTATTATATATACTGCAGCTAACCATAATGCATCACACATGAAAACTCTACAAGAAAGCCATATGCAACATTGAAAAATATCAAAGAAACTTGAAAACTGAATTCTACTTTCCACGCCAATTCAAAGGCTTTTATTGTTTCCAATACATTGCTGGAGGTGTAAGGAACATATTGCAATCAAAACTAAGCCTTAAAGCTCAAGAAAGACGCAAGAACAGTCCCACGGTTTGTCAATCTTTTCCAGAATCGTAACTCTAAATTTATGCATCATTAACATGATTTGTTGGTTGCTTTGTGTTGCTTGAATCCACAGGAAGCTTTTGGCATATTTTAATTGCATTAAAACGCCCTGAAACAGAAATCACCATTGACGAATTCTAGGTTTTCCAAGCTTCCAATTTGGGGCTTTCCAGTATGAGAAAAATTAAGCTTCATAATGCCCATGGTTGAATTCGTGGAGACAAGATGAATTGAACCCAACCCTCGCGAACAATTTATGTTAATCCTAGACCTAATCGCTATTATTCCTTGTTCTGCTTTGTGGGGGTTAAAAACCCCCGCTATCTCTTTGTCTTTTTTGCAGGGAAACGAAGAAGACGGTGAGCTGGCAATGTGCAATAGGGCTATTCAAAAAACAACGCGCGTTTTGTTTGTTCTTCAGGATGTTATTTGTTTTTATATATTATAATTAATTATCACTATATTAACAAAGCATGCAGCGTGGTGTAGTGGAAGATGAGGTGGCTGTGCATCATTGGGACCTGGGTTCGATTCTCAGGTCCATCCAATATTTGTTTCATATTTTTTCTAATGTAATCATGTGCAGACGTTCAAATGCGTTCCACCATATCCCTCAAACAATCAGGCGCCAGGTGGTCACGTGCTCAAATCCAATGGCCATGAGATGTTGACTATGGTGTTCCCAGTCAACCAACGTGCAAACAGGTCAGAAAGTCAAACAGGCTTATGTGCTTATTGGGCCAGAAATTCCAGGCTCCACCTCCATTATTGGGTCAACACCCCCCCTGGTTAATTGCTTTTCTTTTTATTTTCTTTTAACTAATTATTTTCATTATTAATATTATTATTATTTAATTAACTTAATTAATTTTCATAATAAATTCAAACCATTAAAATGTAAATATTATTTATATTTATTATTTATTATTTTCACCTTTAATTATTATTTTGTAAATAAATGTAAATTAATTAATTTAGTCTTTTTATTAATTAGGTTAACTTTGACTCTTTTTTTCCACAAATATAAAATAAATTTAGAACTAGGGTTTTCTTGACTTTTAATTTCTTTTTATTTTTATTTTCATTAAAAACATAAAAAACATAAAAAATACTCTTCTTCTCTTAATTAATTAATTAATTAGTATTAGGCTTAATATTTAATTAATTGCAAAAAGGACAAAATTCAATTCTTTTCTCAAAAAGGGTCAAAACCCTAAGGACGTCCCGATTCAATTCTTTCGCGCGCATATTTATTTTCAATTTATTTATATGATCATATTTATGTATCGGTTTCCGAGGATGTAATAGTTAATTAGGATTTTATTGCTTTCTTTTATTTTCTCACATTTATTTTCAAGGGTTATGTTTTTGGCGATGTAAATACCCGACGCCTTGTAATAGCGTAGGTTTATCTTTCCGCAATTTATTTCCCGCAAATTATTAAACTGTTAATTATGCATGCAAGACTTGACTGACAAATAAAACCAACTCGTAGCTCACAAATAACATGTACAAGATAATCTTAACTGAATTTGACACACATGCACATGCCACTCCTAGGGTACACCTCACTTGGTTGCCTCGAACGTGGTCGTCAAGTATAAGGTGTTTTAGAGGTCGCCCTCCTGTCTAAAGATTCAGTTGCCTCGAAACGGTTGCCTCGGATAAAAAGGATCTAGGACATTAGGGTTACCACTAAGGCGTCCTACTATTGCTTTGGTGACCACACATTGTCCCTATAATCGAATTGACCCGAATAACTCCAACGACGGTGCTACCTGCTTCTCAATAGTGGGATAGTATTGTCTAAAGGACTCTTACACAGCCTAATTCCTTAGAGTAGGTAGATTTCTCCGGGTACTTGCTCTTTCAAAAAAAAAACAAAAATTTTTGGCACTTACACTTTCAAAAAGTTTTCAAACAAATGCTTCATACACTCTTGAGGACAGATACAAGAGTTACCTAGAAGTTTTCAAACGAAACTTTTTCAAAACCCACATACACAAGAAAAGCAAACAATTTTTGAAAACATAGTGAGCAAGTACCTAAGAGCCCGTGGATAACCACAGATAGAAAGGGTGCTAACACCTTCCATTTCTATAAATCTACCTCTCGAACCGAGAAACATTATCGAAAAGGAATTTTGCTGTGCTTTTGTCCTTTCCTTGTTGGAGAAAATAAAAGGCGGTGGCGACTCTTGCTTACCGCGACATTTCGCGAACCAGCATTTCAAAAACAATCAGTTCTATTTCCACCGATCACAGAACTGGCGACTCTGCTGGGGAATATTTTAAAAGTGAGGTGTACCTTAGGATTAGACCACTCTTATGTTTTCAATTGCTTGCTTTGTTTTCTTTAATATTATGGGCTTGCCTCGGAGTTTCATAGATCCTAACCCGGATCTGGGGAATACCCTTTAGGTAGCATAAGCTGTGAGGGACCTGTCCGGCGTAGACCGACACGGGTGAAGCAGTGGCTATGTTGGTGTGACACCTTGGTCTGTACCGATATCCCTTGTGTTGCAACGAGGAGAATATGGGTCTTCTGAGGAGTCATTAAGCACCAACCGACCTTAGAACCCTAAATTGACCCAACTTGGCCATAGAACAGTAGCAGTATGCTACACTCATTGAGGCTAAACTCTCGCGATGGTTCTGGCCGCAAGAAAAGATTGCGACGCTGGAGTTATGACCGATTGATGGTAGTCAGTGATATTGAGATCCTCTAGAACCCGGTTACTATTTTCTAGGACAGGTCTTAACCAACGAAACTGAAAGAGGGTATTACCTAAACTTCATGCTGGCCTAAACTCTAAGGGTTGTCTTGTGTGACTTGTGTGCCTTCAAACTTGAATTACTTGCATATTCTTGTTATCTGACACATGAGTTCCTTGCAGGTTTTGGTTACAGTCCTTAATCTGGGCTCATAACAGGGTTTACCCACCTCACTCCACGCATAGCATAACATCATACCATCATACCATTGCATACATCCTGCATAAGGAATAACCCATTTCAAGGATCTCAAGGGTCTGTGATGCAGGTCATGATGAACCAACTGTCTAGCAAGGGGCAAAGGGGATTTATTTTCCTCTAGCCAAGGTTGATGACTTGAGTCAGGGGCTATGACCCACTCGATATGGTGAGCCTTGACTCTTGAAGAAGGACTCTCAACAATATGCAGTTCCTTCAATCAAGCTACAAATTTAAATGCTAACAATTTTCTTGTTTACCCCGCGAGATCCTTGGAAACATTGCATGCATACATACATATCATTGCATTACAGGTACCCGTGTCACAAGTCACTTACCTTCTTCGCTGTTTATTTCAGCAATGGCTTCCCAACAAGACAACCGGGATCTCCATGATCAAGAGACTCGGTTCAGGGAAATCCTCCTAAACCTATCCAAGGGGCAGGAAGAGTTGAGAACACTCCTCATAGGGACATTGGTCAGGAACAGTTCTGAGGACGATAAGGACGAACGGCTGAAACGTCTGCAAGATGAGGTGGATGCAATGAGAGCCCAGATGCTGGGGCAGATAACTCTCATTCAAAACTTAGCCCAAAGACAGGAAGAGCTCAGGGTCCTCGTCAACGAGTTGCTTCAAAATAACCAAGTGAGGCCGACGACTAGGGTTGAAGATCAAGCCATCATTTAACCACCTTTGGGGCAAAAAGACAAAGGAAAAGCTCCTCAGTTTGCTTCAGGGTCACTAGTCCAGCATCAACCTCGCCAGCAGCAACAGGGTAATTGGCGTAAGCGAAATACGACTGGAAGACATTTCTTGGAGACTGATATACCATCATCTCTCATACTGAGACGCTTGTTGGAGGTCAAGCTGATTGCTTTAAAGGATCCTCCCCGGAAGCTCAACACAGCCTCCATAAAGTACAATCCTGATGAAAGGTGTGCCTACCATTCTGACAGTCCTGGACATGACACCGACGACTGTTGGAGCTTGAAGAACAAGATCCAGGACTTGATCGACGGAAGGGTGCTGGAGTTCATGCCGGGTGGTAAAATGAAAATCTTCTGCTGAGAATCTTCCATCTGAGATGACTAGTTCAAACTAAGAAACTTTTGTTCATTTGAATGTTCAAGTTGTATTTTTATTTTCTTATTCAAACATTTATTCATGTCAAACTTTGTTATTTCATTAATGCATTACACGTGTCTGTTTTGAAGTAATTATGTTCACTATGCTTAAAACTGTTTTCATATTTTTTGTGATGTTCAATTCTCAATTACAAATTCTAAGCCTCTTGAGGGAGGATGACGAAAATGATACCACGATCTTTACAGTATGCTTTTGAATAGACCCCGCTGATGAGGTACAGGCATTGTTTCAAATCCTAAACACTGGAGTTATAAGGAAGATAATCCCTCGTCAACCCCTCTGAGCCAAAGAAGTAGGAGTTTTTTTTCTTTTCACAAAAAATTAAAACCCTTAATTATAACCTGGGGCAGGGTAGTTCTCTCAGTTGATCCAGGTGCACAATGAACGACACCAAAGAAGTCCTTCCGAGATAAAAAGACAGTGATGGTTCCAAGTAATCATAAAGACATGCAGTCATTATCTCTCAGAAATAAAAGCCCATTAAGTCAAAACCTATGAAGGAGACTTACAAAACTGGGGCATCCCGCTGACTGTAATCACAAAAGAAGCAGTTCAGGCAAAAAACAGGGATAATAAAAATAAAAAAAAGAGGTCCTATAAACCCTCGACAAAAAAAAAGACTGCCTATTCAAAATAAACTGTCAATACCCGAACCATCATTGGAATATCAGGACAAAGACTCAAACAAGGTCTAACGCACGATCAGCTGAGTTTAGGTTTGAAGAACATCATGAAGAATGGGTGGGTACAAATATAATTTGAGCCTTTATCCTTTGTTTCTTAAACTGTGAACCAGGCCACGTTATAACCCTTAAAAGTCCTAGCTGAAGCGTGGGTTAGTTCGAAAGCATACTGTTACGAAAGGTATCCTGACTCCTTAAGGCTCGCTGTAAAATCTTGAGTCGACATCACATTTTACAAAATTTGCTTGTTTTATTGAAAACTGCATTTTCAAAAACTTCGAGACAGACATAAGCTTTGCATTCTTGAAATAACATTGTGTGCATATGATTATTTGTTCAAGCAGCATAGAAATTCGCACGACGAATATCTAGTGAACAAAAAACCTTCTCAATAAAAAGGATCACCTCAAGTGGAAAAACACTTCCAATCAAGGGGCACGGCATGATTATTGTCCATCATCTGGGGCAGTCAAGTCAAGATTCAAGGAATCTCTCAAAATGCCAAATAGCCAGGGGCAAATATCCATCTGAATCAATTGGGGCATTGGACATGAATTCCATCAACGAATCTTGCATGGTCAGACATTTGCTGGTAGTATGGCAACGTAACACTACTGACAGTGACAACTCCCTACACTCTGAGAGCGTGGACATAGTCAAAAAAGTACTACGCATAATCCAAGACCCGCTAGGTTGACTGGCCTAGGCAAAAATAAGGGCTTCCCGGCGAACCAAAAGGGTTCAGGCAAAAATTAGGGATAAAAATGAAAAATCTGTACACCCGGCAAGTCGAAAACCTGAAAAGGTGGCTTGGGCAAAAATGGGTATCTCGGTGGACTGAAAACCCGAAAGGGCGGTCCAGGTAAAAGTTAGGGATCACAGCGTACGACTATGTCCCGACATCTCGTCACTTGCCTACCAGAAGAAGATTTTTCAAATCGGCAGCTATCAAGCACCTCCTAGGTACCTTCTCCCACGGAAGCTGGGGCAATTAGAACTGTCCGAAATGTATAAGCTGCTCTGTCCTCCAGGTACCAAAGCAAGTTCAGCTGAAGAATTTGACCAAGATACCTTCACTCCCTGCAGAGTAAGACAGGATTCAACCATGCTCTCTCCCCAAGCAGAGTTGGTCTCCCATCAGCCCCGAAAAGGCACAGTATCCCTAGCAAGTCAGCAATACTCTCCCCCGAGCAGAGTTAGCCTACTGTCAGCCCTAAGGAAGTTGGGTATCCCTAGAAGATCTCAATATTCCCCAGCGGAGTATACAGATGTTCCTAAGCAAGCATCTCCGGCAGTCTTAATATTCCTCGACGGAAATATAAGATTGTTCCCCGGCGGAATACCAGACACCCCAGTGGAACCATTCCCCAGTACAGTCCAAAGTTTCCCCATGAGAGTTGAATCATCCTCCCCAGTAGATTCTGGAAGCTTATCCCCAGTAGATTCTGGAAGCTTACCCCCAGTAGAGTCTGGAAGCTTATCACCTGCAGAGTGCAAATATCTCTCCCTGACCATGTTCAAAGGTTATTCCCCACCAGGGCCTATGACTGGGTTATCCTCAGCTAATTACCACGGAAAGATCGTCCTCGGCGAAGTTCTTCCTATCCCCAGCGGAGTTCATCGAATTCCCTAACAAAATTTATCAACAGGAATCCCTAGCGGAGTTATCATTAAAATCTCAGTGAAGTATCTCTTCCCACAGAGTAATTCCCCGCAGAGTAATCTCTCCAACAAGTTTATTCCCCAACGGAGTCATCTTCTCCTACCGGTTTATTCTTGCAACCATAATCCCCAGCGGAAATGAAGAACTCTACTCTTCAGCATCAGCCCAGGATTCAACTTCCCGGCATTCGTCAAGGATTTATTTTCCCAGACGAAAATACATTCATAAACATCACATTGTCATACATCATGATACGTGCATATACACATCATACGACATAATCCCACTTATTCCTGAAGACATCATGCATTTCATACATCATGACATTGCATACAACTGATGTTTTGCCTTTTCAGGAAAAAGGTCAATCCAAAGATGATTACTATCAACTGTCGCAACTCCATATTCGATACCTGTATCTAGCCAGGGCATATCTGTGAGAGATTGGTTGTGGATTCGATACCTGTATCTAGCCAGGGCATATCTGCATGAAGATTTTGAAGTTCCAGATTCAATACCTGTATCTAGCCAGGGCATATTTGTGGGTGACTAATTCCAGATTCGATACCTGTATCTAGCCAGGGCATATCTGTGAGCGATTGATTGTAGATCTATACCTGAAACCAGACAGGAAAGTTATCTACATTAAAGAGATTTCAGAGATAGCTTAGAGATGCTCCAGACTCGGATGCTATTCTATCGCTTATTCAAAGTTTCTTCCCAGAAATGGCTTAGAGATGCTCCAGACCCGGATCTATTCTATCGCTTATTCAAAGTTTCTTCCCAGAAATGGCTTAGAGATGCTCCAGATCCGGATGCTGTTCTTTTGCTTATTCAAAGTTTCTTCTCAGAGATAGCTTAGAAATGCTCCAGATATGGATGCTATTCTTTTGCTTATTCAGAGTTTCCTTTCGGAGATAGCTCGGAAATGCTCCAGATATGGATGCTATTCTTTTGCTTATTCAGAGTTTCCTTTCAGAGATAGCTTAGAGATGCTCCAGATATGGACGCTATTCTTTTGCTTATTCAGAGTTTCCTTTCGGAGATAGCTTGGAAATGCTCCAGATATGGACGCCATTCTTTTGCTTATTCAGAGTTTCCTTTCAGAGATAGCTTGGAAATGCTCCAGATATGGATGCTATTCTTTTGCTTATTCAGATTTCCTTTCAGATATAGCTTAGAGATGCTCCTGACCCGGATGTTATTTTACTGCTTATTCAGATTTCTCTCCAGAGATGGCTTAGAGATGCTCCGGACCCGGATGCTATTCTATCGCTTATTCAGAGTTTCTTCCCAGAAATGGCTTAGAGATGCTCCAGATATGGATGCTATTCTTTTGCTTATTCAAAGTTTCTTCTCAGAGATAGCTTAGAGATGCTCCAGATATGGACGCTATTCTTTTGCTTATTCAGAGTTTCCTTTCGGAGATAGCTTGGAAATGCTCCAGATATGGATTCTATTCTTTTGCTTATTCAGATTTCTTTTCAGATATAGCTTAGAGATGCTCCTGACCCGGATGTTATTCTACTGCTTATTCAAATTTCTCTCCAGAGATAGCTTGGAAATGCTCCAGATATGGATGTTATTCTTTTACTTATTCAGATTTCCTTTCAGATATAGCTTAGAGATGCTCCTGACCCGGATGTTATTCTATTGCTTATTCAGATTTCTCTCCAGAGATAGCTTAGAGATGCTCCAGATCCGGAGGCTATTCTATTGCTTATTCCAGATTCATTCAAAAGATAGTCTAAATACGGTCCAGGTTCGGATGACATTCTGTCACTCACTCAGACACAGTATGGATATACCCCAGACACGGCGGTCATTCTACTACTCGTTCAGACGTCAGCAATTAGATATAGACTAGATATGCTCCAGACACGGAAGCTATTCTATTTCTTATTCAGATTCAACTATCCATTACATTTCCAAATGGCATCTATAAGCCCATTCCCGACAAGATTCTGTCACATCTCCAGATGGCATCTATAAGCCCATCCTCCTATCCATCATATCTCCAAATGGCATCTGTAAGCCCATTCCCGACATCACATTGCTGATACTCCACTATACGAGTGCAAATTTTTGGGCACTCTAGTGTTCAATCATCTTCCACCTTCGGATCACGAAAGGCACGCAAGCCAATCTACATCCTCAGGTTTAAGAAGATTGAACCGGGGCAACTGTTGTACCCCAAAATTTTCCCTACCATATTCTCCGAGATTTATCAAGAATCATCTTCAAATGGTTCAAGATCTCTCAAGGGTTGCACAGTCCAAATGCCTCATAAGCCAGTCAAAATTAGGGTTTTGGTTCTTGCAAAGAATTTGAGGTTTTCAATGGCTCAATCAAGTCCCATAGGCCTATATACATTGTCAAGCATCTACATGTCAAGTTTCAAGACTCACAGGGTCAAATTGCACAGTCAAAAGCTTCATTTGCTTCACAATCAACTGCAGGGGCAAAATGGTCATTTTATAGTCAAAAGTCAGAATTTTTGGTCAACATCTTGTTTTGAGCTCACAATCATCATTTTATCAAGTCTTTATCATGATTCCACAAGCATGACTCAAAAATCATCAAGATGCAAAAGTTTCTATTTTTGGACAGTAGAAAAGTCAATTGTACCTTGACCAAAGCATAACTTTTTCATGGTTCATCAGAAAAATCCCATCCAATGCTCATTTTGAAGGGGATGACATTTCCTACAACTCATCTTCATATTCCAAGTCCAAGAATTCCCTCACAAAAAGTTATCAATTTCTACATTATAGGTCAATTTCAAAAGTCAACAAAAATGCACTTTAAGTCAAAGACCATAACTTGAGATTGGTGAATCCAAATGACATGGGACAAAAGGCATTGGTTAGAGGACTACAATACCTTTCCAAAATGTCTAAGAACATGTTCATATGATCAAAATTGAGCAATATATGCATTGGAGAAGTTGGGAAATTTTTGTGGATTTGCAAAAGTCAACTTTGCTCAAAACACATCATTTTTGCTAATGGGCCTGAAATTTCTTCTTGAAACATTGTCCAAGGCTTATGCACGACCCATTGAGATTAAATTGAATTATTTTCTTATTTTTATTAATTAATTGGATTTTTAATTGATTTTTAATTCATTTAATTAATTTAATTGTAGGAAAATATCAAGATATGATTTCCAAATCTTTTTGTGAAGCAAAAGTGGTCAACATATGCTGAAGATTTCGTGTGCACATCAAGGGGACCAAAATCTCCAAATTTGGCAAGGTTTTTCAATCAAAAATATGCAAAAAGATTTGATTGAAAATCAAATATGCAAACCATAATTCCATGGATCTTTGACCAAGATTTTAACCTAAATCAGTTCTATTATATATACTGAAGCTAACCCTAATGCATCACACGTGAAAACTCTGCAAGAAAGCCATATGCAACATTGAAAAATATCAAAGAAACTTGAAAACTGAATTCTACTTTCCACGCCAATTCAAAGCCTTTTATTGTTTCCAATACATTGCTGGAGGTGTAAGGAACATATTGCAATCAAAACTAAGCCTTAAAGCTCAAGAAAGACGCAAGAACAGTCCCACGGTTTGTCAATCTTTTCCAGAATCGTAACTCTAAATTTATGCATCATTAACATGATTTGTTGGTTGCTTTGTGTTGCTTGAATCCACAGGAAGCTTTTGGCATATTTTAATTGCATTAAAACGCCCTGAAACAGAAATCACCATTGACGAATTCTAGGTTTTCCAAGCTTCCAATTTGGGGCTTTCCAGTATGAGAAAAATTAAGCTTCATAATGCCCATGGTTGAATTCGTGGAGACAAGACGAATTGAACCCAACCCTCGCGGACAATTTATGTTAATCCTAGACCTAATCGCTATTATTCCTTGTTCTGCTTTGTGGGGGTTAAAAACCCCCGCTATCTCTTTGTCTTTTTTTGCAGGGAAACGAAGAAGACGGTGAGTTGGCAATGTGCAATAGGGCTATTCAAAAAACAGCGCGCATTTTGTTTGTTCTTCAGGATGTTATTTGTTTTTATATATTATAATTAATTATCACTATATTAACAAAGCATGCAGCGTGGTGTAGTGGAAGATGAGGTGGTTGTGCATCATTGGGACCTGGGTTCGATTCCCAGGTCCATCCAATATTTGTTTCATATTTTTTCTAATGTAATCATGTGCAGACGTTCAAATGCGTTCCACCATATCCCTCAAACAATCAGGCGCCAGGTGGTCACGTGCTCAAATCCAATGGCCATGAGATGTTGACTATGGTGTTCCCAGTCAACCAACGTGCAAACAGGTCAGAAAGTCAAACAGGCTTATGTGCTTATTGGGCCAGAAATTCCAGGCTCCACCTCCATTATTGGGTCAACACCCCCCCTGGTTAATTGCTTTTCTTTTTATTTTCTTTTAACTAATTATTTTCATTATTAATATTATTATTATTTAATTAACTTAATTAATTTTCATAATAAATTCAGACCATTAAAATGTAAATATTATTTATATTTATTATTTATTATTTTCACCTTTAATTATTATTTTGTAAATAAATGTAAATTAATTAATTTAGTCTTTTTATTAATTAGGTTAACTTTGACTTATTTTTTTCACAAATATAAAATAAATTTAGAACTAGGGTTTTCTTGACTTTTAATTTCTTTTTATTTTTATTTTCATTAAAAACATAAAAAACATAAAAAATACTCTTCTTCTTTTAATTAATTAATTAATTAGTATTAGGCTTAATATTTAATTAATTGCAAAAAGGACAAAATTCAATTCTTTTCTCAAAAAGGGTCAAAACCCTAAGGACGTCCCGATTCAATTCTTTCGCGCGCATATTTATTTTCAATTTATTTATATGATCATATTTATGTATCTGTTTCCGAGGATGTAATAGTTAATTAGGATTTTATCGCTTTCTTTTATTTTCTCGCATTTATTTTCAAGGGTTATGTTTTTGGCGATGTAAATACCTGACGCCTTGTAATAGCGTAGGTTTATCTTTCCGCAATTTATTTCCCGCAAATTATTAAACTGTTAATTATGCATGCAAGACTTGACTGACAAATAAAACCAACTCGTAGCTCACAAATAACATGTACAAGATAATCTTAACTGAATTTGACACACATGCACATGCCACTCCTAGGGTACGCCTCACTTGGTTGCCTCGAACGTGGTCGTCAAGTATAGGGTGTTTTAGAGGTCGCCCTCCTGTCTAAAGATCCAGTTGCCTCGAAACGGTTGCCTCGGATAAAAAGGATCTAGGACATTAGGGTTACCGCTAAGGCGTCCTACTATTGCTTTGGTGACCATATATTGTCCCTATAATCGAATTGACCCAAATAACTCCAACGACGGTGCTACCTGCTTCTCAATAGTGGGATAGTATTGTCTAAAGGACTCTTACACAACCTAATTCCTTAGAGTAGGTAGATTTCTCCTGGGTACTTGCTCTTTCAAAAAAAAAACAACTTTTCGCACTTACACTTTCAAAAAGTTTTCAAACAAATGCTTCATACACTCTTGAGGACAGATACAAGAGTTACCTAGAAGTTTTCAAACGAAACTTTTTCAAAACCCACATACACAAGAAAAGCAAACAATTTTTGAAAACATAGTGAGCAAATACCTAAGAGCTCGTGGATAACCACGGATAGAAAGGGTGCTAACACCTTCCCTTTCTATAAATCTACCTCCCGAACCGAGAAACATTCTCGAAAAGGAATTTTGCTGTGCTTTTGTCCTTTCCTTGTTGGAGAAAATAAAAGACGGTGGCGACTCTTGCTTACCGCGACATTTCGCGAACCAGCATTTTAAAAACAGTCAGTTCTATTTCCACCGATCACAATGATGTATGAAAAGGTGATGTTTTAGCTGGGGAAAATAAATCCCGGAGCTGCTGGAGAATATAGTTGGATTCTTCGTTTCCGTTAGGGATGATGAACGAAGATGATAAACTTACAGGAGAGTATAAATCTGTTGGGGAATAAACTGATGAAGAGATTACTCCGAGGGGAATTACTCTGTGGGGAAGAGATGCTCTACTGAGGATTTTAACGATAAACTCCGCTGGGGATTATGCTGATAACCTCCGTTGGGGATTTCAACGATAAACTCCACTGGGGATGGATTACCGTTGCTGGTGATATCAAATCTGTTGAGGATTGAATTCCTACTTGAGAAAGGAAAGAACTTTGCTGAGGATGATCTTTCAGTTGCAACTTGCTAGGGATAATCCTGTTAGACTCTTGTGGGGATACTCCTCTGAATTTGCCTTGGGAGATTTATTTTGTACTTTGCAGGGGATAAGCTTCCAGAGTCTACTGGGGATGATGATTCAACTCCGTTGGGATAGCTTTTTAGACTGTGCTGGGAAAATGGCTCCGCTGGGGTATCTTGTATTCCGTCGGGGAACATTCTTATACTCCATTGAGGAATATTAAGACTGTCGGGGATGCTCTTATACTTGCTGGAGAATATTCTGATACTCCACTGGGGAATATTAAGACCTTCTGGGGATACCAAACCTTTTTAGGGCTGATGGTAGACTAACTCTGCTTGGGGAGAGTGTTGCTGATTTGTACATAACTGCAAGTCTCAGCTGGGAGAGCTACCATACTCTATGGGGAGTGAAGGTATCTTGGTCATATCCTTCAGCTGAATCTATCTTGGTACCTGGTGGACAGAGCAACTATACAGTTTAGACAATTCTTATTGCCCCTGTTTCTGATATTACCAGTAGTTCGTCCTTTGTTTCGCATGTAAATATTTATGATCAGCAATTAATGTCAAGTGCATATATCAAAAAGGAACTTTGGACGTTCTTTGCAAAACAAAACAGATAAAGGAAAAAGAAATTTGTCTGAAAATGAATTTGTATTAATTTTGAAGTTTGGCCTGTAAATAGGCGTTTTTATACAAGAGGCTGACGTCCCAGTAAGAGAACGTCGCCGAACAAATAGAATTTACACAATTTTGTAAAAAGAAAACAAAACAACTATGTGAATAATCCCACTGGGTTCCAACTCTGCTATTGCCTTTATGTCCTCAAGCATCTCATCACTTTGCTACTGGTTGAAGGTAGATCAGATTGATTAGTGCAGTCTGAGCTTGATAGTCGATACCGAAGTCTGGATACAAGGTGATCCAATGAGACATAGTATTACGCTTCGATCCCTAATTTTTGCCTGGACCTCCCTTTCGGGTTTTCAGTCCACCGGGATACCCTTTTTTGCCCAAGCTGCCTTTTCAGGTTTTCGACTTGCCGGGTGTACAGATTTTTTTATTTTCATCCCTTATTTTTGCCCGAACAATTTTGGTTCGCCGGGAAGCCCTTATTTTTGCCTAGGCCAGTCAACCTAGCGGGTCTTTGATTATGCGTAGTATCTTTTCACTATGTCTGCATTGATGGGGTGAGGAAGGTCGTCATCATCCATGGTGGTTAGAATCATAGCTCCGCCTGAGAAAATGTTCTTAACTACAAATGGCCCTTCGTAAGTAGGGGTCCATTTGCCCCTGGGATCACCTTGAGGTAAGATAATGCGCTTGATTACCAGGTCCCCAACTTGATACTCTTGTCGTCTAACTTTCTTGTTAAATGCCTTGATCATCCGTTTTTGGTACGTCTGACCATGACAAATAGCAATAAGTCTCTTTTCGTCGATTAGGTTCAGTTGATCAAGCCGGGTCTGAATCCAGTCATCTTCGCTCAAACCTGCATCTTTCATGATTCAAAGAGAGGGTATATGAACTTCAATAGGCAAGACTACCTCCATGCCATATACCAAGGAATAGGGTGTTGCCCCTGTTGACGTTCGTACTGAGGTACGATACCCATGGAGAGCGAATGGTAACATCTCATGCCAATCTTTGTATGTCACTGTCATCTTCTGCACAATCTTCTTAATGTTCTTATTAGCCGCTTCTACAGCCCCATTCATCTTCAGCCGGTAGGGAGAAGAGTTATGATGCTGTATCTTGAATTGCTCGCAGAGCTCAGTGATCATCTTGTTGTTAAGATTGGTACCATTGTCCGTAATGATCCTCTCTGGTACACCGTATCGACAGATCAGATGGTGCCGAAGAATCGTGCCACGACGTTCTTGGTTACTGTAGCAAAGGAAGCTGCTTCAACCCACTTCGTAAAGTAATCGATTGCCACCAGGATGAAACGATGCCCGTTAGATGTTGTAGGTATGATCTCGCCGATCATATCAATGCCCCACATTGCAAAAGGCCAAGGAGCTGTCAAGACGTTCAGAGGAACTGGAGGTATGTGCACCTTATCAGCATAAACTTGGCACTTATGGAATGTCCGAGAATGCTGATAACAGTCGGATTCCATTGTGGACCAATAATATCCTGCCCGAAGGATTTTCTTTGCCATAGTATGTCCACTGGAATGAGTTCTGAAAGTGCCTTCATGTAGATCTGCCATGATCCTTTCTGCTTCATTCTTATCCACACAACGCAGTAAGGTTGAATCATGGTTACGCTTGTAAAGAATGTCATTGCTGATGAAGAACTTCGCCGCGAACCTCCTCAGAAACTTCTTGTCATTAACAGATGCACCCTCGGGTATTCCTGAGCCTCGAGATACCTTTTTACTTCGTGATACCAGGGCTTCTCTGTTACCTCTTCAGTCTCAAGGTCACAGCAATGTGCAGGTTCATCCAATTTCTCAATGATAATCCGGGGAGCTTCGTTATCCCAATTGACCTTGAACATAGAAGACATCGTAGCCAACGCGTCCGCCAACTGATTCTCCTCTCTAGGGAAGTGTTCAAAGGTTATCTCCTCGAAATGGGGAAGCAACGTCAATACATACTCCCTGTAAGGAATAAGATTTGGGTGTTTCGTATCCCACTCGCATTTGATCTGACTGATCACGAGAGCGGAATCTCCGAAGACACTCAGAAGCTTAATCCTTAGGTCAATTGCAGCTCGAAGACCCATGATGCACGCTTCATACTCTGCCATGTTGTTGGTGCAGTTGAAACATAGTCGGGCAGTAAATGGAGTATGAGAGCCTTTAGGAGATATGATCATGGCGCCGATGCCATTACCCAAAGCGTTTGAAGCTCCATCAAATTACATAGACCATCGGGATCCCTCCTCGGGTCCTTCATCCGGTCCAGGTGTCTCACAATCAGTTACCAACATGATATTCTCATCCGAGAATTCAAAGTTCATAGACTGGTAATCATCCACTGCCTGATGTGCCAAATGGTCTGCCAATACGCTTCCCTTGATTGCTTTTTGAGTCATGTACTGGATGTCATACTTAGTCAAGATCATCTGCCATCTTGCTATTCTTCCGGACAAGGCAGGCTTCTCGAAGATATACTTGATGGGATCCATCTTTGATATCAACAAAGTAGTGTGAGTCAACATATACTGTCTCAACCAGCGAGCAGCCCATGCCAAAGCGCAGCAAGTTTTCTCGAGCAGTGAGTATCGGGTCTCACAGTCGGTAAACTTTTTGCTAAGGTAGTAAATTGCATGCTCTTTTTGGCCAGACTCGTCATGCTGCCCCAGCACACACCCCATTGAGTTATCGAGCACTGTCAAGTATAAGATCAAAGGTCTCCCTTCGACTGGTGGCATCAGGATGGGTGGCTCTTGGAGATACTCTTTGATCCTTTCGAAGGCGGCCTGGCATTCATTGTTCCAACGTACTACTTGATCTTTCTTCAGCAGCTTGAAGATTGGCTCACAAGTAGCAGTCAGGTGTGAGATGAATCGGGCAATGTAATTCAGTCGTCCCAGGAAACCTCTGACTTCTTTCTCTGTTCTGGGAGCTGGCATCTCCTGTATGGCTTTCACTTTTGCAGGGTCAACTTGAATACCTTTGTCGCTCACGACGAAACCTAGCAGTTTACCAGACCTCACCCCGAAGGTGCACTTGTTCGGGTTTAACCTCAGCTTGTACAACTTCAACCTGTCAAACAGCTTCTGTAGATGGTAAAGGTGTTCCTCCTCGGTCTGGGACCTTGCAATCATATCATCGACGTATACTTCAATCTCATGATGGATCATGTCATGAAACAAAGCAACCATGGCACGCTGATATGTTGCCCCAACATTCTTCAATCCAAAAGGCATGACCTTGTAGCAAAAGGTGCCCCACTGAGTAACAAAGGTGGTCTTCTCCATGTCTTCGGGAGCCATTTTGATCTGATTATAACCGGAGAACCCATCCATAAAGGAGAATACCTTGTGCTGAGCGGTATTGTCAACCAGAACGTCGATATGAGGTAGAGGGAAATCATCCTTGGGGCTTGCCCTGTTCAAATCCCTGTAGTCAACACACATTCGGACCTTACCATCTTTCTTCGGCACGGGAACCACATTGGCCACCCACTGAGGGTAAGAAGTAACTGCTAGAAAACCGGCGTCAAACTGTTTCATAACTTCAGCCTTGATTTTCTCATACATCTCTGGGCGCATTCGGCGGACCTTCTGTTTTACGGGAGGACAGTCTTCCTTGGTAGGCAGGCGATGAACCACAATATCAGTATCCAAACCAGGCATATCTTTGTAAGACCAGGCAAAGATCTCAACGTAGTCACGCAGCATCTAAATCAACCGTTGTTTCACACTAAGCTCCAGATTTGCACCGATCCTGACTTCCTTCTTATTTGTCTCTGTACCCAGATTCACTAATTCTACCGGCTCTTCATGTGGCTGAATAGCCCTTTCTTCCTGGAGTAGCAGTCTTGCAAGTTCACCAGGCACTTCGCAATCATCTTCACCTTCGTCTTCGGCTAAGTTGATCGGATTTTCGAAGTCATAACTGGCAGTAGCAGAGTCGTCACCAGTGAGATCCAGAGTGGATGTGGACCTGTATATGTGAGTGTGTGTAAAATAGCTGTTTTTCAATATATAATAAAGAAAAACAAGGAGCGCAAAATTTGAAATGCAAGAACATCCAATGCTTTTATTAATGATATATGAAAATGACACACAAAATCCCTCACAAATGAAGCCACAGTGCCCCGGGTAAGACACCGGGCCATAAAGTTTAAAACATTGTCTATTACATATTCAAAACAAAAAGTTTCATTACTGGGTGATAACTGAAATGGGCATAGAATCCTTCGATGTCCAGTTGCTTAATCCACCGTTGGTCGTAGGGTAGATCCAACTGTCGATATCAAACTCTTCATCATCCTCACCCCCAATAGCATTTACCCCTGCATCTTGTGTAGGCTTATCTGGTGCTCCAAACTCAATCTCCTTCGCATCGATCAAATCCTGGACCTTGCTCTTCAAAACCCAACAATCATATGTATTATGCCCCGAGCTATCAGAGTGAAAAGCACAGCGGGCATTAGGGTTATACCTCGGTGATATGGTATTCGGATTCTTTGGGGTTTCCTTTAGAACCACCAGATTAGTCTTCAGTAACTGTGGTAGAATCTGAGATAAAGTCATGCTGAGACGGGTGAATTGCCTTTGAGGTCTCTCGTTCTTCTGTTGATTGTTGTGCTGAAGAGCACCAGCAGGTTTTGAAATAACAACCGCATTGACAGCTTGGCGGTGTTCAGGTCTATTTTGTCTTCTCGAACTGTAGACAACACTAGACTCTTTCTTAAATGGCTTCTTCTCGGTGCTTGATGAAGCACCCTTTTGTATCTTACCAGCCTTAATACCAGCCTCAATCCTCTCACCGGTCAAAATAAGCTTTGTAAACCCAGACGAAGAGATTCCAATTAGATGGTTGAAAAATGGACCAGACAGGGTCCCCAGAAACATATCAACAAGTTCCCGATCAGCTAAGGGTGGTTGTACTCTTCCGGCGAGGTCTCTCCACTTTTGAGCATAATCTTTGAATCCTTCACCCGTTCCTATTGACATACCCTGGAGTTGGGTACGCGTAGGAGCGAGGTCGGAGTTGTACTGATACTTCCTGTAGAATGCAGTAGCCAAATCTTCCCAGTTGCGGATACTGGTTCCGTCTAACTGATAGAACCACTCAAGATGAGTCCCTGAGAGACTGTCTTGAAAGAAATGGATCCATAGGTTCTTATCAGCAGTGTAAGGCTGGATCTTCCTCACATATGACCGAAGGTGCAGCTTCGGACAAGAAACTCCGTCATACTTAGCAAAGGCTGGTGCCTTGAATTTATGGGGAATCACTACCCCAGATGATAGACCTAGATCTCCGAAGTCCAGACCAGGTACCTTTTGAACCTCCATAGCGCTCAACTGATCCTCCAGTTGCTTGTATCTATCCTCAGCCGGAGGATATTGTTCTTCATCGTAGTCTGTCTCGTTGTTGGAGACCACAGGGCTAGGAGCCCTCCTTTCTTGTGGACTATCTTTCCCTCCAGATGAGGTGGTCAGATCAACTTCATTATGTAGCCTATTTCCAAACTTGTGCCCTGTGTTAAACAGGATGGTCCTCTTCTTCTTCTTCTTCTTCTCTTTCAGAATCAGGGTCTTCAGGTCCTGCTGACCCTTAGCTAGATTCATGAACAACTCTTGAAATTGGGCATTCTGGGCCTGGAGGGCCTTGATAGCTTGCTCAGTTGAAGGTTCAGTAGACATGATGATCGCTGAAATAAACAGCGAAGAAGATAAGAGACCTGTAAAGGGTACCTGTTTATGAAGTGTATGGGATGAAATGCGTATGATTTATGATTTCAAAGACAATCGGGATTCAAATTTGTAAACAAGAAAGGAAACACACTTTATTAGATAAACTGGTAATTCAAATTGTTCAACAAATTCCCCTTAAGGCGTTACAAGAATGGAAATACTGAAAATGTAAACAAAAACTGGAAAGGAAATCCTCAAAGTCCCATCAATGCTCCCATGGTCTCTTCTTATCAGTGCGGACATAGTCGTTGAGAATCTGCTCGTTCTCTAACTGTCTAGTCAACCTCTGGATCTTCCGCTCTTGTTCATTGAGTTTCTCTCGGTAAGAATCCCGTTCCTCCCTCAATTGCATCCAAGATCTCTTCAGTGCCCCAATATCAGTGGGCATATAAGGATGGAGAATGGTTGGAAGAACCCCTTCTTCATTAGCAAGTTCAAGAGTGACAGGCCGGACAGCTTCATATGGCATACCTAGCTTCTGGGCACGGATGCAGACCCATCTGAGATATGGCTCCATTGGCAGAGAAGTCTTTGGGCCCAGCTCATGTGGATCAGATTGATGAACTCTATCCCAAGCCCTTATGAATCTGCGACGCTGTTCGTCGCTATCCCCTTGAAAGTCAAAGATGATATGAGGCATTAGCATCTCATGAGGTCCTTCTCTTATGGCTCTTCCAAACTGACGGAGAGCTAAGCATGGGTTGTAAGAAATTCCTCCATGGGTTCCTAGCAGTGGAACATTGGGGTACTCCCCACAGCGATCAATGATAGTCACCTCATCCATACCTTTGAGAGTCCAGATAATGTCATTATGCGAGAGAGAGACATCACTCTATAAGCCCAGCCCATTCCTTCTTTGTTCTTCAGTACTGACTTAGGGAGGTGCAAAATAAACCACCTCGACAATAAAGGAGCACAACACATCAAGGTTCCCCGCTTTCGGGCAGTACGAGCATAGAGCTGATGAAGAATGTCACCCAAGAGAGTGGGTACAAGGTTCTGAGAGATGAATATCTTTATCGCATTCACATCAACAAAAGTGTCAGGATTCGGAAACAAAACCAAACCATATATCAGAAGAGCCAGAATATCCTCGAACGCCTTAAAGTCTAGGCTATCCCAGAAGTAGTTAGCCTTGCCAACCAAGAACTTAGTCAGAAAACCTTTAGCTCCACTCATAGTCTCCCAATTAGCCATTACCTCCTCTTTGGTCAAATGAAGGGTTGCAGCAATTTCTTCAGGCCTAAGGGTCTTTTCCCACCCAGTAAATGGAGTCTGCTCCAGAATAGAGATATCGAGCAGCTCAGAGAACTCTTCTAGGGTAGGAACCAGCTGGAAGTCCTGGAAAGTAAAACAATGGTACATCGGATCATAGAACTGTACTAGGACACTCATCATCTGCTCGTCCAATTTGGAGGTGACCAAACTGAGAAGAGAACCATGCCTCCTAATGAAGGAAGTAGTGTCAGGCATCTTGGCAACCAACTCTTTAAGCAAGTTAGGGACTTGTACAAAGTTGATCCGGATGGTATTCTTACGCATAGGCATCTTGATGACCTACAAAACAGAGCAAAGATGAAACCCTCTTGTCTTTGAAATAGGTAAGTCCTTATGCAAGATGTATGCAATGTTATGATGTTATGATGTCATGATAATAAGCACACCACAAGTATCCACAAATAGAAAACATGGTAAAGGCACACAAGTCACACTGAGAGCCCTTAGATTTCAGGCTGGCATGGAGCTTAGGTACTACCCTCTTTCAGTTCAGTTGGTTTAAACATGTCCTAAAAATAGTAACCGGGATCTAGAGGATCTCAATATCACTGACTACCCTCAATCGGTCATAATTCCAGTTTAGCAACCTTTTCTTGCGGCCGGAATCATCGCGAGAGTTTAGTCTCAATGAGTGTAGCATACTGCTACTGTTCTATGACCAAGTTGGTCAATTTAAGGTTCTAAGGTCAGCTGGTGCTTAATGACCCCTTAGAAGACCCATATTCTCCTCGTTCCAACACAAGGGATATCGGTACAGACTAAAGTGCCACACCAATGTAGCTACTGCTTCAATCGTGTCGGTCTACGCCGGACAGTTCCCTCACAGTTTATTGCTACTTACCTAAAGGGTATGCCCAGATCCGAGTTAGGATCTATAGATCTCCGATACAAGCCCACAAATATAAATCATACAAAGCATACAATTGAAAACACAATGATCTAATCCTAAGGTACACCTCACTTATACCCTCCCCAGCAGAGTCGCCAGTTCTGTGATCGGTGGGAAAGAGAACTGACTGTTTTTGGAATGCTGGTTCGCGTTTTGCATTTGTTTTTGCAAAATGTCGCGGTAAGCAAGAGTCGCCACCGTCTTTTATTTTATCCAACCAGGAAAGGACAAAAGCACAGAAAAATTCCTTTTTTCGAGATGTTTCTCGGGTTCGGGAGGTAGATTATAGAAAGGGAAGGTGTTAACACCCTTTCTATTAGTGGTTATCCACGGGCTCTTAGGTACTTGCTCAAAGTGTTTTCAAAAGTTTGCTTTTCTTTGTGTTTGTGGGTTTGAAAAGTGTTTTTGTTTGAAAGGAGTGTAAGTGCGAAAAGTTTTATTTTGTTTTAAAAGGAGCAAGTACTTAAGAACCATCTACCTATTCGAAAAGGGAATTAAACTGTGCAAATGTCCTTTAGACAATGTTAGCCCACTATTGATGAGTAGGTAGCATCGTCGTTGGAGTTTAAGGATCAATTCGATTAAGGGACGTGTGGTCACTAAAGCAATGTTAGGACGCCTTAGTGGTAACCCTAATGTCTTAGATCATTTTATCTGAGGCAACCGTTTCGAGGCAACTTATGATCTTTAGACAAGAGGGCGACCTCTAAAACTTCCTATACTCAATGACCACGTTCGAAGGCAACCAAGTGAGGTGTACGCTAAGAGTGCGCATGTGCGAGTGTGTTAGTTCGGTTAATTTTATCTATACATGTCATGGGTGAGCTATGTTGATTTTAAGTTCATACATTTGATCTTGTCATGTATTCCCTATTATCAAACATGTAACAATTAATATTGTGCGGAAATTAAATTGCGGGAAATTAAATCTAAACTATTACAAGGCGTCGGGTATTTACATCGCCAAAAACAAACCCTTTAATTTAAATTGCGGAAAGTAAAATAAAGCGATAAATAATTAAAGTCCTAATTAAAAGCTATTACATTCCGGAAGCAATTACAATATTGGAAATAAATGGATCGCGTGCAAGAAAATTAAATCGGCGTATTTTTTAGGGTTTTGACCCTTTTTGAAAGAAAGCATGTTTTTTTTGTTTTTTTTGAAACTATGGAATTAAATTAAACGAACAATTAAATTAAATTAAATAATGAAAATATTTTGGATTTTTGTTTTTTAAGGAAATAAAATAAAAATGGTTAAAAGTTATTAAAAACCTAATTCTACATTAATTTTAATTTATTGCAAAAAAAATATTAAATGTTAAACCTATTTAAAACTAAGTTAATTAATTAATATTTATTTACAAAAATAAAATAATGAAATTAATAATAATAATATTTTTTGTGTTTTCTGATTTTATTAGGAAAATTATTAATTAGTTAATTAACAATAAAATAATAAAACAATTTAAATAAAAGAAATATAAAAAATGGAAAAGAAATAAACCCATAGGGGGGTGCTGGGCCCAGACTGGGAAGTTGGATTTGCAATTTGAGGCCCAAAACGTTCAAGCCTGCTTTGACTTTTCCAGTTCCCTATGCGCTTGTTGACTTGGACATATGATAGTCCTTCATTCCTGGCCATTGGATTTGATCTGAAGTTATTTGGCAATCATCTGGATGGAGGCTTATGGTAAGTCACGCTCCTGATGCTTCATGGAATTGCCTGAAAATAAAATGCAACAAAGTTTTGGGGGACCTAGGATTCGAACCCAGGTCCCAATAGACAATACACTAACCTGCTTGCCAACTCAACCAGCGCGTTTGTTTGTTATTAAAATACACAATGAATATTATATTGGAAACTCAACTAATATGCTGAAAATAAAAAAAAAGTGGCGCGAGATTTGAACTGGCCAATAGGAAGAAGACACGCCTTCGTCTTCTTCGTTGAAATAACCAGGATTTTTACCTGCGGATTTTATCCGTAGCTGAATCCATGGCTGCCATCAAAAATCATCTGTAGGCCTTGGAAACGAGTTTTAAGAACATCATTGTACTCGTCTCTTTCCACTGAACACAACCATGGTCATTATTTGTCCTGATTTTCCAGTGCGATTGGGGATGTCTCAGGGCTTGATTCTGATCGCTTTGGCTTCAGTGAACGTCAGGCGAGGAAGCTATGTGGAGATTTTGCTTTGAAAACGCCTCCAATATGGATTTCGATCTCCAACTTTTCAAGGTTTTTTTCAGTTTTGTTTTTTGCCGTTTCTGCAGCTCTTAGGTCCTGTTTTTGATGTGTCGAGCTTGTGTGAGTAATAAGGAATGCATAGGTTAAATCTTGGGCCTCCAATCCTTGTGCATTGAAGATTCAAGATATGATATGATCTCCATTAACAAAGCTTCCAAAATTATGCCAAATCCAAGATTTTGTTCACAATAAGGCTTGATACGAACTTGATTGGGTGTATCATGATATTTAAGACCTGTAATGATCAAAAAATATTATTCCATCAATTTTTTGGATTTTATTTGAATTAATATTGATTTAAAATGAATTAATTCAATAAAAATTAAATAAAATAGAAAAATAAATGAATGGACATGAAACTGAAGATAGGACATGTGTGTGGTGTGACAAAATCAAATCAAGTGGAAAAAAGTGGTCCCTTTTGTCAAAAATTGGAGTTTTGAGGATAGTTGACTTTTGGCAATTTTGCAAAAATGCCCAACTTCAACAATGCATAACTTCTTCCATTTTGAACTTTTGGAAGTGTTCTTGGACTCTTTAGAAACCTTGATATGTCCTCTAACCAACCATTTTGGTCTCATCTCATTTTGATATTCCATGCTCAAGTTATAAGCTTTGGCAAAAAAGGTGTTTTTGTTGACTTTCAAAAATGACCTATAATGTCCAAATTTGTAACTTTTTATGAGTGTATTTATTGATATTGGGGTGTGAATATGGATTGTCGAAAATATCATCCTCTTCAAAATGAGCTTTGGATGGGTCATTTCTCATAAAGTATGAGAAAGTTATGCTTGGTCAAAGTTGAGTTGACTTTTCCTACAAAACCCTAATTTAGCAACTTTTGAATCTTGATGAATCTTGATGAATCTTGAGCAATCCTTGATGAATCATGATCAACCCTTAATCAAATGATGAATTATCCTTAAAAATGAGAATGTTGACAAAAAATCTTGAGGTTTGACTGTTTGTAGGTCACAGTTGACTTTTGCCCTAGCACAGTCGATTTTTGGGTCTCTTGAGCAATTGACTGACCAAACTTTCTCCGCAAGGCTTGAAATTTGACATGGATGAACTTGAGAACATGTTAGGACATTGGGGATAATTTTAGGCCATTTGGATGTAAATACCTTGATGCAACACAAAACCCTAATTTTGAATTGACTGCCTTAGGATGTGATTTGACTGTCCAACTCTTGAGCTAACTTGAGTCACTTGGAGATTATTCTTGACATGTCTTGAGAAATATGGGAGGGAAAATTTTGGGGTACAACACTCCTGTTTCTGATATTACAAGTAATCGTCTTTTATTTCGCATGTAAATATTCATGAGCAGCAATTAATGTCAAATGCATATATCAAAAATGAACATTGGACGTTCTCGCAAAACCAAACAGAAAAAGGAAAACAGTTTGAAATTTCTTTGTAAAAATGACTTGTATTGACTTTGAAGTTAGCCTGTAAATAGGCATTTTTGTACAAGAGGCTGACGTCCTAGTAAGAGAACGCCGCCGCACAATATAGTTTATACAATTTGTGAAAAACAAAGAAAAATAGATATGTGAACAATCCCATTGGGCTCCAACTCTGCTATTGCCTTTATGTCCTCGAGCATCTCATCACTTTGCTACTTGGTTGAAGGTGGATCAGATTCTTTGGTGCCGTCCTAGCTTGATAGTCGATACCGAAGTCTGGTTACAAGGTGATCCAATGAGACATAGTGTTACGCTTTGATCCCTAATTTTTTCCTGGACCGCCCTTTCGGGTTTTCAGTCCACCGGGATACCCTTTTTTTCCCAAGTCGCCTTTTCAGGTTTTCGACTTGCCGGGTGTACATATTTTTCATTTTCATCCCTTATTTTTGCCCGAACCCATTTGGTTCGCCAGGAAGCCCTTATTTTTGCCTAGGCCAGTCGATCTAGCGGGTCTTTGATTAGGCGTAGTATTTTTTCACTATGTCTGCATTGACGGGATGAGGAAGGTCGTCACCATCCATGGTGGTTAAAATCATAGCTCCTCCTGAGAAAATGTTCTTAACCATAAATGACCCTTCGTACGTAGGGGTCCATTTTCCCCTGGGATCACCTTGTAGCAGTATGATGCGCTTGATCACCAGATCCCCAACTTGATACTCTTGTCATTTAACTTTATTGTTAAATGCCTTGATCATCCGTTTTTGATACGTTTGACCATGACAAATAGCAGTAAGTCTCTTTTCATTGATTAAATTCAGCTGATCAAGCCGGGTCTGAATCCAGTCATCTTCGCTCAAACTTGCGTCCTTCATAATCCGAAGAGAGGGTATCTGAACTTTAATGGGCAAGACGGACTCCATGCCATATACCAAGGAATAGGGTGTTGCCCCTGTTGACGTTCGCGCTGAGGTACGGTACCCATGAAGAGCAAAAGGTAACATCTCGTGCAAATCTTTGTATGTCACCGTCATCTTCTGCACAATCTTCTTGATGTTCTTATTAGCCGCTTTAACATCCCCATTGATCTTCGGCTGGTAAGGAGAAGAGTTGTGATGTTGTATCTTGAACTGCTTGCAGAGCTCGGTGATCATTGTATTGTTGAGATTTGTACCATTGTCCGTAATAATCCTCTCTGGTACACCGTTTCGACAAATCAAATTGTTCCGAATGAACCGTGCCATGACGTTCTTGGTTACTGTAGCAAAGGAAGCTGCTTCAACCCACTTTGTAAAGTAATCAATCGCTACCAAGATGAAATGATGCTTGTTGGATGCAGTAGGTCTGATCTCACCAATCATATCAATGCCCCACATTGCGAAAGGCCAAGGAGCTGTCAAGATGTTCAGAGGAACTGGAGGTATGTGCACCTTATCAGCATAGACTTGGCACTTATGACAGGTCCGAGAATGCTGATAACAGTCGGCTTCCATAGTAGACCAATAATATCCTGCCCGGAGGATTTTCTTTGCCATGGTATGTCCACTGGAATCAGTTCCAAAAGTACCTTCATGTAACTCTACCATAATTCTTTCTGCTCCGTTCTTATCCACACATTGCAGCAAGGTTGAATCATGGTTACGCTTGTAAAGGATACCATTACTGATGAAGAACTTCGCCGCGAACCTCATCAGAAACTTTTTATCATTAACAGATGCACCCTCAGGGTATTCTTGAGCCTCAAGATACCTCTTTACCTCGTGAAACCAGGGTTTATCTGTTACTTCCTCAGTCTCAATGTCACAGCAATGCGCAGGTTTGTCCAACCTCTCAATGGTAATCTGGGGAGCCTCATTATCCTTTTTGACCTTGAACATAGAAGACATCGTAGCTAAAGCGTCCGCCAACTGATTCTCCTCTCTAGGGAAGTGTTCAAAGGTTATCTCCTCGAAGTGTGGAAGCAAAGTCAACACATACTTCTTGTAAGGAATAAGATTTGGGTGTTTCGTATCCCACTCGCCTTTGATCTGGCTGATCACGAGAGCAGAATCTCCTAACACACTCAGAAATTTTATCCTTAGGTCAATGGTTGCTCGAAGACCCATGATGCATGCTTCATACTCCGCCATATTGTTGGTGCAGTTAAAACATAGTCGGGCGGTGAACGGAGTATGAGAGCCTTCAGAAGATATGATCACGGTGCCAATGTCATTACCCAAAGCGTTTGAAGCTCCATCGAAACACATAGACCATCGGGATCCTTCCTCAGGTCCTTCATCTGGTCCAGGTGTTTCACAGTTGGTCACTAACATGATGTTCTCATCCGGGAATTCAAAGTTCATAGACTGGTAATCGTCCACTGCCTGATGTGCCAAATGATCTGCCAACACACTTCCCTTAATTTCCTTTTGGGTCGTGTATTGGATGTCGTATTCAGTCAAGATCATCTGCCATCTCGCTATTCTTCCGGACAAGGCAGGCTTTTCAAAGATATACTTGATTGGATCCATCTTTGATATCAACAGAGTAGTGTGAGTCAGCATATACTGTCTCAGCCGGCGAGCAGCCCATGCCAAAGTGCAACAAGTTTTCTCAAGCAACGAGTATCGGGTCTCGCAGTCGGTAAACTTTTTGCTAAGGTAGTAAATAGCATGCTCTTTTTGTCCAGACTCGTCATGCTGCCCCAACACACACCCCATCGAATTATCGAGTACTGTCAAGTATAAGATCAAAGGTCTTCCTTCAACTGGAGGCATCAGAATAGGTGGTTCTTGGAGATATTCCTTGATCCTTTCGAAAGCGGAATGACATTCATCGTTCCATCTTACCACTTGATCTTTCTTCAGTAACTTGAAGATTGGATCACAAGTAGCATTCAGGTGTGAGATGAATCGGGCAATGTAGTTCAGATGTCCCAAAAAGCCTCTGACTTATTTTTCTGTTCGGGGAGCTGGCATTTCCTGTATAGCCTTCACCTTTGCGGGATCCACTTGAATACCTTTATCACTAACGACGAAACCTAGCAGCTTACCAGATCTCACCCCGAAGGTGCACTTGTTCAGATTTAGCCTCACCTTGTACAACTTCAACCTGTCAAATAGCTTTTGAAGATGGTAGAGGTGTTCTTCTTCAGTCTGAGACCTTACAATCATGTCATCAACGTATACCTCAATCTTATAGTGAATCATGTCATGGAACAAAGTGACCATGGGGCGATGATACGTTGCCCCAACATTCTTCAATCCAAAAGGCATGACTTTGTAGCAAAAGGTACCCCACTACGTAACAAAAGTTGTCTTTTCCATATCTTCGGGAGCCATCTTAATCTGATTATAACCGGAGAAACCATCCATAAAGGAGAAGACCTTATGCTGTGTGGTGTTGTCAACCAGAACGTCGATATGAGGCAGAGGGAAATCATCCTTGGGGCTTGCCCTGTTCAGATCCCTATAGTCAACACACATCCGAACCTTACCATCCTTTTTCGGCACCGGAACCACGTTGGCCACCCACTGTGGGTAAGAAGTAACTGCTAGAAAACCGGCGTCAAACTGTTTCATAACCTCAGCCTTGATTTTATCAGACATCTCTGGGTGCATTCGGCGAACTTTCTGTTTCACTGGAGGACAGTCTTCCTTGGTGGGCAAGGGTGAACCACGATATCAGTATCCAAACCAGGCATATCTTTATAAGACCAGGAAAAGATCTCAACATAATCATACAACATTTGAATCAACCGTTGCTTAACACTAGACTCCAAATTTGCACCGATCTTGACCTCTTTCTTGTCTACTTTTGTACCCAGATTTACTGTTTCCACTGGCTCTTCATGCGGCTGTATAACCCTCTCTTCCTGAAGTAACAGTCTAGCAAGTTCCCCAGGCACTTCGCAATCATCCTCACCTTCGTCCTCGACTTGGTTGATCGGACTTTCAAAGTCATAACTGGCAGTAGCATAGTCGTTATCAGTGGGATCCAGAGTGGATGTGGACCTGTATATGTGAGTGTGTGTAAGACAAATAGTTGTTTTGCAAGATAGAAAATAAAAACAAGGAGCGCAAAATTCGTAATGCAAGAAAACATCCAATGCTTTTATTAATGATATATGGAAATGAAAAATATTAAGCCCTCACAAACAAAGCCACGGTGCCTCGGGTAAGACACCGGGTCGTAAAGTTTTAAAATTGTCTATTACAAACTCAAAACAAAAGTCTGATTACTGTGTAATAAAAGAAATAGGCACGAAGTCTTTTTCTGTCCAATTGCTTAATCCGCCGTTAGTAGTCGGGTAAATCCAGATGTCAAACTCAGACTCTTCATTATCATCTTCAATCGCATGCACTTCCGGATTAGTGATACGCAGGGGAGGTCTTCCAATTTGTGCACGCCGAACTGCCCTTTGAGCTTCTGCAGTAAAACCCAAACCAAACTTATCAGTCTTGTGTGCAAAGTCAGGTAGTTGACCCCAATTCGCACACCCACCATTTTCAATAACAGCCCGAGCATCCTTGAGGGAAGCCATCTTCATTGGAGGATCTACAACAACAGTTTCAGTCGACGCCAGAGTCTGGGGGACTTCTTCAAAGTTTTGACATGGGGTTTCAATGAACTCCCCGTCCATTTCCACATACCGAAAAGAGTTAAGGTGGCTCACCATGTACTCTTCTTCTCCTCGGACTGTAATAATTTTCCCCTTCACTGGGTATTTCAACATCTGGTGGAGCGTAGAAGTTACTGCCCCAGCTTTATGGATCCACGGGCGACCCAACAAACAAGAATAAGATGGTTGAATGTCCATCACATAGAATATAGACACGAAAGTATGAGAACCGACCTTAATAGGAACATCCACCTCTCCATGCACCATCCTTTTGGACCCGTCAAAGGCCCTAACCATAATATTGCTTGACTTCAGCACCAACCCTTTGCAGTCTAACCGGTCTAATGCTTTCTTGGGTAAAACATTCAACAAGGACCCAGTGTCCACCAGCACGTGAGCTAGAGCAGTCCCCCTGCACTCGATTGAAACATGCAGAGCGTCATTGTGATTCTTTCCTTTGGCAGTCAGATCTGTGTCGGAGAAAACCAAATCGTTGTCCGCTGTCAAACTAGCCACACAGTCCTTGAACTGGTCAGCGGATGTCTCCTGCGGCACATGCGCAGTTTTCAGGAAAGCAATCAGGGCCTTAGCATGGGCTTCTGAGCACAGCAATAAAGACAACATAGAGATCTTCGACGGGGTTTGCCCCAGCTGTTCGACTACGTTGTAGTCGCTTTTCTTGATGATCTTTAAAATTTCATCTATCTCCTGTCTAGAGGCTTCAATAGTAATCTTCTTTGGCGCCTCCGTCTAGGCAGGCTCATCGCAGATCCCCTTGCCCCGAGCGTCAGATGACTCAGTGACAGGGGTAAGGATTGGAACATGAACAGGGACGGTAGCAGATGTACTGGCAGGTGTAATAACAACAGGCTTCTGAACAGTTGGTGGGGAGATCTCAGGAGAGAAAAGTCTTCTGCTTCGGGTGACTTTGCTAGACCCAACAATATTGCTGATGTCAGTATTAGCCTCTTCAACCTTCAAGTCTTGTTTAATCCCATGATAATACACATCGGCCCCATAATGCCACGGGACAGCCTTGTCTGACGTGTAAGGGATAGGTCCAAGAATAGTAATAATCAATGGAGCAATTCTCGGAACATATGTAATTCTAACAGGCTTTCTCGAGGAAGCCTTGGAAGAATTTGCGGAAATGGTGATTATGGAAACATCTTCAACAGGAATCAATGGAACCAAAGTTTTCTCGAACAAGATTTCTTTGTTATCCATCAGGCGTTGAACACCTGACTTCAATAGATGGCAACAAGTAGGTAGGATGGAACACAGGTGGCAACCTTCGCCACAACCGGAAATAAATCGGCCAATAATAAGTTCTTCTTCACAGTCATCAATGGAGCAGAAATGTCTTCTACGGAAGTCACAAACGAGTCATCATCCACAACATTCACTCCGTGCTTGGGCATAGGAGCAGTCATGACATTAGGCTTTTCCAGCGCTTCGAACTCAATCTCCTTAGCATCAATCAGATCCTGCACCCTATTCTTCAAAGCCCAACAATTATTGGTATCATGCTCTGGGCTATCGGAGTGATAAGCACAGCGGGCGTTCGGATTATACAGTTGTGATGTGGTGTTGGGATTCTTTGGAGCCTCCTTCAGAATCACCAAGTTGGTCTTCAACAATTACGGCAGAATTTGAGATAGAGTCATGTTGAGCCGAGTATATTTTCTTTGCGGCCTCTCTACTCTTTTCTGATTGTTGCGTTGTGGGGCAACAATTGGTCTTGAAATTACCACCGTATTAACTGCTTGGCGGCGTTCGGGTCGATTTTGGCTCCTCAAGCTGTAAACTGCACTAGACTCCTTTTTGAAAGGCTTCTTCTCTGTACTTGACGACGCACCTTTCTGTATCTTGCCGCTCTTGATACCGGCTTTAACTCTCTCCCCATTCATGATCAATTCAGTGAACCCAGACGATGAACTACTGATCAAATGATTGAAGTATGGTGTTGTACCCCAAAATTTGCCCTCCCATTTTTCACAAGAAATCACAACCCTAGGGTTTTCTCAGATTTTCAAGATTGGCTCAGGAATCAATCAGACAAACTTTTCTTTGGCAGTAGATCAAGAATTAGGGTTTCTCTCGCATTTCTCAGAAGAAACTGAATTTTCAGAAATTCAATTAACTGTCACATGTTTTCATGCTTTTTTAAATTTACTGAAAGGTTATTGGTTGTTCTCAAGGCCTGATTATCTGGGACAAGGAATGAGGGCTGAGACTGTCATTTGGAACATTCAGTTTTTGTCTGATCCAGGTTAACCAGATAACATGCGTCTATTAAGACATTTGCTTTATTAATGGAATGAAACATTTGCTTGTTTATTGGAATGCACAGTGCGTATTTTGATTGGAATGCTGTTGCAAGGTTATGAGATTAGAGTTTTTTTGGATTACTTGGAATTTAAGTTATCTATATTGGAAATATTGGAATGCAGTTTCAGTTATTTTAATCAGGAATCTTAAAGAATCAGTGAAGACTTGAGGAGAGAATTGCAAGATATTGACAGTAGAAGATTTTTTTGGATATCAGATTGCCTCACAAAGATTTTTCATTTATTTCAGATATTGATACAAAAATAATTTATTCAAATGTTGTAGGTTTTACAGCTTATAGTATTTGAAAAAAATAAATTATTACAATTAATGGAAAATCTATCTAAGTTAAAAATCTAAGCCTAAGCTTCCATTGCTCCCATGCTCGCCATAAAGAATTTCTTGCTTCCTCTGCTTTGTCACCGTCCAATTTACGCTCACATGAAATAAAGACAAAAAAGGACTAGCACAGTTGATTGAGCATTAAGCAAGAATTTTCAAACAAGAAGAAAGAAAAAAATTTCATCATTAAAGTTTGCTGTTTAGAATCAGTGTTTTATTTTTCATCACGTTTTTATTTTTCTCTTTGCAAATCACAAGAAGATTTCTCTTCTTGGTTCACAAAGAGAAAAATAAAAAAATGCAAAAGAAGAATGCAAAAGCAAAAATTATTCAAATGCAAAGCACAAGGCAAACTGAAACATGCTGTCCAAACAACACAAACAAGGCGCCAAACTGTACAAAGCAAGTTACAAAGCAACCAAACAGCATGGCAAACTAAAAATTGCAGCAAACTCAGCATTGCAAGCAAAATAAATTTGTTCAAATGCAAATAAGGCCAAACTGGATGCAAACTGAACCAAGGCAACTAAACAATGCAGCAGGGCAAGTACAATGCAACAAGCAACTAAGCAAAATAACAGGCAAAAGGTACAAAGCATGGCGAACCAAATCACAAGCAAAAGGCTTGTCATAGCTTATCATCATTTTCCAAGAAATAAGGCAAACTTTTCAGAAAAAGCAGAAAAAAGCAAATTGCTTTATCATGGAGAGAGGAGAGAAAGGAGAGATATCACCTTTTTGGTGAGAGTGTACAGTTTGGCTAAAAATCTGTCACAAGCAACTAGATATAAGACTATCAAGCTGGAAGAAAAGGCAACAAGCACATTTTGTCAAAACTGCAACAAATCACAAAAAACCTATGAGCAGTTCAAACACACAGTCAAAACTACAACAAATCACAAAAACCTATGAGTAGTTCAAACCACAGCCCAACCTGCATAACAGTTAAAATCACAACCTGCAAACTGCAACAAATAGCAAAAACCAGCTGCAAAACATACCAAAAAAAAAACCTGCACAACTCTCCCAAACCTGTTAGCAGAACCAGCCTTCTAACCAAAGTTAAGAAAACCTGTTATCAAACTTCCAAACCTGTGCAAACATTGCACAAACCACAAAATTGCATAACAAGTTTCAAACATCACCAAAACCTGTACAAAAATTCCCAAACCTTGTGAACCAACTCATAAAACAAAAATCACACAACCAGCATAACCATTGTCCAAACCTGTTAGCAGTTCAAAAATCACAACCTGCAAACTGCAACAAACAGCCAAACCTGCAAACTGTAAAGCCTACCAAACTGCACAGAACTCCCAAAAAAAGCATAACAGTTTTCAAACAGGGCCAACAACCACTAAACCTGAAAAAGCCCAACTAAACAACAACTTCCAAACCTGTGCAAACATTGCGCAAATAACCCAAAACTGTATAACAGTTTCAAACCTCAAACCTGTTAACAAATCACAGTTTCCAACAATACCAAACTACAATCACCATCAACCAACTTTCATTTTGAAAATAAGTTTCAGAAACAGCAAACCAACAAATCAAAGTTTTAGAACTACAATCATCATCAACATCAACTACCAATAATCAAAACTCAGTTCAACAATAATCATCATCAAGGTTTCAGCATCATCATTGTCAATCATTAACCAACAAACAAAGTTTCAACAAAAACTACCAACAATAACAAAGTTTCAGAAAGTATCATCATCAAAGGAAAGAAATCACCGGAAGCTTGTGCCTCGCCGTCATCATCTCTTCCCCTGCCTCCGGCCACCACATGAACGCCATCAGTCCAACCTCTTTCCTCTTCTCTTCACAGAGAAAGTCTCACAGGTATGACCATTTCGTACCCCTTTGCTGCATCTCAGGCATACAATACCATAGGTTAAACAAACTAAACATGAACAAAACATGTGAATCTAACTGAAAAATGTTAAATCAAAAGGAGACCGAACTATACCGTTAATCAAAGCCATTGATCGTTAGGAGAAGGTGAGAGAGGGAGAGAGTGTTCCGGCAACCATAGGGGAGGGGAAGATCAGTGAGGACGAGCGTTGAGTGAGATGAAGAGGGAACGAAGGCAAACGGTGCCGCTGTGAAGATGTTCACAAACCCTAATCAGAAAACCCTAACCAAATGAACAAAGCTTAAGCATTGGGCCAGTTCCGTACCCAAGCCATTAAGCTCATACATAATTACTGGCTCGTACCCCCCTCCTTGCTGACATTAGTTCTTTTTTTATTTTGTTTGGGCCTAACCTCCACAAATCCTAAGCCCGTTTTCAACTTGTTTAATTTACTTTTTTTTAATAAACTCATAAAACTCAATACCTTTTTTTATATATATCAAATTAAATTAATATTTTAGTTAATTTTCTTTTTCTTCTTTTAATTTATCTTTTTATTTCTTTTGTTAAAAAATATACTAATAATATATTAAAACCTTATTTTGGCAAATTACTTTGATTTTCTTAAATTAGTCTTATTTTATTCTTTTATTAATTAATCTTGTTTCATTTGATAAAATACCAAAAAAAACATTTAATTAATTTAATTAATTTTGCTTTCTTTAAACCTTTCTTTTTTTTATTGATTAATAAAAGTACAAAATAATAGAGATTTTGTTTGATTAAATTTTCTTTCTTTAAAGCTTTTCCCTTTTAAAATTAATAAAATACAAAAGAAAGAATAATAATAATGTTTAATCTTTTAGAATAGATTTTATTTATCTCTTTTTAATAAATACATGTATTTCATAATTTATTGATTTTCTTTATTTCATAATTTGTTATAGCTTTATATTGAATCGCGATAATTCGATTTGGTTGTAATATTTGGACTTTGCTATTCTTATGAGATTCATCCCCATTTGTAATAATTGTACCCCCATTCCCGGATACTTTTGTAATAACTTAGACTTTTAATTTCTGTAATTTATTGCTTTTAATATACTATGTAGTAATTAGGCGTGTATGGCAAGATATCCAAAATCAAAACAAATAGTTAGACTTAATACAAGACATAAATGCATGTAAATTGACAACACAATACACACATGCACCCCTAGGGTTTTATCCACTTGTTGCCTTTAAAATGGCCATGTTATGCATGTTGAGTATCTTGGCAAAAAAAAAAGATCATAGTCCCTCGATGACGCTATCTTGGTTGCCTATACAAAAATGATCTAGTCCCTCAAAAATTTGCTACAGATACTTAGCACAATTGCTATCATGGTCAATACGCTGACCCACGCCTGTCCCGTTTAACATCCAAATACAAGGTTGTTTACCAAATGCAATGGTAAAAAAACACTGTCAAAAGGGTTAAAAATGTGTAGGAAAGACTCTTGAGTAGATAGGGTAGACAACTCTTAGTTACTTGATCAAAACTTGCAAAAACATCCTTGCTATTTTCAAACACACCTCACAACACAATTTCAAAACATTTTCCAAAAACAAACTTTCAAACTTTCAAACATTGAAATATCTTTTCAAAAGACAATACACCTTTGTATACATTCAAACAAGAATCATTATAAAGGTTGCCACAACGATGGCCTCTTTTCAAAACATTTTCAAAACCACACACACAAAGCACCATTTCAAACAATTGAAAAGCAAAAGCAAGTGATCTAAACAAGTAACTAAGAGCCCATGGATAACCATGGATGAAAAGGGTTCTTGCACCTTCCCTTTTCATAATCTACTCCCGAACCCAAGAAAACATCTCAAAGGTCTTTCCTGTGATTTTTGACCTTTCCTTTGGATAAAATAAAAAGTCGGTGGCGACTCTTGCTAAACCGAAACATTTGCAAACACAAACGCAAAACCTCAAGTCATTTCTCCCACCGTATCACAGAACTGGAGACTATGCTGGGGAAGTTTCTAAAAGTGGGGTTACATTAGGGTTTTAGATCACCTTTACATGTTTATCTTATTTGACTTGTATGCTTTACATTTTGGTTCCTTGTTTGGGTTTGTTTTAAATCCTACACCCGGATTTGGGGGCACCTTTTAGGTAAGTAGCAATAAACTGTGAGGGAACTGTGCGGGGTATACTGATATGGTTGAAGCAGTGGCTACGTTGATGTGGCACTTTGGTTGGTACCGGTAACCCTTGAGTTGAATCAAGAAGAGTACGGGGCCGCCGTGTGGTGCCATGAAGCATCAACTGACTTTAAAACCTTACTTGACCATCTTGGCCTTATTAGGGGTAGTGAGATGACCGGATTTGGTGCAGTCCGAAGTTAGTAGATACTCGATACTACACTCATTGAGGATTGTTTTCTTGGAATATTTCGGTCGCCAGTAAAGTGGCTAAACTGAAACAATGGACACAGAAAATAATCCAGTGATATTGAGCTCCCTAGAACCCGGTTACTATTTATAGGACAGGTTGGGCCAACTAAACTTCAAGAGGGTACTTACCTACAAACTCCATGCAAGCCTAAACCTAAGGACTTGTCTGCTTTATGTGAATATGATTATTTGTATATAAACTTGCTTACTTTTGCACACTTGTACATAACATCATACCATAGCATTTTCAATAACCATTTCAAGGATCTCGAGGGTCTTTGATGCAGGGGTACGTTGAACCAGACGTCTACCAAAGGGCGAGAGGATTCATTTTCCTCTAAACAAATGCCGTCAAAGATGAAGTACAACAACTTGAGTCAAGGGCTATGACCCACTTGACATGGTGAGCTTGATTCTCATGGAAAGACATCCACCGATACAAAGTTCTCCAATCAAATATGTTGATTGAAGTTCAACCTCTAACATTTTCTTGTGTTTACCCTGCGAGATCCTTGAAAACATGCATCCACATATCATGCATCGTATCATGACAGGTTTCCCCCTTTCAGGTCTCCTTACCTTCCTACTGTTTATTTCAGTAGAGATGGCTCTAGAGAAGACTATCAAAGACATCCAGGCTCAAAACGCTCAACTTCAAGAGATGTTCTTGAACCTATCCAAGGGGAAGGAAGAAGTGAAAGCTCTCCTCACAAGGGGCATGGTCCCAGAGAATCCATGGGGCATCAGGAATGATCAGTTGGAAGGGATACAAATTGAGATGGCAACAATTAAAATTCAGATGATGGGACAACTGGTGGGCCAGATGGCTCTCATCCAAAACCTGGCTCAAGGACAAGAGGAGCTAAAGATCCTCATCAAAAAAATGCATCAAGATGGATGTAACCAACTGGGGCAAACAACTAGGGTTGAGGATCAAGTTACCATTCAGCCTCCTTTGAGACAAGAAGTCAAGGGAAAGTCTCCCCAGTCTGCTTCAGGGTCAGAAGCCCAACAACAACCTTACCAACATCAACAGGATAATCGGCGTGAGGAAAATACATCTGAAAAACACTCCACTGAGATTAACATGCCATTATCCCGAGTGCTGCAACGCTTGTTGGAAGTCAAGCTAATTGTATTAAGGAACCCCCCTCGGCATCTCAACACAGCCTCCCCAGGGTACAATCCAAATGTGAGATGTGCGTATCATTCCAACAGTCCTGGGCATGACACCGATAGCTGTTGGGCATTGAGAAACAAAATTCAAGATTTGGTTAAAGAAACAACGCTGGAGTTCACGCAAGATGGCCAAATGAAAATCTTTCATTGAAGGCTCTCCGTTTAAAGTGACAAGTTCAGACAAAGAGGCTTTTGTTTCATTTGGATTTTCAAGTTGTAATTTCTTTTCTTATTCAAACAATTATCTATTGATGTCAAACTATGTTTCATTAATGCATTGCATATGTTTGTCTTGAATTCATCCATTCGTTTTCACTATACTTAAACTATGCTTTCTACTTTCTTTATGACATTTAACTCTTGCTAAAAGTTACAAGCCTTTAGAGGGAGGATGACGAAAACAATGCCATAATCTCATACAATATGCTTTTGGACAGACCTTGCTGACGATGTACAGGCGTTTCTTTCAAATCCTAAACACTGGAGTTATAAGGAAGATAATCCCTAGTCAACCCCTTCGAGCCAAAGAAGTAGAAGTTTTTTGTTTTAACACAAATTGAAACCTTTAATCAAAACCTGGGGCAGGGTAGTCTCTCAGTTAATTCAAATGTGCGTTTAGCCGCAAACTCTCATTTCGTAATACGACGAATGACATCAAAAAAAAAATTTTCTTTGGAATCAAAAGACAGTGATGGTTCCCCATTACCTAGGCAGTCATTATCTCGCGAAAAGAAAAGCCCACTAGGTCGAAACGTACAAAGGAGACTTAAAAAAAACGGGGGCATCCCGCTGACTGTAAATCTCAAAAACAGGAACAGTCAGGCAAAAATCAGGGATAACAAAAAAAAAGAGAAAGAGGTCACTACAAATCCTCAACAAAAATAATGTGGCAAAAATGACTGCCTTCCAATAAATTCAACTTGTGTGAACCATCACTAAAACGTCGTTCCAGACTCATTTGGAGTTCAACGCACAATTAACTAGGTTTAGGGTTGAAGAACATCACGAAGAGCGGGTGGGTACAAATATACTTTGAGCCTTTATCCTTTGTTTCTTAAACCGTGAACCAAGCCACGTTACAACCCTTCAAAAGTCCTAATTGAAGCATGGGTTAGTTCGAAAGCATACTGTTACAAAAGGTATCCTGACTCCTGTAAGGCTTTGCTCTAAATCTTGAGTTGAATATTTCTTATAAAAAGTTTTTGCTAAAAAACGCATTTTTCAAAATTTCAAGACAAGCATGAACTTTGCATTATTCGAATATCATTTTTTACATAAGGCTATTTGTTTGACATCAAAGAAATTCCCACAGTGAATATCCGATGAATGAAAGCTCTCTTAGTGAACAAAATCATTTCAAGTGGGATGACACTTCCGTTGCAAAAATCTCCTATCAACACAGGAGACATAACATGGCATTGTCCAATAAACCTGGGGCAGTCCAGTCAAGATTTCAAGAAATCTCTCAAAGTGCAGAGTAACCAGCGGCAAGGCTTTGTCACCATCACTTGGGGCAATGAGCGTCAATCCCAATAAAGGGTTACATACAATCGAACATTTCCTGGCGAAGCCATAAACACTCGCTACTTGGGGCAATGACAAATCTCTCCAAAATCTTCCTCATGAGTTGGCTCTCAGCCAGAGTTTCAATCTTTGATAATCTCTCCCCAGCTAAGTCGACCTCAAGAATTCCTGAGAATTTTTCCATTGAAATCGCCAGATTTTTCACTATCAGAAATGAAGAATTCAACTCTTTTCTCCATCACCAGTTCAGGATTTATTTTCCCCAGCGAGAGTTCGTCTTGAAAACATTACACATTCGTACATCAGGACATCATACAACGCAATCTCATTTATTTTGAGAACATCTTTGTTTGATATATGTCATGCAACTAGCCTTTACCTGTCAGGAAAGATGCAGTCAAATTCTCAAAAATTCAAGCTATGAAGCCTGGACCACGACCAGATGGTAATTCTTTCAACTTTCCTCTTTAACAGCAGTCCAAGATTTATTTTCCCCGGTACCTGTTGAAGATATTCCAAGATTTTTGTCTGGCTCAGTTAAATTGATTCAAAGATTTTTCCGATTCTTATCCAGTCAAATTAATTCAAGACCTTCTCTGGCTCAGTTAGATTGACACTAAGATCTCCCTGATTCTTATTCCAGTTGAAGATATTCCAGATTTTGCTGTTTCAGATAAATCTCTCAACAGTTTATTCTGATTCACTTCCAGATTTTTGTTGTTTCAAATAAATCTCTCAACGGTTTATTCTGATTCACTTCCGGGTTTTGCTGTCATAAATCCAGTTCAAACTTTCTGTCAAGAATCATCTTTGAATGGTATCTTTAAACCCATTTCCATAACGCCATCAAATCAGCATGTCATTAACACCCCCAAAGGAGATGAGACTACCAAATACCAATCCCCAGCGTAGTTGAAACTACCAATCCCCAGCGTAGTTGAAACTACCAACCCACAGCAGAAATAATCCGTTTTCTCCAAATCCCCCAGCAAGTTATCTTAAAGCCTGGATTCGACCTTGATTATACTGAAGCCCGGAGATCGACTGGAAAATAGTTGAATCCCCTGCAAATCCTTCTGAAGACTGGACGTTGACCAGATAGGAAGTAAGGTATACTGTGAAACTTGGATGTTTACCAAATAACAGTTTACTCGGCCATTTACTTTGAAGCCCGGATCCAACCGGATATTAGTAGGCCCCAAAATCAAAAGGAAAACCGGAGGCGACCGGATAACCATTTGATTTCCTTCTGAAGCCTGGACGTTGACTAGATAGGAAGTAAGGTATCGTGAAGCCTGGATGTTGACCAGATAGCAATACAAGACACTGTGAAGCCTGGAGATCAACCAGATAACAGTTAATCCTTAACAAAAATGAAGATTCTCATTCTTGAAACCTCAGAAGATTGGCATACTCCCAAGCTCCTGATACCCTTAACAGAATGAAGATTCTCATTCTTGAAACCTCAGAAGATTGGCATACTCCCAAGCTCCTGATACCATTAACAGAATGAAGATTCTCATTCTTGAAACCTCAGAAGATTAGCATACTCCCAAGCTCCTGATACCCTTAACAGAATGAAGATTCTCGTTCTTGAAACCTCAGAAGATTGGCATACTCCCAAGCTCCTGATACCCTTAACAGAATGAAGATTCTCATTCTTGAAACCTCAGAAGATTGACATACTCCCAAGCTCCTGATACCCTTAACAGAATGAAGATTCTCATTCTTGAAACCTCATAATATTGGCATACTCCCAAGCTCCTGATACCCTTAACAGAATGAAGATTCTCATTCTTGAAACCTCAGAAGATTGGCATACTCCCATCCTCCTGACCCGAACGTCTGAATGAAGATTCTCATTCTTGCTTCCCCAGAAGATTGGCATATAACCCGAGTTCCTGATATTCCCGACAGAATGAAGATTCTCATTCTCAAAGTGGCATACAACCTAAACTCCTGAAATTCTTCCAAACAGGAATAAGCTTTTCCCCAAAGTCCTGAGCTTACTACTCCCCAACAATATAGTTATTCCCCACATAGTTTTTACTCCCCAACAGAAACAAGATTCTCATCCTTGATTCTCTGACAAAGTTGCCAGAGCCTTCTTTACTCTCAGCATAAATTTGTCAGAATTTTTAATCCCCTGCAGATCGAAGATTCTCGTTCTTGGCTCCTCAGCACAAATTCCCCTAGCAGAATGAAGATTCTCATTCTCAATTCCCCATAGAAATTGTCAAAGTTTTGATAATCCCTGCGAATTGTCAAAAATCTTGAATCTCCAGCAGCAGTCATGGATTTATTTTCCCCGGCAGCAGTCGAAGATTTTATTATCTTCAGTTGTCAAGAACTTATTTTCCCAAGCAAGGCAGCTAATCAACTTACATGTGCATACATTACAATCATATGTCATAAGCATTGATAAAAACACATATATTGCATCATACATTTCATGCAACATAACTTTGTGTTTCAGCTAATATTTTACCCTTTTCAGGATAAGATTAATAAGCTACCAGTATAGGATCATGAAAATAGTTTACGGATGCTCCAAACACGGATGCTAATCTATTGCTTATTCAAATCCCCAGTTCATAGATGCTCCAGACGCGGATACCATTCTGACGCTCACCTATAACTTACAGGTCAACAAACATTCTTGGATGGCATCTTTAAGCCCATCTCCGACAAGATTTTGTCACATCTCCAAATGGAATTTGTAAGCCCATTCCCTCAACTATGCTTTGACGAGTGCAAATTTATGGGCACTCTAGTGTCCAATCATCTTTTACCTTCGAGTCGTGAACGACAAACTTGCCGATCTAACTCTTCAGGTTCAAGAAGATTGAACAGGGGCAGCTGTTGTACCCCAAAATTTGCCCTCCCATTTTTCACAAGAAATCACAACCCTAGGGTTTTATCAGATTTTCAAGATTGGCTCAGGAATCAATCAGACAGACTTTTCTTTGGCAGTAGATCAAGAATTAGGGTTTCTCTCGCATTTCTTAGAAGAAACTGAATTCTCAGAAATTCAATTAACTGTCACATGTTTTCATGCTTTTTTAAATTTACTGAAAAGTTATTGGTTATTCTCAAGGCCTGATTATCTGGGATAAGGAATGAGGGCTGAGACTGTCATTTGGAACATTCAGTTTTTGTCTGATCCAGGTTAACCAGATAATGTGCGTCTATTAAGACATTTGCTTTGTTAATGGAATTAAACGTTTGCTTGTTTATTGGAATGCACAATGCGTATTTTGATTGGAATGTTATTGCAAGGTTATGAGATTACAGAGTTTTTTAGATTACTTGGAATTTAAGTTATCTGTATTGGAAATATTGGAATGCAGTTTCAGTTATTTTAATCAGGAATCTTAAAGAATCAGTGAAGACTTGAGGAGAAAATTGCAAGATATTGACAGTAGAAGATTTTATTGGATATCATATTGCCTCACAAAGATTTTTCATTTATTTCATATATTGATACAAAAATAATTTATTCAAACGTTGTAGGTTTTACAGCTTATAGTATTTGAAAAAATAAATTATTACAATTAATGGAAAATCTATCTAAGTTAAAAATCTAAGCCTAAGCTTCCATTGCTCTCATGCTTGCCACAAAGAATTTCTTGCTTCCTCTGCTTTGTCACCGTCCAATTTACGCTCACATGAAAGAAAGACAAAAAAGGATTAGCACAGTTGATTGAGCATCAAGCAAGAATTTTCAAACAAGAAGAAAGAAAAAAATTTCACCATTAAAGTTTGCCGTTTGGAATAAGTGTGCTATTTTCCATCATGTTTTTATTTTTCTCTTTGCAAATCACAAGAAGATTGCTCTTCTTGGTTCACAAAGAGAAAAATAAAAAAAAATGCAAAAGAAGAATGCAAAAGCAAAAATTATTCAAATGCAAAGCACAAGGCAAACTGAAACATGCTGTCCAAACAGCACAAACAAGGCGCCAAACTGTACAAAGCAAGTTACAAAGCAACCAAAAAGCATGGCAAACTAAAAATTGCAGCAAACTCGGCATTGCAAGCAAAACAAATTTGTTCAAATGCAAATAAGGCCAAACTGGATGCAAACTGAACCAAGGCAACTAAATAATGCAGCAGGGCAAGTACAATGCAGCAGGCAACTAAGCAAAATAGCAGGCCAAAGGTACAAAGCATGGTGAACCAAATCACAAGCAAAAGGCTTGTCATAGCTTATCATCATTTTCCAAGAAATAAGGCAAACTTTTCAGAAAAAGTAGAAAAAAGCAAATTGCTTTATCATGGAGAGAGGAGAGAAAGGAGAGATATTACCTTTTTGGTAAGAGTGTACAGTTTGGCTAAAAATTTGTCACAAGCAACTAGATATAAGACTATCAAGCTGGAAGAAAAGGCAACAAGCACATTTTGTCAAAACAACAACAAATCACAAAAAACTTGTGAGCAGTTCAAACACACAGTCAAAACTACAACAAATCACAAAAACCTGTGAGTAGTTCAAACCACAGCCCAACCTGCATAACAAATAAAATCACAACCTGCAAACTGCAACAAACAGCAAAAACCAGCTGCAAAACATACCAAAAAAAAACCTGCACAACTCTCACAAACCTGTTAGCAGAACCAACCTGCTAACCAAAGTTAAGAAAACCTGTTATCAAACTTCCAAACCTGTGCAAACATTGCACAAACCACAAAACTGCATAACAAGTTTCAAACATCACTAAAACCTGTACAAAAATTCCCAAACCTTGTGAACCAACTCACAAAACAAAAATCACACAACCAGCATAACCATTGTCCAAACCTGTTAGCAGTTTAAAAATCACAACCTGCAAACTGCAACAAACAGCCAAACCTTCAAATTGTAAAGCCTACCAAACAGCACAAAACTCCCAAAAAAAGCATAACAGTTTTCAAACAGGGCCAACAACCACTAAACCTGTAAAAGCCCAACCAAACAACAACTTCCAAACCTGTGCAAACATTGCACAAATAACCCAAAACTATATAACAGTTTCAAACCTCAAACCTGTTAACAAATCACAGTTTCCAACAATACCAAACTACAATCACCATCAACCAACTTTCATTTTGCAAATAAGTTTCAGAAACAACAAACCAACAAATCAAAGTTTCAGAACTACAATCATCATCAACATCAACTACCAATAATCAAAACTCAGTTCAACAATAATCATCATCAAGGTTTCAGCATCATCATTGTCAATCATTAACCAATAAATAAAGTTTCAACAAAAACTACCAACAATAACAAAGTTTCAGAAAGTATCATCATCAAAGGAAAGAAATCACCGAAAGCTCGTGCCTCGCCGTCATCATCTCTTCCCATGCCTCTGGCTACCACGTGAACGCCATCAGTCCAACCTCTTTCCTCTTCTCTTCACAGAGAAAGTCTCATAGGTATGACCATTTTGTACCCCTTTGCTGCATCTCAGGCATACAATACCATAGGTTAAACAAACTAAACATGAACAAAGCATGCGAATCAAACTAAAAAATTCTAAATCAAAAGGAGACCGAACCATACTGTTAATCAAAGCCATTGATCGTTAGGAGAAGGTGAGAGAGGGAGAGAGTGTTCCGGTAACCATAGGGGAAGGGAAGATCAGTGAGGACGAGCGTTGAGTGAGATGAAGAGGGAACGAAGGAAAACAGCGCCGCTGTGAAGATGTTCACAAACCCTAATCAGAAAACCCTAACCAAATGAACAAAGCTTAAGCATTGGGCCAGTTTCGTCCCCAAGCCATTAAGCCCATACATAATTACTGGCTCGTACCCCCCTCCTTGCTGACATTAGTTCTTTTTTTTATTTTTTTTTGGCCTAACCTCCACAAATCCTAAGCCCGTTTTCAACTTGTTTAATTTACCTTTTTTTTAATAAACTTATAAAATTCAATACCTTTTTTTATATATATCAAATTAAATTAATATTTTAGTTAATTTTCTTTTTCTTCTTTTAATTTATCTTTTTATTTCTTTTGTTAAAAAATATACTAATAATATATTAAAACCTTATTTTGGTAAATTACTTTGATTTCCTTAAATTAGTCTTATTTTCTTCTTTTATTAATTAATCTTGTTTCATTTGATAAAATACCAAAAAAAAACATTTAACTAATTTAATTAATTTTGCTTTCTTTAAACCTTTCTTTTTTTTACTGATTAATAAAAGTACAAAATAATAGAGATTTTGTTTGATTAAATTTTCTTTCTTTAAAGCTTTTCCCTTTTAAAATTAATAAAATACAAAAGAAAGAATAATAATAATGTTTAATCTTTTAGAATAGATTTTATTTATCTCTTTTTAATAAATACATGTATTTCATAATTTATTGATTTTCTTTATTTCATAATTTGTTATAGCTTTGTATTGAATCGCGACAATTCGATTTGGTTGTAATATTTGGACTTTGCTATTCTTATGAGATTCATCCCCATTTGTAATAATTGTACCCCCATTCCCGGATACTTTTGTAATAACTTAGACTTTTAATTCTTGTAATTTATTGCTTTTAATATACTATGTAGTAATTAGGCGTGTATGGCAAGATATCCAAAATCAAAACAAATAGTTAGACTTAATACAAGACATAAATGCATGTAAATTGACAACACAATACACACATGCACCCCTAGGGTTTTATCCACTTGTTGCCTTTAAAATGGCCATGTTATGCATGTTGAGTATCTTGGCAAAAAAAAAAATATCATAGTCCCTCGATGACGCTATCTTGGTTGCCTATACAAAAATGATCTAGTCCCTCAAAAATTTGCTACAGATACTTAGCACAATTGCTATCATGGTCAATACGCTGACCCACGCCTGTCCCGTTTAACATCCAAATACAAGGTTGTTTACCAAATGCAATGGTAAAAAAACACTGTCAAAAGGGTTAAAAATGTGTAGGAAAGACTCTTGAGTAGATAGGGTAGACAACTCTTAGTTACTTGATCAAAACTTGCAAAAACATCCTTGCTATTTTCAAACACACCTCACAACACAATTTCAAAACATTTTCCAAAAACAAACTTTCAAACTTTCAAACATTGAAATATCTTTTCAAAAGACAATACACCTTTGTATACATTCAAACAAGAATCATTATAAAGGTTGCCACAACGATGGCCTCTTTTCAAAACATTTTCAAAACCACACACACAAAGCACCATTTCAAACAATTGAAAAGCAAAAGCAAGTGATCTAAACAAGTAACTAAGAGCCCATGGATAACCATGGATGAAAAGGGTGCTTGCACCTTCCCTTTTCATAATCTACCCCCCGAACCCAAGAAAACATCTCAAAGGTCTTTCCTGTGCTTTTTGACCTTTCCTTTGGTTAAAATAAAAAGTCGGTGGCGACTCTTGCTAAACTGAAACATTTGCGAACACAAACGCAAAACCTCAAGTCAGTTCTCTCACCGTATCACATATGGACCAGACAAAGTCCCAAGAAACATATCCACCAACTCCCTATCAACCAGAGGGGGTTGTACTCTTCCTGCTTGATCTCTCCATTTCTGAGCGTAGTCCTTAAAACCTTCGCTCGCACCCATAGACATATCTTGAAGTTGGGTACGCGTGGGAGCAAGGTCGACATTATATTGGTACTTCTTGTAAAAAGCAACAGCGAGGTCCTCCCAGTTGCGGACGTTAGCTCCTTCTAGTTGATAGAACCATTAAAGTTGAGTCCCTAACAGACTATCTTGAAAGAAATGAACCCAGAGGTTCCTATCAGCAGTATATGGTTGAATCTTTTTGACATACGAGCAGAGGTGTAACTTTGGGCAGGAGACCCCATCGTACTTAGAAAATACAGGCGCTTTAAATTTGTGTGGGATCACCACCCCAGATGCCAAACCCAAATCTTCTAAGTCCAACCCAGGTATCTTCTGGATCTCCGTTACGCTCAACCGGTCTTCAAGTTGTTTATACCTATCCTTAGCAGGAGGATACTGGTCTTCATCAAAGTCTGTGTCATTGTCTGAAACCATAGGGCTAGAACCCTTCCTTTCTTCTTGATTCTCTCCCCCTCCAGATGAGTGAGACAAATCAACTTCTTCTCGCAACCTGTTCCTAAATTTGTGACCCATATTCATGAGGACCGTCTTCTTCTTCTTCTTTTTCTTGTCCTTCAAGATAAGAGTCTTCAAATCTTTCTGCCCCTTGGCTAGGTTCAAGAACATTTCCTGGAACTGAGCATTCTGAGCTTGTAGAGCCTTGATGGCTTGATCAGTAGATATTTCAGAAGACATAATTGCTGAAATAAATAGCGAAGAAGATGAGAAACCTGTAAGGGTACCTGTAATGAGGTGCATGGGAATGGAATGCATATGAAATGATTTTCAAAGACTTTTGGGAGATTCAAATTCGTAAACCAAAATGAAACACACTTTATTAGATTAAAACTTGAAACAATGTTTGTCAAATGCCTTTAAGGCGTTACAAAAGAAATACTGAAAAGCAAATTTAAACTAGAAATAGCAAAAGACATCAGCGCTCTCATGGTCATTTTCCCTGCGTGCTGACATAGTCGTTGATTGTCCTTTCAGTCTCCAGCTGTCTTGTAAGCCTCAAGATCTTCCGCTCCTGCTCATGATACTTCTCTCTGTAAGTATCTAGTTCTTCCCTTAGCTGGATCCAAGACCTCTTTAATGCCCCAATATCAATAGGCATGTATGGATGGAGGACTGTACAAGGAACCCCTTCTTCATCAGCATGCTCTACAATCACCGGTAAGACAGCTTCGTATGGCATCCCCAGCTTTTGAGCATGGGCTCGAACCCACCGGAGATACGGTTGCATCGGGAGAGAAGTCTTCATTCCTAGCTCATGCGGATCAGACCTGTTCACCCTATCCCAAGCTCGTATGAACATGCGGCGATGTCCCTCAACATCTCCCTGGAAGTCAAAGACAATTCTTGGAAGCAGAAGCTCATGAGGACCTTCCCTTCGAGCTCGTCCAAATTGTCGTAAGGCCAAACAAGGATTATAGATTATCCCTCCTCTAATTCCAAGTAATGGAACATTGGGGTATTCTCCACACCGGTCAATGACAACTACTTCTTACATGTCTTTAGTACTCCAAATGATGTCCGTATGAGCAAGGGACATGATCCTGTAAGCCCAACCCATACCTTCCTCATTCTTCAATACAAATTTGGGGAGGTGAGAAATAAACCACCTCGCCAGTAGCGGTGGGCAACACATAAGGGTTCCCCTTCTCCGAGCAGTACGGGCATATAGAGCATGTAGAATGCCACCTAAGAGAGTAGGCACTGGATTTTGGGACATGAAGATCTTAACTGCGTTCACATCAACGAAAGAATCTGAATTAGGGAACAGAACCAAGTCATAGATGAGGAGTGCCAAGATATCTTCGAATGCTTGAAAGTCCAAACTATCCCAGAACTGTTGAGCTTGATCAATCAAGAACTTAGCCAGGAAGCCTTTCACCCCACTCTGAATGTCCCAGTTAGATACTACCTCAGATTTTGTTAGATGGAGGGATGAAGCAATATCTTCTGGCCTAGGAGCTATCTCCAAACCTGTAAAGGGTGTCTGCTCTAAAATAGATATGCCAAGTAAATCAGAGAACTTCTCCAAGGTAGGGACCAACTGATAGTCCGGGAAGGTGAAACAGTGATGCAACGGGTCAAAGAACTGGAACAAGATACTCATCATTTGCTCATCCAACTTGGAAGTGACCAGGATGAGGAGATGACCATGTCTTCTGACAAAGGAAAAATTATCAGGAACCTTTGAAACCAACTCTCTAAGCTGAGCAGGTATCTGCACGAAGCTGATCTGAATGGTATTTCTGCGCATAGATGCCATGATCTGTAAAACAGAACAAAGATGAATCCCCTTGGTCTTTGAAATGGTTAGTCTAATGAAATATGCATGTGATGTCATGATGCATGATGTCATGATAAAAACACACCACAAGTATCACATATAGCAAACATGGTAAGGGCAAACAAGTCACACAATAGCCCTTAAATTTCAGGCTGGCATGGAGTTTAGGTACTACCCTCTTTTAGTTTAGTTGGTTCAACCTGTCCTAGTAATAGTAACCGGGTTCTAGAGGATCTCAATATCACTGACCATCCTCGATTGGTCATAATTCCAGTTTAGCAACCTTTTCTTGCGGCCGGAATTATCGCGAGAGTATGGTCTCAATGAGTGTAGCATACTGCTACTTTTCTATGGCCAAGTTGGTCAATTATAGGTTCTAAGGTCAGTTGATGCTTAATGACCCCTTAGCAGCCCCATACTCTCCTTGTTCCTCCACAAGGGATATCGGTACTAACTAAAGTGTCACACCAACGTAGCTACTGTTTCAACCGTATCAGTCTACGTCGTACAGTTCCCTCACAGTCTATTGCTACTTACCTAAAAGGTATCCTCAGATCCGAGTTAGGATCTATAGTAACTCTGATACGAAACCCACAAAGATAAAGCAAATAGGTCAAACAATTGAAAACAATATAATGAACTATTCCTAAGGTACACCCCACTTATTAAATCCCCAGCAGAGTCGCCAGTTCTGTGATACGGTGGCCAGAATCGGGATCGTGGTTTCCCTTATTTCGTTAAGGAAATTTGCTGGTTTGCATTTTGCGTTTGTGTTTGCAAAATGTCGCGGTAAGCAAGAGTCGCCACCGACTTTTATTTTATCCAACAAGGAAAGGAAAAAAGCATATAAAAATTCCTTTTTCGAGATATTTCTGAGTACGGGGGGTATATTATAGAAAGGGAAGGTATTAGCACCCTTTCTATCCGTAGTTATCTACGGGCTTTTAGGTACTTGCTCATCATTTTCAAAATTGTTTTCTTTGCGTTTGTGGACTTTGAAAAGTTTTTGTTTTAACTTCGATTTAAATCTTGCTTTTGTCTTCAAGAGTGTAATGAAGTATTTTTGAAAACTTTGTTTGAAAGGAGTGTAAGTGTGAAAAGTTTGTTTGGATTGAGCAAGTACTTAAGAACTAATCTACCTACTCGAAAAAAGAATCGTTCTATATTCCTTTCCTTTAGACAGCGCTATCCCACTATTAGTGAGTAGGTAGCACCGTCGTTGGAGTTTAAGGGTCAATTCAAAAGGGACATACTGTCACTAAAGCAATGTTAGGACATCTTAGTAGTAACCCTAATGTCCTAGATCATTTATCCGAGGCAACAATATCCGAGGCAACTTGATCTTTGGACAGAAGGATGACCACTAAAGCATCCTATACTCAATGAGCGTTTACCGAAGGCAACCAAGTGGGAGTATACTCTAGGAGTGCGCATGTGTGAATGATTTAATTTCAGTTTATGTATCTTTGCATATTTAGGGTGATCTAACTGTTTTAAAATTAGACATACATTCTTGTCATGCAAGCCCTAATATCATACATCTAACAGTTAATAATTAGCATAATTTAAAATGCGGAATTTAAACTACGCTATTACAAGGCTTCGGATATTTACATAGCCAAAAACAAACCCTTGGAAATTAAAGCGGTAATGAAAAGTAAAGCGATAAAAATAAAAGTCCTAATTAAAATTATTACAAACTGTGAGCAGATACAATAATTGGGTAAAAATAAAAATAAAGCGCGCGAAGAAAGTTAGATCGACGAGAAATTAGGGTTTTGACCCTCTTAATCTAATTAAAAGAGAAAATGTTTTTTTGTTGTTTTTAATAAAAGAAATAAAGTTTCCTAAATTAAATATGAAAATTAATTAGTGATTAAATTAATTAGTGAAAATAATTAAATGACCTATTTTTGGTTTTTGGTTATTTTAGGAAAAAATGAAATATAATTAAGTTAGTAATAAAACCTATTTATTCTAATTATTTTTAATTATATACAAAAAAAGAAATTAAAGTTTTCTTAATTTAATCAAACCTAATTTAATTAATTAATTTATTGATGAAAAATAATATTCTAATTTTAATTGGACATAAAAATATTTTTGGTGATTTTTTTGATAAAAAAGAAAATAATTTGGTTGGTTAATGTGATCGGTGGGAATAAAACTGACTGTTTTGGAATGCTGGTTCGCGTATTGCGTTTGTTTTCGCAAAATATCGCGGTAAGCAAGAGTCCCCACCGTCTTTTATTTTATCCAACAAGGAAAGGACAAAAGCACAGAAAAATTCCTTTTTCGAGATGTTTCTCGGGTTTGGGAGGTAGATTATAGAAAGGGAAGGTGTTAGCACCCTTTCTATCTGTGGTTATCCACGGGCTCTTAGGTACTTGCTCATTGTGTTTTCAAAATTTGCTTTTCTTTGTGTTTGTGGGTTTGAAAAAAGTCTTTGTTTGAAAGGAGTGTAAGTGCGAAAAGTTTTGTTTTAAAAGGAGCAAGTACTTAAGAACCATCTACCTACTCGAAAAAGGAATTAATCTGTATAAATTTCCTTTAGACAATGCTATCCCACTATGAATGAGTAGGTAGCACCGTCGTTGGAGTTTTCGGGTCAATTCGATTAAGGGACGTGTGGTCACTAAAGCAATGTTAGGACGCCTTAGCGGTAACCCTAATGTCTTAGATCATTTTATCCGAGGCAACCATTTTGAGGTAACTATGATCTTTGGACAAGAGGGCGACCTCTAAAACTTCCTATACTCAATGACCACGTTCGAAGGCAACCAAGTGAGGTGTACCCTAAGAGTGCGCATGTGCGAGTGTGTTATTTCGGTTAATTTTATCTTTGTACATGTCATGGGTGAGCTATGCTGATTTTAAGTTCATACATTAGATCTTGTCATGCATTCCCTATTTATCAAACATCTAACAATTAATAGTTGCGGAATTTAAATTGCGAAAATTAAATCTAAACTACTACAAGGCGTCGGGTATTTACATCGCCAAAAACAAACCCTTTAATTTAAATTGCGGAAAGTAAAATAAAGCGATAAATAATTAAAGTCCTAAAAAACTATTACATACCGGAAGCAATTACAATATTGGATAAAATGATACGCGTGCGAGAAAATTAAATCGGCGCATTTTTTAGGGTTTTGACCCTTTTTGAAAAGAAATCATGTTTTTTTGTTATTTTTTGAATTAAATGGAAATTAAATTAGGTAAAAACTTAATTAATTAATTAATAAAAACATTTTTGAGTTTTTGATTATTTTAGGAAATAAAATAAAAAATGATTAAAAGTTAGTAAAAACCTAATATTCTAAATTGATTTTAATTATTGCAAAAGATGTTAAAAGTTAAACCTAATTAAATGCTAAATTGATTAAATTATATTTATTTACAAAAATAAAGTCAAATTTAATTTTAATAAATAAAAAATTTTTTTTTTTTGGTGTTTTCTGATTTTATGAGGAAAATATTTAATTGATTAGTTTAAAATAATAATAATAATTAGCAAAATAAATAAATATAATGAAGAGAAAAAAGAAATAACAAAAAAAAAGGGTGATGGGCCTGGATCAGGGTGTTTGAATAGCATTTTCAGAAGCCCATTTGTACAAGCCTTGTTTGACCTTCTGGATCCCACGTGACACGTTGACTGGGGAGTATGGTGAGCCTTCCATCTGGGCCATCAGATTTGGCCTGGAGGCCATCTGGCATTTGAGATCTGGAGGAGCATGATAGTCCACGCCCTTAGCTTTGCACTGGATCTCCTAGAACTAAATAATAATAAGCGTTTGGGGGGACTTGGGATTCAAACCCAGGTCCCAAGGGACTTTTTACAAGCGTGCTTACCATCTCAACCACTGCATTTTATTGTTAGTGGAATACATAATAATCAATATATTGGAAACAAGTCATATGCATGAATTAAAAAAAAATAAAAAGCGCGAAATTCGAATTGGCCAATGGGAAGAAGACACGCCTTCGTCTTCTTTGTTGAAAATCCTGAATATTTACCTAAGGATTTTATCCGCAGCTAAATTCCTAGGTTCGTCCTAAAATCATCTGTAGGCCATGGAAATGAATTTTGAGAACATCATCATGCTCGTCTCTCCTCCCTGAATACAACCATGTCCATGGTTTGTCTTGATTTTACCTGTAATCGAAACGCCTAAAAACAAAGAACGAAAACCCTAGATTCGGGTGTTACGTTACAGGCCATAAAAACGAAATCGAATATTGCAAAAAGCTTGGAAATCATTCAAGGATTATGAATATATCAATATTTTGGCAAAAAGATGCAAGAATCCAAGGTTGTGTTTTCGTGTACAGAGCCATGTTCAAGAAGACTTACAGCGCGATTGGGGATGTTTCAAGGCTTGATTTTGATCCCAATAGCTTCGTTGGATGTCAAGCAAGAACACCACGTTGAGTTTTGGCCTCCAATTTGCCTATAGTGTGGATTTCAGTTTTCAATTTTTCAAGCTTTTTCTCCAGTTTGGTCTGGCCGTTTGTGCAGCTTTTAGGTCGTGTTCCTCTGTGCTCTAGCTTGTGTGAGTATATTAGAAGCAATTAGGTTAAAAATTGGGCCTTGAATCCTTGTGAATTGATGACTTTGGATATGATATGATTCCTCCATTAAAGGCCTTCAAATTCTTTCCAAATCCAAGATTTTGTGCATGATATGGCTTGGCACGAATTTGATTGTGTTCATGATGTTAATTGAAAGCTGTATCAATCAAAAAGATCACAAGTTATTAATATTGAGATTTTATTTTGATTTAAATTGATTAAAAATGAATTAAATCAATAAAAATCAAATAAAATAGAAAAATTAATAATTGGTCATGAAATTGAAGATAGGACACGTGTGTGGTGTGACAAGATCAAATCAAGTGGAAAAAAGTGGGGCCATTTGTCAAAATTTGAAGTTTTGGGGATAGTTGACTTTAGGCAATTTTGGAAAAATGCCCAACTTCAACAATGCATAACTTCTTCAATTTTGAACTTTTAGAAGTGTTCTTGGACTTTTTAGAAACCTTGAGATTTCCTCTAACCAACCCTTTTGGTCTCATCTAATTTTTATATACCATGCTCAAGTTATAAGCTTTTTCAAAAAAGGTGTTTTTGTTGACTTTCAAAAATGACCTATAATGTCCAAATTTGTAACTTTTTGTGAGTGAATTTCTTGATCTTGGGGTGTGAATATGGATCGTAGGAAATTGAATCCTCTTAAAAATGAGCTTTTGATGGGTCATTTATCATAAAGTATGAGAAAGTTATGCTTGGTCAAAGCTGAGTTGACTTTTCCTGCAAAACCCTAATTTAGCAACTTTTGAATCTTGATGAATCTTGAGCAATCCTTGTTGAATCATGATCAACCCTTGATAAAATGATGAATTATCATTCAAAATGAGAATGTTGGCAAAAAATCTTGAGGTTTGACCGTTTGTAGGTCACAGTTGACTTTTGCCCTAGCATAGTCGATTTTTGGACCTCTTGAGCAATTGACTGACCAAACTTTCTCTGCAAGGCTTGAAATTTGACATGGATGAACTTGAGAACATATTAGGACATTAGGGAGAATTTGAGGCCATTTGGATGTAAGGACCTTGATGCAACACAAATCCCTAATTTTGAATTGACTGCCTTAGGAGGTGATTTGACTGTCCAACTCTTGAGCTAACTTGAGTCACTTGGAGATTATTCTTGACATGTCTTTGAGAAATATGGGAGGGTAAATTTTGGGGTACAACAGTTGCCCCTGTTCAATTTTCTTAAACCTGAGGATATAGATTGGCCTTCGAGCCTTTCGTGATCCAAAGGTGGAAGATAATTGAACACTAGAGTGCCCAGAAATTTGCACTCGCATGGTGTAGTATCAGTATTGTGATGTCGGGAATGGGCTTACAGATGCCATTTGGAGATTGTTGGTAGGAGGATGGGCTTACAGATGCCATATGCAGGAGTTTCGATTGCATAAGAGATTCCTTAGCGAGAACTTGCATACTTGTGGTTTGTAGAAGATTCCGCTGGGGAAGTCTAACTTTTGTTGAGATTTAGGAACTTGTCTGTACTTCAACTGAGAGAATGCCTCGGCTGAGTCTTAAGAACCTGTCCATAATTCTATTGAGGGGAAACATCTTCATCAAGATCTAGGAACTGTCTAGTATTCAACGTAGTATACCGTTGAGATTGTAGAACTCGTCCACACTTTGACGGAGGAAAATGTCAAGATCTAGGAACTGACTAGTGCTCAACGTAGTATACCGTTGAGGTTATAGCACTCGTCCACACTATGACGTAGGGAAACATCTTCATCAAGATCTAGGAACTGTCTGGTCTTCAACGTAGTATACCGTTGAAATTAGAGAACTCGTCCACACTATGATGGAGGAAAACATCAAGATCTAGGAACTGACTAGTGCTCAACATAGTATACCGTTGAGGTTATAGCACTCGTCCATACTATGACGTAGGGAAACATCTTCATCAAGATCTAGGAACTGTCTGGTCTTCAATGTAGTATACCGTTGAAATTACAGAACTCGTCCATACTATGATGGAGGAAAGCATCAAGATCTAGGAACTATCTAGTGATCAACGTAGTATACCGCTGAGGTTATAGTACTCGTCCACGCTATGACGTAGGGAAACATCTTCATCAAGATCTAGGAACTGTCTGGTCTTCAACGTAGTATACCGTTGAAATTAGAGAACTCATCCACACTATGACGGAGGAAAACATCAAGATCTAGGAACTGTCTGGTCTTTAACGTAGTATACCGTTGAAATTAGAGAACTCGTCCACACTATGACGGAGGAAAACATCAAGATCTAGGAACTGACTAGTGCTTAACATAGTATACCGTTGAGGTTATAGCACTCGTCCACACTATGACGTAGGGAAACATCTTCATCAAGATCTAGGAACTGTCTGGTCTTCAACGTAGTATACCGTTGAAATTAGAGAACTTATCCACACTATGACGGAGGAAAACATCAAGATCTAGGAACTGACTAGTGCTCAACGTAGTATACCGTTGAGGTTATAGCACTCATCCACACTATGACGTAGGGAAACATCTTCATCAAGATCTAGGAACTGTCTGGTCTTCAACGTAGTATACCGTTGAAATTAGAGAACTTGTCCACACTATGACGAAGGAAAACATCAAGATCTAGGAACTGACTAATGCTCAACATAGTATACCGTTGAGGTTATAGTACTCGTCCACACTATGACGTAGGGAAACTGTCGAGATTGAGAACCTTATCTGAAATTCAACCGAGGATAATCCGATTGAGATTTAAGAACCGGTCAGGTCTTTGACGTAACTGAGAACTTTAACTGTATCTTTCCTGAAAGGTAAAGGTCAGTCATATGCAATGCATGATATGGATCAGGCAATGATGTTCTCAAAATAAATGAGATTTTATTCGTATGATGCGTATATGCATGTATCATGATGTAAGGAAATGTAATGTTTTAGCTGGGGAAAATAAATCCTGGATAGCTGCTGGAGAATAGAGTTGAGTTCTTCGTTTCCGCTGGGGATGATGAACGAAGATGATTGTGAGAATAAACCTGCAGAAGAAAAGAACTCCGTTGGGGAATAAACTGATGAAGAGATTACTCTGTGGGGAATTACTCTGTGGGGAAGAGATGTTCTGCTGAGGATTTTAACGATAAACTCCGCTGGGGATTCCACTGATAAACTCCGCTGGGGGATGGATTACCGTTGGTGATATTAAATCTGTTGAGGATTGAGTTCCTGCTTGTGAAAGGAAAGAACTTCGCTGGGGACGATCTTTCAGTTTCAACTTGCTAGGGATAAACATGTTAGACTCTTGTGGGGATAACCCTCTGAATTTGGCTGGGGAGATTTATTTTGTACTCCGCTGGGGGTAAGCTTCCAAAGTCTACTGGGGATGATGCCTCAACTCTGTTGGGGAAGCTTTTTTAGACCGTGCTGAAGAATATTGATTCCACTGGGGGTACCTTGTATTCTGCTGGGGAACATTCTTATACTCCGTTGAGGAATATTAAGACTGCCAGGGATACTCTGATACTTGTTGGGGAATATTCTTATACTCCGCTGGGGAATATTAAGACCTTTTGGGGATACCAAGCCTTTCAGGGCTGATGGTAGACTAACTCTGCTTGGGGAGAGTATTGCTGATTTGTACATAGCTGCAAGTCCCAGCTGGGAGAGCTACCATTACTGCCTTATTCTGCGGGGAGTGGAAGTATCTTAGCCATATTCTTCAGCTAAATATACCTTGGTACCTGGTGGACAGAGCAACTTGTACAGTTCGGACAATTCTTATTTGCCCCTGCTTCTGATATTACCAGTAATTCATCTTTCGTTTCGCATGTAAATATTTATGAGCAGCAATTAATGTCAAATGTGTATATCAAAAATGAACTTTGGACGTTCTTTGCAAAACAAAACAGATAAAGGAAAACAGTTTGAAATTTGTCTAAAAATGAATTTGTATTGATTTTGAAGTTTGGCCTGTAAATAGACGTTTTTGTACAAGAGGCTGACGTCCTAGTAAGAGAACACCGCCGAACAAATAGAATTTATACAATTTGTAAAAAGAAAACAAAACAGCTATGTGAATGATCCCACTGGGTTCCAACTCTGCTATTGCCTTTATGTCTTCGAGCATCTCATCACTTTGCTACTTGTTGAAGGTAGATCAGATTGATTAGTGTCGTCTGAGCTTGATAGTAGATACCGGAGTCCGAATGCAAGGTGATCCAATGAGACATAGTGTTACGCTTTAATCCCTAATTTTTGCCTGGACCGCCCTTTCGGGTTTTCAGTCCACCGGGATACCCTTTTTTTTGCCCAAGCCGCCTTTTCAGGTTTTCGACTTGCCGGGTGTACAATTTTTTTTATATTTTCATCCCTTATTTTTGCTCGAACCCTTTTGGTTCACCGGGAATCCCTTATTTTTGCCTAGGCCAATCAACCTAGCGGGTCTTTGATTATGCGTAGTATCTTTTTACTATGTCTGCATTGATGGGGCGAGGAAGGTCGTCACCATCCATGGTGGTTAGAATCATGGCTCCTCCTGAGAAAATGTTCTTAACCACAAATGGCCCTTCGTAAGTAGGGGTCCATTTTCCCCTGGGATCACCTTGAGGTAAGATAATGCGCTTGATTACCAGGTCTCCAACTTGATACTCTTGTCGTCTAACTTTCTTGTTAAACGCCTTGATCATCCGTTTTTGATACGTCTGAACATGACAAATAGCAGTAAGTCTCTTTTCATTGATTAGGTTCAGCTGATCAAGTCGGGTCTGAATCCAGTCATCTTCACTCAAACCTGCATCCTTCATGATTCGAAGAGAGGGTATCTGAACTTCAATAGGCAAGACTGTCTCCATGCCATAAACCAAGGAATAAGGTGTTGCCCCTGTTGACGTTCGTGCTGAGGTACGGTACCCATGAAGATCAAACGGTAACATCTCATGCCAGTCTTTGTATATCACTGTCATCTTCTGCACAATCTTCTTAATGTTCTTATTAGCTACTTCGACAACCCCATTCATCTTCGGCCGGTAGGGAGAAGAGTTGTGATGATGTATCTTGAATTGCTCGCAGAGCTCAGTGATCATTTTGTTGTTGAGATTGGTACCATTGTCCATAATGATCCTCTCTGGTACACCATATCGACAGATCAGGTTGTGCCGAATGAACCGTGCCACGACATTCTTGGTTACAGTAGCAAAGGAAGTTGCTTCAACCCACTTCGTAAAGTAATCAATAGCTACCAGGATGAAATGATGCCCGTTGGACGCTGTAGGTCTGATCTTGCCGATCATATCAATGCCCCACATTACAAAAGGCCAAGGTGCCATTAAGACGTTCAGAGGAACTGGAGGTATGTGCACCTTATCAGCATAGACTTGGCACTTGTGACATGTCCGAGAATGCTGATAACAGTCGGCTTCCATTGTGGACCAATAATATCCCGCGTGTAGGATCTTCTTTGCCATGGTGTGTCCACTGGAATGAGTTCCGAAAGTACCTTCGTGTAAATCTGCCATGATCCTTTCTGCTTCATTCTTATCCATACAACGCAATAAGGTCGAATCATGGTTACGCTTGTAAAGGATGTTATTACTGATGAAGAACTTCGCCGCGAACCTCCTCAGAAACTTCTTGTCATTAACAGATGCACCCTCGGGGTACTCCTGAGCTTCAAGATACCACTTCACTTCATGATACCAGGGCTTTTCTGTTACCTCTTCAGTCTCAAGATCACAGCAATGTGCAGGTTCGTATAATCTTGCAATAATGATTCGGGGAGCCTCGTTGTCCCAATTGACTTTAAACATAGAAGACATCATAGTCAACGCGTCCGCCAACTGATTCTCCTCTCTAGGGAAGTGTTCAAAGGTTATCTCCTCGAAATGGGGAAGCAACATCAATATATACTCCTTGTAAGGAATAAGATTTGGGTGTTTCGTATCCCACTCGCCTTTGATCTGACTGATCACGAGAGAGGAATCTCCGAAGACACTTAGAAACTTAATCCTTAGGTCAACTGTTGCTCGAAGACCCATAATGCATGCTTCATACTCTGCCATGTTATTGGTGCAGTTGAAACATAGTCGGGCGGTGAACGGGGTATGAGAGCCTTTAGGATATATGATCACAGCGCCAATGCCATTACCCAAAGCGTTCGAAGCTCCATCAAAGTACATAGACCATCGGGATCCTTCCTCAGGTCCTTCATCCGGTCCAGGTGTCTCATAATCAGTTATCAACATGATATTCTCGTCCGGAAATTCAAAGTTCATAGACTGGTAATCATCCACTGCCTGATGTTCCAAATGGTCTGCCAACACACTTCCCTTAATTTCCTTTTGGGTCGTATACTGGATGTCATACTCAGTCAATATCATCTGCCATCTTGCTATTCTTCCGGACAAAGCAGGATTTTTGAAGATATACTTGATTGGATCCATCTTTGATATCAACAGAGTAGTGTGAGTCAACATATACTGTCTTAGCCGGTGAGCAGCCCATGCCAAAGCGCAACAAGTTTTCTCAAGCAGTGAGTATCGGGTCTCACAGTCGGTAAACTTTTTTCTAAGGTAATAAATAGCATGCTCTTTTCGGCCAGACTCGTCATGCTGCCCCAGCACACACCCCATTGAGTTATCGAGCACTGTCAAGTATAAGATCAAAGGTCTCCCTTCAACTGGTGGCATCAGGATGGGTGGCTCTTGGAGATACTCTTTGATCCTTTCGAAAGCGGCCTGACATTCATCGTTCCAACGTACTACTTGATCTTTCTTCAGCAGCTTGAAGATTGGCTCACAAGTAGCAGTTAGGTGCGAGATGAATCGGACAATGTAGTTCAGTCGTCCCAGAAAGCCTCTGACCTCTTTCTCTGTTCTGGGAGCTGGCATCTCTCATATAGCTTTCACTTTGGCAGGATCCATTTGAATACCTTTGTTGCTCACGACGAAACCCAACAGCTTACCAGATCTCACCCCGAAGGTGCACTTGTTCGGGTTTAACCTCAACTTGTACAACTTTAGCCTGTCAAACAGCTTCTGCAGATGGTCAAGGTGTTCTTCCTCAGTTTGGGACCTCGCAATCATATCGTCGACGTATACTTCAATCTCATGATGGATCATGTCATGAAATAAAGCGACCATGGTACGCTGATATGTTGCCCCAACATTCTTCAGTCCAAAAGGCATAACCTTGTAGCAAAAGGTACCCCACTGAGTAACAAAAGTGGTCTTCTCCATGTCTTCGGGAGCCATCTTTATTTGGTTATAACCGGAGAAACCATCTATAAAGGAGAATACCTTATGCTGAGCGGTGTTGTCAACCAGAACGTCGATGTGAGGTAAAGGGAAATCATCCTTGGGGCTTGCCCTGTTCAAATCCTTGTAATCAACACACATTCAGACCTTACCATCCTTCTTCGGCACAAGAACCACATTGGCCACCCACTGAGGGTAAGAAGTAACTGCTAGAAAACCGGCGTCAAACTATTTCATAACTTCAGCCTTGATTTTCTCAGACATCTCTGAGCGCATTCAGCGGACCTTCTGTTTTACTGGAGGACAGTCTTCCTTGGTAGGCAGGCGATGAACCACAATGTCGGTATCCAACCCAAGCATATCTTCGTAAGACCAGGCAAAGATCTCAACATAGTCACGCAGCATCTGAATCAACCGTTGTTTCACACTAGGCTCCAGATTGGCACCAACCTTGACTTCCTCCTTGTCTATCTCAGTACCCAGATTCACTGATTCCACCGGCTTTTCATGTGGCTGAATGGCCCTCTCTTCCTGGAGTAACAGTCTTGTAAATTCACCAGGCACTTCGCAATCATCTTCACCTTCGTCTTCGGCTAAGTTGATCGGATTTTCGAAGTCATAACTGGCAGTAGCAGAGTCGTTACCAGTGAGATCCAGAGTGGATGTGGACCTGTATATGTGAGTGTGTGTAAAATAGCTGTTTTGCAATATATAATAAAGAAAAACAAGGAGCGCAAGATTTGAAATGCAAGAATGTCCAATGCTTTTATTAATGATATATGAAAATGACACACAAAATCCCTCACAAATGAAGCCACAGTGGCCCGGGTAAGACATCGGGCCATAAAGTTTAAAACATTGTCTATTACAAATTCAAAACAAAAGTTTCATTACTGGGCAACAAAAGTAATAGGGATGAATTCCTTTGCTGTCCAGTTGCTCGGTCCACCGTCGGTCGTAGGATAGATCCAGCTGTCGAATTCAGACTCTTCCACATCATCTTCAATGGCATTCACTCCCGAGTTACTGATGAACACGGGAGGTCTTCTGATTCGTGCATTCCGAACAGCCCTTTGAGCTTCTGCAGTGAAACCCAAACCAAACTTGTTAGTCTTCTGTGTAAAATCAGGAAGTTGGCCCCAATTTGCACACTCACCCTTCTCAATAACAGCCCAAGCAACTTTTAAGGAATCCATTTTCATAGGAGAATCTTCAACCACAGTCTCAGCTGATGCCAGTGCTTGGGGAACCTCTTCAAAATGCTGGAACGGGGTCTCAATGAACTCCCCATCCATTTCTACATATCGGAACGAGTTGAGGTGGCTGACCATATACTCTTCCTCCCTTTGTACTGTCACAATCTTCCTTTTGACCGGGTACTTCAGCTTCTGGTGGAGTGTTGAGGTTACAGTCCCGGCTTTGTAGATCCATGGACGACCCAGCAAACAAGAATAAGATGGCCGAATGTCCATCATATAGAATGTAGAATTGAAGACCTGAGAACCAACTTTAATTGGAATATCAACTTCACCGTGCACCATCCTCTTAGACCCATCAAAGGCCCTGACAACAATGTTGCTTGGCTTTAGCTCCAACCCTTTGCAATCTAACCGGTCCAGAGATTTCTTAGGCAAGACGTTCAATGAGGAACCAGTATCCACCAATACATGTGCAAGAGTAGTGCCCCTGCATTCAATGGAGACATGCAGGGCATCGTTGTGATTCTTCCCCTTAGCAGTCAAGTCGGCGTCCGAGAAACCCAACCCATTATCAGCAGTCAAATTGGCCACACAATCTGTAAACTGATCAGCTGATGTCTCTTGTGGCACGTGGGCAGTTTTCAAAAAGGTAATCAGAGCCTTGGCATGGGCCTCTGAGCACAGCAATAGTGACAACATAGAAATCTTAGACGGGGTTTTCCCCAACTGTTCGACTACATTGTAGTCACTCTTTTTAATGATCTTCAGGATCTCTTCCATCTCTTGCTTAGAAGCTTCAACAGTAATTGTCTTCGGTGCCTCCGTCTGGGCAGGCACATCAGTGGTGATCCCTTTGCCCCGAGTGTCAGATGACTCGGCGACAGGGGTAAGAATAGGAACTTGATCAGGAATAGTGGCAGGTACACTGGCAGGTGTAATAACAACAGGTCTTCGGATAGTTGGTGGAGCAATATCAGGTGAGAAAAGTCTTCCGCTGCGGGTGACTTTAGCAGGTCCAGTAATGTTGCCGATGTTAGTACCAGCGTCCAACTCTTGCTTAACTCCATGAAAATAAACATCAGCCCCATAGTGCCAAGGGACAGCTTTATCAGAGGTGTAGGGGATGGGCCCCGGAACAGTGATGATTACAGGTGCGGTTCTCGGAACAGATGTAATTCTAACAGGCTTCCTCGAGGGAGCCTTGGAAGAATTATCGAAAATGGTAATAATGACAACTTCTTCAGTAGGAACGGAGGGAACAAAAGTCTTCTCAAACATGATCTCCTTACTATCCATCAAGTTTTGGATACCTGACTTCAAGAATGGGCAACCGGTAGGTAAAACAGAACACATATGGCAACCTTTGTCACAGCCCGGAAATAAACCGGCTAGAAAAAGGTTCTTCTTTACAGTCATCAAAGGGGTAACAATTTCATCCACATAAACTACAAACAAGTCTTCTTCTAGAGCATTCACTCCATGCTTGGGCATGGGAGCAGTCACAACATTAAGCCTCTCGGGCGCCTCAAACTCAATCTCCTTCGCATCAATTAAGTCTTGTACCTTGTTCTCTAAAACCCAACAATCGTCTGTATTATGCCCCGGGCTATCAGAGTGAAAAGTACAACGGGCATTAGGGTTATACCTCGGTGATGTGGTATTTGGATTCTTCGGGGCTTCCTTTAGAACCACCAGATTAGTCTTCAGCAACTGTGGTAGAACCTGAGACAAAGTCATGCTGAGATGGGTGAATTGCCTTCGAGGTCTCTCGTCCTTCTGTTGATTGTTGTGCTGAGGAGCACCAGCAGGTTTTGAAATAACAACCACATTGACAGCTTGGCGGTGTTCAGGTCTATTTTGTCTTCTCAAACTGTAGACAACACTGGACTCTTTCTTAAACGGCTTCTTCTCGGTGCTTGATGAGGCACCCTTTTGTATCTTACCAACCTTAATACCCGCCTCAATCCTCTCACCGGTCAAAATAAGCTCTATAAATCCAGACGAAGAGCTTCCAATTAGATGGTTGAAAAATGGACCAGACAGGGTCCCCAGAAACATGTCAACAAGCTCCCGGTCAGCCAAGGGTGGTTGTACTCTACCGGCGAGGTCCCTCCACTTCTGAGCATAATCTTTAAATCCTTCACCCGGTCCCATTGACATACCCTGGAGTTGGGTACGCGTATGAACGAGGTCGGAGTTGTACTGATACTGCATGTAGAATGCAGTAGCTAAGTCTTCCCAACTGCAGATGCTGGCTCCGTCCAACTGGTAGAACCACTCAAGCTGAGTTCCTGAGAGACTATCTTGAAAGAAATGGATCCATATGTTCTTATCAGCAGTTTACGGCTGAATCTTCCTCACATATGACCGGAGGTGCTGAATCGGCCTATAATCATCTGTAGGCCATGGAAATGAATTTTGAGAACATCATCATGCTCGTCTCTCCTCCCTGAATACAACCATGTCCATGGTTTGTCTTGATTTTACCTGTAATCAAAACGCCTAAAAATAAAGAACGAAAACCCTAGATTCAGATGTTACGTTACAGGCCATAAAAACGAAATCGAATATTGCAAAAAGCTTGGAAATCATTCAAGGATTATGAATATATCAATATTTTGGCAAAAAGATGCAAGAATCCAAGGTTGTGTTTTCGTGTACAGAGCCATGTTCAAGAAGACTTACAGTGCGATTGGGGATGTTTCAAGGCTTGATTTTGATCCCAATAGCTTCGTTGGATGTCAAGCAAGAACACCACGTTGAGTTTTGGCCTCCAATTTGCCTCTAGTGTGGATTTCAGTTTTCAATTTTTCAAGCTTTTTCTCCAGTTTGGTCTGGCCGTTTGTGCAGCTTTTAGGTCATGTTCCTCTGTGCTCTAGCTTGTGTGAGTATATTAGAAGCAATTAGGTTAAAAATTGGGCTTTGAATCCTTGTGAATTGATGACTTTGGATATGATATGATTCCTCCATTAAAGGCCTTCAAATTCTTTCCAAATCCAAGATTTTGTGCATTATATGGCTTGGCACGAATTTGATTGTGTTCATGATGTTAATTGAAAGCTGTATCAATCAAAAAGATCACAAGTTATTAATATTGAGATTTTATTTTGATTTAAATTGATTAAAAATGAATTAAATCAATAAAAATCAAATAAAATAGAAAAATTAATAATTGGTCATGAAATTGAATATAGGACACGTGTGTGGTGTTACAAGATCAAATCAAGTGGAAAAAAGTGGGCCCATTTGTCAAAATTTGAAGTTTTAGGGATAGTTGACTTTAGACAATTTTGGAAAAATGCCCAACTTCAACAATGCATAACTTCTTCAATTTTGAACTATTGGAAGTGTTCTTGGACTTTTTAGAAACCTTGAGATGTCCTCTAACCAACCCTTTTGGTCTCATCTCCTTTTTATATTCCATGCTCAAGTTATAAGCTTTGGAAAAAAGGTGTTTTTGTTGACTTTCAAAAATGACCTATAATGTCCAAATTTGTAACTTTTTGTGAGTGCATTTCTTGATCTTTGGGTGTGAATATGGATTGTAGGAAATTGCATCCTCTTCAAAATGAGCTTTGGATGGGTCATTTCTCATAAAGTATGATAAAGTTATGCTTGGTCAAAGTTGAGTTGACTTTTCCTACAAAACCCTAATTTAGCAACTTTTGAATCTTGATGAATCTTGAGCAGTCCTTGATGAATCATGATCAACCCTTGATAAAATTATGAATTATACTTCAAAATGAGAATGTTGGCAAAAAATATTGAGGTTTGACCATTTGTAGGTCACAGTTGACTTTTGCCCTAACATAGTCGATTTTTGGACCTCTTGAGCAATTGACTGACCAAACTTTCTCTGCAAGGCTTGAAATTTGACATGGATGAACTTGAGAACATATTAGGACATTGGGGAGCATTTGAGGCCATTTGGATGTAATGACCTTGATGCAACACAAAACCCTAATTTTGAATTGACTGCCTTAGGAGGTGATTTGACTGTCCAACTCTTGAGCTAACTTGAGTCACTTGGAGATTATTCTTGACATATCTTTGAGAAATATGGAAGGGCAAATTTTGGGGTACAACAGTTAATAAATAAATAAATAAAATATTTAAATGAAATATAAAAAGAAAAAAAGAATAAGAGATGGACCTGAAAAATGGTGTGTGAAAAGCAATTTCCTGGGCCCAATTGAGTGAAATCCGTTTGACTTTTGGGATCCCGTATGGCACGCTGACTTTGGCTCATGATGCACCTTCAGTGGTGGCCATCAGATTTGACCATCTGGCCATCTGGCGTGATTGATTGTGAGGGTGTATGATGGTCTCCTGGCTTGCACGCGCACTGAATTGCCTGAAAGAAAATAAGAAAATAACAAATGCTGGAGGCAGGGGTCGAACCCCTGACCTCCAGCCTTCCAATGCCTTAACACCCAGCTGGCTACCACTGGGCCATTCACGTTAGTTGTAATAATAATGCAAAAGAAAAAACAAATATTAAAAAGGCCTTTTGTATCAGTTTCACGCGCGAAATTTGAACGAGCTAATGGAATGGTGCCACATAGGTCATCGTCTTCCTCGTTCCGTTGGTAAAAGTGGAACACTTTTACCTACGGACGCTTGTCCATAGCTATAAGCAATGCTCGTTCAAAAATCCTCCATGGGCCATATAAATGACTCCTAACGCCATGGTTGGATTCGCCTGGTCATTCTGAACCTAAAGGTACCATTCATGAAGGCCAATTTTCCCTGCATATAAAAACCCTAATTCGGAGCTTCGAAACCTAGCTATGGTGAAATCGTGTATAGGCCATAAAAACGCAATTAAACCATACAGAAAATTTGCAAATGTGATTGTGATCAAGAATGTATAATTATTTTATGCTATAAATGCAAGAACAATGCTATTTGATTTCAAAAAGAGAGTTATGCCGTGGACGACTTACAGTGCGATTTGGGGGTTGAAAACGCTTGGTTTTGATTGCTTTGGCTTGTTGAGAGTCCCAGGAAGCGATTGGGATAAGTAAAGAGTCTTGAGGATGCCTCTAAGTGCCAATTCGATCTCACACTTTTTCTTGATTTTTTTAGATTTTGTTCTACCTCTTGCGCCTGTTTCTAACTTGTTTTTAGGTCTGGCCCTGTTCTATATGTACCAAGGAATATATTAGGGTTCCCAAACTGATCCAAATCTTTCTCTTTCAATGATTTTTGATTTGATTTGATTCACTTTCAATATCATTCCAAAAATAGGTTTTTTCAATCTTTTTGTCCACTCTAATGCCTTGCACGAGTTTGAATGTTTGCTAGCTATATAATAAAGCCTGAAACAAGCATAAAATCTTTTACTTTCAATATTTTGGATTTTATTTGATTTGTTTTGATTTAAATTAAATTAATTCAAATGAAAATCAAAATAAATAATAAAAATAAGATATGGACAGGTGGAAAAGGCTAGATCTCATGGACTATGTTGCCAACCCAGAACAAGTGAAAAAGATTGGGCCCATTTGGCAAAATTTGAAGTTTGGGGCATAGTTGACTTTTGGCAATTTTGCAAAAAAGGTCAACTTCACTAATGCATAACTTCCTCAATTTTGACTCTTTGGAGATGTTATTGGACTTTTTAGAAATCTTGAGATGTCCTATAATCAACCATTTTGGTCTCATCTCAATTTGATATTCCATGCTCATGTATGAAGCTTTGACAAAAAATGTGTTTTTATTGACTTTTCAAAATGACCTATAATGTCCAAATTCATAACTTCTTGTGAGTGCATATTTTGAACTTGGGAGCTGAAGATGGATTGTAGAGCACGGCATACTCTTAAAAATTAGATTTGGATGGTTCATTTCACATAAAGTATGAGAAAGTTATGCTTGTTCAAAGTTGAGTTGACTTTTCCTACAAAACCCTAATTTAGCAACTTTTGAGTCTTGATGAATTATGAGCAATCCTTGATGAATCATGATCGACCCTTAATCAAATGATGAAATAAACTCCAAAATGAGGATGTTGGCCAAAAATCTTGAAGTTTGACTGTATATGGGCCACAGTTGACTTTTGCCCTAACATAGTCGATTTTTAGGCCTTTGAGCAATTGACTGAGCAAACTTTCTCTGTAGGGCTTGAAACTTGACATGGATGATCTTGAGAACATATTAGTACAATGTTGAGCATTTGGGATCCATTGGACTCAAGTATCTTGATGCAACATGAAACCCTAATTTGAGGTGGACTGCCTTAGGAGAGAGCTTGTCTGGCCAAACCTTAGACTACCTTGAGCAACTTGAGGATCTTTCTTGACATGCTTTGAGAAATATGGGAGGGAAAATTTTGGGGTACAACAACTAAAGATGAAAAGGGTTCTAATACCTTCCCTTTCCATAACCTACCCCCGAACTCAAAATCTTTAAAAAGGTATTTCCTGTTCTTTTCACCCATTCCTTTGTTAGATAAAAGAAAATTCAATGGAGACTCTTGCTAACCGTAACATTTGCGATAAAATGAAAAAACCAGTAAAGTCAGTTCTCCCACCGTATTACAGAACTGGCGAATCTGCTGGGGAATTATTGACACTAAAAGTGGGGTTACCTTAGAGATAGATCATATTTAAAATGCTTAACTTGTTTGACTTGCTTGCTTTACATTTCGGGTTTATGTTTGGGTATTCTTGTATAGATCTTATACCCGGATCTGGGGCATATTAGGTAAGTAGCAATAGATCATGGGGATTTTGCAGTGTAATACCGACATGGTTGAAGCTATGGCTATGTTAGTGTGACACATTTGCTGGTACCGGTATCTTTTGTGTTGAATCAAGGAGAGTATAGGGCCGTTGTGTGGTGTCATGGAGCACTAATTGAACTTAGAACCTTAGTTGAACAAACTTGGACATTAGAAAGTAGTGAGATAGTCGGCTTCAGTGCAAAACTGAAGATTGGTTGATACTCGATACTACACTCATTAAGATCGGACTTTCGGGATATTTCAGCCGCAAGAAAAGATCGCTTGAGGTGAAACAATGCTCGATGAAGAAAGATCAGTGATATTGAGATTCCTTAGAACCCGGTTATTTCTTTTAGGACAGGTTGAACCAACTAAACTTCAAGAGGATACTTACCTACAAACTCCATAGAAGCCTGAACCTAAGGCTACTTGTGTGACTTGTTTTCTTTCATTGTCTAACAACTTGAACTCCTTGTAGGACTTGCTTGTATTCATTATCCAATAACTTGGATTTCTTTGAAGGATTTACTTGTCTTCATTACCTTACACTTTCACTTGGTGCATAGCATACACATCATGGCATTATGCCATAGAATTTCATTAACCATTTCAAGGATCTCAAAGGGCCTGTGATGCAGGTTATGATGAACCAGACGTCTAGCAAGGGGCAAGGGGATTTATTTTCCTCTAGCCAATATCGTCAAAGCACGATGTCTTGAGTTAGAGGCTATAACCCACTCGACATGGTGAGCTTGATTCTCGTAGAAGGACATTCAATGATACGAAGTTCTTCGATCAAATTTGCAATCATAATCCAAACATTTTCTTGTGTTTACCCCACAAGATCCTTGAAAACATTGCATACATGTTATTACATAATAGGTATTCTCAAGACAGGTTTCTCATTTTCTCGTTGTTTATTTCAGCAAGGAAAATGGCTCTCGAACAGAACGACATAGATCTCCAAGCTCAAGATGTTCAGTTCAAGGAAATGTTCCTGAATCTATCTAAGAGGAAAGAAGAATTGAAAACACTCCTCGCTGGAAACATGACCAAGAAAAATCCTAACAAAAACAAGGATGACCAGTTGGAACAACTGCAAGCTGAGATGGAAAGGATGAGAATCTAGATGAATAGTCAGATGGCTCTTATCCAAAATTTAGCTCGGGGACAAGAAGAGTTAATGATTCTCATCAGCAAGCTTCATCAAGACAAATACGACCGTCTGGGGAAAACTGCTAGAATTTGGGGCCTAGTCAATGATCAACCTCTCTTGGCAGACAGGGAATGGGGTGACATGTTCATGCAGGAACATGTTGAAAATAAAATTAAGAGCAGTGAAATTCAGGGGACTGCATCTTCAAGTACTTAGAAGAGATCATAAAATGAAAAGAAGGAGTGTAGTACTGTGTACGACCAGAAGGATCGTAATAAGAGTGATCTCAACCAATTTATAGGGGCAGTGCGGACCTCTAATCCAGTATCAGTGCAACAACAACGACAAGGCAATCAGTGTAAACAGGACACGCCAAAAAGTCAATTCACCAAAATCAACATGTCCTTTTGGATAAAAGAAAAATCGGCGGCGACTCTTGCTAAACCGTAACATTTGCGAACACAAACACAAAACAATCAAGTCAGTTTTCCCACCGCATCACAGAACTGGCGACTCTGTTGGGGAATATACTTAAAAGTGGGGTTACCTTAGGGTTAGATCACATTTACTTGCCTGAATTTGTTTGAATTGCTTGCTTTACATTATTGGTTCCTTGTTTAGGTTTGTTTTGATCCTCTACCCGGATCTGGGGCACCTTTTTAGGTAAGTAGCAATAGATTGTGGAAACTGTGCGGAGTATACCGACATGGTCTAAGCAATAGCTATGTTAGTGTGACGCATTTGTTGGTACTGGTATCCCTTGTGTTGAAACGAGGAGAATACGGGGCGGCTGAGTGGCGTCATGAAGCACTAACTGACCTTAGAACCTTACTTAACCAACTTGGCCATTAGGACGTAGTGAGATAACCGATTTCGGTGTAGAGATGAAAATTGGTTGATACTCGATACTACACTCATTGAGACCGGACTTTTGGGATATCTCGGTCGCAAGAAAAGATTGACTGAGCTGAGACAATGCCTAAAAGAAAGTTCAGTGATATTGAGATCCCTTAGAACCTGGTTACTATTAACTAAGACAGGTTGAGCCAACTAAACTTCAAGAGGGTACTTACCTACAAAACTCCATGCAAGCCTAAACCTAAGGATTTATCTGCTTTGTGTGTATATGTTTATTTGCATATAAACTTGCTTACTTTGCATATTTGTACATAACATCATAACATCATCCATAGAATTTTCAATAACATTGAATCATAGCATTTCAAGGATCTCAAAGGTCTTTGATGCAGGGTCACGTTGAACCAGACGTCTATCAAGGGGCAAGAGGATTTACTTCCCTCTAACCAAATGCCGTCAAAAATCAAGTACAACAATTTGAGTCAAGGGCTACAACCCACTTGGCATGGTGAGCTAAATTCTCGTGGAAGGACATCCACTGATACAGAGTTCTCCAATCCAAATTGTAAGTGACTACTAACCCCACGAGATCCTTGAAAACATGCATCCACATATCATGCATCATATCACGACAGGTTTCTCCCATACAGGTATCCTTATCTTCCTACTGTTTATTTCAGCAAGATGGATATGGAACAAATAGTGAAAGATCTCCAAGCTCAAAACGCTCAATTCTAACAAATGATCCTGGCTATGGCTAAGGGGCAAGAGGACCTGAAGACCCTTCTTCTCAAAGACAAGAAGAAAAATTCCAAGAAGTCAGTAGGTGTCCTGAACTTGAGAAGAAGACTTAGAGGACCAGTCAAGAGAGCTCTAGATCTTTCAACTCCATCCAACATGGGGGATAATCATGAAGAAGACAACAATCGAGAGATTGGTGAAGCCGAAGCTGACTACTCTGAGGAACAATCTCCTCCCACTGTTGACAAGTACAAACAGCTGGAGGATCGCCTCAGTGCTATGGAGATTCAACAGATACCCGGTTTGGATTTAGGAGACATGGGTTTGGTTTCTGGAGTGGTCATCCCCCTAAAGTTCAAAATCCCTACCTTTGTCTTGTACGATGGAGTCTCTTGCCCTAAGATGAACTTAAAGTCTTATGTTCGCAAGATTCAACCATACACAACTGATCTGAAGCTTTGGATCCATTTCTTCCAAGAAAGACTAGTAGGGACTCAACTCGAATGGTTCTATCAATTGGAGAGTTCTCACATCCACACCTGGGAGGATTTAGCTGTTGCTTTCTACAAACAATATCAGTACAATGCTGATCTTGCACCAACTCGTGTGCAATTGCAGAACATGACCATGGGTTCCAACGAGAGCTTTAAAGGATACGCCCAAAAGTGGGGAGATCTGGCTGGTAGGGTGCAACCCCCTTTAACTGACAGGGAGCTGATTGACATATTCATGGGAACTTTGACAGGGCCTTTCTTCAAACACCTAATCGGAAGCTCCTCAGCCGGGTTCACCGAGTTAATACTGATCGGTGAAAGGGTCGAAGCTGGCATCAAAAGTGGAAAGATCCAAGGAGCTACACCCTCTGATGCTCAGAAAAATACATACAATGAGAATAAAGAGTCAAATGCTTTGTCTGGTCAAAAGAGTCATCATGACCAACGCGTGGGGGAAGTCCTGATCTCTGGTTCTGCATCGCACCGACAACGGCAAAGGGGAAATCAACGAAGGCCAGACGAGCCCAAAAGACAGTTTACCAACATCAACATGCCATTGTCTCAAGCGCTACAACACTTGTTGAGGATGAATTTGATTACATTGATAGGACCTCATCCGAACCCCAAAACTTATTCTCCTAACTACAATCCTAATGCAACGTGTGCTTATCATTCTGACAGTCCCGGGCATGACACTAACGATTGTTGGGCGTTGAAGTATAAGATTCAGAATTTGATTGATGCCAAGGAGATCGAGTTTGACCCTCCGAAGACTCCAAACGTGATCACTTCTCCTATTCTAAATCATTGAGAGCGTCTTGTTCATTTTGAATTTTCAATTGTAATTTCTTTTGTTATTCAAACAATTATCTATTAATGTCAAACTCTGTTTCATTAATGCATTTCATATGTTTGTCTTGAATTCATCCATTCATTTTTCACTATATTTAAAACTATGTTTTTGCTCTCTTTATGACATTAAACTCTTGCTAAAAGATTACAAGCCTTTAGAAGGAGGATCACGAAAACAATGCCATAATCTCATACAGTATGCTTTTGGACATACCTTGCTAATGATGTACAAGCGTTCTTTCAAATCCTAAACACTGGAGTTATAAGGAAGATAATCCCTAGTCAACCCCTTCGAGCCAAAGAAGCAGAAGTTTTCTTTCTTGCACAAATTGAAACCTGGGGCAGGGCAGTCTCTCAGTTATTTCAAACGCGCATTTAGCCGCAAACTCTCATATCGTAATACAACGAATGACATAGTTTCTCTGGAATCAAAAGATGGTGATGGTTCCTTATCACATAGGCAGTCATTATCTCTCGAAGAGAAAAGCCCACTAAGTCAAAACCTACAAAGGAGAATTAAAGAAAACTGGGGCATCCCACTGACCGTAATCTCAAAATAAGAATAGTCAGGAAGAAATTAGGCATAACAAATCAAATAAAAAGAGGTTACTACAAATCCTCAACAACACGAAAAATGTCACAAAAAATGATGACTGCCTTCCGACAAACTTAATTTTTCTGAACCATCACCAAAATGTCATTCCAGACTCAATTGGAGTTCAAACACACAACTAACTGAGCTTAGGACTGAAGAACGTCACGAAGAGCGGGTGGGTACAAATACACTTTGAGACTTTATCCTTTGTTTCTTAAAACCGTGAACCAAGCCACGCTACAACCCTTCAAAAGTCCTAATTGAAGCATGGGTTAGTTCGAAAGCATACTGTTACAAAAGGTATCCTGACTCCTGTAAGGTTTTACTTAAAACCCCGAGTTGAATTTTTCTTACAAAATTTCTTTACTCGCTAAAACGCATTTTCAAAAATTTCAAGACAAATATAAACTTTGCATTACTTTAATATCATTGTTTGCATATGGCTATTTGTTTGACAGTGGAGAAATTCACACAACGAATATCCAGTGAATGAAATCTCTCTCAGTGAATGAAATCAATTCAAGTAGGATGACACTCCCATTGACAAATCTCCTATCAACAGGGAGACATGACATGTCACTATCCAGCACACCTGGGGCAGTCCAATCAAGATTCCAAGAAATCTCTCAAGAATTACAGAGTAACCAGGGGCAAGTCTCCATCTCCGTCACTTAGGGCATTGAACGTCAATCTCAGAGAAGGGTTACATACAATCAAACATTTTCTGGCAGTGCCATAAACACTTGCTGCTAGGGGCAATGACAAATCTCCCCAAAATTCTTCTCATATGATGATTCCCCAGCAAGAGTTTAATCTCTGAAAACTTTTCCAACTGAGTCGACTTCAAGAATCCTCGAGGATTTCTGCCAGTGAAGTCGCCGTCTCTCCAACAGATTAAGCAACAAGGTTTATTTCCCCAACAAACGGCAGGATTCCCCAGCTTGAGTTTGCCTCTCCGACTACTACGAATCAGAGGACCACAACTCCTCTTCCCCAGTAGAGCAACGAACAACCGAGACTCCAAAACTCTTTTCCCCAAGCAGGAATCAACATTCTCCAACAGAGTTTTCAATATTCCCCAACAGAGTTCTCCTCAAAACAGGAATCCCCGGTGGAAATATTCTAAGAAAAGTTTGAAGACACACCAACTCTTTAACAACAATCCAAGATTTAACGACTCCCCCACATTTGTCAAGGATTTATTTTCCCAGACAAAAATACATTCATTAACATTTCACATTTCATACATCCTATTTACATACATGATAAGTGCATACGACACAATCTCATTTATTTTTTAGAACATCATGGCATCATGTATTTCATACATCATGACATTGCATACAGCTAACGTTTTACCTTTTCAGGAAAAGGTCAATCAACAGATGGCTACCATCAACCTTTTCAAGTTCCAAATTAATACATGTAACAAGCCAGGAAAACTATCTGTGGACGACTGATTATAGATTAATACATGTAACAAGCCAGGAAAACTATCTACATGAAGAGATTGAAGATTAACACCTGTAACAAGCCAGGAAAACTATCTTTCTTTCTCAGGTCAGAGATTAATACCTGAAACCAGACAGGACAACTATCTCATCGACCAACCTTTTCAAGTTCCAAATTAATACCTGTAAGAAGCCAGGAAAACTATCTACATGAAGAGATTGAAGATTAACACCTGTAACAAGCCAAGAAAACTATCTTTCTTTCTCAGGTCAAAGATTAATACCTGAAATCAGACAGGACAATTGTCTACACGACCAGTTAAAGCAACCTCACACAGGTTCCTTCTCTTTCCAAGATGAAGTTTTACACGGACTCATCATGAAGCAACCCTACACAGGTTCCTTCTCTTTCCAAGATGCAGTTTTACACGGACTCATCATGAAGCAACCCTACACAGGTTCCTTCTCTTTCCAAGATGAAGTTTTACACGGACTCATCAGCAGGAAACCCTACACAGGTTCATTTTCTATCCAAGATAAAGTTTTACATGGACTCAATAGCAGGAAACCCTACACAGGTTCCTTCTCTTTCTAAGATGCAGTTTTACACTGACTCATCATCAGGCAACCCTACACAGGTTCCTCCTCTTTCCAAGATGCAGTTTTACACGGACTCATCATGAAGCAACCCTACCCAGGTTCCATCTCACTTCCAGATGTAGTTTTACACAGACTCATCATGAAGCAACCCTACCCAGGTTCCTTCTCACTTCCAGATGCAGTTTTACACGGACTCATCATGAAGCAACCCTACCTAGGTTCCTTCTCACTTCCAGATGCAGTTTTACATGGACTCATCATTGAATCAACCCTACCCAGATCAGGTACGCTCCATATACGAATGCCATTCTGATACTCATTCAGACTGAACTTTTGATACAGTTCAGATACGCTCCAGACACGGACGCCATTCTGATAATCATTCAGTTCCAGCTTACAAATACAGTCCAGCAATCAATTCTGGATGGCATCTTTAAGCCCATCTCCAACAACTATCCACCATATCTACAAATGGCATCTTTAATCCCATGCCCTACATAATGAACTAACACATCTTCGAGTGCAAATTTTCTGGGCACTCTAGTGTTCAATCATCTTCCACCTTCAAGTCACGAATGGCAGATTTACCAATCTAACTCTTCAGGTGTAAGAAGATTGAACAGGGGCAGCTGTTGTACCCCAAAATTTGACCTCTCATTTCTCAAAGAATCACCCTGGATCCTCATGTTTGCTTCCGTCCAATTCCAAGCCTTGAACTACAAATTTTCCAAGAAAATCACTCACAAGGGCAAAATGGTCATTTACACACTGAAAAGTCAAACTTTGACTTTTGGATCAAAATCAAATTTCAAGAATCATATTTCATCAAGACATGTTGAAATATGAAGTTTGTTTCATCAAGAAATTCAAAAGTCAAAACTACTTTGGAGAAGTCAAAATTCTAAATACTTAGAATTTTTTCTAAGTGTTTAAGAAAATATGACAAGCTCAGAACTTCTGGCCAAATTTTCACCATGATGCAAGCTGATTCTGGAAGAACTTCTGATTCAATAGTTATAGATTTCAACAAGATCTAAAACATTGCAGAACAGAACTTCTCCTAGAAATGTTGGGATTTCCAGTTATAACTTCTCAAAGACATGTCCTTGAAACTGAAACACTCAGCAAATTCTGGACACTTTCAAGACAGAGTTTGGTCAGAACTTCTGGGCAAGTTTTCATAAAGGTTCAGTCAGAGTTTGCAAGGGTAATTCCAAGAAGGTTAAGAAGCATGCTGCAAGCCTCTTATAAAGTCTGAGAGCTCCTTCAGAACATGCTGGAGCAAGGAGATACAAAGATCAGAGTTTAGATGTTACGCTGAAGCTGAACTTCTGATCCAGAATTAAGCAATGATGCAAAATTTCACATGGAAGGATTTCTGGTTTGATAAACCTCATCATCATTTAATGCTCACAACCACTTTTGAGTTTTTATCCAAAGGATTTCCCCCACGTGTACCCCTACTGTCTTGGGAAAGCAAACTTTTGTGCAAAAGTGTGCTAGATCCATGCGCTGCCTTTGCTTTTCCTTAATTCATGCTGACAAATCCAATTTAGGCGCTGCTAAACCTGCTAACTATCCTACTTTGTGCCTTGAACCATGCTTGTTTAAACTTATTTCAAGAGTAAGTCAGCGTCTAGTGTATGACGTTGGTGCCACTTGACCTCTCCAAACTATAAAATCTTTACCTATAAATTGAATTCCATTGGAAACTATAAAGAGGTCGAAAATTTGAATAAAAGAAAAGCCTTGAACCCCTGCAAAAATTACAAGAGTCTAAGAAACTATAAACATAAAAATATAAAACTTGTTAGCTTTTGATTCTTGCATTCAGACTCCATTTTTTCTCAAGTGTTTCCTGACCAAAACCACCCATACAGTTTCTGATATACTTTCAAAAGCCATCCAAAATTCTGTAGTCAAATTGTCGCACATTCCCCATTAATACCCACCTCAAAGGGTCGGAACTTTATCCCTTGGTTGTTCCAGAATTTTCTAATCATTTGCAGCCCAAGTTGAAAGTTTCGAGCCTGCTGAGCACGTGAGGAAGCTGTTCAGAACATCACAAGTGGTTAGAACCAGGTTCCAGCTCACAGAGTATTTTCTAGCTGCAAGGTAAGCTTCAGCTGACTCTCATCATATTATTTAGGCATTTTCAGATTTTACATATTTAAAACACCATGTAGATATTCTGATTCTGATGATGTACATATTCTGAGATTTCATGCATCTGCCTGCCTAAATAGAGAGAATTCCAGTTCAAAACTTCTTGAAGAAATTAAGACTCAGAATTAGGCTCAGTAAATTCATGATTAATTCTGATTTATAGTTCTGATATCTCTTGTTCTTGAAACTCTGTGAAACCTGCCATAAACTGTTATATGCGTATCTTCTGTTTTATTGAGAAAATAACCAAGTTGCAGATGTTCTGACTAGCATGGAGAAGAAAGGCAAAGTTCTGCCAGTTGCATCAGAAGTTCTGAAAACTTCTGAGTTCTCAGCAGATCCAGAACTTCTGAAAACTTCTGAGTTCTCAACAGATCCAAAACTTCTGAAAACTTCTGAGTTCTCAGCAGATCCAAAACTTCTGAACCTCCCTATTTCTATTAACATTTGTTCTGTTTGTGCAGCACGTCAGAGTTAGAACTTCCGACCTCTTCTATTTCGGTATTTACGCTGATTCTGTCTGTTTTCCTTTTATTAATTTTTGCCATCACTTTTATTTTTCATTAATAAAAAAACACCAAAAATATTTCATATTCACATATTATATTTTATTCCTTTCAACACAAAAAGACCAAAAAATATTTTCTTAAACAAAACTTATTTCTTTTCTTAAATAAATAAATATTTTACATTTTTCTTGTACATTCTTATCCATTTCAATGTGGTTGTAATAGTAACTTAGGATTTAATTTGCAATCCCCATTTGTAAATATGTACACCCCATCCCTCTAATGATTGTAATAGCGTAGAATCTTTATTTTCCGCATTTTTATTGCTTTCATATATTGTTAGTAATTAAGGTGTGTATGGCAAGACTAAAACCAATATTTAGAAAACCATAATTCAAGACAAAATTATGCATGCAATCAAATACACTTGCACACTAACACCCCTAAGGTTATTCCACTTGTTGGCTTACAAAAATGGCCACGTTATGCATGTGGGATATCTTAGCACAAACAAATCAAAAAAATACAAGATCATAGTCCCTCGATGATGCTATCAAAGTTGCCTTTCGAAATGATCTTAGTCCCTAAAGAAAAATTCTAAATCATCTAACAACATTGCTATCATGGTTATACGATGACCCGCGCCCGTCCCTTCATATCCAACGATAGGGCTTTTTACCAAAACAATGGTAAGATAGCAACGTCTAAAGGAGGAGGAAAAGAACGCCTAAAGACCTTTTTGAGTAGGTAGAATGCTCCTAATTACTTGTTCAATTTCAAAAACAAACATCATTTCTATTCTCAAAAACAAACACCAACACTTTCCAAACATCTTTCAAAACTTGAAAACATTTTCAAAAGATCAACACTTTGTATACATTCTTACGAACGAGAATCATTACAAAGTTTTCCTAAACGATTGCGCCTTTTCAAAATACTTTCAAAAACCATACAAATCATAATTTCAAATAAAAGCAAGTGATCTAGCAAGTAACTAAGAGCCCATGGAAAACCATGGATGAAAAAGGTACTAACACCTTCCCTTTTCATAATCTACCCCCCGAACTCAAGAAAAATATCTCTAAAGGTCTTTTCTGTGCTTTTTCACCTTTCCTTTTGGATAAAAGAAAAGTCGGTGGCGACTCTTGCTAAACCGCAACATTTGCGAACACAAACGCAAAATAATCAAGTCAGTTCTCCCACCGCATCACAACACGCTACAACTTCTGTCTCCCATTTACAAATCTAAAATGTTGCTCAACGTTTACAATAACAGCTTCCCTTTGGTAGCAAAACCAGATTATTGGCCTGCATACGACGGTGAAATAGTATGGCACAATGACCAAATGAGAAGGAATAAAAAAGGTCGTCCAAAAAGTAAGCGCATCACAACCGAAATGGACTCCCTTGACAAGCTGGAAAGAAAGTGTGGTTTATGTCGTCAGGTCGGACACAATCGCAAAAATTGTCCGAATCGGGCTACTGCCTTAACCACATAAAAATTGTATTACAAAAAATCTCTCCTTTATTATGTTGTAAATATTAAGGTTTTTCATTAACAGTATTTGTTACAATAAACATTGCGCGAACAAGAAAAAAAACACGATAAACCGTCTACGAAATTACAACCGTTAAAATAATTTCATCTGACCCATGCATCATCAACATTACGTCGCTGTCTGTTTTGACTTCCTCCAACCAAACATTAGGTCTTCATGTCGCAAGTGAGGTTGTTGTTCGTCTTTGTTGGATCCTTCTAATTTGTTTCCCCTCCACGATGTCTCCCTCTAGCCATCACATCAACTCTCTCTTCAGACGCTCCATGGAGTGAATGTGCCATAATTTTATTTTCATCGGAGGTTTTGTGGCGGAGAAAATAACGTAACCATCTCTGGTAAAAATCATGGGCGATGTCATGAAGCAAATAACAGAGTAAAAAATAAGAGAACAGTGCGAGAAAGTGTGAGGAATGACGGAGAAACGGATGAATTATTTATAAAAACATCATTTTGCCCTAGGAGCCAAGTGAGATAGCGCCTCATCTCACTTTTAAAGTGCATGCGCCATCTCACTTGGCTAAAAGAGAGAGGAGGCGCCAAGTGGGATGACGCCTAGGGCAAGAATGTGAGTGGAGGTGCAAAGTGAGATGGCTCCTCCATTAGAGAGTTTTCTGAAACATGGTTATTTGCGTAATTTTTTTCGAAACATGGTTATTTGCGATTTTTTTTAATACCTGGTTATTCCAAAAAAAAATTCACAATTTTGTACGAGACAAAATGTTAGGCGGCTAAAAATTAACACGAGAATAAAATAAGTGTGGAAGAGATGAAGATGTTGCGGTGGATGTATGGTAAGACTCGACAGGATAAAATTAGAAATGAAAATATTATAGAGTGTCGGATATCACCTATAATAAAGAAGATGATGAAAAATAAATTTAAGTGGTTTAGACATCTAAAAAAAACATATAAATTCTGTAGTAAAGAAAGTGGAATGATAAAATACCAAACAATTCGAGAAAAAAAAGACTCACAAAGATTATAAATAAAGTTATTAAAAAAGATCTTGATATTAATAATTTAGATAGATATAAGATTATTGATATAATATTATGATAAAAATTGATATGTAATAAGACTTAATTATTAATAAAATTGGTTGATTTCCATTAAAAACTATAGAGAATATATTTAAATAGAAAAAGAAATAAAAAAAGAAATTCCTTACTATTGAAGTCACCTCACCTCACCTCACCTCACCATTTACCATCTCCACTTTCATAATAACACACCGACCTAACCCAACTTTGTCCTAAATCTCGTTTCTTCGAAATTACACCCACACCAGGTTCTTTCTTTCTCTCTCCGATACTAAAATATCTCGCTTTTCTTGTACGGTAATGTTCTTCGGGATTTGATCATTCACTCGCTTCTTATTACAGGACAACACCTCAATCACGGATTCATATGCGTGTCAAGCATCATCGTATTTGATTCTCCATTAATTATAGGTACTTTTTTTTATATTTTTTTTCGAATTAATTTATATATATTATACATAAGGTTTGGTTTGAGATTTTGGGTTTTGAGTTCTCTGATTTTTATAAGAAAAAACGTGATTTTTATTGTTGTTGTTGCTCCTTTTGGTTCTGATTAGATGAGCTTACCTTGCTAGACCTAGGTTTGTGGAACTTGAATTTTTCTTACCAATTTCTTGTTTTGATTGCTTTCTTGTGAAGATAACCGTTAGAAGTTGCATAAAGTATGTTTCTTTTGATTTGGGCTGTTAATTTTGGTCTTGATGTGATTTTGGACTCTTGATTCCATTGTTTGGATCGGTGGTATGTGATGGAATAGAATTGAGTGGTAAGTAATCAGATTCCATTGTTTGGATTTGCAATTAATTGATGAAGTGGAATGGAACATGATGGAGTCCATTCTATTCACCTTCTATTTTCATCCATACAATTTTGGGTGTATGCAACGAATGAACTGATTAGTACTAATATTTAGTAATATTCCACTCTGTCAAATTAACAAAAATACCCAATTAGTGTGGAATGGAATATCTGATCCATTCCATTAGGTTTCATTCCGCACCTAGTCTTTAATATCATGCCACCTTGCATCAGCTCTAATTCTTGATCTAGTTATTATAATTACAATTTGGTAGCTTGTGTTAATACTTGATAGCTTTTTCATTAAACATTCTTAACCTTCTTCTGATTGGAAGAAAAAAAAAGACATTTCTTTCATAGTTCTGCATGTCTTGTTTTGAGTATTTATGGTGTAAACTGTAATGGCTATGCCAGTTTTTGGCCTTGTATTTCCTTCTCACTCTCTTGTAAGACGATGTTTCTGAGATTTTGTTTTGTTTAATGATGTTTCACTCATCCTGTGCAGGAAGTTCTGGTTTTCTAGTATTCTGATGGCTAACTCAAGTAGCACACCAACAATGTCCGCAGACTCCTTGGAGCAGAAGGGGAAAAATATTACTGAATCGAATGCAAGCGTAATTCAATGTCCTTTAAGCCAGCAACACCGTAGCTCTTTAGATGGGCCAGTTTCTATCCTTTGGGATATTGAAAATTGTCCTGTTCCAAGTGATGTACGCCCAGAAGATGTAGCTGGTAATATAAGAATGGCTCTGCAAGTGCACCCGGTAATTAAAGGAGCTGTTATGATGTTTTCTGCTTATGGGGATTTCAACGCTTTCCCCAGGCGACTTAGAGAGGGCTGTCAGAGAACTGGTGTTAAACTCATTGATGTTCCTAATGGGAGAAAAGATGCTGCTGACAAAGCAATCTTGGTTGACATGTTCTTATTTGCTCTTGACAATCCTCCACCGTCCTCTATCATGCTAATCTCCGGAGATGTTGATTTTGCTCCAGCGCTCCACATTCTTGGTCAACGAGGATACACTGTAATTCTTGTCATCCCTGCTGGTGTTGGTGTTTCATCTGCCCTATGCAATGCTGGTAAATTTGTCTGGGACTGGCCTATTGTAGCTCGTGGAGAAGGTTTTGTCCCTCCCTCAAAGTTGTTCGCGCAGCCACGCGGAAGTTCAGTTGAGCTTGCTGGATATTTTATGGGATGCCATATCAATGATAGTGCTGACGGACAAAATGAAGAGGAAGCAATAGTTTATAGAGGGATGTCCCAGGGATATTACAACTCAAGAGAGTTTTCACTGGTATCACAATCTCTATCTGAATATAACCCACCACACATGTCTTACTTGCCAACATCTACGAGGTCGTATAGCCTTCCATCTGGATTGAATGATGTTGCTGGAGGACCTATGCCTTCTAGCGACAATACTGAAGGCCAGATATGGGTACAGCCTGGGGATTTAAATGGTCTCAAGGGCCAGTTAACAAGGTTGCTCGAACTATCTGGCGGATCCCTGGCCCTGGCCCGAGTTCCAGCAGAGTACCAGAAAATTCATGGTAAGCCACTTTTTGTATCTGAATATGGAGCATTTAAGTTGGTTGATCTTTTCAAAAAAATGGATGATGCCATTTCCGTGGAAGGGAAAGGGGCTCGCAGATTTGTGTATCTCAGAAACAGGAAAGGAGGCACAAGTGCTCCTCCCCTGTCTCTTTCAAAAAAAGATAAGAAGGGAAAAGGGGCACTGGAAGAGAATGCAAATGCTGTCATCGGTGGCTGCTCTTCGGATGAGTTGTCAGATGAAGAAAGAGTAGTCATTGAAGAACATGATGGAAGAAATTTTACAGGAAAGCGTACTAAGGGGAGAGCAGCGAGATGTCAAATTGATGGCCGTGTTCTTGAGCAGTTTAAGTGCGAACTGCAGGAAATTCTGGTCAGCTATTCCTGTCGGATACTTCTAAGTTGTTTCGAGGCTGTATACAAGCAACGATACAAGAAACAGTTGGATTATCAGCAATTTGGTGTGGACAAGTTGGAGGATTTGTTGGAGAAAGTGAGTGATGTGGTAGTAATGCACGAGGAACCGGTAAGCAAGAAAAAATTCCTGTCTGCACTTGGTGGTTAGAAAACTTCGGCAAGAGACTGCTTTCTGGTGTTTTTAAGGCAAATCCTAATGAATGTCCTAAGAGCACTGGAAAGTGAAAAGTTTTTACCATCAAGGGTCACAGGACATACATCTTTTCAGTTAATTTATTTCTTATATATTTTGTAAACATGATATGCTGGGCGTATGTGTTTTTTTATAGTCACTGTCCTGCATGTATTTGAACCTTGTAAAATTTCTGTGCTCCTTATATTCGGCAAGTCTGGGGAATGTGTAAAAGTAGTAGGCATTTTTACTTTTATCCTAAATCCAATCTGGATACTGATATACAATTTTACATGCATCTTGTATTAATAAGATATTAATTCATAATTTAACATTATTTTATTTATGGTTTTGCACTTGAGAAGTATAGTTGGAGCTGCTTGATTTTGACCTTTACTGTGATTGTTGTAAAAACTTGCTGATACATTTTTATTCAAAGGACATTTATATATGCTTAAGAGAGAGGTGGTATGGATAATCCGACTATGTTATTCGACTATACTCCAATTTTGACTCTTGCAATTTCTCTAGATATATACCGTCTTTCAAGCATGAGGTTCATAAGGAGAAGATGCTTAAGGGAAAAGTCACCCAGGTTGAGGATTATTTTAGATCACTCCTCTGTTCCAAATTTGACTTGTCCGATCTTATGTTCAACACCAAACTCTTAGTCTTTTGCGTTTAAGGAAGTGATTTAATGTTTCATGTTTGCTTTTCATTGAGACTCATAACGCTCCTATTGTCATTATTATATCTAATTACTAGGCTTTATTTAAATAGTGGTTCTTCACTCTAAATCATTCGCTAACTTCTTTTAGAAACTTTACACAATTAGTTCTCTTCTCTTCCACACTTACGAGTTTTCACAAACGCTTCCCATTATTTTTTGTGTAAGAGTTAAGTATGTCCTTTTGATTTATTGTGTACCTCTTTTATACTCATTTCTATTCAAGACAAAGGTGTTAAATGCCATTAATTAATTAATATAATAGATATTCATAATTATTTATTTGATAATTATCATGTGGAGGGACATGTTTGAACATAGTGATAATTGCTCATAAATGTTTGTCAATGGTATCTCGTCTAAGGTAGATGTCACACCAAACCTCGGAAATGAGTTGTGTTTGACTCACCTTATTTTTAGGAATGTACACAGTCCCTAAGCATGAGGCCCAGAGGAGCGAGATGCTTAGAGAGAGATCATCTAGATAATCCAATCATGTTATTCGATCATACTCCAATTTCGACCATTGTAATTTTTTAAAATGTACACAACACCCCAAACACGAAGTTCTGAGAAATGCTTAAGAGAGAGACGTACGGATAATTCGACCACATTACTCAACTAGATTCTAATTCTTACTATTACAATTTTTTAAAATATACACAATTCTCCAAGCATGAGGCCTAAAGGGGATGGGATGCTTAAGAGAGAGATCGTACAGATAATCCAACCATGTTACTCAACCATATTCTAATTTTAACCAATGCAATTTTCCACGATGTACACAATACCCAAGCATGAGATCTATAGGGGTGAGACACTTAAGAGAAAAGTCACCTAGTTCGAAGATTATTCGAGACCACTCATTTGTTTCAAAATTGACTTGTTTGATCTTATGTTCAACACTAAATCTTTGACCTTCTGCGTTTTAAGAAGTGATTTAGTGCTTCATAATTTTTTTCATTGGGACTCATCATGCTCCTATTATCATCATTATATCTAATTATTATGCTTCATAGCCTCTACCTATAAGGCCTTTCAGGTGTCTGACGCGTTATTTAAAAAGCGGTTCTTCACTCTAAATCTTTTCCTAACTTCATTAAAAAATTTTACACAATCAATTCTCTTCCTTTACACACTTACGAGTCTTTCCAAATTTACTTCTCGTTATTTTTTATGTAAGAGTTGAGTTTGTCCTTTTTGGTTTGTTGTGTACCTCTTTTATACTAATTTCCCTCTATTTAATTTCAGATAAAGGTCTTAAATGCCATTAATTAGTATAATGAACATTCGTGACCATTTATTAAGTACTAATAATTATGCGGGGTCATGTTTGAACATATTGATAATTGTTCATAAATGTTTGTTCATGATTGTCTCGCATAACACGATCTATGTCGTGTTAAACCTTAGAAATGTGGCGTGTCCGACTTGGTTATAACCTAACCCTCCTTATTTTTTGAGATGTACAAAATCTCCCAAGCATGAGGCCCAGAGGGGCGAGATGCTTGAAAGAGGTCATCCAGATATCTGACCATATTACTTAACAAGACTTCAATTTCGACCATTAAATTTTTTTAGAATGTAAATAGCTCCCAAGCACGAGGCTCAGAGGGGCAAGATGCTTAAGAGAGAGGTCAATCAGATAAGTCGATTGTGTTACTCAATCAGACTGTAACTTTGACCATTGCAATTTTCTGGAATGAACAAAAATCCTCAAATATGAGGCTCGAGGGGCGAGAGGCTTAAAAGAGAGGTCGTACGAATAACCCGACCATGTTACTCGATCGGATTCCAATTCTGACCATTAAAATTTTTGGAATGTACAAATTCTATGTTAATAAGTATTCAATATCATCTCTAATTTAGTTGAGTAAAATCTTGAGATTATAAAAAAACTGTATGTTTCAATAGTCGGAAATTCAAAGTGGTGTAATTTTTGAGAAAATATTGGAGGTGTTTAAAAGTAGCTAAGTTATTTTTTATAAACATATTTGGATTTTGGTTTCAAAAGGAATGATTTTAAAAATCAACTTGATTATGGGGGTGGAGTAGGGTTGAATGTTATTGGTTAAACTATATACTAATTGAGATGAATTGAAAATTTTGGTTAAATATTTCGGTTGGTCTAAAAAGCAATGTTTTTAAAATCAACTTTGTTAAGGAGTCAAATGTTTTTAAAAACAATTCAGTTAAGGGGAGGGAGGTCTAAAATTAGGTAATTGCTTAAGGCATCCTAAGGATTGCTGCCACGCCTCCATGAAAAATAAAAAATACTTATGTTCTGGATTGGCTCAATGACTAGAATTGACCCAATCTGATTTTACCCTTTGCATGGTCCAACAACACTGGCCCAATAGCCTTGGACCTCATGTCATACATCTTTGGTCGACCATGCCCCTTGAGCAATAAGATCGTCGATGCCACAGACTCACTCCTGCCCCTGTGGGCAACTGTCTCTCAGTCTACTCGACACATGCAGAGCAGACACCCAGGAAATGCTCATAAACACTTCTGCCTGTAATCTCCCCCGTGCTTGGTGCAACAACTAGTTACAGACACAACTGTCCATTTTGACAAAGTTTTGACAGTTACCTATTTTTGAGGAACTTAATATCTAGGCCTAAAAATAGGAATCAATGGCTATGTATCGGAGGGCATTATATAAACCCTCACACTTGTGAGAGCCAGATATCTAATATTCACTCTGAAAACCTTAATCTCTTCTTGTATCTTTTTGTTCTCCTACTCAATTTAACATCAGAGTGCCTTGCAGGCACACCCCCTCCTCTCCTCATATTTCCATCCAAACAGACGTCATCAACCTTCGGCCCACTTTCCGGTTCTGATCAACCGGTAAGATCAATGGCGTTGTTTGTAGGAAACTATCTTCCGCGTCTTCCTTTTCCTCAATATTGAAGATAAAAAATACCCTCACTATTTTTATCATGGCCAACCATGATGACCACCATATTTTTGGAAAGACTGTACTATCCCCCGTCCACATGACAGACGGGAGCCAAGAACTTCCTTATCTAGAAGATATCCCTGATATCAGAGATGGTCGAACAACATCCCCAGAGATTGATGCTAAACGCGACAACCTCCAACTCTTGGACGATCAGAGGTCCAAGAACCCCAACGAGGAGCTTCCAGAAGTCCTCCAACCAGTTCATATTCCACCAAATGTTGACCCGGTTGTGGCAGCACTGCTTGCTGCCCTCAATCAAATCAACACCCTAATCCTGAAGCAGAGCAAGAGGATTGAGGCTTGGAAGGAGAAGCATTTAAAGTATCCTCCTCGGAGACACATGCGTAATGACTCCCGCAGTCCATCTCTGCCAAGACGTGGTCGTCCTCCCGCGCGGGAGAAACAAGAGGTTTCTTTCATCAAGAAATGAGGTCGTACACCTCCCCATAAAGATCGGCGCTCCATGTTCTCCAAGAAGACAAAGAACAATGGTCAGACCACGACCACTCGCAGTCATCCAAGCTGAGGAGGAGCACCACTCCCTGCCAAGACAACAGCCCCCGACGAGAAATGGATCACCATTCCCCATCATTATCTCTTGATAAAAGCGACGATGATGAGCCCCGCAGCCCGTTATCAAGAAAAATCATGGAGACGACACTCCCTATCAGTCTAGAGAAATATCCCCATCTAGGGATCTATGATGGAATCACTGACCCAGACGAACACATCGAAAATATTGACGCGCTACTCGAATATAGAGGAGTCCATGGAGAAATCAAATGCCAGTATTTTCCTATAACTCCCAAGAAAGGGGCCATGGCATGGTACAAGATCCTTCCAGACGAGTCTATCACATCGTGGAGTAACCTGGGAAGACAATTTTCCAAGCATTTTACGACGTCTCATCGACATCCAAAGTCATAAGCATCTCTGGAGGCGATCATCCAAGGGAGGGATGAGTCCCTCGAACATATATTGAACGTTCCAACCAGGAGGCTGTACAAGTATCCACGACTGACGACATGAAAAAGTATCTCATCGAATGCGGGCTCCGCCCCGTAGCGACTTTGTCAAAGAAGTTGGCATCGAATCACCGACCACTCTGGATGCTCTCCTGCTCAAAGCACGGGCGTACATCTAGTACGAGGAGAAAGATGAGGCCAACAACACGCGGGACTCGCGACATAGAGGGAATGTGAAGGCCTCGATGAATGAGAACCCTCGACATCCAGTCGGGGAGGAGAAAAGAAAAGAGAGGATAAGTCCTGGGAGTCTCGAGACTACAAGGGGCCACCTGGTCGCTTCCATGACTATACTCCTCTCAACGTCTCGCTCGAGAAGATTTTGACCGACTTTGCGAACGCATAATTCAAGCAAGCGGGGGTTCGCTTCCCCCGACAAACACCGTCCAAGCCAAGGACAGACATAAGCAAGTACTGTCAGTTTCATAAAAGTCACATGCATACAAAGGAGTAATGCATCCCTCTCAAGGATGCTATTGAGATCCTCATCCAGGATGGACATCTCAAACAATACAGAAAGAAGGAATCTACCCGGGAAGATGTCTTCGAATCCAAATAGGTCAAAGAAACCAGGGCCTCCCCAGACAAAGCTCTTATTCCCGTCTCCATGAGCATCATGAGGCCGAAAGATTTTTATTTCCCCGACATGGAGGAAGTCCCCATGTACTTCTCATTGCATAGTACTTGGGAGTCATTCCCAGCAGTAATGGTCATCTCAGGCGGTGGTTTTAAAAAATGCACCGTAGGCTCAATGAAGAGAAGATTTGAGCAGTTAATAGAGGCCAACTCTAACATGAGTGCCACCCTCGAAAAGTTTAGAGGAGGCTCTCACCCCCTCAAATTTTATCATGAAGAGTTGCCCGGAGGATCCCCTATTTCCAGCATTCCGTTGCTCGTATGAGCCCGCATGGAAAACTTTGATGCCAGGCTCATCCTGGAAACCAAGGCAGCTCGATTAACATAATGTATTTCCAGCTGTTCACCACCTTGTAGCTGAATGAGACGCACCTGACCTCGTATGCGGGCTCTGATATCCAGGGATTCAATGGTTCCGTCACCAAACCTTGGGGATATGTCGATGTGATCGTTACTTTGGGAACAAGAGAGACGACCAGTTCTATGAAGACCTAGTTCCTCGTAATAGACTGTCAGTCATTATATCAGTGTATCTTTGGAAGGACCACCTTGGCTGAACTAATAGTAGTACCCTCCACATTGCACCTCAAAATGAAGTACTACACCGCCAACGCCCTCGTCGCCACCCTGCACAGAGACATTCAAGCGGCCTGGAGATGTTTCGAAGCAGCTGCTAAAGGATTGAGCTCCATCAACACTCAACCCAGGTCAGCAAACTGACCCGCTCTCCTTGACAGTTCTGAAGAGCCTAAACTGCTTCCCCACGTCAACACGACCGACTTAAACATTATATTTACAAAGAAACACCTCAGAGAGAAGAAGAAGAAGAAGAAGAAGAATGGTAAAGAGCCCATGCTCAATGCAGAAGTCTTGTCCTTGTCAACGAGCATTGACGAACCTAGAGATCCTATGTGAAAAATTCCAGACAGAGAATTCGAGATCTTTCCCCTGGGCAGCGACCCCTCCAAAGGAGTCAAGATCGACGCTGACCTCCCCGACATATCGAAGAGATAGCTTAAGGCGTGCTTAAAGGAGAATACATACTTGTTCTCCTGGAGCACATCAGAGATTCCCGGTCTAGACCCGAAGATAGCTTGTCACCATTTGATAATAGATTCTTCCCTCAAGGCAGTCACTCAGCATAGGCACCGGCAGTCCCCGGAGAAAACCGAGACTGTCGAGCAGGCTGCCAAAGACCTCATAGAGGCAAAATTTATTTTTGAAGCCTAGTACACAACTTGGATTTCTAATGTAGTTCTTGTAAAAAAGAGTAATGGAAAATGGCGCATGTGCATTGACTATACCGATCTCAATAGGGTTTTCCCTAAAGACGCTTACCTCCTCTCCAGTATAGATAAATTAGTCGACAATTCTGCAGGTTTGAAATTACTATCTTTCATGGATGCGTACTCTGGATAGAACCAGATCCCTGTGGAAAAAACAGACAAAAAATACACGGTCTTCATGATCGAATTGAGAAATTATTACTACAACGTAATGCCCTTCGGCCTGAAGAACGCGAGCGCTACCTATCAGTGCATGATAAACAAGGTATTCTGAGGAGAAATCAAATACATGCTTAAAGTCTACATGGACGATATGATCGTAAAATCCCAAGAGGAAACCGATCATGTGATCCACCTCAGAAGGGTCTTCGACCAAGCAAGAAGAGTCAAAATGTGATTCAACCGAAAAATTGCACCTTCGACGTGCGAGCAGGCAAGTTCCTTGGCTTCTACTTAACAAAACAAGGAATCGAAGCCAACCCCGACAAATTTAGAGAGTTTTCTAAGCTTCCAACCCCGAGCTCAAAAAAATAAATCCAAACTTTAAACAGAATGCTCACATCATTGTCCCGGTTCGTGGAAAAATTTGCCCAACACACACTCCATTTTTTCAAACTTCTCCTCAAAGAAACCACGTTTGAATGGACCGAAGAGTGCGAACGCGCCCTATTCCATCTCAAACGGGCATTATCTCAACCACTGGTCCTTTCAAGACTAGACAAGGAAGAAACTCTCTACCTCTATCTGGCCGTAGCTTCTGAGGCAATCAGCGTTGCCCTCATTCAGGAGATCCCCGAGGGGTAAAGACCCATCTACTTCACGAGTAAAGCCTTAGAAGGCCCTGTAATAAGATACCAACAAATCGAGAAAGTAGACTTAGCACTCATAAATGCAGTGAGGAGGCTGAGGCACTATTTTTTGGCCCACACAATTATTGTCCGGACAGAGCAACCAATAGAACAGTTACTTGGTCGACCTGATATGGTGAGTAAGATACTCAAGTGGTCTCTGGAGCTTTCTGAGTTCGATGTCAGATAAGAGAGAAGGAAATCCCTTAAAAAACAATTGTTGGTCGACTTCGTAGCATAAATGACCTTCCTGAGCACCATAAACGGGGCACATAAGTGGACCATCTTCGTTGTTAGAGCTTCTAGCTCGATGGAAAGAGGGGCAGGTACCATACTAGAAAACGAGAAGGGAATACTAATTGAAGTCTCCCTCGTTCTGTCCTTCTCAACCTCAAACAACCAAGTAGAATACGAGGCTCTCCTCACTGGACTCCGCCTGGCTGAGGACTTGGGCGCCGAGGAAGTAAAGATCTTCACGGACTCCCAGCTCGTTGCCTCCCAGGTATGAGGGGAATACCAGGTCAAAAACGATCAACTCTCAGAATACTGGACTCTGGTCCAAGAAAGAATAAAGAAATTCAATTCTGTGGACATGCAACATGTTCCCCGCAAGCATAATTCTCGAGCAGATATCCTGTCAAAATTGGCCAACACGAAGAAGAAAAGAGGGAACAAATTTGTGATACAGAAAATACTCCCTCGACCAAGCATCGAAAAGTCCTCCTCGGCTCTAGAGGTGTATGTCATTGGTGAGCTACCATCCAACTAGAAGGAAGCCAGCATGGTTAGACGAAGAGCCTGCTCCTACGTCCTGATCGAGGGAAAACTATATAAAAGATGATTTTTCATACCCATCTTCAAATGCATCGAAGAAAACAAGGTCGCCCATATCCTGCACGAGATCCACGAAGGAATCAACGCCCAACACATGGGCGGGAGATCCCTCCCTAGAAAAGCGTTGTGAGCAGGATATTATAGGCCCACCAAGCAGTATGACACCAAAGAGCACGTAAAAAGACGTGACAAATGACAATGCCATAGAGACCGACACTTAGCACCACCAAGCAAGCTCAAGTCCCTCTCGTCTCCCTGACCCTTCGCGTGGTGGGGCTTAGACCTCCTATGACCATTTCTTGTGGGAATAAACCAAAACAAATACCTGATAGCGGCTGTGGATTATTTCACAAAATGGATAGGAGCAGAGACACTGGCTAAAATCACATCCCAAAACGTCCTCCACTTTTACAAGAGGAATATCATTACCCGGTTCAGCATACCACAAGCAATTGTCACCAACAACGGGATGCAATTCACAGACAGGAATTTCCAAGAATACATCGCCATGTTGGGCACCATCCAACACTTCTCTTCCTCGAACACCCACAAACAAACAAACAAGCGGAAGCCGCGAATAGGTTGATCCTCCGAGGACTCAAGCGAAGGATCAATGAAACTAAGAAGAGGTGGGTCGAGGAGCTGAACAACATGCTCTGGGAATACCGAATAACCTCACTCATCAACCGGGGATACCCCTTTCTGGCTAGCATATGGAACTGAGGATGTCATTCCTGTCGAGATCAGAGAACCATCGAGGTAGACTGAAGCTCCTCTTGAAGAAAAAATGAATGACGGAGCCTTAAGAGAAGAGCTCGACCTTGTCGAAGAAGTCTGAACTAGGGAGGCCCTACGAGAAGCCTATTTCAAACAAAGAATTGCCATATGATATGATACTAAAGTCATACGACGTGAATTCAAAGTTAGTAGCCTAGACCTAAAGGGAAATCACAATGAGTCTCGCGAGCGCAAGCTCGCCGTAAACTCGAAAGGCCCCTACCGCGTCCATGCAAAAATGGGGACAGGGGCCTACTTCTTAGAAAAGTTACACGGGGAACAACTTGCTCGACCTTGGAACACCAAAAAGTTGAAACTATATTAAAGCTAAAGCGATTAACAGTCAGTATGCTTTGTCAAAATGACGAACACAGCAGTCCCGACCACGCGTGCATGCTCAGGTACATGCATCGCACTATGAATTAAACAAAGAGGCAAGTCTCCACTCTTTTAACGAGCGGATTCTTAGCCCGGGATGGAAAACTTAAACGAGCTCCATTATCGTCGTACCATGATGGAAAAACGCCTAGCTCGTGATGGGAAGTTCACGCCGCCGAGCTCAGGCCCCAAATGAGACCTGAGTTCTGGCTCATGCCCAAGAATTGCCCTGGTCGTTCAATTTGTTCCCCTCACTAGCGAACCACAACAACTATTGAGCAGATTCTCCAAAAATCTTAAAACAAGATAAACGGATCTGTCGGGAGAGCATACAAACATGCAAACATTCAACAATATCAAGAAATAAACCATGCACAAATACTTAAATATATATTAAAGCAAAACGACCATCCAAGTTGAGAATATTAAAACACGATAGCTGAGGCTGCAATTGTCAGAATATTACATGGGAGGAGCCCAAGACGCCCATTAAAAAAGCACATACATGGCCACAAGGACCACAATTGTTTGAAACTTACATAAAAGGGACAGAGCCCCTGAAGCAGATTACAACAAAGAGGCATGCAGGCCAAAATAAGAAGCAACAACGAGCTGGTCAGACAATGGGCTGAGATCCCTCCTCATGAGCATGTTCCTCTTGGAAGGGTTCCTCGACTAATTAGTCCTCTCCAAAATTAAGGTGGCCAGGAACAACGATCTTCCCATATGCCATATGGTAGAGGAACCCCATCCCAACTATGTTCAACTCCATACTAGGATTCACCACTCGGAGATGCGCCACAACATTAATAAAGCTCCCCTCAATGTTAGCCAGACCATCGTCTACGGCCAATTAGAGGCGAGCAACCAACTCTGCTCGGGTCTTTAGACCCTTGGCCTCATCTGGTTCATTCTCAGCAGAAGCCATATCTTCCCTCAGAGTTGCGACCATATCCTCAAGGGACTTCTTTTCCAACACAAGAGTCTTATGCTCCTCAGTCGATTTGGCCAAGCTCTCTGACAATGCTTTATTGGAGGATTTCGCCTTATTGAGCTTCTCCTCAAGGACTACCACCATAGCCTGTGATGTCTTCAATTCAGCCTCCTGGGAGGATCCCTCCTCAGCACACACAACTTCAATCCCGAGGATCCTCATCATAGCACAAGCATCTCGTGCCAGCATTTCCCGCTTGCTTGGATGTTCCATCTCCCTGAGCACCAATAATTCATCTCGATGAACCCGCAGAGAGAAGCTCTTGAAGAAAGCCTTGTCATGAAAGCATGGGGGAAGTTCAAACTTCCCTTTTCCTATTCTCTGATCAGGTCGACAACACCCTCGATACATGCTCTCTTGAACCTCGAGGACACCTATTAAGGAGAAGGATGCTCAATAGCCTGGCTAGTCGATGACGTCCCCAAACTTGTCTAGGGAACCATCCCCATGTCGCCCTGAGAGCCTTTGACAGACTTCTGCCCATTCTTCGCCCTGATGACATCCGATTTGATCATATGATTTTGGGCAACATTCATTTTTCCTGCAAAATAACAAGTCTTAGTCAACAAACAGGGATAAAGAAACATGTATGCAAACCCAATCAAAAGGGAAACAAAACAACTACCTAAACGCTCTTTAGGATCCCCATATTCGAGGGGCTCCTTAACGTTTATAAGCCCTGACTTGAACACAAGCCCCTATCTTCTTCAAAAATGGGCCTTCCCCTTTTGCCCACGCGCTGGACAAGAGGCATCCTTGTAACATATGCTGACAATCGGTCATGGCTAGCCTGGTCCTCGGCACTCAGTTGACCCTTCCTCCAAATGTAATGGTCGGTCCCAAGAGCAAAATGTTTCCTCGACCAATGGAAACTAAACTTTGGCACTAACTTCACCATCAGGTTCCCTTCCTCGTTCAACATTGGTCCCCCGACGTCGTCGACCAGTTGGACACTCCTAAAAACATTCAACAATGCTCTCTCTGACACGGGCTGGATCAACATATACCTCTCCTTGAAATTTCTGACAGATTTAAGATAGGCTTTGAACAGTTTACCATTTGCATACTTCAGGGAAACCCATCCAAACTGATCGTCGAGTTATCCCTGCTGGAGGTGAAAGCAATAAAAGAACAAATGAACGATGACCCCTATCTTCAAGTAATCAAACACTATCTCTAAATCCCACAAGAAGGCGATTGAATTAGGATGAAGCTGGGAGGGAGCCAGATGAAGATGCCGAAAAATGATCACATAGAGATCGGTGAAAGGAAGCCGAAGACCCAGCTCGCGGAACAAGATTTCATACACAAAAAGATGGTTTGGATCAAACTTCGAGCATACACGATCATCCTCCCAAGGCACGTAAATTGGCCATTCTTAGTTGACGTCCTTTGACTCCATCCCCGGAGCCACCGAAGTAAACACCTCATCCGGGTGCTCAGCAAAGTAAGAGGCAATCTCCCTAGGACCTGGTGCGACCCATGCCAAGGGATCCTCGGGAGCCACAGGCGTGCCCTCCACATCTGCGCCCTGATCGGGTACACCTGACTCAGGATCACACACCCCAAGGTACTTTCCTTGGTAAACATACCCCTAGACGAGCTTTGTTTGGAACCATTATGCTCGCTCACGAAATCGTCATCAATACTGTTGGCCATTATACCTTAAAAGCAGAGGACAAAAGTGAATTAGACATCGAATCAAATCCATCCTTCCACCACTAGTCAAGTGAAAGGGTGTGAATGAGGACCCTGTTCCCGACCAGAGCCCTCACTCAAAACAATAGAAAGCAATACAGGAATGACCCCTCTAACATATTAGGCGCCCGACCGCTGGGATAAACCCTAGCTCACGCGAGTAGAGTATTTCCCCCGAAGAATGATTTTGGACCTCACTAAGGGACGCATCAGAAATGCCGGAAATTCAAAATAGAATCCCAGGAAATGGTCCAAATTCATTGGAAAACCCATCACAAACCGCCACTACCGGCCCTACCACCAGGGGTTACCAAGCAGCTCCATGGCGGAGCCAACATTTCTAGTCAATGAAACCACTGAGAGTCATCCAATCTAAAGCTAATATACCCCTAACCGTATGCATCTCTAGAATCACAACCCTAAAATCTAACCTAAAATAGGGGAAATTTTGGCAAAAATAAAAGAGAAACGGGAAACTTACAAGGTTAGGAAAGACTAACGACAAAACAGGCAGAAATCACAGCATTGAACAGAGAAAAGGGCAAGAGCTTCAGCGGAGAATGATGGTGTTGTGTAGAACCAGAAACAAGCAGAGAAAGAGCAAGCGAAAAGTGAAAATAAAGCTTTCTCTCTCCCTTTTTTAAATGAACTTCGCTACGTGTGAACGGACACGCACCTAGAAGAATCTAAGGGTGCCATCATTACACCCTAGTCATAGACTTGCCATAATTACACCTTTATGATAACACTTGGCTCGATTCAAGCGTTGCACACTACCCCTCAGTTCAATCAACCATTCGGCTCCCCGCGCGCCGAACACAAAAAGACCACGTTCGGGCTCCTCAATGCAGTTTCCTCGAGCACATTCTAGAGCATCCTCGACTCCTCGCGGGATGACTATATGTCATCATTCTTACGCCTAAGAGCAACAACTTAGGAGGCTCCTATTCTGGACTGTCCCAATGACTAGAATTGGCCCAATATGCTTTTACCTTTGCATGGCCCAACAACCCCAACCCAATAGCCCTAGACCTCCTGTCGGGCATCCCTGGTCGACCATGCCCCTTGAGCAGTAAGACCGTCGATGCTCAAGACTCACTTCTGCCCCTGCGGGCAGTTGTCTCACAGTCTGCTCGACACACGCAGAGCAGACACCCAAAAAATACTCATAAATGCTTATTCCTGTAATCTCCTCTGTGCTTGGTGCAACAACTAATTACGGACACGACTGTCCGTTTTGACCAAGTCCCGGCAGTTACCTATTTTTGAGGAACCTGATATCTAGGCCCAGAAATAGGAACCAATGGCTATGCGTCGGAGAAATTATATAAACCCTCACACTTGTGAGGGCTAGGTATCTGATATTCACTCTAAAAACCCTAATCTCTTCTTGTATCTCTTTGTTCTCCTACTGACTTTAACATCAGAGTGCCTTACAAGTACACCCCTTCTCTCCTTATATTTCCAGTCAAACAAACGCCATCAACCTTCGGCCCACTTTCAGGTTCTGATCAATCGGTACAATCAACTTCTAAATTTCAGATATGCATCTCCGATCACATTTCAATCACATTTGCTCATGAATCAGATCCTAAGGCTATTAAAAAAATTACGGATATGCATCTCAGTTTAACTTATGGAGATGCATCTTCTGACATTGTTTAATAAAAAACGCAACAGACTATTTCTGCATCCTCACATCTTAAAATACTCTCAAATTCTAAACCTCCCAAGTATGAAACTCTCTCAACTCACATTCTCTCAAAATCATCTAACTCACTTCAAGTCTTCTTCCATTAACATCAAATCATTTAAATAGTGCATTCAACATCGAACTAAACTCATGCTTTATAAGTTTTTTATTTTTCTAAACTTTTTTTTTTAATTTTCTATTTACATTTGGAGAAGTTGAGCATTAGATTATATAATAGGTAGTTTAGATATGTTATTTACATGAGCAATGTGTTTGATAAATAATTTTAATTATCAATACATTATTTTAGATGTTGACATGGACTACATTTTTGCCATTAATGTTCTACTGAGTTAAAAAACGTTACAGGTAGAGCTGGCAAAATTGGTCGGGTTGGGCTGAAAAGCCCGCCATAATAAAGGGCTTGAACAAAAAAATTATGACCCGATTATTATTCGGGCCTCTTAGCCCGACCCGTTTAAAACCCGATGTTTAACCAGGCGAGCCTGATCGGGTTGCAGATAGCCCAATAATTTTTTTTAATAATAAAAAAAATTAAAATGAAAGTTAAAACAAACTAATTAATAAATTAGAAAACTATATTTATTTTAATGAAAAGAAATTGGTATAAGTTGGTCCAATTCAACCAAAACCAATCAAGATGAGCATGTGGTGTTGAATTAAACACTATTAATATCTCTTGCAAAACTGTTAATATTTTTATTGCTTTATTACCTTACTAATCTAATGATTTTTCATGCAGGAGAAATTGATGTTTGAATGGAAGTTGGAATTTCAAACTAATGCAGCTGGGCTAATGCAATTTATTTTTTTGTTTTGTTTTTGCAATTAGTAATGCTAAATTTTCTATATTTAAATTCTGGTTATCAGATCTCGGATGTCCTAAGAGATGTCGAGACACCGAATCCGACTTCACACACAACAATAAAATGTATTGGCAAATAAAACAGTACTGAAAGTAAGTAATACAAGATATGTTTACCCAGTTCGGAACAATCTTCCTACTCTGGGGGCTACCAAGCCGTAGACGAAATTAACTAGATAGTATCAATTTGTAGACCTTACAGCAAACCTTCAGTTTACAACCTACACACTTAATCACTACCCTTTGTTTAACTTCTACCTAAGACACACATAGGTATGAGGTCCTCCTAAAATCCCTCTTCAATTAAACTCAGTAATTGGAGAAACTCTAAACCTAAGTAGAGAACAAAAACCGGAAGCTATACTTTCAAAAACACGTAACACTCGATGCTTAAAAGCTTATGAGAATTGACCCACAATATGTTTAATGCTTAAAAGCTTATGAACATTTAACAGAGAACTTACAACCCAATAATAAGGATTGTAAAAACTCTAAAACAAATACATTCGCAAGTTCTACCTAATACTAGATATACACCGGTCTATTTATAATATTATTCTGGACTGAGTTGGGCTTCAAAACCACAACAATGATGTTGCACAAAGACTGAACATTCTTCTCCAAGATAATAGGTCTTCAATTATTAGTTTCCTAAAATGTCTCCATATTTAGAAACTATGTAATCTTCGAAAACCAATACAAGAATATTCTGATTTTTTAATCTTGGATGCCACATAAGCTAATTGAATATTCCTCAAATATTCTATAACTTAATAAATCAGCTAAAATATAACTAACAGCTGCTGCAGGCGCGGTGTCCTATCTTTAGGTTGGGATATCTTCTTCGACATGTTAAAAATAATAAGTTGGGACTTTTCTATTCAATATGTTGCTGCCAAGTTGATTTTACCAAAATGTATGCCAATCACAATTTCAGAGAAATAACAATCTCCCTCTTTGGCACATTTTGGCTAAAACAACCAAAAAAAATCTTACACACAAAACACCATAATATCTTTGAAAATAAATCAAACACATATCAGAAGCACAACAACGGAAAAGAAACAAGCAAGGTTAGCAGCACAAAATAGGTTAGCAACACAAAATCAACACATAGTTAATAGTTAGGAGATCTACTAACACAATTGCAACAAAAATAGAGAACACTTAAGTTCTCACGCCATCATGTCAAGACATCATGTCTGACATCTCTTCAGAACAACATGAACTCCCCCTCAATACTTGCTATCACAAAACAGAGAATCATAATTCTCCCCCTCAGCAGAAGCTCCAGCTAGTGTCAGCTCTAACACCCTCAATATCATATAACTCCCCCTTTTTAGCCATAATATGACAAAGGTAAGTAGACAATATTAGTAAAAATTTAAGCACCTAAAGTTTTAGTAGCATGGTGCAAAAATTCAAAAATATATTGGGTATTTAGTTCTTACATAATCATAAACCAAAATAAACAAAATCATAAGATAAATCCAAGCAAAATCCCATGACCAACTGTCATGCATTAGCATATTCTCTTTCCTTGAAAGCACGAGCAAAATTTTCATTAGGTGCATCACCATACTTAGAAATCTTAACGCAAGATGCAACCCCAACAGTAATTGCTATAGCTCTTCATAGATACAGATATCAGGTCTCCTCCTTAAGGTCTCGAACTTAGTTGTATCCAGAGCTTTTGTAAAGATATCAGCAAACTAATTCTCAGTATTGACATGCTCAAGCTTAATGATTTTGTCCTCCATAAGTTCTCTGATGAAGAAACATCCTCCAGAGGTACTCTTTCTATCATCAACACTTCCAGCCCAATCAGCATCGCAAAATCCCACCAATGAGGAATTTATATCATGGGAGTACAACATATCATAGTCACATGTTCAGTTTACATACTCCAGAATCCTTTTAACTTGGTTAATGTGCTTACCTTAGGTTCTGCTAGATATCTTGTGCATCCTCCAACAACAAATATGATGCCTGGTCTGCTAGCAGTAAGATACAAAAGACTATCTGTTGTACCCCAAAATTTTCCCTCTTATTTTCTCAAGATTTCTCTCACATGTGTGGTTACAAATACCTATTTAAAGGAAAAGAAAAAATGAAAAAAAATTGAAGATGTTAATATGTCTTTTGACGGATCGAAGGTGATGGTCGAAGGAAAAGAAAAATGAAAAAAATGAAGATGTTAATGTGCCTTTTGACAAGTTAAAACTTTGCTTTGAATCCACATTGTGATCGGTGGATTTAGAACTGACTGTTTAACGCTGGTTTCGCGAAATGTCGCGGAAGCAAGAGTCGCCACCGTCTTTTATGTTCTCCAACATGGAAAGGACAAAAGCACATCAAAATTCCTTATGAGATAGTTTCTCGGTTCGAGAGGTAGATTTATAGAAAGGGAAGGTGTTAGCACCCTTTCTATCCATGGTTATCCATGGGCTCTTAGATACTTGCTCATTGTGTTTTCAAAATGTTTGTTTGCTTTTCAAGTGTGAGTGGGTTTGAAAAAAGTTTCGTTTAAAGATTTCAGAATGACTCTTGTATCAGTCCTCAAGAGTGTTTGAAAAATTGTTTTGAAAGCTTTTTTGAAAGTGTCGGTGTGAAAAGAGTTTTGATTTGTTCTTGAGAGAGCAAGTATCTAGGAGTCATCTACCTACCCTAAGGAATTAAACTGTGTAGAAGTCCTTAAGGTAATGCCATCCCACCATTGAGAGGTAGGTAGCACCACCGTTGAAGGTGTTCGGGTCAATTCGAGTGTAGGGACGTTGTGGTCACCGAAGCAACGGCAGGACACCTTAGAAGCTACCCTTATGTCCTTGATCCTTTTTTATTCCGAGGCAACCGTTTCGAGGCAACTATTCCGAGGCAACCGTTTCGAGGCAACTTGTTTTGAGGCAACTGGATCATGGACATAAGGACTTACTAAAACGTCCCATACTTGACGACCACGTTTCGAAGGCAACAGGTGAGGCGTACCCTAGGAGTGGTGTGTGAATTTGTATTTTGTTTTCATGTTAAGTTTATCTTTGATCATGGCATTGTGAGCTACGCTTGTTTTTAATTAACCATATATTCTTTCATGCAATTTAGAATTTAAGAGTGCGGAAAGTTAAATGCGGAAATATAAAACTACGCTATTACAAGGCGCGGGTCTATACATCGCCAAAATACAAAGACCCGTTTGATAAAAAATGCGGAAAGTAAAAAGACCTAATTACTATTACAAGCCTTGAGCAGTTACATAATATTCGAAAAGAAAATAAATGTGCGAAATAGAAATTAAAACTGACAGTCCGAGGGTTTTGACCCTTTTGAGAAATTAAATGAAATTAAAAAGCTAATTAATTATTTAATTAAAGAAAAGAGATTGTTTTTTATGTTTTTGGTATTTATGAAATAAGGAAAATTAAAATTAAATGGGAACCCTAATTCTAGATTATTTTTAGTTATTAAAGAAACTATCCAAGTTAACCTATTTTACACTAATTAATTATTTACATATTTATGTACAAAAATATTTAGTAATAATAATAAATAATGAGGCAAGTAATTAATTAATAAAAAGATAAAAATGTCAAGAACCTAATTTCTACATATTTTTTTATTTATTAAGAAAAAGTGTTAAAATTGAAACCTAATTTAATTACTTCACATTTATTTACAAAAATATTTTAATAGTGAAATTAATAAGAATTAAATATTAAACATTTTTTTTTGTTTCTGATTTTTTATTATGAAAATTATTTTATGGAATTAAAGAAAACAATTAAAACAATTAAAACAATTTAAAAAGAATTAGAATTTGAAAAGAAAATAAAATTAAAAAAATGCAAACCAGGGGGTGTCAGGCCCCAAAGGGAGGTAAATTGCAAGAAATTCAGGCCCACTGAAACAAAGCCTTGTTTGACTTCCCTGGTTGAGTGCACGTGGGTTGACTAGCGTGTACCATGGACTGCATTATCTGGCCATTGGATGGAACATCAGGGGGCACTTGGCAAGCCAGCATGTTAGGACGTAGGGTAGTCCTTTGAGTAAACGTTGCATGGGAACACATTAAAGCAAAAAATATGAATTTATGTGGGGGGACCTGGGAATCGAACCCAGGTCCCAATGCTTACCAACCATGTCTTCCACCAACTGAGCTGTTATACGCGCTTGTTAACATAATGGAAAACAATTAATATATATGAAAAACTCAATTATGCTGAATTATTAAAAAAAACCGCGCCAAGATTTGAACTGCCCAACCAGGTGATGACACGCCAAGCTTCTTCTTCGTTTTCTCTGTAAACATAAAGCAAGTAGCGGGGGTTTTAAACCCCCACTAAATGGCACAGTAAATAATAGCGAATACGCCTACAGGTTGAATAAATTGAGCGCGAGTAGTTGGTTTGTTTCGTCTTGATGCCACGAATTCATCCATGCAAGTTTGAAGGTCCAATTTTATAGTATATGGGAACCCCTAATTTTGAAGTTCTGAAACCCTAGGTTTCATCAATGGTGAATCTCGTTTCAAGCATTTTTAGAACAATTAAACTATGCCAAAAGTTCCAGGGAGATGTTAGTAACACAAATCAATGATCAAAACACATGAATGATGCATAGAAATTGAAATTCAATGATGGACATATTTATGAAAAAGATGATTCTGTTCTACCGATTCTTGGAGTATGGGGACTTGTTCTTGATTGCAATCGACTCCTAGCAATGTCAGTAAGGCAATGGAAGTGTTTTGAAGCCTTGAATCGCCCTGCAAATGTGATTTCAGATTCCAAGTTTTTATGGAAATTTTGCAATTTGGTTATCTCTTCTCAGCAGCTTTTTCGTGTATTTGGCTTCAGCGTTTCCTTATGCCTTTGTAGGTGATACAAATTAGGTCAAGAATGAGCCCAAAGATCCATCAATTTATGATTTCAATATTTGATTTTTTCCATATCTTTTTCAATCTTTTTTCCATGCAAATCTTGCCAAATATGGATGATCTTATCTTGTTGATTGGTGCACGAAATCTTTAGCCTATAATGAGAATATTTGCTGCACAAAAAGATTTGAAAAGCATTGTTTGATATTTTTCTACAATTTAAAACTAATTAAATGAATTAATAATAATAAAAATTCAATTAATTAATTAAAAATAAGAAGATAAATCATTTTTAGCTCAATGGGTCGTGCATAAGCTTTGGGTAATGATTCAAGGAAGAATTTGAGGCCCATTAGCAATTTTGAAGCTTTTGAAGCAAAGTTGACTTTTCAAAGTTCCCAAAAATTTCCCAACTTCTCCAATGCATATCTTGCTCAATATTTAAGCTATGATCATGTTCTTGGACATTTTGGAAAGGTCTTGAAGTCCTCTAACCAATGCCTTTGGTCCCATGTCATTTTGATTTACCAATCTCAAGTTATGGTCTTTGACTTAAAGTGCCTTTTTGTTGACTTTTGAAAATGACCTATAATGTTGAAATTGATAACTTTTTTTGAGAGCATTTCTTGGACTTGAAGTGTGAAGATGAATTGTAGGAAATGTCATTATCTTCAAAATGAGCTTTGGATGGAATTTTTCTGATGAACCATGAAGAAGTTATGCCTTGGTCAATTTGCAGTTGACTTTTCAACTGTCCAAAAATAGAAACTTTTGCATCTTGAGACTTTTTGAGCCATGCTTTGAGGAATCATGATCAAGAATTGATCAAATGATGATTGTGGCTTCAAAATAAGATGTTGACCAAATTTTTTGACTTTTGACTGTCAAATGACAATTTTGCCCCTGCAGTTGACTGTGGAGCAGTTAGGGTTTTTGACTGTGCAATTTGATGCTGTGAGTCTTGAAACTTGACATATGGATGCTTGACAATGTGTATAGGCATGTGGGACTTGTTTGGACCCTTGAAAACCTCAATTTCTTTGCAAGAACCAAAACCCTAATTTTGACTGTATTAGGAGGCAATTGGACTGTGCAACCTTTGAGAGATTTTGAATCATCTGGAGATTGATCTTGGCAAATCTTGAAGAATACGGGAGGGCAAATTTTGGGGTACAATAGTTGCCCCTGTTCAATCTTCTTAGACCTGAGGATGTAGATTGGCTGGCGTGCCGTTCGTAATCCGAAGGTGGAAGATGATTGAACACTAGAGTGTCCAGAAATTTACACTCACATAGTAGAATGTTAACAGTGTGATGTAGGGAATGGGATTGCAGATGCCATTTGGAGGAATGATGGATAGGGGGATGGGCTTATAGATGCCATCTGGTGTTGTGACAGAGTCTTGTCGGGAATGGGCTTATGGATGCCATTTGGAGACAGTCGGTATGTGGATGGGCTTATAGATGCCATCTAGGTGTCGATCGCGTAAGAGATTCCTTAGCGAGAACTTGCGTACCTGAGAAAGAAAGATAATTACCTAGCCTGTTACAGGGGTTGATCTTTAAACTCTTTATGTAGACGTGCCCTGGCTGGATACAGGTATCGAATCTTCAAACTCTTCAGACGTGCCCTGGCAAGATACAGGAATCGAGTCCGGAGAATAGTCGTCAATAGATACACCCTGGCAAGATACAGGAATCGGATCTTCAAACTCTTCAGACGTGCCCTGGCAGGATACAGGAATCGAGTCTGGAATTAGTCGTCAACAGATACACCCTGGCAAGATACAGGAATCAGATCTTCAAACTCTTCAGACGTGCCCTAGCAAGATACAGGAATCAAGTCTGGAATTAGTCGTCAACAGATACACCCTGGCAAGATACAAGAATCAGATCTTCGAACTCTTCAGACGTGCCCTGGCAAGATACAGGAATCGAGTCTGGAATTAGTCGTCAACAGATACACCCTGGCAAGATACAGGAATCAGATCTTCAAACTCTTCAGACGTGCCCTGGCAAGATACAGGAATCGAGTCTGGAATTAGTCGTCAATAGATACACCCTGGCAAGATACAGGAATCGGATCTTCAAACTCTTCAGACGTGCCCTGGCAAGATACAGGAATCGAGTCTGGAATTATAATCGTCAACAGATACACCCTGGCAAGATACAGGAATCGGATCTTCAAACTCTTCAGACGTGCCCTGGCAAGATACAGGAATCGAATCTGGAATTAGTTGTTAACAGATACACCCTGGCAAGATACAGGAATCCGATCTTCAAACTCTTCAGACGTGCCCTGGCAGGATACAGGAATCGAGTCTGGAATTAGTCGTCAACAGATACACCCTGGCAAGATACATGAATCGGATCTTCAAACTCTTCAGACGTGCCCTGGCAAGATACAGGAATCGAGTCTGGAATTAGTCGTCAACAGATACACCCTAGCAAGATACAGGAATCAGATCTTCGAACTCTTCAGACGTGCCCTAGCAAGATACAGGAATCGAGTCTAGAATTAGTCGTCAACAGATACACCCTGGCAGGATACAGGAATCAGATCTTCAAACTCTTCAGACGTGCCCTGGTAAGATACAGGAATCGAGTCTGGAATTAGTCGTCAACAGATACACCCTGGCAGGATACAGGGATCGGATCTTCAAACTCTTCAGACGTGCCCTGGTAGGATACAGGAATCGAGTCTGGAATATAGTCGTCACCAGATACACCCTGGCGAGATATAGGAATCGGATCTTCAAACTCTTTAGACGTGCCCTGGCAAGATACATGAATCGAGTCTGGAATTAGTCGTCAACAGATACATCCTGGCAAGATACAGGAATCGGATCTTCGAACTCTTCAGACGTGCCCTGGCAAGATACAGGAATCGAGTCTGGAATTAGTCGTCAACAGATACACCCTAGCAGGATACAGGAATCGGATCTTCAAACTCTTCAGACGTGCCCTGGCAAAATACAGGAATCGAGTCTGGAATATAGTCGTCAACAGATACACCCTGGCAAGATACATGAATCAGATCTTCGAACTCTTCAGACGTGCCCTGGCAGGATACAGGAATCGAGTCTGGAATATAGTCATCAACAGATACACCCTGGCAAGATACAGGAATCAGATCTTCAAACTCTTCAGACGTGCCCTGGCAGGATACAGGAATCGAGTCTGGAATTAGTCGTCTACAGATACACCCTGGCAAGATACAGGAATCGGATCTTCGAACTCTTCAGATGTGCCCTGGCAGGAAACAAGAATCGAGTCTGGAATATAGTCGTCAACAGATACACCCTGGCAAGATACAGGAATCGGATCTTCGAACTCTTCAGACGTGCCTTGGCAAGATACAGGAATCGAGTCTGGAATTAGTCGTCAACAGATACACCCTGGCAAGATACAGGAATCGGATATGGAATCACAATAGTTGATAGTAATTATCTTTGTATTAACCTTTGTCCTGAAAAGACAAAACGTTAGTTGTATGCAATGTCATGATGTATGACATGCGTGATGTTCTTAGAATAAATGAGATTGTATGTTCATGATGCGTATGTGCATGCTATAATGTATGAAGATGTGATGTTTATGAATGTATTTTCGTCTAGGAAAATAAATCCTTGACGGATGCCGGGAAATTAATTCCTGGGCTGATGCTTGAAGAATAGAGCTTTTTGTTTCCGCTGGGGATGATGGTTGCAAGAATACCGGTAGGAGAAGATGACTCCGTTGAGGAATAAACTTGGCGAATAGATTACTCTGCGGGGAGTGAACTCTGTGGGGAAAGAGAGGCACTTTGCTGAGGTTGATGATAACTCCGCTGGGGATACCTTTGTTAAGCTCTGTTGGAAGATTTGATGAACTCCGCTGGGGATAGGAAGACTTCGTCGGGGACGGTCTTTCCGTGGCAATTGGCTGAGGATAACCCAGTTATATCCTGGTGGGGAAATAACCTTTGAATACAGCTGGGGGAGCGTTCGTGCTCTGTAGGGGATAGCTTCCAGAATCTACTGGGGATAAGCTTCAAGGCCTGCTGGGGATATGGATTCCACTTTCCTGGGGAGACTTTTCAGATTGGACTGGGGAATGGCTCCGCTGATTGTCCGATATGCCGCCGGGGAACAATCTTAGATCAAGATTGCCGGGGATGCTTGTTTAAAGAATGTCTGTGTACTCCGTTAGGGAATGTTGAGATCTTCGGGGGATAATCCAACTTCCTTAAGGCTGACTGAGTAGGCTAACTCTGCTTGGGGAGAGTGTCGCTGACTTGCTAGGAGACACTGTGCCTTTTAGGGCTGATTTGAGACCAACTGCTTGGAGGAGAATTGTTGAATCTTGGCTCACTCTCTGGGGAATTAAGATATCTTGGTTACATTCTTCAGCCGAACTTACCTTGGTACCTTGGCGGACAAAGCAATTAGACCGCTTAGACAACTCATTATTGCCCCTGTTTCTGATGTTACCTGTAATTAATCCTTCGTTTCGCATGCAAATATTTATGAGTTAGCAATTAGTGTCAAATGCATATATCAAAAATTGAATATTGGACGTTCTTCGCAAAACAAAACAGAAAAAGGAAAAACAATTGGCAATTGGTCTGAAAAGTGAATTTGTATTGATTTTTTTTTGAATTTGCCTGTAAATAGGCGTTTATGTACAAGAGGCTGACGTCCTTGTAAGAGAACGCCGCCGAACAACAGAGTTTATACAATTTTACGAAAAGGAAAACAAAACAACTATGTGAAAAGAGTAATCCCACTGGGTTCCAACTCTGCTATCGCCTTTATATCTTCGAGCGTCTCATCACTTGGCTGCTCAGTTGAAGATGAAGCTGATTGATCGATGCCGTCTGAACTTGATAGTTGATACCGGATTCTGGATGTAAGTGAAGGAAAATTGCGATAAAAAACGCAGCGGAATATAAAATTTTCCTTTAGAGATCCTTACGAATGAGCATGGTCAGTGATAGAAAGTTTTACCTCTTGTGGCGATTCAGACCTTTGATGTCGTGATCACGAGCGTTGATGAAGAACAACGCCTCTACTCAGTCCATACGAACAGATCACTTCCGGTCACAGTGCTAGCTGATCACGAACGAAAACCTTGAGTGAGAGAGAGAGAGAGTCAAAAACGAAAATGCATCAAGTGAAAAAACTTCATCACAAGGGATCTATTTATAGAATCACTCGTGTGGGCTACAAGCTAAAAGCCCAATTAAGGCTATAAGCTAAAAGCCCAATTAAGCTTATGGACATCATACCTTATGATGTACCATATATCACTTATCCACGTGGTACCTTACCGCTTTCCGTATTACACTTAAGTGCACCGTACCTTATGGTGTTCCTTATTTATTCTATCTCTCATCAACTTGTCCTTATGTGTGTGACCCTGTAGGTTTTCGCGACGTTGGCAATTATATTAAATTACACATTTAATATAATAAACAGTGAGCGGTATCTAGCAACACGTCATTGTTACCCAAGTCACGAAAATGTCATGTGATCTGACCAAACCTTTTCTGTGATAATATTTGTGTTGTACAATTACCCTTTTGTCCTCATGTCTATATTGAACACAAGGCATACACTGTGTCACCCTTGTCCAGTTCAATATTGGGCCCTTAGACATTTATCCTATTATGCAGGATGAGCAAATTCCATCTAGGTCACTCATGTCCCTTAGCATGCTTTGTGAAGTACCCATCAACCATCTTTATAGTCATCCAGTTATGGATGACGTTTGATCAGCAATAAAGTACTTGACTCTACATCTAGGGTCCATAGTGGTTTCAGGTCGAAGGGTGGTATACACCATTATCATCATGAGAATAACTTATGACACTTTGCATAACATTCTATGTAGTATTCTCATAACGGGTCAATCCAGTATAAATATTACTCCTAATATTCATACCTATGTCAAGACTTGATAACTCCTTATCTATGATCCATGAGATGTGATCATCAATCTATCTTCATAATAATCTTAATGCTTTAATGTTATCCCACTTCACAATAAAGCTTGACTACGGATACTTTAAGAATAGTTTCTTATGTTTAATGGGATCTCATGATTAAGTCACACTTAACATTTCATTAAACCAATAAACCATTCTAGGGACTTTATTATTTTGGAAAACATAATAAAGAAATGCCTTTTATTATTAATAAATAATTCGATACAAGTACCAAAAGTATTGGCCTCTAGGGCTTACACCAACAATCTCCCACTAGCACTAGAGCCAATCAGGCATACCCCTAATACCCATAGATCTAGTATGTCCATCATGCTTCAGCTGCGCAAGAGGCTTTGTTAATGGGTCAGCAACATTGTCAAGTGTAGGTACTCTGCATATTTTCACATCTCCCCGATCGATTATCTCTCGAATGAGATGATAACGCCTAAGTATGTGTTTGGATCATTGGTGAGATCTAGGCTCCTTAGCTTGTGCGATAGCACCATTGTTATCACAATAGAGATCAATGGGATCCACAATGCTATGGACTATGCCAAGTTCACTAATGAACTTCTTGATCCAAACAGCTTCCTTTGCTGCAGTTGAGGCAGCAATATACTCAGCCTCGGTTGTAGAATCAGCAACTGTATCTTGCTTTGAACTTTTCCAGCTCACAGCGCCACCATTTAAACAAAACACATAACCAGATTGCGATCTAAAGTCATCCTTATCTGTCTGGAAGCTAGCATCAGTGTATCCAATTACAGCAAGCTCTTCCTGACCTCCATATATCAAGAATGAATCCTTAGTCCTTCTCAAGTACTTAAGGATATTCTTGACAGCTACCCAATGAGCATCACCGGGATTAGACTGGTACCTACTCGTTGCACTTAAAGAATACGAGACATCTGGTCGAGTACATAGCATGGCATACATGATAGATCCTATTGCAGATGCATATGGAATCTTATCCATGCGATCCCTTTCTTCCTTACTTGAAGGGGATTGTGTTTTTGACAGACACATGCCATGTTGCATAGGTATGAATCCTTTCTTGGAATCATGCATATTAAAGCGTCTCAACACTTTTTCTATGTATGTACTCTGACTTAGGCCAAGCAGTTTTTGTGACCTATCTCTATAGATCCTGATTCCTAATATATAGGCTGCTTCACCTAGGTCCTTCATTGAAAAGCATTTCCCTAACCAAGTCTTCACTTGTTGCAAGGTAGGGACATCGTTTCCAATGAGTAATATGTCATCTACATATAATACCAGGAATACGATCATGCTCCCACTAACCTTCTTGTAGACACAAGGCTCATCTTCATTCTTGATGAATCCATATTGTTTTACTGTTTCATCAAAACGAAGATTCCAGCTTCTGGAAGCTTGCTTTAATCCATAAATTGATCGCTGTAACTTACATATCTTTTGGGCTTCCTCTGGTATGTCAAATCCTTCAGGTTGTGTCATGTACACATCCTCAAGAAGATTCCCATTAAGGAAAGCAGTTTTGACATCCATCTGCCATATTTCATAATCATGATATGCAGCGATAGCAAGTAAAATCCGAACAGATTTAAGCATTGCAACTGGTGAAAAGGTTTCATCATAGTCCACCCCATGAATTTGTTTATAGCCTTTTGCAACCAGTCTTGCCTTATAGGTATGTACCTTACCATCCATGTCAGTCTTCTTTTTGAAGACCCACTTGCATCCTATAGGGTTAACTCCTATAGGAGGCTCTACCAAGGTCCAAACCTGGTTTGTGTACATGGAATCCATTTCAGATTTCATGGCTTCTAGCCACTTCTCGGACTCAGGACCAGTTATGGCCTCTTGGTAGGTCACAGGCTCATCTTGATCCATGAGTAATACATCACCCTGATCAATTATGAGATATCCATATCTCTCAGGTTGTTGACGTATCCTGCTTGACCTACGCTGGTCTTGTTCTACTTGAGCAGGTTGCTCTTCCACAACTACTTGTGTTTCCTGCTCTAATTCCTCCATAGGTGTATCAATGCTTTGTGGTTCTTGAATTTCTTCAAGCTCTATTTTCCTCCCACTGATTCTTTTGGAAATAAAATCCTTTTCCAGAAAAACTCCAGTTCAAGCGACAAACACTTTGCCCTCAGAAGGATTGTAGAAGTAATACCCTCTTGTTTCTTTAGGATACCCAACAAATAAGCATTTGTCAGATTTGGGCTCAAGCTTAGTTGAAATTTGTCGTTTCACATAAACTTCACAACCCCAAATCTTCATGTAAGACATATGTGGTTTCTTACCACTCCATATCTCATATGGTGTCTTCTCAACCTTTTTGGATGGAACTCGGTTAAGTGTGTAAGCTGCAATCAATAGTGCATGTCCCCAAAAGGAGTTCGGAAGATCGGCGTGACTCATCATGGATCGAACCATGTCTAACAAGGTCCAATTTCTTCTCTCGGATACACCATTCCATTGTGGTGTTCCGGGAGGAGTAAGTTGGGATAAAATCCCACATTCCTTTAGATGGTCATCAAACTCTAGGCTTAAATATTCACCGCCTCGATCTGATCGAAGAACTTTAATATTCTTACCTAGTTGGTTTTGTACTTCATTCTTGAATTCCTTGAATTTTTCAAAGGTTTCAGATTTGTGTTTCATTAAATACACATAACCATATCTACTGAAATCATCAGTAAATGTGATGAAGTATTGAAAACCTCCTCTGGCTGGTATGTTCAGTGGTCCACATACATCAGTATGTATGAGGGCCAAAAGATCATTAGCCCTTTCACCTTTTCCTGTGAATGGGGACTTTGTCATCTTTCCAATTAAACAAGATCTGCATGTCTCATATGATTCATAATCAAAAGAGTCCAAGAGTCCATCTTTATGGAGTTTGGAAATGCGTTTCTCATTTATGTGGCCTAAGCGACAGTGCCAAAGGTAGCTTGGATTTAACTCATTAGGTTTAATCCGTTTAGTATTAATGCTATAAATTGGCATTTCAAGATCAAGGACATATAGTCCATTGTTCATTTGTGCAGAAGCATAGAATATATCATTCAAATAAATAGAGCAACAATTGTTCTTTATTATAAATGAAAAACCAAACTTGTCCAAACAAGAAACGGAAATAATATTCCTACTAATTGCAGGTACATAATAACAGTTCTCTAACTGAATTATTAAACCACTAGGTAAAGTCAAAACATAAGTTCCTACGGCTAAAGCAGCAACCTTTGCTCCATTTCCAACTCGTAGGTCAACTTCACCTTTTGCCAAATCTCTACTCCTTTTTAGCCCCTGCACATTAGTACAAATGTGAGAACCGCATCCAGTATCTAATACCCATGATGCAGAAGTAGATAAATTAATTTCAATAACAAAAATACCTGAATTTGAAGTCCCTACTCCATTGTTCTTATCTTCTAGGTACTTTGGGCAGTTTCTCTTCCAATGTCCGGTCTTACCGCAATGGAAGCAAGTGCCCTCCTTTGCTATGCCTCCACTAGGCTTCAAAGCAGGAACAGTAGGTTTAGGCTTGGCAACTTCCTTGCCTTTCCCTTTACCAACCTGCTTGGTAGGCCTCTTGTTCAGCTTCTTTCCATTACTGACCATCAGAATGGACTTCCCTTTTGTCTTCATATTCTGCTCAGCAGTTTTCAACATGCTTAGCAATTCTGGAAGACTCTTATCCATGTCATTCATGTTGAAATTCATGACAAACTGATTAAAGCTATCTGGCAACGATTGCAAGATAAAATCAGTTGCAAGTTCCTTTCCAAGCGGAAACCCTAACCTTTCAAGGTTCTCCACATACCCAATCATTTTGAGTACATGGGGACCTACAGGGTTTCCCTCAGATAACTTGCTGTTAAAAAGGGCCTTTGAAACCTGAAACCTCTCATTTCTTGCCTGCTCTTGATAGAGCATTTTCAGATGTCCGATCATATCGAACGCTGACATGTTCTGGTGTTGCTTTTGCAACTCCGAGTTCATAGTAGCTAGCATGAGACAAGCGGCTTCATTAGCATCATCAAGATGCTTCTTATAAGCTTCCCTTTCTGCCTTAGGTGCCGAACTAGGCGGTTCCTCTTCAGGAACAAGTGTCTCCAAGACATACAACTTCTTATCGTGCTTGAGGACAATCCTCAGATTTTGGTGCCAATCCAGGAAATTTGTCCCAGACAATTTTTCCTTATCTAGGATTGATCGCAAAATATGGTTGTTTGTTGTCATGGTAATCTACAAAAAAAATGAAAATATAAGTATCATTAAAACAACATATTTAATTAGGCCTTTAATCAAATATGCTCCCACTATTTTACTCAAACCAAATGACCCTCATCATTTGATTCGGAAAATCCCGTTGGAAGACTTTCTAGTGGGTCGTGATCCACATTTCACTTCGTTCTAAGTCAGCGTTAGGCTGATTACACAAAACTAGGTTATTTAGGTAGGAACTCCTTCCAATTGTATCTCATACAACTCTCGAATATTTTCAGTTGGGTGAATAACTCCTTATTCTAATTCATCATATGAATCATTCCCAACTCTTGCTTCTAAACATGTATAATCTTATTATAATGTGTTTAGTTAAGTTTGACCCATTGTTTTAGCAGTTGGATATTACAATTATCCCATCGCACCTTACTAATATAGAACATGCACCTCGCGTAGGCGAAACCTACATTATTCGATACTAGTCTTGATGAGTGCTAAAACTTGGAAAGCATGAACTTAATATTTAACTTGAGGGATTTTGTTATTAGTTTGATCTCACTGGCTTAACATGCAATTCGTCTCTCTCATGCATCAACATACAAACACATGCATCAATATACATAAAAGGATACAGTTATGGCCCCTAGCGCAATTGTTCTCCCAAGCCAATGAGAGAACCTAAGCTAACCTAATAACGATCTAAACTTCTCCAAGCAAGATCTCCAAGGTTATCCTCCTTTGATATTGTATTCTTCTCTTTCTTTATAACATTACATTACATAAAAGAAATTCGTTTTACATACGAGGGAGTGAGATGAGAAAATAAGTTACATCAAGAATTTTAGAGAGAGGCACGACACGCAGGCCGTATTTTACAATCCCAAAACAAAATAAAGGAAAAAACTAAGGCCATAACTGATCACCACAAGACAATAATAATAAACACACTTTTATTATTAGTTTAAATTTTGTTAATTAAAAAAAGGCAAATTAAATTTCGCACAACTCTTGTGCATTCACAACCCTAATCGCATAACTCTGCAACAACACAACCCTTGTGCCGTCATGAACCCTAATGCAACAGTTTCATGCTGTCAAACACATCTCGATTGATAATTCAGTATGATTAATCACATGCCATTGCTTCACCATACTAATGTCGGATTCCGAAGCATATAAACAGTGATCGGTCAAAGGAATAACAATCATCAAGTGTTTGAATGAACGAAACAGAAACAGTATATCACATATACCATCGTTGCATCAGATTTACTTATATCATATATAACAGTGATCGATCTTGTTTGTGTAACCTATAGACGATCGATGTATCGCTGCTTCACCATACAATGTCGGATTCCGAAGCATAGTCAACATCAATCATCCAAATCGTACACAACAGATGCCAAATTTAATTAATCGTTTATTATTCAATTCATTCTGGTTTTAATCGAATCAAAACAGAAAATATAGAACATAAACAACTATCAGATCCATGGTTTCGTAAGTGGCTCTGATACCACTGAAGGAAAATTGCGATAAAAAACGCAGCGGAATATAAAATTTTCCTTTAGAGATCCTTACGAATGAGCATGGTCAGTGATAGAAAGTTTTACCTCTTGTGGCGATTCAGACCTTTGATGTCGTGATCACGAGCGTTGATGAAGAACAACGCCTCTACTCAGTCCACACGAACAGATCGCTTCCGGTCACAGTGCTAGCTGATCACGGACGAAAACCTTGAGTGAGAGAGAGAGTCAAAAACGAAAATGCATCAAGTGAAAAAACTTCATCACAAGGGATCTATTTATAGAATCACTCGTGTGGGCTACAAGCTAAAAGCCCAATTAAGGCTATAAGCTAAAAGCCCAATTAAGCTTATGGACATCATACCTTATGATGTACCATATATCACTTATCCACGTGGTACCTTACCGCTTTCCGTATTACACTTAAGTGCACCGTACCTTACGGTGTTCCTTATTTATTCTATCTCTCATCAACCTGTCCTTATGTGTGTGACCCTGTAGGTTTTCGCGACGTTGGCAATTATATTAAATTACACATTTAATATAATAAACAGTGAGCGGTATCTAGCAACACATCACTGTTACCCAAGTCACGAAAATGTCATGTGATCTGACCAAACCTTTTCCGTGATAATATTTGTGTTGTACAATTACCCTTTTGCCCTCATGTCTATATTGAACACAAGGCATACACTGTGTCACCCTTGTCCAGTTCAATATTGGGCCCTTAGACATTTATCCTGTTATGCAGGATGAGCAAATTCCATCTAGGTCACTCATGTCCCTTAGCATGCTTTGTGAAGTACCCATCAACCATCTTTATAGTCATCCAGTTACGGATGACGTTTGATCAGCAATAAAGTACTTGACTCTACATCTAGGGTCCATAGTGGTTTCAGGTCGAAGGGTGGTATACACCATTATCATCATGAGAATAACTTATGACACTTTGCATAACATTCTATGTAGTATTCTCATAACGGGTCAATCCAGTATAAATATTACTCCTAATATTCATACCTATGTCAAGACTTGATAACTCCTTATCTATGATCCATGAGATGTGATCATCAATCTATCTTCATAATAATCTTAATGCTTTAATGTTATCCCACTTCACAATAAAGCTTGACTACGGATACTTTAAGAATAGTTTCTTATGTTTAATGGGATCTCATGATTAAGTCACACTTAACATTTCATTAAACCAATAAACCATTCTAGGGACTTTATTATTTTGGAAAACATAATAAAGAAATGCCTTTTATTATTAATAAATAATTCGATACAAGTACCAAAAGTATTGGCCTTTAGGGCTTACACCAATAGTAAGGTGATCCAATGAGACATAGTATTACGCTTTAATCCCTAATTTTTGCCTGGACCGCCCTTTCGGGTTTTCAGTCCACCGGGATACCCATTTTTGCCTAAGCCGCCTTTTCAGGTTTTCGACTTGCCGGGTGTACAGATTTTTTTCATTTCATCCCTCATTTTTCCCGAACCCTTTTGGTTCGCTGGGAAGCCCTAATTTTTGCCTAGGTATGTCAACCTAGCGGGTCTTTTATCATGCGTAGTATCTTTTTACTATGTCTGCATTGGCGGGGTGAGGAAGGTCGTCACCATCCATGGTGGTTAGAATCATGGCTCCTCCTGAGAACACATGTTTAACCACAAATGGCCCTTCGTATGTGGGGGTCCATTTGCCCTTGGGATCACTTTGAGGAAGGATGATGCGTTTGATTACCAGGTCCCCAACTTGATACTCTTGTGGTATGAATTTCTTGTTAAATGCCCTGATCATCCATTTTTGGTACGTTTGACCATGACAAATAGCAGCGAGTCTCTTTTCGTCAATTAGGTTTAATTGATCAAGTCGAGTCTGGATCCAATCATCTTTGCTCAAACCTACATCCTTCATTATCCAGAGAGAGGGTATCTGAACTTCAATAGGCAAGACTGCCTCCATGCCATAGACCAAGGAAAAAGGAGTTGCCCCGGTTGACGTTCTTGCTGAGGTACGGTACCCATGAAGAGCAAACTGTAACATCTCGTGCCAGTTTTTATAGGTCACTGTCATCTTCTGCACAATCTTTTTGATATTCTTATTTGCTGCTTCTATAGCCCCATTCATCTTTGGCCGATAAGGAGAAGAGTTGTGGTGTTGTATCTTGAATTGCTCGCAGAGCTCAGTGATCATCTTGTTATTAAGATTGGTACCGTTGTCCGTAATGATCCTTTCCGGGACGCCGTATCGACAGATCAGGTTGTGCCGAATGAATCGTGCCACAACGTTCTTGGTTACAGTGGCATAGGAAGCTGCTTCAACCCACTTCGTAAAGTAATCGATCGCCGCCAGGATGAAGCGATGCCCGTTGGATGTCGTCGGTCTGATCTCACCGATCATATCAATGCCCCACATTGCAAAAGGCCAAGGTGCAGTCAAGACATTCTGAGGAACTGGAGGAACATGCACCTTATCCGCGTAAATCTGGAACTTATGACATGTCCGAGAATGTTGGTAACAGTCGGCTTCCATTGTGGACCAGAAATATCCTGCCCGGAGGATCTTCTTTGCCATGGTGTGTCCACTGGAATGTGTTCCGAAGGTACCTTCATGTAGCTCTGCCATGATCCTTTCTGCTTCAGTCTTATCCACACAACGCAGTAAGGTTGAATCATGGTTTCGCTTGTATAGAATGTCGTTGCTAAGGAAGAACTTCGCTGCGAACCTTCTCAGAAACTTTTTATCATTGACAGAGGCACCTTCAGGGTATTCTTGAGCTTCCAGATACCTCTTCACCTCATGATACCAGGGTTTCTCAGTTACTATCTCAGCCTCAAGATCACAACAGTATGCGGGTTCGTCCAGTTTCCAGATGATGATCCGGGGAGCCTCGTTGTCCCATTTGACCTTGAACATGGAAGACATCGTAGCTAATGCGTCCGCCAACTGATTCTCCTCTCTTGGGAAATGTTCAAAAGTTATCTCTGTGAAATGGGGGATCAAAGTCAACACACATTCTTTGTAAGGAATAAGGTTCGGATGTTTCGTATCCCACTCGCCTTTGATCTGATTGATCATGAGAGCGGAATCTCCGAAGACACTCAGAAACTTGATCCTTAAGTCAATTGCAGCTTGAAGACCCATGATGCATGCCTCATACTCCGCCATGTTGTTGGTGCAGTTGAAACATAGCCGGGCAGTGAGTGGAGTATGAGTGCCTTGAGAGGATATGATCACAGCGCCGATACCATTACCCAAAGCGTTCGAGGCTCCATCAAAGTGCATAGACCATCGGGATCCTTCCTCAGGTCCTTCATCCGGTCCAGGTACTTCACAATCAGTCACTATCATGATGCTCTCGTCAGGAAATTCGAAGTTCATTGACTGGTAGTCGTCCACTGCCCGGTGTGCCAAATGGTTTGCCAATACACTTCCCTTGATAGCTTTCTGAGTTGTGTACTGGATGTCGTATTCTGTCAAGATCATTTGCCATCTTGCTATTCTCCCAGACAGAGCAGGCTTTTCGAATATGTACTTTATTGGATCCATCTTTGAAATCAACAGAGTAGTGTGAGTCAGCATATACTGTCTCAGCCGGCGAGCAGCCCATACCAAAGCGCAACAAGTTTTCTCGAGCAGTGAGTATCGGGTCTCACAGTCGGTAAACTTTTTTGCTAAGGTAATAAATGGCGTGCTCTTTTCGGCCAGACTCGTCATGCTGCCCCAGCACACACCCCATTGAGTTGTCAAGTACTGTCAGGTATAGTATTAGAGGTCTCCCTTCAACCGGTGGCATAAGTATGGGTGGTTCTTGGAGATACTCTTTGATTCTGTCAAAAGTGGCCTGACATTCATCATTCCAACGTACTACCTGATCTTTCTTCAGTAGCTTGAAGATTGGTTCACAAGTAGCAGTTAGATGCGAGATGAATCGGGCAATATAATTCAGACGTCCTAGAAAGCCTCTGACTTCTTTCTCTGTCTTGGGAACTGGCATCTCTTGAATGGCTTTAACCTTGGCAGGGTCCACTTGAATACCCTTGTCACTTACGACGAAGCCTAGCAACTTTCCGGATCTTACCCCAAATGTGCACTTGTTTGGGTTCAACCTCAGCTTATACAATTTCAACCGGTCAAACAGCTTCTGCAGATGGTCAAGGTGTTCCTCCTCAGTTTGGGACCTTGCAATCATATCATCGACGTACACTTCAATCTCATGATGGATCATGTCATGAAATAAAGCAACCATGGCACGTTGGTAGGTTGCCCCAGCATTTTTCAACCCGAATGGCATGACCTTGTAGCAGAAGGTGCCCCATTGAGTAATAAAGGTAGTCTTTTCCATATCTTCAGGAGCCATTTTGATCTGATTATAACCTGAGAACCCGTCCATGAAGGAGAACACCTTGTGCTGAGCAGTATTGTCAACCAGAACATCGATGTGAGGTAGAGGGAAATCATCCTTGGGGCTTGCCCTGTTCAAATCCCTGTAGTCAAACACATTCTGAATTTACCATCTTTCTTTGGCACCGGAACCACGTTGGCAACCCACTGAGGGTAAGAAGTCACTGCTAGAAACCCGGCATCAAATTGTTTCATAACCTCAGCTTTGATCTTCTCGGACATCTCTAGACGCATACGGCGAACCTTCTGTTTAACCGGAGGACAGTCTTCCTTGGTAGGCAAGTGATGGACCACAATGTCGGTATCCAACCCAGGCATGTCTTTGTAGGACCAGGCAAAGATTTCCACATAATCATGCAACATCTGGGTCAACTGTTGTTTCACGCTGAGCTCTAGATTAGCACCAATCTTAACTTCCTTTCTATCTATCTCAGTACCCAGATTTACCGTTTCCACTGGATCTTCATGTGGCTGAATGGCCCTCTCTTCCTGGAGTAACAGTCTTGCAAGCTCACCAGGCACTTCGCAATCATCTTCACCTTCGTCTTCGGCTAAGTTGATCGGATTTTCGAAGTCATAACTGGCAGTAGCAGAGTCGTTACCAGTGAGATCCAGAGTGGATTGGAACCTGTATAGGTGAGTGTGTGTAAATATAGCTGTTTTGCAATATATAAAGAAGGAAAGAAAGAAATGGAGCACAAGATTTGAAATGCGAAAAACGTCCAATGTCTTTATTCATGATATATGGAAATGACAAGTAATAAGCCCTCACAAATGAAGCCACGGTGCCCCGAGTAAGACACCGGGCTATAAAGTTTCAATTTATTGTTCATTACAAAATTAAAAACAAAGGAATTCATTACTGCATAAAAAAAGTAACAGGTATGTTGTCTTTTGCAGTCCAATTGCTAGGTCCACTGTCGGTCGTCGGGTAGATCCAGCTGTTGAACTCAGATTCTTCCACTTCGTCACCATCCCTGATAGCATTCACCCTATGGTCAGGTAGGGGGGCTGTCACCATATTAGGCTTCTCGGGCGCCTCGAACTGAATCTCCTTAGCATCAATAAGGTCTTGAACCTTATTTCTTAGGGCCCAACAATCATCAGTAGAATGCCCCGGGCTATCAGAGTGATAAGCACAGCGGGTGTTGGGATTATACTTCAGAGAGGTTGTGTTTACCACCTTCGGAGCTTCTCTGACGGTCACCAAGTTGGTCGATAGCAGCTGCGGCAAGATCTGTGACAAGGTCATACTAAGCCGAGTATATTCTCTTCTGGGTCTCTCACCCCTTGGTTGGTTAGGTTGCCGGGGAGCGGCAGCAGGCTTAACAATTACCACCGTGTTGACAGCTTGGCGGCGTTCTGGTTTATTTTGCCTCCTAGGCCCATACACAACACTGGCTTCCTTTTTGAAAGGCTTCTTCTCAGAACTTGAGGACGTACCTTTCTGTATCTTCCCTGATTTCATACCAGCCTCTATCCTTTCCCCAGTCAGAATGAGATCTGTAAACCCTGCAGATGAATTACCAATGAGATGATTGAAGAACGGCCCGGATAGGGTCCCCAAGAACATGTCCACTAGCTCACGGTCGGTTAATGGTGGCTGCACCCTGCCAGCCAGGTCCCTCCACTTCTGCGCATACTCTTTAAAACCTTCTCCCGATCCTAGCGACATACCCTGGAGTTGGGTACGTGTAGGAGCGAGGTCGGCATTATACTGATACTGCTTGTAAAAAGTAGTAGCCAATTCCTCCCAGTTACGAACCTTGGTCCCATCCAGCTGATAGAACCATTCGAGATGAGTCCCTGAAAGACTCTTCTGGAAGAAATGGATCCACAAGTTCTTGTCCACAGTATACGGCTGAATCTTCCGCACATAAGATCTGAGATGTAGCTTAGGGCAGGACGCCCCGTCATACTTTGCGAAAGATGGTGCTTTGAACTTGTGTGGGATCACCACACCAGAAGATAGACCCAAGTCTCCGAAATCCAAACCAGGCACTTGTTGAATTTCCATGGCATTCAGACGATCCTCTAACTGCTTGTATTTGTCTTCAGCTGGAGGATACTGCTCCTCATTAAAATCAGTCTCATTGTCCGAGACCACCGGACTAGGAGCCCTTCCCCCTTGGGGACTGTCTTTCCCCTACAGAAGAACCAGCTTGGTCAACCTCATTCTGCAGCGTGTTACCAAACCTCCGGCCAGTGTTGAATAGTACAGTTCTCTTCTTCTTCTTCTTCTTGACCAGCAGAGCCTTCAATTCCTCCTTTCCTTGGGCTAAACTCATGATCAGCTCTTGGAATTGGGTGTTCTAAGCCTGGAGGGCCTTGATGGACTGCTCGGTAGATGATTCAGGGTTCATGATGCTGAAATAAACAGCGAAGAAGATTAAACCACCTGTAAGAAAGAGTATCTGCTATGCACATGATGCATGATATGTGTTTATGCAATGCATTCAAGGGTTCGAAAGTTCAAATTTGTTGTAGACAAAAAGGAACACACGTTATCATTAAGAAATAATTGTTCAGTACATCAAGGCCCTCATGGGCAAACATTACAAAGTAAATCAATCCCAGAAGACACTGCGCATCCTCTTCTGAGCTATGTAAGTGTTGAGAGTCTTTTCCTCGTGCAGTAGGTGGGTGAGCTCCAAGACCTTCTTCTCACTAGCACGTAGTCTGGTTTCAAGAGAATTCCGTTCTTCCTTAAGCTAGATCCAGCTCTTCTGCATTTCTTCCCAGGATGTAGGCATGTCCGAATGTTGAATGGTGTAGGACACCTCTCCTTCCAAAACTGGCTCTTTGATCACAGGGAGAACATGAGGATATGGCATCACTAACTTCTGGGAGCGGGCCCGTACCCACTTGAGATAAGGCTCCAACGGGATGGAGTTCCTGTGCCCCAGTGTCTTGCTATCTACCTTGCTGGGCATCCTCCAAGCTCTGATAAATCTCTGGCGAAGTCCTTGTGCATCATCGTCGAAGTCAAAAACTATGTCAGGAATTATCATGTCATGAGGGCCGTCCCTCCGAGCATAACCAAACTGTCTCCAAGCCAGACAGGGGTTGTAAGTTATGCCCCCTCTAATTCCAAGTAAAGGAACATTAGGAAACTCTCCGCAACGATCAATGATAGTGACATTTTCTCTAGACCGAGAACACCAGTGTATATCAGCATGTGTAAGAGTCATCAATCATTGTGACAATCTCAAACCCCGCTCGTTCTTCAAAACTGATTGTGGAAGGTGCGAAATAAACCACCTTGCCAGGAGAGGAGTGCAACACATGAGAACACCTCTTTTTCTCATGGTTTGAGTGTAACATGAGTGAAGGATGTCCCCAAGCAACGTAGGTATAGGATTCCTGGACATGAAGATCTTGACAACATTGATATCAATAAGCTGATCGGGATTCGGGAACAAAACCAATCCATAGACAAGGAGGGCCACAACTTCTTCAAAGGCTTGTAGGTCAAGGGAATTCCAACATTCTTGGGCCTTCTCAAACAGAAATCTGGCCAAGAACCCTTTGATACCACTTCTAACTTCCCAATGTCCCTTGATGTCAGATGGTTGTAGGCGTAATGCTTTAGCAATCTCTTCAAGTTTGGGTTCCTTTTCCGTACCGTTGTAGGGTAGCTGACTAAGGATAGGGATCTTCAGAAGCCGGGAGAACTCTTCTAATGTAGGCACCAGTTGATAATCCAGGAAAGTAAAACAGTGGTGCAGAGGGTCAAAGAACTGGAAGAGAACCTTTATCATATCTTCCTCAATGTTGGTGTTGACCAAGCTGATGAGTCTTCCATGTTTCTTACTGAAAGAAGAGCTCTCGGGAATCCTGGATATAAGTTCCTTAAGCTGAGGAGGGATCCTTACAAGGCTGATCTGAATTGTCTTTCTACGGATAGTTTCTATGTCCTACAAAACAAGAACAAAGATGAAGATTCGAACCCCTGAAATGGTTAGTGGATGCATATGATGCTGTATGATGTTATGATGCTATGATTAAACACACCACAAGTATTCACAAAAGCAAACATGGTAAGGCACACAAGTCACACGAGACAACCCTTAGAGTTTAGGCCAGCATGGGGTCTGGGTATTACCCTCTTGAAGTTGGTGGGCTCAAAACCTGTCCTATTAGAAGTAACCGGGTTCTAAGGGTCTCAATATCATTGGATTGCTTTCTGTGTTCATCGTTTCGATTTAGCCACTGAACTGGCGATCGAAATATTCCAAGAAAACAACCCTCAACTGAGTGTAGTATCGAGTATCAACCAACTTCGGACTGCACCAAAGTCAGTTATCTCACTACCCTAAAGAGGCTAAGATGGTTCAATTACGGTTCCTAAGGTCAGTTGATGCTTCACGACACCACGCGGCGGCCCCGTACTCTCCTTGACTGGACTCAAGGGTTACCGGTACTCACCAAAGTGCCACATCAACGTAGCAGACTGCTTCAACCATGTCGGTATACCCCGCACAGTTCCCTCACAGTCTTGTTGCTACTTTCTAAGAAGGTATCCCCTAGATCCGAGTTAGGATCTATAGAACTCCCAAGACAGTACCCACAATAATAAAGCAAACAATTCAGACAATTGAAAATACAAGTGATCTTAGTCCTAAGGTACCCCTCACTTTATAATATTCCCCAACAGAGTCGCCAGTTCTGTGATCGGTGGATTTAGAACTGACTGTTTAATGCTGGTTTCGCGAAATGTCGCGGAAGCAAGAGTCGTCACCGTCTTTTATGTTCTCCAACATGGAAAGGACAAAAGCACAACAAAATTCCTTATGAGATAGTTTCTCGGTTCGGGAGGTAGATTTATAGAAAGGGAAGGTGTTAGCACCCTTTCTATCCATGGTTATCCATGGGCTCTTAGATACTTGCTCATTGTGTTTTCAAAATGTTTGTTTGCTTTTCAAGTGTGAGTGGGTTTGAAAAAAGTTTCGTTTAAAGATTTCAGAATGACTCTTGTATCAGTCCTCAAGAGTGTTTGAAAAATTGTTTTGAAAGCTTTTTTGAAAGTGTCGGTGTGAAAAGAGTTTTGATTTGTTCTTGAGAGAGCAAGTATCTAGGAGTCATCTACCTACCCTAAGGAATTAAGCTGTGTAGAAGTCCTTAAGGTAATGCCATCCCACCATTGAGAGGTAGGTAGCACCACCGTTGGAGGTGTTCAGGTCAATTCGAGTGTAGGGACGTTGTGGTCACCGAAGCAACGACAGGACACCTTAGAAGCTATCCTTATGTCCTTGATCCTTTTTTATTCCGAGGCAACCGTTTCGAGGCAACTATTCCGAGGCAACCGTTTCGAGGCAACTTGTTTTGAGGCAACTGGATCATGGACATAAGGACTTACTAAAACGTCCCATACTTGACGACCACGTTTCGAAGGCAACAGGTGAGGCGTACCCTAGGAGTGGTGTGTGAATTTGTATTTTGTTTTCATGTTAAGTTTATCTTTGATCATGGCATTGTGAGCTACGCTTGTTTTTAATTAACCATATATTCTTTCATGCAATTTAGAATTTAAGAGTGCGGAAAGTTAAATGCGGAAATATAAAACTACGCTATTACAAGGCGCGGGTCTATACATCGCCAAAATACAAAGACCCGTTTGATAAAAAATGCGGAAAGTAAAAAGACCTAATTACTATTACAAGCCTTGAGCAGTTACATAATATTCGAAAAGAAAATAAATGTGCGAAATAGAAATTAAAACTGACAGTCCGAGGGTTTTGACCCTTTTGAGAAATTAAATGAAATTAAAAAGGTAATTAATTATTTAATTAAAGAAAAGAGATTGTTTTTTTATGTTTTTGGTATTTATGAAATAAGGAAAATTAAAATTAAATGGGAACCCTAATTCTAGATTATTTTTAGTTATTAAAGAAACTATCCAAGTTAACCTATTTTACACTAATTAATTATTTACATATTTATGTACAAAAATATTTAGTAATAATAATAAATAATGAGGCAAGTAATTAATTAAGAAAAAGATAAAAATTTCAAGAACCTAATTTCTACATATTTTTTTATTTATTAAGAAAAAGTGTTAAAATTGAAACCTAATTTAATTACTTCACATTTATTTACAAAAATATTTTAATAGTGAAATTAATAAGAATTAAATATTAAACATTTTTTTTTGTTTCTGATTTTTTATTATGAAAATTATTTTATGGAATTAAAGAAAACAATTAAAACAATTAAAACAATTTAAAAAGAATTAGAATTTGAAAAGAAAATAAAATTAAAAAAATGCAAACCAGGGGGTGTCAGGCCCCAAAGGGAGGTAAATTGCAAGAAATTCAGGCCCACTGAAACAAAGCCTTGTTTGACTTCCCTGGTTGAGTGCACGTGGGTTGACTAGCGTGTACCATGTGAAGAAGTGAAAAACACAAGAAGGGGGGGTTGAATTGTAAAACTGATAATCAATGCAATGAACACGATATTTTTATCCTGGTTCGTTTGATCTCAAACTACTCCAGTCCACCCGTCAAGGTGATTTCGCCTCTCTCCAACGAGGTCTTAATCCACTATATTCAACTAAATATTACAATCTGCTTTAACAACTGCTAAAGCCTTCTTGATGCAAACCACAACCCGGTTTGTCAAGGAAACACTTTCTTACAAAGAAGAGAAATAAGTGTGTGAATGTTTTCTACAAAACTGTTTATCAAAACTGTGATATTACACAACTTAAGCTTATTGAAACTAGATTGCTAAAGATAATTGAGTAAGGAATTATGGAGATTTTTAGCAAACGGAGAATGAGAAGATGATGAGTAGCTTTTAGGCGTGTAATATGATGTAGAGCATTAGCCAATTCAATCTTCATTGACTTGTTTATATAGCACTGAATTTGTTGAACGTTGGAGCAATAATCTTGATTCAATGCCAATAACAAACTTTCCTTATTGAGCAGATCTTGTCTAGAATGATGCCATTGGTAATAATTCGCTTTGAATGCACAGTACCGTTGCTACTTAAAGCGTGTTCTGGCTTTGGCTCATTCTGACTCTGCTTAAGTGCTGATGAATTGTTGTTGTCTTTATCAGAGTGTTGAGCGCAGTTCTGTTCATCAAGCTTCAGCATTCGCGTGAGTTGTTCTTCTAATTCTGCTATTCTGATATAGCAACTTCTGATGCTGATGTTAATAACCAATATTCTGATGCTGATTAAGTGTACTCCTGCTGATACCTATCAGAGTTTCTGCAAAACAGAAGGTAATATTTTAGGTAGCAAATAGTTCTTACACGAATCACATAATTAATATATCCTTTCATTTTGTTATCATCAAAACTTAAACTTAGGGTAGTAGATTCAAACTTTGTTCTAACAATCTCCCCCTTTTTGATGATGACAAAAACTAGATATTTTTAATTGAAAATAACGTGAAGAAATATCAGAGATAACTATTTGATAAGATGTATCAGTGTAAGAAGTTATCAAAGATAAGGGATAAAGAGATATCAGAGTTGAGATCGGAGATACTCCCCCTAAATTTATAACTTCCCTTTTTAATTTCGAGAGTTCTTCAGGATCAAATCTTTATTGCCTTTCTTTGAACATCAGAATATCAGAGCTTTGACTATCAGAAGCTTTAGATTAGAATATCAGAGCAGAGCTTCAGATCAGAATATCAGAGCTTTGCTTTGGGTCAGAGTATCAGAGCTTTAGTCTTTAGAATATCAGAGAGCATTCTTGTACCTGTAGACTTAAGCAAAAAACAGAAAACATATTCAAGTATATCAGAGTTAGAATGTTTGAGATTTTATGTCTTAGTAATCCATTATTGAAAAATATCATTCTTGTTCTCCCCCTTTTTGTCAGCAATCAAAAAGTGTAAGTGATGTGCTAAAACATTTAGATCAGAAAAACTTGTCATATTAAAATATTCAGAGCCAGACAAAACAGTACAGAAGATATGCAAAGAAAACATGAAAATGGCATGAATGAAAATCTAAGGTTGGGGAGGAAGGCGTGTGAACAGAGTCTCCAGCATTGCTTTAATCTGATCAGCAGTCTCATTCTGCTTGTGCACCATGCTGACTACTATGTCTATCTTGCTATCCTGCACATCCATCCTTTCCGTCATCTTCTGGTCATTTTCATCCATCCTTTGCTGCAGACGGATATCATTCAGCTTCAGCTCTTCCAGAGTCTGCCTGTCCAAGGCAGCTTGAGAAACATCAGAAGCAGGGAGCTTCTGAGAGCTTTCTGCAACATCTTCAGCTTGACTGGCTTCAGCTTGAATAGTCTGATCTTCTTCTGGCTGCACCTTTGAAGTTGGACGCTTCTCAGACCATGGCTCACTATCCAGAAGGAGCACGTCTTCTTTCAGCAGCTGACTTCCTACTTCGTTCAGAAGCTTGCTGAAATTCTGCTGTGCTTGCTCGTAATTGATGTCTTACAATTTTAGAGCTTCAGCACGTACCCAAATTCTGAATTGTGACCAGAGCTGGTCAGAGGAAGCTGGATCAATCATTCCAGGACAGACTTGCTTCAGAGAAGCAAACCACTGCTGCAAACCTGTTTCAAAATTCATAATGCCAGAGCCAACATCTGGCTGTTTTGGTTTTGGAATGGCTATTTTATTTTTCAGATCAGCAAGACGGTCAAGGATAGTTAAATCTATGAAGGTCCTGCTGGGGTCTTCTGTGGTTTGTTTGGGAGCTGTTTGTTTGGGAGATGGAGTGGGAGAATCAGAAATAATGATTGGACTGTTTGGGGTTTTGGGAGTATTTGGTGGGGTAGATTCTGGCGAGGATGGCAGCTGGGCCATGGTTACTGTTGTTCCACATGGAAACTGGATTGCCAGAGGTTGTGGCTCAGAGGATTGAGGTGAATAAGGTTCAGGATATGGAGGAGATGGAGTTTCAGAATGATGAAACTCAGGTTGAGGTGATGGTGGATGAATTTCTGGTTGAGGAGAGGGAGAAGGAATTGCTGGTTGTGGAGAAGGAGGAGGAATTTATGGTTGTTCAGGAATATGTGGTTCTTCTGGAATGGGTGAGAGAGGTTGTTCTGGTTGAGGAGATGTGGCAATATCTGGTTCAGTGTTTGGATTGTTGGGAAGGTTATCAGAAGCACGTTAATCAATGTCAGACAGAACTTTGTCAAGTGCTGATGTTGTTGAAATTGTTGGTTTGGGATGTTTGGTGCGGGGTCTTCTGAGTTGTAGTGCCTCAGAAGGGTCATCTTCTGGTTCGGTTTCATCTATTGTTGGGATGGGGATTGGGATATCATGAGAAGCTGGAGTGGGAATTGATGTTGGAATAGCAGAAGAATTTAAAACAGAAGCAGCAGATAAATTACCTCTTTTCTTGGGTGTCTGCTGGGATGTTCCTTCTGAAGGGGCCTTCCTTTTCTTTGTCTTCTTCAGTGTAACTTCTGGTTGAGGTTGGTGCAGATCTTTGATATTTAGCTTGGGATTTGTACCATCAGCCTTGCACGCGTCTAGGTATCTGAGAACCACCACTGGTTTAGATTCTATCTCAGAAAATAAAGGAAAGTCACTCAGTGGGACTCTTCTGCTGGTGATGTCAGCAATAGGAGTAACGCTGGGTTCCTTTCTGATATTCTCTATTAACTTCATTTTCTTCAGATTCTTCGCGTTTAGAGGCTTGCCAACAGTTGGTTCAATGGTGCTTAACTCTTGAGCTTCTATCAGGTGCTCTATCAGCCTATTCTCAGTCAGAATATCTGATATTAACCTTCCAAAGGGTATCCAATCCCTCTTTGTTCTTTCTTCTTCCCTGGTTTCCTTCACGCTTGTTCTGAGGTGATTAAACAGAAGATGAGCCAAGTTGATTTTTACCTTCTGATTGATAAAATAGATCAGAAACTGCTGATCTATATTTATGTAATCAGGGGAACTAGTAGGCTTCCTATGATTAAAACACCCCAGAATGATCTTCGCCCAAACTCTGTGGTGATCCTTTAGATCTCTGATCTTGCTGCTGGGCACCCCATGGGTGAAAATCCTTTCTGCTATGACACCTACGTCAGAGCATCTTTCAGCCATATCTATACAGCGGACGCCACCGCCACTGTAACCAATCAATTTTGCTATGTGATCCTCAGTGATCACAATCTTCTTACCCATTATGTAGGAGGTGACTTGATGCGTTGAAGCAGATGCATGAATCCAGAACTCCTTGACTAACATTGGGAATGTTGGTCCAACCAACCTGTCAAAATATCTCTCCCATTTCTGTGCCCTAATTTCTTCTGTCAAGTCAAAACCATTCTCCATCAGACTGCCAAAATCAATAATCAGTTCAGACAACACTTCAAGATTCTTCACTGGTGTAAGGAGTGTTCTGAATGGAACTTGGTACTGTTCAGAGGAAGCTTTCTTCTGAGAACCTGCAGAAGCACTGCTGGAGGTTGCCATGTTCACACTTAGGGTTTTTCTGAGAAAATTGAGAAAAAGGGTTTAAGGTTGAAAGAGATGAACACAGAGAAAATGCAGAAAATATTTGAGAGATAATGAGAAACTGTAAAAGATTAATGTGAGAAATTAACGTTCTTAAATAGATTTCAGAATATTTTGAAAGTGTAAACGTTTTCAAGAAAGAGAAATAAAATCATGATTACGTTTTAAAAACATGATTACTTTCATTTAATGCTTGCTGATTTTGGGGGATTTGAGAAAGATACTTAAAACGGTTACCAGACATGTGTCTCAATGCACCCAATCAGCGTTTTGCCTTCTCAGAAGCGTGCACGCGTTCTGCTTCAGAGATTTGCTGATGATTGGATGACACTTGTTTGATTTAGTGATCAGCACGTCTATCCTTGAGCTGAAACGCTCAGATCTTTAAGACTAGCATCTGATACAATCTGCATGTTCTATCTTTCTGAAAAGAGATTGATCAGAAGTTCACAGTAAAACAAATACATTCTGAAGATAAATATATGGAATTAAAACATTTTCACTCTGGGCAGATTTTCATGCTGAGATGTTTCAGAATGAAATTGAACCTATCTTCAGAAAGGGGTTTAGTGAAGATATCAGCCCATTGATGGTCTGTATCTATAAATTTTAAGTTCAAAATTCCTTTCTGAATATAGTCCCTAATGATGTGATGTTTTATTTCTATATGCTTAGCTCTAGAATGTAAAATGGGATTCTTACTTAAGCAAATAGCAGAAGTATTGTCACAGAGTATAGGGATGTTACTCTTAAAAATCTGGAAGTCTTCAAGCTGACTTTTCATCCAGAGCATTTGTGTGCTACATCCTACTGCTGCTATGTACTCAGCTTCTGCTGTTGATAGCGCAATTGTGGATTGCCTTTTGCTGGACCAAGAGATCAGATTTTCTCCCAGAAACTGGCAGCTTCCAGAAGTACTTTTACGCTCTACTCTGTCTCCAGCAAAGTCAGCATCGCAGTAGCCTACTAAACTGTAATCACTAGATTTTCTATAAAATAAACCCAGATTAGTAGTACCTTTCAGATACTTGAAAATTCGCTTAACAGCTGTTAAGTGAGATTCTCTAGGATCTGATTGGAATCTAGCATAAATACATACGCTGAATAATATATCAGGTCTTGAAGCTATCAGATAAAGGAGAGAACCAATCATACCTCTGTAGACTTTCTGTTCTACCTTTTTGCTTACCTCTTCTCTTTCTAGAATGCACGTGGGATGCATTGGAATCTTTGATGGCTTACATTCTGAGAGGTCAAATTTCTTCAGAAGATCTCTGATGTATTTGCTCTGATGAATGTAAGTTCCCTCTGGGGTTTGATTGATCTGAATTCCTAGAAAGAATTTCAGTTCCCCCATGAGGCTCATCTTAAATTCTGCCTGCATACACTTAGCAAATTTTCTTCCAAGAGAAGGATTAGTAGAACCAAAAACAATATCATCAACATAAATTTGACAGACTAAGATGTCATTCTTAACTGACTTACAGAATAAGGTAGTGTCCACCTTCCCTCTGGTGAATTCATTTTCTAACAGAAAGTTACTTAGTCTTTCATACCAAGCTCTGGGAGCTTGCTTCAGACCATATAGTGACTTCTTTAGTTTGAAAACATGTTCTGGATGTTTTTTATTTTCAAAACCAGGGGGTTGGTGCACATAAACCTCTTCTTCTATATAACCATTTAAGAATGCACTCTTGACATCCATCTGATACAGAGTGATGCCTTTATTAACAGCAAATGAAATTAAAAGTCTGATAGATTCTAACCTGGCGACTGGGGCAAAGGTTTCTGTATAGTCTATCCCCTCTTGCTGACTATAACCTTGTTCAACCAGTCGTGCTTTGTTTCTGATGACTTCACCTTGTTCATTTAGCTTGTTTCTGAACACCCATCTTGTTCCAATGACGTTGAATCCTTTTGGTCTGGGAACAAGATCCCATACGTCATTTCTGGTGAATTGATTCAGCTCTTCTTGCATTGCCAGAATCCAGTCATTATCCAGAAGTGCTTCATCAATAGAAGAAGGTTCAATCAGAGACACAAGTCCCATGAGGGTTTCTTCAGAGTTTCTGAAGCTTGCTCTTGTTCTGATTGGATCTTCCTTTCTTCCTAAGATAGTCTCTTCTGGGTGATCCAAGCTGCTTCTGGGTAATCTCTTCTGAGGTTGATCAGCAGCTGTTGTAGGATTGCTAGCAGTGCTCCTTTCAGACGTTGAAGGAGTGTCTGTGTTGAGAGCTTCTGATGAGTTGTCTTCAGAACCTGTAAATTCAATTTCCATACATGCAAAAACTTCATTCTGCTTTGACTTTTCAGAGTCAAGCTTATCATCAAAACGAACACTGATTGATTCTTCCACAATCTGTGTTTCTGTATTGTATACTCTGTACCCTCTTGAGCGTTTAGAGTATCCTAACATGATACACTTCTGTGCTTTAGAGTCAAACTTGTTCAAATAATTCTTTGTATTTAACATAAAGTAGGTACATCCAAAAGGATGAAAATATGAAATGTTGGGCTTTCTGTTCTTCCACAATTCATATGGAGTCTTTTCCAGAATAGGTCTTATTGAGATTCTATTCTGAATGTAGCACACTGTGTTTATTGCCTCTGCCCAGAAGATCTTAGCAACGTTTGTCTCATTGATCATGGTTCTGGCCATTTCTTGCAATGTTCTGTTCTTTCGTTCTACAACTCCATTTTGTTGGGGAGTTCTAGGACAAGAGAAATCATGCAGAATGCCTCTGTCATTAAATAATGACTCAAAATCTTTGTTTTCAAATTCTCCACCATGATCACTTCTGACTTTAACGATTCTAAGATCCTTTTCATTCTGAACTTGGTTACAGAAGGTAACAAACACAGAGTGTGACTCGTCCTTGTGTCTTAAGAACTTTACCCATGTCCATCTGCTATAGTCATCTACGATTACTAACCCATACTTCTTGCCACTGACTGAAGCAGTTTTAACTGGTCCAAATAAGTCAATGTGCAGAAGTTCTAATGGCTTAGAGGTAGAAACAACATTTTTAGATTTAAAAGAAGGTTTTGCAAACTTTCCTTTCTGACATGCTTCACACAGAGCATCTGAATTGAACTTCAAATTAGGAAGTCCTCTGACCAGATTGAGTTTGTTAATCTGAGATATTCTTCTCATACTAACATGCCCCAATCTTCTGTGCCAGATCCACTGCTCGTTGTTAACAGACAGAAGGCACTTTACATTCTGACTTTTCAGTTCAGAAAGTTTGATTTTGTAAATGTTGTTTTTCCTCTTTCCATTAAACAGGATAGTCCCATCTTTTTGACTAACAGCTTTACATGATTTTTGATTAAAGATTATATCATAACCGTTATCACTTAATTGACTTATGGATAACAGATTATGCATTAATCCATCTACTAGCAGAACATTATTAATAGAGGGAAGATTTCCATTACCTACAGTTCCAGAGCCAATAATCTTTCCCCTCTGATTGCCTCCAAAGCCAACGTGGCCTCCAGGCTTAAGTTCCAGGCTTTGGAACATATGCCTTCTTCCCGTCATGTGTCGCGAGCAGCCAGAGTCCAGGTACCATGACTGGTGTTTCTGATTTGCTGCTAAAGATATCTGCAACATGTATTATTTTATCCTTAGGTACCCAGATTTTCTTGGGTCCTGATTTGTTAGATTTACCAAAACTCTGGTTGAATTTTGGTTTCACAGAGTACTTACTGCTAGTGTATTTAATATCATGTGTGTGACCATACACAAAATGTGAATTCAGAGGAGTGTGTTTAATGGTTAAATCCATGACATTCTTTGGTGTAGGAACCTTACCTTGGTATCCTATTCCCTTCCTGCCGTTTCTGCTAACTCCATAGATCATTGAAGCCATTTTGCTTCTTTCTATTTTAGCAAGGAACTTCTGGAAACTATGATCATACTCCTTGATGATCTCATCAGCGTTGCTGGGAGTTTCAGAAATTGGTTCCTTCTGAGAGTTTTGTAAAGTATTTTCTAATTTTGAAATTTTAATTCTCAGCTCAAAATTCTCCAATTTAAGACTCTCAGTCTTATTAGAGTCAGATTCAAGATTCCTTTTCAGGTCTCTGAATTTAACTCTAATCTGCTGATACCTTTCTAGAATTTCATTAAGGCTTTCAGCAAGTTCAACCTTGGTAAAATTAACAGCAAAGTCAGGAAATACCTCTTCAGTATCTGATTCTGAGTCTGATTCAGAAGCTTCACTATCTTCTGAAATGTTGGCCATGAGAGCTATGTTTGCTCTCTCATCATCTGATTCTGAGTCAGCTTCAGACGAGTCAGAGTCATCCCATGTAGCCATGATACTTTTCTTCTTTTCTCTTCCAAACTTCTTTTTAGGCTTTTCCCTCTGAAGTTTTAGGCAGTCACTCTTGTAGTGTCCTTGCTCATTACACTCATAGCAGATGATGTCCTTGGTGTTTGGCTTTCTGCTTTCTGAGGAGCCTTCAGATCTTCTGTATCCAGAGGAAGAATCTGTCCTTCTGTATCTGGAAGATGACTCGTTCTGATCAGATCTTCTGGGATTCCTGAACTTCCTTTGTCTCTGCTTCCATAGTTGATTCACTCTTCTGGAGAGGAGGGAGAGTTCGTCTTCTTCTGATGAGGATCCATCAGATGTTTCTTCAACTGCCTGCAAAACTTTAGACTCAGATTTTTTGTTAGATTTTAATGCTAAAGGCTTACCTTGCTTCTGGGGTTCATCAGCTTCTAGCTCTATCTCATGACTTATGAGGGAGCTGATAAGTTCCTCCAGAGAAATTTTGTTGAGATCTTTTGCTAGCTTCAGAGCTGTAACCATTGGCCTCCACTGCTTGGGTAAGCTTCTGATGATTTTCTTGACATGATCAGCAGTAGAGTAACCTTTGTCCAGAACCTTGAGACCAGCTACCAGAATCTGGAATCTTGATAACATTGTTTCAATGGATTCACTTTCTTCCATTTTGAACGCCTCATACTTCTGAATGAGCGCCAAAGCTTTAGTTTCTTTGACCTGAACGTTGCCCTCATGCGTCATTCTGAGTGAGTCAAACATGTTCTTTGCTGTGTCTCTGTTGGAGATCTTTTCATATTCAGCATACGAGATGGCGCTGAGAAGGATGGTTCTGGCCTTGTGGTGATTCTTGAAGTCACGCTTTTGTTGGTCAGACATTGTTTTCCTATCAATCTTCTGACCGCTTGCATTCACAGGGTGCGTGTATCCATCTGTCACCATGTCCCACAGATCAGCATCATGTGCCAGAAAGAAGCTTTCAATTCTGTCTTTCCAGTAATCAAAGTTTTCTCCATCAAAGACTGGAGGTTTGCCGCTGAATCTGTCTCTGTCCTCATGGTTGTCATTGCTGGTGTGAGAATAATTTCCTGCCATTGTGTTTTTCTGATGCTGGATCTTGTACTGACACGGTTAAGTGTTTTAGCTCAGAACCAAGAGCTCTGATGCCAATTGAAGAAGTGAAAAACACAAGAAGGGGGGGGGGGGGGGTTGAATTGTAAAACTGAAAATCAATGCAATGAACACGATATTTTTATCCTGGTTCGTTTGATCTCAAACTACTCCAGTCCACCCGTCAAGGTGATTTCGCCTCTCTCCAACGAGGTCTTAATCCACTATATTCAACTGAATATTACAATCTGCTTTAACAACTGCTAAAGCCTTCTTGATGCAAACCACAACCCGGTTTGTCAAGGAAACACTTTCTTACAAAGAAGAGAAATAGGTGTGTGAATGTTTTCTACAAAACTGTTTATCACAACTGTGATATTACACAACTTAAGCTTATTGAAACTAGATTGCTAAATATAATTGAGTAAGGAATTATGGAGCTTTTTAGCAAACGGAGAATGAGAAGATGATAAGTAGCTTTTAGGCGTGTAATATGATGTAGAGCATTAGCCAATTCAATCTTCATTGACTTGTTTATATAGCACTGAATTTGTTGAACGTTGGAGCAATAATCTTGATTCAATGCCAATAACAAACTTTCCTTATTGAGCAGATCTTGTCTGGAATGATGCCGTTGGTAATAATTCGCTTTGAATGCAAAGTACCGTTGCTACTTAAAGCGTGTTCTGGCTTTGGCTCATTCTGACTCTGCTTAAGTGCTGATGAACTGTTGTTGTCTTTATCAGAGTGTTGAGCGCAGTTCTGTTCATCAAGCTTCAGCATTCGCGTGAGTTGTTCTTCTGATTCTGCTATTCTGATATAGCAACTTCTGATGCTGATGTTAATAACCAATATTCTGATGCTGATTAAGTGTACTCCTGCTGATACCTATCAGAGTTTCTGCAAAACAGAAGGTAATATTTTAGGTAGCAAATAGTTCTTACATGAATCACATAATTAATATATCCTTTCATTTTGTTATCATAAAAACTTAAACTTAGGGTAGTAGATTAAAACTTTGTTCTAACACCATGGACTACATTATCTGGCCATTGGATGGAACATCAGGGGGCACTTGGCAAGCCAGCATGTTAGGACGTAGGGTAGTCCTTTGAGTAAACGCTGCATGGGAACACATTAAAGCAAAAAATATGAATTTATGTGGGGGGACCTGGGAATCGAACCCAGGTCCCAATGCTTACCAACCACGTCTTCCACCAACTGAGCTGTTATACGCGTTTGTTAACATAATGGAAAACAATTAATATATATGAAAAACTCAATTATGCTGAATTATTAAAAAAAACCGCGCCAAGATTTGAACTGCCCAACCAGGTGATGACACGCCAAGCTTCTTCTTCGTTTTCTCTGTAAACATAAAGCAAGTAGCGGGGGTTTTAAACCCCCACTAAATGGCACAGTAAATAATAGCGAATACGCCTACAGGTTGAATAAATTGAGTGCGAGTAGTTGGTTTGTTTCGTCTTGATGCCACGAATTCATCCATGCAAGTTTGAAGGTCCAATTTTATAGTATATGGGAACCCCTAATTTTGAAGCTCTGAAACCCTAGGTTTCATCAATGGTGAATCTCGTTTCAAGCATTTTTAGAACAATTAAACTATGCCAAAATTTCCAGGGAGATGTTAGTAACACAAATCAATGATCAAAACACATGAATGATGCATAAAAATTGAAATTCGATGATGGACATATTTATGAAAAAGATGATTCTGTTCTACCGATTCTTGGAGTATGGGGACTTGTTCTTGATTGCAATCGACTCCTAGCAATGTCAGTAAGACAATGGAAGTGTTTTGAAGCCTTGAATCGCCCTGCAAATGTGATTTCAGATTCCAAGTTTTTATGGAAATTTTGCAATTTGGTTATCTCTTCTCAGCAGCTTTTTCGTGTATTTGGCTTCAACGTTTCCTTATGCCTTTGTAGGTGATACAAATTAGGTCAAGAATGAGCCCAAAGATCCATCAATTTATGATTTCAATATTTGATTTTTTCCATATCTTTTTCAATCTTTTTTCCATGCAAATCTTGCCAAATATGGATGATCTTGTCTTGTTGATTGGTGCACGAAATCTTTAGCCTATAATGAGAATATTTGCTGCACAAAAAGATTTGAAAAGCATTGTTTGATATTTTTCTACAATTTAAAACTAATTAAATGAATTAATAATAATAAAAATTCAATTAATTAATTAAAAATAAGAAGATAAGTCATTTTTAGCTCAATGGGTCGTGCATAAGCTTTGGGTAATGATTCAAGGAAGAATTTGAGGCCCATTAGCAATTTTGAAGCTTTTGAAGCAAAGTTGACTTTTCAAAGTTCCCAAAAATTTCCCAACTTCTCCAATGCATATCTTGCTCAATTTTTAAGCTATGATCATGTTCTTGGACATTTTGGAAAGGTCTTGAAGTCCTCTAACCAATGCCTTTGGTCCCATGTCATTTTTATTTACCAATCTCAAGTTATGGTCTTTGACTTAAAGTGCCTTTTTGTTGACTTTTGAAAATAACCTATAATCTTGAAATTGATAACTTTTTGTGAGAGCATTTCTTGGACTTGAAGTGTGAAGATGAATTGTAGGAAATGTCATTCTCTTCAAAATGAGCTTTGGATGGAATTTTTCTGATGAACCATGAAGAAGTTATGCCTTGGTCAATTTGCAGTTGACTTTTCAACTGTCCAAAAATAGAAACTTTTGCATCTTGAGACTTTTTGAGCCATGCTTTGAGGAATCATGATCAAGAATTGATCAAATGATGATTGTGGCTTCAAAATAAGATGTTGACCAAAATTTTTGACTTTTGACTATCAAATGACCATTTTGCCCCTGCAGTTGACTGTGGAGCAATTAGGGTTTTTGACTGTGCAATTTGATGCTGTGAGTCTTGAAACTTGACATATGGATGCTTGACAATGTGTATAGGCATGTGGGACTTGTTTGGACCCTTGAAAACCTCAATTTCTTTGCAAGAACCAAAACCCTAATTTTGACTGTATTAGGAGGCAATTGGACTGTGCAACCTTTGAGAGATTTTGAATCATCTGGAGATTGATCTTGGCAAATCTTGAAGAATATGGGAGGGAAAATTTTGGGGTACAACACACATCCTTTGATTGGGCATCTAGGATTCCTTCGAGCAGGCTTGAAACATCCTTTGATTTGGCATCTAGGCTTTCTTGGAACAAGCTTGAGTCATCCTTTGTTTGGGGCATTGGTTTCCTTCGAAGCAACCTGCTTCGAATCAACCTTCATGCACGCTTCGAATTCACCTCTAAGCTTGGTTTTAACCCTCCTGCATGCAGGCTTCGACAAGGAATTGAATCTTCATGCAAACATTCGTTTGAGCAATGACCTCTTGTATGCTTGCTTAGAGTCACAAAGCAGTGACCTCCTGCATGCAGGTTTCGACAGGGCATTGGCTATGTTTACACTAGCTTCGACTGGACAATATTTCCATTTGAAATAGTTTGCTTCGATTCTGACCTTGATAACCTTCAACACACATGGTTGGTGGTCCCTTCAAAGGACATGTATTGGTGGATTTGAAAGGCATACATAGGGATCCCTTTCAAAGATATACATATGACCTATTCGAAAGACACTTGTTGGATGAAAATCAAATAATATTGCTTGAAGAATGATCAAGTCGAAGGTGGTCAAAACAAAAGACAGAGATATCAAAAGATGCTTGATGTCAAGTTCAGGCCTGATACACTGGCTATAATGCTCCAAAAATGTTGCACATCAGTCTTGGAACACTGCCCCTATTCTTGCACCAATTTGGCATACGAACACTGCCCCTCGAAAGCTACAAAAAACAGTTTACTCAATTTGTTCAAATTGTTTTGTTTTCCCTTCTAAACCTCATCCAACTTCGCCTATAAATAAGAAGCTCCATAACATGTCTAAGAGGGATGGACAACACATCTAGATACTTTTGGGGTGGTGTGGAAAGAATCTTCAAAAATGATCAAACTCTCAAAACTCTTAAACTCTTAAGATTCTCAAACACTAAACACAAACCCAGAATCCAGAAGAAACGTAAAACCTATTTCCTTGGCCTTTTAAATCCAGAAGAAACACAACACTTGCTTCCTTGGCCCTTCGAATCCAGAAGAAACATAACACCTGTTTCCTTGGCCCTTCGAATCTAAAGAAACACGACACTTGTTTCTTTTTCTTTTTCAAATCTGAAGCAATCCAACACTTGGTTTCCTTCTTACGAATCCAATACTAGAAGCATAACCCAGATTTCTTTCCTTCAAATCTAGAAGCACTCAGGGAAGCCACTTAAGGTCAAGCACACGTTCCAGCTTCAAGCAAGGTAAGTCACTCTGACCTTAAACTTTTCGTTTTAAGCATGTACATAACATTTGTTTCCTTTTTGTTTCCACCTTTTAAGTCTGTTTTCATTGCTAACATTTTGGTTTTATTTCTTGGTTTATCAAACATTTTTTTAAGAACTAACTTAGCCATGAGACAATACTAACATGGCCTCAGGCCATGTTGCTATTTAAATCCCAAACAAAAGAAAACAGGAGGAAGGAAGTATGAATCAAAGCCTTAGGCTTTACCCTTGGCTAATTCACAGTTGCAAGCATAACAAAGAGTGTGGCTTTAGACTTTGCCACACACTAACTTCTAGGCCATTCGAAGGAGCAAAAAAAGGAGAAAAGAAAGTTATCCACACTAACTGTCAAACCTCAATACAAAGAAACAGCCAGAAGGATATCCACATTGACTCCCAGGCCTCAATCAAAATAAGGGAAAAATGCATGGTCGAAGCTTACTTGCTCACCCTAACATTCCTTCAATCGAAGGAAGCAGAAAGGCATAATCGAAGGCGACACCTCATGCTTCATGCTAAGCCCAAATCGAAAGGAGCCAGAGAAGTAGAATCGAAGGGTGTTTCTGCCTAGATCGAAAGATCATTTTTCCTCCTTTTATTTTGTTTTGTCTTTACATTTTCTTACTATTCAATATGGTTGTAATAGTGTGGGATTTATTTTCTACATTTTTATTGCTTTTGTACAAATGTTAGTAATTAGGATGTATGGCAAGATAAAACCAACAAGTAGACAACCCAAAAATCAAAAATAAAATGCATGCAATCAAACACACTATTCACACATGCACCTTTAGGGTAATCTCCCTTGTTGCCTCAGAAAAATAGTCATGTCCCTCGAATATTGGCGTTTTAGCAAAGACCCTCGATAAAAGATCGTGGTCCCTCGATGACCCTCGATGTTGCCTTTGGTAAATGATCTAGTCCCTAAACGACATTGCTAAAACATCCCATAGGTTGCCTTCTATGAATATACAAACGACCCACGCCCGTCCCTTCACATCCAAAGATGGGGCTTCTTACCAAATCAATGGTAAGATAACAACATCTAAAGGAGGAGGATAAGAATATTAGACCTTTTGGGTAGGTGGGACGCTCATATTTTCTCGCTTGCTCACAAAAAAAACATTTTACACACCAACACTTTTATTTGGAACATTTTCAAAAGACAAAGCTCTTTGTACGAATTTTTATAGAGACGAGAATCATTACAAAGACACTTTTCAAAATCACTTTCAAAAATACATTCCACCAACACCTCTTTGAACTATTTTCAAAACCAATACTTTGTACGCATTCTTATAGAAACGAGAATCATTACAAAAACATTTTCAAAATATCTTCAAACCCACTCCACAAGCACATTTTTCAAACAAAAGAAAGTGATCTAGCAAGCAACTAAGAGCTCGTAGATAACTACGTATGAAAAGGGTGCTAATACCTTCCCTTTTCATAACCTACCCACCGAACTCAAGAAATAATCTATAAAGGTCTTTCCTGTTCTTTTCAACCTTTCCTTTGTTCGATAAAAGAAAAGTCGATGGCGAATCTTGCTAACCGCAATAATTGCGAACAAACGTAAATAACCCAAGTCAGTTCTCCCACCGTATTACAGAACCGGCAAATCCGACGGGGACTTTCTTAAAAGTGGGGTTACCTTAGGGCTAGATCACCTTTACTTTCTTTTCATTGTTTGACTTGCTTGATTTACATTATGGTTCCTTGTTTGGGATTGTTTTGATCCTCTATCCAGATCTGGGGCACCTTCTAGGTAAGTAGCAATATATTATGGAAACTGTATGGCATAGACCATACGGTTGAAGCAATGACTACGCTAGTGTGACACATTTGTTGGTACCGGTATCCCTTATGTTGAATCAAGGAGAATATGGGACCGCTGAGAAGTGTCATGAAGCACTAACAGACCTTAGAAACTTAATTGAACAACTTGTCTATTAGGAAGTAGTGAGATAGCCGGTTTCGACGGAAAGCTGAAAACTGGTTGATACTCGATACTACGCTCATTGAAATCAGACTTTTGGGATATCTCAGCCGTAAGAAAAGATTGATTGTGCTAAGACAATGCCTAAAATAAAGATCAGTGATTTTGAGATCCCCTAGAACCCGATTGCTTTCTAGGACAGGTTGAGCCAACTAAACTTCAAGAGGATACTTACCTACAAACTCCATATAAGCCTATACCTAAGGACTTGTCTGCTTTGTGTATATGATTATTTGTACATAATAACTTGCTTTCTTTGCATAACATCATAAACATCATAACATCATAAGCATTCTCACTAACCATTTTAAGGATTTAGGAATTTATCTTTGTTTTGTTTTGTAGATCATGACTCCCATCCGAAGAATACCACCCGAATCAGCTTCGTAAAAGCACACCCTCAACTCCAAGAATTAGCATCAAGGGTGCCTAGAGATTCTCCCTTCACCAAGAAATATGGTCAACTTCTCAGCTTGGCTACCTCCAATTTCCAAGAAGAAATGATGTGTGTACTCTTCCAATTCTTTGATTCCATGCATCATTGCTTCACCTTTCCTGACTATCAGTTGGTTCCTACATTAGAAGAGTTCTCTCAACTGTTAGGAGTGTCCATGCTTGATCAAATACCATTCAACGGTTTAAAGGAGACTCCAAAGCCTGAAGTCATTGCCGAAGCACCGCATCTGAAGAGAGCTGACATTGTAACAAATTGAGAGACAAGAAGCAGAGTTAAGGGTTTCCTAGCCAAGTTTCCGTTGGAGAAGGCTCGTTCATTCTGGGAAGATATGGATTTTCAAGCTTTAGTAGATGTCTTGGCCCTTATAATATATGGTTTGGTTCTATTTCCAAATCCGGACCAATTCATAGAAGTGAATGCCATCAAGGTTTTCCTCTCCCATAATCCTATAACCACTTTGCTTGGAGACATTTTACATTGTTTCCACACTCGCACCATGAAGAAAAGAGGTACTCTTTTGTGTTGCATTTCCCTACTCTCTAAGTGGTTTACTTTGCACCTACCTCGATCAACATTGAAGTACGAGCAAGGTTTGACATGGTCTCAAAGGATGATGTCCCCCACACACTCTGACATTTATTGGTGTTCTCGATCCTTGGAGGACACTACTATCATTGACCGTTGTGGGAAATTCCCTAATGTCCTACTCTTAGGCATTAGAGGAGGTATCACCTATAACCCGTCTCTTGCATTACGACAATTTGGGTATGTACGAAGAGATGGTCCTCACAATGCACTCATCCAAGGTTTGGTATTCGACTATGAGGGCGAAAACCAAGGCTACCATCAAAGGTTCATACGAGCTTGGAGAATGATAAACAAAATGGAGAGAAAGACATTGGGGCGTAAGAACTCCATTCCTTTGGAGCCTTATCTTAAGTGGGTATGAACTCGTGCTCAAAGACTCGGTATGCCATACCCTTCCACTTTGCCTATCATCATGGAGCCATTAGTTGAAGGAGATGTTCCTTATGCTATCCTTCATCCTACCATGCCTACTTCTCTTGAAGACTTACAAAGAGCTTGGATCTAGCTGAAACAAGAACGAGACACCTTCGAAGCCCAATTCTACGCGAGTGAAAAGAAGGTTTTGGAGCTTACGAGACAGCTTCATGAGGAGCGAAATTTTAACGCCTACATTGCACCAAAGAGGATGTGTTCGACCTTTTTGTCTTAGGAGTTTATTTTGCTTTACTTCCTCCATTGTAAGCCCAAGGGGCATGGTTGTAATAAATTTAAACTTATCAATACAATTGATGTTTTCTCCTTTTTTGTCTAAAACAAATTTAAATTTTCTAAGTCCTTGAATATATTGCATCCACATACCATGCATCATATCATGACATGCTTTCCCCACACGGGTTTCTCATCTGCTTACTATTTATTTCAGTAGAGATGGCTCTAAAACAGACTATCAAGGACATTCAGACTCAAAATGCTCAACTTCAAGAAATGTTCTTGAACCTATCCAAGGGGCAAGAAGAAGTGAAAACACTCCTCACTAGGAGCTTGACCATGAAGAATCCTGAGGACAACAAGGATGACCAGTTGGAACGGCTACAAACTAAAATGGCAACAATGAAAGTCCAGATGATGGGACAACTGGTGGGCCAGATGGATCTTATCCAAAACTTAGCTTGGGGACAAGAGGAGCTAAGGACCCTCGTCAACAAACTTCATCAAGACGGTTGCAACCGTATGAAACAAACAATCAAGATTGAGGATCAAGTCATTATTCAGCCTCCCATGAGACAACAAGCCAGTTTGAGGGAGAGCAAACCTTTCCAAATTGTTGCTACATCAAGAGCCCAACAACAACAGGGTAATCGGCATAAATAAATTGCATCCGATAGGCAGTATACCAAACTCGACATGCCGATATCGCAAGTCTTGCAACACATGCTGAAGATGAATTTGGTCACATTATGGGATCCTCCTCAGAATCCTAATACTAAGGGGTGTTCAAAACCAAACCGGCCCAATAGAAAACCGAAAAACCGAACCGAACCAAACCGAAACCGCAAAAAAACGCATTTGGTTTGGATGTGTTTGGGTCATTTTCTCGTGGAACCGCATGGTTCGGTTCGGTTTGCGGTTTGTATTTTACAAACCGAACCAAACCAAACAAAACCGCATTATGTTATAAAATCTTACTAACCAATATATATTTCTATAATTCTTTAGAGAAATCAACATGTATTATGTATATATTTTATCATACTTTGTATTATATTCATTTTAATTTACAAATCATAAAAAATAAAATATTATTCATTTATAAATACTATTTTCACAAAATATAGTTTATCATATTCTTTGTATAATATTTATTTAAGAATGCAATCTTGTTGATATCATTATTTAGATTTAGATAAAATTATAATACGCAATTTTATGTATCAAATTATAAATTTATTTTGACAATTATAAATTTTTTATGGTAATGTATGAACAATTAAATATAAAATTATATTTTCCTATATATTTGTATGTATGACATAATAATTATTTTTGTAAAAAACCGAAACAACCGAACCAATCCAAACCGCATTAGTTTGGTTTGGTTTGGTTCGGATTATTTTTAAAAGTCAATCGAACCAAACCGAACCGCCTATTTTTTTCTCTTGCGGTTCGGATGATTTTTTGCTTCAAAACCGCCCAAACCGCACAACGAACACCCCTACCTAATACTGCTTCTCCCTGTTACAATCATGGAGAAAGGTGTGCATATCACTCCAATAGTCCAGGCACGATACTAATAGCTGTTGGACGTTGAAAAACAAGATTTAAGACCTGCTCGACGAAGGAGCGTTGGAGTTCACACAAGATGGTCAACTGGAGCTCTTCTACCACCCCTCAAGGGTATCCATATGAAGTGACGGTCTGGGCGAGGAAATTTTCTGTTTATTTGAATTTTCAGTTGTAATTTCTTTGTTTGCTTAAACACTTATCTTTATGTCAGACTTTGGTTACTCTCATTAATGAATTAAAAATGTTTGTCTTGAATTAATCCATTCATTTTCACTCTATTTAAACTATGATTTTTACTCCCTTTATGATATTCAACTCTTGTTTCAAAAAAGTTGCAAACCTTTAGAGGGAGGATGACGAAAACAATGCCTTAATTACATACAATAGGCTTTTGGACAGACCTTGCTGACGATGTGCATGCGTTTATTTCAATTCCTAAACACTGGAGTTATAAGGAAGATAATCCCTAGTCAACCCCTTTGAGCCAAATAAGTAGGAGTTTCCTTTTTACACAAATTGAAACCTTTAATCAAAACCTGGGGCAGGGTAGTCTCTCAGTTAATTCAAGTGCGCGTCAGTCGCAAGCTTTCACTTTGTACACAATGAATGATACCAAAGACATCCTTCTGAACTAAAAGACGGCGATGGTTCCTTACCAAATAGGCAATCATTATCTCTCAAAAGAAAATCCCACTAAGTCAAAACCTACGAAGGAGACTTAAGAAAAAAAACCGGGGCATCCCACTGACCGTAATCTCAAAACAAGAACAGTCAGGCAAAAAAAAACCAGGGATAGTAAATAAAAAAAGAGGACATTACAAATCCTCGACAACATGAAAAACGTTGCAAAAATGACTGCCTTCCGATAAACTTAGCTTATCCGAACCATCACCAAAATGTCATTCAGACTCAATAGGAGTTCAAGCGCATAATTGACTGAGCTTAGACTGGAGAACATCACGAAGAACGGGCGGGTACAAATACACTTTGAGCCTTATCCTTTGTTTCTTAAACTATGAACCAGACCACGATACAACCCCTCAAAAGTCCTAATTAAAGCATGGGTTAGTTCGAAAGCACACTGTTACAAAAGGTATCCCGACTCCTGTAAGGCTTTACTTCAAATCATGAGTTGAATTCACATTCTTATAAAAATTCTTTTATCTGTAAAATGCATTTTCAAAACTTCAAGAAAAGCATAAACTTTGAATTATTTGAATATCGTTGTTTGCATATGGCTAATTGTTTGACAGCGGAGAAATTCACACGACGAATATCCAGTGAACAAAAAAAACTCTCTCCATAAATAGAATCACTTCAAATGGGATGACGCTTCCAATGACAAAATCTCCTATAAGCAAGGGGCATGACATGATTATTGTCCAACCCGTCAGGGGCAGTCAAGTCAAGATTCCAAGAAATGCTGAATAACCAGGGGCAGGTCTGTATCTGAATCACTTGGGGAATTGAATGTGAATTCCAACAAAGGGTTACGTATGGTCAGGAAAACATTTCCTGGAAATACTACAACCACTTTCTACTAGGGGTAGTGACAAATCTCCCACAAAGTCCTTTTTATAGGGTGATCCCCAGCCAGAGTTTCAATCTCTGAAAACTTCTCCCCAACTGAGTTGATCTCAAGAATCCTCGGGGAGTTCTGCAAAAAGAAAACACCTCTCCAATAGATTGGCGACATGGTTTATTTCCCCAATAAACGGCAAGATTCCTCAGCTTGAATTTACCTCTCCGACTATCACAAATCAAGGGACCACAACTCCTCTTCCCCAGTATACTGCTCTACAATCCCCAGTGAGTTGCTGCAAAACCTGGGAGACAACCAGATAATAGTTAATTTCTTTGTCCCCAACAAGTTGTTAACTACCTTTCTCTTCCATCAAGAGATAGCTCCCCAGTAGAGCAACGAACGACTGAAAATCCTTAACTCTTTTCCCCAAGCGGAAATCAACACTCTTCACAGAGTTCTATTCTCAAGAAAAATCAACACCCCCAGCAGAGTTCTCCTCAAACAACAAAAACAGGAATCCCCAGTTGAAACATTCTAAGCAAGGTTTGAAGATGGGCATACTCTTCATCCCCAACACCAGTCCGAGAATCAACTTCCCAAAACTCCCAAACATTTGTCAAGGATTTATTTTCCAAGACAAAAATACATTCCAACAAAATTTCGCATTTCATGCATCATATTACATACATGATAAATGCATTCAACATAATCTCATTTATTTTGAGAACATCATCAAGCCATGCATACATATGCATGCAACTAACCCTCTTGCTTGCATGGAAAAGTCAATCAACGAAAGTCCTTTGTGGCAAATACCACAACCATTTTCAAAAGGTCAGAGATTAATACCTGAAATCAGACAGGAAAACTATCTCAACGACCAACAAAAGCAAGTCCCAGATTAATACCTGTAACAAGCCAGGACAACTATCTGTGGACGACTGATTGTAGATTAATACCTGTAACAAGCCAGGAAAACTATCTACATGAAGAGATTTAAGATTAATACCTGTAACAAGCCAGGAAAACTATCTTTCTTTCTCAAGTCAGAGATTAATACCCGAAACCAGACGGGTAACTATCTATGTGACCAACATTTTCAAGTTCCAGATTAATACCTGTAACAAGCCAAGACAACTATCTGTAGACGACTGATTATAGACTAATACCTGTAACAAGCCAGGAAAACTATCTACATGAGGAGATTGAAGATTAATACCTGTAACAAGCCAGGAAAACTATATTCCTTTCTCAGGTCATAGATTAATACCCTAAACCAGACGGGGAACTATCTACGTGACCAACATTTTCAAGTTCCGGATTAATACCTATAACAAGCCAGGAAAACTATCTGTGGACAACTGATTGTAGATTAATACTTGTAACAAGCCAGGAAAAATATCTACATGAAGAGATTGAAGATTAATACCTGTAACAAGCCAGGAAAACTATCTTTCTTTCTCAGCTCAGAGATTAATACCCGAAACCATACGGGGAACTATCTATGTGACCAACATTTTCAAGTTCCAGATTAATACCTGTAACAAGCCAGGAAAACTATCTATGGACGACTGATTGTAGATTAATACCTGTAACAAGCCAGGAAAACTATCTACATGAAGAGATTGAAGATTAATACTTGTAACAAGCTAGGAAAACTATCTTTCTTTCTCAGGCCAGAGATTAATACCTGAAAACCAGACAGGACAATTATCTCAACGACCGACAAAAACAAGTTCCAGATTAATACCTGTAACAAGCCAGGACAACTATCTGAGGACAAATGATTGTAGATTAATTCCTGAAACAAGCCAGGACAATTATCTACACGACCAGCTGAAGAAATCCTACACGGGCTCCTTCTCATACACTCTTCTAGAAACAGTTCAGATGCGATCCAGATATGCCTGACATTCTGATACTTATTCAAGATTCTCTTCTAGAAACAGTTTAGATGCGGTCCAGATACGACTGACATTCTGATACTTATTCCATATCCTCTTCTAGAAACAGTTCAGATGCGATCCAGATATGGCTGACATTCTGATACTTACTCCAGATTCCCTTTTAGAAGTAGTTCAGATGCGATCCAGATACATATGACATTCTGATACTTACTCCAGATTCTCTTATAGAAACAGTTCAGATGCGATCCAGATACAACTGACATTCTGGTACTTACTCCAGATTCTCTTCTAGAAACAGTTCAGATATGATCCAGATACGGTTGACATTCTGATACTTACTCCAGATTCCCTTCCAAATACAGTCCAAATACGATCCAGATACAAATGTCATTCTGACGCTCATTCAGTACATCTTTCAGATACGAGTCAGATATAATCCATTTATGGATATTATTCTGATACTCATCCCACTACATCTACTATTTTAGTATAAATCGACCAAAGATTTATTCTGATACTTCTTCCAATTTTTGTCAACAATCACTTTTGGGTGGCATCTATAAGCCCATCTCCGACAACTCTCCATCATCTCTCCAAATGGAATCTTTAATCACATTCCTTACACAATCAACCACCACATCATCGAGTGCAAATTTCTGGGCACTCTAGTGTTCAATCATCTTCCACCTTCATGTCACGAATGGCAGATTCACCAATCTAACTCTTCAGGTTTAAGAAGATTGAACATGGGCAGCTGTTGTACCCCAAAATTTGCCTTCTCATTTTCTCAAGATTTCTCTCATATGTGTGGTTACAAATACCTATTTAAAGGAAAAGAAAAAATGAAAAATTGAAGATGTTAATATGTCTTTCGACGGATCGAAGGTGATGGTCGAAGGAAAAGAAAAATGAAAAAATTGAAGACGTTAATGTGCCTTTCGACAAGTTAAAAGTTTGCTTCGAATCCACATCCTTCGATTGGGCATCTAGGCTTCCTTCGAGCAAGCTTGATACATCCTTTGATTGGGCATCTAAGCTTCTTTCGAGAAAGCTTGAGTCATCCTTCGTTTGGGGCATTGGTTTCCTTCGAAGCAACCTGCTTCGAATCAACCTTCATGCAGGCTTCAAATTCACCTCTAAGCTTGCTTTGAACCCTTCTGCATGCAGGCTTCAACAGGGCATTGAATCTTCATGTAAACATTCATTTGAGCAATGACCTCTTGTAAGCTTGCTTGGAGTCACAAAGCAGTGACCTCCTGCATGCAGGTTTCGATAGGGCATTGGATATGTTTACACTAGCTTCGAATGGACAATATTTCCCTTTGAAATAGTTTTCTTCGATTCCGCCCTTGAAAACATTCAACACACATGGTTGGTGGCCCCTTTAAAGGACATGTATTGGTGGATTTGAAAGGCATACATAGGGGTCCCTTTCAAAGATATACATATGACCCATTCGAAAGACACTTGTTGGATGAAAATCAAATAATATTTCTTGAAGAAGGATCTGGTCGAAGGTTGTCAAAACAAAAGGTGGAGATATCAAAAGATGCTTGCTATCAAGTTCAGGCCTGATACACTGGCCATTACGCTCCAAAACTGCTGCACAACAATCCTGAAACACTTCCCCTATTCTTGAACCAATTTGGCATACGAACACTGCCCCTCGAAAGCTACAAAAAACAGTTTACTCAATTTGTTCGAATTGTTTTGTTTTCCCTCCTAAACCTCAGCCAGCTCCGCCTATAAATAAGAAGCTCCATAACCTATATAAGGGGGCTAGACAACATATCTAAAGAATTTTGGGGTGGTGTGGAAAGAATCTTCAAATATCAGCAAACTCTCAAAACTCTTAAAATCTTAAGATTCTCAAACACTAAACACAAACCCAGAATCCAGAAGAAATGTAACACCTATTTCCTTGATCCTTCAAACCCTGAAGAAACATAACACCTATTTCCTTGGCCCTTCGAATCCAGAAGAAACGTAACACCTATTTCCTTGAACCTTCAAACCCTGAAGAAACATAACACCTGTTTCCTTGGCCCTTCGAATCCAGAAGAAACACAACACCTGTTTCCTTGGCCCTTCGAATCTAAAGAAACACAACACTTGTTTCTTTTTCTCTTTCGAATCTGAAGCAATCTAACGCTTGGTTTCCTTCTTTCGAATCTAGTACTAGAAGCATAACCCTTGTTTGTTTCCTTCGAATCCAGGAGTACTCAGGGCAGCCACTCAAGGTCTAGCACACGTTCCAACTTCAATAAAGGTAAGTCACTCTGACATCACACTTTTCGTTTTAAGCATGTACATAACATTTGTTTCCTTTTCGTTTCCACCTTTTAAGTTTGTTTTCATTGCTAACCTTTTGGTTTTGTTTCTTGGTTTATCAAACATTTTTTAAGAACTAACCTGGCCATGAGACAATACTAACATGGCCTCAGGCCATGTTGCTATTTAAATCCAAAATGAAAGAAAACAGGAGGAAGGAAGTATGAATCAAAGCCTTAGGCTTCACCCTTGGCTGCTTCACAATTGCAAGCAGAACAAAGAGTATGGCCTTAGAATTCTCTACACACTGACTTCTAGGCCATTTGAAGGAGCAAAAAAAGGAGAAACGAAAGTTATCCACACTGATTTCCAGTCCTCAATCGAAAGAAACAGCTAGAAGGATGTCCATATTGATTCCCAGGCCTCAATCAAAATAAGGACAAAAGGCATGGTCGAACCTTACTTGCTCACCCTAATATTCCCGCAATCGAAGGAATCAGAAAGGAAGAGTCGAAGGTTGCACCTCATGCTTCATGCTAAGCCCAAATCGGAAGGAGCCAGAGAAGCAGAATCGAAGGGTGTTTCTGCCTAGATCTAAAGCTCATTTTCCTCCTTTTATTTTGTTTTGTCTTTACATTTTCTTTCTATTCAATATGGTTGTAATAGTGTAAGATTTATTTTCTGAACTTTTATTGCTTTTGTAAAAATGTTAGTAATTAGGATGTATGGCAAGATAAAACCAACAAGTAGACAACCCAAAAATCAAAAACAAAATGCATGCAATCAAACACACTATTCACACATGCACCTCTAGGGTAATCTCACTTGTTGCCTCAAAAAAATTGTCATGTCCCTCTAATATGGGCGTTTTAGCAAAGACCCTCGATAAAAGATCATAGTCACTCGATGACCCTCGATGTTGCCTTCGGTAAACGATCTAGTCCCTAAACGAAATTGCTAAAACGTCCCATAGGTTACCTTCTATGACTATATAAATGACCCACGTCCGTCCCTTCACATCCAACGATGAGGATTCTTACCAAATAAATGGTAAGATAACAACATCTAAAGGAGGAGGAAAAGAAGATTAGACATTTTGAGTAGGTAGGACACTCATAGTTTCCCGCTTGCTCACAACAAAAACATTTTACACACCAACACTTTCATTTGAAACATTTTCAAAAGACAAAGCTCTTTGTACGCATTCTCATAGAGACGAGCATCATTACAAAGACACTTTTCAAAATCACTTTCAAAAACACATTCCCCCAACACCTCTTTGAACTATTTTCAAAACCAACACTTTGTACGCATTCTTATAGAAACAAGAATCATTACAAATACGTTTTCAAAATATCTTCAAACCCACACCACAAACACATTTTTCAAATAAAAGCAAGTGATCTAGCAAGAAACTAAAATCCCATAGATAACTACGGATGAAAAGGGTTCTAATACCTTTCCTTTTCATAACCTACCCCCCTAACTCAAGAAATAATCTCTAAAGGTCTTTCTTGTTCTTTTCAACCTTTCCTTTGTTGGATAAAAGAAAATTCAGCGGCGACTCTTGCTAACCGCAACAATTGCAAACAAACGCGAAACCCCCAAGTCAATTCTCCCATCATATTACACTATCAATCATGCTTATATACAAATTTTGATCAACACTAACCCCATTTGCATCTTTAGATAACTTTACATGAGTAGGTGTAAGAGTTCTCTTATATTTGGAATTTTCCAATCCAAACTTCTTCACAATATTTTGACATACTTACTTTGGAAAATAAAAATTGAATCTTCCATTTTCTTAACTTGTAAATTAAGAAAGTGAGTCAGTTCACCTACCAAACTCATCTCAAACTCAAATTGCATTTGCTCAATAAAACGCTGAACCATTTGATCTGACTTACCCCCAAAGACAATATCATCCACATAAAGCTGAGCTATAATAAGCTCTCCATCCTTCTCTTGAACAAATAGGTCTTGTCAATTCCACCCTTTCTATATCCATGTTTGACAACAAATTCAGTCAAACTTTCAAACCAAGCCCTTGGAGCTTGTTTTAGACCATATAAAGCCTTCTTTAGTCTGAACACGTGATTTAGGAAAGATGGATCAATAAATCCTTTTGGTTGTTCAACATAAACCTCTTCATTCAGGTATCCCTTTTGAAAATCACTTTTGACATCCATATGACTTAGTTTGAACTTTAAGTGACAAGCCACTCCAAGTAACAATCTGATAGACTCCAAGCGAGCCACATGAGAAAATGTTTCATCAAAGTCTACTCCTTCAATTTGAGTATACCCTTAAGCAACCAATCTGGATTTATTTATGATGACACCTCCTTGTTCATCTGTCTTGTTCTTATATACCCATTTTGTACCAATGATATTTGTTCCTTCAGGTCTTGGTACCAAATCCTATAATTCATTTCTCTTGAATTGACCAAGCTCATATTGCATAGTATTAATCCAGAATTCATCAGTCAAAGCTTCCTTCACATTCCTTAGTTCTATCTTTGACACAAAACAAGCATTTGAAACACCTTCCCTTGACCTGGTGACTACTCTTTGTCTAGGATTTCCTATTATAAGCTCCTTAGGATGATCCTTTTTAATTCTGAGAGATGGTCCTTTGTCAGCTACCTGAGGTTCTTCATCTTCAGAGTCGGCACTTGAGCCAACATCGTTTGGGGTGGGTGTTGTAACATTCTCTTCAGGAACCACATCTCCAGTTGGAATAATTGTCTCAACTTCTTCTGGAATATCATCTTCTGTAGTTAAGTCATCAACAATCGCATTTGAAGACTCTATCATCACCTTGGTTCTGGAGTTGAATACTCTATATGCTTTGTTTGTAGAGTATCTCAGAAAATTCCTTCATCACTTTTAGCATCCAACTTCCTTCTTGGCTCTCGATGAGTCAAAATGTAACACTTACTCCCAAAGACATGGAAGTATTTGACAATTGGCTTTCTTCCTCTCCATATTTCATAAAGATTAATTGAAGTTCCATTTATTATTATCACTCCATTATGAATATAACAAGCAGTGTTCATGGCTTCAACCACAAAGTAAAGGGGTAATTTCTTGGCATGAAGCATAACTCTAGCACATTATTGAATAGTCATGTTATTTCATTCAACCATACTATTTTTTTGTTGAGGAGTGATGGGTGAAGAAAACTCATGACTAGTTCCTTCATAAGAATAAAATTCCTCAAACTTGCTGTTCTCAAATTCTTTCCCATGGTCACTTCTAATTCTGACAACACCATAATTTTTTTCTCTTTGAATCTTGTGACATAACTCCTTGAAGACTTCAAACACTTCGGATTTCTCTTTGATGAACTTCACCCAAGTGAATCTTGATTAATCATCAACAAAAACATAGGCATACCTTTTTCCTCCCAGAATTTCTACCTACATAGGTCCTATCAAGTCCATGTGAAGTAGCTCTAGAACTCTTGAGGTGGCAAGATGTTGGATCTTCTTATGGGACATCTTTGTCTGCTTCTCAATTTTACGTTCACCATAAATTCTTCCTTCATCAATCTTTAGTTTAGGAATATCTCTAATAGCTTCCTTTGACATGATCTTCTTCATACCTTTCAGGTGAAGATGACCAAGCCTTTGATGCCATATGTTGACTTCATCATCTTTTGACATTAAACATGTTAAGAGACATTCTATTTCTTGAGAGCTCCACAAGTAGTAGTTGTATTTTGATCTGTTTCCTTTCATAACAACTTCCTTCTTATCATTTGTAATCAAACATTCAGATTGAGTAAAGTTAACTTTGAGACCTTGATTGCACAGTTGACTGATACTTATCAGTAGGGCTGGCAATAAACCGTACCAACTCAAAAATAGTTCGAGATTTGATTCGGTAATTAATTCGTTGGACTTGGTTTATGAACCAAATCATTCGAACTTGAGCTTAAAATTAAGTTCGTAAAATAAATGAGTTGAACTTGAGCTATGTATAGTTCGATTCATTTGGTTCATGAACTGGCTCGATATATAAGTTTCATGAAGACTTCAATACTTAATTTTCATTTTTATTTATATCATTTGAAAGATGATAACAAAATTTACAACTATTAATTAAAAAAAATTCAAATTCAACATAGTAAAATATATCTTACAAACTTAAGTTATAACATTTCATTATTTGCTCATATTACCTACTTTTGATGATAATATCTTGAATTACAAATATTATTTTGAGATGAAAATTATATTATATCAAAGATAGAAATATTGTCTATAATTCTTGTGAATACAATAAGGATAAATAAGATTGTTTTAAATAATATTTTGTTCTAACAAGTCGAGTTTGAGTTGAAAAAAGTTCGTGATGAACTCAAACTCAAACTCAAACTCGGCCAATTCTTAACGGGTCGAGTTTGATCTGAAAAAAAGTTCGTGATGAAGTCGAACTCGGACTTGGGTAATTATTAACGAGTCGAACTGAGCTGAGGCGAGTTTGACTCGACTCGACTCATTTCCATCCCTACTTATCAAGTTTGCTGCTAGCCCTTTCACAAACAACACATTATTGAAACTAGGTTATCGAGCATAATCCACCTTTCCATCACCTTTTATTTCACTTTTTGACCCATCTCCAAAGGTGACATAGCTAGTGGCACGTGGTTTAATGTCCACTAGGAATTTCTTAACACCAGTCATGTGTCTTGAACAACCGCTATCAAAATACCAATCTTCTCTAGTTGAGGCTTTGAGAGAAGTGTAAGCTATGAGTCCATATGAATCATGATGAGGGACTCCTCTTGACTCTGTCTCAGTATTAACATCTTTCCTTCTGTAGGGAGACCTATGCTAAGAATAACCATACAGTTTGTTGCAGGAGGACTTCAAATAACCAAGCAATTCACAATGGTGACATCTCCATGGTTGATATATGGGACTATAGTATCTTCCCTGATGTATCGGTTGATGATGGGACATGTGGCTTGACATCTTCTTCTCTTGTTTCATCCCTTGAGGAACAAACTCCATAACTTGTTTGTAGTTCTTCTCAGCTTGATTATTGTAACCAAGACCCTTCATATTTCTAGCATCAGTTTGAAGAATCTTATTCAACATAGCAATGCCATTGTTTAGCATTCTCACATATTTTGTCATATTGTCAAACTTTGACTCTTGCAATATTACCTCCTCTCTAAAATTTGTAATGACAGATAGGTACTCTTCTTTCTCAGTCTCTAGTTGAGCAATAAGTATCTTTTGCTCCAATAATGTTTACCCCATTCTCTCATTCTTGACGCATATCTCTATGAACTCAATAGCTAGTTCACTAACCGTGAGTTCTCCAATATATGATTCTTTATATGATTCACATGATTCTTAATCAGACCCACAAATTTCAGTCAAGGCAGTCACCTGCTTGGCTGAATCTTCTTCATGATCACTATCAGATTCTCCATCTGACCATGACACAAATGAGTTCTTCCCTTGCTTCTTAAGATAGGTAGCACATTCAGTTCTTAAGTGTCCATATCCCTCAGATTCATGACACTGGACACCTTTCCCTTTATTTGGCTTCTCCTCAAATCTTGACTTCCTTCCTAGGTCCTGGTTTTTGTTGATGTCAGGTGAAATGTTCTTAGTATTTAACTTGGACTTCCTTAATACTCTGTTAAACTATCTCCCCAGCAGCATAAGGTCATCAGAAGCTCCCTCTGAGTTTACAATTCCTTTACTCTCTGAGTAATCACTGCTAGAAACAAAAGATATACTCTTTTTCTTTTCAGACCTTTCACTGATGGCATATTCAAAGGTCTTAAGAGAGCTTACCAATTCATCAAAAGTCATAGTGTTTATATCATGGGATTCTTCAATGGCAATCACCTTCATGTCAAACCTCTTTGGAAGAGATCTGAGCATCTTCCTGATCAACTTATTCTCTAAAATCTTCTCTCTCTCTCAGATCTTGAGTCGTTAGCAATGTCTAGCACAGTCATGTGAAAGTCCTGAATACTTTCATCCTCATTCATCTTCAAGTTTTCAAATTTTGTAGAGAAAAGTTAAAGTTTTGCCTTCTTCACCTTAGGATTTCCTTCATGCACCTTCTATAGGGTTTCCCAAGCAACCTTAGCATGCTTGCAATTTTTGATCAGTTTGAACACTTTCTTATCAACCCCATTGAATATTGCATTCAGTGCTTTAGAGTTCCCTTGAGATGAAGCCTCATCATTATCATCCCAGTCTTCTCCAGGCTTCAACAAATAAGTATATGTACCATCTTCTCCCTTAACTTTAGGAGGATCCCATCCTTTGACAACATTTTTCCAGGCCTTGTTGCCTAGGGACTTTATGTATGTTTCCATACGAGGTTTCCAAATTTCATAGTTGGTACCATCTAGAATAGGTATTTTCATCATGATTCCACTATCCTTGTCCATTGCACCAAAAAGTAACTTCCCTGAATCTCACCCAGAGTCAGTAGAATGCTTGCTCTGATATCAATTGAAATTCTGGTTATCAGATCCCGGATATCCTAAGAGATGTTGAGACATCAGATCCGACTTCACACACAACAACAAGATGTATTGGAAAATAAAAAAAGTGCTGAAAGTAAATAACACAAGATATGTTTACCCAGTTCAGAACAACCTTCCTACTCTGGGGGCTACCAAGCCAGAGACAAAATTAACTAGATAGTATCAATTTGTAGACCTTACAACAAATGTTCAATTTACAGCCTACGTATTTAATCACTACCCTTTGCTTAACTTTTACCTAAGACACACCTAGGTTATGCGTTCACAAGTGTACAAAAATATCGAAGTAATATAAAAGACTGTCGAACCCACATAGACCAATATCAACCTACTGTAATCTATAGTTGCTTTGTAAAGCTAAGGCTAATGAATAATTTATTTAGGGGAAACTGAGAACTAAAACTGAAATAAAATAGATTATGGAAATATATAAGAAAAGAGAGACCGGAATGTGTATTTCACATACCTCAGGGACTCTGTAACTCATTGGCTTATACTAATGTTAAAAATGTGTTTAGTAGAAAATATCAATTTAAAGACTGAACCTCACACTCTCGTGGTTTTGAATAAAGCCACATTCCTTAACCATGAGGTTTTACTCTTGCTCGCCCATTTTAATTAAGGAATGTGTTTTAAAAATTGAACAAGTCCTAATTGATACTTAAAGCGCTCTCGCCTTCTTTAAGATTAATGTCCTATTTTTACTATCTGGTTTGACTCCCACGCTCTCGCAGTGCCGACTCCAACATTAGTTAATTTCTCACTCTCATGACAAAATGATGTTAAGTAACCTCTCACTCTCTTGACAAGACTACTTAAATTAAGTTTAAAAACAAGAACGAAAAACAGGATTTTCATATAAATATTAAGCCAACATTGTTACCGAGTTCCGTCGGAAACGATGGTCCTCACATACCGGACTCAAAACAATTTAGCCGGACATACTTAAAGAAACAAATATGAAATTATAATTATTAACCATGAACATAGGAATATTTAGATTTTTAATGATAAAACAATATTATAAGAATAAGAAACTAAAATAATTACAAATAAATAAACCTGGAAGTAAAGCAGACGAAATAAAATTGAATAAAATTATGAACGAAATAAATCTTGAAACTTGAATAAAAATTTGAAATAATGTCGGCAAGATTGTGATCTAAGAGTACATAGATTATAGGCCTAAAAATAATAGTGTGGTAGTTCCCTGATGTGAGAAACTACCACTTTTATAAAGTGATTTCTGCCTAAAACTATGAACAGCGCTTCCACGCACAAACTTGGATGCCCCAAACAATGAATGCTAGATCCTTTATATAGTGAAAAATGATGGGAGTTACTTCCAAATTTATGTGAGGAGTAGTGGAGATAATGGAGATCATGGTGAGAGAAGTTGAGAAAATCATGGGTTGAGCGGGTCAATAACATAGAGAAAAACCACGAAAACAAAATATGTGGCCTACAAAAATAAGGTGTGGTGTGGTTCGCACAAAGCGTGGCGAGGGTCACAACTCCCAGTCATGTATGGCGAGGGCCACATGCCCAGAAAGCTATTTTTCTTGTTCTTTTTCTCATTTCTTCTATATTTCTTCCCAATTTCTTTCTTTTTTCACATGAAGGATCTTTGTTAGCATATATCTGAAATGAAATAGAAATATCGACATAATATGACATAAATAAATGAAAACGGTAAAATAATTCATGCGAGATGAGTCAAATATACAATGTAATTTCACGATTTAGGGAACCTTAGGACTTGATTCTTCATGAATTAGAAAGATGAGGTAACATTCTTCATAATGTGCCAAGAAAGAGATCATTTGGATGCTTGAGCTAGAAGTTGTGCTTGGCCAAAATCAGGAAAAAGTGGTGATTTTTATACTTAGAAAACTTCTAAGTTTTTCTTTAAAAATGACCTATAATATTTTGATTCCAAACAAGGTCTTCCTCCAAAATTTAGCTTTGATCAATGATTCTAGGTTGAAATGGACTCCTTAAAGATTATTATGAAACTTGTATCACTAAAAAATTCCAAATAATGGACAAGTTATGATTCTTTGAATTTGATGAAAATCCATGAGGTGACCTATAATCTTTTGAGTTCTTAAGGCATCTTCTAACCATTTTCAAGTTTTGCACATAAAATAAGAGTTGAATTTCAGACTCTTAAGATCATTGTGGAAAATAATGGGCTCAAGGAGATAAAAATTGATCAAGTTATGGCTTTTTGAAGTCACATAAAGGAATTTGATGGCTTATTTAGAGGACTTGTAATCTTTCTCAATAATTAGTGATCTTTCACACAAAATTTGCTTATAAATTTTGAAGTGATTTGTTGATAACCATTTAAAGAGAAGCATATTATTGTACCCCAAAATTTGCCCTCCCATTTTTTCAAGACATTCTCATGAGGTCCCCATTTGCTCAAAACTACTAAGGAGCTGACTAGTAAAAATTCTCCTCCTAAGCAATGAGTCCACAACTAGGGTTTGGTGTTTTTCAAGGATGTTTGGGTTTCAAGGGAATAAAATGGTATTCATGGTTCTTCATATGTTTCCAAAGATACAAGTGATTAAGGGTTGAAGAATTGAATCAATTGATGAAAAGTCAACAGTCACCAAAAAGTCAAACTTTGACTTTTTGGTCAACATTGAAATTCAAAAATCAAGAATCATCAAAACATTCAAAATTATCAAGCTTGATAATCAAGAATC